>CM059557.1:18870843-20300287 GCA_030386875.1 Morinoia aosen | reverse complement strand
GTGTTAATCGGAAAGTTGCCAACAAAAATTTAGAGTGTAAACTTGCAAAAAATATCATCTAAATTTTTGCTCTTGAATTTTGTTCGATACGGGTACAATAGATGAAGCTTCTTATCTCACTAAGTGAACTGCTTGCAAGGGGATAATTGCGGTTGAAAATTCACATTCATTTTTAAGAAGTTACTTTAAACTGGTCTACGTAATGCCAAAACAGTTACGTATTGTACCTTGTAGCAGGCATTATTGTAGAGCTACATTATCAGGTTTAATATTTAAAGGGATTAAAGTATTCACTCCCATTAAGTTATTTATTCATTGAAGTAGGTTGGTTCAAGCTGTCTTCACCTTTCGAACACCATAATTATTTCACTGATTTATTTATTAAAGTTGTTAAAGTTGAGCAATTTGAGTCGAAAATCCAATTTTCTTCCTCATTTATTTCAAGAAAGTTGTTCTTAATATGCTGAAACGTTTTTCTATTAGAATTTCTTGAGCCAGACAGTTGCTTTAGTATGCCAAGTACGATGGTGACGAGCAAAGTGCGCTGGAAGCTTTCTGTCAATTTACTGGCAACGCGTCCTGTCGCAACGCTGGCAACGCGTTTTGCAGCAACACAAGCAAAGAATTTTATGGGAACGTATCCTTTGTTAAAACAGGCAGCCAGCTTAAGTCGAGAAGATTTTGAGGTCCCTACCTCGAAGCTCACAAAAGCAAGAGCTCTAAATAAAGTCGTGTACACAAATGTGGCGGAATATTGGGTTGTAAATTGTTTTATTAAGTTTCCAACATGAATCTGGGCTCCGTAAGACCTTTTGGGGCAATATTGGGGCCACCTCTGGCGGGCAACCCGTACTCAAATATTGGCGAAATTTAATACACTAGCAGTGCTCTCCAGAGCCGAAGTTGAGTTTAAAATTTCATGCATGGAAATATCGCGAGTCATGAGATGTTACTTTAGCGGGAGATGTGATATCTTGTGCCTCAACGTTGGATAGCCTTTCTTTTCGCTGGAATAGAATGTTTATTCTTTCGAGGAGGCGAATTACTCAAGATACTCCGTTCGCTGCGGTCATTTTTTTAGCTCCTGATAATCTTTTCTTCAACCTTTCTCGTTTCAGAAACTTCTTCATATCTTGTTTTTCTATGCGCAGGACGTGCAGAGGAACACCTTGTGCGTAGATTTCCTGTTCCCTCAATTCCTTTATTGATGTACTTTCGTTTTTCTCTCTTGGGAACACTATATTTGTAGATAGGGAGGTTAAAACTAGCTTATTATAGAGTTTACTCAAGCTGGTTACGTGAGCTTATGCTTTCGGGAAAAACTTGAAATCTTGAAAGAATTAAGACCCTGGAAGATAATTAATGAATTTTTTTAATTGAGAAAAAATACGATAGGTGTTTACGTAGAGTTGTTCACAACATTTCTACGCTGCTAGAGAGGCAAACCTGATAGCTATTTTTGCTGTTTTATTCCTTTTAATTCGACTGTGTAACCGAGCTGACTTTCAAACGCTAGTCAGCCTTCCAGATCTTCCTACTAGAACTCCTCGCTGTGCGAGTAAATTCTCTTCCTGACAAGCAACTCGAAGGTTACGACGAGACGTTCAATTGAGAGAACTGGGCCAGCCCAAGTGAGACAAAAAAAACATTTTTGTACTGCTTTTGTAGTTTGACGAAAGCAAAACCTCGAGCTGCGTCTCGTGGGACGGACGTCGAAATTCGTTCTTGAGGAATATGCTGTCTCTGGCCAGTGGTGTAGGCATCCGTGGGGCAGTCATGACGCTCACCAACCGAGTAAGGATTTAGCTAAAAATTGGGATCTTTCTTCTGCAATGAAAAGTGACGAGAGCCAGGCAAAATTGGGTGTTTATTGAAACAAGAGATGGTACTTTTTTCTTGTGCTATTCATTTCCATGACTGTTCTTTATCATGGTTGTTCAGTTTCATGGCTGATCAGTTCCAGGATTTTCTGTTGCCTGTCTCTAAGACAAAAAATATTTTTATGATATGCCCGTGTTGTATTCCTTATTATTTTCATTAGTTCACCGGGAGTGTCGCGAATTTATGTACCATGACATTAGATTATCCTCCGCCAAGTTGAAATATCTTCACACTTTGAACCTCTTTTGGTAATGTAAAATCATATTTATTCGATCTTAATGCAATGCACTATTTTTATGGTATCAAATTTATAAACAAATTAGCACAAATGTGCTGACGTATGCTGTGAAATCGACAATGTGGATGCGAGAAATAGTTAGGTGAAATATCCCACGAAAATAAATGCAAAAACAATATCCGAAATTTTTTTATAACTTTTTGACTGTCTAGTATTTTGTTTTAATATAGGTGTTTAATGACGAGAACACAAGTCTAATTAATTAAACCAATGGAAATAACATTAAATTTTTGAAAATTTAAGTTTTTGAAAAAAGTTTTGTTGCACCTGAATCCATTTTTTGGGACACTCTGCGTGTATTTTGTGTTAAGTTTATACTGTTCTGGTGCATGGTGTTAGATTCGAACAAACTGGATTGTCTCTGCTGTTTCATTATGCGCCCAAGTTCAATTCGGCTCGGCATTAAAATCCCTTCGGATCATTTATTCACTTGAATCCGGCTGCATTTGCAAAACATTTCGCAGTCTTGTGGAAAAGTCTCCAAGAAATGCCAGAAACTCGCGCAGAATGGACTGACATCCCAGCGGGGGTAAACATTGCTCGCCAGCTTTGGCGTATATCTGGAGAAAAGCAAGAGATCTAGGCCGGAGACGTGGGCTTAGTCTCCGAGTATTTGAACTGGTTAATGGTACGGACTCTAAATGTAATTCTAGAATGGGCTGAAAATTTTTGCCGTGAAATAAGCCTTTTGCTAGGAGTGAGATGTGCTTAGTTTTTTTTTACTGAAGTATTTTTCTGGCTGGAATGTTAGTAGATGCATATTTGTAGTTTCATTCTAATTTCTGACTGCAATGAAATTTTCTCGTTTTTTGATTTGTCCCAACTTTAAACACTGTTTTGTGGTATCTTGTTATTCAACCGAAGTATTCGGTTTTCTTCTTGAATAAGAGTTTTATATACCTCGGTATGCTTTTATACGTCTACTTATTCTAGACATCGAGCACCGTGCAGCATTTATCTTCGTTGCGTTGACACAAAATTCATCTCGCATCGCCGATATTGTTCTCATTAACTCATTCGAATTAAGCGATCCTTCACTGCAGAGACAATTCAAATGCGTTCATAATGTCCAAATTTAATTTTAACTAAATAGAACTTTGCTAGGGGATTGTATACATGACATATGATCTGTCTTCTCTTATTTTGGCGCATTCTATGAAAAAACGCGAATTTCCTTTTCTATTTTTACAAGAAAATACTTTTAACAATCCATTTTGAGTATTTTCTCCATGAACTTCTGCTAGATGTTGATTATTTGAAAAGGAAATGAAACACTCGTATCAACTTCGTCTTCAACATGCACAGTTTTGTTGCCGGGTTTATTTCCTTACTTGTCAATTAATTTTTGCTTAACATCGCAGTAATGTTTCCTCGTCAAATGCACTGCGTGTGTCGAGGCTGAAGCGCTGGAATCTAGCTCTACTTGCGAAATTTCATCTACAAATGATTTCAACCAAAACAGATTTAGGTCCGCCGATGTTTGTCCTTCTAGGGTTTATACTACAACAGTTTTTAATCCAAAGTTCCGTGAACATCTAAGGTTGAAACTGAAAAACGTTCAGGTCCAAAGATTACTGAATCTAAAAGTGTTTCAAAAGGTTTTTCGGCAAAAAAATTCTTTCAAACGTACGTTGCTCGTGTCTTTCTTCGCGTTTTAGAAATGTGACCCCGATATCGCTGACATTCTTTTTCTACGTGCGGAGCGGTCTATTAAACAGTGACAACTGGGATAGTGTTGTATCAAGTTTTATGCTGAGTGCTGACTGAGCTATCGTACCTGGAAGAGGTTTACATTGCTAGAAACTTTGAGTCCGTCCAGTTGTACTCCGAAATATTTCAGATTATATGCGCTATTTCCTCTCGGCGACATGCCACTTTGTTCTCATCCTCAAACCGCATCATCTCCCAGCCGCCTCATCTTCTCCCAGCCGCCTCATCTTCTCCCAGCCGTCTCATCTTCTCCCAGCCGCCTCATCTTCTCCCAGCCGTCTCATCTTCTCCCAGCCGTCTCATCTTCTCCCAGCCGCCTCATCTTCTCCCAGCCGCCTCATCTTCTCCCAGCCGCCTCATCTTCTCCCAGCCGCATCATCTTCTCCCAGCCGCATCATCTTCTCCCAGCCTCATCATCTTCTCCTAGCAGCATCATCTTCTCCTTGCAGCATCATCTTCTCCCAGCCTCATCATCACCTCCCAGCCGCATCATCACCTCCCAGCCGCATCATCACCTCCCAGTCGCATCACCTAGCAGGAATGATATAATGTATAGCTTGTCGCTTATTGCACAATTTCCGCTCATTTTTATCTCTCGAGTCACTCGTTCGAATGAAGTTGGCAAACGTGAAGTTATGAGGAGCGGCCACCGCACCCGCGTGCTGCAGGGCTGGTGGCGGCTGGTGAACTCGGCAACTGTGGCATGTCTGCATGGCACCATGTCTCCGTGGCACCATGTTTGCAGTGCGTGTCGACGAAGAAAGTCACAGCAACACGGCAACATTAAAGTCCCGTCACACATCAACACAGTGACACAGCAACACGGCAACACAGCAAAGCTGTTGTCCCGTCACACACCACACAGCAACGCTAGAGTACCACCACACAGTAACACCACAGTACCACCACACACCACACACCAACACCACAGTACCACGTCACACACCAACACCACTACCACCACCACACACCACTGTCCCGTCACACACCACACAGCAACACTATAGTACCACCACACACCACACAGTAACACTACAGTCCCGTCACACACCACACAGCAACACCACAGTACCACCACACACCACACAGTAACACTACAGTCCCGTCATACACCACACAGCAACACCACAGTACCACCACACACCACCACCACAGTACCACCACACACCAACACCACAGTACCACCACACACCACACAGCAACACTACACAGTACCACCACACACCAACACTACACAGTACCACCACACACCAACACTACAGTACCACCACACACCAACACTACAGTACCACCACACACCAACACTACAGTACCACCACACACCAACACTACAGTACCACCACACACCAACACTACAGTACCACCACACAGCAACACTACACAGTACCACCACACAGCAACACTACACAGTACCACCACACAGCAACACTACACAGTACCACCACACACCAACACTACACAGTACCACCACACACCAACACTACACAGTACCACCACACACTAACACTACACAGTACCACCACACACCAACACTACACAGTACCACCACACACCAACACTACACAGTACCACCACACAGCAACACTACACAGTACCACCACACAGCAACACTACACAGTACCACCACACAGCAACACTACACAGTACCACCACACAGCAACACTACACAGTACCACCACACACCACACAGCAGAACGCCAGTCTGGCCACACCTGCACGGCACAAGTTAAAGCCAGGCAAAGTTGAGCCTCGATATAATTAGGCTGCTTCAATATGCCATCTAACTTCGGCCTAAATTCGTTCTTTTCTGGCTTGTGTTTCCTTGCGTGGACGCTACGCTCATAGGGTGTGGATCTCCACGCTGTTGTTCAGGTGCTGTTTTGAAACCCCTGTTGTTATTCGGTCACTAATCTCCTTGAAATAGTGTACTTTGATTCCAGTCGTTATCGGAGTGCTGTTCATGGATCTTGATGTTATTTGGAATTGCCATTGGGTTCTGGCTGATATTGGATCCGTGATGTTATATAAGTGTTATTGGTTGATCCTTGCCGTTATTTGTGTTCTTTTTGGACCCTTCTTGTTATTTAAGTGATTATATTAGTATCAGACAGGCGTAAGTGGTGGCGCTTTCCAGGGTCGTACAACAAACAGGTCATGTCTGCGTTAAAGCTTCTCAAAACGCGACGCTAAACTGAATGAACTAGGTTGCGTTCTTGCGTATTGGTCAGCTACACCTCGGTAGACATGTTGAGAAGCCTCCCTTGATGCTGATGATCGGTCATCATGAGTCAGTTGGTTTCTCATTCAGACGGCTGGGGTTTTGATCATTTTATTTTTTGAATCGTGATGATTGAAAGAATTCAACAGCATTCGAAAATTTAGGCAGTGTGGGAATCAGAACTGTTCTTATGTTTGTAAATGATATTCCCTTCCGCTTTTATAATGTTAAAATTATTCAACTACTGAGGGTTTATGAACTTTTATTATTAAGAACCCATAAATGGAATAATTTTCAGTTACACAGGTATATTTTAAAACCTCTTTCTTTCAAGCTGCGATATAGCTAATTTATGCCTTGATTAATGCTACTATTAAGGTTTATAACTAATTATTCACTTTTTTCCAACGCAGAAATGTTATTAAATAAAATTATATAGCTACCTGCCTTATAATTCATAAATATTACGTAGCAGCACATGACCCTGAATCATTGTGTGATTCTTACCATAAATCATTTCTGCACTGCGGTCGGCTTCCGGAATACTGCTGCAGAATTGACTTACGTTCTAAATATTTAGAGCGTCACCCGCTAACAACCTGAGCTGCTGCACTGCAATTGCATTAATGCTGTTGAAATGGTGGCTTGTAGTCTAATTCCAGTACTTCTTTTGCGCAGCTTTAATTAGTGTGAAATAACTGTTGGTTCTCAATCAAATTACACCACTGGCTTTACGCAGCTTTGATTAATATCAGAAAAACTTCTGTGATTTAATAGAATTACACCACTTTTGTTACGCAGCTTCAATTAATATTAGAATAACTACTGGGGCTCAACGAATTTGCATTACGCCCTTCGCAAGAGTTCTTGAATAATTGTTTCTTTGAAGGGAGATCAAGGCCAGATTTCTGCAGTGTCAGCACGGGGGAACGCAAATGATCTCATCACATCTAATGAAGATGTAATACTCAAACCTTATATACTACTGTTTACTTACTACTATCAATGTATTATAGTAATTTATAGTTCTATCCTTGTAAGAAATTTCCCTATCAGAAATTGGGTCATTTCCTCCTATATTTTCCATTTAAATTTTTTACTGGATATTTTTATGATTCATTTCCTGGCAAGAAATAGCTCATTTCTTATTTTATTCACCTCTTATTCGATGGATCGCCTAATTTTTGGTCCATTTGCAGCCGAAAGTCTTAACTGAAACTGGAAATGAGAATGAATTTGAATACCTGATGTCCTTTACGGACGTCACTGAACATTAAAGGTTTGTTGAAAACTTAGTGGGGATGAAAAATTGCTTGTGTTCGAATTGTTAACTCTTTTTAATTTAACCATCTTGTGTCTGAAGACGACTATCTGTTAGCTTAAATTTAAGTAAAATTTCAAAAATTTTCGACAACTAACCGCCCTAACAGCGTTTGCCACCTGTTTTCCTTGTTTAATTATGGCAGCATGGAAATGGTTTTGTCAGCATGGACACCATTGAGAGAGCAGCTTGCATGCAGCGCAACACACACACACAAAGGCGGTTCATAAATACCCGATAAATGGGCTGCCCGCAATCAGATATTACACGTTCAATGATGACTGTATTTGAGGCCGAGCTGTGCCGAGCATCCCGCTCGATTTCTGCTCCTCTGAGCGTGCGGTCGCTAATAGCGGACTGGAATACGTTTGACTGCGTTTGAGTCCTGTGTTTGACGTCAAGTAAAAATTTATTCGTTTTAACTCTTTCCTTTAAAAATTTTACCGCAGTAACTTAACGGTTTATTTCCCTTTGAAGGTTTCATATCCGAAATATGCGAAGAAAGTGCTATAAAAACGAACTTTTCGCATAGTTCCCTTGTGGCCAGGATTGGAGACGCTACCGGTGCTGTCTGGTGCTGCTTCTTTGGGGTTGGTGTATGAACTCCAGCTCCCTGCTCCTTACTGCAACTTCACACTCCTTACTCCATCGTCTCATTCCATACTCCAGTTTCTCCTTCCATACTCCAGTTTCACACTCCATATTCCATCTTCTCACTGCGTACTCCAACCTCTCACCACATACTTCAGTTTTTCATTCCATGTCGTCAACGCCCTATTCAACATTCCAGCCCCCCACTCCATACTACAGCTCCCCACTCCATACTCCAGTATCTCACTCCATACTACAGCTCTCCACTCTATACTCCAGTATCTCACTCCATACTACAGCTCCCCACTCTATACTTCATGTCTCCACTTCATACTACAGCTCTCCACTCCATACTCCAGTATCTCACTCCATACTACAGCTCTCCACTCCATACTCCAATACCCCACTCCATACTACAGCTCTCCACTCCATACTCCAGTACCCCACTCCATACTACAGTTCTCAACTCCATACTCCAGTACCCCACTCCATACTACAGCTCTCCTCACCATACTCCAGTACCCCACTCCATACTACAGCTCTCCACTCCATACTCCAGTACCCCACTCCATACTACAGCTCTCCTCACCATACTCCAGTACCCCACTCCATACTACAGCTCTCAACTCCATACTCCAATACCCCACTCCATACTACAGCTCTCCACTCCATACTCCAGTACCCCATTCCATATTACAGCTCTCCACTCCATACTCCAGTATCCCACTTCATACTACAGCTCTCCACTCCATACTACAGCTTTCCACTCCATACTACAGCTTTCCACTCCATACTACAGCTCTCCTCTCCATACTCCAGTACCCCACTCCATACTACAGCTCTCCTCACCATACTCCAGTACCCCACTCCATACTACAGCTCTCAACTCCATACTCCAATACCCCACTCCATACTACAGCTCTCCACTCCATACTCCAGTACCCCATTCCATATTACAGCTCTCCACTCCATACTCCAGTATCCCACTTCATACTACAGCTCTCCACTCCATACTACAGCTTTCCACTCCATACTACAGCTTTCCACTCCATACTCCAGTACCCCATTCCATATTACAGCTCTCCACTCCATACTCCAGTACCCCATTCCATATTACAGCTCTCCACTCCATACTCCAGTATCTCACTTCATACTACAGCTCTCCACTCCATACTACAGCTCTCCACTCCATACTACAGCTCTCCACTCCATACTACAGCTCGCCACTCCATACTCCAGTACCCCATTCCATATTACAGCTCTCCACTCCATACTCCAGTACCCCACTCCATACTACAGCTCTCCACTCCATACTACAGCTTTCCACTCCATACTACAGCTTTCCACTCTATACTCCAGTACCCCACTCCATACTACAGCTCTCCTCACCATACTCCAGTACCCCACTCCATACTACAGCTCTCCACTCCATACTCCAGTATCCCACTTCATACTACAGCTCTCCACTCCATACTTCAGTACCCCACTCCATACTACAGCTCTCAACTCCATACTCCAATACCCCACTCCATACTACAGCTCTCCACTCCATACTCCAGTACCCCATTCCATATTACAGCTCTCCACTCCATACTCCAGTACCCCACTCCGAACTCCAGTATCCCACTCCATACTACAGCTCTCCACTCCATACTTCAGTACCCCACTCCATACTACAGCTCTCCACTCCATACTCCAATACCCCACTCCATACTACAGCTCTCCACTCCATACTCCAGTACCCCATTCCATATTACAGCTCTCCATTCCATACTCCAGTACCCCACTCCGAACTCCAGTATCGCACTCCATACTACAGCTCTCCACTCCATACTCCAGTACCCCATTCCATATTACAGCTCTCCATTCCATACTCCAGTACCCCACTCCGAACTCCAGTATCGCACTCCATGCTACAGCTTCTCACTCCCTAATATACCCCTTAACTACTTACTCTACCTGTAATTAAATGCGTTTTGGTACAGTGCAAACATTTGTGCATCTAAAAAAATTTTTTTCAACTTCTGCGCTTCGTTGTGTAGCTTCTTTTCCATAGTTAGCTTTTCTATTTTTTACAATTAAAACTAAGGCTAATTATAGTCTTCTGTGAAGTTTTGCGGGCGTACTTGCCGAACTTTCTGCGCCTTTAATGGTCCTAACGCCTCAAGATTATACACTGAATAATCATCAAAAAATTCTCACATTTTTTTAAAACTCCTGCTATGGATTTTTTCTGCTGTATCATATCCCTTACTTGTTTTCGCCCGCCCGCTGTTGTGGAAAATATCACCTCACGAAAGTCTCATGTTGAGCCTGAAAACTCCTGGCGTCGCTGGGGAAAGGTTAATGAGCGTTGTCTTGCCTACATCTCTGAGTCTAGTCCACGGTAGCGAAACCAAAATAGGTTCAAACCAGTCTTTTTTTGTTGACGGTGTGGTTTTGCTGACGTCACGGCAACGAACCAATAGCAACGCTCATGTTGCACCTAGTAGCACTGCTACCCTCAAATCTCGCTCCATTATTGGCCTAAAGACATTGCGTTTTGGTGACGTCATAAACTTTGAAATAATGCCTTTCTATTGGCTAACTGAAAAAGAGGAAGTGTATTTTCTCCCATAGAAATGGCCCTACTTTGTTTCCTCTACCGTGGTCTAGTCCTGGCTTGGTCTCCTCGCTGGCCGCAGACACAATGTGTCCATTGCAGTCCGTGCAGCGGCCGGGTCAAACGGTCCTGAAATGCATTAAAGGATGCTTCATTCCAATCAATCAAGCCTGATACATATCATCTTGTACTTGGTTTTTCAAATGCCTTATAACCAACACGAGGACGCATAGACGATCACTCCCGGGAATTAGGAAACTGTGAATAGTTAAACGTTAATGAGATGAAGTCCTGCCATAGAGGCTTACATTGTCTTCATTGGTCTGAGGATCAACGCGTATGTGTGGGCGCAATATGAGTGTGCTAATATTTTCTACTTAGTGTATTTTCTTAGCATTTTCTGAACACATCGCGGGGCTGGCCAAAGTTTTAGCTGGTAGAAGGAGGCATGGAAACTCTCTTCTACTCAGTGAGCTTACATTTCGCTCCCATCTTAGTTCGGAGGCCACTGTTCGAATAAGAGTACGTGCTGCGCTGTTACAAAATGTGGTGATCAAAGAAACGTTCCTGAAAAAAAGGTCACCCGAGTTATCATCTCCCAGTTTGCTCACGTTTTCGAGACTTTTACCCTTTGTACTTCGGTGGAATCGTTCGTTTTTTTTCCTTTCTTATGCGGAGGAAGATAGCCATCTGCTATGCAAGCGGCCAGTTTGCCCTCGTTTCCTGAATTCCGGAGGAGGTAGAATTTATTTTATGCTTCTTTTAGGGGCTTGTGAATATTTTCTTATGCAAACACCAGTTCCAATTATAATAAATAAGAACAACACAGTTCGCTAATGTTATTAACAATATTGTTGTGAATTTACTGCCACTTTCAGAATTAGACTCGCCAGAGCACACAACCTTCGTGAGAGATAGCACTTTGAGAAAATTTCGTGTACAAGCAAAAACTCATCGTGGCTGCTTGCGCTTGGCTAACTTACACTCTGAATCATAAACGTGGAGCACAATAAACTTTAGTCTCGATGAGCAGCGCTGTTTGATAATGCGCATAATGCGCTGCTCCTACCGTTCAATGTGTCGCTGAAATGCAGTTTAAAAACTCGTTCATTTAAAATTAAGATTAACGACATTTGAGTCACGTACCTGATCAGTACATTATACGACATCAATACGTCTGTATACATGAAGGGTTAGGCTCTTTGACGCATAAAAAGTTATAAAATTGTTGCATGGCTCCAGCCTAACGCTACCTGCGAAGTTACTCCTTTATTAATCAACAGAAATTTTTTCACCTTCATCACGCGCCAGGTATAGAAGACTTGATCCAGTTTACAATACTCAACTCCACCGTCTATTTATAATATTGCTATCTATTTATAATATTGCTCATTTGTTTTTGATGCGCTTTCAGGAAAACTTGAGAATTTTTCTATAATTATCAAAAATCATACGCTGTTGACGAGCAAACGTCGTATGTTTTTCAAGTGACTACCACTGACGCTCCGATGTCTGGCTTTTTTATCTTCTGTACTTTCTCTGTGATCTACATTGCACGAATTCCACATTTTACGCTGCTGCTTTTGGGCTATTCCACATTACGCCATTTCACGCCACATTTTACGCCAGTTCTGCTGGATGCATGTCTGGGCTACGAATGAAGCGCCAAACCGTAAAACGAAAGGGAAAAAAACGCGGCCAATAACACGCGCTAGAAAGAACCCACAACATGTAGAGAACATTGCTTGTGAAATACGTTCGGCACCTTTTGGAAACGATCTTGGTAGTCCATTCGGAAGAAATTGGAAATGCGCCCTGATACATATGGATATTGAAACAACTACTTTTTTAGATTCTTACAATTTCATTTCTGAGCATCAAACTGTAAATCGATCGATAACATATTTATAGTTACGCACTTCTAGAACTCGGGAAGTCGTGTATACTTGCTTGGTTGTTATCGTCCACGCTTTGTCTTCAGTAATGAAACGGAGGAAAATTAAGCACCCTTGTAGTTTCAATCATAATTATGGTAATTTCACTAGAAAAATGTGATGCAAGAAATAATACCTGAAAGTTCCAAATTATTGATGAAATATTTCTGAATTTTCCAGATTGTAAGAGATATTTCTTTACTAACATGTAGATTTCGATTCATAGCTCTTCTCATTCCAGTGAATAGAGTAACGTTACGCATCGGGTGGCCCAGCGAAGTGTGGACAAATGTTTCTTTCCAGTTATATAAAGGCTAATCAAAAACTCATATACAAAATAAAAGAGAAATGTATTGTCTTTAATAACATCCAAGAGTTATTTAACATATCCTCGTTTCTCCTTGATAACCTGGCGGAGACGAGGGATCACCTGATCACACGTGGCACGCACAGATTCGGCGTCAATTTCTGCCTAAGATTAAAATAAGTAAAAGAAATCTTTTTACGAATCAAACAAGTCTTTATCAGTTGAAAATTTCATTTTAAAGTCTTACTAAGATCAAAACTCATTGCAAAGTGTTCACGATACGGCGTTCAGGATTAATATGAAAGGGTACGAATATATGAAACTTGTAATCGTTTTTCAATTCGCTCTAGCGTTTCACAATTTCATTGAGGTTTGTCTCGTTCTCTCAGTTTTTGATGGCGCAGCGTTCTCTGCTCTTCTGATTCATTTTTTACATTATGGTCAGAATAATTTTGGATGCTTGGAGTTTTCCTTTCGATGTCGAGTCTCGGTCTCTTCAATCCTGTGCAAGTCATAAAATGAGAATATCTATTTAAAGAATAATAAGCAGCGGCTTATTATGCGCATTGTGTTATTGATGCGCTTGGATACAATTGCTCGTGTTGCGAATCAATACTCCTTGTGTCTCGTCTCCAAGTACTTCGGAACTTGACTTTATTCACAAGAAGGAGAAGTGCTAAAATTGAAATCTGCACGGTAATCTTTACTAAAATACTTTGGTTAATTTATGTATATATTTATTATCTCCTGTCTCTATTATTCCTAATAATTGATATTAATTTGAATGGTATCATCAATAACATTCAAATCATATAAAAACTTGACATCCGCTCACTTTTGTTAACAAGCCAAAAAATATTACGGCAATTAAAATTGAATGTATTGTTCAAGAAAACGCAACTTACCGCGAGGAAAAGCATATAACAAATTTTTTAGAAAACTTCTTTGCTAAGGATAAATCATAATTCATGTCGAGTGGTTAATTGCTTGCTTAGTAGGTTGGTAAGTTGATTGGTGTGTCTGCTACGCTTCTATGGATGTTTTACGACCGCATCTGTGATAAGAGTTTCATCACTGGACCAGTACAAGAATATTTTAATCGCGGGTTCTATTAGGGTAAATATATTTGTATGTCATCCACATCTGGAAAATTTATTCGAGGAACTCTCGAATCCTGTCATTTTTGACGGGCTGTGTACAATAGTGAAGATTTATCCCTTGTTTTCGGTAGAAATAGCAGATATAATTTTCCCTTCTATTAATTTACATTGCTGGGTATTATTTTATCGGTCGCATTTTTTGCGTAGAATTACTTCAATGACCCGGTTGCATATTTTTGTTTCATGTTATTAGCGAAGGCAGAGCTTAGTCAGTGACAACCAAGCATGCACGCATACACACGAACAAGGCGAGCTGTGAGAATTTTACTAGTATAAGTTACTGTCCAAAAGCAGTCATTATGAGCTTCTATGCACATGTCTTCATGTATCGCTGAGTTTCCCCTCCATTTGGCAGCTGTGAGCCGCCTTAATTCGGTGTGCTGTGATACAGAGGCCCTCGTATCGCAGCTACCGCTTCCGGCTTGTGATGCAATTAATGTGCTTGCGAGCTCACAGAATTGTCATTATTGGAGCTGAAACTTTAGCCTGTACTTCATTCACAGTATTTGCTTGCTGTTACACGTTTTAAAAAATACGTACTTCATTTAGGTAATAAGCAGCTTACTCCGGGAAGTTTGCGACGGTTACGAATGTGTGTTTAATTTTGTAGAAAAAGCCGCTGATACAAATTGTTTTTGCCACTGTTGGCGGTCAATGTATTAATGAAGATTTTGAAAGGGTTTTAACATCGGCAAGTTCGTTTCCACGTTTGGTAATGAAATCATTGTGCATTTTTTCTCCTCGTATTTACCATGCGAAGCTTGAACATAGTTTTTGATGAACATATTAAGCTTTAGTGGGGATTTGACTTTGACAGAAACGTGGTCGTGTGAACGCAATAAAGGCGAGGCCGCTGTCCTTCAACACGTAAAGCAGCTCAGGATTTTTGATGCGGAAACTTGCACTAAAACTTCTAGAAAATTTATAAAAACCGACGCACCTACAAAATTTCCCTCCTGCAGTCAACCATCACGTAAAGTTCCCTAATTCTTTCGCTATGATTTTGACCACTCCATAATATTATGGCTGTCGGGGTTTCCTTCTAAAGGAAGCCCAGTCTGCTAGATCAATGTGTGAGATTACTTGCATTTGAGGAATTGGATCTCAAGCTAACTTTTAAAATGCCTTGTTCATTACGTTGAAACACATTAAAGTGGTTCAGTAAGACTACACAATTCTTGATAAATCGTCCACCGCTTTTCACGAGTAGGCAGGAATCTCGCGCTCATCTGGAGATGTCCGCAGCTCGTGATCCGTTCTCTTCAGCGTTTCTTGGACACTCGAATTGTTTTAGTAAGCATTCTTGAGCATCCTTTGCAATATGAGCAACTAAGCTCTGCTATTTTCATTTTTGTTGATTCTTTTCATATGCTACGTGTTATTATTAATGTGCTCTTCCAAAATTCTCTAAGGTTTCAAGGTTTGAGACTGTGCAGTAAATAATATTCTCAAGTACAATATTTTTCGTGACATTATTATGCAGGTAATATTCGTACCCATTGTGTCACTGTTCTGCTGCATGTTCGAACCGGTCGTAGAATGCATTAGTTCTTTCCTTCCAGGCAGCCCAAGATGCTAAATGAATATCCCGCCTAGCACGACTGCATCACATCAATTTATTCTGTATGGCTTGATTTTAGCCGTCGGTGATTGTTAATTTCCTTTTTTATCTTGGTGCTCGTGAACGCTAATTTTACAGTTTTACAGATGGTGAGAGTGTTCGTTGAAGATTGTGTGTGAGTTTAGTGGGAAGAGACTCGTACTTATTTTTGTATTTATCATATTTTGTTTAAAATGCTTGTTCCTGCGGTCAATTAGCGTGTAACATTCAATGAAACTTTAGAGGGCTTAGAATAGTGGCATTATAATCGAACGGCTTAGTGAAAACGGTTAATTTTGAAGCAATCTTTACGGCGTGAAGTGTAGTTGAAAGAAATTGTGCCTTGAAAACCGTCTACGCTGAAACACTGTTTGGAAAGTATTCTCTTTTAAAAGTTTTCTCGATCAACAGTTTTGCTCAGCGCGATATTGATAAGAATAACTTCTCGTTTGTGAAAAGAGAGCTGAAATTATTCATTGCTCAGTGGACCGTTCAATTGTGTGCCAGTCTGCCTGATAGATAAGCTTGTAAACGACGCCGTCCTCTCCAAAATCTGAGTCCTTTACCTTTTCTCAGCTCACAGAAAACATAACAGTCTTTACCCTACTGTTTAGCGTGTCCTTTTCCTCCATTTCATCAAAGCACGTAGCTTCTGTATTCCCCCTCAGGGGGATACAACTATTGTATCTATGGGAATTAGCGCTCCCAGGGGAACTATGTGAGGGCCCGAGCTAAAGGTTAGGTAGGCTTCCTTTTTGTTTTAATATATAATACGTTTTTGTTTCGTTACGGACCATCTTTTTTCGGTTCACTGCTGTCCTGTTTTTCAGCACCTACTACTTTCTTCTTCAACTTTTTTCTTGTTTCATGAACTTCTTTCCTAGCTTACTGTTTCTGTGCACTTTGTGCATAGATTCCGCGTTCCCTCAACTACATACTAAATGGTGCCTTCCTCTCTCCTCTCTTGGAACATCTTTGTCGTGGTTAAGGGAGGCTAAAACTTTCTTATATAGCAATAATAATAAAGCTTCTGTATTCTTTATGTAGAGAATAGTGGGCCAAAAAGTTATGCATTGAAATCGCTTCAGTTCGAGAGGAAAAATGCTTCTGAAATGAGACACTATAAGCTGGTGATGGTTTGTGCTTGTTACTTTAATATCCTTTAAATGTTAGAAAGCATTTATGAAAGATTTCACTTAGGTTTGACAAACAAATCCATTGTGACTCTACGCCAACTTGAACTACAGTACATGTCCCAAATTCAATTTTCACGACGGTCCTGAGATGTTCAATGGAGCACAATTGATGAAATTTCCTACTAATAGTAAAACGAATTCAAAAATATTTTTCCCTGCTTTTTAAATGAACGATTATTGTGGGGAGAGACGCTTCGAAAAACGTTGATTTTAGTACGTTTTGTTAGTGAAACATTCTATAACACAACATAAATCCACGATGTTTTTCTAGCCCGCGTCTTGACTTGATAGAGAAGCGTAAGAGACTTCATAACTCAAAATTAACCATACCGACATAGGTGGAACGCGTGCTGGTTTTTTGGCGTGTTTCATAAAACACAAAAACACATTTTTTGTATGCGGTTTGTTATCATTTAACGCAACTAATTGAATGGAACAAATTTTTAATTAAATTATACCACCTTTTAATTATTAGGCTTTTTTTATTTCGTGCTTGTTGAAACAGAACGAGCATATGTCAATTCTCTTCAAGAAGCCTTTCTACCAAAACCTTATTACTTTTTCTCTGAATATGAGCCTTGAACTCCTGCAACACTGACCAGCCTGCAAATGCATCGTAAAATTAAAGTGTAACTTTTAACACGTAAAATTCAGCTTTCGAATTATTTAATTTACTGTTAATTGAACACGCGTATCAAACACGTAGGTGGGAAGTACAAACTCGACTGCTGGTTTCTTACTTCCGTTCACTATAAAGTCCTTTGCACCGCGCATGAGATATGGTTGTGGACCGAGGCAACAAAGTACTGCGACATGACCGTAATGACTTAATCTTCTTTTTGTAGATGACTGTGCCGATGTTTTTCTTGCTTTCGCTTTCCGTTGTTGAGAACAAAGCATGTTCTTACGCGGGAGGAGCTAGACAAAGCCTGTACGCTGCGCTGCGCCGCCCAAACAATGGCGCTTTTTATTTGCTGCATCGGCACCGCAGGCGCAACGGAACTCATATTGAATTCAGTGGGTCAATAATTACTTCACTGGGACTGCATGTAAACGTAGTCCAGAGTGTTCCTTTCAAATACAGGTAATTTGAAGCAGTCCAATCCGGACTGCAAAGTCATCTAATCTCATAAAAATTCCTTGAACGAAAAGTCAGCGCCTCGATCCCTTAGCGACCATTCAAAAACATTGAGAGGGTTGAAAGTTTCACCATTTCAGTTTACGATCCATCAGCAGTCTAAATCTGCGCATACTCCTTCACTTGGAGCATTTTCTTTCGCTTGCCCGAAGGCTGCTGTCCAGTTCATTAAGCCTACACTCAGGCTGCGTGACGAGAACTGGACCGATGCAGTCCTGCCATTCGAAGGACGGCCTCAAAATACAAGTCTGATATTACAACGGCTGTATGAGCGGTGCTCTGTGGTGGCGTGTTGTTACTGCTGTTCTGTGCCGCTGTGTGGTACGGCTGTTCTGTGCCGTTGTGTGGAACGGCTGTTCTGTGCCGCTATGTGGTACGGATGTTCCGTGCCGCTGTGTGGTACGGCTGTTCTGTGCCGTTGTGTGGAACGGCTGTTCTGGGCCGCTATGTGGTACGGATGTTCCGTGCCGCTGTGTGGTACGGCTGTTCTGTGCCGTTGTGTGGAACGGCTGTTCTGGGCCGCTATGTGGTACGGATGTTCCGTGCCGCTGTGTGGTACGGCTGTTCTGGGCCGCTATTTGGTACGGCTGTTCTATGCCGCTTTGTGGTACAGTTGTTCTGTGCCGCTATGTGGTACGGCTGTTCTGTGCCGCTGTGTGGTACGGCTGTTCTGTGCCGCTGTATAGCTCTGCTATTGTTCATCACCGCGCACCACTGCTACCTGAGATCACTGTATAGGACGATTGTTACGTGGACACACTGTAATACATCCTGTTTAGAAACATACCAAAGTAACGCTGAACAACTTGACTGCTGTACAACGCGACGTTTTAAATTTACTTCTCCAACTTGCCGCCTGTCCTACCTAAGTCACGCAATATGAGCAGCAGATATGGGCGATTTTCCCGGGCATGAAATTTATCGTTGCCATGCATGCTCAGGTGTAATGTTAAGGCTGTTGAAATTAATCTTCGAATTTAATCATTCGTGGCGTAGAACGGGAAAATTCGTTATTACAAGCGAGCAGCAGGTGGGACCAGCATCACCTGTAACTCTCCCTGAATGCGAGTTTAAAGCCGTGCGAATTTGTGCGCCGAGTTTAATTTTTAAAGCAAGTAACACATTGACTGCGTTTGCTGGGGGGTTACGGGTTTTCAAGATAGGTTGTGAGTAGCTACTGATTGAAAAAACTTTTATCTTTTCGCAGAAGAGTGAAAAATACAATAGCACGATGACATTTTATCTCGTTCGCTAAAATCTTCTGTAAATAAAGGTGATGAAATAATTGAAATGCTGTTCATTTAAACCAATACGTAAATGGGATATTTACCTCGTGGTACACATACGTCCCAATACGCAGTCAACGAGTTGAGGCAGCACAGTAATGTTGCATGAGATGATATTTGGCCCACCCAGTTGACTAGGAGTGAATTAATGTTTCTGGCTAACTGTAGGATTTGATGACTTTCGTGTAGTCCTGCTCGTATTTCTGAGGCCATCTCTTCTGTTGGAATAGAATACGAGGGAGGCCTCGAACGCCCTCAGGTATGCCGCCTCCTAAGGATTTTGAGGCTGTGTCGGCAGGTTGATTTACTGTGTTGTAGGTTTTGTTTAAACTTCCTCATAGTCATTACCAATTTATCTTCTTTGGATATTCGTAATGAAGGCTGAAATATGGTCATATTTATTATCCAACTCATGGCGGCTATTGGAACCAATGCACAAGTTTCGGTCGATGATGGTATCTCTGACTACCATCATCCAATTTTTGAAACCTGTGCTGCTCCAAGAATTGATTTTGCACCGATTTCTAGGGCAGGAATTGATACCTGCATGTAAATTTTACGGATTCTCGAACTGGTCCCGCGTTACAACGGATTTTATGAACTCCATTTGCGGCATTTATTGTTGAAGCCATTATGATCTGGCAGTAAATAATTTCAGTCCCAGAAGCAGCTTTCCTCCAAATAACCTGGAATTCAATTAAACTTTGGACTGCTTCCAGCATCATTTTCAGTGTCCGCTTCCGGAGCCAATCTTTGCCTCTAAAATTTAATTCTCGCGAGTTCTGCGACGTTAAGGACAATCCTGACGGATGAGCCAGACGATTAAATTTGCAATAGTTTCCGCTTCAGATAAGAGCAGGATCCCATTGGCAGCAGGTTTATGTGGGGGTGGATGCGGGGAACCATTATTGTGCGGTTGCCGAAAATGACTGTGTGGTTGCGGTCACTTGAATGGCTTGGTGGTTGAACGTGTTAAAAATGACTTGTGATTGTAGGTAGTTTCGGTGTTGAAAATGAATGCGTAGTTGCGGTCTGGAATATGAATGGGAATTGTGAACGTCGGGAATGACGGCAATGCTGAGGGTGTCAAATATTGTTTTATTTTGATGCCGTTACTGAAAAAACAATAAGTTACACACATGGAAAACCGTCTGTCTATGTACTTGTGCGAATACAGTCAACGGATGAATTGCTTTGATAAAATATGCCACTGCGATAGGCTCTATGACTTCAAAACGCGTCTTTTGCCAAGAGATATTCATTTTTTACGAGCATTCACTCCTGTGTGGCAGGTCGGTCAAGAGTTGAACGTTGAAATAGAATGTGCGAGCTTTAAAGACAAATCGATAAGTTATTTAACAGTTTTCTTGCTAGTGGACATCAAATAAGCTGCAAAGTTTTACGTCGTCCAACGTAGTCAATAACAATCTGACGCGCACGACTAACAGAAGTGTGGAAGAATAACTGATTCCTGATTTTTTTTAGTCCAAGAAGTTTTCAAAAATCTTCATATATTACGTTCAATCTTGAACTTAACTTTTAATTCGAGGTATTTTATTGTTGTGCACCAGCTTCATCTCTTACTGCAACTTAGATTTCTAAACTTAACTAAGACATCCGCTGCTGAATCAGAAGTAGTTTAAAAATATTCTGTAGTGTGTAGGTTAATTTATGTTATTTGTAATTCACCATATGTACTTTCTCATTGCTCATGATATGTTATTTAACAAAGTGGTTTCCGACGGTCGCAAAGCAATTGTCAGCGCTATTTTATTTCAGGATCGATCTTAGTTAGCTCATATGTGCCCTTCTTTTATTAAGTTTTAGACCGCGATAGCGAGTTGCAAAAAATAATCGAATAGATAATGCGACACAGCCAACTTTGTTTTCGTCCGACAGTAGTGCTGCAAAAAATCGGGAAAAAAATAATATTTAGTGAAAAAAATCGTTGCTTCCGCCTTGTCGTCCTGATAACTCACGTAATTTAGAACTTGAATACCTGCTCCAGGTGAAAGAAAACTGATTGCGCGCCACCTCGTCTAGATCGTAAGACCACATCTTCTCCATCTCGCACTCGACGCACATCAAAGAGCGAGCAAGTGCTTCATAACGTATGTATAACATCTTCGGAAGAGGATCCAATTCCGCGGCTACGATCTCGCATATCAAGTGCTATCTCCTAACGATGGAGGGCAGCAGTGGTCGCCTGGACCGCTGTATGCTCCCCGCCGAATTATTGGTCTTTTCTTCGGAAGGGGCGAAGGCAGCAGAAGGCGGGAGCAATTGATTGCGTCGTGCTTGGGCCGCGAGCCAAAGAGACCAGCCTTGCCTGGGGCGGTGTGGAGCTGCGACCTGGTTCGTGACGCGCTGTAAGGAATTTTGAAGAAGACTTTCGTGACCTTTTTGTTTTGGGCTGAACTTGATGCTCAATGCATGGGTGTTTGTGTTTGGATTAGCGTGCGGGCTGCGGGTGTATGTTCATAAAACACGAGGGTTTGGGCTTGTGGCTGAGTTAATGTTTGCGTACGCTGACGCGTATGTGTACGAGTATGTTTCTATAGAGATGTGCACGTGTTGGTGTGAGAAGGTGTTTGTGTACGTGCTTGCGGATGTTTGTGTGTATAAGTGTATGTGAGCGAATGTGCTGTACGTTGCGCATGTACACTCGCAATGCATGTGTCCGGATGAGTGAATATTTCTCGCCGATAACGCTTAGATGGCGTGAGTCGTAAATTCATTGGAAAATACTCCAGAATTCCTGACAAAAATAACTAGCTAAATTTGATGGCCTATTCCGAGCCTAAAATATTTTTCAGACAATTTCATGGAAAGTGAACCCAGTTGCCTCGTATTATGCGGGCTTGTTCCGAGCACTGAGCATGGCGGCGCATGCCTGAAATGCCGTGGCGTGCTGGAATTGCCTTGGTTCGGATTTCGGTCTCCGGTGTTGTGATCGGGAAGTCGGAAGTTTTGCGTGATGTGATTGCGAAGGCCAGGGTTATAGCAAATGAGATTGCGAAGCCCGGGATTATGACTGATGAGACTGCGAAAGACATTGCGGCTGATACGATTGCTAAAGATTATGATTGATTTGATTCTGAGGCAAAGGATTATGGCTGATATGGTTACGAAGCAAACGATTATGGTTGATTTAGTTACGAAGCAAACGATTATGGCTGATATGGTTACGAAGCAAACGATTATGGTTGATTTGGTTACGAAGCAAACGATTAAGGCTGATATGGTTACGAAGCAAACGATAATGGTTGATTTGGTTACGAAGCAAACGATTATGGCTGATATGGTTACGAAGCAAACGATTATGGTTGATTTAGTTACGAAGCAAACGATTATGGCTGATATGGGTACGAAGCAAACGATTATGGTTGATTTGGTTACGAAGCAAACGATTAAGGCTGATATGGTTACGAAGCAAACGATAATGGTTGATTTGGTTACGAAGCAAACGATTATGGCTGATTTGGTTACGAAGCAAAGGATTATGGCTGATATGGTTACGAAGCAAACGATTATGGCTGATATGGTTACGAAGCAAACGATTATGGCTGATATGGTTACGAAGCAAACGGTTATGGCCGACATGGTTACGAAGCAAACGATTATGGTTGATTTGGTTACGAAGCAAACGATTATGGCTGATATGGTTACGAAGCAAACGATTATGGCTGATATGGTTACGAAGCAAACGATTATGGTTGATTTGGTTACGAAAGAGGATTATGGCTGCTGATATGGTGGCGAAGGAGGATTAAGACTGATGAGATTGCGAGGGATGGTTGTGACTGACATGACTGCAAAAGAGGATTTTGGCTGGCATGGATGCGAAAGAGGATTATGCCTGGCATGGTTACAACGAAGGAT
Source organism: Morinoia aosen (assembly GCA_030386875.1). Taxonomy (NCBI): domain Eukaryota; kingdom Metazoa; phylum Arthropoda; class Malacostraca; order Amphipoda; family Talitridae; genus Morinoia; species Morinoia aosen. The sequence continues at coordinate 20,277,163 of CM059557.1, read as the reverse complement.
TATGGCTGACTTTGCTACATGAAAATTTCTGGTTCAAAACTGTGATTTTCAGACTGAAGATTGTGATGGATCATACTGATGTAAACCGCACTTCAGCAAAGAAATTAAAGCCTGTGCAATTTTGATGACCGCCACAAAGCTAGTTTTCCAAAAAAACTGTCAGGAAAATGGGCTTCTGAATGAGTATCCGCCATAGTTTGACAGATGTTGTCATCAGTTTCAGTCACCTCGATTAGCCTCAATACTTTTAACTTCTCGGTTTTACTTTTAACTGTGCGATTTCAGACAGTTATTTATTCCTAAGATAATTTATGTAGACAATAAGCTTAGGTTAGGTAAATTTGTTTATTCCATGCTATGGGGCCTGGCGCCCTCAGGGCAAATACTGTTAGGTGACCTCAGCTATGGAAAGGCCTTCACGAATTCTATCTTTACTGCACACTTTGCTTCTTTCAGTACTTTATACCTTCGTCGCTACCCTTTCTTTGTCTTTTATTCGTGTTACATCCTACTTCGTTGTTCAATGCGCAGGACATCCTGTGTAGGAACACACTATTGAATTCCTCGGTTTCCTCGGTTCATGATGTATGGTTATGCTCTTCGCTCTCACGAGACCGCATTTTTGTCGCTTGGGAGCGGTAAACTGACGAATGAAAATGGTAAAAATAATCATTCTAATGATAATTGTAATAAAAATAATCATTCTAATGATAATTGTAATAAAAATAATCATTCTAATGATAATTGTAATAAAAATAACACGTTAGCTACGTTTGTGTAAGTAGCGAAAATGATAAACTGAGTTTACTTTTCGAACATATTTCTACACTTTATAAGAAGTGTGAAAAATATGATTTCAAGGGCTAATATGTTATCATCTTTTAACATGTACGCTCCCCTCAGGGGGATACAACTATTGTATCTATGGGAATTAGCGCTCCCAAGGGGACTATGTGAGGGCCCGAGCTAAAGGTTACATAGGCTTTCTTTTTGTTAAAATAGAACAGGTTTTTGGTTTGTTACGGACCATCTTTTTTCGGTTCACTGCTGTCCTGTTTTTCAGCACCTACTACTTTCTTCTTCAACTTTTTTCTTGTTTCATGAACTTCTTTCTTAGCTTCCTGTTTCTGTGCACCTTGTGCATAGATTCCACGTTCCCTCAACTCCATACTAAATGGTGCCTTCCTCCTTCCTCTCTTAGAACATCTTTGTCGTGCAATTAAGGGAGGCTGAAACTTTCTTATATAATAATAATTATAATAACATGTACGCTAAAATGATTTTGGAAAAAGGTAGATAAATAACTGAAATGCTATTCGTTTATACCGGTCCGTAAATTAGCAATTTACCAAGTAGAACGTACATGTACCAATACGTAGTTAACGTGATAATGAAAAAATACCCTCCATTGATATGCTCCACACTAATTTTTTGTTGGATTGAGGTCAGAGGATTTTGGAGGCCATCACGAGAGCTTAAATGTAGGGTTACAAACTATTTTTCTTTACCTTAGCCGTGTGTATGAATCATTGCTTTGTTCAGAAGAACAACAATATCTTCGTAGTGAAAATGAATAAATTGTCAGTAGATTTTTTATTAAACCCTGTATTTCTATAGCATGTTGCTAGCTCTCATTCCACACCACATTTAACTCACTATGCAAATACTTTCCAGGTCATTGGGGATCTTTCTCCGAATGGATGTTTGAAAAGTTATGAGGTCTTTCTCCCCGAGATCGTGGAAGAGAAACTGAGAGCCATCTGGTCTATTCAAAATAAAATTCCTTCCGTGCGATAAGAAAACATTCGTCCGTTGTTCTTTGATGGTCTGCGTCATTCATCTTTTCACCATTGCTCACCAGTAAATCGAGATTTTAAGTCAGTTTGAGGCTTTCTTCCTCATTTTATAAGTGAAATTCTCAGAATTCCTCAAAACGTGACAAACTCTGTGTGGAGTAACATTCAATACTAGAGTCATTTGTAACCTTGAGACCATTGTTCACAAATGAAAGGCTCTCGGAGAAGTCCACGACGGCTCTTTGGAGGAACTTTAAGTGGGTCAACCTGTCTGTTTTGTTGTGCCACAGGCCTCGAGATTTTTCGTAACCCCTTTATGGTCCTTGGAATTGTGCTTGAATTATCTAGAATTGTTGTTTTTTGAGGACAGAAATCATTCCTTTTCTAAATTCTGTAAGTTCAAGTCTCTTCTAGGCTGATGAAATAATTACGTACATAAATTCACGTTTTCGCTCGCTTAAAAATAATTTATCGTAAGTGAACAGCTGCTGGCATTCTGTTCCATACGCAGTGTCTATAATGCGATAAAACCATTTTCTAAAGTATGTACCACTCGTAATTTTTTTAGAATTCCAATGGAATAAAAATCGTCCATCTTTCATTTTGAATAGAAAATGTATTAAACAAAATTTTTGCTTTACATTAACGATTTTGGTGAAAATTTTGTGGTATTTTATGCAGCTAGTAACATTAAATTAGAAACTTTGCAACTCTCTTACACGCCTTTCTTCTACCCGTTCATTCTTGGGTTTCATTAATTTTCTCAGCCGGTATTAAGCTCGAGCTGTTTCATGAAATGACTCTGAAAGATGTACGATCACAGTGTCATTGGTCCTCATAAAGCCTGATCTTAACGGCGTTGATGTGAAGTATGACCGATTTCTAGACTGCAAGTCCAGCTAAGGCTTCCTTCCATCCGTCGCCAGCTGGGCAATGCTTGAGCTTAAAAAAAAACACAGAGAAAGTTGATGCAAAATCAGGAAGGTTTGAACCTCATTTCTACAACGCCTTTTCTCGAGATTGTCGTCTTCAAAATTTGCTGTAGTGAACCCAAAGGTTATGAGCAAATTTATTTCTTCTATTCTGCGTAGATATCGAAGGACAGTGCTAAGTGCCGCGTGATTATCTTCTTAAGTAATCCTTCAGTCTGAGCACGTGGCTAGGCTTACCTCTTTGCATTGTTCAGTACCAGTCCCCCTCAAGGGATACAACTATTGTATCGCTGGGAATTAGCGCTCCCAGGGGAAAATGCGGGGGGCCCGAGCTGAGAGTTAGGTTAGCCTTCCTTTTGTTCAAATAAAATGTTTTTTTATTATGTCCAGGACTTTCTTTTTTCGGTTCACTGCTATACTGTTTTTCAGCGCCTACTACTTTCTTCTTCAACTTTTATCTTGTTTCATGAACTTCTTTCTGAATTTACTTTTTCTATGCCTCTTATGCATTTATTCCGCGTTCTCTTATCTCCTTACTAAATGGTGTCTTCCTCCTTCCTCTCTTCGGAACGCTTTTTTAAGCTGTTAGGGAGGCTTAACCTAATATTTAATCTAATCTGATCAATACTTTAGTGTACCCATGTCGTCAAATTGACAGAGAAATTTTCAAGTTTATGCTACAATTCATTCTTGGCAATTATTTTTAAACTAGTAGTGTGCACGGCTCGTCAAAAATGACGGGATTCAATACCTTGCTTGAACAAATTTTTCAGATGTCGATGACCAACAAATATACATATCCATCCTAACAGCACCCGTGAAAAAAATATCATTGTCCTTGTGCACTGGTGAACCTCCTATCACAGATAAGGTAAATATACTTACCCTTATGAGCGTGACAGATAAATGGAAGAAGCAGATTCCAAACAAATAAACCACGGGTATTATAAGGAAGGACCTGTGGAAATTCCATGGATAATGTCATCGGCTAAGTGGACCCGTGAAAAAATTCCGTCAATGTTGTCTAACCTATGCTAACCTAGCCTATCTTAATCTAAGCTAACCTATCATATCCTAACAAAATCTGTACTGATGAAATGTCAAATATTTCAATGCGTGAAAAAGCCATCTTTTAGTGTTACACTGAGGAATTCGGTATCCATGATACCGCAAACTCAGACAACCTATGTTTATAAGAAGCGGAAACCAAACAAATATGTAAATAAATCTAAAAATAAACACACAACCGGTATTATTAGGTTAGATGAACAGGAAAAGTATCTGCAGGTCACGTATTCTTACGTCCCAGGTCACGTGCATCTTTGCCTGCTTATGGGAATTGGCACTCTCACGAGAAAGCTGTGAAGTTCTGAGCTGAAGGTTCGGTAGGCCTCACATCTTCCCCCTGGAGGCGCTAACTTTCGTTTTGTTTCATAGATTTCAATCTAGCTGTTTCTATGTCCAGGAGATCCTGTAGGGGTACACATTTAGTTGCGTATAGATTCTCCGTGCCCAAAATTCCATACTTGATGGTGCTTTCCTCTTTTGGGACCACATTAGTGGTGAGGGAGGCTTAAACTAACTTTCCAAGTAATTTAATTCGAATATATGCTGTGAACCGTACTTTTCAGGTATTTTAAAATACAAGAGATGTCTCGCATAGCCGTACTCTTTTGTCCTGTAGTTCCATACTCAACTTTGACATTTCCTTAGATTTCAATAGTTGAGTTATCACATTTTGGTTCGCTGCGAGCTATCATGCTTAGCATGAAGAGGTCCCGTAGCGTTTTAATTAATTGAACGCTGGCGACAACTTATGCAGCATCTTGCTAATGAGCTGGCCAATCAACAGCGTACTTCTCAAATGTATCAAAATCAGCGGAAATTTTCATCTTGATATGAAGCCCAACTGGAAACTTAGCAATTAGTAAAGAAACTTCAACCGAGAATAGATTTTCACTACAGCCAGGAACATATCCTGGATACGTCAAAGCTCATTACAAAGTTTACAGCTGTCCTATAATTCGTTCCCCTGCAGTGACTTGCATCATTCCACCTAATGAACTCGTAACTCGGGTCACATTCCGGTGCGCCTCCTTGTGGTGTGTGTGTTTCAACGCGAACTGTTGAGTTTTCGTATTCTAAAGACATATTTCATTCAAAAATTGACGGTTGAATTCAAAACGGCAATTCGTTAAAGTCATTCGGAAGGGAAGTCGTTTTATACACATCGTTTTAGTGGTTTTATACACATGGTTTTAGTGATTTTATACACATGGTTTTAATGGTTTTATACACATGACGGGGTAAGTGGCCTCTTTTTACTCCTTGTTTGGTAATCTGCATAACTTTAACGCTTGCCTTACTTTTGAAAATCCGAGTTAAAGTTGACCTTGGCTGAACACTTGTTCTGGTAGGAAAAGTCCTACCTGGTTGAAAGTCTGTCCCTGCACCTTGTTAATAGTCGTAGCGTTAGCCAGCCTTGCAGGAAATTGGTTTTGCTCCAAGGTAGAAGGAAGCTTTGGCACTGGCACGGAGCGACCCTCTGTGCTAGTTTTAGTCCTGTGCAGGAAAGCGTGAATTCTCAGTGGTTGAAGAGCTCTTAGTTCCAAGACAGTTGACTGCTGAGTGAAAAAGTGAAATAATCGAGCCGAAATATATAGTGTAGAATATCTGTGCTACAGTCATTTACGCAGGCCATAAATGACGTGAAATGCAAATTAATTTTATCCTGCTTTTGTAGTTTCAATTCTTATCTAAAGATATGTACGGCTAATTTAACAGTGTTCGTAGCATTACTACGACCGTTATCATTGGTTTATCAAACATCACGGTCGTACTAAATAAGTAAATAACTAACTAACGGAGGGAAAAGCATAATTATAACTTAGATGTTATCAGGAAAGGGGAATGTTCATGTAGCGCATCGTTGTGGCCTCCTACGCTACTCAGTGAGGGTTCGTTTGCACACAATAATGACGTGGGGCTGACCTCTGCATAAATAGGCTTTATAGAATACCTGCTCATACTCTCATGAAATAAAGGACACAATATACCTGTACCCCTCAGGGGGATACAACTATTGTATCAATGGGAATTAGCGCTCCCAGGGGTAAAATGTGAGGTCCTGAGCTGAGAGTTAGGTAGGCCTTTTTTTAAATGAAATGTTTTTTTTTTTGTTAACCATCTTTTTCGGTTCACTGATTTCCTTTTTTTCAGCTCTCAAAAAATTTCTTCCTCAACCTTTATCTTGTTTCATAACCTTCCTTCTTATATATCACTGTTTCTATGCGCATGGAATCCTTTGCGGGAACACCCTTTGTGCCTAGATTCCACGTTTCCTTAACTCCAGACTAAATGGGGCCTTCATCCTTCCTCTCTTTGAACATCTTTGTTGTGGTAAAGGTAGGCTAAAACTTTCTTATAATCAATCAATCAATCATTAACATACCTGTAGAGCACTTGTAATCCCTAGAAATAAGGGTCGTTGTATACCTACATTGTATACATGTTCTCTGAATATAAAGGACGTAATGCATCGGCTGTGAACACAAACTCTATGGAGATAAGGATATTGTATGGCTGCACAGCGTGCGCAGGTCCTCTAAGAGTTTGGACGTCTCGAACCGATACGGTGCTTCGGTTTTCTGTTACTGCGTGCACGTACCTTGGTCTGTAGTGATCACTTACCCTTACTATAGCAAGAGTTTCCTTTACACAATATTCGTGCATTATGAAGCCCGTTCACGTACTACGTAGTGCATGTACTGCTGAACTGCTCTTGCAATTGTACTGCTCATGACCTTATCACTTCTCTGCATGAAGATCAGTACCGCGAAACACAAGCAGATCCTTGAAATAGCGCGCGCTGATGTCCGTAGGATATCCAGCTAGCGAGGCGAGCGCATATCCCTGGAATGCCGTCGCATCAGATTTCCCGGGGATCCTCAGGAGATCGAAATGAGGAGAACATAAAGCAATGAACTCGAGATGCACCTTGAGGCAACACGACACACACCGACCCGCGACCCCGTGATTCGCAGGCCGCATGTGTGCCCGGCCCTCTCCCCACACACAGGTTGTCGCGCTGCCCCTCTGACGTGAGTCTCCCTCGTCAGCTGTGCAAATGTGTGCTTTACAGTGCGTTTACATCAAATACAAGCTTATTTTGAGTGTAAAGTGAAGTTAAATTTGAGTGCAGGACTGAATTTAAGCCCCGATGAAGCATCTCACAACTCCCGACAGTCGAATTATTGTGGCAATCTCAGAACTGTTGGTTTCATCAGCGCCGCAATCTGATCAGTGCCTTTGTGATGCCTTTTCATATTTTCTTGAGCACTAAAATAAAGCTGTTCAGTGAGATTTGGTGTGTTAGCTTGAGGCAACTTCAATGGACCTGCAAGTTATTTGTAAACTTCGTACAAAAATTTAAAGAAACATGAAGATAATGATCTACTTAAGTGAATTCGAAGAATCATTTGTGATTGAAGTGTCTTTCGAGTTTTCTATTCTATACGCCGCAATCGCATTTCGTGAAAAAGAAACGTAGTTTTTATATACATTTCCTCGCGGGTTTGCCAAAGAATTTGTTTTGTTGTAAATAGCACCGAGCTCTGCTTCATTGCAATACCCAAATTATTTTTCAAACATTTAAAGCCTGCAGAAAGTTTTCACGCGAACCTTTCTCAATTGGAACTGAACGTCCCATAAGCGGATTAAAACTTCGGCAGCAATTTTTTCGACTGTTGTTTGGCAGGAAATAAAATTCTGCGGTCGAGTAGGCGTAGAAGTCGAGACGCGTGTCGTTGCTGGATGCCTTGGGGAGCATGTCAGCTCTAGTCCAAACTCGTGCGAATTTTTTCGCATGACTTGAAAGATATTTCGCATTTGCAAATGTTGGTGCTCGCATTTCAAAATATGCGATCTTTTTTCCGTTATTTTGAAATTTTCTATGAGAAGAAATGTGTAAGTGTTTAGTAAATGTACGTAGATATTCTAGAAACATGTCCTTATTTTGCTGTAAGGACTTTCTTGCTCTTATTATTCATTTAGACTACGATTGTAATCATTTTGTATTGGTTCTGATTTTAGATTTGCGTTGTCACATTTGTGGGATCATTTTAGGGACGGCATAGGATCATGCGTTTCCAAATTCATCAAATCGCCGGTTTAAATGACAGCATTGATCCCTGTACTTTCTGCGCTATTTCATTTAACCCAATTCGAATCGTTGTATTTTTTGTTTAGTTGCTTTGACTTGGAAAAATACCCTGGTAAGATATATAGTTTTATGGGAGAAGATAAAATGTTCACATTATGTTCTATCAACAGGTAGGTTAGAGTTGAAATGATTGTGCACTTTTCAAGTATTTCAAATCTAAGGATAACGTGGTCATTCCTTCCGCGCATTTGAAACGTCATCACTGATGACAAATCAATAGAAATGAAAAGCACCATCCAGTTAGAAAAACATTCAAATATAATTATAGACCATCGGAAACATGACTCAGCTGTTATGATGTAGCAGTGATACGCCTATTACATGCATGAGACTTGACCAGCCTCTATCTGAGGTAGCAAGAGACATGGCCAGCCTCTATCTGAGGTAGCATGAGACATGGCCAGCCTCTATCTGAGGTAGCATGAGACATGGCCAGCCTCTATCTGAGGTAGCAAGAGACATGGCCAGCCTCTATCTGAGGCAGCATGAGACATGGCCAGCCTCTATCTGAGGCAGCATGAGACATGGCCAGCCTCTATCTGAGGCAGCATGAGACATGGCCAGCCTCTATCTGAGGCAGCATGAGACATGGCCAGCCTCTATCTGAGGCAGCATGAGACATGGCCAGCCTCTATCTGAGGTAGCATGAGACATGGCCAGCCTCTATCTGAGGCAGCATGAGACATGGCCAGCCTCTATCTGAGGTAGCATGAGACATGGCCAGCCTCTATCTGAGGCAGCATGAGACATGGCCAGCCTCTATCTGAGGCAGCATGAGACATGGCCAGCCTCTATCTGAGGTAGCATGAGACATGGCCAGCCTCTATCTGAGGTAGCATGAGACATGGCCAGCCTCTATCTGAGGCAGCATGAGACATGGCCAGCCTCTATCTGAGGCAGCATGAGACATGGCCAGCCTCTATCTGAGGTAGCATGAGACATGGCCAGCCTCTATCTGAGGCAGCATGAGACATGGCCAGCCTCTATCTGAGGCAGCATGAGACAGGGTCAGCCTCTATCTGAGGCAGCATGAGACATGGCCAGCCTCTATCTGAGGCAGCATGAGACATAGCCAGCCTCTATCTGAGGCAGCATGAGACATGGCCAGCCTCTATCTGAGGTAGCATGAGACATGGCCAGCCTCTATCTGAGGCAGCATGAGACATGGCCAGCCTCTATCTGAGGCAGCATGAGACTGGCCAGCCTCAATCTGAGGCAGCATGAGACATGGCCAGCCTCTATCTGAGGCAGCATGAGACTGGCCAGCCTCTATCTGAGGCAGCATGAGACATGGCCAGCCTCTATCTGAGGCAGCATGAGACATGGCCAGCCTCTATCTGAGGCGTACGCTCAATTAAGGCGCAAATTACTCGGAAGAGACTTGAAAGCTTTCTACCGATTGACGATCTAATTCTTCGTCCAGGAGAGGCTCTCTGGAAATTAGGAAAAATATTGAAGATCGATTTGTACAGTGAGGGAGGATTGAATTCTTCAAATTTTGTTCCTTTTGGGTTCAGATTTCTTGTGTTAAGAGTAAATCCTTTTTCTTGCTAGTTCTTCGTCAAAAATATTGATATTATAATTGCATATATATCTGTGTAACAAAAAAATACGTTTTGAAAATCGTCCAGGGTTTTCCAACTGAAATAGACTAATTTTGATGCTCTGAGTCCGAAAATGACCTTGGTTTTGCTCAATCAGGTCAGGATTTTTTGCTACAGAAATTTAAAAAAAAATCGTTTTTTCGTAAAAAAACAAATTTCTGCGGATCGTCAGCTGATAAACCCGTGACGATCTTTTCTGTTTTTCTTAAAAATAGAAGTCAACGCATCCAAATTAATTCAGTTTTTATTTACAGAAATGATTGAACTCAAAACCCCTGATATTAGCATATGTATAGCTCGTCAGGAGGTCTATGGCTGTATCTCAAAAAGTTGACCTGACAGAGCAAAATCAATGTGATATTCGGACTCAGAACACCATAATTAGTCTAAATCTGCTGAGAAACCCCTGACGATTTTTTGGCTGTTACCTTGGGTAATCAATAATTACCAGTAATGGGCTGTAATACTTTGACTCTGTGCTCATGAACTCAAATTTTCCGTGTAAATAACAAGAGTCATTTTTCGGTCAATATTGAATTTAATGTTGTCAAAGACTTTAAGAATTTCATTGCGAAATTTAGGTAATTTGAGACATTTTGAGACGTTTCACGGGAATGACATTGTGCTCGCAAGTGCTTAGTTTTCGAGACATAGCATAAATAACGTTCAGGTATATATAGCATCAACGTCAGATTTGATATTGCTCATCCGGCGTTTCGCGGACGCGGACCATGCGAATTAAAAACATCAGCCTCGGTATTGCTAAATAAAGTCAAGTTATTTTAGGTTCCTTTTAGGTTCCTATAACAGAGTTAAATATCTCGAACACTAAACATTTGCGAGCACAATGTCATTCACGTAAAACATCTTCAAATGTACCATATTACCTAAATATGGTAACGAAAATAATTGAAATCGTTGATAACATAACATTCAATATTGCCCCATTTTTCGTAGTACTTCCTCCCCTCAGAGGAATACAAATATTGTTTCTATGAGAATTAACGCTGAATATGCGAGGTCCCTAGCTAAAGGTTAATTAGGTTTTCTTGTGTTGAAGTAGAATAGCTTTTCGTTTAGTTACGGACCATCTTTTTTCGGCTCACTGCTGTCCTGTTTTTCAGTACCTGCTTCTTTCTCCTTCAACTTTTATTTATCTCATAAACTTTATCATCTTACTGTTTCTATGCACCTTGTGCAATGATTTCGCGTTCCGTAAGTCAATACTAGATGGTGACTTTCTCCTTTCTCTCTTAGGAACGCCTATGTTGCAGTTAGGGTGGCTTAAACTAACATCTACTCTAATCTAATCTAATCTTGGCTGATACTTTTAAACATTTCATGCACAAGACAAGTCTGGCGTCTTCCTGAACATTCTAGTAAAATAAATGCACACCTTGTGTTAAAGTTCTTCATTCCCTTATAGTTGGCACCTCTCTCATTGCTCTCTTTGGAACGCCATTGTTGTTATTCAGGAGGCTTAAGCTAAGTTATATTCCAATGTGTAACCAATTATTTCATGAATGAATTTCTTCAATTTCTTCTTCATCAAAAGCCAAGAAGTTTCTCACCGCTTTTTTTTTTCGTTCCTTTAGTTTACCTGAAATTAATTTAGTTTGTTCTGGACATAAAAACTTTTTTTGCAGTTAAATTTCTTACTGTAAATAGTGATGATTATTTCATTTGGATAATCAAGTCGTATTTTCATTGTTTTCTTTGCTTCAACGTGAAGCTTCATGTAGCCATTTTATTCATTTGGGGAGATCGTTCTTCGCTCTGATTTTGTTTATTTACGTGAAATTGATGCATTCTGTGCCTAGTTATACTGTAGAATATTATTTTTGCGAACGTATGCATTATCTCGCTTGGATATCGAGTTTGCGATTGGCTAGAAAATTTTATTAATGACTCTCTCAGTATCCAATGTGGACATTTTATGCTTTTTTCAGATTTAGAAGTTAATTAAACAAAAATACCGAGTTTTTGAAGTTAGATTTATTTTCCGCTACGTGTTCAGACAGCGTTCAAAAGATGAGCTCGAAAATATCCATACAAGTTACGAGCCACTGAAATGGTCAAAGGAATCACGTTCAAACATTCAGGGATACTTTTCACACCTTCGTGTGAAATGGCCCCTCAGGGGATACAACTGTTGTATCTATGGGAATTAGCGCTCCCAGTGGGATTATGTGAGGGCCTGAGCTAACGGTTAGGTAGGCTCTCTTTATATTGAAATAGAATAGGTTTTGTTTTGTTACGTATCATTTTTCGGTTCTCTGCTGCCCTGTTTTTCAGCACCTACTACTTTCTTCAACTTTTTCTAGTTTCATAAACTTCTTTCTTAGCTTACTGTTTCTATGCACCTTGTGCATAGATAACGCGTTCCCTCAACACCATACTAAATGGTGCCTTCATCCTTCCTCTCTTTGAGCATCTTTGTCGTGGTAAAGGAAGGCTAAAACGTTCTTATATTATAATAATAATGATGTTGTTGTGTTAAGGACCATCTTTTTTTCGGTTCACTTCCCCTCAGGGGGATACAACTATTGTATCTATGGGAATTAGCGCTCCCAGGGGAAAAATGTGAGGGCCCGAGCTGAGAGTTAGGTAGGCCTTCTTTTTGTTGAGATAAAATGTTTTTTGTTATGTTAAGGACCACCTTTTTTCGGTTCACTACTATCCTGTTTTTCAGTACCTCTGACTTTCTTCTTCAACTTTTATCTTATTTCATGAACTTCTTTCCCATCTTACTGTTTCTATGCCCTTTCTGCATAGATTCCTCATTTTCTTATCTCCATACTAAATGGTGCCTTCCTCCTTCCTCTCTTCGATACGCTCTATTTTTGCAGCGGTTAGGGAGGTTTAAACTAACTTATAATCTAATCTAATAATCTTTTCGGTTCACTGCTGTCCTGTTTTTCAGCATCTACTACTTTCTTCTTCGATTTGATTTTGTTTCAAGAACATAGATTCCGCGTTCCCCTTAACTCCATGCTAAACGGTGCTTTCCTCCTTCCTCTCTTTGTGTCGCCTTTGTGGCAGATAGGGAGGCTGAAACTAACTAATTATATAATTAGGTGAAATGCTAGAAAACATTTAATATGTACTATAACAGAATACACCAACATAAACGAGCCAAGTTGCCTATTCACGAGTTGCCCGCTTGCCCCGTGCTTTCGAACGTCCATCACTCTCAGGCACCAAAGAAATCCACATATACAGTAAACCAATTTCACGCCCAAACACAATCACATTGGTTTTAACCCAATATCTCTAAATGCGGCCGTTACACGAAGGGTGGTCCCATGATAGGATAATTTTATTTCATTTCTTGTATTTTTAAAGCTAGAGCGGTAAATATACTCGAATATATCTCTTGAGGAAACACGGTTTCTGATCATTCTTATTGAATTGCGCTCGTAGTTTATCGAGAAAAGAAACAAAAAACGAAAAAAAAAAATTTTTTTTTTTTCGTTTTAGAGTTTTTTTAAATTCTTCTCTTCTTAAAGATGTTCTCTTCACAAAGTTTTTCGTCCAATTATCAGTTGTGATTTATGAGTCATTTGTTAACTCGTTTATTTATTATTTTTAGAACAACCTGACTCAAGTTGAAACCACTTTCTCAGCATCGCTTCATGATTTTTAAACGAGTAACCATTTCCGATATTTTTCCCGTGTTTTGAGTGCGTACTGAAGGCAACTTAAAAGGTTAAAAGTCAAAGTTGAGCCCCCTCCGGCCCTTCGAAACTAAAAAACGTTCCATTTCAACTTCAGGAAATGGTGCAATCCTTCTTTCTTTCCCTGGCAAAATGCCATTACAGTTGAAAAGAAGGGAAAGTTTTCCTCCTTGTGCAAGTCAGGCTTCCGCTCTCCGTAAAAGCTGTAAGGACATCTATGGTGAGTGGATCAGTTATTCTTCACTTTGTCTAGAACGAATTCTTCAACTGGTCCTGAACAGTGATCGGAAAAAATATCTACCGTATACGCAATGGATAACTAGAAAGTACTCTTCAAATTAATTTTACTTTTACCCATGGACTTTTTTCAACCAAAAGAAGAAATAAGAACCACATCTTCTCGTGAGAAAACAACGCATCGTACATCAATATGCTCTCTGAGTTGGATTCCATTGATTTAACCATGCAGCAGTCCATTTACAGTATATAAATTAAATTACAAGTATAAATCGGAATTTCCATATATGTGCCCTCTTCACTACTTTCACTTTTCATGTGTTCTTTGCTATTTCTTTTATTGATTGCTCTTTTATCTTCACTTATAACTTGCTGCGTCTATTCTCAGGGTACCCTGTGTGCAAGAACAATTTGTGCTCAAATTCCCAGTATTCCACAATCCAGACTAAATGGCCCCTTCATATCGTTCTCTTGGGATGGCTTTCGTAGTTGATAAGGGTCATACTGGTATGATAATTATGACGACTGGGACGACGAATATTCATCCGACAAATCTAAATATGCTTTCGTTACTGAACGTTACCATCTACCATCGCTCTAACGTCTAATCTTAACGCTCTAATTTATGCATTTATGAAGCAGTCTCTTCAGTCTCTTCATCATCGCCTATGAGCAAATACGCGATAAATGTTTAGCGACTGCTTTTCCTTAAAAGAGTTCCCTGCTCTCCAGGAAAAAGGCAACTGCACTTGCCTGCACTGAAATAGTTTTTCCGCGTCGCGAGCGATTGGGCATCAGACTTTCCACTAAAATGACTCTGGTTCGATCTTGCTACGATACCCCCACTATTGTCACCGGACCGCAAGCTCTCAGGTGTGTATAGCAAACGAAGAGGACGGGAGGTAGAGGTTAAAGAAGGAATTCTTAGCGTTACTGAGTTGGCTCTCCTCTGACCCAGTCTCTCTTCATAGGCTTAGAAGCTGAAATACCATCAGCATAACCTGGTTGCAAAAATGGAGTGGTTTATAAAAATTTCGTTTGAAAGATGTTTCACTTCGCCCCATTTATCGTAAGCGGTGCTCGAGGCAGGATGCCTTTAAGTTCGCGTTTGGGTAAAAAGGAGTTAGTCGTATACCCTTTTTTCTGCCCCATGCCATCAATTTCAATGGGGATGGTCCAATTTTTCCTGAGCGTTTACGATGCCTTTGGTCTTGAAAAGACACGACTCTACAATAGCCTTTGAGTGGCTTCTTTGTTTTTGTCTTCTGCTTCGTAAGACGCTCAAAAATGGTATTCGAAGCTGAAATTTGCAAAAAATTCCTATTCTCAACTGGTATAAAAATCTTATGAATTTGAAAATCTTTTATTCTTTACGGCAAATGTTTCCTTTAAGTATGTTTAGTTTTATTATATTTTTCTATGGCTCTAATTTGGCTAACAAAAATTCCCGAGCCTAGCACCCGGTAAGAACTGTGAAAATTTTTGGAGATTTCTGCCAATAACTGCATAGTGTGCGAAAAAAGCATTTTAAACCTATAGGGCAATTATCCATCACCCGGCTACGATAAGCAGACTAGCCCTGCCTGTTCAGTTGACCCCCATGTCTCAAAAATATGTCTCACTTTAGTGTGTTTTTGGCTGTCGAGGCAATTTGCTATTCCTCCTTACCCCATCGTTTATCTTCATGGAGCAACACTTAGCGCAACCTCCATTTTTCATATGAGGTCTTCTTTCTAGATAATTGCCGTGCCATTGTATCCAGTTTACGTGCTAGGCCTTGCGGTTGCTACGTGATCCGTCTTTTGGCTCAACGCGAACGACCCTCAGATATCTCTCTTAAGTCTAGACGTCGTTTAGAGGTGCGTGCCATCCAGATTCATTTGTAACCGCAGCCACAGAGGTGCATTTTTCAACAAGAACCTGCAATGCAGGTCAGAGTACGTTCAACAAAAGCGTTCGTAAACTCAACTCGTGGGCTTTTGTTTTGGAATCCCTTATTGGACGACGCAAGTTTCCTGCGCGTAGTTTATGAGCTGCGATAGATGATGTGGCTAGGACTACGCTGGCAACACAATATCCGGACTTAGGCGTTACTTGATGGTGGTTTTTGAGCGCCTCTCCTAAAGATCGTCGTAGATTTACAGCGACTTCAAGATTTACAGCGACGTCAGCAAATGACAACTGAGTCAAGACTCAGTTGTCATTTGCTGAGGTAACGTTGGCCATAACGGCTTGTTCTAAGGTGGTGTCAACGTTTCGCTGGTAACGGTGACAAAAACGGTGATGGTAACGCGGACTCTATCGGTTCGAGTATTACAGTATAAATAGTTAGAATAATACTGGAGTGAAAGACTTAAGTTTTATTTTTACACCCCCTGAAGGGGATACAACCTTAGTATTTAAGATCATTAATGTTCCGAGAGGAAAGATGTAAGATCACAAGCTGATGAGTACGAAGGCCTGCGTTTTGTTGAAATAGAATGAGTTTTTTTTTCATTACTGACCATCGTATTTCGGTTCACTGCTGTCCTTTTTAATCTCCCATTACTCTCTGCTTAAACTTTTATCATGTTTCATAAACCCTTTCCAATCATGTAAATGTACAATCATGTACATTTCATGTTCAACCTGTTGTACTGGTAAATAGTTGACTTATTCTACATGGGGCTGAACACGCGTAACTTCAGCGCCGAAAGTTACGCCATAATCAACAGCTTCTAACACTTGAATGCGATGGGCTAAGCTGAAGTTCAACATTCCCCACTTGGTAACTCACTTAAAGTAACTTCATGTTTTGTTTTGCAGTTTTTTTAAGGATCTCCATCTTAGTGCCTTCAAAAACTTGAATTCAGAACTGA
The DNA here is from genome assembly GCA_030386875.1 of Morinoia aosen. NCBI lineage: Eukaryota > Metazoa > Arthropoda > Malacostraca > Amphipoda > Talitridae > Morinoia > Morinoia aosen. Next base: position 20,260,838 of record CM059557.1, on the reverse strand, counting down.
CCAGTTCATTGAACGAACGTTTTAGAATTTCCGGCTAACACAATTGTAAACGTTGACGAACCCACTCTTACAGAATTATTAACTTGAAAAATCGTCTGCGTGAAGGTCAACGTACGAAGACTGTGGGTCTGCGTAGAATTGCTTTATAAGCGTCGGTTCGCTCTCGGGCTACCCCAAAAACAAATGCAACTCTGCCGATAATATTCGTACGAAAACCGTCAGTTCACTGCCGCTCCGGCGAAGTAATTGCATCCAGCAAGTGTCGAGTCACTGCAATTTCACCTCCCGTAACCTGAATACTTACCTCACGAGGTGCTGCCCTCAGTCGCCGGCGTACTAACAGATGCACCTGTCTAGTCAAGCATGACACTTCCCTCGGGTGCTACATGTCAACTCGCCTCACGGCAGTCGTGAGAATAAAGGAACGTTGGCTGTATCCCGTTTTTTTCATGCTTCCTGAAGTAATTTCCCTCGAGCGTTCTGTTCATTTTGGTCAAAATAAAGCTGTAAATCAAGATCAGAAAAGGTCGTGCGCTTTGCAGCTTCACGCTATAGCAAAGTGCCTAATGAACTACATCTTTAAAACAAAAGGGAGTTCAGCCCTCAAAGTTTGTTTTCAGCAAAGTTACGCGGCGCCTCCTCGAGCCATCTCTTTCAATTAATTCGATTTTCCAGCAAAAGTGCTCTCGAAAATAGCCTGCGCAGCGTGAACTTCTTTCTGACATCAAAGCTTCCTCTGTATTAAGCTTTAAGCCTCTTCGGTAACGAATATCGGATCGAAATTTTCCCTCTCGTGCCACCCTAAAAATTTCAAGTTATAGCAAGGTCTTCAAAAGTGCAAATCTGTGTTTTTTCGAGATAGTGCACCTTTATTCTTTTGCATTAATTTTCAGTGTTGGGATGCCAATTCTTCACATGCTTGAAGCTACAAAAATACACCCTATTTGAGAACTCATTCTCAAGTCCAGAGAACGAAAGCACTTTCACGTGAGCTCTTATAGTTTTCACAAACAAGGCGTTTTCCCTGTTGTTATTTTTGAGCAAACAGTTTGTGCGCAGGCATTTTGAGAGGAATGCTGTGTATATTTGGAGAAGATAAACTTCTCTCCCCTTTGATTGGACGCTGTTGCGAGGGGAGAGTATTTCCATTTTTCTCGGCTACAATAAGTTGTTTACGTATTCAGTTGCGGAAAATTCCAATGCTCTCAGATCAAAGTTTTATTCGAAATTTTCGGACTTGCTCTTCAATAATTCAGTTGATTTAAAAATTTATACTAACACGGGTAACATTTCATCCTGAGAGGATCCCCTAAGAAGATGCTGCCATTGCACCTATGAAAATTGGCGCTCCCGCTAAATCTGTGAGATCCCCAGCTTTAGGTTCCGTATGATTTTCTTTTGTAGAAATAGAATATGGTTTTTACTTCATTATGGGCCATTTTCCGGTTCCCTGCTGTCCTACTTTTCAGTAACTATTCCTTTCTTCTTCAATTTTTATCTTGTTTCGTAAATTCTTTCATTCTGGTTTTTCAGAGCAGGATATAGGGACTCACTTTGTGGAGCAATTTTCTTTTCCCCTCAATTCCATATTAAATGGTATCTTTCTCTTTCCTCCCTTGAGAACACGTTTGACGTGGTTAAAGAGGCTTAAACAGAATTCAAAATCTAATCGAGTTATGACAGGATTTATTGTCGGGCAAAATCCCCTCAGGGGGATACAACTATTGTATCTATGGGAATTATAGCGCTCCTAGGGGAACCACGTGAGGGCTCGAGCTAAAGGTTAGGTAGGCTTCCTTTTTGTTGTAATAAAATAGGTTTTTGTTTTGTTACGGACCATCTTTTTTCGGTTCACTGCTGTCCTGTTTTTCAGCACCAACTACTTTCTTCTTCAACTTTTTTCTTGTTTCATGAACTTCTTTCCTAGCTTACTGTTTCTGTGCACCTTGTGCATAGATTCCGCGTTCCCCTCAACTCCATACTAAATGGTGCCTTCCTCTTTCCTCTCTTGGAACATCTTAGTCGTGGTTAAGGGAGGCTAAAACTTTCTTATATAATATATAATAATGTCAGGCAAAATATCACGCATTTTTGTCAATAGAAAAGGCAAATTTGTTGTCATGTATAATCACCGCCTTATACTGTGCACAAATCCATGCCAGATTAAATTAGAATCCATTAGATTAGGTGTTAGTGAAAGACTCGCTATTCTCAACAAAGGCGTTGGAAAGAGAGGAAAGTGGAAGGTACCATTCAGTATGCAGATGAGGGAAAGCGGAATCTATGCACAAGGTGCATAAAAGCAGTAAGTTTGGAAAGAAGTTCATGAAACGAAATGAAAGTTGAAGAAGAAAGTAGTAGGTACTAAAAAACAAAACAGTAGTAAACCGACAAAAAGGCTGTCCGTAATAAAACAAAGAACCTATTCTATTTCAACAGAAGGAAGGACTATCTAAACTTTAGCTCGGGACCTCACAGATTCCCCATGGGAGTGCTAATTCCTAAAGGTATAATACTTGTATATATCCTGAGGGGAGGTTTCGAGTAGTTTGTATATGAAATATACTTGCACACATTTCTATGTTATAGTAAACGTTGTTAAGGTTCACTTAGCGTAACGATGTGATCATAAATCAACTGGCACTCTATTGCGAACGACTAATTTTAATTAGTGCCGGGTGACGAGGTTAGCGAATGGTCTAATACAGACTTTGTGGCAGTGCTATCTAAATTTTGTTTAGAGATTATTCCAGATTTTCTGCAGATCTAATGCAGATTGACGGAAAGTATAATCCACATCAGATTAAAGCTTAATTGAATAATTAAGCTCTAATCTGATATGGATTATACTTTCTGCCAATCTGGATTAGATCTGCAGAAGAACGAAGAGTTAGACATAAATCAAAGAAGATTCAAACATGCAATCTATATGAGTACAGTACGTCCTCAAATAGATCAAAGAACCACCAAATGAGCTGATCAGAATTCAAACTCATCTGTTGTATTTTCAGCCCACTGACGTTGTCGTAAGAGAACAACTGGCAGCGCAAGTCGATTTGGCTACGTTACTTGCTGTAATACGCTCAAATAACTTACGCTACCATCTGTGCCGTTACGACAACGTAAATTAATAAAATACATACAATAAATTAATAAAATACAGCGTTTGATTGACGACACCAATCGCTTAGTGACGGAGTTTTTGCAATGAAATCTGCGAGTCTTCATGAAATTCTTTCGTCTTCGTTCATGAAATGTTCAAACTGTCTGTGCTTTGGAATGCTTCGCACCAAGTGCTTATAGTTTTATAAAATTACCACCTTATGCATTGAGAAATGTTTTCATATTAATTAGGAAACGCAGAATTTTTACAGACTAATTTTTCTGTGTTCATGTTCGTTTTTTACCCTCAGGAGATACAACTATTGTATCTGTAGGAATTAGCGTGAGAGTTAGGCCTTCTTTTTTTTAAACTGAAACATGTGTTTTGTTTCGTTAAGGACCATATTTTTCGGTTCATTGCTCCCTTGTTTTTTATCCCGTTTAACTTTCTTCTTCAGATTTTTTCTTGTTTCATAGCCTTTCTTCTTAGCTTACTGTTTCTATGAGCAGAGGATATTGTGCGGAAACACACTTTGTGTATTGATTTCTGGTTCCCTTAACGTTATCTTAAATAGTGCCCTCAGCCTTCATCTCTTTGGAACGCCTTTGTAACAGTTAGCAAAGCTTTGACTAACATCTAACCTAATCTGGCGTGGATTTGCACACAATATGAGACTTAGATTATCTTTCCATGTATGACAACAAATTTGCCTTTGCCACACATCACTTGCTGGTTCAAGATAGTACATGATGACGGAGTCGAATGTATCTTGATATTTCTATATAGAGTAATATAATACTGCTCTCAAGTGAGCAGTATTATATTATTCATGTTTCGTTTCACTACAGCTGCTGCTGCTGATATTGCTGTTCCTGTTTCTATTGTAGTTATTTATAATGTTGTTACTGTTGCAACTCTTGATACTTCTCATGTTGCTGATATTACTGTTCCTGTTACTGCAGTTGTTACTTCTCTCGCTGTTGCTGCCACCGTAAGCGCCGCAGTTGCCTGGCTGTCACCGCTGCCTCTCGCGTCAGCGCTCTTAAATATTGTAGCACTCGCTCTTGGGGGGGAGAGAAAACTGTGAGAGGTGTTGGTAAAAGAGTGGGTGAGGTGGGGTGCAGGTGAGGCGGGGTGCAGGTGAGGTGGGGTGCAGGTGAGGTGGGGTGCAGATGAGGTGAGGTGCAGGTGAGGTGGGGTGCAGGTGAGGTGGGGTGCAGGTGAGGTGGGGTGCAGGTGGGGTGGGGTGCAGGTGAGGTGGGGTGCAGGTGAGGTGAGGTGGGGTGCAGGTGAGGTGGGGTGCAGGTGAGGTGGGGTGCAGGTGAGGTGGGGTGCAGGTGAGGTGGGGTGCAGGTGGGGTGGGGTGCAGGTGAGGTGGGGTGCAGATGAGGTGAGGTGGGGTGCAGGTGAGGTGAGGTGAGGTGGGGTGCAGGTGAGGTGGGGTGCAGGTGGGGTGGGGTGCAGGTGAGGTGGGGTGCAGGTGAGGTGAGGTGGGGTGCAGGTGAGGTGAGGTGAGGTGGGGTGCAGGTGAGGTGAGGTGCGGTGCAGGTGAGGTGAGGTGGGGTGCAGGTGAGGTGAGGTGGGGTGCAGATGAGGTGAGGTGGGGTGCAGGTGAGGTGAGGTGGGGTGCAGGTGAGGTGAGGTGAGGTGGGGTGCAGGTGAGGTGAGGTGCGGTGCAGGTGAGGTGAGGTGGGGTGCAGGTGAGGTGGGGTGCAGGTGAGGTGAGGTGGGGTGCAGGTGAGGTGAGGTGGGGTGCAGGTGAGGTGAGGTGGGGTGCATCTGAGGTGAGGCGGGGTGCAGGTGAGGTGAGGTGGGGTGCAGGTGAGGTGAGGTGCAGGTGAGGTGAGGTGCAGGTGAGGTGAGGTAGGGTGCAGGTGAGGTAGGGTGCAGGTGAGGTGGGGTGCAGGTGGGGTGGGGTGCAGGTGAGGTTTTGTGCAGGTGAGGTGGGGTGCAGGTGGGGTGGGGTGCAGGTGAGGTGGGGTGCAGGTGAGGTGGGGTGCAGGTGGGGTGGGGTGCAGGTGGGGTGGGGTGCAGGTGGGGTGGGGTGCAGGTGGGGTGGGGTGCAGGTGAGGTGGGGTGCAGGTGAGGTGAGGTGGGGTGCAGGCGAGGTGAGGTGCAGGTGAGGTGAGGTGGGGTGCAGGTGAGGTGAGGTGGGGTGCAGGTGAGGTGAGATGGGGTGCAGGTGAGGTGAGGTGGGGTGCAGGTGAGGTGAGGTGGGGTGCAGGTGAGGTGAGGTGGGGTGCAGGTGAGGTGAGGTGAGGTGCAGGTGAGGTGAGGTGGGCTGCAGGTGGGGTGGGGTGCAGGTGAGGTGGGGTGCAGGCGAGGTGGGGTGCAGGTGAGGTGGGGTGCAGGTGAGGTGAGGTGAGGTGCAGGTGAGGTGAGGTGGGGTGCAGGTGAGGTGAGGTGGGGTGCAGGTGAGGTGAGGTGGGGTGCAGGTGAGGTGAGGTGAGGTGAGGTGCAGGTGAGGTGGGGTGGGGTGCAGGTGGGGTGGGGTGCAGGTGAGGTGGGGTGCAGGCGAGGTGGGGTGCAGGTGAGGTGGGGTGCAGGTGAGGTGAGGTGAGGTGCAGGTGAGGTGAGGTGGGGTGCAGGTGAGGTGAGGTGGGGTGCAGGTGAGGTGAGGTGGGGTGCAGGTGAGGTGAGGTGGGGTGCAGGTGAGGTGAGGTGCAGGTGAGGTGAGGTGAGGTGAGGTGCAGGTGAGGTGAGGTGGGGTGCAGGTGAGGTGAGGTGGGGTGCAGGTGAGGTGAGGTGAGGTGCAGGTGAGGTGGGGTAGGGTGCAGGTGGGGTGGGGTGCAGGTGAGGTGGGGTGCAGGCGAGGTGGGGTGCAGGTGAGGTGGGGTGCAGGTGAGGTGAGGTGGGGTGCAGGTGAGGTGAGGTGGGGTGCAGGTGAGGTGAGGTGAGGTGCAGGTGAGGTGAGGTGGGGTGCAGGTGAGGTGAGGTGGGTTGCAGGTGAGGTGAGGTGGGGTGCAGGTGAGGTGAGGTGGGGTGCAGGTGAGGTGAGGTGAGGTGGGGTGCAGGTGAGGTGAGGTGAGGTGCAGGTGAGGTGAGGTGGGGTGCAGGTGAGGTGAGGTGAGGTGGGGTGCAGGTGAGGTGAGGTGGGGTGCAGGTGAGGTGAGGTGGGGTGCAGGTGAGGTGAGGTGGGGTGCAGGTGAGGTGAGGTGAGGTGAGGTGCAGGTGAGGTGAGGTGGGGTGCAGGTGAGGTGAGGTGGGGTGCAGGTGAGGTGAGGTGGGGTGCAGGTGAGGTGAGGTGGGGTGCAGGTGAGGTGAGGTGGGGTGCAGGTGAGGTGAGGTGAGGTGCAGGTGAGGTGAGGTGAGGTGCAGGTGAGGTGGGGTGCAGGTGAGGTGAGGTGGGGTGCATGTGAGGTGCAGGTGAGGTGGGGTGCAGGTGAGGTGAGGTGCAGGTGAGGTGAGGTGAGGTGCAGGTGAGGTGGGGTGCAGATGAGGTGAGGTGAGGTGGGGTGCAGGTGAGGTGAGGTGAGGTGCAGGTGAGGTGAGGTGGGGTGCAGGTGAGGTGAGGTGGGGTGCAGGTGAGGTGAGGTGGGGTGCAGGTGAGGTGAGGTGGGGTGCAGGTGAGGTGAGGTGGGGTGCAGGTGAGGTGAGGTGGGGTGCAGGTGAGGTGAGGTGAGGTGCAGGTGAGGTGAGGTGAGGTGAGGTGCAGGTGAGGTGGGGTGCAGGTGAGGTGAGGTGGGGTGCAGGTGAGGTGAGGTGAGGTGCAGGTGAGGTGGGGTGCAGGTGAGGTGAGGTGCAGGTGAGGTGAGGTGAGGTGCAGGTGAGGTGGGGTGCAGGTGAGGTGAGGTGGGGTGCAGGTGAGGTGAGGTGAGGTGCAGGTGAGGTGAGGTGAGGTGCAGGTGAGGTGGGGTGCAGGTGAGGTGAGGTGAGGTGCAGGTGAGGTGAGGTGGGGTGCAGGTGAGGTGGGGTGCAGGTGAGGTGAGGTGGGGTGCAGGTGAGGTGAGGTGGGGTGCAGGTGAGGTGGGGTGGGGTGCAGGTGAGGTGAGGTGGGGTGCAGGTGAGGTGGGGTTCAGGTAAGAATGAATGCAGTATGTTTTGGCAGATACGTGAATATCGGATCTGTATCCAATGTCTCTTCTTAGTTAAGTAGACGATGATGCTAAGGTATTTTTCCCATTTAGGAAAGAAAGCCCAAAATTGCGTCAATTGTCATGTGAATGAAATGTGATCAAAGTCACCAGTCTTTATTCGTAAAATGTTAACTTTTAGCATTGTGTGACGTACCTCAAAATTAAGGAGTGTTGTTTTAAAAATGAAACATAAAACATGATCTTTTCCTTTCCGCTTCCAGTGCTTGCTTTGTTCTAGCATTTCCTAGACGAGCCAGAAATGACAATACCTTGGGTGAGATCTGAAGCATGAAAGAGTCGATCGGTGCGGTGTAGGGCGAGCGTCAATGGTGAGAGTGAAGTTAGGCTGGTGCGCTGCTGGCATGTCACTCAGGACCAACAGGCATGCCCCTGGACACATCACGACGCCTGCTGCTGGGAGGTCGGTATTCTCAGCTCCCTACCCTGCTGGAGGATGACCAGCAACCCCCAACCGGGCACCAGAACCTGCGTCTGCAGCAACAGAGCAAGATCTTCGACAGCCGCCATGACCTGTCCCGCATAGACGAGCCCAGCCCACCTGGTGAAGTCGACGGACCAGATGTAGAACCCGTGAATGGTCACCATAGTTCAATCAACGGGTGTCATGAAAGTCGGTCTAATGGAACGATATCCTCTCCTTCTAATACCCGCAAGGCTTCGTCAACTCATATTGTTGAAAAGACAATCAAAAGTTCTGCCCGTTCTTCCTTGGTTCACACCGACGGTGCCGTTGTACCTCACGTGCAACCTCACCAGTTCCACACGCCGTTCATATCTCAGATGAAGTCCCTGCCGTCTCAAGAACCCCTCATCAACACCGAAGTTCATTTATCGTCTCGAGGACGCCCGTTTGTGCGGCCTGGTAGACCATGCCGGGTCAATTCGCCCTCATCTCCTCGCTCAGCAGTGAATCGGCCGTGCACGAAGCAGCTCAAAAGTTCACCACCTCCCGTGCGACCTCCGCGGTACAAACGGGCTGGGAGCGGAAGAGCACTTTTACGAGCCGTCACTTCCCGTGGCGGGCGAGCTTACCGATACCAAAACTTAGATGACGGCTTCAAGGAAATTGAGACTCTTCCAATCCCCGAAGAAGACTCCGACTCCACAGAAGAAACCGCTACTGGCAACCCTGAAACATCGCTCAGCTCTGACACGCAGAACACTTCAATCGATTCTTCATCTTCAGGAATTCATTCTGTAGGTAGTTCTCCCAGGTCGTCCCCTCCCTACACTCCCCCGCCTCGCTCCCCACATCCCGGCATTCTTGTCAGCAATTCTTCAGCCAGACAAGGCTTCAAGCGATTGGCAAGGTAAGGTGACCTACTGTGAGTGCATCTTTTTGCTGTATTTCTGTCTGTTTTCTACAATTGTTCACATGTTTTTGTGGTAATGTGAATTTCGTGTACGTTTTTTCATTTTTCAATGTTAAAGGCGATTCACGCCCCGTTTCTGGAAGTTTTATTGCGTCACCTTGTTCTTGATTTTTGCTGGGTAATTTCAGAATAGCAAAATTGTTGTATTTTTTCTCATGAACGCTGCCACTTCACTCGCTTATCATTTTCACGTTTGAACGAAGATGTTCACGATGGTGTCAAATTTATTTAATTGAAGTTAACACTCGTAGAATATGAGTGTTTTATTAGATACTGAGTGTGTGTAAATTTTTTCAGTACGTCATCACTGTCACAGCTAATCTTCGATAATTTTGCAGCGTAAGAAAATACATGTAACCTTAAACTTGAATCTACAATGGAGTTTATCATTAAGTTGTTTATCTCTCAGCTAACCTCTGATTATAAGCGATAGCTTACTGCCGGGGTCTTGCTCCCTAGCCGCGATTATTTCGTTAAATATAAACAGGCTTGACTCGGACGGACCTCCGGGACTTTAACCCAATTAGACGACGCCTAGGCCTACAAATCGGAAGACTTAGAAATCATTTCCCTACTTTACGTTTCCACCCCTAGATCAGAAGCGTAGCTTGATCCTCTCAAGGGGGATACAACTATTGAATCTATTTAAATTAGCACTCCTAGGGGGGAAATGTGAGGTCTCGAGCTGAGAACTAGGTAAGCCTTCTTTTTGTTGGAATAAAAAGTATTAAGAGTGCTCTAAATTGAGGCTCACTTGGATATCTTGGACTGCGTATCACACTTTCAGTAATAGAATATTGCTCGCTTTAGTTAAGCAAAAATTCATCAACCATGAGCAGGAGCTCTCAATGTTCCAATTTTTAGGTTTGATCAGAGCTATTGAGTACATTCGTTGATCTATCTGAAGTTAAATATCCTCGTTTGCTTGGCGGTAACAATTTTTTGGCATAGTTTTAACAGAATTCGCTTTCTTTCATTGGGAATTTTCATGTCTTTGCTCATTTGAAAGTCTGTTGGAACATTTTATTACACAACCACTACACTCGCGCTTCGCTTTGTTTTCGAATTGACGTCAATGATACACACTGATACCCGTTAAATAATACAATACCCACCACGATGCGCTCCTACAAGTCTTTCAAAATATATAACTTTCGAGCAAAATACTACTAAACGTTTATTGTACGATAGTTCATATTTGTACCACTATGTTTTCATGAGTTAAAAAAGGCGCAGACTTATCAGAATTGCACTAGCTCTATTGAAATATAGTCCGCCTTTTCACAAGCACTTTCCGACTCTCACTAAAAAGCAGTCCGACTCCCCTCTCTCCCTCCAGTCTTATTCCCTTCCTAAATACGCGCACTTCGAGGTAGTTCTGTGTGTTCTTTTGAATATTTAGGCTGATAATTATTGAGGATTGATGGTATTGAAATACGTGTGATTGAATTACTTGTTTTTCTTGTTGAAATATTGTCTCCTTGATGTGTACTTCAATGCTTGCCTCTTGACATTCCCTCGTACTGTTGGTTTTGACGCCGTACGATTTTCAGTAGCGGTGTATTTGGAAAGATTTTATGTTCAGGATCGCTAGATTCACGGGAAGATCATTCTGGGCCGCCTGTCCGTGTATTTATTCCATCTATCTTTGGTTTCTGTACAGGCTGAGTTGGGTATTTAGGTGGGACGGGACGTCTGGATTGGAAGTGTAACTAAAGAACTTGGATTGAAAGGTATTTGAATTTTGCACTAAAATTTTAGGTCAACAATTCAGATGAAATGTTCAAATTGGAAGTTTAGATTGAATGTTTAGTTTGAAAATATAGCTAGAAATCTTAAAAGAAAATTTGTATGTCAAATTTTGATAGCAAATACCGAGATAGCTAGTCTAAGGAAAAGTCTGCAGAGGTCCCCTCAGCGGTATATAACTATTGCATTTATAGGAATTATCACTCTTAGGAGAAATACTGTATGTGAGGTACTGAACTTAAGATTGAGGCAGGCCTTCTTTTTGTTGAAATAACATTGATTTTTGTTCTGTAACATGATCTTTTTGTCACGAGAAGGCTGTCTGCCTCGTCTCTCATTAATTTACACTAATGAGAAGACCGAATGCTCGCTTGAGGGGTTGGCATACCTCAATGAAATGCACAGGAAACACAAGGAAAATTTATGGGCAAGCCCAAACAAATCAACACTACTACAAAATGTGTATACTAAAATTGGGCAGTACTCACCGATGTACGTTGAACTCGACTTACTCAATGCGCGTTTCCAGAGCGCATCAATTATGATGAGGGGCTGCTTGCTACTAAATTTGGGGGGGACTTTATACACGTGAAAATTCACTTAATTTATAATTTACGGCAATACATCATACAGAACACCGATAAGCACACGCAATGTACGGCATTAGAACTGGTGTAGATTGAGTAATGGAATTCTAGAAATTTCATGTGTTAACAGCTTACATAACAGAATGACAATAAATGCTACCGCTGGCCAGCTTCCCCATATATTGCTCCTACATAAAATGCCACAAATGAGGCCTGCCAACATTTGCGTTCCCGCAGCACAGAAGGTGGTCTCACTTCAAACCACAGAATTGTTCTTTTACAAACAGCTTCAGTTCAAATTTCTGTCTTGTGCACAGTACACAGAAAGTCTGTTGCGAAATGCTGATCCCGGCACTCCCGAGAATCTTCTTGCCTTGTAGTACGTTTAATCCAGTTAATCCAGTTAATCCAGTTTTACCTTCCCACCTGAAATTTGAATTATGACTTGTTACTCATTATAGCGTCAATCACGTTTCCTCAAATATATTCATCTTTCATTCAATAAAGGGGCATTAAATTTTGTATTACATCTACCTCACTCATATTCACAATATTTTCTTGCCATATTTAATTGAACGGCGCAGATTTATCATCATATGTATACATCCTTTTAACAGCATCTATCGCGAATGAGTAACATGAGTCTTACCCGGCCCATCGACGTTTAAACTTTCTTATAACTTTCTACATCTCATCCACAGTGGTCTTGTGTGAGATTTCTTCTCTGCAAAAATGGAAAGAGAAAATTTTGGATTAGCAAATTCTCCAAAAAACGATTTTACCAAATTAACTACGTATTGCTCATTTTTTAAAATTATATTTCCAGTATTGCACTTGATAAAAGAAACGCACTTCTCACGACGCCCGTCGACGCAGACTGAATTCACTCCCTCAGTAATGACGCTGTGCTCAAGAGCGCGGTTCTCTCCTTTTCCGTACAGACCAATCGACTTTTGAAAGGGTATTCAGGGTCGTTTGTATTGGCTTAGAGCCTTTTGGCGTGAACTTCTGACTCCGCCCTTATGAGGTTTTCCCGGGATTCTCGCTGAGCGCCGTTGGCCCTTCTACATCTTTCCCCTGTATTTTTTTTTTTTTGACAACACCTCTCGTGGAAACTGTATCGCTCTAAGGGTTCTCATGCTCAAGTGTTTGGACCCTTAAATCTGTCGACCACTGTGTTTGTAGTTTCGAGGCTTGTGCAATTAACCCTCACAACAGGCGGTTCTGCCGAGGCGTAGAGGACTGCTTACACCGTCAAATTCTTGATAGCGTAATCTACCCACCTCGCCTGAAACAACACACATCTAATGGCCGCCTACCCCTAACATTTATTTTAACCAAACATTTGGTGAAGAGACCCCTTCTGTGCCGCTGGGATTTGTAAAGACATTTTACCGAACAAAATTTTAGGTAAGCATTGAGTGAGCACCAAAATTTATAACACACAATTACAAAAAAGGACATAAATTAGTTAAATTCCCAAAATTAAATCTTTCCCAACATCCCCGCTCCTTTACATAAAAAAAATTGACTCGACAATTTTTTTTTTTTTTGTATTAGCGTTATGTTATTCATTTGAACAATTTGAACTGAATTATTAGCCAACTTAAGACACAAATGGTACACATCTACTTAAGCCAATTATGTTCTAAATTAATTCCGCAGAAACATGGTACATTACATTTAACAATCTTATTTATTACAATACAATCAGCCACAGCGTAATATATTGTGTCATCTTCATCTAACCGATGCGCCTGTTTTTCCCGCCGAAGTAAAGTGCGTACTAAATACTTGAGTACTTAACCCTAATAACATTCACAAAATTTCACGGGCACCTTTCCCACTCCTCAGACATCCTAAAGTATCGATGATTTTATATCTCGTAGTTTCAATTTACGCTTGCGTTTTCTGTTCTCCAAATCCTTGCCGCTGTAGTTGACGGTTCGATGTTCACTCCTTTGGTATAGCTGACGAATTTGCTCTCTTTTCATGCTTCTCTTCTGCCATTTCAATAGCTTCACACACGCGTTGAAGATGGGTACTTAATTTCAGGAGGAAATATTGCGAGCCCCATATCCAGACTCGTATGAAATTTCTATACACCACACTAACTTCACGATTCCATTCTGTAAGATGTATCATTATCACGATTCAAATTACCACCAAATCATGTTAAGTGCAATGTTTCACATATATTTTATGAGGTTTATTCAACTCAGTTATTTAATCGCCAGATTACTCATGAACTTCGATTCGTTGATCAGACAAATCGATACGTCAGTAAGTTATATTGATCTGGCGGAAAATACGAGTCGAATCGTCGATAATTTCCTTCACTGCAGTTTCCCTTCGCGATAGGGTTCTGCATCCTACGAAGTAATCCTGAAGAGTCCGAGGTATATCCGGCGGTGGTATCCTGTATGCGCGGTGGAATCCAGTGGAACTCCTCTCAGTATTCCTCGATTTCGACGTAGAATCTCGGTATTCCTTGACATCGCCGTAGAAACTCTGGCAGACACCAGCTCATATTTTTATTTTCTCCTAGTAACCACTATTATTAGTGCGAGAATTCCATGGGTTCATATTCTTTGAAGACCGTACGCATCATTCAAAGGCTATCCGACGTAATCTCTTTTAATTTTTATTTCACGTGTAAATAGAGATGCCTAAAATGCGGCTTCAATATTCCAATGTGATAATTTGCCTAGTCAAAATTCACAGGAACTTGCATTCGAATTTCAGGAATGCCTCACCAGGCATAAATGTCACGACGCAAATTCCGAAATACTTAAGTAAATATCAACACTCAAGCACATAAAAGCATTGTTATTGTTTCATTTGAGTGCCCACTGTATAAAAGCATTTTTAAACGCTAGTACATCTCGGCACCCAATAATATCTCATGCTTTAATTTCGTTTTTCTTCCTTCCTCACGATGATGCTGCGTCGTTCTGTGGTGTTTTCCACTTCGAACCATGAGTGCTAATTAGTCGAGAATTCCTTCCTGCTCCAGCTTGTTAGTGGCCCGTTGGCTCAGCTACAACTCAACCACAAGCGGCTCCGAGGTAATTACTTGTGTGTCCGGCGTCCTTTCTTAAGCATGATGTGACATTTCCAGCTATACATTCGTCTTTATCGCCTCTCACTGCAACGCTTGAATTTGGGTAATCCTTTTAAACATCTCCAACGCAGGTGCAATGTGTCCCCCATGTCGTGTTGTAGTTCTATCTTCTTCGTTCTTGTAAATAATTACTTATATTCCACGTGATCCTTCCTTAATTTGCTGCTCATACGAGACATATTCGTGTTATGCAATTGTTCCGGCCTGTTCTGTGCTGGAGTACATACGACGCTAATCTACCAAGAAATTAATTCCTTAAGTCTGAAAAGAAATGTACTATACTTCTACATAGTAAGAGGAGAATAATTCCTTCCGGAATACCGTGTTTACGATATTCTTTCAGGGCAAGAGTAAGACACAGAGTCAGAAATTCAACGCTACAGTACAAAAGAATACGAAATTTTAATATGACGCTAAACTTATTTTCCCCGTTGTGAAAATGAACGGTCTAAAGGTATAGATAACATCAGCTAGCCTGAGATAGCCTCAGCCTAAGAACTTCTGATGAAACTTAATTCTTTCGCTAGAGCTGTCTCGTATGAAGCGCGCACGCTTCACGAGAAGCTGGCGAGAATATAAGCATCCTACAAAGGAAACAAAGTACTCCTCTTGAGAAACACACGACGTTAACCTAATAAACGCTCAATTCTCTTTACTTAGCAAGAGAGAAAATGAGAATTACGCATAGCATAAGATTAGATCGCTCAACAAGATTTTCATCCAGACGAAATTTCTTGTGAGCAAAGAAAGTTGGAGTTATATAACCTATAGCATATTCCTATTGAACGAAGCATCACACTCCCGTCAGTGAGATTAGATTTAATTCAAAGCTAGAATAACACAATCCTACTAAAGAACACACTTAGGTTAAAGCAGTACAGCGCTAAAAAACTCACTCCTACGCAAGAGTTTTTCTACAATTAAACACACAAGATCACATCCCGCAAAGCCAAGTCGATGCATGATTTCAGTCCTCTGCAGCTCGTTTCTAGTTGGCGGTTCACCTACACCGAGAACGTAAGTTATAACTCCGCCGCTCCTTGAATGCAGCTCTCGCGCTTACGTGGTTTTCTGTCCCCAGGTCCTCATCTTCGCTCTCAATTGTTTCATATCCGTTTCCATTTCCTGGCTCAGCTGCGACGTCCGACGTACCGGGGAAAGCCTCGCCCCGTAGGTAAGCAACTTTCAATCTATCCAAGTGAACCCTTTCTTGTCGGTTACCATATAGTGCTTTGATGGTCGCATTTGTGGCATTCCTTTCAAGGACACGGTACGGGCCCACCCAGTCGGTAGCCCACGCGTTTGCAGATTCGGCCTTTCCTGTAGGATTGTGTAATAAAACAATATCTCCGCTCTCCACCTGGTTGTTTTTCACACCTCTTTCCTTCATTTGCACCGACTTGTCGTGTGAAGCCTTGGACTTGGCCTTCACTACTTTGAACGCATTGTGAAGTCGGGCGCTCACCTCGGCACTGTAATTGTCCCCAAGAGAATAATCCATGCGAGGTGCCTTCAGCCAGTCAACAACAGGAATTTCAGCGTCTCTACCAAAGAATAAATAATACGGTATTTCTTCAATAACACTTTGATAACTTGTGTTCAGTGCCAAGCATGTCCACGGCAAAGCATCATGCCACGATGGTTGATCGCTGGCTGCGAGGTGAGACAGAACTGTTTTGATGTTCTTGTTCTGACGTTCCGTCATCCCATTTGATTGCGGATGATACGCAGATGTGTTGTAGTATTTTATTTTCAATTTTTCACACACATTTCTGAACAAAGCTGACGTGAACTCGGTACCTCTGTCTGAGACGAGCGCTTTCGCAGGGCCATACGTGGTTACGAATTTAGTTAACGCTCGAGTCACTTCCTCAGTTGTCTTGCTTCTGAGTGGGAAAGCTGCAACATATCTGCTGAAGTGATCAACCACGGTCAAGATGTACTTGTGGCCCTCGTTCGAGACAGGCATTTCGATTAAATCAACGCCTATTCTGTCCAGAGGCTTGTCAATTTCAGGGAATGAACCCATGCTAACACAAATGCGATTGTTGATCTTACGTTTTTGACATTGCATGCACGAATCGACGTACTTGTTAACGTCACGCGCCATGTTAATCCAGTACCCGAATTCCATGAGCTTTTTCCACGTTTTAGCACGACCTTGGTGTGCACCAATTGTGCTATCATGCGCTAACGTTATTGCTGCTTCTCTCAGAGCGTCTGGCACCACGATCAGGTGCCTTGTTCTGTTAGGCTTTCGTTGCGTCTTCCTGAAATGCAAGATGCCTCCGTCAGTGAAGATTTCGGATTTCAGAGCGAGACTTGGAGCGTTCCCTGATTTGTCACCTTCAAGATACCTCAGAACTGGCCCCCAAACGGGATCTTTCAATTGCTCTGCTCTCACATTTTCTTTCTGCAACTTACTTTCCGCCTCTTGTACATTGGGAGTTTCATCTAACATCGTCGTGACGAACACTGTTTTAGGTGCTTCGTCGTCTGGATTTTCTTCTTCGTTGTCGTTCGCAATATTTCTCGACAATGCGTCGGGCACCACGTTCTGAGTTCCTGGCCGATAAATCACCTCAAAATCATATTGAGAGAGTGTAAGGGCCCATCTCATAATTCTGTTGTTCTTGGTATTTTTACCTTTGAACAAATATTTGAGAGCCGTGTGATCCGTAATCACAACAAATTTATTGCCGTACAGGTAAGGTGAAAAGTGATTCACAGCCGCTACTACTGCTAATCCTTCACGTTCAGTGATTGAATAACGTTTTTCAGCATCATTGAATCTTTTGCTGAAGTATCCAATCGGTTGTTCCTTTCCGTTACATTTCTGAGCAAGGACCGCGCCCGCGCCCTCATTCGAGGCATCACAGCTCAAGTAATACGTCTCATTTAGAGAAGGCTTCTTCAGAACTGGAGCTTCTATCATGAGTTGCTTAAGTTTGCAGAAGGCTTGCTCGTGTTCTTCCTTCCACTGGAATCTTGCCCCCTTTTTAGTCAGCGCATTAAGAGGTGCAGCTGTTGTAGCGAAATGCGGAATGAATCGCCGGTAGAAGTTGAGCGCTGCTACAAACGAGCGGACTTTGCGTGCGGTCGTCGGCCTAGGGTAATTTTGCATGGCCTCAACATTTTTGGGGTCCGGAATGAGTCCCTCACGACTGATGTAACATCCTAGGTACTTCACTTGTTTTTGCGCAAACTTGCACTTGTCCAAGCCTATTTTGACTCCGGCACATTGAAATTCGTGCAACACTTCCCTCAAATTTTCTAGGTGCTTCTCAAAAGTCATAGAGCTAACGCACACATCGTCCAAATAAATAGCGGCGAATTTTCCAAGCTGCCTTTTCAGAACATGACAAATTACTCTCTGGTACACTGATGTTGAGCACTTGAGTCCCATAGGTAGCCGAGCGTACTCGAAGTTGCCTTGTCGAGTCTGAAATGCCGTGTACTGCTTACTTTCTTCATCTAGCTCAATTTGATGGAAGGCTGATTTTGCATCGACAATGAAATAGTACTCTTTCCCAGCAACTTCTTCCAGGGTTCCTATGATGTTGGGAATCGGGTAATGTTCGTTCACCACTCGCATGTTCACAGCTCGCAGATCAAGGCAAATTCTGTGGCCTCCTCCAGGTTTCCTTACGAGTACGAGCGGATTTTTCCAAGCACTTGTTCTCTCTTGCACAACTCCACTTTCAATCATCTCCGAGACCTTTTTATCAATAATTTCTTGGCTGGTGTACGGAATACGCCATCCTTTCGTTTGAATTGGCCTGTAATCACTCAGCAAAATTTTGTATTTCACTCCCTTGACGTGGCCAATATCCATCTCGTCTGCACTAATTGTCTTGTGATATTCCTTCAGCAGGTTCCTAACTTGTTCTTGTTTTTCAGCATCCAAGTGACTGAGATCAAGCTCATCAATTTGCTGGAAGCGCTTCTCTCTGCGGTGATCTTCTGCTTCGCTATTTTCCGCATTGTTTTCTTCTGCAGTTGCATCTTCATTCGCGATTTCGTGGCATGTTGCAATTATTGCTCCTTCAGTCAGAGCGATTTCTTCGGCAAAAGGGTTAAGTACAGGCATCAAAACATACCCGTTTTGTACCTTTGCAGCGGTGGCTCCGACGTACGGCGCCCACTTAATTCTAGGCTCTAAAATTACTTCCTTCCCATCAAACTTGCCATCTGCTCGGCACTTTACCATGGCTTGCGTGCGAGGCTTCACTGTAATGTCCTCAGCCAGAGTTACAGATGTTTCTTCCCGCGTTACACACAGAATTTTCGGAGAAGCGTGTCCTGGTGCTGAAAACATGTTCACGTGAGTTCCAAAGAAGGATGCCCTACATTTTCCGAAGTCTATCTTTGCGTTGACTTTGTTCATTACTTCCACCCCTATAAGCAGGTCTCCTGGGAATGCATTTTCCTTCACAACAAAGCATCTCTGTACAATTTTCTGACCGTTAACTTTGATTGGCACATTAATCTTTCCCAGCACCGGCACGGGTTCCTCTCCAATTGTTTTTAATGCAGTCGATGTTCCTTTCACACTAGCATTTTTAATTCCCGCAACCACACGCTCTTTAACCAAGCATATATTTGCTCCGGTATCAAGAAGTGCGGTAACAGGTTTACCATTCACTTGGAGTATCACGCTGGGATTTATTATTGGAGCTAACGGTCTCCTATTCCGTTTTTTGGCTGTCCTGCAAACTGTTGCACTCTGCAATTAGCTCTTAGGTGCCCAAATCTTCCACAGTTGACGCACGGCGGTGGCACTGCTCTATACTGGGCTAAGTCCACTGCAGGTGCAGGTGGTACTTCCGGATGCGGCTGTGGCTTTCTTGCGTAGTATATTTGGTGCTGCTGACTCCTAAGTCTGCCCTTTTCGCTCCAGTGGGGTGCTTCATAATTTCCTCTTCGATGATAAGGAGAGTGTCGTGTCTGTCTGTTCCTTTCTCTCCAGGGTGGCACTCCATGGCGGTACCCTCCAGGCCGTTGTGGTGAATGCCGCATCGTATGGCCGACACGTGCAGTCTCATGCTGTGGCCTCCTCTCGCTTCGCTGCGCTCTCTCTCTCTCCGGTTCCCTCTTCTCTGTCGTTTCCCTTGGTACTGGTACTATCCGTCGATTTTCCACCTCGATTGCCATGTCCCTCAATTCTTGTACTGTCGTAGGTCGCGCATCACTTCGAAATGGTCTTGTGATGTTCTCCCTTAATCCGAGCCACATCAAATCTACAAGGATTCGTTCCGGATGTTCCAGATAATTCTCGTTGTACAGCCTTTCCAGGCGCGTCAGGTACTCTGACACTCCTTCCCGGCTTGTTTGCTTCTTGGTTACTATTTCAAACAGCGCTTGAGTTGGATGTTCGACCTGGTCGTCGTAAGAGCGCAGCCAGTTTTCTGCTTCTCGTAGGTTCGTTAGTGTATCAATTATTAGATTGCATTCCTTTGCCTCTTGTGGACCTAGGCAAAGGAAGAAGGCTTTCACCTGCTCACTGTTATTCAGATTACCCGTCAAAAACTTCAATCTTGCCATATGTTCCCCCACATTATCGCCCCTCCTGAATTTAGCACCAATGGCCCCCACGCAACTCGTTACCACGGGCATGTTTACTGCTTCCTCTTCGGGTTGTGGTGGCGTTGCTGGCGCATTTCTGCGGTCGTGATTCCTTCTCCCACGGGCAGGCATAGTGTCGATCTTCTCCTATTCACTTTCTCCAAAACTCAAAAATTTGCGATCACTCAAATGCTTTCCACACCTACTCACTGTAAAACTTTTACTGAAACTTTGAAATTAATTGAGTGAACACACCAGAATTTTCTCACTCAAACTTATCACTTTTATAACCACTTTCACTTTCTTGATCTATATGGCCGTGTGCTTGCTGGCTTCTCACACCGGAACACAGAAAATCATCACTACGAGACATGTACCTCTACTGGATTTCTGTACGTTTTGCACATGAAATAACTACGCAAAAAAAAAAAATACAATGCAACTGTCATACTACACTCACAAAATATTACAAAGCGATCGCGTTGATCTTTGCCAAATTGCGATGTCACGAGAAGGCTGTCTGCCTCGTCTCTCATTAATTTACACTAATGAGAAGACCGAATGCTCGCTTGAGGGGTTGGCATACCTCAATGAAATGCACAGGAAACACAAGGAAAATTTATGGGCAAGCCCAAACAAATCAACACTACTACAAAATGTGTATACTAAAATTGGGCAGTACTCACCGATGTACGTTGAACTCGACTTACTCAATGCGCGTTTCCAGAGCGCATCAATTATGATGAGGGGCTGCTTGCTACTAAATTTGGGGGGGACTTTATACACGTGAAAATTCACTTAATTTATAATTTACGGCAATACATCATACAGAACACCGATAAGCACACGCAATGTACGGCATTAGAACTGGTGTAGATTGAGTAATGGAATTCTAGAAATTTCATGTGTTAACAGCTTACATAACAGAATGACAATAAATGCTACCGCTGGCCAGCTTCCCCATATATTGCTCCTACATAAAATGCCACAAATGAGGCCTGCCAACATTTGCGTTCCCGCAGCACAGAAGGTGGTCTCACTTCAAACCACAGAATTGTTCTTTTACAAACAGCTTCAGTTCAAATTTCTGTCTTGTGCACAGTACACAGAAAGTCTGTTGCGAAATGCTGATCCCGGCACTCCCGAGAATCTTCTTGCCTTGTAGTACGTTTAATCCAGTTAATCCAGTTAATCCAGTTTTACCTTCCCACCTGAAATTTGAATTATGACTTGTTACTCATTATAGCGTCAATCACGTTTCCTCAAATATATTCATCTTTCATTCAATAAAGGGGCATTAAATTTTGTATTACATCTACCTCACTCATATTCACAATATTTTCTTGCCATATTTAATTGAACGGCGCAGATTTATCATCATATGTATACATCCTTTTAACAGCATCTATCGCGAATGAGTAACATGAGTCTTACCCGGCCCATCGACGTTTAAACTTTCTTATAACTTTCTACATCTCATCCACAGTGGTCTTGTGTGAGATTTCTTCTCTGCAAAAATGGAAAGAGAAAATTTTGGATTAGCAAATTCTCCAAAAAACGATTTTACCAAATTAACTACGTATTGCTCATTTTTTAAAATTATATTTCCAGTATTGCACTTGATAAAAGAAACGCACTTCTCACGACGCCCGTCGACGCAGACTGAATTCACTCCCTCAGTAATGACGCTGTGCTCAAGAGCGCGGTTCTCTCCTTTTCCGTACAGACCAATCGACTTTTGAAAGGGTATTCAGGGTCGTTTGTATTGGCTTAGAGCCTTTTGGCGTGAACTTCTGACTCCGCCCTTATGAGGTTTTCCCGGGATTCTCGCTGAGCGCCGTTGGCCCTTCTACATCTTTCCCCTGTATTTTTTTTTTTTTGACAACACCTCTCGTGGAAACTGTATCGCTCTAAGGGTTCTCATGCTCAAGTGTTTGGACCCTTAAATCTGTCGACCACTGTGTTTGTAGTTTCGAGGCTTGTGCAATTAACCCTCACAACAGGCGGTTCTGCCGAGGCGTAGAGGACTGCTTACACCGTCAAATTCTTGATAGCGTAATCTACCCACCTCGCCTGAAACAACACACATCTAATGGCCGCCTACCCCTAACATTTATTTTAACCAAACATTTGGTGAAGAGACCCCTTCTGTGCCGCTGGGATTTGCAAAGACATTTTACCGAACAAAATTTTAGGTAAGCATTGAGTGAGCACCAAAATTTATAACACACAATTACAAAAAAGGACATAAATTAGTTAAATTCCCAAAATTAAAACTTTCCCAACATTTTTTCGGTTCACTGCTGCCCGATATTTCACCACCTACTACTTTTTTGTTCAATTTGCATCTTTTTTTCACAAACTTCTTTTCCAACTTACTGTTTCTATACACTTTCTACGTAGGTTCCGTGTTCCGACAAGTCCATAATAAATGGTGCCTTCCTTTTCCCTCTCTTTGAAACGCTTTTGTTATTCAGAGAAGGCAAACTAATATCTAATCTAATGTTGCGATACGGAGAAGGGGTTGGGTTTAGGACCCTCCCCTTGCCCATACGCTGAGGGAATTGCAACCCCCACACATGTTATAGTATTATCCTTTATGCTTGCGTACACCTGCATACCAGACATGGAGAATAAAAGGATTGAAGATTTACATGAATTTATTTTGGGAAAAACACGTGGATCAAGTCATACAAGGCATTGAAACGAAATGATTTGAAAGGGCACAACTGCATTAATGAAAGGCACACACATTTCTACCGTTTTTAAGACTCTAAACATGACACGATATAATGTGATGCTTACCGGGAATTCAAGTTACCAATACTCCATCGTAGACAACGATTTACGCATACACAGACTGCCGGCTCCACAGTAACACAAATCATAATATTTGCGAGAATAACACATCACGATTTAACCTGGAATTTGTGACACGGTGTCGAATCATACAACAGGAAGTCGATTCTCGACTCAACAAACACAGGAAATCGATTGCCTATAAATTAGATGATTCTTCGCGATACTTTGAGAAGCACTTTTCTGTGTGCTGATCTACATCTGAAATTGAACTTCAATCACCACCTAAAAGAGCTCTCACAACTATACAACACTCGCCCTTTTGATAATAAATGATTCACTGATGGATATTCACTGCCGATGCCATTGCTCACTGCTGATGTTCCACGTCGTAGCTTAGAATGGCTGCTGTCCTGTGCTGATGTCTCGTGATCGTGCTGCAGTGGTACCTTCCACCGCTCCATCTTGGGATGCCGGTATTACAACTCGTATTCACTGCTGCCATGATGCCTGGAATCGCTTTAGAGTATCGTTCAGCCCAGGATTCCTTGAGGCGTTGGTGAGCCAATTCACTGTAGTTTTGTGCGCTGATTTTCGCATCGTTGGTGAACGAACTTGACTGTTGATACTCGCAATGTTGGCGCTTGCGTGGCTCCAAATCTTGATGCTGCAGTTGCCTGTGAGCTCGGTCCCCGATGCAAAGGTATTTGAATCACCGCTGCGAGGCCGGTTTACTTCGATCAGGTTTCTTTTGGGAGACGGTGTTCACCGGTTGCCGACGTCCAACTTTGTTTCTTGCACTTCGAATTATTAACTTTCAAATTGCAGCTTGGTAGAAGGCAAGTCGGCTATGCCGACCTGCTGTGTAGTGCACCCTCAGACGTCGTGCGCAGTGCTCTCTCGTGCGTTCAAAAATCCCTCTCGAGTCTTCATCTACCCTCCTTATATATGCGCGTCTCGGATCCTTCTCGAATGTTCACGAATATTCGCAGTTACAATGACAGCATTTTACAGCTGATTGGAGGAATTCTTCCTTGTCCTGACGTCTCGAAATTTCATTGGCTAGGTGCCCGCTTTCTTGTGCCACACCTTCTCGCGTGATCGCTTGGCAAGCGTTCATTGGTGTAGATGTTGCGGCTTTTGTTTAAGGCCAACCCTCGTATCGCGCCTTCGTGCGAGGCCTGTTCCCATGCCCAAGCGACGGCCGGCTTAACGGCTTATACATTCCAACGTCTATCGCAGTTTTTCGCGCTTTTACCTATAACTGGCCTCGCAACACATCGTATTATATAAGATATAAATATTTCACTACTAGTATATAAGATATTTCACTGCAGGTTTTTGACTTTTCCTAAAGTGAAGCATTTTCCCAAAATCTTAATAATTCCCAAAAATCTTAATATGAGAGTAGTATCTCTGGACAATACAGTTAGAGTCGTGTGTACAATATGGAAAGTGAAATGTTTCATTCTTTCATTTGAGAGTAATTTGAAGTCGTTGGGTGCATTCTTTCAAAAGTTAAAACCGGGTCAACTTAAGTTTTTACTGAGCGGAGTCGGAAAGGCTTTTTGATGAATTTCTGTAGTTCCCAAAAAACAGTTAGAGTCGTGTGTACAATATGGAAAGTGAAATGTTTCATTCTTTCATTTGAGAGTAATTTGAAGTCGTTGGGTGCATTCTTTCAAAAGTTAAAACCGGGTCAACTCAAGTTTTTACTGAGCGGAGTCGGAAAGGCTTATTGATGAATTTCTGTAGTTCCCAGAAAACAGTTAGAGTAGTATTTCTGGACAATACCCTCTTCGCCCCAGAAAAATTTGAGCCAACTTGCAAAGTGGGTTCAAATTTTCACCCGTTAATTTTAATTATGACCTTTACATACCCCTTACGTTAAAGAGTTAGAAAATATTCACCCTCTTTTTCAATTTCTTAGCTTTTCCCGACATCAACATATCCCTACATATCACCTCATCATTTACCTTCTTGCAACACGCCGATGTTGACGCATTTATAAAATATTCATTAATACCTGACACACACTAAATAATTGAAACGCATCTCTTACACACATTATTGTAGTACGCAAATAGCAAAGAACACAGTAAAGATACCGCACATATCCAACAACTTGAACGCATAAATAAAACACTCACGACATATTATTCTCGACTTACTCTCGGCAAATTCATCAACATAGGTAAACATATAAATTAGAGATCGAAAAATCGGCGAATTTGTTACAAGCAGAGACATCCTTTCAGCTTTCTCGGTTGCAATCCACCTAAAAACACAATCTCAAATGGAGGTAATTTTCCAACCTCACGTTTTCTTCCTCATAATTATCACTTCATCCTGTGATTCAGAGTAGACGTATTTCTTGCAACAAAAACTTGCTGTTGCTCCTCCTGTGCACCTAGTTACAGCTTGTGGTTGTTGTTCCTGTGACTTGCTGCTCCTCTTCGGCTTGCTACTGATCCTGGGGAGGCTACTGCTCCTGGGCTTGCTACTGATCCTGGGCTTGCCACTGATCCTGGGGAGGGCCCCCTGCTGAGAATCGAAGTTACTGAAGCTTTTCCATTAAAAAATTCATCCTTGGCGTCACGTGAATTCGTGGAAAATTCCGTAGATCCTCGTTGCGTCAAATCGCGGACAAATCCTGTAGATTACGGCGTCAATACGCGTAGGACTCCCACGTTGGAGCTCATAAGCTCTTTCATAAAATTGTAGAAAATGAAGCACATTTAATTGCGAAGACCTTCAGGTTTTGGTTCTCAGTCTGCTCGTCGACTAGCATGACATTAACCCCTGATGTTCGCGTTAAATTGCCAATGATCTCCTTCCGTAAATGTACGCGTTTGATTGTCTAACATGGTTACTTGGTAATCGAGAGACAGCGCATTACATGGTCGATCAACGTTAGAATTGTTCCTCGGTTTTCTTCAAAATCTGCCTTGAGTGAGGCGGACGTGAGCTACACGAAGAATTCCTACATACAAACATAAAATAGTTACTTTCCGGTATCCTCAACCAACTCTAGACAAAAGCCGAAATTCGTTCGACGGTGTCACTAATTGGTCAAATCACCTCACAAGACTATATGAACATTATTACACATGATGTACGAACTCGCAGGAGATTTACCTTGTAGGCCGAAATCCTGAATACGCACCAATAAAAAAAAGCACATATACATTGGGTATTGTCAAGGCGTCTAACTTTACATTATACTCTGCTGCGAAGGCTTTTCTTACGATCAGACGTTATGCCAACACCGACACATAAGAGAAAAATTACACATGAATTGGGTACTATCAGCTCATCGGACTTTACGTTATACTCGGCCGCGAAGGCTTTTCTAGCGATCCGACATTCTAACAATACCGACATACAAAGAAATGCAAAAATAGACAAAATGTAGTGTTACTAACCCGTTAAACTTTACATCTTACTACGCCGAAAGGCTCTACAGACGATTTGACATTGTGATAACACTGACACAAAAATGCAAAAAAAATAGACATAACACAAATTTTATCCGATTCTCAGCCCCAGAGACAGTGCAGCACATTTAAATGATTCCACGTAGCCGCAAGATTATATGAACATTCACACAAATATTGTACGCCAAATCGGGAGATTTACCAAATAGGCTGAAATCCCTAACGCACTTAATATATGTACACATGAACACACAGTGTGTCATCACTCTGTTAGACTTTACATCATACTTTTGCTGAGAACAGCCGTTCTGATGATCTAATATCCTGATAACACACACAAAATGAAAAACATGATTATTAACCTAATTCTCAGCCTTTGAGAAATTGCACAATTGTTATTCAATTATGTCATTTTCTTCGTCGTCCTTCAATTTCAACGCATTTAATTCAATGCTACTGATAACATTTAATACACATTCTTTTCTTGTTCTCACAACATCCTACATTCTTGCGTTCCGTACTACCACACTAGAGTTTTAACCACATCAGCTTGAACGTACCGACAAATTTCTTAATTGCGAGTGCTATCCACTAAGCAATAAAATTCCGGCAAAGGCTCTCTGCTGCGCGGTCCATCTCTCTCACATACATTCTCGATGAAGATTTCCCTTGTACAATCCAGTCGCTGTGCATTTTCAATTTTTTAACGCCATAAATCAATTCCTTTGCAGAAATTACACTCCATCTTGAATATTGAGCATTTTCGTACTAGAAAATAAACATATCCTAATGAAGTTGATAAGTACATCGTTATTATGCAAACACTCTATCGCCATCAATTAACGCTAGAATTTCAATTATTGACGAAACGGTTCACACAATTTGATTAAAGTTACAACTAAACCATGTCAAATTCAAAGCATTGTCGAATGTTTCTGCTCCTCCCATCTTACGCTCAAACATTAGAAGGCACGCCAGAGCTACTTTTGTTGATCAGGCAAAACCGACCCCAACGAACCTGTCCAAAATCCGCGCACGAACGAGAGAGAATGCGTAGACAAATACGAGGAATGCATTATAAAATCCAAAAATTATTCTGAAGAATTCTCATGGATCTTCCGTTCCACCGATTTAATTCAATACCGAATGTTAGGTCATTTTCGCTTTCAGTACAAGTAAATTTCTCTGTTTAGCGAGACGATACTCCCAGACGTACGCAAGGAATATTCATCTCTCACACGAGGCAATACTTTACTCTGCGATAAAATTCGAGGTCGAATCCCACTCGAGAAATGGCGTAGTATTTCTTCAAAATCTACACAACTCTATCTCTTTCGCTGTAGTAGAACTCAGTTTCAGTAAGATATAATTTGCACCTCTCACATGAGTATAACTTGAACATTCCCTTAGACGACGAACGATTTGAAGAAAAATACACAATCTTCCAATTAACGCACACTTAAAAATGAAAATTCATTCATCGGTGACATGTAACTGTTTAGACTACACAAAATTGCATTTAATCCACGTGTTCCCTTTAAAATCTACAGATGCTTAATATAATAAAAATTCCTTCCTACCTGAAGGCAGCTAGGATTGAATAATCTTAAATTACCACGCTCTACCGTCGAATTCACTTCAAAAAGAAATTTTAAACATCATGAATCTATAAAAGTTAAGGAAGAAAAATTTTTATGCTCAGTGAATTTGATATAAAGGTATAGATTGACTCATGTCAGTGTCGAAATGGATTGTATAATTGGCACATGGGAAAATTACCCAAAATATTCAATGATTTAGTGTATTATTATTGAAGCAATTATTTAAATTCTCACTCTGATGTACTGGAGCTTAGCACAATGATCTTGTGAATAGAAACAGAGGACGAATTTACTTTACTTAACACACGAGCAGCGGCGTCATTTATATCTAAGTGAATAAAATTAGACCACGAACTAAATGTGCAGCATCGTTGGAAGCCATCACTTACTTTAAAACACTACATTTAATTTTTATCCTAAGCACCGCCACTTAATTCATTCAACAGTTTTGCAACAAGAATTTACCACCCCTTTGATAGCAAGGAAATTGATTCTCAAAATTCCCATTACTGCTTCTCAGCAGATGTCAATTTAAATACTTGAAGCTCTCAAATATCAACGAATGAAAATATGAATTATGTTGCTAAAGCTGATTGGAGAAGCTTGACACACACGAGGTCAAAAAAAATTTTTGCAAATCAGTTATAAGCGAGGTATCATTAAAAAAAATTCCAACTAGATTAATTACTAAATGCCTCAAAGCCCAGAAAATGTAAACTTGTTTCAAAGATTCACTTGAGATAAGGCGGCGTTTGCTGGGGTTAAGGCGTTATTTCCCCAGACAATGCTTCACACCTCAATTCAGTTAAACTTGATAATCGTACAGATCATAGAAAAATTCAACCAAAAATTCAGCACTCAAGGAAAATTTTATCGAACACATTGTCAAGAAAATAGAGCAAGTATTTGATGCAATATACACTCAGACAATATTAACTAGATCAACTCAGCGGCACAAAAAAAATGAGCAAAGACCTCGGAAAATATCAATTCCTCATAGCATTTCGAAATTAATGGCCATGGATAACACTTAGTCAAGTACACTTCAAATTAGGCGCTCAGATTTGGTCCGACTGCAGCTGCCAGAATCTCAATTTTTATTACTCCGTCCTCCAACCGCGCGACCGGCGTTAGGCGTCGGTACAGCACGCCCACGGCACCGCTCTCTACGTTAGAAATTTTACTCCAAGTTGGAATGCCCACGAAATGACACGGATGAATTGTACTTGCAGAAAATTCTGCTTAATTATCGAGCGACTATTTGACTGAATTAAAAAAAGAAGAAACAGATATTTTTAGACAACTGAAAATAATTAAAAAAAATCTCCATGTTGATATACAGACAGTACGCTTGCATAGGTCAATTAATATTTTTCCTGTTGCGATACGGAGAAGGGGTTGGGTTTAGGACCCTCCCCTTGCCCATACGCTGAGGGAATTGCAACCCCCACACATGTTATAGTATTATCCTTTATGCTTGCGTACACCTGCATACCAGACATGGAGAATAAAAGGATTGAAGATTTACATGAATTTATTTTGGGAAAAACACGTGGATCAAGTCATACAAGTCATTGAAACGAAATGATTTGAAAGGGCACAACTGCATTAATGAAAGGCACACACATTTCTACCGTTTTTAAGACTCTAAACATGACACGATATAATGTGATGCTTACCGGGAATTCAAGTTACCAATACTCCATCGTAGACAACGATTTACGCATACACAGACTGCCGGCTCCACAGTAACACAAATCATAATATTTGCGAGAATAACACATCACGATTTAACCTGGAATTTGTGACACGGTGTCGAATCATACAACAGGAAGTCGATTCTCGACTCAACAAACACAGGAAATCGATTGCCTATAAATTAGATGATTCTTCGCGATACTTTGAGAAGCACTTTTCTGTGTGCTGATCTACATCTGAAATTGAACTTCAATCACCACCTAAAAGAGCTCTCACAACTATACAACACTCGCCCTTTTGATAATAAATGATTCACTGATGGATATTCACTGCCGATGCCATTGCTCACTGCTGATGTTCCACGTCGTAGCTTAGAATGGCTGCTGTCCTGTGCTGATGTCTCGTGATCGTGCTGCAGTGGTACCTTCCACCGCTCCATCTTGGGATGCCGGTATTACAACTCGTATTCACTGCTGCCATGATGCCTGGAATCGCTTTAGAGTATCGTTCAGCCCAGGATTCCTTGAGGCGTTGGTGAGCCAATTCACTGTAGTTTTGTGCGCTGATTTTCGCATCGTTGGTGAACGAACTTGACTGTTGATACTCGCAATGTTGGCGCTTGCGTGGCTCCAAATCTTGATGCTGCAGTTGCCTGTGAGCTCGGTCCCCGATGCAAAGGTATTTGAATCACCGCTGCGAGGCCGGTTTACTTCGATCAGGTTTCTTTTGGGAGACGGTGTTCACCGGTTGCCGACGTCCAACTTTGTTTCTTGCACTTCGAATTATTAACTTTCAAATTGCAGCTTGGTAGAAGGCAAGTCGGCTATGCCGACCTGCTGTGTAGTGCACCCTCAGACGTCGTGCGCAGTGCTCTCTCGTGCGTTCAAAAATCCCTCTCGAGTCTTCATCTACCCTCCTTATATATGCGCGTCTCGGATCCTTCTCGAATGTTCACGAATATTCGCAGTTACAATGACAGCATTTTACAGCTGATTGGAGGAATTCTTCCTTGTCCTGACGTCTCGAAATTTCATTGGCTAGGTGCCCGCTTTCTTGTGCCACACCTTCTCGCGTGATCGCTTGGCAAGCGTTCATTGGTGTAGATGTTGCGGCTTTTGTTTAAGGCCAACCCTCGTATCGCGCCTTCGTGCGAGGCCTGTTCCCATGCCCAAGCGACGGCCGGCTTAACGGCTTATACATTCCAACGTCTATCGCAGTTTTTCGCGCTTTTACCTATAACTGGCCTCGCAACACATCGTATTATATAAGATATAAATATTTCACTACTAGTATATAAGATATTTCACTGCAGGTTTTTGACTTTTCCTAAAGTGAAGCATTTTCCCAAAATCTTAATAATTCCCAAAAATCTTAATATGAGAGTAGTATCTCTGGACAATACAGTTAGAGTCGTGTGTACAATATGGAAAGTGAAATGTTTCATTCTTTCATTTGAGAGTAATTTGAAGTCGTTGGGTGCATTCTTTCAAAAGTTAAAACCGGGTCAACTTAAGTTTTTACTGAGCGGAGTCGGAAAGGCTTTTTGATGAATTTCTGTAGTTCCCAAAAAACAGTTAGAGTCGTGTGTACAATATGGAAAGTGAAATGTTTCATTCTTTCATTTGAGAGTAATTTGAAGTCGTTGGGTGCATTCTTTCAAAAGTTAAAACCGGGTCAACTCAAGTTTTTACTGAGCGGAGTCGGAAAGGCTTATTGATGAATTTCTGTAGTTCCCAGAAAACAGTTAGAGTAGTATTTCTGGACAATAATCTAAGGACAGCAGAGGGCAGGACTGCAGAGGGCAGGACTGCAGAGGGCAGGACTGCAGAGGGCAGGACTGCAGAGGGCAGGACTGCAGAGGGCAGGGCTGCAGAGGGCAGGGCTGCAGAGGGCAGGGCTGCAGAGGGCAGGGCTGCAGAGGGCAGGGCTGCAGAGGGCAGGGCTACAGAGGGCAGGGCTGCAGAGGGCAGGGTTGTAGAGGTCAGGGCTGCAAAGGGCAGGGCTGCAGAGGGCAGGGCTGCAAAGGGCAGGGCTGCAAAGGGCAGGGCTGCAGAGGGCAGGGCTGCAGAGGGCAGGGCTGCAGAGGGAGGACTGCAGAGGGAGGACTGCAGAGGGAGGACTGCAGAGGGAGGACTGCAGAGGGAGGACTGCAGAGGGCAGGAATGTAGAGGGAGGACTGCAGAGGGAGGACTGCAGAGGGAGGACTGCAGAGGGAGGACTGCAGAGGGAGGACTGCAGAGGGAGGACTGCAGAGGGAGGACTGCAGAGGGAGGACTGCAGAGGGAGGACTGCAGAGGGAGGACTGCAGAGGGCAGGGCTGCAGAGGGCAGGACTGCAGAGGGCAGGACTGCAGAGGGCAGGACTGCAGAGGGCAGGACTGCAGAGGGCAGGACTGCAGAGGGCAGGACTGCAGAGGGCAGGACTGCAGAGGGCAGGACTGCAGAGGGCAGGACTGCAGAGGGCAGGCCTGCAGAGGGCAGGACTGCAGAGGGCAGGACTGCAGAGGGCAGGACTGCAGAGGGCAGGACTGCAGAGGGCAGGACTGCAGAGGGCAGGACTGCAGAGGGCAGGGCTGCAGAGGGCAGGAATGCAGAGGGCAGGAATGCAGAGGGCAGGACTGCAGAGGGCAGGACTGCAGAGGGAAGCCTGAAATGGAAACCGCTTTGATTTTTCACTCGCCCAGCACACCACCTCCCGCGGCAGTTTGCACAACGCAGGTCGATTGCCGCGGCTCCTATAAATAGCAGGACTGATGTGTGCTCTCCAGCGCCCTCTGCTCGTACGCCGGCCTGTCGGACTCCATTAGTGGCTGGTTCGGGGCTGAGGTATTTGTAGTCAGACTCCTCGCTTGACCATGCAATGAACATGTATTTATAGTCAGCCTTGGTAACTAAAGTGCTGCGTGCTTATGGTCTATAGTTTGCGAAAGAACGAGTATTTATGGTTATATCTTGTTTACTGTAGAATGGAGCGTGTTCTGTGAAATTTGGCGATTAATATTAACTGCATGAATTATTTACAGTCATTTTGGCTTACTATAACGCATGCATTATTCATTGTTGTGTTTGCTGAACGATAGCATGACGAATATATAATGACTCGCTGAAGTATTGGATACATTACACTTTTTGTCATATCTACACTTCGAGCTGACATTTTTTATTGTAATTTGGTTGACATCATCTAAAGCAATATATTTTATTTTATATGCGAGAAAAATTACAAAATTGGTGGGGATAATGGTTCATTAATCAAAATTTGGATTCACGCTGGACACATGTATTGGGAGCATTTATTTAACATTAATTCAGCTTTCGTTTGGAACATTGATTTAATTCGCGCTAGCCACATGTATTGTGAACGCTCATTTAACATTCCATTTCAAGGAATGTATTCCGTGTCACTACTTCTTGTCGCTTTTCATACTTACGAACAAATTTTCCAGTCAGTCCTATTTGTTTTTGCCCTATTCTTCCATGCAGAAGTCTTTAAGCTTGTCGATTTTTTGCGGGTGCTCTCAGCGAACTTTCATCTCACAGGTTGGCCATAAATTTTTTACAAACTTCACATTGGGAAAATATATGGACCATTTCAGGTTATCAATTTCACCGCCTTTAAGCCAGTTTTTCATCAATGCGGCGGAGCGTTTTGAATCATTGTCATCTTGAAACACAAAATCTCGCTCCTGCCCCAGTGATCTGGCGTATTTCAGGAGATTTCGATTTTCAAGAATTTCCCGAAACGTTCTGACTGTTCATCTTCCCTTTGATTCTTTCTTATTCTTCATTACCTTTTGATGAAGTACATCCCGAA
Organism: Morinoia aosen; assembly: GCA_030386875.1. Taxonomy (NCBI): domain Eukaryota; kingdom Metazoa; phylum Arthropoda; class Malacostraca; order Amphipoda; family Talitridae; genus Morinoia; species Morinoia aosen. The sequence goes on along the minus strand of CM059557.1, from coordinate 20,227,892 downwards.
GCCATGCTGGAATCGCCTCCTAACTTTACTCTTCGTATAGTATTTTGAGTGTTATAGGCTGCTCCTTCCCTCAAGGGGATACAACTATTGTATCTATGAGAATTAGCACTCTCAGGGGGAAAATGTGAGGTCCTGAGCTGAGAGTTAGGTAGGATTTCTTTTTATTGAAATAAAATTTTTTTTTTGTCATGTTGAGGACCACCTTTTTCGGTTCACTGCTGTCTTGTTGTTTTTCAGCACCTACTACTTTCTTTTTCAGCTTTTATCTTGTTTCATTTCTTTCCCAACTTGCTGTTTCTATGCCCCTTCTGCATAGATTCCGCATTCTCTAATATCCAAACTAAATGGTGTATTCCTCCTTCCTCTCTTAGATACGCTCTTTTTTGTAGCGGTTAGGGAGGCTTAAACTAACTTATTATCTAATTTAATCTATAGGCTGATCATTTTTTTCTTTTTAACCAGACTTGAAGTATTTCTTTCAAATACTCGATTTAGTTCTCGTCTGACCATATGATTTTTTTTCTATAGTACATTTTCCTTCGTAACTTTTTCATAAATTTTAACAGACTGCGACATGTTTGCGAAAAGATGTGAGATAGGATGTGTGAGCTGAAGGTCAGGTAGGCCTTCCTTTTGTTGAAATAGGATAGGTTTCGTTTCGCTCTATGTTTTGAGAATAATGATGTCTTTCGTTCAGCACCTATTACTTTCTTCTTTAATTTTTTTTATTCGTAAACTTCTTGCTGTCTTCTTTCAATCTTGCACCACAGATTCAATCTTCCACCACAGATTCAATCTTCCACCACAGATGTTCCTTAAATTCCGTAGTATACCGTGCCTTCCTCATTCCACACTTGGAAACACCTTTGTTGCATTTAGGGAGACTTGAACTGACGTGTAATCTAATCTAATCTGTTACTTGTTAGTGCTTCAGTAACGAAACTTTCCTTGGTGGTATTGCGGTTCAGTGAGCGCGATTGCGTGCTCTTCTAATGTTCTCTTCATCTACGTTAATCTAAACTTCTTTAGAGTCGTTTAGAATTTCAGCTCAGGCAATGAAAAGTTCCCTCCTCAGGGGAATACAGCTATTTTCCCCATGGGAATAGTGCTCCTAGGAGGAATATATGGGGTCCCAAACTTAAGATTAGGTTGGCCTTCCTTAGGTTGAAATACAATAAATATTTTATTTTTTACATGACACTTTTTTCGGGTCATTGCTGTCCTGTTTTCCAGCACTTACTACTTTCTTCTTCAACTTTTATCTCGTTTCATCAATTTTTTCCTCTACTCACTCTTTCTGTGAACCATGAGCATAGATTTCGCGTTTTCTTAACTCCATATTAAATGGAACATTCCTTTTTCCTCTCCTTGGAACGTCTTTGTTGCGGTTAGGGAGGCTTAAACTATCATCCAATCCATTCCAATGAAAAGTTCTTCAGACGAAGTTTTGTCTTTCATCCTTTCGTCTCATCAAGAAGCGTACACTTTTTTTCTCCGGCGTAGCGAGCAGCACCAACCGAAACGCCTAAACTTTGTGCACTCGCGGTGCCACTTGAATTTAAATTTTGCCGGGTCTCTCTGCAATAATTGCCCAACTGAGCTCAACGGAACTCCGATGAATAATAGAATGCCAGCACGCGGCCGCCACTGCAGGTGTGCGACCTCGTCCGGCACATTGTGCAGTGGGTCTAGTGTGGGGAGGACCCGAGCAGTAATGAGTGTGGACCAGAATTATCATGAGCTGGAATGGCCGTAAACCGGAATTATCATGAGCTGGAATGGCCGTAAACTGGAATGATCATGAGCTGGAATGGCCGTAAACCGGAATGATCATGAGCTGGAATGGCCGTGAACCGGAATGATCATGAGCTGGAATGGCCGTGAACCGGAATGATCATGAGCTGGAATGGCCGTTAACCGGAATGATCATGAGCTGGATTGGCCGTAAACCGGAATTATCATGAGCTGGAATGGCCGTAAACCGGAATGATCATGAGCTGGATTGGCCGTAAACCGGAATGATCATGAGCTGGAATGGCCGTAAACCGGAATGATCATGAGCTGGGATGGCCGTAAACCGGAATGATCATGAGCTGGGATGGCCGTAAACCGGAATGATCATGAGCTGGGATGACCGTGAACTGCAACGGCCGTTAGCTAGAAGGGCCGTGAACCTGACTGGCCGTGTACAGGAATGGCTATCAACAGGAATGGCTATCAACAGGAATGGCTATCAACAGGAATGGCATTCAACAGGAATGGCAATCAACAGGAATGACTATCAACAGGAATGACCATCAACAGGAATGACCATCAACAGGAATGACCATCAACAGGGTGAATGACCATCAACAGGGTGAATGACCATCAACAGGGTGAATGACCATCAACAGGGTGAATGACTATCAACAGGGTGAATGACTATGAACAGGGTGAATGACTATGAACAGGGGGAATGACTATGAACAGGGGGAATGACTATGAACAGGGGGAATGACTATGAACAGGGGGAATGACTATGAACAGGGGAAATGACTATGAACAGGGGAAATGACTATGAACAGGGGAAATGACTATGAACAGGGAGAATGACTATGAACAGGGGGAATGACTATGAACAGGGGGAATGACTATGAACAGGGGGAATGACTATGAACAGGGGGAATGACAATCAACAGGGGGAATGACAATCAGCAGGGGGAATGACAATCAGCAGGGGGAATGACAATCAGCAGGGGGAATGACAATCAGCAGGGGGAATGACAATCAACAGGGGGAATGACAATCAGCAGGGGGAATGACAATCAACAGGGGGAATGACAATCAACAGGGGGAATGACAATCAACAGGGGGAATGACAATCAACAGGGGGAATGACAATCAACAGGGGGAATGACAATCAACAGGGGGAATGACAATCAGCAGGGGGAATGACAATCAACAGGGGGAATGACAATCAACAGAGGGAATGACAATCAGCAGGGGGAATGACAATCAACAGGTTGAATGACAATCAGCAGGGGGAATGACAATCAGCAGGGGGAATGACAATCAGCAGGGGGAATGACAATCAGCAGGGGGAATGACAATCAACAGGGGGAATGACAATCAACAGGGGGAATGACAATCAGCAGGGGGAATGACAATCAGCAGGGGGAATGACAATCAACAGGGGAATGACAATCAGCAGGGGGAATGACAATCAGCAGGGGGAATGACAATCAGCAGGGGGAATGACAATCAGCAGGGGGAATGACAATCAGCAGGGGGAATGACAATCAGCAGGGGGAATGACAATCAACAGGGGGAATGACGATCAACAGGGGGAATGACGATCAACAGGGGGAATGACGATCAACAGGGGGAATGACGATCAACAGGGGGAATGACGATCAACAGGGGGAATGACGATCAACAGGGGGTATGACAATCAACAGGGGGTATGACAATCAACAGGGGGAATGGTGATCAACAGGGGGAATGACAATCAACAGGGGGAATGACAATCAGCAGGGGGAATGACAATCAGCAGGGGGAATGACAATCAACAGGGGAATGACAATCAGCAGGGGGAATGACAATCAGCAGGGGGAATGACAATCAGCAGGGGGAATGGCGATCAACAGGGGGAATGACGATCAACAGGGGGAATGACGATCAACAGGGGGAATGACAATCAACAGGGGGAATGACAATCAACAGGGGGAATGACAATCAACAGGGGGAATGACAATCAACAGGCGGAATGACGATCAACAAGGGGAATGACGATCAACAAGGGGAATGACGATCAACAGGGGGAATGACGATCAACAGGGGGAATGACGATCAACAGGGGGAATGACGATCAACAGGGGGAATGACGATCAACAGGGGGAATGACAATCAACAGGGGGAATGACAATCAACAGGGGGAATGACAATCAACAGGGGGAATGACAATCAACAGGGGGAATGACGATCAACAGGGGGAATGACGATCAACAGGGGGAATGACGATCAACAGGGGGAATGACGATCAACAGGGGGAATGACGATCAACAAGGGGAATGACGATCAACAGGGGGAATGACGATCAACAGGGGGAATGACGATCAACAGGGGGAATGACAATCAACAGGGGGAATGACAATCAACAATGGGAATGACAATCAACAGGGGGAATGACGATCAACAGGGGGAATGACGATCAACAGGGGGAATGACGATCAACAGGGGGAATGACGATCAACAAGGGGAATGACGATCAACAGGGGGAATGACGATCAACAGGGGGAATGACGATCAACAGGGGGAATGACGATCAACAGGGGGAATGACGATCAACAGGGGGAATGACGATCAACAGGGGGAATGGCGATCTACAGGGGGAATGGCGATCTACAGGGGGAATGGCGATCTACAGGGGGAATGGCGATCTACAGGGGGAATGGCGATCAACAGGGGGAATGGCGATCTACAGGGGGAATGGCGATCAACAGGGGGAATGGCGATCTACAGGGGGAATGGCGATCAACAGGGGGAATGGCGATCTACAGGGGGAATGGCGATCAACAGGGGGAATGGCGATCTACAGGGGGAATGACGATCAACAGGGGGAATGGCGATCAACAGGGGGAATGGCGATCAACAGGGGGAATGGCGATCTACAGGGGGAATGGCGATCAACAGGGGGAATGGCGATCTACAGGGGGAATGGCGATCAACAGGGGGAATGGCGATCTACAGGGGGAATGACGATCAACAGGGGGAATGGCGATCAACAGGGGGAATGGCGATCTACAGGGGGAATGGCGATCAACAGGGGGAATGGCGATCTACAGGGGGAATGGCGATCTACAGGGGGAAAGGCGATCTACAGGGGAAGGACAATCAGCAGGGGGAAGGCCAATCAGCAGGGGGAAGGCCAATCAGCAGGGGGAAGGCCAATCAGCAGGGGGAAGGCCAATCAGCAGGGGGAAGGCCAATCAGCAGGGGGAAGGCCAATCAGCAGGGGAAGGACAATCAGCAGGGGGAAGGACAATCAGCAGGGGGAAGGACAATCAGCAGGGGGAAGGACAATCAGCAGGGGGAAGGACAATCAGCAGGGGGAAGGACAATCAGCAGGGGGAAGAACAATCAGCAGGGGGAAGGACAATCAGCAGGGGGAAGGACAATCAGCAGGGTGAAGGACAATCAGCAGGGGGAAGGCAATCAGCAGGGGGAAGGCAATCAGCAGGGGGAAGGCAATCAGCAGGGGGAAGGACAATCAGCAGGGGGAAGGACAATCAGCAGGGGGAAGGACAATCAGCAGGGGGAAGGACAATCAGCAGGGGGAAGGACAATCAGCAGGGGGAAGGACAATCAGCAGGGGGAAGGACAATCAGCAGGGGGAAGGACAATCAGCAGGGGGAAGGACAATCAGCAGGGGGAAGGACAATCAGCAGGGGGAAGGACAATCAGCTGGGGGAAGGACAATCAGCTGGGGGAAGGACAATCAGCTGGGGGAAGGACAATCAGCTGGGGGAAGGACAATCAGCTGGGGGAAGGACAATCAGCTGGGGGAAGGACAATCAGCAGGTGGAAGGACAATCAGCTGGGGGAAGGACAATCAGCAGGGGGAAGGACAACCAACTGCGGGAATGACAACCAACTGCGGGAATGACAACCAACTGCGGGAATGACAACCAACTGCGGGAATGACAACCAACTGCGGGAATGACAACCAACTGCGGGAATGACAACCAACTGCGGGAATGACAACCAACTGCGGGAATGACAACCAACTGCGGGAATGACCATCAACGGGGATGACCATCAACGGGAACGGCTGGCAGGAGATATGGCTGTGTGCGGCACGCGTCAGTTTGCACGTGTGCTGTCTTCGGTATTCGATATCGGGGTCCCCATAATACATCTCGCGAGCCCAGTCAATATTCCACACCTCCCCGCCTGAGACGCTCTGCCTGCATAGACCTATCGACTGCATGCATTTTGGGACTACGTGGAATTCCTTTTAAACCTTAATTGGTATTTCTGATAAGCAAGATAGCTTGTTGATGATTTCATTGTGCATTAGGGCTCTTCAATGTAATTTTTGAGCAGGTGTTATTTCATAGAACAGGATGTAGTTATTCGGTCGTTCTATGTTGCGTCATGCCACATTACGGTTACGCATAAATTAACCTTTAATCCGAATAATATCGGTGAAGCAGATTTTTAGTAAATTTCACAGGGCGTTAACGTGCATGTGGTGCTTGGAGCTACTCCACTTACGTGTACATCGAAATAAGCGTGGGACTGTATGTCGTTAGCTTTAAAGTTTTTTGTTTTTGTTATTTTTTATTTGCTTCTCTGTTTCATTTATCTCTTGTTTCTTTCTGTCATAATACGTATCATTCTGAAACAGTGTTCCCGATTCACTGTATGCTTGGGAGATCAAAATTTAGGAATTCGGGGGTGAGGTTGGGTCCATTTTTCACCAACGCAAGCCATCGTCAATTGATAGAAGAAATTCTACGCAAAACTATGATAAAAATGACCAAAGGAAAAGTCTGACGCACCGCCGTTGCTGCAACCGAACCATGGTTCTTATTTTGAAAGTGATGTTTTGGTTGTGCACATGGCTCTGAAGAAAATGCGATCACTGAAGACCACAAGCTTTTGTAAAGTCGCACAATTTGCAGCAAAAATGTCCTGCATTGCAAGGGCGCTTACATTGCCAATGAATTTATGAACACATCTGTATAATCAAGGTTGCGTTACGTTCATGACGCTGTACCCATTATCCGGAGCCTGTAATTAATTTGCACAGAAAGCATATGAGATGAATAACTTCAATATTGTCTTCATGTTCACATACTTCTTTTTTCGCTCGTAACGAAAAGTAACTGTTCAAATGATTCTGAATTAATTTCAGCATGAATTCCGTGTTATACTTTTGCATCTGTTTTGGGAGCATTTTTCCTGACGTGGGGCTGTCAATCTACATCAAATGTAAATATTTATGAAAAACACTCTTTTTTTTCAGAGATTATTGGATCAGTTTGCATGCATCTCATCCATGGGCGCCGGAAAATTTTGTTTCCCCTTGGGAGTTCAGATTATCGTTGTTTAGCCTTGCATTTGCAAGAAATGTGGCAATGTTTTGCTAATGAGCAAAAATCAACACAAAAGAAACACTCAATAATTACTGCATCAAACTCCCCGGAAGAATCTCCGAAGCAGGATGTTATTCGTGGATTTTTGGGGGGATTAATGATCTAATACTTTTACATATTCAGACTCGGACTTGAAAAATGTTAATTATTTACGTGTTTAGGTCAGATCGTTCGGTGTTTTTTTGCCTCAATTTTCGAGTTAAAAATGCAGTGTTGTTCATGCATTAGCGAATATACGTTTAAAGCTATTTCAATCTGTTAATTATGTCCAATTTTTGAGCTTTTGTGAAGAAGCAATGGCTACTGCAAATTGCTACAGCAGCTTTTGTAATACGTTTGTTTGTGTTTCTTTTTCCGGAATGTTGTGTATTACTAAACCATTGAGCTTCAAGTTCACAACTGTGGAATATACGGTCCTCTGAAAATGAAGCAGATGAAAGTAGATAATAGAAGTTTTATGTTCCGCTAGAGGCTTGCAACATTGTTCTACTAACTATAAAGTTTGGGAATACCACTTCGTTCTTGAGTTTTTTCATGTAATGTCGTTAGTCGTTACCTCCTACGAAATATGATTGATAAACTTCAGGCTGAGTACGTGCGTTGAAAGTTGTCTATAATGAATATTTATTTAAATCTTCGGACTATTAATTGCTAAAGTATCTCAGAAAGATATAAAATGTCATTATCAAGTCGCCAGATATCTTTTAATGCCATAGTTTGAAAGTCGATAAAAATTGGAATGCTTTCTCAGAAATTGCCAATGTTTCCTCTAAAAGTTCCTCACTTTCTCATACCTTGGCAGTACTCGAAAATTATTGTTTTATTCCATTAGTAGCTCACTACGTCTTTCAAAATTTTCGAGCTGTTTCAAATCGTCAAATCCATAGGAAAATTAGAAATCTTTTCAAAAATCTTGTCTGATCTCCCACCCCCCCCCCCAAAAAAAAATAACTGTCAAATACCCTCAGAATTACGTACCGTTCGGTCAAAGAGCTATCTACTGAAAAAACTCTAGTTTGCGTATAAATTTGCGATATTACACTCGTTGTATGAAAAACTGGTCGAGTGCTAACATAAAAATATCAAATTTTATCTAGAAGCATCAAGTTCTCTAAATATCGTCACGTTTTGTCTAAAGATAAAATACTTTCTTTTATTCAAGTTCATTCTGAAATATTCAAGTTTATTTCTCAAATAATCAGTTTTTTCTGAAATAGTCGAGGTTCTCTTTAGAATAGGCAAAGTTCTCTTCGAAATGGTCAAGGTTCTCTCTTTAATAGTGAAGGTTCTCTGTTAAATAGTGAAGGTTCTCTGTTAAATAGTGAAGGTTCTCTGTCAAATAGTGAAGGTTTTCTCTTAAGCAAAGTTTACTCTAAAATCGTCAAAATATCTTTCAAATTATCAAGTTCTCTTTAAAATTCGACTAATTCACTCAAACTCGTCAATTTCAGCAAGGAACTCTTATAATTCTTCTTCTATATAATCGTCACATCCTATCAGAACCTCAACACATTCTTTCATAAATTCGTCAACTTTTGTCAACAAATTATCAAATTCTAACAGAAATTAATCAAGTTCTTACAGAAATAATTAAAATTCCGTCTGAACTTCATCAAATTCCGTTCGAAATTCATCTAATTTCGTCACTTATTAGTCAAATTCCGTCAGAAATTCATCAAATTCTGTCATAAGTTCATCACATTTCCTCAGAAATTTGCCAAATTCTCTCAGAAACTGGTCAATATCGGCGATGCACCAATCAAGTTCTTGCAAAAACGCGTCAAATTCCCGCAGAAGCTCGTCAAATTCCTTCCGAAACTGGTCAAATTCCGTCAGAAACACGTCGACATGACTCGGAAACTCGTATTTGCGAGCCATCAATCATGGAGCTGCTGAAGTTATTAGCGGGCTTGTTACTAGCTGAAGTGAGGCCTGTGTGCGATGAGGGAGGCAGGCCTGTCATTACTGGCCTCATAACTGTTGGCGGAGCAGCGCTGTGTTCTTTCTTCCATAGGCCGGCAGGGCAACAGGCTGGCCGTACTTAGCGCGCCGCTCCCGCGACCTTGACCTCGCAGGCAAGGAAATTGCGGGGCGTGACCCTTTGCTGCCGGAGCTCGGGTTGGGAGTTCAGCGTTGACTTAACAGAGTTTTCCCTTAATTCATTTTTGGTACTATGTGGTAATTTTTAAATCGTGCAGAAGAATGTATACTTGTATTGTAATACATATCATTTTATTGTTTAGCCTCGCCTTAGAGGAATACCAATTTTTATTTCTATGGAAATTATGCTCTCCTAGGGGAAATGTGAAGTCCCGAGATGACATGGTAAGACTTCTTTTGTTGAAATGAAACAAGTATTTTGTGTTACTATGGATCATTTTTCCCGGTTCACTGTTGTCCTTTTTTCTGTCACTTTCACTTTTTTCTTCAATCTTTATCTTGCTTCATATGCTCCTTGCAATTCTGCTGTTTGTTTTTCTATGCGAAGGGGCAGCCTCACATTTAGAGCATAGATTTTGCGTTCTCTTAATTCTTCATCAAATGGTCCCTTCCTACTTCCTGTTTTGGGAACACCTTTGTTGTGGTTGTGGGAACCAAAACTGACTTGAAACAAAATCTAATATTTTTTTTTTTCGTAATGCTTTTCACGTTTTTAGGTGTACAAATTATCAAATATCAAGTTCTTTGTTTGTTTACAGATTTATTTGGGAAATTATTGAATTTTTTTTTGTTCGGTGAAATTTTCTAAAGTCAATTCATTCAATTTTTTCATCACCCTTTTTTTTATAATAGAACAGTATTTTTCTCTCGTATGTTCAGCATTGTTTTTTTTTTGTTGTTCCAAAATTTTATTTTATTTTTTCTATTTAGGATTGCGCCTGCTCCAAACTAAAGTAATTTTTATTTCCTGCAGTAATACGACCGAAATCTTCAACAGAACTCTTATTTTCATTCTCACGATGCTTTCATTCTCACGACTAAATCCAGTATCTGAGATTCAATTTTTTTCACTGATACTTGTTAAAGAACCAAACATTTCACGTTCCATGAAGCTGTTGATTTTATGTTAATACACTGCTTGCGATACGACATATATCGGTGGGTCATGCTAAGTTCTCCCTGCTGCGAAACGACCCATCGATCGGTCGTTTGTAAAATTTTTGCAATCTTTTAAAAATAATGGTATTTAATGGACCCAGTTAATGTTTGGTATTTATAAAACTGCTAACAACTTTTGACTTTAAATGTGAGCTGAATTTAGAACTTCAGTTTAACTCATCGCGGTCAGCGTGTTAGTAAACGTACCCTGGGACTGAAAAATAGGGGGTGAACTGCACTATCTCACAAAAAGCTTTGTCTCAAACATTTCACACGATGGAGAGGTGCTCCATGATGTTACAACCATAGACGAAATACTATAGGCCTCTTTTTTATTCCTTTTACGGTGAAACAAGTCTTTGCGTTAAGGGTCTTTGCTTCCATCCCTTGAAATTGCTTTCCGAGGAAACTTGTGCTCTGCTGTGCTGAGAGCAGTCTTTTATGCGGCTTATGTTTTGCATCGTTGGTAAGAGGATCCTTCTTATTTAATGTTATCACGCGACGCTATTGCTAGCAACGAGCCAAACAAAGGGCATAGGGCAAGGTAAACTTTGTTTCTGGCGTGTTGTGGTTGTATTCCATGTCGACGGAAGGTCAAAGGTATGGGAGAATTACCATGCTTTTCAGTTTTTCATTCCCAGCACTCGATTTTGCAAAACATAGTTCCTTCAATTTTCATTTTAAGAATGATTGTTTAAGAACGTTTAGACAAACTCCATCAAGAAATTGAAAAACAGAGCGGGAAACGCCACGTGAACCTTGAACAATGTTAATTTCTGGAAAATCGTTGCGACAGTAGTTATTTGGCGTCGTCAAGGATATTTTTATGAACGAAAATCAAAAACTTTTACTGTACTTTCACGCACCTTTTTTTATGACCTAGCACCCCGTTGTTTTTTCTGTACTTGGCTGTTTGCGTCTTACACAGATAGGAAAATAGAGGATTATGTTTTTTTTGTGATCAACATGCCTAAACGTTAAGAGCAACACTATTTCTACATGGTCTAAAACTCTCTGGAACTTGTGTTCTTCTTTTTCCCGTGAGGTCCTGTTTAAGGAAGAAAATCTTCCAGGTACTGATGTTACGGTTAAGCGAAGGTACGTTAATACCAAGACATGTATGTAGATCGAAAAACTCTGACTTAAAGTGTTAGGCAGTTCAAGGTGTCCTTATACCATCTATAACTTACATCACGAGTAACGAATAAATTTTTCCGTCAGGCCACCCATGTTTTGTTGTGAGCTCTTCAGAATATAGCAAATTTGATTTACGACACACATTGGTGTTATGTACCCTACACTGCTCATCTTTTGCATGAGACATTTTGTACATGCTGTTGACAATATTGTTGTGTTATTTATTACTTTTAAAGCTCTTATAATTCTAAAATTCCCACCGGGAATGAATCGAGGAAATGATAGAAATGTAATGATTTTTATTGATAGTATCTTGTTCAACTCTTCAGCAGCCTCCATGCATGGTATCCTGACTATCCTAACCATAACAAGCTAGTTTATAATCTCTGATATATAGTGAAACCTTATCTCTTGACTTGTGTAGAGTATGCGCCATCGTTAGCCATACATTTTACCAAAATATCCTTGACATTGTGAATGGACTCCCGAAACATCATTTGCACTTGGAGGTGATCCAGTCATCTTTCAGCACTTTCGTCGTTAAACGCTGCTGGGAAGTTTACCAGACATCGACAAAAACAGGTGGTCTCCGAAGTAGCCAAGTTTGTGGATTAGGCAAGAGTTCCCAGTGCAGAAATGGCATCTTTGAATGGTGTGATAAGTCGTCTTGCTGCAAAATCCCTTTTTCAAGCCTTGTATTTCAATCTGGATGTGAAATAACTAAAATAGATGTTCCTGTACTATTCTGAAGTCAGAAGGAAAATTGGTTCAAATTAAAAATGCAGACATTTTCTTAGGCCAAGCCAGTGCGGCTTCACAAAATTGTGCTAACACTGTTATACATGTTACTGATTTTTGTATTTGTAACATAGGTTGTTACCTGAACGTAAAAACTCGTGGCCATGCAGCTAAAGTATGCCATAGTAACGTCTTTTACGATTCAGTCGAGTATTTTCGGAAAGAGAAGATAGTAAGCTAGCTTGAACGCGTAAATTTTCTTAAAGAAATATATCCAATTCAGAGTTAAACTATTTCAATGAAATTGAAGGTACTATTCGATTTAGAATAGCATATTGATATTAGAAACCAGGGATTATGTGAGGAACCAATTTTAGGACATTCAGTTTTGAAAGCTGCAAGTAGGGAATTTTTTCGTTTGCCACAACGTGTTTCAAACAATTGGGGCAGCAAAAACTTTTCATCTTAGACAGGCTCGCATGGAGCTTTCGACTATCAGTGCTATAAATGCTGAAACGGGTTGTTAGGTTATGGTAAAATTTGATAGTGTAGGTTTTAAACGTTTGAATAGAACGTTCCCCGTGCTGGCAGTTACATATTACGAACCAAACAAACCCTAACAAAAATTATCCAAGGATTCATGCCGTATTATAACGAATTAACGAGAGGAGATTGAAGTTACTCCAATTTTTTTCTGCCTGGTGGAGGTAAGTAAAGTTTACTGCATCCCTTACCAAGACTGTCGCAAGCAACGCTCTTCACGTGCAGAGAAGAGCAGCAAGCAAGTTTCCTACAATATGTGAAGGTGAGACTGAGGCAGGTTTGGGTCGTGTCGAGGTGGTGTTTATTGATCTTGTGAGGGTGGGTGAGTTGCACGCACCTCTGCGCCATGCTCTCTACTGCTAGTCCGCCGGTGTCGCTGCGTCATAGAAAACGGAGCAGGCGTTACCAAAAAAAACTTTTGAGAGGGTAGGTTCAGTAATTAAAGGTCTGTGGGTTCGGTGTAAAGATATGTGTTGACTTATTGATACATTTTATCTATAAATATTCTATAATGAAATATTGAATGAAGTTTGTTCACCACAGAGTTTTCTTACAATAGAACCAATTTTAGGTTTGGTGGTGCATAATTTTGTTTTTTGTTGATTCTTTCATCTAAGTTCATCGGTAGCTGTATGTTATTGCTCAACATTCTCACCAGTTTTGCTGAATATATTTAGAACTCTACGATTCAGATTTCATTCACCGCGAATTCCGCACTCAGAGACAAGATTTTGACTGAAGTGAGGAAAAGTTTTATTTTCAATTTTAAATGAGGAATGAGTAAATTGATAATTTGTATTACTTCTCATTCTACGTTGGTCAGTATATATTTATTGATTTATAGCCTTTTCGTGGCGTGTTATTGTTATTTGAAAAAATATTCAAATGGAATGGTATGATTCAGAAATTTTAATTGTAATGACTTAAAATTTGTCATCCTCTCATTAGTCTGCGCCAAATATATTTCTGAGAAACCCTAAGCAGTTCATTCATCCGTGCGCATCGAAATGTGATTTTACTCGAGTGGAAATACAATTCTGAACTGTGCGGCTGCGAGATCGAGTGTCGAGTTAACACAAGGCATCTTTCCACGTAGCCGATCGCCTGTGACGTGCGGTGAAATTGATCAGGAAATTCCATAATACTGTGCTGTACCTCAGAGGCTAAAACTGCCGAGAGCAAAATAACTGGCATCATGTAATTGCTACATTTTTTCTTAAACTCGGGATGTTTGCATTTATTTTGTGTGTCTGCTTCCCATGGAAATTAAGACTTACGTCAGGGTGATACCCAACTAGTAGAGAAATTTAAAACTTTTGTGAATGTGAGAATTAAGTAGAAGAGGAATGTCTCTATAGCCATTAAGTGAGACCACTCGTGGATCACACGACGTCGACTCCCTGATGTTTGCGCCAAGTTTTGACCACTTTTGCGTCCTTACCGTTGCCCGACCCCTGGTCTCTTAATCGACCGGCGCCCTCCAGAAAATTTTATGTGGCTTGGCGAAAGAATCTGGAGCAAATATAACTCTACTGCTAGACGAGGGAGAAAAATGCCTCCTATGAGCCGAGTTGCTAGGCATTAGGTGCTACAAATACGAAGACGGGAAGATTTTGTAATACATTCACAGCTCGGGTAAGTTGTGTTTGGCTTCTGAACGTACTTCTGACAGAGCTGCTTATTGAAGTTATGCAGAGAGTGTGAAAACATTTCTTACGCGAATTTCTTCTTGTTTTTTTTTACTTCTACGTTCCTAATATGTAGTAAGTTTACATCCACTGAGAACCGAGGTACCGAGTTGAAGGTTAAGTAGGTCTTACTAGTGTTGATGTATGACAATATTTTTGTTGTGTTACGAGCCATTTTATAGATTCAGTGATGTTCTCTTATTCATCACTTTTTACTTCCGTCTTCAACTTTAATCTTAACCCTAGCAGACCGCTGTACGATTTTTCAGTAAATTTCGGATCTACCTCTATACAATTGTACCTAAGTTTTCGGTACTTAGCGCTTAAACGCGAAGACATGCGTCACAAACTAAAAATAACCTACCAATCGTTGAAAAAAATTTCTGGTTAATCATTGCAAATGTCTGCCTACAGGAGTTGGAGTGAAATTTGTGTGTTGTTTAACTTTAGGTTTGGGGTATAAGGTCGGGTCGTGTTTTTTTCATAAATTTATTTCACCCACGCTGTTTTCATGCTCAGGGCGGTGGAATACACCTTGTGCATGGATTCTCCGTTCCCTCCATTCCGCACAAAAGTGTACCTTTCTCCTTCGTCTCTTGGAAACACCTTTGTTGTGGCTAAAGATGTACAAACTTAAAATCCAGTCAAAGGTGCTAGTCATCTGCGTTTCACAACCAATAGAGAAAAGATTCATCTTGAGATAAAGAAATGAAAAATATAAGTTACCCGTCAATGAGTGAAGAACTTTTAATTTTCACTCTACAGTGATTTTTCCGTAGATTTTAAACTAAAAACAAACTTCATCATTTTGTTGAAGTGCTATATTTTGCAATCTGTTCATTTTAACTGCGCGGTTACGTGGGGATAAAGGCAAGTAAGAGTTCATTCGGAGTTTGTAGCGCGAGTTTTTACTCGTCTGCCTGAGGGAAATCTTTTACTTCACGAGTGCTATTTAGGAATGGGCCTAATTCAGGGTTCTATGAGGGAAAGATGTGTTCCTAGGATTTGTGAGGGCTGGGCTGCCTATAGGCTCGGTCAGCTCTGGGGCTGATTCAGTTGTAGGGCTTGGCCAGCTGTTGGGCTGGGTCAGTTGTTGGGCTTGGCCAGCTGTGGGGCTGGGTCAGTTGTTGGGCTTGATCAGCTGTGGGGCTGGGTCAGCTGTGGGGCTGGGTCAGCTGTGGGGCTGGGTCAGTTGTAGGGCTTGGCCAGCTGTGGGGCTGGGTCAGTTGTTGGGCTTGGCCAGCTGTGGGGCTGGGTCAGTTGTTGGGCTTGATCAGCTGTGGAGCTGGGTCAGCTGTGGGGCTGGGTCAGTTGTTGGGCTTGATCAGCTGTGGGGCTGGGTCAGTTGTAGGGCTTGGCCAGCTGTGGGGCTGGGTCAGTTGTAGGGCTGGGTCAGTTGTAGGGCTTGGCCTGCTGTGGGGCTGGGTCAGTTGTAGGGCTTGGCCAGCTGCGGGGCTGGGTCAGTTGTTGGGCTGGGTCAGTTGTAGGGCTTGGCCAGCTGTGGGGCTGGGTCAGTTATAGGGCTTGGCCAGCTGTGGGGCTGGGTCAGTTGTTGGGCTTGGCCAGTTGTTGGGCTTGGCCAGCTGTGGGGCTTGGCCAGCTGTGGGGCTGGGTCAGCTGTGGGGCTGGGTCAGCTGTGGGGCTGGGTCAGCTGTGGGGCTGGGTCAGCTGTGGGGCTTGGCCAGCTGTGGGGCTGGGTCAGCTGTGGGGCTTGGCCAGCTGTGGGGCTGGGTCAGTTATAGGGCTTGGCCAGCTGTGGGGCTGGGTCAGCTGTGGGGCTGGGTCAGCTGCGGGGCTGGGTCAGCTGCGGGGCTGGGTCAGCTGTGGGGCTGGGTCAGCTGTGGGGCTGGGTCAGCTGTGGGGCTAGGTATTGTAGTAAATTAGGAGATAATGCCGCTGAAAGTTTAGCTTGAAACTGATAAACCAAACGCATTCGTTGACTGTTTTCTAAAATAAGTTAGTTGTTTGGGCGTGCAAAACTTACCTGTTTTAGTTTAAATACGCTACCGGATCGAATGTTGTGTGGTACGAGTACAGATGAATTTGATTTTGCAGTACCTAATTTTTCGAGGAAGCAGCGCAGTCGTTAAAATTCGCTTTAAAAAGTTGATATTATTTATTAGATCATTTTTGACACGCCCCATAAGCCTAAAAATTTGGTAATGTCCACTTGATCCTCCAGTTATAATCGTTGACTGCAATTGGTTAAACTTAAGTTGAATATTCAAATTCAAAGTCAATCGAACTTAGCAATTTTGAAAATACCAGACACTTACTGGATCGTGTCTTCATTTAGTTTTGATTAAGTATATATTATAATTGAGTATGCGATTACTGGTCGGTAATCAGCATTATGAAAAACTCCTCCCTGTTCCTCAGCGGCATACATTGCGACCAACAGGTTAAATTCGTTGTTTTATTTTCTTGTCATTTTAAAAGGGACACACCACCTCATATGCAACGCCAGTCTGACGGTTTGGTGAATAAATAAGAACTTTTTTAAACCGTTGAAATGGATTTTCTATTCCATCTCAAAGAATGTTTGTTTTTCGGCTAACCTTGGCACTAAGCGCTAGTGCTTGGTACTAACGTTTAGATTATTGCAATAGAAGAAATGATTTCGAATATATTGACTAAAAATTTTCTCATCGAAATCATAAATATTCCCTCAGTTGGATTTAACTATTGTATCTATTGAAAGTAGAACTCTTGGGGAGAAAGTGTGAGCTCCCGAGATGAGTTTGGTTGGCCTTCTTTTTGTTGAAATAGAATAGTTTTTCTGGTAAAGGGCTTTTTTTTTCGGTTCAGTGCTGTCCTATAACTCAACGATTACTGCTATTTACAACTTCAAACTTGCTTTAAGAACAAACTTCATAACTAACAGTTTCAGTGCGCCAAATAAAATCTTATGTAGGAACAAGCATTCTCCATAGATTCCACATTCTTTGAGCTCCATAATAAAAGGTGCCCTTATCCCTGACCTCTCTTTGGAACAACTTTGCTTTGGTTAGGGAGACTTAAACTAGTTTATCTAATCTAATCGAACGTAACATTTAGCTATGGGCAAAGAAACATTTCTCTTTTTTAAAACTATAAAGCGCTCCAGCCTAAATTTCTCGGTATATCGTGTCGTCAAAATAAGAAGACGTCACTGACCTTGGCAGAAACGACGCTGTCTAGAGGATATTGTTCCTGAAAATATCCAGCCAATGGGCCGGCAATGGACAGATTTAGCTTGTCCTTGAAAAACGGACAATCGAGAGCTGTCGGAAGAAGTCATGAGGAAATACGGGTGGGAAAAGAGAGGCAGCAACTCCTCCCTTTCTGCTGGTGTCGCGCGGTACTTAGAGAGACACCGAGGGAAGGGGGAAGTGAGGGTGAAGGGAAAGAGCGCAACAGAAGAAAGAAAAGAAAAGTGACTTCCTACACAGCTCAGAGAGCACGACTGCAACATGCTTTGTTTAAGATGAAACCTGTGAAAGAAAGAAAAATTTAAAAACGACGAGACAAAATTAAGATAAAAAATGAAGGTCTTGGATGAAATTTATGGGGAATGTGAATGAAGAGGAAATGGAATGAGATATCGAGTGGCATAAATTTTGAAAGCCTTCAATGCGTGGTTATGAAAAAAAAATCACGATGGGAGAATGTTTTGTGTGTTACATCAGTGAAAAAATAAGGACCCCAAGAATTATTGTGATGACAGACAACAACAATTTTGGGGTAAAAATGTTGTAAGAAATATTTTTTCGTCTAAAGGATCTTCCACGCATACGAACACTGTACAAGAACCCATGTCGTTGCTTCTTTATGCTCACTAACTGAACGATATGTTCACCAAGTTACCAAACTATTATTGTCATCTATTATTTCCTTCTACTATATACTTGAATAGTAAAACGGGATACCTTGATAGCCTTTTCCCAATTGAAACTTGTTTTTCACAGCTAATATTCACATTAAGACCTTTCAGTATCTAATTACTCGATCAGCTAAATTTTATGTGGTGAAACCATGGCATAAGCGCGGAAAAAACGGCGTTACTTAGGAGTCCCCTCAGGGGATAGAACTATTGTATACATGGGAATCAGCGCTCCCAGGAGGTGAATGTGAGGGCCTGAGCTGAGAGTTAGGTAGGCCTTCAATTTGTTGGAATTAACCGTTTCCTGTTTTGCTAAGAACCATCTTTTTTCAGTTCACTGCTGTCCTATTTTTCAGCACCTCTGACTTTCTTCTTCAATTTTTATCTTGTTTCCTAGTCTTCCTTCTTAACTTCTGTTTCTAAGCGCACAGGTTTCTGTGCGGGTACAGGATGTTTGTGGATAAATTCCGTGTTCCTTTAATTCCATGCTAAATGGTGCCTTCATCCTTCCTCTCTTTGAACATCTTTTTTTGTATGTGGAAGGGGTGTCTACAAATTGCTTATAATCAATCTGTAACACTTTAACTTCGACTTAAGCCCTATTTGGTCACTGAGAGAGTTTCCATTACTCTGCTGAACTACCAGTTGTCAGAAGCTCAATTTTAAAAATACATACAACTAAATGAAAACACGATCCAGTTAACGTTTGACATTTTCAACATTGCTTGCTACAATTGACTTTAAATTTGAATTGAATCTTGAACTTTATATTTACCGGCCTCAGTCAGTGTTAATTATGGGTCGTGGGTATTACAATGAAGCGCGAGTGGAGAAGGGATGAGAGTTGCATCGTGACGCAGGGAGGCGCACGTAGGAGTAGCTGAAAGGGGAAACATGGGGATGCTTGCGTTAACTTTTTAGGCATAATTGAACTTTGAAAGGTGAGCGATGTAAATCGAATTCTAAATTAAGGGGATGTGACGCGAAGAGATAAAGGTCATAGATATAATTGTACAATCCAAATGTTCGCCCAAAGGTGTTGTGGGCTTCTCGAGGGCTTAGTCAAAACCCGGGAATGGGCATCGGTCGTTCAAGAATGAGCTAGAACAAGAGGCTGGTTTGATTTACAAGGTGGGGCTTGAAAACAGACAGGTTATTTTGTTAAGTGAAGGCTCGAAGTGTCATGCACCGCTGTGTTATACTAATCATCATCATGTAGAATCGAAACTTGGTCAAATGGGAGGTACGTAATTAGTTAAAATACTGAGCATTTTCGTTTATTGTGGGAGTTGAACATATGGAATGTGTTGTGCACTATCAGTTATATTTCAATTATTTCATTGTAATCAACCAGTGAACGTGGAGACACCATCTTGAGTCATTTCAAACGTCAGGGACTTTGTTCAAGCCTGCAGTTAATTAATTCAGTCTCTATTTCTCTTTAATTTGAATCAAAGTGGGAATGAGTTCAACTTCAGTCATTATTTAGTTCCTTTTCTAAGAGGCAAACAGGGATTAGAGAAGAAAATTTAAATTTTAAGCTGTCATAAATTTGAATAAAACTTCTGTTCCAACTTAAAAAGGTATATCAGTGAAAATATCTGGTAAATGCTACATTTTTATACATCTTCAGCGTAGCTAAGCTAGTGTCTAATTATTGATTTTCAGAAAAATTAATCATGGAAGAATAGGCCGTAACCGTAAAATGTTACCCCTTTCTCAAAATGAATGGACAAGAAGACGCCGCTAGCTACCACGAGCGCTGGATCAAGAAATGCAGCACTTGGTAAAAGTTCGTATGGCATATTCAGCTCAGCAATACCCAGTATTTTTGTTGAAGATGGTGATCATCTCCTCTCCTGCGTACAGGCCGAAGGCGAAGACTACCCAACAGTTTCGAGTGGTTGATTAAAAATATCATGCGTAAGGAGGACCGGTAAGTTTAGAACCAAGAAGATGCCGCCACTTGGTAAAAATTCTAAGGGGACATTGAGTTCAGCATTACCAAATAATATCATAGAAGATGGTGCTCATCGTATTTTTTTGCGTTGAGGACGAGGGTTATGACTACGCAACAGTTCGAACTGCGTGATTCAAGACATCGTGAGAAGTCCGTCTGAGTCAAAATGAGTTGGAAGATAGGGAGTTCTGTGATTGGAGGGTAAAAGTTCTAAATTACAACACCGCAGTGTGTCATTCTCACTCAATTAAATGCTTTCGAAAAATACAGCTGGGCTGCAAATAACTTACGCCGTTGTTGCATTACGACTGACCGCTCGACTTGGCCACTCATCGTGCTTATTTTTTTCCAACTCAACCCTCGAGGTCAAACTCGACCCTCCAGAGTTGTCAAATGTTGAAAACTCGGTTTTTATTTGACTATACCCATAACTTAAATTTTGACCAGAACAGTGCAGAGTACGGCCAAATCGGCGGACATTCATAATCTGCCGGCTGAACTGCTACGACGACGTGAATTTCTTAAAATCCAGCTCGTGAAATACCTAAGCATCGGACTCTGACGTACGGTAAGTGTCGACTTCCGCAGCTTCAAAACTCGACTCAGCCGGAGTCGGTTGCATCAGTGACGTAGGAATATTGTTCCCGCGACGGCGTAATTTTGCAACATGGAGAGGTTGTTCGAAAAATTCTCATCTTTCGCTGACTTCAATTTTATGAGGAAAATGTTGCGTTGTGTATCTTTCGTAAAGGTTTGAGTGCTTGAGGTTCATTTCTTGATGGAGAAATTTCTTACTGACGTAAACTTATTTTATGTTGTATACGTTACTAAATAACTACACCACAAGCGTATTGTTAATGCTAGGTGAACATTGTGTGTCATATTTTTTTCAGGTGGATTGAAGAACAACGAATATTTTGCAGTTCGAGGACATGATAGCCTAAAATTTAAAATAACGCCTAATATGCGCAAAATACGGCCATGTTAGGACATTGTTTTTGCATCCGTTCCAAACGAAGTGTTTTTGGATAGTCCTCTACTTTTGTTTTCCCGAAATGAATTTTCACATTTTTATGATTTAAATTTATTATTTATTTCACAGTCAACAAACTTAAGATAGTAGCTGGTAAAAGAATATTTTCTTTAATGAAAACGTTTTCGAATATCAAGGGTAACTAAGGAAAATCTGGTTACTAAGTGATTTGTTATTTTCTTTTTATTCATCCATTATTTATTACATTCTTATTACAAATGACTACTCAAAACTAAGATTTCAACTAGATTTCAAGTACTCACTGTGAACCGGGTGATGTACCTACTAGTGGGCAGCTGAGTGACTTACGGTAATGTTAAACATCATGAGATTGCGGCCGCTCTTTTCATGCAAAATCATACATTCACACCAAAAATGGGTGGGCACTGAACGATTCGATGCTGAGTCACACTCGTGATGCTAGCCTAAGTTGAAATAACTTTACCAGACAAAGAGGAAAACACGTGTGTGACAGATCGTTATTTTGTGGCACAGCGGTTAAGGGATCGGACTTGTTTGCTGGAAGTCGCGGGTTCGTTCCCAGCGGTGGCGCGGAGATTTTCCCCGTTGGGTATAAGGGAAAGCTCAAGCACAATACCCCGCTCAACCCAGGTGTCGCAAATGGGTACCGGCATTACGGGCGAACCGTCATGGTGTCCTATATATAGGCTTAGTTATAAGACATTTGAAAAACCAATGCTAAGATCTTATGTATCAGGCTTGATTGGAAATGAAGCATCCCAAAGATGCCGATGTTAACCTAACCTAACCTAACCTTGTGGTCAGGGAGTCTTAACCATGAGTTATCAAGTGCGGAATTGTTTTATTCCCTACTGCATCAATTAATGATATAACTTTGATATAATTAACCATTGGATGTGGATGAGCTAAATTGTAATTCAAAAGCGAAACCTTATTTTTTTAGAGGACTATGTTCTTCATTATGTTAGTATAATTACGTTTCAGAAGAACCATCAAATTTATTTCCTTTGAAAATTTCAGTGCGTGTACTCTAGATGCTCATAGTTAATAATTTCCATTTTTTGCGGTGAATTTACTTTTTTGCTGCCTTTAGAAATATTTTATAGAATGGGAAATTCTGTTAAGAATTTATATTCGTAAATATGATGGTGTAGGACAAAATTATACTGCGTGATTGAAATAGATTTTGATACTGCATATAAGGAAGTTTCTCTGCAGTGGGAGAAAAAAAATACTCGTATACCGATGACGCATTGAAATGATTTATGAAAGCAGTATTCAGATATTATAATTCGAGCCAGAAGCAGGTGTGGTTCTGAGTCATGTACAGATGTCATTTCGTATTAATGAGCTATGTACAGATGTTGTGTTTTCTATGAGTAATAAAGAGATGTAGTAATGCAAATCATGTGCAAATGACGTACTAAAAAGAGAAGTCCGATACAAGTGCGCCGTCTTTGCCGTGACTGGCACGAAGGTGACGCATCACACCTGCGACAAGGAAAGAAAGATCCTGGTTCACTTCCACTTCCACAACCGCAGCAATTTCTCATCAGTAAAAGCAACTCCTCTGGTGATTGTAAAAACAGAGGAAACGAATGAAAGAAGCTAAAAAAACTATTTCACTCATTGAGCTAGGTTAGTGAGTAGAAGAGTTAGTTCGCTGACTTACTATCTTCAGTTTGTTCAGGATCTGAAAATCATTGTAAAATGCAATTTGTATTATGGAGCGACCGATAGAGATGTTTCTCCTGTATTAAGAATGTGAGACACCGCAGTAAAAATAGCAGTTATAGCTTGGTTCTTTATTTCATCAGTTGTTAAATTTCTATTTAAACACCTATACCCTTCGTAATTAGTATTTTTTTACTTTCAGGGTGTCGTTTGGTTCGTCAAAAGGCTCCATGGTAGAAACCCTCATCTATGACACCTCCGTAGCAGACGACAGAACCTCAGACTCCAGCGTCCTCAGATGCCCCGCCCCCGCTCCACCTCAGCCAATCAAAGATCCCGTCGCACTCAAATTTGGGTACGTAGACAACACTTTTCAATATATTATGTGGCAGCCTCTTCAAGTTATTCAATTAGCTGCCTGTCTATCGAGCGGTGAACATTTTGCTGAACAGTAAAAACTAATATACACAAAAATCGAACACAATAACACTCGGATTAGTTCATAGTAATAGTAGGAAGGGCATTGGTACTCGACAAAATTAAAAAAAATCCCTTGTGTTAACTACCTTTTTTCAGTTGCCCTTTTTCTCGCTTTTCATCTTCACACTGTTTCAAGTATATTTTATCGTTCGCAATTTATAAGGCTGCTCTCCCTCTGATCATCCCATTGCCTTTGAACTATGTAGACACTTGGGACGCGCTTTTCTTCAGCCTCAGCACTAGCTTGATATTCATGCAAGTTTTTCATAAAAAATTTCAGCAGAAAATTCAAGTTCTTCATACCCCTTAAACTTCACACGGTGGATTCAGGATGAACAATATTTGCCTCTTTAAACTTTGAATGAGGTGATTTTTCGTCACTAGTTGGAAAATATTTGCCTTATAATTTAAGCCAAGGCATTGTAATGCAAACCATGCTCATGCTAATGCAGGGCAGATAAAATTGGGATTGAATTATTAGATGCTGAACGACTTAGTCGACTTCAGTGCACGCAACTCTGACTTCAGTGCACGCAACTCGGTCTCAGTGTATGCAACTCTGTCTCAATGGTTCAGTAGAGCACAACACCGGGTTACTTCATCTCTATATATATATTCCTGCTATGCCTGTGCACCTTCTATTTTCCATAAATCCCACTCACGCAGCATACAACACCTGTACGACACACAAACTGTGTTCAGTATTGGCATTTTAATAGAACACATGCATCCGAGGGCTCGCCCCTCTCACACCGCAGCCGAAGTCAGGTGGCCAGGCAGGGAGCTTGTCTCGCTGTCATCGGGAGCTTAGCGCGATCCGAAGCGTATCATGCTTACCTCTTATGCTCTTGTATTATGCGTATTATGCTCTTGTGCTAGTCACTGGACAATTTTCCCGTTGCTGTGGCCGAAGAATAAAATATCTGACGTAATTGAGTGCTAGATTTCGATATTCAGTTTGGGATCACTGCTCTACAGCTCGGACTGAGGCACACATTTGCGTTGTTCCTGTGTTGGTAGAGAGATCGTTATCACGGATGTGTGTGAAGTGTAGGGGTTTGTGTGCTCCGTGTTTAACTTACACATGATGTTTGCGTTCATTTGAAGTATGCAACTTCGTTTTTTTGTTTTGTTGTCGTTAATTCATTTGCTGAATTCTCGTTTTACCTTACGCGCTTGCAGGCGTTAATTGGAGGAAGTGTTATCTAACACGCTGGCTGGCGTTGATTGGGGAAAACTTTTTTTAAAAATGTTCCTGTGTTGCTGGAAATCTTTCCATATTAGCTCTTGCGCAGTCCCGATGTGGGTGCTCAGGTTCCCCTTTCAGACCGTTATTACATTGACCGATGAACTTTTGATGTATGTTGAATTCTGGGCTAACTCTGATCTCAAACTGATTCTTATATAACATCAGTAAAAGTGCACCTATCTATAGCATATTTTCATTCCAAGTGAGGAAAAGGGCGGTACTGTCCAAAAAGGCAATGCTTATAAAAATGAACGAGCGAGACAAGCTACAACAAACATCTACCATTCTGAAAAAACTCAACTTCAGATAAATAGATCAACGTTTACCGTAGCTTGTATTGTTCTTTCATTTTGATAGCGACTGTTTCTGTTCCCTGACGATTTTTGTTTTGGTTATAGGCTTTTGGATTGAGCCTCAAGTGATAATTTCATTTTCGAGTGTTAACGACATCTAGCGGGCGCTTCTAGCGCAAAACTTCTGAGAGACCATCGCTGATATGGGCAACAAACCTAAATTGTGTACTGTGAATTAAATTTGATACGTTCAATACGACCTAAAAATTAGTTACCTAAATGTTTTGAAACACGAAATTACAAATTAGATAACACAATATCGATCGTTTTTAATCAATGCAATTAGAACCGAAACCTCGGAATTATTTTGAGCTAAGGCTAAAAATAACTTTGAAGCTTTGGTGCCATGAAAAAATCTTATTGAGATATTAAAAAAATCCAGTTAAAGAGAGTATCAATGAACGTCAATACTCGAGCACTAGAATCACTCAGAAAACCGTATTTTCTTGTCGAGCCTTTCTCTCACGCTCACCCGCTCAGTCCTATACACCGGCCAGATTGCATTCCATAGCAACAGATCAGGCGTATGGACCGGGGGACGCGAGTATTTATCTCTATGAGCAGGTATCCTATATCCTTTGGATTATTTCTTTGCCCGTTATAATTATGCAAGTGCAGCGGAATCATGTATGACTATTAGAGTGAGTAAGTTATGTTTTTTGTAATCTTTATAGTAAATATAATTTATGTACACGTACAGCTGCTACAGCATAACTGAATAAGTCTTAACTTCTAATAAATGCTCAACGTCTATGTCATGCGCAGAATGCACGATACGATTAACATTGTTGCGTTACACTGCAAGCGCTCGAAAAAAAATTTCCTTTAAGAAATTTCTATTTACTTTCCGCTATTTATGCTTCCAAAGCAAAGTGAGCCCTGACAAGAGCTCCCACAAATCGGCCGGCGTTCTGTTGCCACCACAGCGCCGTGCAACAGCGGTCTGCTTTCATTCCTCGGATATCCTCCACCTGATATTTATCATCTTGATTTAAGGCCGCCTTTAAGATTGTGTTGACTATTAAAGTAGTTCTTGAGATTTTAACAGAAGAGGAAGAGAAAACATGGGCATTGAGTA
This sequence comes from Morinoia aosen, assembly GCA_030386875.1. Classification (NCBI taxonomy): domain Eukaryota; kingdom Metazoa; phylum Arthropoda; class Malacostraca; order Amphipoda; family Talitridae; genus Morinoia; species Morinoia aosen. The sequence continues at coordinate 20,201,877 of CM059557.1, read as the reverse complement.
GAAGGATGTCATTTATATTCACTTCGTGATTTTTGTCATCACCTGAGTATTCATGTCATTTCGATGGGAAGTTTATAATGAGAAGACCTCGTGAATCGACATAGACTCGTGTGAACTCTATATAACATGAGATTCAATAGGCCATAATGGTTTGATCAGCTTCTAGTCTCTGCCCCTCTTCGGAAGACGGGTCCCGTCAAGAGCTTGGAATGTTTCAATTTAAATAATTATAATCTATAATCGTTTTGAATACGATACGTGTGAAATAAATTTTGTTACAGTACGATGTTATCTTTGATTGATTCCAACACTTCATTTGCGTACATTCCGTTTATTCAATAAAGTATATTTGTATAATACGAACACTTTGGTATGGTATGTCACAACGCTGAAACGTTGCTGGATTCCGCGTAGGATCCCGTCTTGGTGCTCCCGTGTTTCTACATGAGAGCTATTGCCGCTAAGTACGGTTAGGCAACTTCTCCGCTGGTTAGGGCGTGTATTGCGTTCCATTAAAGATGAGAGCGTCACGAACGTTGACTTCTCTCGCATGCAGCGAATGCACCAAAGTTGTCTTAGGAGACTTTGCTCTCTATTTTGACTCACAAGTTCAATTATTTCCCGAGTTAGTTTTTGAATTTGAGTTGACACTTACGCGTAACTCGCTTTATCGCGTTTTGTATGAAGTTACACGTGTATGCACTCCCTAATATCCTTCATTTAATGAGATGGAAGTTTAGGCGCCAGCAACGAAGGGTCTCCCCCTACGAGTAAAAGTAGACTCTCCCTGTCTAACATGGCGCCTCTAAAGCTTCGTTCAGTTATAGTCGCGTTACCGAGTGATGTGGTGTGTGTCCATTTCGTCCTTGAACTTCTACTACACGCTTTAGTGATTTGTGAAATAATATTTCTTACATAGCGTGAGGTGAGAAATATATTAAAAGCTCATTTTCAGTTATACCACATTTCCGGTTTCTCAAATTTGCCGGATAAATTCTGGTCTTCCGTCAACTGACGCATTTTGGGTTGGGCTTCTCACGCAACACGCTTCTCGTGGGCGCGAATTTTTTGCTCTTGAAACAGATTTCTCTAATGATTCAATTCATCGTTCTGTCATTTTGCGACTGGATACAATTCCTAACTGGTCGGCAAGGCTTCGCATACTACGGTATATAGCGACGGAACTGATTAGCCGTAGTATTGTGGTCCTATATATAGTTCGTGTTGTTGTTATTTCAGTTGTGTGACTTGTTTCTTCCGTGAAATCTAAAAAACGTAAATTATCAGGCATTTTTACTTTCTCAAACCACGCAGAACTTTAGTTTGAGTTAACATGCTGGTAGAATTTGTATAGGTAATTAAAGATTTGATGATACGATTGGCCAGTTGTGGTAATACGTTTCAGGTGCCGCATTTCAACGAATATTCCTCGTTGAATATTTCACTCGCTGGAATATTTTAAATCTTTGATATATGTTGAGACGCCAGTACATTTCAGCGCCATCAATAATTAATGATTTAAGTCCACACACGTCGCCTTAGTAAATATCGCACAAATGTGCCCACAATTTGTCTGAAATTTCCCTGTATTTTTAGTTACAAATCGTGTGTACTAGGAAAGTTAAACATCAAATTTACTACTAAAGTCGCGTATTATCGGGAGTGGGAACGTGCGCACTTGATGGTAACGCGCGCTGCGTGCGTGCCTGCTGCACATTTCGGGTGAGCACAATGTGGTGGTGACCGCTGTCGCCCGCAGCAACCGGGTGTGCGGGTCTGCGGTGAATGAGTGTACGACGGAGAGTACTTGGACAAGTCTGGTACACAGGCGCTGAACTCTTTTGTGTGAGTATTGAGGAGGGAATTGTAGGCTGTTTCAAAGTCCTCGACACAGTCGGCCCTCAATTTCAAGTTCAAGTAAGCACCAGCTTATTTCTACGACTGAAAATTTAAGACTGATGTTTTATGCCCACACTTGATGACAATATTAAACGACGTCTGGGGTCCACTATTGTCTGTTGAACGAAATTTCAATGATGATACAAAATTTGAACTATTTTAACAACTAGAGACCGAATTTGATGAACCACTTCATTCATTTTTAATCCATTAACACCCTGGTTAGATAACATTTTTGTCGTGCAAATCGCCATTCATTTTTTATTATAAATGAATAAAATTCTTTGTTTTATTATGAATGCTTTACGACAGGGTGCTAGCATTCGTGCTTTAAGCTTTGTGATAACTGTTGCCCTGTTGCAAACTACATCACACATTTTGAAGAGTCATATGTGTTATGAACTCAAAAGATGCAGTCTATTGTTGAAGAGCATAACTGTTGTATAAGACGCCTCCTGTCATCGTGTCCAAGTCAAATCTTCTCATGTGGCACAGAGAAGCGCTGCTGTGAGGGTGGTCGGAGACGCCTCGACTGGCCATCAGCTGCCTTAGATGGTTGTTCATGTTTATTTCGGGTTTATTTTGCTGTTTATATACCAGCAAATCGTATGACGCACTGCACGTTAGAAAGATGTAAGTTGAGTAAACACATGCTCTGTTTGGACGCGTTACTTCAATATGGGTTGGTGAGAGTGACGTAAGGAAGACATCGCCTGACTACTGGGTACTTTCTGCACTCGCTTCCGCGTGTACTTATCTACTTCCGCTCCTGCCAGACGGAGGATGGGGGCAGGATTCTTTGCACACTTTTATCATTTCCGGTGTATTTTTCGAATGCTAAGAAATTGATTATCCTTCGTTCTGTTTTTATGCATCTTCCTGAGTAGCATTGAAGTTGTGGATTGCTGTTCTTTACGTGCTAGTTCCGAAAGTTATGAAAACACAAGCAAGATATGGCAATAATTAATTGGTTAATATATTTTGATTCTTCACAAGTTACCCTAAAACTGGCCAAACTTTCCTTAATATTGTATCGAACTCGGACACTGAAGTAGAAATTTATTGCTCATCTCTCCATTTGACCGCTATCACTTCAAGCAACAACTTCACCTGGCATAGTATCAATCAATAATTTCAAAATTATGACCATCCAGTCCTCTAGTGGAAACTCTCATACCAAAGCCGTACCCGGTCTGCCGCGAGCATTTTATCCGTCCAATCCACTTCCATTGAATGTCTCGCTTATATGTCTTGTGCGATGTTCCTTGAGATGCTTTACGAACTAGGGCTGTAGTGGTGATCAGTTTTGCCAGCCATTACTTCCGGGCCGAGTGCAGCGATGACTTCCTTGCTTCCATCTAATATGGCATCGTTATCCAAGGCTTGGCCAGCGTGATGAGCTCTCGCCCACAAAATTGAATGGAGCTTCGTCGTAGTCTGCAAGATGTTCTCCACTGGCCTTATGACCCTCATTTATGCGGGTCTTCGTTAATATGCGGAAATTGTGGTGGCCATCTCATTCCCAGAGAGTGCTGCTGACCCGTGGGTTTCGCTGACTCAAATGAATGGCTGAATTTGTTTCTTCTTGAGTGCGTTTTCCTGCTTTTAATTTTTGAATTTTGTGTCCAATTTATTCTATTGTATCTATGTGCAAATTGACCCTGCTTGACATTAGAATGTACAAGAATGGTTATGTGAACTGATTGGCAATTAGAATGTATCCCATATCTCATTATATTAAATTTTCATTGACAAACGTGTTGAAAATGTCAATGCTCTATCGTACAATGACTCCATAACAACTTTTTATGTGTTTTTTTTTGTGCGTCGCGAACTCCCACAAAACGCAACGATGTGGAACGTAAGACTCCTGGTTTTTAAACAATTTACGTTATCATGGCTTTACAGCTGGAGTGTGAGTTCTTCCGAGTCCACTTGGCTGCACGACGAACTCTTGTCTCAGGTGAAAATCCTTCCAAGTTTTGTGAAAAAAATTAAACTTCAAGGATGCATCTCGAAAAAAAAACCAGATCATTGCGTAGCAAGACTAATGCTGCGAGCGGTATTGCTACGCTTGCGTAAATTGTTATAAACTCTGAGCCCAAGTGTTTTAAACACACCTTTCAGATATCACTGCATTACGGCAGTGCAGACGTTGCCATAGAGACCGGGGACATAAAATAAAGGGTTGACTGTGTGATCACACCCGACCATTTATTGTGCGACCAAGGTCGGTAGCGGCTTGAAGAATTGAGTGAAGTGCTGTGCTGTATTCCAGTCGAGTAGTAAAAGCGGGCTTACGGCCGCTGAATATTGATGTTTCATATCTTGAGCATAGAAGGCCGTGCAGGCCGTAACTTCAGAGAGAGCGCTTGCAGTCGCGCGCAAGTCGTAGTCATGGCAGTTAATGCTCGAGTGGCCCTGGCAGTGGGAACCTTACGACGTTCTCGTGCACTTTGCTCGTTCTCCTAAAATGAATTCATCCGAGCAAAACACGATTTGTCCGTTAAGGAGAATGAAGGATACGCATAATTTGGCATTTTCCCTAATGCCTGGAAGGTAAAGTGTGTGCACGCGGTTTAATTTGAGATAATCTTGCAAAATTTTTCCGACTGAACAGAAATTCCGCCGGTTGAGTTGTATTCTCATTGGACTGATGAAATGAACTTATAAATTTCTTACTGTCGATAATATTGTATAATTTTTTATGTGAACCCATTATTTCGTTGTGTTAGAGAATATTTGCTGAATTTATTATTTGTTACTCATGAGAATGTGAAATTAAACTCAACGCGCGTCGCTGAAAATTATGCTGAATTTAAAAGACTTCTCAATCAAATAACTGCAACAAACAAGGCTAATAGCTCGTGTGATGCTCTTTCTACACCTGAATTGGGTTTGAGGCGGACTTTCGACTTACTGAAGATCAGTTTACGACAGATGGCGCAGAGACGAGCTATGACTCGGATATAAATATAAGGTGCACAAAGTATGAACGCTCAGGTGAGCAAACGCAGGTTCTATGCAACTCTTGCAAGACCAATTGACTACGAGGACTTATAACTCTCAGTAGAAATTCCGTCATATTGTGTAAGAGATTACGGTCGCGTGCGTGCATGGTTGTCGTTAAGGATATGCACTTGCTTACGCAAAATTATTCATTGTCTTTGGATCTACGATCTGGTTTATTTTTCCTGTATCTTTTTTGTACGTTTTGGCAGCGAGATGAAATCGTGGTTTAAATTGAGTGTGTTCTTGTTCTGTAGGACATTTATAGTGCATGATATAAAAACCTTCATCGAACATGTAGAGACTGAATGAATTTCTTGAGCACAGCTTCCTTTCTAAGTTTTCTCGTAAAAAAATGCTGCTGTTAGAAGACTAACTCGCGTTCCATCATCGCTTGTTTTTGCATAAAAAAATTTCATCGTTGAGAAACTTGAAGTCGAATAATAATGTTTTCCATTTCATAAATAAACCTTACTGTCTATAAATATGTCCTCATGGTAGAATATATTCATCTTGTGAAATTCAAATCAAGTGCTGTTTTCGTACTCTTGTAACCTTCTTATGTTCTGAAGATGTTATGCATGTCTTTGCTTTTATTTATGGGTCTTGAAATATTTGTGAAGGTTACATGGGGATTTGCAATTTTTACTCTCTGGCTATAGTCATAGTTCTGCGCTCTCAAGTGTCTGATTTAGGTATTTTCTCTCATTGTTACCATCAATTGCGCTTCCACGACCGCTAACGTGGAATTATTTTTGATTCATATCAATCTTAGTTCACTTGATTCATGATTTGATCAGTGATTTAAACTCATAGAATTCGATTACGATTGAAGTCAATTAGGCAGAAGTTATTTGCGTATTTAGTTACTAATATGCTTTATCATTTATTTTTTGAACGGGTACCTAAAACAATTTTATGACTGACTAAAAGTTTTCAATTTTAAAAACTCGCTTAATAGTATGACTTGAAATGAACACGATAAATTACTCATCTGAACAGTGCTCCAGTATACTCTTCTTCAGGTTAGAGGAGGGATTACTGTGTCTTAATGAAAAGTGGATGCGCGGGCTTTGATGCTGATGGCTAATGGATTTAAACGTTGTTCATCATATCTTGTTAACAAGCGATGTTTCTTCCTAACGATGATAGTAACACTCAGCCTCGCTTTATTATGTGACCATATCTTATACGCACAATAGTAGTATGGTAAGTACATAATGTGTGAAACGATTCACCACCCCCACGAAAAAAGTTCATGTTATTGGGTTGGTTCTACAATGGTTTGGGCTTTGACCCGTCAGTCAGTGAATGTACGTCAGTCGGTTGCCGCCTGATAAATGGACAATTTTTCATTTTTGTCATTGCTAAACATGTTAAATTTTATGCAGACTTCAATCAACTACATGCCATTCAAATTGTTGGACTGCCATTGTTTACAAATATTTTCCTTGTAGTTATTCCAGAAATATTCTAACCGATGAAGAGTTTCCATTCAGAAAGATTAGTATCCTGCTAATTATATTCTGTTGATAACCTCTCTGTACTTTTTCCAATGCCAGAAGATACTAATGCAGAATATATTGATATTTTCGAAAGTGGTCATGTCAAGCAACCGAATAAGAAGGAACTGGGAGATAGTTTAAGAAGAGCATAATGACGCGTATGATACTCGTTCATTTCATGACACTAAAATTCGTTCGAACGGAAAAAGCTGATGGAAAGCATGGTGTCGAGCGTAATTTTTATACAATAATTCCTTACCGCGTAGTAGAATTTTTCAAAGGCCTTATGACTCCAAAATACAACGGCAGTGTAAAACCTATTCACTAGAAATTGAAAAATAGTGTTATACAAGTTCAAAAACTCGGAGATTCTTTTCTATCTCTAAAATTCCTGGTAACGGTGAAGACCTTTTGGAGTGGCAGGTTTGTGCAGCCAGCACTGAAGGCGAGGTGGGCGCAGGTGTGCTCGGCTGATAAGAATATCGAATCCAAACCTCAACGGCGTGTGTCATCTTCAAGTCACCCTTGGCTGGTTTGACCTTCAGGTCAGAGCTATTTTGAAAATCCAGCTGATGTTGAGCTATGAATTTTCTATGCTTTTTTGAAAATCTGATTGGTACTGTTTAATGAACATTTTACGTTTGCGAACGTTTTATGCAAGACATCCAAACCTACTTTGAATATTTTTGCTTGAGCGTATGTTGCTGTTTCGTTAGCGCGCTTGTGTGCGTGTGTGTTGTCTTGTATTTCAAAAAAGACTTTTTAGACTAGAGTATATTTTTATATTTCTTTCATTCACTGTAATTCGATATTCAATTAATTTCCTTTTTATAGCACATGATTGGAATGAAACTTTTTTGAATATAGTATAAAGTTTTCTTACACGGTACTTGGTTTCCTGTGCTATTTTAAATCAATTTTAAGACAAAAATGAATGACAATGACTTGAGATAGTTTCATTCCTTGGTTGGAAGGAAAATCAGTCACGTATATTTTATGCCGGAGTAAATTTACGGCAAGAAACATTGCTTCATTTTTCAATAAAATGAAAGTAACCGATCTGAATAAATTCCATATCATTGTTGAATAGTACGGAAATGTGAATATAATTTTATGTCTATTAACATACTTTTCTAATTCGTAAATTTCATGCAATCGTCATGCGATAACCAACCTTAAGTATTCATTCCGGCTTAAACGATATTTAGCAGCGAAAAAAAAATCACCATAGCATTCGAAAACAAAACTGGGAAGTGGCGCGTCAATTGTTGCTCATGCTGTTGGATCGAGGTGGCACAATTAACAATGGGAGCTTTTTGAATGAAGTCCAAAGCACGGTTGTGTATTGACCCGCCTTGCTTTGAAGGACACGCGAAAAATTACATTGCTTTCAACCGTTCAAAGGTTTTGTGTTGTTGCCCTTTTGGTGCTTCGTCTCTACATGAAGTGTTTAGTGAGTGGCTACTTTTTTGAATTTAGGTGTACTGTAGGTGGTCGAATTTTTTTTCTTATAAACGATTGATACTTAATAATGAAAGTGTTTTTCAGTTGTTACTTAATTCTGTTCACATGCAAATTTTATTGTCCTTTTGGAAAATATTGAGCGTTCCCGTTGCGCAAGCTGTGTGGAAGGTACAAAAGAGACCCTGGAATTATTTCAACAAAAGTTCTGTTTGATATTTTATGTCTTGCCTCGCATTATAATTATTTATTAAGTGTCTTTAAATACGTTGCACTCTTTAGACAACAATAATTTTATTCTTTCTTCAATATTGATTACTGCCGCGAATGTTTGGCGTTATTGAATGTAACGTTTATTTCTTCGATAAATTATGTATTCAACCGCCAGTCTTGTCAAGGCGGTTTACTAGTGCATGACCAGCATCGAAAGATTTTTGTTATCAGTAAGTGTATGAGGCTGATTCAAATCGCTGTTTTAGAAACAACTGTGTGGAAGACATGTAAAATGTATGACCGGCCTGGTGTATAAATACAGGTCGCGCTTGTAACTGGAGTCTTCTCTGTCTTCACACCTGTGTCGTGATTTTCTGGCGTGCAACTCAAGAACTCGGTCTTGGTTCTGGCGAACGATCTGCGAATATTGGGATTAAGGCTGCCTCAATAACTGTGGATTGGCAATTTGTCAACGCCTTATGATGGCTGATGAGCTTGTGACGAACTTTTTTTAACGCGAAAATGAATTTATGATTGTTCCATGCGATTTCGTATCGGTGATGTTCGTTCTTGAAATTCAAGTTCAACTGAAGCAAATTGGTGAGGTGAGCAATAGTTTTCTGTTAATAGTGTTTAAAAATCGTGTTGCATCAGTTTTTGTGCTTCGTCTCGTCACACTGATGTGGAGTGAAGAGGTCCGGCCCGTGTGTTATGGCGGTCATGCGTTGCAGCTTCAAGTCACGTACTCGACCGGGACTGGTCCGTGTGTGCTATTTTCTCGCTACCCTCTCGTGTCGTAACCGCGCCATGACGTCTGCATTTCTTCTTACTCAATTTTACTGAAGTTCCCGTAACTTCTTCCTCTTATTGGTGCAACCTATCAGACGCGGTTTTATCTTGGAAATACGTTTAGTGCGTTCTTTAGTAGCAATTGTAACTTTGCGATGTTGGCCAGAGTTTAGCTGCTCGCACTGAAGAAATGCAAGCGGTTCGTTTGTTGGATTACGAGGAGGATTGATCAATGTTACGAGCCGATATTGATGCTCATTGAAGTCAGACTACATTTAGATGCTGAAATTAGCAGTACCATGAGTATAGGAGAGATTAGCAGTATTTTATTATTGTTTAGGTGAAACGTAACTGGAGAAGTAATAATGATTAGAATATGATCTGTGCCGACGTGTGCGGTTGAGATCTTGACCGTTGTTATGAGCTGGTGAACTATTTCTTTTGATAATCGATGGGTGTGAAATTTTGTCACTTATTCCAATAACCAAGAAAATGGGAGGCTCTGCCTAGTATTTATATTTTTAGATTGAGTTGTATTGTGAGCGTAAACAAGCCACCAACGACCTCTCAAATGTCTGTCATTTCCAAATCTATTCTACGTTTCCACTGCAACAGTTACTCCCATGCACAATGAGCCATGGCGCAACCATACTTGATCCTTGAAGCTCGCTGCTCAATATCCTTGGCGTGTATTTTCTTATCGCCAGCGTGACTGCTTGTGATCTGCATTTCAATCTCGCGTGTGTGAACGGCAGGCACGAATTGTATAGCCGGCCACGCCTCGGCTTCTGCTGCTGCTGCTGCTGCTGCTGCTGCTGCTGCTGCAGCTGCAGATTGCTGGCTGGTGCTGTTGTTTATCTTCTGCTGACACTGTCGTGGGTTTTGTTGAGCAGCGGCATCCTACTGATGCTAGTTTAGATTGAAACTTCAATACTGTATCTGCAATGTAGGCTGAAACATTAACACTGTATCTGCAATGTAGGCTGAAACATTAACACTGTATCTGCAATGTAGGCTGAAACATTAACACTGTATCTTCAATGTAGGCTGAAACATTAACACTGTATCTGCAATGTAGGTTGAAACATAAACACTGTATCTGCAATATAGGCGAGAAATCTTGTTGCTGTTGGGTAGGAAAACGCAAGTTTGAGATATATAAAATATATCAGTGCATTATTTAGCTCTTGAAATAGCCACCTCTGTTCCAAAAACTTGACAGCACACTGCACTGGTAAACGTCTTCAACACTCGACTAACTCAGCTAAGGTGCGGTCGCTGAATTGCAGTTATTTTACTACCGCACGTCTCCAGTTCGCTGGTGCAGACGCGTGGGTGGAGAGGCTGGCGAGACTTGCATCAGTTTTTTCACTGCCACGCCTCACTGTTTACTTCATAGCTCCCAGAATAGCTGCGAGACTGCCTGCATGTTGTGAGGCGCGCTCAGTGTTGGGAGGCTGTCGAGAAATTTTGCTTCTCCGATCACGGTGTGCTCCAGCAGATGCAGCTCCTATCTAGTGTGTTGCCATTATTTCACAGACATCGTTGTAATCGAGGGTCTAAACAGGAAGGAAATTAGGAAAAGATTGGAAGTTGGGAATTCAAATATGCTCCGGTCGTTTAATGATGCCTGTGAACGCTATGCACAAATTGCAATACGTGTGTGGGCAATAGCATTGATGCAATTTTTTTGTGTCTTTTTTGATAAATTCTACAAGGCTCGAAAGATTTCCTGAAATTATGATCAATTATCGAAATATCCTTACCTTAGGAAATTAGGACGATAAATCTCTGGTTTCTGTTCGTTAAAATAGGGAATTCACCTCAGTTATGATTTTGAAATTACCCCAATAGTAATTACTCTGTGATTGGAATTGATTTATTTTAATTTTGTACGTATCATGTTCTCAGTCCTATATTTCAGGCCTATTTTACGGGTCTTATCCTTTAGGAGCGTATCCTTATATGCGCTTCTTAACGGAAGCCAAAGTACTCATACAACTTTGGTAGCGAGTATCGACATAAAAACTTTCGAAATAAATATTAAAATAATTACGTGTTACAAGTATTGGTTTATTACCAGTCACTCATTGTGTCTTGTACGGGGTGGCGCGTTCATGCCCTGCTGGCAGAGGATATTTGACGTGAAAGCAAAAATTTATTCAGCAACTCTTCTTGTTACATGCCAGTAGAATAAGGTTAGCCGTTAAGGGAAAAATGCATGCAAAAACTCTGCGTTTGAAAACCGTTTCTGGTAAGAAAGATAAATATAATTTGCCATTTAATTCAGTGTATATGTTTTTTCTAAGATTCGTCCAGAAATGAGGTATTAGTCGTAATTTTAGGATCAGTATACATGCACCTTCAAACGAAAGAGGAGAGGTATATACATGCACCGCTGCATGTAGTCACTTATTATATTATAAGTGGTGAAACTTTACGGTGGATGAGATGAACGCAGAGTATTAGGAATGCATATTATAGGTTACAGAGTTGTAAAATGTGATACTTGACTATGTTTTTGTTTTATTACAATTATTAGTTTACCAATAAAAATTTGAAGTTATAGCGCACGAGTTGTGTTGTACCATGTCGGTGCTGATTTTTGGGGCTAGTGAATGTCAACCGAATGAATTCCATTTACCTTTCATAGACTGTGCGTCTGCTGGACTTGCTGACAAAATTGCTCTGTTAACTAGATTAGCTCATAAGGCCGTTGGAATAGAGAAATTATTGCGTGCATCAAACTAGTAAGTTTTGAATGCAGGTTAAGAATTTGAGTTGCAACTTGTCTCTCGAGACAGTGGCCCTGTGACCAGTTCTGTGCTGCAACTGGGCCATCTCTGAAACGTGCGTTGGTGGACCTGACTAGTCAGTGCTGTGGCCAGTGTTGCCAGATGCAGGGAAATTTCCCTGCTTTAGGGAAATTTTGGGTCCCAAAGGGAAAAAGGGAAAAAACTTCGAAAATCGAATGAAAACAGGGAAATTTTGCTATGCGGCTTCATTTTCATGTAAAATTATATGTAAGTAATTGGCTACCTAGCATTTTGTGCGAAGCTACTTAGTATTTATAGTTTTTAACACTTGTCGGACATGTTCGAACTTTGATACACGTATTGTACGCGTACATACTGATTAGGAGCAATCAGAGGCGCCGATGCGTCGCAACCACGCAGCGCCAGTTCAACTTAACGCGGTTCACGCTTGACTGAGTCGCAGATCCTAATCATCACAGATGCATTAGTCATTGTAATGATTGTAGCGAGAGGAAATTGAAGAGATGCGCTTCAGCATTTCTGAAATTTTTTAATTGGATCAACGTAATATGTAAAGCAGTGAGAATGAAACCCCACAATCAAAAGTAAGACATTAACGTTTAATTCATACTCAAAAGTACCTAGAGTTGTGGGAAACTGAAATGAAATTCAAAGGGTGGCTCAGTAAAAACAAAAAGAGGAGCAGAATATTTTCCACGTAAATTTTGTGATGTAAATAGATGGAAAAGCTGCCAGATCAGAGATTGAAAACCATGCGGAAAGGACAAATACAAAAAATGTAGAAATTAGAAAAAACAAGCTCTTTTGATACGCACAACGGCAGTAAACGAAGAAAAAATACACAAGTAGAAGAAGGTGAAATTAGACTTGCATTCCTATATGAGCATAATCTTCCGCATTCTATTGTTAAACATTTAGTCCCAGTTGTGAAAGCAGCTTGTCCTGATTCGGAGATTGCGAAAGGCTTCAAATGGTGTACGAGGCCTGTCTAAAAAGTATCCGACCTTTGGCCAGAAAAAATATTTCGAATACCTGTCGGAGTTGGGACCCTAATCCCCTTCAAAGTATGCCCCTTGTGCTTGCACACACTTAGCCCACCGATCCTTCCACTGCTGGAAACACCTCTGGTAGTTTTTTTTTAGAATGGTGTTCAGCTCCATCGTCGCATTGCCTGTTTGACTCCTTCGATGCTGACTGTTTTCTTTGATGTCCGTGGAATTGTGCATCACGAATACGCACCGGAAGGACAAACAGTGACAAAGGAGTACTATCAGGATGTTCTCCGGCGACTTCGTGATGCAGTTCGGCGCAAAAGACCAGACATGTGGACTGCGAACAACTGGCACTTGCATCACGACAACGCGCCCGCACATTCATCCCATTTGATCCGCAATTTCTTGGCCAAACATGGAATTACGACCGTTCGCCAACCTCCCTACTCTCCAGACCTGGCTCCTTGCGACTTCTGGTTGTTTCCAAAATTGAAGACACCACTGAAAGGATCCCGTTTTGAGAGTAGAGAAGAGATAATGCGGAACGCGACGACAGAGCTGAACACCATTCCAAAAGAAGACTTCCAGAGGTGTTTCCGGCAGTGGAAGGATCGGTGGGCTAAGTGTGTGGAAGCACAAGGAGCCTACTTTGAAGGGGATTAGGGTCCCAACCCCGTCAGGTTGTTGAAGTATTTTTTCTGGCCAAAGGTCGGATACTTTTTCGACAGGCCTCGTATGACTAGGTGTATTGCAATTGTGAAGAATGTTTTAAGAGTCGGAGTGTGATAATATTTATGAGCTCTTGAAAAATTATTATTTTTCAATGATAACGGATGAATAAACATATAAACGAAGTACAAAGTATTTGGCATTGGGTGGCGAGGGTTGTTAAAAAAGATATTGTTAAAGATCCATATTTGACTATCATCCCACTCATTAGTGCTGCAACAACATGTTTGCATGGAAAAATAAAAGAGCTATTCACTGAAATAGGGATACTCTATAAAGGAAGGTGATTCTATGTATGTACGTATGTATGTTTGAAGAGTCTACAAAACAGGGAAATTTTTAGTCAAAATAGGGAAATTTTGAGACTAAAACAGGGAAATTTAGGTTAGACCATCTGGCAACCCTGGCTGTGGCATCTCGCGTGCTGCATTGAGGGACCGGTTTGCGGAGCGGGAGCGGTGTGGTTGCCGGTGACAGTGACAACGGAAGGTGTTAACTGGTGTGCGTTGTACTTGCAAGCCTGCATTTTGTCCGGCTAGGAAGCAAGGAAGCGGGTTGATATTCCTCTGATCTAGGAGTGAGCCAGTATTCTTTTGTGTTGAGAAGTCAGTTGGTGTTTCTCCGGTTTTGGAAGCAGTTCTACATTCAGTTTGATTTTGCAGCAAGGAAATTAATTATATTTTACCGAGGAAAAATTAGGCTTTGGTTTGGTAAAAGTTTCACCGCGAGTAAAATACACTAGTTTGAACTTTTGTAGACAATTTAATTTCCTTAACTGATGTTCAAAAATGCAATCGATGAATACAATATAAACCTAACTCAGGTTTAATTGCTGTGCGATTCTAGTCAACCAACGAAAAAGTGCCACCCACTGAATACACAACACATCTCGGGATCAGGTCTGACGCTATAATACACGTAATACTTGTTCTAAAGTCGCTTAGTATGAAATTTTGTGACGCCTCTGTCGTCGGCTGTTCCAGCAATAATTTTAAATATTGCTCTTCTTGTACTCTGCGTACAATGCTCGCCCACAGTAGTCGATTAGTTTTTTATCCGGTATCGATACCTGCCCTTGTATTTCCGGGCTGTGGCCGTTGAACGAGTGTAGTATGGGGTAACAGTGATGGAAACTTATGTTAATAGAAAACTCTCTGTGTAATATTTTACGAGAATTTACAGTAATAAGAAGTAATAATAATCTAATTTTCTGATTTATTGCTTTCTTTCGTAGTTAACACTTTTAACACGACATTCGTAATGTAGAGTAAACTGATAAAAAGTAGAATTTGTTACTCAATTTTTCATTTGAGTAAACAATCATGAATGTTTTTAAACTAGAAAGATGATATTGTTCAAAACACTACTCTCATAATGGAAATTAGATACTGGTTCCCCAGTACATATTTTACTTCCAGTTGACTGGGTTGTGTAGCAGATCTCAGTAATCAAGATTAAGATAAACTTCAGTGTACGGTTTCTTTCATATTTTAGACAATATAACTAATATATCTCTATTAACGTAAAGAGAAAAAGAATCTTCCCTTTCTCACACGGTATGCAAATTATAACACTACGTATATTTCTTACAGCTGAATGAATGCTCTTTCAATTGTGCCGGAATACAGAACATTTTACCCAGAATGGTGAACGCCGCTCTTTCTGCAGTTGTTGACGATGCCTGTGCAACATATGCGCGTGTCCCACTATATTCGAAAAGATAAACCCACTTTTTTACACAATTTATACTATGCTTGCTTGTGTCTATGAGAGTTAGTGCTCCGAGGGAGAACATATGAGGTCCCGAGCTTAAAGTTGGGTAGGGCTTTTGCCTCAACAGGAGCATTCATGAAAGCTGTCTTCGAGCGATCTGTGTGTGTTCGGTTACACATGGTTGGGTTTAGTTCAGAAGGCTTGGATTCAACGCTCGAGAATTGCTATCATGTTGATATCGTGCGAAAATTTTATGAGGCTGTAAGATTACTGTTTTGTATGTACGTATTAATTACTTTCCGAATAATTGCGCATACTTTGCTTGTAAGTTACGTGTTTTTTCGAGATTTTGATGCAAATGCTGCGAAGTTGGAATGAGCGAACGAAACCGCAATTGTTGAACAAATTTGTGAAATGAATTAAATGCATTCAAATTATGACCCAAAGCTTTGTTTGAAATTATTTGTGGCTAAAGGTAGTACGAAATTCTTCTACGCTCATGTTTACAAGAGTTAGAGAAATGAAATCTGTTAGAGCAATTTGAAATATTTGCACTGCGTCTTCGAATAACCCGCCAAAGACATCGATCCTGCTACTGATCATCATACATTAGTGCGCCATCGTGTCGGGTTTCAAGCCCGTTGGTGCCTGCATAGCTCAAGGCAATTTCGAGTTTAAACTGTGCAACTGTTTCAGCGTTGCTGCTTGGAGCACAGCAGTCTTGTTCCCTTCTTGTTCTTAATGGACTTGCTGCCTGCCTGCTGATGTATTGATTCTCGCCTGCTTGCAGCGCTTGGTCACTCCATGCCTTCTTGCATTAAAATTTCATGACTTTTTTTGCTCCCCGGCTCTGGGCAATGAGATATTAATTGATGTATTCATTAGACAATCTCAAATAGTGTTGAATATTTGAATTGAGAAAAAGTTTTGAGGGTTTAAAACAAAGTTTCAGCTCAAATTTTGTCATCGTTCCAAATTTAGTAGATTTAAGCTGTTGTACATCAGATTGAATCCCGGTTTCAGGAAGCGTGAATATCGCTAAGGATTGAACATCAGGCCTCAAAAAGTTCTATGAGAAATTTTTTTACCACTTTTCATTTGTTAGTGATAAGTTGACTTTCATTTGTACTTTGGTTTCCATGAAAATGAATTGCTTATGATACATCACTTGATTTGATTATTTATACATCCTGAAGATGAGAGATAATGAAATGCTGCTCGGTGCAACGCAGAGCTGCTACAGCATGGGACCGAGAAAATCAGAACGTTTTTAATTTTAAGCTCTTTTAAAGGTGTAATAAAGCTCTTTTTAATAAAGCTCTTCTAAAGGTGTAAAGGTGTAACATTTTTGAATAACTGTATCTCGAGTCTTATTTTTTTGCTAGGATCAAGAAGTAATTACCGTATTTTTCTGTTGTATTTGTGTTCTTTGTTCTTGATTTTTCCCAGGGCTTAGTTTTTCTTCCCCTTTGCTCAGCCTCATGGACTTCATCGCTGTCTCGAAATTTTAGCTCAAGAGTTGGACAAATAGTTTTCGCAATCTCACATTAAAAAAAGTTTCCGCTTCGCTTCCTTGCTCTTTTTTTCTGTACGAGCCTAACATCGTGTTCGACGAGCCTGAGGATATCAATGAAGGTACTAAAAAACTTCATCAACCAGCTTGCCTCGCAACTCGCGGGAACGATTTCCTTGCTGTTTGTTACTGTCACTCAGGAAAGTGAAAATTTTTGGGCGGGAACAATGTGTGATTGCCCTGATGTCCGTTCTGCATGTTTGACCCGTCACTGGTTGGTCCACCAGTTCTGCGGGCTTCAGAAAGGTGATATGTCATGTCTATATCACCAATGTACCGGGCAATGTTGCATGTATTGTAGTACTACTCCTCTGACTGAATGTTGAGTAATGAATAACTATTGTAACTATTTTATTTAGTTCAGTGTCCGTACCAACAATGCTGCATATATTGGAGTTGTACTACTCTTCTGGCTGAATGTTAGTGATGTATAGCTAATATGACTCCTTTTTTAGTTCAGTTGGCTTTAAATTTTGTCATACAAGGTAGTGAGTATATTTAGTAACTGGCGTGTGAAAGAGGGATATTTAAGCTGTCGTTACTTAGTACCTTAAATATCCACAAAACGTTATGCACATCGGAGTTATACATCTAAAGTGAAGCTTTTGCACGGCACATGATTCTCCCCAGTCATCTTAACATCACTGGACGCTTTTTACTTCACATATGCAGGTATTCATTGGTCAAGCTGTCATGTCTCGTGTTGCCATGTCGTGGTCCGGTGCTTGCTAGGATATTCTTGCTCCATCAGACCGAGAAGTTGCTCTGCTACTTTCTCGTGCTCTGAGATGTGCATGCATGCGTATTCGAGTCTGCTTCATGGTCTCTCTCTACCTATCTTCTCATTGCGTCACTTCACCTGCTCAGCCCCAACCTAATGGCTAGGAAGACCCTCCTTTTATTAAAGCGGAATATGTTGCTTTCGTTGCGGACTGTTTTTTTCGGTTGACAACTCTCCTTTTTTCAGCACCTATCAGTTTCTTATTCGACTCCTATTTTTTTCAGAAATTCCTTTCAATCATGTTTCTATACGCGGGGAGTGGGGACGCATCTTGTACGTAAAGTCTCTATTTGTTTATTCCATACTTGTTGGTAGCTTTCTCATCCCTCTCCTAAGAACACATTTGTTGTGGTTATGGTAGCTTATACTAACCTAAAATTAAAAAAAACGATTTTTTATACTAACCTATAATTTAATCTTCAGTTGCTCATCACTGTATGCGCAATGACCGTGTTTATCATCTGTTCGCTTTCGTACTTATCTGGATCTTTCTGTCGTATTTTTCAGAAGACCTGGCTATACGCTGTGCCTATTGAGTTGCTTGCACAATGTAGCTCTGAGTTTATCAAGTGTCTAACTCTATTCCTTATTCCTCTGGTGCCTATTCATTTGATGGTTGTGAGACGAATAAAATCGCTACTGTTTAGCAAGGAGACAGCAATGTTTGCGTGCTATCAGAAGTTACACGAGTTTCAAGGCCGTGTACTTCTTGCCAAATAACGAGTTTTTCTGCTTGTCTGAATATTTACTCAAGATTTTGCTTGTCATTCCGTCTCGAGTGTTGATGCTCATTCCTTCACTCATGCCACTCTACGTGGCTAGTAGGGATAATTTTTCTATTAAAAGCGTGTGATGCTGCATTGTGATGTTATAAATGAAAGCACAGGTAATCTTGTATCTCAAATGAGGTTCACAATACCCATGCGAGACGTTATACGGTTTCTCATGAAACAATAATTTGAATGTAGCGAATATCCCTGCCACAGGGAACGGATCAATATCTGGTAATTTAAAGGATACAAGCCAAACACAACACATTTTACTGTGTATTTTATGTTGCATTTAGTAGCTGATCTCAGTGAAATGATGCACTTTCTGTGCGCAACGTCATTTCTGTTGCTCAAAGATTTTGGCCACTTTGGGGTCCTCCATGTGGAGGCATCGCGCCCTGAGGTCCGCCTTGGGGTCCTCCATGTGGAGGCATCGCGCCCTGAGGTCCGCCTAGGGGTCCTCCATGTGGAGGCATCGCGCCCTGAGGTCCGCCTTGGGGTCCTCCATGTTGAGGCATCGCGCCCTGAGGTCCCCCTTGGAAGATACCTTGAGGAGGTGCAGGGCTCCGCTGGAACGCTTGAGGTCCTCCGATATTGGGAGGGGGTCCTTGAGGAGGCTGCATTTGGCCTAGCGGGGGTCCTTGGGGCAAGAATCCTGTGCGTCCAGGAGCAGGGGGCCTTTGTGGTCCCTGAGGTTGCCCTCCGACACTTGGTCCTCCGAAAGCTGGAGGTACAAACCCGGTGAAGGAATCAGAGAAACTCGACACGGGAGAAACCAATTGAGGCGATTTTCCTTGCTGAAGTGTCACGCCTGGCCCGAACTGTGCCTGGATGTGCGAAAATTGAGCCATTGGTCCACCTGGCTTGAACATATCTCCAAGCGGAGCGTTCGCGGATGGTAATTCAGTTAGGAATCCAGGCATGGTTCCCGGAACTGATGCAGGAGGTGACATTGATGGTTTGGACTGCTGCGGCGGGCCTCCTTGAATAATGTTCTGTTGCGGTTGAGGTAACTGAGGTGACAATGGTTGTTGCTGTAGTGGTTGAAAGGTAGGAGGGAAAACTGGTGGTGATGTAGCTTGCTTGCTGAAAGGCTGTTGTGATACAGCTTGAGGTATGCCTGGAAGTCCTTGGTTCGTTGGAGTCAGTGGAGATGTGGGTGCTGGTGTAGGCTCTGATTCAGAACTTTGCTTGCTGCGACGACCGCCAACCTCTTTCTTTCGTCCCTGTCCTTGAGGAGGCAGCCCCTGATTTTTACCGGCTCCAGGTTCAGATTCTGAACTTCTCTGACTACGGCGTCCTTGCTGATTGGCAGGTTCAGATTCTGAACTTTTCTGACTACGGCGTCCCTGCTGATTGGCAGGTTCTGATTCTGAATTCTGCTTGCTACGCCGGCCTCCTGTCTCTTTCCTCTTATTCTGAACTTGAGGAGGAAGAGGGAACCCATGCCCAGGCTGGGACGTCAATGCAGGGCCTGCGCCTGCAGCTGCTGGCTGTTCTGACTCAGAACTCTTTTGGCTTCTTTGCCCTCCTCCAGGTCTCTTAGGGATTTGTGGCTGTCCCGCGCTAATTGGGGATCCTGGCATTACTTTCGTTGGGGATTCGGGCACTCTAGGTGGATCAGACTCAGAGGCCTGCTTACTTCTACGTCCGTCTTCCTTTTTTGCCGTCTGCTCATTTGGAGTCGATTTCTCCTGTCCCACACCTGAAGGAGGTTTTTGATCAGCAGGCTTGGGTCCGGATTCAGCAGCGACCGGTTGTTGTGCGGCCTGTGGCTCGCATTCCGATGATTTCTTACTGCGCCTTCCACCAGCACCTCCCTTGCCCATAGCCTGGTCTGCTGTTTCGGATTTAGGTTTTCCCTGTGGTTCATTTTCGCATTCAGAATTCCTTGCACTTCCTTTACCTCCTCGTTTCTTACCTTTGCCTTGTTGCTGCCTCGGGTCTGGTTTCTTGTCTTCAAGCTTTGGAGTGTCACTGGCCTCTTTTGGTTCAACTTTAGGGGCTTCAACTTGGGCCGGTTTCTTATCCTGACCCCATGCGCTTGCTACCGCTGCTTCAAGCTTATTACCTGCCTCCTTCTGGATTGGGCTCTCACTGACCTTGCTAGCGTCTCCAGCTTGAGTCGCATCAGATCCTTTCTGGTTTTGCTGTTGCTGATTACTTCTCTGCTTTTGGGCCTGTTGTGCTTTTTTATCTCCTTTCCCCTGCTTTTGTCCTTTCTGAGGCGCATCTCCTTTTTTCTGCTCTGGCTTTTGTGACTCAGGTTTCGCCTCTTCTGGCTTCGCTGAGTCTGATGTCTTTTCTTCTTGTTTTGCTGGCTCTGGTTCCTTTTTTTCCTGCTTCGTGGGCTGCACCTTCTCCTGCGTTGCAGGCTCTCCTTTAATTTCTTGATTCGCGGTTTCAGTTTTCTTGTTTTGCTGTCCAGGCTTCTGTTTTTTCTGCTGTTGAGGGGGCGGTTGTTTCTTGCCAGGTTTGGAAGTATCTTGTTTGGTTGAGTCTTCCTGTGACTCTGCTTTCTTTACATCCTCCTTCTGAGCTACTGGTTTGTCTTCTTTTTTAGGTTCAGGTTTCGTCTGCTGCCCAATTGGTTCAGATTTTTTATCATCCTGCTTTGGAGGTTCTGGCACCTTTGTCTCCTGTTTTTGAGGCTCAGGTTTTTTTGACTTCGGTTTCTGAGGTTCGGGTTTCTTGGTTTCTTGTTTCGGTGATGCAAGTAATTTCTCCTCCTGTTTTGGAGGACCAGGTTTCTTATCCTCTTGCTTTGGAGGCTCAACTTTCTTTTCCTCTTGTTTAGCCGTCTCTAATTTTTGAACTTCTGGCTTTAAAGGTTCGGGCTTCAATATTTCCTGCTTGGGAGGTTCAGTTTTCTTTTCTTCCTCGGTTTTTTTCGCTTCTTGCTTTGGAGGTTCAGGTTTTTTCGCTTGTTGCTTTGGAGCTTGCTGCTGTAAAATTTCAGGTTTCTTTACCTCCTGCATAAGGGGTTCGGGTTTCTTTTCTTCCTGCTTTGGAGGCTCGGGTTTCTTTTCTTCCTGCTGTGGAGGCTCGGGTTTCTTTTCTTCCTGCTTTGGAGGTTCGGGTTTCTTTGGCTCCTGCTTTGGAGGTTCGGGTTTCTTCGGCTCCTGCTTTGGAGGTTCGGGTTTCTTTGCTTCCTGCTTTAGAGGTTCGGGTTTCTTTTCTTCCTGCTTTGGAGGCTCGGGTTTCTTCGCCTCTTGCTTCTGAGGTTCGGGTTTCTTTTCTTCCTGCTTTGGAGGTTCGGGTTTCTTCGCCTCCTGCTTTGGAGGTTCGGGTTTCTTTTCTTCAGGCTTTAGAGGTTCGGGTTTCTTTTCTTCCTGCTTTGGAGGTTCGGGTTTCTTTTCTTCCTGCTTTGGAGGTTCGGGTTTCTTCGCCTCCTGCTTTGGAGGTTCGGGTTTCTTCGCCTCCTGCTGTGGAGGGTCGGGTTTCTTCGCCTCCTGCTTTGGAGGTTCGGGTTTCTTTTCTTCCTGCTTTGGAGGTTCGGGTTTATTTTCTTCCTGCTTTGGAGGTTCGGGTTTCTTTTCTTCCTGCTTTGGAGGTTCGGGTTTCTTTTCTTCCTGCTTTGGAGGTTCGGGTTTCTTTTCTTCCTGCTTTGGAGGTTCGGGTTTCTTTTCTTCCTGCTTTGGAGGTTCGGGTTTCTTTTCTTCCTGCTTTGGAGGTTCGGATTTCTTTTCCTCTTGCTTTGGTGCTTCGGGTTTCTTCGCTTCCTGCTTTGGAGGTTCGGGTTTCTTCGCCTCCTGCTCTGGAGGTTCGGGTTTCTTCGCCTCCTGCTTTGGAGGTTCGGGCTTCTTCGCCTCCTGCTTTGGAAGTTCGGGTTTCTTCGTCTCCTGCTTTGGAGGTTCGGGTTTCTTCGTCTCCTGCTTTGGTGCTTCGGTTTTCTTTTCCTCTTGCTTTGGTGGTTCGGGTTTCTTCGCCTCCTGCTTTGGAGGTTCGGGTTTCTTCGCCTCCTGCTTTGGAGGTTCGGGTTTCTTCGCCTCCTGCTTTGGAGGTTCGGGTTTCTTCGCCTCCTGCTTTGGCGGTTCGGGTTTCTTTTCCTCCTGTTTTGGAGGTTCGGGTTCCTTTTCCTCCTGTTTTGGAGGTTCGGGTTTCTTCGCCTCCTGCTTTGGAGGTTCGGGTTTCTTTTTCTCCTTCTTCAGAGGTTCGGGTTTCTTTTCCTCTTGCTTTGGAGGTTCGGGTTTCTTCGCCTCCTGCTTTGGAGGTTCGGGTTTCTTCGCCTCCTGCTTTGGAGGTTCTGGTTTCTTTTCCTCCTGCTTTGGAGGTTCGGGTTTCTTCGCCTCCTTCTTTGAAGGTTCTGGTTTCTTTTCCTCCTGCTTTGGAGGTTCGGGTTTCTTTTCTTCCTGCTTTGGAGGTTCTGATTTCTTTTCCTCTTGCTCTGGAGGTTCGGGTTTCTTCGCCTCCTGTTCTTTAGGCTCGGGTTTGGTTACCTCCTGTTTCGGCTGTTCTTTTTTCTCTTGTTTCGGCGGTCCGGCAGCGTTCAGGTCGACACTGTCTTTTTCCTTCTTCTTCGTGGCCTCCAGCTTCTTGGCCTCCTTCCTTGCAGCCGCCGCCTCTTTCTTGGCTGCGGCAGCCTCCTGCTTCGCTGCCTGGGCTATCTGCTTCGCTGTTATCGCCTCCATCTTCGCCGCCTGTAGCGCTTCCTCCTTCGCCTTCCTGGCTGCTTCTTTCGCTGCCTTCGCTTGGGCCTTCTCCTGCGCTGCCTTCTCCAGCTTCGCCTTCTCTTCTGGGCTCAACTCGGGCTTGGCCGCGCCTTTGGCCTTGCGTGACCGCTGCAGCGTCTTTTTGTTAGCCTCCGTGACCGCCTCGGGATGGTCCTTGTAGTATTGCTCCCGCCTCCGCCGCCGCGCCTGCCTCTGCAGCAGCCGCTTCTGCAGCAGCCGCTCGTACAGCAGCGCGCGCCGCTTCGCCGCCAGCCGCTGCTCTTTCTGGTGCAACGGAGATGTTTTGTGTTACACTGAGTTTGGAATAGCAAGCTAAGTCGCGAGTGAGTAGTTTGAGATAAATTTTCGGAGCAACGGAGAATGTTTTGTGTTAAACCCTTTAATTAACGTCAGCATTTTTGTACTCTTATTGCCGTTATCGCAACTACCGTCATTAGCCTGGCGCTGCCATCAGGTTATCTCTGATACCAAAATGAGGAAGAAACTAACACTCGACAGTGAACTTCAAAGAATACATTAGGGAACAAATATAACCATAAATACAATATATTAAGGCTACTTTCGAAAGAGGACCGTATAGTCCTCTGGGGCGTTAAGGGTTAATTAGTTTGAAATAAAGCTAAGTCTTGAGTGGGCTGTGAGTCCAGTGCCCTATACGTATAAAAGGCAGTGACACACTCTTTCCTATTGCTACTGGACATTTCGTGTTATAGTTTTGTAATTTTGAAACTGCAAAAGTGCGTTTTTCAAGTTAAGTAGGTTGAGTGCCTTCCCTTCTTATGATGACATGTACAACAGGCAGTAAATAAGCCTTTCTTAATGAGAGACACGAATGCGGAAGATGAAATTAATACTTTTGAGTCTTTTCGACGTAAAATTTCGGGGACGAAAGCGGTTGGATTTATGGCTGTAGACGATAGGTGAAAGTTGTGTAATTTTTTATAGTCACAGAAATGCTTCAATAAGATACTTCATACGTGTTGATAATTTTTTGTTATTCATATGAATAATTCAATATTGTTTTCCTATAGCAAAAATCAGGCGCTGTTTTTCCTGGAGGTGCTTATTTGTTATTAATAGTCCTTAGCATTTAGCCTTGACTCGATGATAGTGGCTTTACATATTTTAGCACTTGAGAGCTGGATGCCAGAGTGATTTTTCTGGCCAGTGTTTTCGAACTTAGCCATTATTGAGTTAAACTAGGCCAAATTTAAGAAGTTAAGTCTCACGATAGCCAACCTGACCACCCAGCGTGAGTGTCTTGTTCGTGCGGTAACTTCCGGATGTTGTGGCAAAAATTTGTCACATTTTTCAAACGTTCACCTTACTTTTAACATATTGTGAGAAAACATAGTCGTGGATTTAAATTACCTTGGTCATAAATGTTGGCGTCCACTGCACCACTGTGACTGGCAGTTGCTCTCTGAGGGCCTTTTTCTTCATGTTCTCTTCGTGCCTCTCCTTCTGGGCCTTCGTGATCTCTGCTCGCTGCTTGCAACGCTCTGCCGCTCGCTTCTCCAACTGAAATGCGGGAGATAATTTAACACGTTCACCGCGATGGGCTTAACTGAAATTCAATATTCAACTCGAATTTAAAGTCAAAATTGATAGCAATTTTATAAGTACCTAGCATCAACTTTAAATATTATTAATTTTAAATACCAGATTGCTCAAAAATTTCAAACGACTCATCGATGGATCGTTTCGTAGCAAGAAGAACTTAAGCACGACCTATCGACGGCTCGTATCGCAAGCCACGTGCTGAGCCTTCGCCTTGCTACAGTGCACGGAACTCGGTCAACAATTGCTTGAGAGCTACACCATTTTTCACATTCAGGTTGGTAAAATCGGTTGAGATTTGATTGTGAAGCAATATAGCTACGTGAATGAATAATCTAAAATGTATTCTAAAATGTCTGCTACCTCTACGTGCGATTCAGCTTTCGACTATTAAGTAAATTGAACTGTTAAACATTGAAGTTTTCTACATTCAGGCTGAAAGGCGCGTCTTGAGAATAATGCCGTTCTATATGCTTCCTATTGTATTCAGTTCGTCTGCTAACTTTAAGTATGCATTGCTCTTTCTGTTTTTAAAACTGATGTCGTCGTTCTAAAGTTAAATGGGGACTTACAATGAGTTTAAAGTCAAGTTCGGCCTTCAGGTGCCGCCTCTTGTAGAGGTCCATGCCCTCGTTGAAACTCTTCCAGTCGAGTCCGGACATGGTTGGGTGCCTGCTTTACTTCTTTTCTTGCTCCAAATAGTTTCTGTAAAAGAAGAACTCATTAGAAATGTTGTTGGGCACCGTTTGTGGTCTCAGAAGCCTTTGAAAGTATTGCAAAATATTCTAAATCGATGTGAAAGCATGCAGTGCAATTGCTGTTTTATAATTGTTCACATGTTGGATTCTTGAAGATGCATAGCTTGGGCTTGCATGCCCGTGAGAGGGATGGTGCAAAAGTAGGGAAAAATTTTACTGTGCTGAATTCTAAACTGAAGATATGATACGACGAGAGAGATCCTTCGAACATTGTGGGAAAGTATCAATGCTGGTGGAGACATACCCCACTGAAAATCGGCGCAGCACTACAGTAGTTTGGTGCAATAATGATGAAGCAATAATATACGTAGATATTATGTCCTCTTTTACAGTAATTTCTTGCACTATGTATGCGCGCTTCACTGCAGCAATTGTGCTCTATGGACATAATGTTTCTTTCGGTAGTATGTGCTGCTGTAGCCCGCGTATAGTTTCTCTTTACTGGTTATCGAGCGGCTGCAGTGGATCTTAGCTGCAACTGGAACTATTTGCGCGATATGATGTTTTAAATCGACCTTGAAGTACTTTATTGCGTTGAGTTGCTGCAAATCATTGAAGACATTTCGCTGATTTTTAACTGGATAAAGACGGGCTTAGGTTGCTGAGTATGTACATCATTGCGACGCATAAAAGTGCTTCATTCACGAAAAATATCGGTGCACTTTCAAAATTCAGACAATGTCAATGTTTGAAAAAAGTGTTATCCAGGTGCAGAAAGATGCAGCCAAAACGTTGCTCTAGCAAGTTATCCTTGACTTTCTTCTCAGCCATATCGTGACAGTTGCGCCCTAATGCATTATAGTGTTTCTTATTCAGGGCATTTGCGTTTCTTCCGCTCCAATAATCAACGCCTGCGTTTCTGCACGCGACGCATTCTTTCTTGCTTCGTCATTCCAGCTCTACTTAGTTGGATATTTCCATCAGGTGCGTTAGTTTTGCCAATTGAAGGACCTGTTTTTGGCGTCTATCTTAAAAAATGAGCTAACTAGTGAATTTATTTACACGCTTCAAAATGAATATGCTTACACGGCAATAACAAGTTTGAGGAGTCGTCTGAAAATACCATGAGCACAAACGAACAACACAGGTTTCAGGCTGTTAAATTTGGGGGCGCAAGTTTACCACGGTGGAGTCTGAGGCAATTGGCGTGCCTGTTAAGACTCGAGGGTTGTCAAGTGGGCACTTTGTCGAGGCCTGTGCTCGCTGGTAAGTGCTTCCTATGCACACGAACAGAACTTGCCTGCCAGATGCTTGGTGCCTTCCTACTGTGCTCTTTTATTGAGTTATTTACTCAATTTAGCGATATTGTTCATATTTTTGTGAATTGCGAAGTAATTCGCAAATTTTTACGAGCTTCCTTCTCTGATTGCATTACTGTAGACGTATTTGATTTTTATTTTATTGACGTTTGAAACCCATGGGTAAAGAGCGTAGATGTATTTTTTTGATCGTGCGGTTCAGGGTTGTATTGAGGGAATCTACTCGATTATTGGAGAAAAATTTCGATTTTAAGCTGTCACACATGCCACAAAATAGGAAAGTTGCTCTTGTAGTATGAAAATATACATAGCATTCTTGTCCAGCTTGTTAAAGGATTGGAACAAAACTGAACATAGCACTGTCCGAACTAAGGCTGGTTGGCAGCTGACTGGCAACTCTGTCATGAGCACATTGTGTGGTTGCTCTGAATTTCTGGACTACGGATGTGTTATAAAAGCGCGCTATTACCACTAAGAATAAATACCTCTCTTTGTACTGCACACCGGAAAGGGAAAACTTTCTTACGTGTGAGTGGAAAACGAGATTAGGCTAGAATAAATTTTTATTGCGTGACTCTTGGTTAGGCTCGTATTATGCGTATTATTGTTATAATCTGGGATGTTTTAATTTTGTGGCCCTTAATGACGGCTGCTAAGTTATAATTTTATAAGCATACAACTGTTATATTTTGCTCCCTTGGGTACGCGCATTCAGCACGGAGCAACTGTTCGAGTGTTATCATTGAGCGTTTCATCATAATATAACATAACATCTTATCCACGGTCTCCCATCCTTATCTCAACTTCTTGCTGCTTATATCCAACCTCGCTATACAATATCACAGGTCCCACGCCTGTCTGAAAAATATTGCCACAGTGATAAAGTTGAGAGAATAGTGCGAGCATTTAATGGGAAGCGTAAAGTTCCCTTTGCCGCCTTGCGGAGACTCTGCCCATGGGGTGCCGCGTCAGTCGTTGGCCCTGCCCTCTTGTTTCAGGCGCTAACGGAATGCCTTCTTTGCCGCGGCCACTCAAGTCTGCGAGGGCGTGCGGACAGAATGGCTCGCAGATCGATGAGCCTATTTTGGGATCAGACCGAAATTTTGTTCCTTTTTCTTCCCGAATCGTTCGCTGGGAGCATGCTGCTTTCTAGAGCGTTACTGTACAGTCATTTTACGCGTTCATTTGAAAGTTTTATTCGTGATTTACACAAGTGATGACTTCAATTGGTGATAAATATTCTATTATGATTTCTGCTATTACGTTTTCCTGGGCATATATCACGATGCCTCAGAGGTGATGCACGTATAAAATTCTTCAATTTAGGTTATTTTTCTTTCAAATTTGTTCTTCACCGTGACTTCGTGCATTACTTCTGGACTGTCTATCTGCATTTCGAGTCTGCACACATTTCTTTTTGCTGCAGAATTTGATTCGGTTGTTACGCAAACCATTTGCCTGTTTATATTTTAGTTAAACTGACCAAAATTTAGATTTAGTCGCTAGTCACTCGAATTCGCAGTTTTTGCTATTTGCTCCTAAAAAAATCTTAATTCATCGATTCCTGAGAAGTAACGCACTTTCCGATTGGCCGTGGGGGGCTTCCACGATATTATGTAAACGACGGCAAGATAGTTAAGAGAAGAGATAAGCGCGCTGAACAGCAAGTTGGCGCTTGTTGCCGCCGGTACACCCCTTCTATTTCTGGCGGTGTGCTCGTGCCGGCCAGGAGGCTTGTAATGAACGGCCGCCTGCATCCCTGCACTCCAATGGAGGCCTGCTTGCTGCTCTGTAATGGTGCTTCCTTTGTATCAGATGTCTCAGAAGAAGTACGGCTGTAAAGTGCTGGGCTCTTTATGGTCTCTTCCCTATGCCGATACTTCGGTACGAGGTTTTTGAGAAAAATACTGGCTTTTATCTCAATATTTAGGAGAAGTACTAGGCGTTCTGTAATTGTGCTTATATTTTGCAGCCGATTCAGTGGTTTTATAATTTATTCTTGAAGAAAAATATCGGCTTTATTGTACGTTTCTCCAGGGAAGTTTGCCGTCCTGTCTTTGCTTTATTGCAGATTTGAGAGAAAAAACAGAGTTTCATGGTAACATTTTACACGAAAGGCGCTTTGTGATGGTGCTTGGTAGTTGAGAACTTCTGTAATCCACTAATCCTTGCAGTCACTGTACAATTAAATAAGCTGGCAGGTTCTCGATGCTCCGAAACGTTGCCCTCTGCTGGCTCTGCTCAGCTTTTCTAGCGGAATTTAGTTCAAAATGCAAGCATTTAGAAATGTCTTTAGAATGAAAACTCAAGATGCTTCGTAACGGCTTTCTTGCAGTGCTGCTTAGTGCTTTTCTAAGAGGATTGAATTTAGGATGGAGCTTTTGTAAAAAATGAATGAACGAACGTCGTTACCTGTGTGAATACAGGGCTGTGTGAAAGTACGAGTAATATTATAATTCTCTCCCTAAATATTAACACGCCTTCAGTTAGTGTTGTTGACAACACTTTTGTGTCATGTAACTGGAATTAAATACTAAAAAGGAATTTTATTGTAATGCCGTCTCATGATGAACCATACTAAAATTTAGTTCATGATTGAGAGTTTCGTGAAATTCTGTTAACTAGACAACGTACGACCGTGAGTGAGACTCGGTCGTCTATTTACGTTTTATTGGCCATATTCATATTAGTTCAATTCATCGGTAGATATATTTTATATTTATACAACGCGGTAGATATATATTTTATTATTACGCGGCAACGTTTCGGAGCATCGAGAACCTGCCGGCTTATTTAATTCTACAGTGACTGCAAGGATCACAGAGAAGTTCTCAACTACCAACTAGATATAGATATATCGGTAGAGTGCACGAATCACATAAATGACCAGGCCCAACATTGGCCATGAGTTTTGAACACCATAACGCGGGTTTTAGGTAGAGATTTTCTGGGCGTTCATTTTACTACTCTAAAAAGTTTGAAAAGTTAAATAATTCGGTACCTATTTATTCTGAAAATGACGTTTGAAGTGAAAGACATTTCTCGACAGCTAGGCTGTAAGAAATTACTTTTGACCTGCATTTACATGGCAGCTGACTGCTTTTCTACCGACGAGTTTATTCATTGCACGGAACAGTAGCAATGTGCTCAGCGAGCCTGAATAAATCTAGATGTTGCTGCAATGCACGGTCGAAAATATTCTCTCAATTGCATCTAAAAACAAGGGTCTTGCCATTTACATTTCAGTCAATTGCAATGAATTACTGATTATATTAGTTTAATATCCCCTGCACATCAAATCAGCTGTAGTTACTTATTACATTAACTGCAAATTTTGACGTTCCAATTCAAATACAGACTAAAGAAAACTAAACTTCGAACTCGATTTCTGGGGGCATTTTTGACACTATTCAAGCTGGGGGATTTTGCACGGAAAAATTCCTTATATAACAGTTAGTGATTACTTAAAGACTTACTGCCAATCTGTTAGTGCTCCTAAAATATTTTAATTTTGTACGACTCAGAAGAAAACGAGTGTCTTAAGTTCCAGATGAATTTGAAGAAATAATAATATGTACACTATCAATATTTTCCAAAAAATTCAAGCCTTTCGTTTCTTTGGTTTCAACCACGCATTTTTTCAAATTTTACCGTATATTTTTGGCGAATTATTTTGATTATGCGATTGAACCACTCGTTAATTGTTGATGCTGAAAGTAAGGCACAACTCACGCAAACTAACTCATTACACCTGAAGAACAACGTCTAAGCACCGCTGACGATGAAACCCTGATAAACTTTGATGACGTTACTTTCTGAAAAGCATGTTGCCACGTTTTCACCATCGCAAACTTACTTCGAAATATTGATTGTGTGTTAACAGAACGACCTTCTGACCACTACTGACGAGGAACACCGAGGCTCCTGCTCCACTTCGGTTTCTGTGGGTGCCGATATCTTGGTTTTTTGGCCGCGGCGCCCGTGCCAAGAAGTGGCGCTTTATTTTAGCGTCGTGCACGCGTTGGCATACTTCGCTGCGACGAGCTGCCTGCTCATTGGAGGGCCTCTGAGGGGTTGTCTCTTCGCTGCCAACAATGTGCATCGCTCCTCATAAAAACCGCTTCAATCAACCAATAGAGACTTGGGTTATTTATAGTCGCATTCGCTTACACATCTACTTATTATCTGATTTCGGTGTTATGAGCTGTATATACGTTGCTCTTCGGCTTCCTACCTAGTTTCGGTGTTATGAGCTTTATATACGTGCCACTTTGACTTCCTTTTTCTGTTTTCTTTCCTGTGTTTATTCCCGGCATTTTGTGCGGTTAAGGGACGATTGAGCATCAAACGACAGGTAACATCGCCTTAAGTAGACTGCGAGACAAGGACATCAAGATATCAAGAAAAGCCCCAAAGACAAAGACAATGGCAAGAGTAAACCCACGGCTCGTACAGACTCTTCGAATTGTGCCAAGCAATGACGCTTCATAAAGAATAAAATTTTCGTGAGTTTTTTTATTCAATGTTTTGTATTTTCAGAATTTTGCTGTGAGTGGCTTGAGCTGTTCCATGCAAATTTTCCCGGAAGATTTATTTTCTTACTAATTTTCGTTGTAGAAAGTCGTGAACTCATTACTTTATCCTCCATTTATTACAAAATTTTCATAACTATATCGAGCGTGAAAATATGTCCCCAGTGATTTGTCGATTGTATTTGGTGGTCCTGCAAGTTTCACGATGATTTGCGTTCACATTACTGTTCGACATCAAGTTTCTGGCGATTTTCTCACTACCTCATGAAAAAGTGATATTTTGCACACATACTCTCTAGTGTGAAGTGAATTTGAATACAACAAAAGCTAGGGTTTTCATTTTGTATGCAGTTCCAGGAAGCACGAGCGCAGTGAATGAATGCATCAGCTAGACTGAACATAAAGTTGCTCGTATGCAGGGAAATGACGTCTGTGGTCTGAATAACACAGTGTGACGCGACCCTTCACAGGACTGAATGGTTGCTGCTGCGAGGCTCGAGACGTGCTCGTACACAGCACACGTGACGGCAAACTGCTCTGTTCAGCTGATGACCTCAACAAAAAAATCGTAGTGCAACAAACGAAAATACAAAACACTTGAACAGTCCTCAGCTGCTCTATTGTATTTGTGAAGCTGAAGCTTAGTGCTTCTTGGCGATGATGGGAATTTGGGCTCTGAAATGAAATATATTAGTGTAAAAAGGTACTCATTGAACTCATTTTTCTGGGTCGTTATATCTTAAATATGTTGATATTCTGTAAAAATATTTTTTAAAATGTGAACAGTTTCTCGTGAGAATACATTATAGCACTGAATCGTACCGTCTTTTACCACCCTGAAAAGTTCTGTGTACTGTAATCTCATTTCAACCCATGTGCAACGATCCAGTTGAATCCCGTTCAGCATGAGGTTTGATTGGCCATTTGCTCACTCTCTGAACAAATGTTCTGCTGTGCGTTTCAGTAGTGTGTACTGCGTTGCATGACACTTCTCATTTTCCGTGTCACCTGCTTTTCTTTTGGCCCTCATTCGCTGGCAATTTTGTAGACATTAACGAGGTGCATTTTAGAGGCGGGCTTATCCTCTCCCTTGAGACGCTGCTGTGGTAGCGCGGTGTCCGGGCGCACCCAGTAGTTCCATGTTGAGGTCGATTTCACGTGATTGCCGCGAACTGTGGTCATTTCTTCGAAATTCTGCGGCGATGAACGGGAATTTGTGCTAATCTGACGCTGAGCTTAGAATTAGATCCGAGAAGAAATCGTTGAATTAATGCTCAGTTTGACGACTGTGATATTTGAGCTTCGTTCCGAACTCAGGAAGATGCTTCTTTAAAAATCCTCAGTAAGTCAACTGGTTTTATACAGAGCGTTTATTTATCGTTTTAAAACCAGAAACTGTTTTCTAAAAACATGCAGGTGCCCTCTTATACTATGCTAGTCTAAGATTACCCAACACGCAAAGCTCATTAAATAAATACTAAATGGGTTCTTTTCATACGTTAACTGCGATGGGTTTAACTGAAGTTCCATATTCAACTCAAATTTAAAGTCAGAAGTTGTTAGTAATTTTATAAATACCAAATATTAACTGAATCCATTAAATACATCGATACGACCCATCAATGGGTCGAATCGCAAGCAACGTGTTAATCCCTAGTCGAATTCTTTGAAACCTGACAGCCCCCATTATATCCCCAAACCCAATTGAGTCTGGCAAGTCTTTTTTTTCTGTTACCTTTGTTTTTTTGTGCTTGTTCATCCGACCGAGCCCATCTCTCCATAGAGCCGACGGACCGCAGTCCGATTTGACATAAGCCCAGGGATCGGCCGCATAATGGCAAGCGCGAGCTGAGCGGTCAACATCGGAGCCCACGGCATTGCGGGAAGTCTTCAGGAATAAAAATATCAGTAACAACTGCCACAGTCTCATCTTTCTTCAAGATTGCGGATAATTTCATAGAGTTTGACATTATCTGCGAAAGCTCTTTCAAATCCAGAGATATTTCTTTTTTGGTACTGCACATGATTGTGGGAAAAATAATGTTCTAGAGGATCAGTTTGCGCCTTATCATTCCAGTGTAACTTTAATACTTGAATACTGTAAAACAGTGTGCGCATTTCCTAGCGATTGCGGAATGTACAGCGCATCCTCGTTCGTAATCTTAAGCCGTTCAAAATACGCTTTGTATGATCAACTCGTAGCGGCGTTGGCGTGATCGGGTGTCGGGTCAGCTTGGTGTAGTTGAGGCATTGACGTCATTGTAAAAGATTTATCTCTATAACGATCACATTTTTGAGGTCTTGAACGCAATGTTAGGGTAATTTCTCTTAGATTATCATAAATAAAATCCAGTAAATGTGAACTTTTTATGGAAGCATCCCGAAAATGAGAACGATGTATACGATTTCCTAATTTCCTTCAGAAAAGACGGTGGTCGAAATAAGGTTAAAAAACATTCCGAATAACACAGAAGGGTGATGCTTCCGTGCAAAAAATAATGAATTTAATGGGATGACACAAACTACTAAGGTTGAACCGATTTAAGCGCAAAAAATAACTGTCATTCAGTCAATGAAAGAATAAGGAATGGTGTGAAAATTCGGAATAAGTATAATTAATTAATAATAAAAGAGACCATGATTCTAATTGCCTTGAAGGTGTGTTAAATTGTTTGAATATTGAAAAAATACGCATGCCTCAGTGGGGCTAGGATTTATTTTTAGTCGAAGCTTTTTTATCCCTGGTTCTCTTGACTTATTTCATTTATCATAAACATTATATACATTGGGACGCTATTCCAGTGTAATCAGTTTTGCTATGGTACATATACCAATTGCCTAGATGCTACTTTTCACTAGGTTACATCTTATAATTCACTTCAAAGCATCAGTATTTTAGAACTCATTTTCTTGTAGCCTGTAACCATAGTTCATTACAACTGACTCATCATTTCTTACCATCTGCGGATTGCCGGCCTCAATGACCTCTCATGAATGCCTGCGCAGCTGTGAGGTCATTGCTCTCTTTCTTTCTCTATTCCTCCGTACGATGCAGAGCAGACATGTCCATGTAGTCTTGTTGCTATTTCTGGAGAGTTCGGTAGCCAAAAAGCGCACTTCCTCTGCGTTTTTATTCTTGGATTTACAGACGTAACTCTCCAACCGTTCTAAAGTATCTGTTTCGTGTCTTGTCACTATAAAATTTTACAACTTCCTTATGAACTTTTTACAAGAACTCGTCGCTCATGTGCGAGTTCGTATTATTTTTATCGTATTATGTATTCATTTTTTTACTTGTCACAGTTATAACTTAGTAATTGCATAATGTTTAGCAGCCCCTCAGGGGGATACAATTATTGTATCTATGGGAACTAGCGCTCCTAGGGGGACAATGTGAGGGCCTGAGCTGAGAGTTAGGTAGGCCTTCTTTTTGTTGAAATAAAATGTTTTTGTTATGTTAAGGACCATCTTTTTTCGGTTCACTGCTGTCCTGTTTTTCAGCACCTACTACTGTCTTCTTCAACTTTGGTCTTGTTTCATAATCTTCTTTCACAACTAACTGTTTCTATGCCTTTCTGCGTAGATTCCGCGTTTCCTTAACTCCATACTAAATGGTGCCTTCCTCCTTCCTCTCTTTGGATCGCAATTGTTGCTGGGTAGGGAGGCTAAAACTAACGACTAATCTAATCTAATGTTTAGCAGGAAAAAAAATTATAAGTTTTTACAATTGTGTCAGTGAGCACATGCGGCTCATTGTTCGTGATTCACAAGTGTTCGAATAAATTATTATGCTTCCACTCCCGCGTGAGCTCATCTTCGCTCATCATTATACTCTGCCCGTTGTTCAGTTAAGCGTTTCATCGACTGGCTCTGCAGGGCAGAATTTGAATTGGATTTCTCGAGCCAAAACACCTGCGTATTCTCACTACACATTAACAAATACTCTACTTCTGCACTACTATTTATAATTTCAAATGAATTGCTTCGTAGAATTGAAGAAGCTAGGGAAAAATTCGTTTTGAAAAATGCTATAAAAACTGATGTATTATATCAAGGAAAGTAGCTTTGTTTATACCAGATTTTTTTACAGCTGTGCATCGCCGTGGTATGTGTGTTGATTTCTAAGCTGAAGATTAAAACGTCTTCGTTTTGTTAGAATGAAATTGTTATGAGTATTGAAACGATGAACCATATGTTTTCGGTTCACTACTGTCATTCTTTTTAGTACTTATCACTTTTACTAAAATTTTGTCTTGTTTCATAAACTTCTTTCAAGCTTACTGTTTCTCTGTTGAGGGAATCCTGTGTGGGAACACACTTGTGCGTAGATTTCCTTATTTCTTTAGTAAATCGTTTTGGTAAATCTTTCTCCTCATGCGTACACAATTTATGTGGTTTCTCATGTGGTCGTTGTAACATTTAATGCCTAGCGAAATTTTGCTTCGTGCTTCGTCTAGATTTCCCCTCAGGGGGATACAATTATTGTATCTACTATCTATGGGAATTAGCGCTCCCAGGGGGACAATGTGAGGGCCCGAGCTGAGAGTTGGGTAGGCCTTCTTTTTGTCGAAATAAAATGTTTTTGTTATGTTAAGGACCACCTTTTTTCGGTTCACTGCTGTCCTGTTCTTCAGCTCCTACTACTTTCTTCTTCAACTTTGATCTTGTTTCATAAACTTTCACAACTTACTGTTTCTATGCCTTTCTCCATAGATTCCGCGTTTCCTTAATTCCATACTAAATGGTGCCTTCCTCCTTCCTCTCTTTGGATCGCATTTGTTGCTGGGTAGGGAGGCTAAAACTAACGACTAAACTAAAACTTCGTTTATATTTTCTCCCTTAATTTTACGCCATGCTTTATTTCTACAGTTTTTACAGTCATTCTAGTTCTGTCCTCTACTACTTCATTTGCTACCTACCATAATTTCTGCTCGATCCTTCATTTTATCATCGCTTAACCTCCATCACGAGATATTCTGCCGTCATTTATTTTATTCGGGAAATTGTATGCTCATTTTATTCCTCCTCTGTGCAGCACAGCTGTCACTATATTCAACAGCCACACTTGACTGCGTTGTTGTTCACTTTACGTTCGAGGGGCTCGGTAGAATGACCTGAACTGAGTTCTTGATAATTTATTTTGTAGCGGTCAGCGATAGTTCTCCTGACGATTTGGCTACTCCCCCTGCTCTTTTCCTGTCCAAAATCCTCTAATTTGAATTTGAATAAAGCTTAAAGTTAAGGATTTCAACCAGAGAAAACAATATCCACCGCAGCCTGCGGTGGATAACCAGCCGAATGAAGGGAAGAACTTGGGTTGTCCGTTGTAGAGCTACAACGAAGTGAAATGTTTGGAAGTGTGGCCCCTGAAGTGCGAGTGTTCCTCTGCTGTTGTGACGGCAACGCTCTGCTTCATGCACCGCGAGCTTACGAGACGGTTTATTGTGTGGGCTCGTAGTGTATTCCTTCTGTGATTTTCTTCTTTGTGCCGGAGATACCAAGGCTCTTTTGTAGAAAAATCGACTATCATTGCCAGTGTTGTGTTGGTTGCGGCTCTCTGTTAATTATAAATCTGTTCAAATTCGACAGTGCGTGAATAGAAAGGATTTAATGGAACGATGTACGGACTTGTGTACTCAGTCATAATGGTTTGTATAATCGTTTCAAACGCCGAGTAGTCTCTTCTTGTCACCCTTTCATCAGTGTCGTCTCTCAAAATACAACACACCTCCACGAACAAGAATTCTTAGCTACAATTTTCATTCAAGTCAACTTTTAGGATTGTGGGTAGTTGAATGGATAATTCACTGATTACAATTTGTAATTAAAATCGTAAATCCAGAAATGATCCTGCTTGTTCAGGATTTTTTCATGCTCCCGTCGTTCCTTTGCATAACGTTGAGGCGTCGTTATTTCTTGCGGTATCCAGGGTACTCGTGGGATCCCTTTGGAGGAATTCAGTTACCATTCAGTTACCTCGCTATTATCAAAGGAGCCGCTCTGCGTAACACACGTCAACTGCGGCGGATTTAACTGAAGTTTATTGCACATTTAACTCGTTTTCAATATTCAACACTGAAAAATGACGAACCTTAAATGGAACGCGCCTTTATTTGCTTTTGACCAAGCATGTATCTCAAATAACTGTGACCACTGGCGTAATTCTTGCCCCGCACTGGCGGGTCAGCGGCATCTTGAAAATTCCCTCTATGACCACCGGTGTGTCACCAAGCTGTCAAGGTGACAAACGACGCGTATCTGGATGGTACATGGCCGCACTCACGCTCCAGACTATGTATAGATATGCTTCTAGTATAATCATTCGTACATTCGAACTGCGAACGTGAAATGTGCACCAGTCTTCAGCGTCGTCCGTATCTACCTAGTCCCCTCACTTATTAAGTTCATGTAAGAAGATACCCTAGTCGGATCTGTGTAAGTTTATCTTCACCAAACATTTGGGAATACTTTTAACCTAATAACCTTTCACCTTAAAATATTTTGATTTACCTATTGTTTCTCATTTGTGTCGATTTGAATTTATAAATTCATTTTTTCTGCGTTTGTAACTAAGAAACGTTAATTCTCTCTTGAATAATTATTTTGTTTCAAAAGAAATGCATTGAATTGTTATTTGTTGAAAAAATTACACCATGTAAAACATAGATGATGCAGGCCATCATCATGAACTGGAGTCAATTTAAGAATGCAAAGCAATGTGGATTTGCATGAAA
Organism: Morinoia aosen; assembly: GCA_030386875.1. Lineage (NCBI taxonomy): Eukaryota > Metazoa > Arthropoda > Malacostraca > Amphipoda > Talitridae > Morinoia > Morinoia aosen. Next base: position 20,164,150 of record CM059557.1, on the reverse strand, counting down.
ATATTTCACGAAAATCATCAGTAGCTTCTTCATTCCTAACCAAAAATTTGATAAATCTCGCTCGTAGCAATTAAGAAGTTCTAAATTTGAGTGTGAAGCTGTAATACATTCAAGAAACCCTCATGACTAAACCATCCCATAGCCCTTTCCTCAGATTCTAATAGTTAATGTTCATAGTTTTTTGGGACTGGATTCAGTAAAAAAATATTATCCTTTTAGAAGCGATGCCTGGACTGGATGTGTAGATTTAAGGTTATTTGATTTAGGTAAAGATGCTTAAATGAATGTCATACATGAGGTGTTGCTATCCATGCTCTCTTGTTTGAGTCCATAGTTTCAAAATCGAGATTTGACTTGTTTAGACGGTTGACAGTCGGATGTAGGTATTACATATGGTTACATTTTGAAGTCATCCAACACCCCGGAATGTTTTGTATCTAATTTTTTTACCTTTAGTTATCGGGTTGTTCATGAAATAACCAAACTGAATCAACCAGACAAAAAATTAAAGTCTATTAAAAATTACTCAAGTGGGGAACATTATCATGTTATTTTTTGATCAAAAAGTGAAACTTCGTCCCGTCAAGCCGTGCCTGGTCAGAGACGGGAATGTCATTGCGTTACGTTAACGACACGCCGACCCGCAATTATCTTCGCAGTACCCAATTACGGTCGAGCTCACGTGCAGAGCCCCGTGAATTGTTTCGGTGCAGCTCCAAAAAAGCTTCGCCTCCAAAAACGCTTTACCTCGGGCACATAAAAAAGTGTGATCGAGCGGTCTCAGTCTCGTTACGTCGTAAATTGGCAACGACTACATGAGAAAACGTGTAGCAAATATTGTGTAACGATCAATAATATCAGCCTTTGTTTTAAACAAGTATGGCTGCCAATATTAATGTCTGATTTCGGATTTTCAACCAAATGAGCGACGAACATTTAAACTGAGACCGTCTACCTGGGGAACCATGTGAGGGCCCGAGCTAAAGGTTAGGTAGGCTTCCTTTTTGTTGTAATAAAATAGGTTTTTGTTTTGTTACGGACCATCTTTTTTCGGTTCACTGCTATCCTGTTCTTCAGCACCTACTACTTTCTTCTTCAACTTTTTTCTTGTTTCATGAACTTCTTTCCTAGCTTACTGTTTCTGTGCACCTTGTGCATAGATTCCGCGTTCCCTCGACTCCATACTAAATGGTGCCTTCCTCTTTCCTCTCTTAGGACATCTTTGTCGTGGTTAAAGGAGGCTAAAACTTTCTTATATAATAATAATAATAATAAACTGAGACCGTCTCTGATGCACTCATTTGTCAGTCGTGTTAAGTATTGTTTGTGTCGCGTCTCTTCTTTATATCATTTACGTCTTTTTTACTTCAGTAATCGTGTGCTCTGAGATACAAGCACAAGCGATCATTGGGTGTTCGACCTTTTGTTTTAGATTTTTAAAATTTGTTGTGGCCTCATTTTGTTTTGCAACATTTTTTACTTTTCTCTCTATCTACGGCGGTGATCTAACAATATTTTTCCTCAACAGTTGTTGCATTTGCCAAAATAATAGTACCCTTTATTCTGTTTCGGAGCTCCCATGTTAAAAAAAATTTACACGAGGTAATGGCTATTGTGCTTGACGCATTGAATGCTTTATCGATTTAAATAGTGTCTCGTTTATACACTGGTACAGGTATTCATGACGCGAACAGCTTCGCGTTCATCATGTATTGCGAAAGAAATCATGGCCTCCATGATTATTTTGTGCTGTATTTGAATTGTCCTGCAACGAATATGCATCTTCGTTACTGAAATAATGAGTGAAACCCCTTGGGTCGAACGCTACCAGATTCAGTTTGGCGAGCTTATTAATTTAAGTATTAGTAATATTTTAAGAATTTATTTTACACACGGTGAAAAATGAGGTTTAAACGAAACTAAATTTAAATTAAGTGTTATTCCAAGTTCATAAATCGCTTTTAGGGGCGGCGGGAATACAGAATTGATTTCGCCAATGACAATCAGGACATAATTTTTCTAACTCGTGTATTTTTGTGTGCAGGAGCGAAGTGGCAGCGCCGCAGAAGCCAGCATCCAAAGTGCGCGTGAGCTTCTTCGAGAGCGACCACCCGCAAGTGGTGGCATCACCCGAGCCCTCTGAGCTGGACTCGCCGTGCTCCTCCCTCCTGCGCGACTACATCCCCTCGTCCTCTGCCATGGCCTCCTCTCCCGGCCTCCACGTCGCCCTCGACAGACAACTCAGGTGCGTGCCGCCCTCCTGCCTTCTCTGTTCTCGCTTTCGTGAATTTAGGAAAGCAGTCGTCACCTATGAAAGAGTGAGGCCACGTTTCTCGTTTCCTTACCTATTGCTCATCAAAAAGCCAATTGCAGAGTGTTGCCGTGGTTGACTACTACCTGAAATATCCATCGAATGTTTTGTGTCTTTTTCTTTATGTGTGATTTGAAGGGTGCACACGTCGCCTTTGGAGCAAACTTCAAGAGAGAGCTTTTTGGATTTTTTTTCCTAATAATACTCTTCATCGCCCTTTATTTTCCGTGATTTTTCTATCAAAATCTACTTTTTTTTCAATGATTATAGTGATTCTTGAATTAGAAGCACTTATCAAATTCCTTCCTTTCAGCTTATTGATTCAACATTTCTTTCAGACTGTTTTTCCAACCTTCGTCTTCGGCAGTCCTTATTCATTAAATGACTTCTTTCACCTGAAAACCGAAGTTTTTAATTATGAAAGAAGTCGCGGGCTCTTAATATTTAATTTAGTTTTTCTTGTTTATTATACTACTGCAAGTATGACGAACTGACAAAATGCGTCTCATCAGTTAAAATTGCGTTAGTATATTGTGAAACTTATAGTAGTTTTGAATGCGAATAACTAACAAGCTTGCAAATTTATTTGAATTTGTTAATTGTTCCGTTGCTCAATCAACTTTTTCATTGCATTTCCTCGTATTTTATATGCCAATTTTAGCGGAAACATGTTTTTATTTCATTCGGTGTTATGAGTGAGACGGTATTTCGCTTAGCAGATTTGAAAATGACGTACCTATTACATTGGTATTTATTAATGCTTTCTTGCACGCTTTTTAGACCCAGCTGCGTTTTTTTCATTAGGCCGCTGCCGCATCACGCCCACTTCCTGCCGCTGATTACCTTCTCGTCAAAAAACGATGTACCAACAGACTGCAAAAAGTCCACTTTAGTTTTTGTTACGTGGGTAACTGCAGTCATGTTAGCTTTACGACCTGCACCAAACGTCCGCCGGACGTAGGGCAGAGGCACAACATGTTTCATCTCACCTGCAGCGTTTGAAAAAAAATCCCATTCGATGAAGACCGTCATAAAGCTCTCGAGTGATTCAAAAATGTGTGCTGGACTTGATTTTTATGGCTTCAAAGTGACCCTTTGAAATTAAGATTTTAGTAACGACGAAATTGAACTATAAACAAATTTACCCAAGTCGTTAATTAATCAATTTCTTGGCCTATTCCCACCCTGGGGCAGGTGGTTGCTGTCAGTCGTCGTGGAGTTATTGCGCAGATATAGCTGTTCTCTGGCTTTAACGTCTTTGTTTTCGACTATTATTGAATATTTTAATGCCCTCATTCTCGAGGTGCTCAGGCGATTCAGGCGTTGAATGTACGATAAAAATGGGTTGTTCCAGGGATTAAGCATCAGCGTGGCGTTATCTTGCGCAGTAAATGCGACTGTGGAGCGGTTCTGTACTACATATTTGTACCATCAGTCTTCGTGGAGAAACATTTCGGCGCTATGCTGTCAAAAAATTGTATTCGGATTGCACTGGGCCACGAGCTGCCTTGGATATCTTCTTGTGCTGTGATTCTTACTTAGTGTCTGAGAGCGTAAGGCCGTAGAATTATTTGACACACTTTTTTCTTTGGAATGTTTCAGTTTTATCGTTCAAGTAAACGTATGACGGGTTAATCTTGAGCCTTTTATCATAGTTTAAAGTGCTCTCAACTGAAATAGATTGCAAGTCTTCTTCAGAGTATCATGTAACGAATTTGACTGCTACAAATAGGTGATTTGGTCTGTTCCATTTTTTACACATTCAAATTGAACTTAAATTATTATCGACGAGGTAATTTGTCTGTCCACCAATGTTGAATACCCTTTTCATTGCTTACAATTCGTTGCTAATGGGATTCCGCGTTTGTTTCTTGTCTATGAATATAAAACTATTTTTACAGAAAGGTGGATAAAATTTAAATTATCTTAGTGGGAAATTGTGCGAAAACTTAGAATTTATCTGATAAGCTTTGTTTCATAACTTTTTCTCTCTCACTCATGTTGAGATGAAGTACTTTTAAAATAGTAAGACATGATTGAATATTTATGTGTAAGAAGAGGAAAACTGGTATCGGCGAAATTGCAGAGAAATCTTGTTCCGAAATTTTTTGGAAGTGGGGAGTTTGGCAGAAGGGCCAAAATCTCATCATTGCCAAGCCATCAGTGTAAACACGCGCGAAATTCAGCGTTGTTTAAACAGGAATGAATTGAATAGAAATTAGCGCAAAGGACGCCTCATTATAAGCACCGTCACCCACCGTCATCACAATACCCCTTGTTAGGTCTTATTTTCGGGTGTTGGGTCTTCTTCTCCGCCAACAATGGGAAAAAAGAAATCACTTGTAGGAATGCATAGCGCACAATCATGACACAAATATACTCTTAGGTGAGTTTTGGAAAAATGCTGAAGACATGATTTAATACGAAAAACTTCGGATTTTTAATATATGAAATGAAACGCCTTGACTAAATTTATATGCGATTCTACGATGTAATTTGAAGCTAATTTTGGCACAAATCAGAGTAAAATAAATTGCAGGGAAATGAATACCCGATGAATACTTTCTTCTTCCACTTTTACCTTGTTTCACACACTTCTACCGCTTTTGTACATGGGGTGTGAAGACATAACTTTTGTATAAATTCCACGTTCCCTTAATTTCATTCCAAATGGTACCTTTCTCTCTTGAGAATACATTTGCTGGGGCTAGGGTGACTTAAGCTAACATATAGTATCTAATAACAAACAATAAGTTGACCATTATATGTCATTCAATTAAAAATATTGCATATCTATGCATACACGAATAATTTCTTGACCAACTGAACAAACTATTTTTGAACGACTGTATAGTGCATATTATCGTACAAAAATTTGATATTCACATCGTAAATGCTTTGATATCTACAGCGCAACGCTCATGTTGAAAAATGTACCCCAAAATTGATTTCCTGCCCGTACTGCTGTAAATCCACACGAGGGCATCAGACCTCGACATTCCCGGTCGATAAATGGAAGGTCTGGCTGATACATCCACCTCCGTTGGGAAAAAATATCCACCTCCGCGCTGGCAGCGGGGCTCTGGACCGCAGCTTAAGGAGGAGCCTTCGAGGATTTGATGTGTTTGTGGGCATCCAGTCTCTCTCGGTAATGTGTCGTGGACTGCTGCTCAGCGAGATGTGTCGTTTTCTTGGATCGTGCCGCTCGCCGAGATCTGTCCCTCCCATGTCGCGTTTCGTGCCGTGATCTAACGCCTCGACAGGTGGTGTTTCTTAGTGAATTTTACCGTCGGCCCTTAGATGGTCTCTCCAACTGAGATTCATGCGTGCCCGTACAACTTCTGTTCTACCGAGATTTATGGTCAATTTTTGGGCCGTGTCACCCTCCGAATGTTATTGGTGTCTAACTTTTTATCGTTTCGTAGTACGTGATTGCTGGAAAAAATACAATAGTCACCGAGAGTTCTACCGCTGTTTGAACTTCTGTTTGAGCGAGCATTATTCACGCCTGAACATACAATCACCTTTTAGGGATTTGTAACCTTCTACTGTTGTAAACTTTCTTGCTATTTTTCTTCTCTTTTGTCCCGTCACTTATGTGTTCCGCGTGAGTTCAGTGGACTTCTTTATTCATACCCTGATTTACAGTTTTTAATTAAAAGTCAGTCACTTGTTGATGTGAACTGTTGAAGGTCATTAGTATATTGTATTACCTTTTTTCTTCTCTCTCGTGCTATCGATTGCCTAAAGCATTGGCGAGTGAGTAAATACGGAGCTGCACGTTAGGTAGGCCTTCTTTTTGTTAAATTGAAATAGGTTTTTTGTTTTGTTTCGCGACCATCTGTTTTTGGTTTGCTCCTGGCTTTTTCAGTAGCTATTACTCTCTTCTTTAACTGTTATCTAGTTTTATTAACTTCTTTTTCAATTTACTGTTTCTATGCATCTCCCCTCATGGGGATACAACTATTGTATTTATGTGAATTAATTAGCGCTCCCAGGGGGATTATGCGAGGGCCCGAGGTTAAGGTTAGGGAAGCTTTCTTCTTGTTGAAATAGAATAGGGTTTTATTTTATTACGTACGATCTTTTTTCGTTTCACTGCTGTCCTGTTTTTCAGCACCTACTACTGTGTTCTTCAACTTTTTTTTGTTTCATAAACTTCTTTCTTAACTTACTGTTTCTATGCACCTTGTGTATAGATTATGCGTTCCCTCAACTCCATACTAAATGGTGCCTTCATCCTTCCTCTCTTGGAACATCTTTGTCGTGGTTAAGGGAGGCTAAAACTTTCTTATATGATAATAATAATAATAATAATTCTATGCATCTTGTGCATAGATTCCGCGTTTCCTCAAGTCTTTAAAAAATGATGCTTTCCTCCTTCCTCTCTTTGGAATGCCTTTCTTGAGGTTTTGTAGGCTTAAACTAGCTTCTCTAATTTAATTTTCTTTCAGTCCTGCTGTATCTATTTGCTGGGTGTGAGGAGATACAGTACACCTAAATTCCCCGTTCCCTTTAATTCAATACTAATTGGTGTCCTCCTCCGTTCCCTCTTGGAAACATCTCTGTCGTAGTTAGGGAGGTAAACTAAGGTATAACCTCATCTAATCTGGCCAGTAACTCAGCCCATCGTCAAACTGAGGGTAGCACAGACTGAACAAGCTGCTGGCGCACCTTCTCTTTGAACATCTTTGTCGTGGTGAGGGAGGCTAAAACTAACGTATAACTAATCAATTAATGGTGCACATAATTTTATTCATTTCACAGAGTTTTTGTTGTCCTTCATTCTTTTTCAGGCTTATTGAGAGTTTTTTAAGATTCTTCTGTCCTTAGCGTGCGTCCTCACTTCTATGAGAAGTTTTACTGCGTTCTCATTTAGCGGGATCCTACGCTTGAAAGTCGACGCTCAATGACTGAATTGTATTGAGGCTGCTGTGATATCTACTGAAATGTTTTCAGCTCGTTTATTTTGTTTTCTCGAGAAATGTAATGTAAATGTAACAGTCACTGTGGCAATGGCGCATGGAATTCCCATTTTTGATATTTAACTGTTGACTTTTTTTCGGCATACAGCTTATGGTGTACTTACTCTAATGATGTTTGAACAAATAATACGGCTGAATTGCCGATGGGTAAAATCAGCGCGAAAATATTAATGAATAATTTCGATTTATTGAAAAATATTGAATTATCATTTTGTTTAATTATTCCCTTTTAATTTAGTTATTCAGTATAATGAACAGCAATCAAACGTGCATTTATCCCTGTTGCAGAGAAAAATTCCTATAGCGTGAATTCAGATTGGAAAATACATACATGGCGTAGTGTTCTCTAAAGCTTAGCTTACAAAAGATGTGGTGCGCTAATCAGCGAAGAAGGCAGTGGTTTGAGTTGTGCTGCAGCAGGAATTAGAGATATAATGCCCGTGCTTGCATGCCTGACGTGAGTTTGCTGATGGATGCGAGTGCAGCCGGAGGTCCTACAGCGCAGTTCAGTCAATAGCCGAGACCGGTCTCAGTGCCACGCCGGCTGCCGCGTGTGGGGGTTGTGGCGAGTGCCTTCCTCAGTGTCACTGTCCACACCCTTTAACCTTTGCGTACGTGAGTGCCACACTGCTCTGAACAAAGCGTCAAACTTCGTGAATGGTGGTTCTCTGTTGTTGGTGTTCGAGTAACTCTTGCGTTGTCTTCACTTTGGAGCACCGAGCTGTGTTGTCCGGCAAAAGTCCTGGTTCAGATTTCGCCTTCGGGGTTGTAACTTCATGTCGCTCCAGGTGGTATCAATACATGCGTATCGTCGGTGATCAGGTGCTGCTGCCGCGAGGGATGGTAGAAAATGCGAAATAATTTATACCTTGTAAGATGAAAGGACTAACTTGAACGTTACGTTTATAAAGTGACGTTGAAAGATGATTTGTTCTGAAAATGGACGAATTTTTTCACTGACTTATAAGCCAAATACGCTATGATTCTTCTTGGCAGGTGTTTTCAAATCCATCGCTATTTCAGTGCGTATGACATCCATAATATTATCACGCCATATTACAAGTGCAATATTACCTCATCACACCATATTGCGCCCGCAATATTATCTATTCACGCATCACTAACCCAATATTAACTCGCATTAAAATGAATAGCGCTCGGTACCACCATCACATCCTACTAGAAACACAATTTTACATCATCTCACTATATACAAGCGCTGTATAAAATCTCCCTGTCGTGTGATTAACATTACAATACCTCATCACACTATGCTACAGACGCAACACCACCTCATCACACCATGCTACAGACGCAACACCACCTCATCACACCATGCTACAGACGCAACACCACCTCATCACACCATGCTACAGACGCAACACCACCTCATCACACTATGCTACAGACACAACACCACCTCATCACACCATGCTACAGACGCAACACCACCTCATCACACCATGCTACAGACGCAACACCACCTCATCACACCATGCTACAGACGCAACACTACCTCATCACAAAACGGCTGTGAAATGAGATCACCGTCGATGCGCGCACAGTAAAGTCAACACCACCGGCCCGAATAACGGGACTTGAGAGTGATGTTAACACTGGGCGGCGATGTTAAATAAGGAGGGCGAGCGTTCCCCTAACTCCCCTGCCCTATCCCTACAGCACAGCCCAGGCTGCCCTATAAATAGCGGCGCTTTCGCCTTTGTTCTTTTACTTTTTCGGCGTCTGCTGCTGTCTTTTTCGCGTCTCTATACTGTCGTATCAGGTCTGTCGTTGTTTTTGGTACCGAATTTTGTCATCCGGAAGTTTATTTTGCTCACGCGGTGGGCAGTCGGATTTGGCTAGCGTGTGCCTGTCTGAGTTTTCACTCCTGCAATTTTTGCTGGTGCGTGAAGTGAACAGTTTGTTCTTTTATTTTCATCGATTTTCATGTCTATGAACTTGAACTCTTCCGTTGTATTTTGCTTCCTGCATAACCAGCTCTGCCATATATGCATTGCATTTACTTTATTTCTTATCACTCGGTAGCTGTTCCCCTACTTATTATAAAATTGTTGTTTCAATTTTTTATCCCCTTTCATTTTCCACCCTTCAAAGTCAGACGCTTTTTTCTCTTCCGTTTAGAACTTCCTTCATTTTTGTTTCGACGCATGCCTGCTACCTAATTATCGAATGACTTTATTTTTTTAACATTATAACTGAATTATTGCATTTCTTTTCGGAAAGATTTCGCACTTTTCAAAATTTACAAACAAGTGAACAAATGCTTTTAAGACCAGTATGATGAAGAACGTGGGATTTTTTCCATGTCTCGATAGTCTTTATTTTTTGTTTGTTCATCATATAATCAGGCCTCAGCAATGCATATGCTCAAAAATTACTAAGTCAGCGTCAAAGTGTTGTCATACTTTATTTTGAAACTCGTTGTTTTGTCAGAATATTGAAGTATTGATTCCCTTCTAAACGTTTGCTTTGGTGAACTGAGAGTTAGAACTTTTATGTTGGCATCAAGCTATTTAAAACAATCCATGGAGTATAACGTCTCGATCATAGAAAAACAATTGTATATTACAATTGTCTCCTTTTGAGCGATGAATAAATGCAAAAATTGGACCATGTATCTGCCTTTTTCTTCATCTGTATTAAAGGAAAGAAATCGTAGATGAAAACAATCGAGATCTTTCAGTATTTATGGGCCATAATAAAACATGCCTTCAATGGCTTCAAGATTATCTGACTTATACCTCTTGATTAAAGCACATTTCTTAGCTCTAGGTCCCTAGGAGATAGTTAAATCCTGGTAGCATTGTCCGTAGACTACAAATCGGGCAAAAATTCTGATCTACCTGTACACTATTTTTTTCAAACAGTGATGAGTTCCATGCTTGTTAAAGACTTTCACCAGTTTTTTTTTCTAGATTATGCGATCATGTTGACTTTTTTAAAAGTAAGCTGTGCATCTAAGCATTGCGCCGCACTGGGGAAACTGTCCTCCCACCAGTATTGAACTGGTGAAGAAATTTCAAATGGCTTATGATGCTTTATCAAAAAACAATATCAAGCACTTGTATGCTGTTTGATTTCATTGGAAATGTATGTCTTGTTAATTAAAAGTTGTTATGCGTGAAATTCGGGATTCTACTTTGCTCAACAAGTAATTAGAATCAGAGCATTCAAAGGGGAAAATTCTGTACATTATAATTTTAATTTGCAGCGAAATTTTGTTCGTGTGTTCCTGCACAAAAATAATCGCTCGTAGTAAATGTCAAATTTACCTCCTGCCTGTGTTTTTTGACGAATAACTTTTTTTTGAGAGCATGGGCTAAATAATTTCAATTTCATGATATTATTTCAATCCCCAAACTAATTTTTTTGGGAAGCTCGGTAAACATTTGTTTTAGTGTTTTATAAATTCCCATGGTTATCGTTTTTGGATATAACGACAAAACATATCCGTTATTAATACAACTCTTTATACGCTTTTAGGCAAACACGCTGTTCAGTTTCACCCCGCAGTTGACAGACACACCAACACTTCATCCCTTGAACAAAACTCGGCACGCAACAATTCTATTTTTACGCGCTCACTTTGGAAAACTTGCCTCGTCACCTTTGACATTTGGGAAGGGTTGGTCCCTGGGTCATTGCGATAGCTATTGCCTCCTCGGGAGGTATCATGGCTCCGATAACGCGTCCCTGCCGCTCTCTGTCCTTGGCGGTCGCACGTCTGCATTGTGCTCTCTCCTCCAGTAACTTGAGTTCTTTGCTTCATACTCAAGTCCTCGTCTTGTGCATTTTGTTTCAAAAGATTTTCGTTTGTCATCTCTCTTGAGTTAGTACTGCTGAGCTGGACATCTGTTTTTGTAAAAAATTATGAGTTGTGTGGCGTAAAATACTGCAGATTAGGTTGTAATCGGAACTTTATGTTCATAAAAGTCGGTAATGAAAAACTTCCAACGATCGATCTTTTGACGAGCCAGTGTCCTGACTCAAAAGCATTCATTGCAAGTGTGTTGTATTTGTTACGTTAAAAGCTCCCTCAGGAGGATACACCTATTGTATCTATGGGAATTAGCACTACCAGCGGTAAAATGTGCGAGTGCCCGAGCTGAGAGTTAGGTAGGCCTTCTTTTTGTTGAAATTAAATGTTTTTTGTTATGTTAAGGACCACGTTTTTGGTTCACTGCTGTCGTTTTTCAGCACCTACTACTTTCTTCTTCAACTTCTGTCTTGTTTCATAATCTTCTTTCTCAGCTTTCTGTTTCTATGCCCCTTCTGCATAGATTCCGCATTCCTTTATCTCCATACTAAATGGTGCCTACCTCTCTTTGATACGCTCTTTTTTAGCGGTGAGGGAAGCTTGAACTAACAAATAATATAATCTGTTACGTTAAGAGAAAAGATTACGTCTACTGTTTCTTACGTTCTGTAGCATTACCTTCATAACTTTGTAGGGTTTTGCTGTTCTTTTCGCCGTGATAATAATTTATCGTTTCGTGTTTCCATTGTTTTCATCTACCACAGCAGTTCACTAAAGGCTCCTATGGCGAAAGGGTTGTTTTATTTTTTATTAAGCTAAAAACATTATATTCGCAACGCACAGAGCCGTGTGGAAAGTACAGCGTAGTGGGTTGTAATCAGTCATTTTTTTTATATCCTCGGTTCTGCCTTTTCTGTGAAGTATAAATTGGCTGTAGTTATGTATTTGGACGTTCTTGGTTTATTTTGAGATAATACACTGCAACGCACTCAATATAAACAGGAGCTTCATATCAGGCAAAGACTTGTATAATCAGCACACACGCACGTCTCTCACTTGAGACTTGAGCCTGTCACCTCCTCAACACGGACAGCAAGTGTGTTTGAGATAAAGATTAAAGACTGCAGTGCACTTACCCTCGCCCAGCCCTCACTTAGTCATCAGGCTCGCCTTGATAAGACCCGCCCTAGCGAGCGCCCCGCTTGGGTTGCACGGCTGCTGGACCGCTGCCAAGCGCGCGCTGCTCGCAGACCTGCGTCTCGTAACTGCTTGTTTATTGTGCACGCCGTCAGGGTCCGGCAGTGAAGGAGCTTGTCGCTTCCATTCGCTAAATGAAACGAATTCTGATGCCCACTTGTGCGATGAGGATTTGCGTTTGCCTTCGATGGTTTCATAGGTGAATTGTCGCAAGCTAATAAAACTAGCTTTGAGTGTCCTCTCAATTGGTTTTTAAAAATATTTTTCAAGTAGTTCCTACAAGTTTTTACGTGCATTTTTGAACTGCACGTGTTCTTTTATCTGCCTTAATAGTGTACGTTTGCCACTTGAAAATTCATTTACGATAGGCTGAAATGGGGGGAACGCTGCCTATCTTGTGATCTGCTGACTAGCTATGATTTAATCGTTCAAATAAAATCGTAATATCTGCTCTATGGAAATGAAGTGTTGAGTTTCGAGTGTAAACTGTTACTGTAAATTACGACCCCTCAAGAGGATGCAACTGTGGAATTAGTTCTTCCTGTGGGAACACTTGAGGTCCCGAGCTGAAGAGTATGTAGACTTCCTTTTTATTGGGGTAGAATGTTGTTTATATTTTGTTACTTTATTGTATCGACCGTTTTCTTTTCACTGCTGTCCAATTTTCCAGCCCCTATTACCTTCATAAACTTATTTTGTTTCGTGAACGTCTTTCAATTGAATTTTTCCTATTCGCAATTATTCCCCGTGCCCTTAATCTTAAATTAAAAGATTCCTCTTTCTGTCTTGCTTGGGAGCCCGTTTGTTGGGGGGTTAGGGAGGCGCACACTAAATTAAAATTCATTCTGTTATAAATTATGCTATCTTAAAATGTTTGTTTTCACATTATTGCTGAACTTCATTTGAAGGTGTAGGAATTTCTATTTACTGATAATCGTTCGTAGGATTTTAAAAAGACGTTTGACGTCTAGTTTTTGTATTTTCTGATGGCTTCATACACAGTGAGGATGTGTTAAAGGTTTTCGATATAAAGTTGTAATTTTTATGCGTTATCGATTACCATTTTTTGAAAATGTCCGGACTTCTGTACACGTTGTGTGACATACACTGAGGATCTCTGTTTTTTTGCTTTTTCGTTTATGGTTTACGACATCTTATTGCTACGAAATATGTCAGTAAGATATTGCCCTTACGTTGAAATGTATGACGATATTCTTTCTGATTTATTGGTTAATTGACCGGGTGATGCGCAACCACGTTGACTTCCACAGGTCGATGTTAGCGTAAGCAACTCGTATGTGCACAAGCATGAGTCCAAACAAATTGAAAACTTTTGAATGACAAAGAAGGAGCGCTCATTGCTGATCGCTATGACCAACATGAAGCGTGTGTGCGTGATCTGATGCCGACGTCAGAAAGCGTGTAGTCGCAATGCAGCGGTCAGCGAGCTACCAGCCTTCTCACGGCGGACTGCTTTATTATGCCTTCCCAGACCTCGGCCCTCGGTCCCGGTGAGTTGCCTACGTACTGCTGAGGTATTCCCGTATATGTTCTGGGAAATTGGGCTCTTCCGTGGATTTTCTCGGGAAGTGGGGCTTTTCAGAGCACGCGCTTTTGGGTAGGTGGTGTTCTGATGCAAGTGTTCGACCGGCTCCTGGTATGTATCAGATTAAAGCGATATTCCCCGCAGGAAAAGAAAAAAAATATACCGTTTATTTCCAAAAAGATTGGCACATGAAATACATGACAACATAATGGCTTTTAAAAAATTTCTTAATATAAGACGTCATTATAAGACAAACGTACCGTACCATACTAGGAGTACTAGTAGGCAAACTATATGTGATCTACTAATAGACAAACCATACGAGGCGTACTAATAAACAAAACATACGTAGCGTGTAAATAGATTAACACTGCCAAGGGCTAGAGCAGTAGATACAACTTTTGCATCTACGCGAATTATCCCTTCTAGGAGAAGAAGGTGATTTCCCTAGCTTATGGATTTGTAGGCCTTCTTCTGTTGAAATAGAATAGCTCCTTTGTTTTGTTAAAAAAACATCTTTTTCCGGTTCATTGTAACGCCTGCTACTTTTTTAACTTTTATCTAGTTTCTTAAGCTTGTTTCCTAACGTACTCTATCTGTACGCAGGGGATCTTGTGTAAAAAAACATGTTGTGGACAGATTGCACGTTCCTTTATTTAACTCCATCCTAAAGGGTGCCTTCATCTTTCCTCCCTTCGGAACACCTTTATTGTGGTTAGGAAGGCTTCAATAAACTTAACGAATTGAAACGCGTCATCTGTTGGATATCGATAAGTTTTTTCTTGTGACCAAGAGCGTATTTTCCTACTCGGTTACTCTAATATAAATCCGTGCTGCAGATTATGGGTGAACTTTCATTTTAGGACACTCAGATTCTCATAAACTGCTTCAAGACTTTCAGTGTGACCATGCAGTCATAACAGGGACTGTTGTATTAATAATGTGCCCTTTGAAAATGCCTGCTGCGATACAAAGGATTTCTGCTTCTTCAAAGGTTCGTTCGGTAATATTTTCCTGATTGCGTGTAATTAATACATCATTTCAAGAATAAGTTTATTTCGAAACGAGCTTGGAGATCTTCACAGCGGTCTAGTTACAAACAGACTGCCAACAAAATTATTTCTATTCTGAGAAGCGTGTTTTGAAAACACTGTTGCAGTTTCCTTTCTTTACTGTGCTTGCTTTGCCTTCACCACTCGGTGTTTTAAACGCTGCTGTGGAGGTAATATTAGTGTCTGGAAAGGCTAACGTAAGGTAATGCTATCGCGTCCCTTTATTGGCAGTGTTATTCGTTCGGGCATAGTCAGTCTGTGAGCAATATTTTCTTCACGGCCTGGTTTAGCGCAATGCTTGTGCTGAATTATTCGTCAAGAAACTATTAACATGCTGCGGCAATTCTTTTCAGCGATTGAATTGGTCAAAGCATTGTTCAAGCCGTATAACACTTGAGTGTTTTCCAATCGCTTTTGTAAAAGTTTGCGATGCATATTAGTTAATATTTCTAAGAAGTTGGTACAGCTACTGTTGGATATCAGAATTTAAGTAACTTCATGTCTTTTTATCAGGGTTGCGGAGTCGGAGGAATAAATTTGCGACTCCAACTCCGGCTCCGACTCCACCTTTCCAGAATTTGGCGACTCCGACTCCGACTCCGACTCCACCTTTCCAGAATTTGGCGACTCCGACTCCGACTCCACCTTTTCAGAATTTGGCGACTCCGACTCCGACTCCGACTCCCCCTTTTCAGAATTTGGCGACTCCGACTCCACTTTTCCAGAATTTGGCGACTCCAACACCGACTCCGCCTATTCACAATTTTGTGACTCCAACTTCACCTATTTATAATTTATAAGATGAATATTTTATTTCTTAACTAGTGTACACTGACCGTCAAAAATGACGGGATTCAATACCTTTCTTCAACAAATTTTCGTTTGAGTTGAGTTTCCATGCTTTCAGCTCATTCCAAAGGTAACATAATTTTCTTATAAGAGTGATAAACACTCAGAACACAGTATTTTTGAGCCGCGAGAGAAGTAGTTATAGCCATTCGTGTCGTATACAAGATACAGAAATTCAGCATTACTGAATGAAAGCATCTGCGAACTTGTGTATGTATATTGTAATATGCAATACAGTACATTATAATACAGTATATTTTAATATACAATACAGCATATTGAAATATGCAATACGCTACATTGTAACATACAATACCCCTCCGAACCCGGTATTCACGATACAAACTCGAGTATATAAGGCTCTGGATTGCTTTTATTGTTTTGAAATTGACTTATTATAGAGCACTTGCACAACGAAAATAAGTGTATTAATTGACCGTGAACTGAAACCAAGACCGCCAGTGCTAATTTCTTCCTATCAATTATTCTTAACAGCGTGGCACAAAACGTATAAATAAACCCACGACAGTCATACTTAGTAGTAAACGGTTGCAGATGTTGAAACCTGTGCATATGTTCATTATATTCTTTATTAGCGAACGACTTTTAAATTGACTACAGAATGTTAATAATCAAGATACTAGTGTACATGATTGGTCAAAAATGACGGGATTCAATGGTATCGTTTTAAAAAAATCTCAAGATAAAAATGGCAAACAAATATGTCCATCCTAACAGTACCCGCGATTAAAATACAGTATTCTCGTACTTGTGCACCGGTAAAACTCGGATCACAGATACGCTCATTAAGCATCTTTAAGAACGTCACAGACGCACGCAACAACCAAGCAAGCAACAACTGTGCATTATAAGTTAAATTATTGTCCGCAAAAAGTTTTTAAAAAATTTGCCATACCTTGCATTTAAATGCCTTTTAAATTTAAATGCGATGAGCCGCATTTTCTTGACAGTAGATTCGATTTTCAAGCAATGTTTTTTACTTATAAACATAAGTGAGCAGATGCCAGGTTTTTCATAATATTGCAATGGTATTTATGATACTGTCCAAGCAAGCAGTTTCCCATTGTGATAACATAGGTGATATTACGCACGAGAACATATACTTATTAATAAATTGACGGACACCTTGCTTTTATCATACCGGGTGTGACATAAAAATGTCCCCGATTTTTAATTAATTTTATCCCAGCTTTAAATTAACATATTTGAATTGCCTTTTTCCCAATGTAGTAAATTTAGTTTCTTTTTCGAATAATTGAAGTTTTTGAAAATCGGTTGAATAACCACTTTACAATGATCAATTTACTGAAAGGAATAGAATAACTAATTGTTCAAAGGAAAATTTTTTAAAACAATATTGATATTCTTCCTTATTTTGTACTTTCCATAAACTGAACAAACAGAAATTTTAAAGAGTAACAAATCATTACCTTAAATAACGTTTAAATAAATAAAGTAATTTAATATCCTTCGGCATACCCTCCATTTCTCTCAAGGCAAGTATTACTTCTAGCCACCATTGAACGAAGAGTTTTACCCAATATTCCACGGTTTTCTATCAGTTCTTGAAACACTATTATTGAGAACACTTGAAACTTGAAACCTCTCAGAGGGTTTAAATACTTGGTGGTATGTAGAATACATCGTTATGAAATTATTCTTAACAGTAGGTATTGAGAAATGAAGAAGAACACCAGTGTTCTTTTTAAAACGTTCCCTTTGAACAATTTTTCTATCCCTTCCAGTAAATCGATCATCTTAAAATGGTTATTCAACTGATTTTCAAAAACATAAATTATTTGAAAAGGAAACAAAATTGACTACATTATTAATAAAAGACAATTAAAATATGTTAATTTAAAGCGGAGATACAATCAATTAAAAAGTCCGGAACATTTTTGTGGGACACCCAGTAACATTTTTTTATACAATAAAAGGTCAAGTGTCTTCTTTAAACAAATAAATTAATAGGTGTTTCCAGTTGAGTTTCCATGCTTTCAGCTCATTCCAAAGGTAACATAATTTTCTTATAAGAGTGATAAACACTCAGAACACAGTATTTTTGAGCCGCGAGAGAAGTAGTTATAGCCATTCGTGTCGTATACAAGATACAGAAATTCAGCATTACTGAATGAAAGCATCTGCGAACTTGTGTATGTATATTGTAATATGCAATACAGTACATTATAATACAGTATATTTTAATATACAATACAGCATATTGAAATATGCAATACGCTACATTGTAACATACAATACCCCTCCGAACCCGGTATTCACGATACAAACTCGAGTATATAAGGCTCTGGATTGCTTTTATTGTTTTGAAATTGACTTATTATAGAGCACTTGCACAACGAAAATATTTCGTGAGCGTAATCTCTTCTATGTTATTACAATGGAGTTTTAGGATTTAAAACTTAAGGGCGACTGTTCGAACATTTATTTCAAATACAGAAGAATTTCAAGGGAACAACAGCAAGTCATTTCCCGAGATGCGCAAAAAGAGAAACCGTACCCAAGTTAGGCGTATCTTGAGGATTCCAACAGTACGCACAGCAGCGTCCTCTGTAGTATTTTTATTATTAAATTCCTTTAAAATAGAGACCGAAGGCCTTCTTTAACGTAAGGTCAATTTTTAAAACAAAACTCACTAAAAATAGAAGACAACCAATGGACGCGGCTGGTCATCAGCTCGGTACTCCAGTAGGAAATTTTAGAAGCCTTCTGAGTAGAGAGACAGAGTTTTAGGATGTCTGGTCGCCGACGAGCTGAATATCGTATCTTGTTGCAAGATTGCATATAACACTAAGATTTTAACAATTAATTGACAATTTATTACCTTGAATAATAAGTGCCTATTCAAGAGGCTGCAAGAGCCGGGTCGAGGAGTTCAAGTCGCAGAAAGAGACTGCTTTTCACGCAAGAGAAATAAGTTAGAGTTACCAGACCCACTTTTATTAAAAGGACGATATGCTGTCCAAGCAGAGCAAGTTCAGAGATAATTTAATGAGTGAACGCCAAAGCGTCACGAGTTATGTTAATTACAGCGATTTAAGGTTAATGCAGGTCTGCTAGAAGCTCAACATGCTTAATTATAGGAAGTTAAATTTAAACACGAAAAACGGAAAGAAAAGATGCAGCTGCAAAACAAAAAACAAAGAACAGAAAGAACTAATTTCAATAATTTCAAATTCTTGTCTGTGAACTAAGAGAGGCCAACTGAAGAAAACTTTTCTTCCATAAAGCCGCCATCAGAAATACGGAAGATATTCAACAGGAAATTTCATTGAACAAATAAAATTGGCTGTCCGTCTGTGTTGGTTGGTCTGGTTCCCTTTCACGCTCTTTAAAGATCCTTAATGACTGTATCTGTGGTGCGAGTCTCACCAGTGCTCAAGTACTAGAATCAGAAATCGCGGGTGCTATTAGGATGGAAATATTTCTTTATGATCCACATTTGGAAGATTGGAAGATTTGTATACAGACAAAATCGAATCCCGTCATTTATGACGAGTCGTGTACACAATTATGTATACTGAGTGATTCAGAACACGAGGTACAAAATTGCACATAAGTAGAAAAGGGCCAAATAAACACTTTTTGTTCTATGAAATTTTCCCAAAAATATCGGGGTTGGGAGGTATTAGCTGTTTATTGTTTTAACAGACGAAATTGAATGGCACAATTACTCGCAATATTTATCTTGAATTTCCTTTACAAAAATTGTTCAAAATGTGATCCACCTACATCAATGCACTTTTTGAATGTTAGCCGTGACGGCTGCCAGATAATAGGAAACACGTCTTGCTAAGGCATCTCACCTGCAGCCACTGCAATTCTGGCCACAAGATCTTCCTCAGACTCAATGGGTGTAGCATAAACAAGGCTTTTCATGTGTCCCCAAAAATTGAAATCGAGTGGAGTCATGTCAGGAGATTTAGGAGGCCATGCAACTAGAACATTTCGCACGATCAACGTAAATTTAAAATAAATGTTGCGAGTAATTTAGTCATTAAATTTCATCCTTTAAAACAATAAACGGTTAATATTTCAATGTATCTTTATTCGGAAAATTTCATAGAAGAAAAGTTTTTATTTAGACATCTTCTACTTGGCGTGCAATTTTTTGCCTCTTATTCTGAATCTGAAACTCCCTGTATATTACTGACAAGTGTTTTCTGAGTAGATAATGTAGGCACTGTCTACACTGAGACGCATCGAAATGTATCAACAGTTTTTTATTACTAAGTGAGCACTAATTCAGTGAAATTATAATAGTTAATTCAATGACTATGCTTCAAATCCCCAAAATTATAATATACGTGGAGATAAGGTAGGCCAAATTTGCACACTGCCTTTCCTTCTCTGTATCAGCACTATGCAGGGTGAAAATGCAGAAAAGGTGTCATATTATTGCTCAACTCTATGTTACATTTCGGCTATAATAGGCAAAAGTTGTTCTGCTTTCGTCGCAGGGGCCTGGCGTTTTCGGAACGTTTTGTTTACGAATAAAAGTCACTTCTAGCTTCTTTGCGTGTAATATGATACTATCTCTTATTTTCGTCTAACTTTTTACTTCGTATTTGACACTTTCTTATTATAATAAACGCCCATGTTCTTCTAATTTCGTGTTTTTTTTGGGGGCATTTTGAAACGTTTCCAGCATGAAAATTTGTGCTATCGCACAACTGCAACAACCATTGCAGCTGAGATAGTGCATTGCTTTCAGTTACAATATGTGTGTGACTATAAGTGAAGTTTTTGCTAGTGTGTGTAATTATTTCCATTGCAGCTTGTTTACACTGTGTTTTAATTTTCTTCAAGTGTCTCAATGCCGATATTGATAACCTTACAACATTTCCAAATCTCCCTTAACAAAAAGGAATTAATTATATAATGCTACAAAAAGGATATTATTTCAGTTTTTAAAATTGTATCAACATAATTATAAAATTCTCCATTTCAGCGTATGCTTACTTAGAAACTGGGGAGTGATACGAAGATAAAAATTAAACATGATGATGATATAGTGAAATACAATATAACTCTGAAAGAACCAAATAACATTCAAGGAATAACTTAAAAATGAGCAGAAATTTTCATTATTAATGCATGTTAACTTGACCTAAAGACAAGGAAGCCATTTCAATTTTGATAACATAACCTGAAAACTAGAAGTCTTTATGTACCAGACTATAGCTTCAGGTTTTGGCAAAGACTACTCATTGGCAATGAATCATAACCTAAAGACTAGAAACATTTATGATCACAACAAAACTAAGCTTCTGCAAAGACTAGTCATTATCAATCAACGCATCATTAAGAGCGTACAAAGTTACCACTCTTTATGGGAGCACAATGAATTACATCAGCTGAAATGTTCCACCAGTGACTTGCAACATATTTACTACTATTTTCCAGTTCCTATGTATTAATTGAAGGAGTAATGAACAAAACAGACATATACAGAACGAATTTGCAATGCTTTCAATTACTAATTCTTGTTTTTTAACTGCAAAATATTCAATATTACTTCGGTACAATATTTCTTTCTCGTATGTATCATATATATATAGGTATGCAAACCCACAATGAATAGATAACATGACGGTATTAGGCGATAGGTATAAATACGCTGTTTCAAACTTAAAACAAAATAATCAACAAAAACATTGCGTATTTTTTAGATTTTTCACCAAAGTATTCTATCTCTGTTTTGTTTACTTTTGGTTTTAAATAATTATAAATAATTTTACGCAAAAATTAGCATCGAAGACACCAAAAAATAGCGACTCCAACCACGACTCTACCACATCCGAATGAACGACTCCGACTCCGACTCCGACTCCACCACATTCGGAGAAGCGACTCCGACTCCGACTCCATCACACTTCAGAGTAGCGACTCCGACTCCGACTCCACCACACTTCAGAGAAGCGACTCCGACTCCGACTCCACCCTAAAACATGCGACTCCGGCGACTCCGACTCCCGACTCCGACTCCGACTCCGCAACCCTGCTTTTTATCAAGTAATTCGAATATAACCGCAAACAAACTGAGAAAACCTCGTGCCAGGTCCGAGGCGTGTGCGGTATCTGTTCTATTGTTTACCAATTGCAAGTTCCCAGCCGACCGAGGTACTTGGAAGAAACAAAAGGCTGTTGCAAGAAACAGTCGGGCAATTACTTGAAATATTTGGTCGTTCAAGCGAGCGATCTACTCTGTCTTTGCTGCAGACTGTCTATTGCATGACTCGTTTTGGCCTGGACTCAAGGTGCATGAGTTTATTTGGTCTGGGAGATGTTGATGAAATAAAAATTATCACAGAAATAAAACTTGTTTTCATATCGGAGTTTGTTGACTGCTTACTGGAGTAAACACGCTTTCTTTCTGAAATTTGAGTGTTTCACTACCGCTGCTCTGAAGAATTCATTGTTCTCATACCGAAGTCGAGTGGGCAAAACTTGGGTATTGTTGTGTAAATACGTGTATGGTTTGCGTAATTTTATCAGCTTTCAGTTTTTCAAACGTAACCTCGGCCTAAAGATTGCCAGTCTATATCTAATGTCGTAGGATGATGAAAAAAAGCATCAAACTTTATAGAAATAATTTCAAAACCACGCGGAGCAATTTTGTTTTTACGACAGTTTCTAGGGCTTCGTCCAGTAACACATTGAACTTCCATGAGATATCTATCCTGTTATAAAGTAAAGTTCAAAATCAGTGTACCTCTTGCATATATATAGATATATATATCTATATATAGATATATAGATATATTATTGCCTCTCGCAAATCTTCGCACAGTTTTGGTCCGTTGTGCGTTGAATATGGCGCAGAGAGCCCACCCCAGCGCTGCTAAAGGCGCAAAGCACAGCGAAGACACTGCCTCCATTGTAGAGCATTCGATTCGATTTGGATCTTGCAGCCGAATACGCCTGGCACAACTCTCTTCTTCCGAGCCAGGCTTATTGTAATTCGATTCACTGTTGTCGCATTTGTGCACAAGATGTGTATGATAGTGGGTGCTGCGATTGTATGTTTCAGGTCTATTGACCTCTTTTACTGTAATTTGAAGTCCATGATGCTCTGGAATACACTACACTTGTGCACTAGAGTCTGCAATCCACTCATGAGATAGCAATTGTTTTTGTTATTACAGTGGTCATCTTTTCTTACACGAGTCTTTCAAATATTCCGTCTCCATCCGGTCGCTTTATGTCTGACTGCTACTTCTTCTCCGAAGAATACAACTACTGTAGGTACCTCTGGAAATTGGTGCACCCGTTTCACAAACTCGCTTCATAACCTCCCATTTCTATGAGGTGGAGATTTTGTGTGGGAACCGCATCTTACATAAATTCCCTGTTCCCTCAACTATACTCTATTATAAATGAGGCTTTCATCTTTGTGGAACACCTTTGTTGCTGTTAGCGAGACTTAAACTCATTTAATCCCATGTCTGAGTGCAATTTTTCTAGAAACTAGTAATTAACGATGCTGAAAATCGCTCCCTTCTCTAATTGTGCTGTGTTGCCGACAGTAGCGAGAGCGGGCGCGACAACCCTTTCCGTCCTGACGGCGACATCTCCAAAGAAGCGGACGAGATCGTCCAGCGCATCAAGAGCGGCCAGCCTCTGCTCAACGGCGGCCAGCCTGCGTCACCAACAGCCGATTGTTCCCCCCCTCCACCTGCTGGCTCTCCTGAGGCCTCCAGCCCATGTCGTAGCCCTGTAGCCGAGCCTGAGATTTCTAAGACGGACTCTGGCAGTACACAACAGCAAGGTGAGCTTCGAAATATACTGTAGACATACTAAACCCGTGTAAAGTCACAGAGTTTAATATTTGCTTATTACAATCATGGCTAGGCATAGTAGAGCACAACATTCCTTGCTTTTGTCTGATTTATGGGAGCGTGATTGTCTGCTTTTGAAGTATTAGTTTCTGGCATAGCAGCCTAGAGAACCGTCAAATGCACGATGGGAGTCAAAAATGACTTTTTGAACGTTGGTTCCTACTGTTAACTTATTAATTCTGACAGCATGATAGCTACATCAAAGAAAGTAAACATGCATTTGTAAGTTTTAGTGAATGCAGAACGTGGGAGCCCTAAATGCTGCAACTGTTCTTAGAATTTCTGGTAGCTGGAATGGAATGCTCTGAAGGAGCAGTTACGTTTTGTAGTCGATGTAAGTTACTTACCTGATGGTGCGGTTAAATTCAAAAGTTATGATTTTTCACTTTTTGGGGCACCTCAACCAATTCAGAAAGAAGTTTTCTCCCCAAGAAATTCGATGAAAATGTTTTGCTCTTGACATTCTCATCTCTGCATGTCCTCCTTATTCGGAAAATTTTACTACATAGTGTTCTAGGAATTTTACTCTCATCTTTATTACATTCATCTCAATTTCTCGTACAAACCAAGATACTCTCGACGGATTCATTCTTAGCATGTAATTAGTAACTGTGAAACTTGGGTTGTTCCTGCAATGCTGTAAAAGTCCATGTTCTTTGCCGTCGACCGCAAGATCGATCTTATTTTCTAAAGTATTGGGACTTGCGGCACGTATCGTCTTAAAAGGCACTTCTGTAGATTATTGAACGCGGTACGTTTGAAAGCCAACCCTATCTTGTTGAATAATTAAAAATATTTGGAATGCGTGCTGACATTTCGAAAGCTTCACTACGGTACATAACATGGATGATTTGGTACGTAAATGTTTGCTTCATTTCTCATTCTAATAGTTTCTACATTCAACTGCTATTCCTGATTTCTTGAAAAAATTGTGTAATGAAAATACATTTATTTGTCCAGAAAAGCTTGCCGAACTGTGGGACTTCCGTCATTTCCTTGATTTCGTAGTAGGCTTTGAACATGATTGCCGTTAATTTGCTCGAATTCGTGACCAAATATTCCTAGAAATTGGGCTTGAATTCTGAATAAACATGGGCTAGACAATTATTTTACCATGAACAATACAGCTGCACGCAATGAGTATTACGCTCTTATTTTTTCCCTCTCTTGGAACATCTTTGTCGTGGTTAAGGGAGGCTAAAACTTTCTTATATAATAATAATAATCTTATTTTTTCCTCAGATCAGAATCAGAAACATTAGTTATTGGATGGAACATTTTGTGGCTGAAAATGTTTTTCTGATGTTATGAAAATTGAGATTTAGTGCGTTTTCAGCCATGGATGTTTGTCGTGAGGTGTTTTTTCTTCTGTTATTGTTCCTTGTACCAGAATAATACAAATTTTCTGAAATTACGTCCTACATAATTCTATACAACACATATATGAAGAACGAAATTGTAGATAATTATCTTTCATTGTGCATAGCAACAAATCAGTATACATCCGTGTGAAACAGATTAATAACTGTTGATCAAATTTCTATGAGAAGAATATTTCACTAATTAATCATTTATAAGTTAACATGTTCGGGTACGGGTAAAAATCCCTGGACTACAACGTATTTAAAATGACACCAGACCTTGGTACAAAAACCTTAATTTCTAGTGACTTTGGAACCATTTCAAATTTTCAAATCACTCGCGTGCGTGCGTTCTTGACAGCTCTCCAACGGTAACCGAAAATAGGACGACTTTTGACTTACACTCACGTGCCATTGCCCCGTTGTGAAGCTCGTTGTACTTTCAGGTGCGCCTCCGAGCTCTCAGAACGGCACGACGACAGCAGCCTCAGCGTCGCCCCTACCGCCCAAAGCGACACCGGCCGCTCCCTCCACTGTGGAGGTGACGCACTCGACCCTCCCTGCCTCCCAGCCCGCCGCCGCGCCACAGCACGTCGTCTTGAAGAAGAAGAACAAGTGTGGCTGCTGTGTGCTGCAGTAGCCGCCTCCACGCATCTGTCTGGTGCTGGGTTTGGTGCTGGTGCTCTGACCCGACCTGGATAACATTAACATGATATTTGTAACTATTGCTGCCTACACGTCTTTTTAGTGATAGATTATATCCAGTTGCTGTGTCTTAATTCAAAACTTGAATCTGGTTACGACCACCGCTGCTGCTTTCCGTGCATTTTACGGAATGGAAGAGGAAGAATAAAAATACGAAAACATTATTGCCAATTTTATGTATTTACAACTATTGCCCGTATTGACTAAAATTATATTTGGCCGGTTTTCAAGAAAGACATGCCGAATAAAATTATGTATTATTTCGCAGTGTTGCTTTTGACTGCAAAACACGAGGTTCGGTCGCGTGACAGATGGTTTATGCAATGGTAGTGTTCCACGCACTTTTCTCAGTCCATCAGGCCAAAGTAGAAAAGCTGTTTTTATTTACGAAGGGTTGTAGGAAATACTAATGGCTCGCTGTCTGTCGTTCCTTCTAATGTGGCAGACGATAGAAACAAACCAAACAGCTGCGTGTCTGACGGTGGCATCCAGGTGTATACAGTCGCTCTGTGATGCAGCAGCCGCTGCTATACATCCTCCAGCTTGAATGCCTTCCAAGAGACCAGACGCCGTACCGCACACACATCAGCGGGATAAACCGGATGACGACACCTCTACTGTATTCCACCACGGCCACTTCTTCAATGTTTGCTGTGGATCTACCCTTATGTATTGCCGCGATCTGTTCCAGCGCGTGCAGTAGCTTGAGAGATCTTAGAACGTGAAAATTATGTAATTTCTAGTCCTAGCAGAACTCGACTAATCGAAAGAAGAATTTCGGTTTTTGTACTTTTGTGTGCGCTTACCTAGTTTGCTTAACCACTGCTGTAGAAATGAAATACTATTCCGAGCTTGATAGTCTCGTCATTATTATAAGTTTCATGTCTTAAACCTTCAAGGTTTGAATTAGTTGCGGGAACTTAGTTCTCAGATGTCTTATGCTGGATCAGAGATTAGCCGTGTTTTTTCATGGTGTAATAGTTTAATTTACAGCCGTTACTGTAAAGTTCGGCTAGACAAGGAGTGAAGCGATAATTTTATCAGCATTTAAGTTCATTAATTCGCCCTTCGGTGATAAATTCTTCCCTATAATTTTTTCAACAAATCTTCAATCTGATCTCTTTACTAATCTGCCAATATATGTTTCGTTCATATTTTATTGAGGTAGGAAGGGATGTTTTCTACTGCTCCCTGGACTGTACTACTTTTACCATCACCATCCAGTAAGCAAGAACCTAGTTGTGTTTATTTCTCTTTTTATGTTAGCGGGACAGAAAATGAGCAACGCAAATATGCACCAGGCACTTAAGTGAACGGTGTTGAACTCAATGTGTGGTGAGGTCATAGACGATTTTGGAAAATGCCCATCGTGTTTGGTGTGTCTTTGCGCCTAGAAAGACTCACTCGCTTGGGTGTGATTGGTGACGTTGACGCCTCTTTCATCAGCCGTTGCTCCTCGACCTCTCTGCTCCACTAGCCCCCGATGCGCGTTGCATTTTCTGCGTTGCCTTCTGACAATCGCGCTTAAAACGTCTTCATCTGGAATTCCTTTGCTAACTGTTGTTCTGTGAAGTATTTTTTTTGTGTACGCGGACTTGTGCACTGCGCCACTCAAGAGGGTTCAGCATCGTAATAAGACTCGTAACTGGATCGGGAAAACTCATCTTGCTAGCTGTATTACTTTATAAACGCCGACACTCATGAAAAAGACGTTGAAATACCTTTTTGATTGCGTGTATTAATGTTCATTGGTGGCATATGCATCATAAGTTCATCAGAGTTACTTAATTTACATTTAAATTACTGTACATTTTTCTAGGATTCTTAATCTCAAGTATGTGAAGACAGCTCAAGTTTTAAGAAGGTACAATTACTCAGTACGCTGATGATAAAGAAATGAATACGAGTAAAGTTTGGATTGATTATGGGATAGCTGTAGCTTTCGTTGTACTTCGAAACTGCATTTCAAACTGACGGGCCAACGTCACTCTTCAACTTTCTCAGTAGGTCTTCAATTACCGTTCGCTACCTTTTCAACCGAAGTAGAAGACTTCAAAAGATATACATATCAAGTAAAAACTACCACAGGCCACTGATTAAAATTCACTATTCCTCCAGGTGCCTGCCAGTCAAGGCTTTAATTCACCGCAGGTGTCAGACGCTGAACGCAAGTTCTACTCGGGTGCCAACTGTTGTGTTGCTACCGTTTTTTAGGGACGAGTATACGTCTTTATGATATTTTAATGATTATAAGTTATATTTTTAAATTAGAAACTCAGTAATGACAGCAAGTAACGAGTCTCGCATTTCCGTGAACAGATTGAGCTACATTACTGTTTGTAAAAACCTGAGGGTTTTGTGTTACTGTGCAAGTGTAAGGATTGCTAGGAATTTCATTCAAGCCACGCTTTCCACGCAGACGTGCTTGAAGTTATTCTAATATTTTTTTTTGTATGAAGCCGAGTATTAACTCCTCTTCTGGGCGCTATTCAACTGAGCTATTTATCTCCACTACGTGAGAGCTGGTGCAGATGCGCATTCGCGTACGCACGCATGTAAGCTACAATTTCACACGAATTTCACGGTATTTTCGTACTTGAGAGATGTTATGGCAACTTTGTTTTACCAGTATCTGCATTGTTATATTCGAAGTAATCTAAACATAAAGTACCCTACGCTTAATAAAGTTTGAGTTGCTCAGCCGCATCTCAGACGGATTACCCACCTTGCGTCACCGCTCTCTGGAGGCGCATTCAGCGACTCTGCTCTATTTCAGTCAATCTTGTCTAATTCTTTAGATCTGCTTCTCTTCATTATTTCTTTGTCGCTTGTATAGCTGCTACGTTCAGCGCGCTTGTTCACTCACATATCGTAGGTCTGTGCTCATTTATTAGCTCCTAAACGTGTACTACAGTTGCCGCCATGACTTCACGAGGTTGCCAAAGTTATAATTATGCATCAATTCTTCATAATGAAATTTTCTGTATTGTCTAATTTTATTGTGAATTAAAGGGATTGAGAGTTGAATTTCGTAGCAATTTAGTTGTGAAATTGTATTTTATTGTGGGGATGTGACTGCCCTAATCTCGATTATAACATTATGGCATAATTATGGCGTTTTTAGTATTATTGTTCACTACTCTGTCATAATAATTCATTCGTCTTAACTCTCTATAAACAAAATCATTTGGATTTAAATTATTTATAAAGGCATTTTGCTTATTTTGGGGGGCTTCAAGTTCCCATGGTAACACTTCTTCGTGCTTCCCTTGAGGTCAGAACTCTACCCCTTATGCAATCCTTGGTCGCGGCAATTAACTTCGAATTTCAAACTTTCACTGCCGGTGGTTGAACTGTCGTACGATAGCTAATGCAATTGCTAAATTGCTTTATGTCTATGTGCTGAATCGACTTCCTTCTGTAGTGCATTGACTTCTACACTTGCTGCTACCAATATCATAGTTCAGACACACGATACTACCCAGTCGTAAGTCCCGCTGATTATAGTACTGAAGCTGTGCAGCACCAGATGTCTGCAATAGGGAGAACTGACCAATGAAGCGTGAGTATTGATGCCTCCGTAGATATTGTGATGGTCTGTGTTCACCTTTCGTGTCTGTCGTAAGATGTGCTCGTACATCGTATTTCCAGCCCAGTGCCACATCAATTGTACTTCAAATAAACCTTCTCGGTCTTCGTCGTAAGCCACGCCTTCGTGTTTGGCTCTGCTCTGCAGTGCCTCTAGGTATCACTCTGTGTTTTAGTGCCCTCACTAGCGGCTTTTCTATTCATTTCACAACCTGTTTTGAGATCCGTTGCCCATGCTGGTGGTAATACGCCTTCAAATTCTCTTCAGATATTTGTTTCACAGTATGTACGTAGATGCTATTTCCATAATATCTCCGTAGGTACAGTTCCCTTAGTATTTAAGCATGTAGTGTTTCTATTGTATCTACGGAGAATGTACTCTGACGGCATCTGCGCATACACTATTGCCGATATAGCAACGGTTATATTTTCTCTTTTACCGGCACGATTGCTGTCGTACTATACCTACTACATATATCCATGATAGCCGGTATTGTTTGTGTCAGTGGCTTTGTAATAGTTCAGATCTCAACAATAAAACTAAACTACCGGTTAGTCCTAATATTCAAAAGCAGTATGCTGCCACTTGGGAAGTTTCCTATCCTCCGAATTTTCATACAAGTGATGCTCATGCAGCTTTTGACTGTAGTGCAGGTAAGTACAAAAGGGTTTCATCTTTTGAAGAACGGAAACACAACTCCCAGAAAACTGACTTCAAAGCTGAAATCGTGGGTCAAAGAAAGACTTCTTCGACGCAGCCCTAAATCTTTCGCTCCTGCCACACTCAAGTTCATTATACTGAAGTTTGTACGCAGCTAACATCAACCCAACCTCATCTTAAAGTTATGTGTTGAAGGCTACTTTCTTTTCACTCCCCGTTAACATACTTCAATTCACAACTGAAAATTCTTCAATTCTTTTCACTTTTATTCACATATGAACAGGATCAAAGCTAATGGGATATCTCTACTGTCATTTCTGTAGTACGTAAAGCATTGTAACCTACTGAACACAGCATTCATAATTGAATAAGTGTATGTACTAACTGTTCATTCAAGATTACTCCTAAATATAAATCGAGGCATTTGTTCAGTTTCGATGTATTTATTAGCAAGTCTCACAACTGATGGAACGTATGATAATAACGGGATCACTGAAATTTTATTTCAGTCAAGAGTAAGGGGCTACCTCAAAAGTCACAGCGTTACTCTGCCAAGAACGACTCCAGAGTGATAGCGTATCAAGACAAGGAATGTCTCTGAATTTATCTTCTAGTGAAACATTCATTTCAACGCGAAGTGACAATGTTGTGAGCAGGCGCACGTTCTTGTTAATATCATTCTGGGATTGACTCTTCTTGCTCAGGAGATCAATTTACCAACGTTATCTGTTGTCGCTTGTTTGTTTTGCGGTAAAAAAAATCTGTTCCTTGTGCGAATACATCAGGAATGATTCTTGAATAGGTGGTCGTGGTATTGTTGTGCACGCTTCGTTGGGCAGTGCAGATATTAGCGATGAGCAGTTTCACACCAGAGCTGCATGCGATGCTTCACCCTGGATTGCCGACCTGGCCTTCTCTGCACAAAGTTTCTAAATTTGGTCGTTTTTAAGATGAAATTTCTTATTGAAAATTGAATTGAATTGAATTTCTTGTTGAAAATTTCTTATAGCTACTGTGAAGAGTGTCTAAATACCTTGATATTTTTATGGCCTATTTAAAAAGAGTTTGATAGGTTTGGAGGAAAGAGAAACGGCCAACCTGGTGACCCTGGCTCCACATGTACTTGCTTACGTTAAACCAGCATGTGTTCAGTATAACTTGAGATCATAATGAATGCCCTCTTCGAATGCTCTAGTTCAGTCTAACATATTCAGCGTAGTGTGTACAACGTCAATTTACATGATACACTGACGTGAGCTGATAGACACGTAACTTAATGAAGATTTGGCATAACCGTGATCAATAACGTCGGAATTTAAATTTATCCGTATCGTATTTTAACTTTCTACAAAATATAAGTGATTTCTTTGTAATCTTCTATGGTAAAGAGGTTTCATGTTCCATCTGAGTTAATATTTTCAACACCGTAGACCTAAACATTTTTCCTTCATGAACCTTTGTTTTCTAAGTTGCCTTTGTTATTATTTGGCATTAACTATGATCCAAGGAAAGTGTTTATTATTGAGACTAGGTGTGCGATTTTACGCTCCTGTGACTATTAAAATAACTCAATATGATCTATGTAGTTAACCGACCGGCGTTGCTTCAGATTTTTTCGAGTAGCAACATCGTTCTACAATCTCTTCTCTAACCGTTGTATTCGTATCACATATCAAGCACTCCACTGTTTGTAGAGCGTGCCTGTGTATTACTTGTGCTCTAACAAAACACAAGGCTTCTTCAAAATTCTAACCCTGCTAAGCTTTTAATTAATCTTCATGTTCAAAGTTTGTAACCGTCAATGCAGATATATCTGTCGTTTCATGAAAATAATTGCATTTACCTGTTCTGAAATTTTCCTTGTACCGAAGATTCACTAGACTTGTAAAATAGTACCCATAGCCCATTTTAGAAACTCAATCTCGTCCTGGTGAAGAATCTTTGTGTATTGATTACGAGAATTCCCGTTCTTCCTGAGAAGATAGCGCTGCTCCATTTCTGTGTGTGTGCTCATTTCAATCAAAAAAACGCCTCCTCTTAATGAGATTCAAGTTGTGAATTCTCTAACGTGTGTTTTTCCCACTAGTTTTCTGGCACCTATCAGCGCCTCTGTATTCTATCCGTCTCGTATCAGTCCGCCGTAGTCCTCGTATTACTCTTGGCTAGGATATTATCGCTTTGTGTATAGTTTGAAAGATCTGTACAGCATCGGGGTAGGCCCTCCTTAGGTCAAAGTAGAGGTATGTGTGTCGTCGGTCCATTTTTTAGGTATTGTAGCGTGTCAGTCTGGTACTAGCAATGCTGAAATCTAAGCGACCTTGTGAAACTTGACACGTTTCTTTGTATGAATATGTAACTCACTAGGAACAAATCCATGTGGATGTGTAATTTTAAATAGCGTCTTATGGGTAAACCGTATGACTGGACGCGTAACCCTGAAATGTATTCATGTGAATGCCTATTAATGCTAAGGAGTATTCTGACATTGCATAGCACAGGAATAAATAAATAATTAATGCTAGAAATGTGGATGCCTACTTACGCTAAAGACGTTTTTTTTAACTGGTGAGAGTGGGTGTGAACGAATAGGTAGCTTAAGAGGCGACCTTGTGTGAATACGTAGTTATGCAGCCTTGGGGTCTACAAATGAGCCTCTAGAGATGTATGCCTAAGTATGCTAAGCAGTAATAAGTTATGGCTACTGAGGGTGAGCGCTTGAGTGCTACATTTATTGGGTGCCTTTTGCCTGCGCAGGCCGCGTTGATATGACGAACGACCGCTGGTTTCATTGTTAACTCGGTTTCGTGTAACCTGGATTGACTCCGTTTTCCTTACGTTATTTACTTGACTTCTGCCACTTTTGCTACTTTATTACTGTTTACTTATAAATCGGTATAACCTTTTGGATTCAGTTACTTAGATGTCACTTGACTATTGCATAAGTAAATTTGTGCTCTGGAAATCGATCATCCAGGTGCAAAAGCACGAGTTACAGATCATATTGAGTCTTTTTATGAACACAACTGTAGAGTTTGCAATGTAGAGGTCAAAAAATGAGATCAAATCGTCTTCACGTTTGAGATTAAATAATTACTCGTTAGTGGAACTTGGTGCATTTTTAATTTTGATTACTTCTATTTTTTTCACTAAATTTTGACGACGCTTAGCATATATGGCGTTATTACTGTATGGGGTCGCCTTTGCACTAAAATCTGTGATGCATTATTCATATACATTTGTTAGAGAATCAGATCGTCTTCATTCCCGTAATGAAAATATTTTCTGGGTTGAGCTATTATTTATTATATTTTCCCTAAGTCACAATTTAGGGCGTAAAGAAGACATTTGTTTCAGTTTAGTTCATAGTCTTATTAATATATAATTCTATTTTATTTTCTGTACTGCGTTTGAAAGTCAAGTTCATGCAACCATACTCCTTATCTGCTTTCATTGAAGTTTGAAGTTATTGAAAGTCTCAAGTTTTACGAGACGTTTTAAGTCATCAGAGTATTCGCTTCCTTTTTTAAGTTGCAAAATATCTTTTTTGACCTCCACTTCTAAGATGTTTTGATCTGTTGCCGCCATACAATGCATCTAATTTCAGTATTTGCGACATCACAGCACTTTAGCAATATTTCTTCCCAGCGTTTGATGAACAATTTTAACACTGGAAAATTATGAGTTAGCTGCACTCAGTAGAATAGACGCTAGCGTCAATCTTAGTACCTTGTAATCTTCAGAGTAAAGACCGAAATCTCTTGAACTTGCGTTGTCGCTTGAATTATTTGAGTTTTCTCGTGATAGTTCTTCTGTGTTTACTTTATGGAAGACGGATTTTTTTGAGCCAATGAAGTGCGCTGTTCTGCATGAGTGATATTCTAATGAAAAAAGCCAGTTGTCGCAAGACGAGAAGTAGAAGAATTTGAGGCCTTACGAATGACTGCTTCCTTGACCGTGGCGATCCATCTCCCCTGTGCGTGATACTAACACAAGCTTAATGTAAGACTGGCGCCTGGGTGCCGACTTTGTCAAGATCTTCGCCTTGTTTATTTTAGCGCTTAATTCTTGTAGTGAGTGAATGAGAGTTGCCTTCTGAGTGAAGTGGCTTAGTCAGGCTTGCTATTGTAAGCATTAGACGTGATTTGGAGATTACCGTGGTGGGTGAGAGAAAGTATCTTTCTTCGTGTGAATACTGAACCTTTTGTCAGGTATGTGTGTTTCGCGTAAAATTGAATATTGTGTTGCATAGCACTTGTTCGTTTCGAAGCTCAGCAAACTTGACATTTTTGCTCTTTCTTTGCCACTTGTTCACTTTGCGGTAATGATTACTTATTGAAGGCGCGAACAAGACTGACCCAAATAGGAAATTATAATAATAGGGAGAATGCTTCCTCATTCAGACCTGGGCAGATATCGCCTAAGAACGTATTTATGTTCGAACAATGAAATGTCCAATAGGTCGGTACTTTCAAGGGGTATAAGTAGTTATGAGTAAATCTGGTACGAATAAGCCGGAAAATGCTGAATACTAAACAGTCAAGTTGTGATGTGTGATCTAAATTTTATGTTCGCTAAGATTTTTAGCAAGTCTGAATTTTTATTCTATCTGCGACTGTGTTGACCTACTACGTGAAGTGAGTAACAATCTAATGAATTATTTTCTAACATTTATTTGGATGTTATTGACTACTATTCGGCACTCGAGTGTGGGAACTGCAAATTGTAGACAGCGTCTTCACGTGATTTTCGATTGGAATGTAGTGAGAGCGTTTTCAGTACTGCAGGAATGAATTTCATTATTTCACTTGCCATATGAACATGATCTCAATGGCTCATATTATGAACTGCTTTCGTCATACGACATAACCTGAGAAAAAACAAATGCAGCAAAGTTTTCACATTGAAATTGGCTACAATTTCTCGCCGTAATATAGTTAGACGCCTCGCCTCTGCCGTCAAGTTTCCGCTTCACCAGGCTCAGTGGCTCATTATTTATTTCTCTGTTATTACAGAATATCATTCATATCTAGGCTTGCAACTGCAGATTCAATTTGCGTTGATTCACTTAAAACCGTATTCCGCAGTGTGTGGACTCAAATCCGATGTATTGAGCCTTATCTCGTATTTTCCCGTCTATTTCTGGAAACGTGGCGAAGATCGTGGCGAGCGGCGCTTCAAGGCGTAGAACTCTTATTACAGTAGTGTAGAAGTAACCTTATGTGACATGCATCGTGGTCATAAATTAGTCTTGTATTTGTAACATATTCATGTGTTTAAAGTTGAATCTCTTTATCGTGCTAGCTGATGCGGTTGCCAGTGGTTGCTAGGCAGTCTGTCTGCATCAACTTACGATACTTTTGTGTGTGTTTCTTTGTTGCTGATGTCATGCTGTCGATGTTCTGCATTATCCACCGATAAAGAATTACTTTTCATTGATTAGTCCCGGCAAGCAGGTATTAGCAACTAATTACTAATATTTTTAGTCATTCATGTTTAATTTCATCTCGCCGTTAGGAATTTGTCTTACTTTTCATTACATGTTCTGTAAGTTGATCCTAATAAAGTTGCAACGCTGTGCCTTGGTCGGCAGTTGCTACAGACTCTGCCATCCTAGCTCCAATTTTGGAATTCATCAACCACGCTTGCGTCAGCTAACTGAGAGCTTATTGAAGTTTAATCTCTGTTTGTGATGTGCGCTTAATAGAAGTTGTTTTATTAGCATCTGCTGTTGGTTACACAGCTCTGCATTATTGTTTTTAGATCACGATACTTGGGTATAAAATTTTAGTATCATTGGGATACCGATAGACTGGTATCCTATTTTCTGTGATGGTTTGCTTTGAAATATTGTTGTATGTTAAAAGTGCATTTGAGTTTCAACTCTGCTTTTAAGCTGGAATGAATTGTTCAAAAACTAAAAACTGAAATAGCTGTGCACTGTTCGTATTTGGAAGGGTTTTTACGCTTTGCCCCATAATTTACATATTAAACAAGCGAGTCAAGTTCTACTTCGTTGTCTCGTGCACCAAGCTCTTGCAACACGATTTCATCAGCTTTCAACTGATTTTCACCGATGTATACAATTATGCAAATGGTAATCTTCACCAAGTTTATGAGTGATAACATTTCAAATTTGGATTCATGTTATGTGAACCATGTATTCAGTGTTATGACCTGTTACTTGGCGTGAAAAATTCTTGCCCTCCTATATTTTTGGATACCGTGTTCGGTTGTAGTGTTTAGATATTAATTTACACATGTTTTTTACTGAGTTAGTTACAGGTTGTAGCTAATTTCATTTACAACAAACACTCTTAGGTAAGTAAATTTTGTATGAAGGACTCCATTTATTCTAAATCTTGACGTAATTAATTTCGCCTAAACAGTGGCGTATAGTTTTCTGTTGAATTTCTGGCTCTGCCTTCGTAGGCACTGATCCTAATTGAAGAAAATGTGTAGATGGGAGGCAAAAACTTCCTTATCGTTTTTTTGTGTAAATGTTCCATGCATCTTATGACTTGCCGGGAGTCCATTAACCTCCTGGTAGTTCCGAGCGACACGAGTGGCTGCCCGCACTACTACCGAGTGTTGTCTTCATAGCTGTATCGTGGCCCCTCTAACACCGCGAGTCTCTCTGCACCGAGCTGAATTTGGTGCCTCAGACCGCTGCTAGTGCATAAAAGTCAGCAAAGGTCGTATTGCCAGATCTGACAGCTAGCTATGTAAGGATTGCCCCTGAATTCTATTCGCCCAAAGGCGAGGAAAATTCTTTGAAAAATTCAAGTTGCATTTCCTATCTACGAGCCAATACAACTACAGATCATAAAATAAAGTTGTGACTGTATACTCTTACCCATTTGAATACTGGAAATATTCCCATTCAAATGTTTTTAACGTTCTAATGCTTTCGCCCGTGTCCTGTAATAATGCTAGAGTTTTAGTGATGTTTTTTTTTTGTATTACAAGCTTATTATGTTGTCACTGTTTTATAGTTAACGTTTTTTAATGTTTTGATGATTTTTTATTTCAAAGTAGCAGTAGGTAGTAGATGTTTGAGAATTGTGTTCCTCGATTTCCAATCTCAGTCAAACCAAGAAAAATTATTTTCTTCCTACATACGTGTTGGTTTTGCCGTTTCCCCGCCTTGGCGAGGAAAGATTCCAGTGTTGAGTGCAATAATGAGCCTTGATTCATAATTTCTCAAGGCAGTCGTGCCCCTGGGGTTGGTAGAATCGTTTAGTTCAAATCCAATGAAAATTCGAATTTTCACATTTGTAAGTGGCGAACTTCGACCAGGTGCAAAGTTTAGGTTGCTGGCATTTAATCGAATTATATATTTTTTATAAATTTAAGGTTGTGTAAGATTTAGTTTGATCATCATGTTCCTTTACTTGCATTATTTGTTTGTTTGCTAGCTCATCTCTTATTTAAATTGTGTGTTCCCGCACCACCGTAAACCTGAAGCCTAACCCCACGCGCTCACACCTACCTGTCGTGTGAGTTGTGCGGAGATCGAGGGGATGAGTCATGGAATGCTACGCTCTTTTCTTCGAGTTCAGTGGCCGAAGTGAACACTTGGTGCCCTGCCATATGCTGGGAGGCAGTCTGTAAAGAGAGTTCTCTGGACATTTCGGGGTTCCCTCACACCCAAAGTAGGGAACCTCAACTGGACATGCGCCTGTGCGACCGTGGATGAATTTGTTGGTCTACATGAGGGATGTCACAAGTACTCGTGCGGATCTCCGGCGTTAAATATCCAGGAATTTTAAAATTTGTAAATGAATCAGAGACTCTTCCCTGATCGATTATATAATTATCTGTTATTTACAATATTACGTAGCTCACGTAGCGTGAGCGTCAGCCTTTACGTCTTCGTAACGTGTATCGATTTTGGTGAATTCTAGAAATATATATACGTGTTGATATTATAAACGGTAAACTTCTGTTGTATTTAGTTTGTTTTTCGTTTTACAGAGAGCTCTACTAGCTCCCAGTTCTTCTGGAACTGCGTTGGCCTCTCGTGAAGAGGCAAAGAATTCATGCTGCGGTAACATTCATTCAAAGTCACTTCCTGGAAAAAATTAATCTGCATAAACGCAAGCGGTTTAAATCACTGATACGTGTAGACCATCGCGAAACGTTGAGCTTGTAAACAGAGTGTTAATAAAAATGGTACGCTTCAGCAACGTGTCAGTTTCGAATAATTTAGCGTTATTGATCACACGAGTAAGCTTATCATGTGGAGGACGAAAAATGGCTTGCATCTGTACTCCGAAGTCAGTAGTCCGTAAAATTCCAAGTGCCTGATGAATAAATTATTCCAATTCTGCTCTTCAACAAAATCAGTATATGCTGTGAGCAGAGTTCGATGTGTGAGGACTGATGAAAATGTTAAACTCTTTTTGATGAATTCTTCCGTAGTATTAGATCGGACACCGCATAAATTCTCATTTCCCTTGAGATTAAACCTAATTTTAATACCGGATTGGAATTTTTCTTTTTTGGACGCCCTTGATTCACGTGTAATTTTGCCGAACATTTTTGAATAGTATTTCTTACAATATCTGTATGGTCTCGAGTTGCTTTGCTGCGCTGGCATTGTTTAGAACTTAGCGTGTGACTAGCTAGGGGTAAATGGCATCTGTTATATTACTTTTACTCTATTGTATAGGCTTAGTAAACTGTCCTATTGATTACTATCGGAATTTGTACATAATTATATTTATGTACATAAATTATGGAAAATAAAATGTTGTAAAATTGTCCTGTTTCATTCCAATCATACAATTCTGGAGCGTATTGGAATCATTCAGCAGACTTGGATTCATCATAATTATTGCTTGTACGAAAAATTTTAGCAGCGCTCTCTCGAACTCGACTTATTATTTTTTAACTTAATTTATGCTAGATTACACCCGTATTTACGTTCAATTAGATTATATTCGATGTTAGTTGGGTCTCCTTGACCGCTAAAAAAAGCGTTCTGAAGAGAGGAAAGAGGAAGGCCACATTTAGTATGGAGATAAAAGAACGCAGAATCCATGCAAAAGTGCATAGAAACTGTAAGCTGAGAAAGAAGTTTATGAAACAAGATATAAGTTGAAGAAGAAAGTAGTAGTTACTGAAAAGCAGGACAGCAGTGAACCGAAAAAAGATGGTCCTTAACATATCAAAAAACGTTTAGTTTCAACAATAAAGAAGGCCTACTTAACTCACAGCTCGGGCCCTCACATTTTCCTCCTGGCCGTGCTAATTCCCATAAGTACGATAGTTGTATCCTCCTGAGGGGAGTTGCGCTCAATCACGCGAATTTCACATAGACGCTGGGATGTAAAAGTGGCACCAACAAGTCTCTCAATTCCAGTGTATCGGATGCCTAAGCTCGCCATGCTGTCACGTCCGTACCTCGATAGGACGAAATGGTAAAATGAGGAGGATAAAGGACGATGAAACTTATATTCGTACAGGCGCTCGTTTGCAAAGTGTGGCTTTATGAAACGTTTTGAAGCCGAGAAAATAAGGCTGTTTTTGTATCTATTTTGAACACGGCAGGATAAATTGTTACTTTTTATTTATGCATAATTGACGCTTGGAGAATGATCTACAGACAGCCAGGAGTTAGTTAGATTCGACCAGCCAAGGCGCTGATCGACACCGCATGACCAAAGAGCAACACGAAACTATATTTAATATGCTTGCTGAATCAGAAAATCCTCGTATACTCATTAACTCCAAGTAGCCCTCTCGATAAGCCCAATGGAAAACTTTGAATACAGATTTTAGCATTTCGAACGCAAAATTTTGATCTCGCACGTAGAATCAAGTATTCTAACTTAAAATTAACACTTTAACTCGAATAACAATTTTCACACCCGGCGTTATTCCAATCGCATGAGGACACCAGAATAGGGATGGAACTGCCACTCTGCAGTGAACTTCAAAAACACACTAGGGCACAAATTCATTACATGGGTATTTTCGGGTGAGTGAAATCATCGGATATAGAATATCGTTAAACGAAGATCACTAGGATAGAGTTAGGACTTTAAGTATGGAAGTGAGATATCAAATGTAGAAGACGGACTTGAAATAAAGAATTAGGCGTTCAAATTATATCCCATTTGTAGAAATGAGGTCAAATATTACTCATGAAGCGAATGAAAAGTTTGAGCTCCAAATTTGATATTCTACTGTTTCCAACTCGAGCAAAAAAAAATTTCAAGCGAATGTGAAGTCCAACTCTCCTCGGTGCGGTGCAGCGCTGATGTCGCGCTGCTGGCGCAGCTAAATCTGCTAGAGCGGCGTCCCAATAGGCAATCCTGGGATCTGTAGCGTAGGATAGTCGTAACAGTAGAACAGAATCCTGGGATCTGTAGCGTAAGATGGTCGTAACAGTAGAACAGAATCCTGGGATCTGTAGCGTAAGATGGTAGAAACAGTAGAACAGAATCCTGGGATCTGTAGCGTAAGATGGTCGTAACAGTAGAACAGAATCCTGGGATCTGCAGCGTGAGATGGTCGTAACAGTAGTACAGAATCCTGGGATCTGTAGCGTAAGATAGTCGTAACAGTAGAAAAAATTCTTGGGATCTGTAGCCTAAGATGGTAGAACAGAATCGACAGTCAGGCCGAAGGCCGTCCACCCGACAGGGTCAGGTGCGAGCTCGCTTGTCAAGGACCTGTGCACGACTTTCTTTCATCTTAATTATGGACAATTCATTTGCTGAAAAGCAAAAGAAGCTTATCATAAACGAACAAAGTAAGCTAGTTCAAAAGCCAGAAGGGGAAACTTCTACGAGGAGCAGGTACCTAGAGACTTTTGTGAAACACGGAACTTCTCTCCAGGATCGTCGGAATAAAAATTAAGCTACTTCCGTCAGGAAGAACTGGACTCGGTATGACAGAAAGGCGGATGGGACTTGCTTTCAGTTTGCCGTCTGTCGAAATTTCATCTTAATAACTACAGGAGATTTACAGATCTGAAGATTTCTATTGCATACAATAGAAACAATGAATTTCAATTTTACCTTAAAACAATGAATTTCAATTTTACCTGAAAACAATGAATTTCAATTTTACCTCAATAATAGGCAAAAATTTATGAAACATGGACAAACATGCATTTTCATTTTCATTTTCATACAACTGCGGCAGCCTTCTTCTTTTATCCTTTACTTCACACATTCTCTCAAAGTAACCTGCATTCCAAATGTGTATTCCAAATAATGGCGACCTCCCTCTTTATGCAGAATAAGAAAGAGAGAAGAACTTAGAAACGAGGAAAATTCCAAGGAAATTAATCATATTTAATAGGAAAACGTTTCGGAGTCCAACTCGATCATTAGTTCAAAAAGTACAAATCATTATGTCTGAAATTATAAGTCCAAAATGACTGTTAATGACAGTCGTTAAAAGATATCGCGAAAACAAAATATGTCTAAGAAAAGTAAAAGTGAAAAGATTGCTATCTATTCACTATTTGAAACAGGAATGATGCTAAAGGCAGGTTTTCGTTTTAACATATATAAAGACTCTAAAATCCTAAGGTCATAAGGAGTTGAGGCAGAGTCTAAGATTTTGAAGTAAGCAGAAGATATTGGTAACATTGCATTTTATTGCGTGATTGCTTACTGTATAGTATGAGGGGTGTGCTAATTGAGTCTTAGTACTGAAGCTTCTGCTCCGATGTACCTCCACTCTGATATTAAATTTCCGTGACGTCATGCCGACATACGACGTTGGGTGTCATGAATTCGCAAATTAAGAATTTTCTTTTTAAGTAAGATGCGTCACAAGCTATTGAATAAAGCAATAAAGACCATTTCGACCTCTCAATCTCGGACTTAGGAGCGCTATCTGAGAAATAGCCACGTGAAATAAAATTCCTGTGTAAAAAATACTTT
The DNA here is from genome assembly GCA_030386875.1 of Morinoia aosen. NCBI lineage: Eukaryota > Metazoa > Arthropoda > Malacostraca > Amphipoda > Talitridae > Morinoia > Morinoia aosen. The sequence continues at coordinate 20,122,334 of CM059557.1, read as the reverse complement.
CATAATTTCCAGTTACACGTCGCTCTTGTTAAAAATTTTAAGGTGGCTTCTTTTTTCCGGTATAAGGATACGCTTCTCATTGGTATGCGGGCCTCTCTGGTTTATTCTTACAGTTGTGTGCAGTGCACATCATCGTACGTCGGCATGGCTTCACGGAATTTTTTCAATCAGAGTCGCGGAGCATCGAGGCAGAAGCTTCCGTACTGGGACCCAATTAGCACACCCCTTTCACTCCGCAACACGCAATCTCGCCGAAAAATGTAATTAACCTATATCCTCTGCCGATTTCAAAATCATAGACTCTGCCTCAACCCCTTATGACTTAAGGATTTTAGAATCTTTTCATATATTCAAACGAAAACCCGCCCTTAACAATCCAACAGTTTATACCCGTGGGAAATGGTAAATAGATTGCGCTTTCTTCAATTTTATTTTCTCTGACATGTTTTTGTTTTCGTAATATCTTTCGATGACTGTCATCAACGGCTGTTTTGATCTTTTATTTCAGACATAATGATTTGTATTTTATTGAGTAATATTAGAGTTGGATTCCAAAACGTTTTCCTTGAAATATTATTAATCTTCTTGGAATTTTCTCGGTTTTAGGTTTCTCATAAATTTGCGATTCAAGCAAACGACAGTCCCGTATAGATATATGCAGGAGAAGTAGAGAGTGTTGTTATTATTATTATTATTATTATTATTATTATTATTATTATTATTATTATTATTATTTAATTTTATAAGAAATTTTTAGCCCCCCTTTACAACAAAAAAGATGTTCCACGAGAGAAAAGATGAAGGCACCGTTTAGTATGGAGTTGAGGGAACGCGGAATGCATGCACAAGGTGCTAAGAAACGGTAAACTAAGAAAGAAGTTCATGAAACAAGAAAAAGTTGTTAAAGAAAGTAGTAGGTACTGAAAAAAAGGACAGCAGTGGACCGAAAAAAGGTGGTCCGTAAAAAAACAAAAACTTATTCTACTATAACAAAAAGAAAGCCTACCTAACCTTCAGTTCGGGCCCTCACGTAGTCCCTCTGGGAGCGCTAATTCCCATAGATATAATAGTTGTATCCCCCTGAGGGAAGAAGTAGAGAGTAACAGAAATGGTGCTTAATAACACACAAATGAAAATCTGGCACTGATTTGTGCAGCAAATGCAGCTGATTCTCCGGCGGTGATTCTCCTTTATTTGAGAAAAAGAAATTCCTGCAAGGTACAATGACGAAGACTGACACTTTCCCCACACCTTCATCTGAGAGCAGCTCAGACACCATGCATTGATCGGAAGATGACAAGTCTCGGTTATTGCAGAACAACCCCTTCAGCTGACCCTAGGGAACAATAATTGTTGTAGAATAAACAAGTTTCTCTACGAAATGTACCTTATCTTTCAGGTGACCTAAATACGGCCAAATATGTACAGTAACGTTGTGATACTTCATCCCTATCTTGAAGCGTTTACCAACAAGAAAAAAGTTTATTTTTTCATTTAAATCTATAATAAAATTTTATTCATGATTTTGAAGTTAAAATTACTCTAAACGAATAAATTAAATTGTCTCAGAAAAATGTCGCTAAAACGCATTCATTTTTTGGGACCTTGTTTATGCTGAGCAGGCGGGTGTTTCTGTAAATTCAAGTCCCCATTATAATTGCATTCCAGACCTGAAGAACCAACAAATTTCGCTTGACATTGGCGGTCGGCGTATAAAATGAATGTTAAATTTGCGTAGAAACGAGGGTTAAAATGAACGCGCTTTCCCGAATATCTCCATGTTTTATGAGACCATATACCACTGACCAAACAAATGTTTTGGGGAGGATACCACAGCTAAGTGGAGTACGAAATTTTTTTCATAATCTCGTTCAGTGCAGTGTTTCTATACTTTTCCCGCAAAGGTATTACTCTCAACTCAACGAAACAGGCAGATTTTGCCTCACGGGCAGCAGGCATCACCAAATTTGAGGTTCTCGGCGGAACTATAAGTTAAAAAACTGTTAGAGGCACTGTGCGATTCTCGAAGAGAAGAAACTATTGATCAAAACGAATGTAGAAACAGAAACGCAAATGTATGCGGGACGCGACAGTTACACAGAACATCGTTCTCACGACTAAGAAAGACAAAGTAAGAGAAAAAAAGATCAGGCCAAGCAAACACTCGAAATGATTTTACAACATTACCGATTTTGTCATAAAAAGCTTTAGACAACCCTGGGCAATATTCTCTATACTGCACTGCCAAAGGTAAAGAATATTAAAAGAAATAGCCAATACAGCGCTGCAATTTAAATACGATTTTAGAGTGTGAATTAAGCCGCCAAATACACTGGAGGAAATTTTATTGCAACGTATCGACATCGACTATTACCTCAGAACGGAACCTACGTTTTAAAAATGGGCAAATTACTTAACACTTAACGTAGTTCATGGAGTAGCATTCGAGCTTATTATGAAGAACAAACATTGGTCTTGTGATCAGAGTCACGTGAATCTATTGGCAGCACATTTTCCGCAGTATGAACCACCTTTCTACATAGAAGTGTTATTTTGGAAAATAGTAGATTGTCTATTTGAGCTGTCTGGCTTGTTATATACAATGCTCTTTTCATAGGCCTTTGTTTAAAATTAAATTATTTGGCGTGTTCGTTGATTCCCGAAAATTTCATGACTAATGTCGGATTCGACTGTGAACAATCTCACCTGCTATATTTTTTTATATATTTATTTTTCGTTGTAGGAAAAACGAGTCATATTTCTGTACTTTAAATTAAATCCCAAAAATATTTTTCTGAAATTTTTTCATTCCCAACTTCACCATGTTTGTTGCGAAATAAAAACAATGAAATTTTTCTCCAAGTACCCCGTCTTGTCTTCTAGTGATCTGGCTTTCCTTCTCAAGAAATGCAATCGTTTTCTCCACATCGCTGAACTACTTGAAGAACACAAAACAAAATAAAATTAATAGTTGAATTGCTGAATAAAGTGTCTGAAGTGCAATATTCAATTCAAAGGGAGAAAAAAAAAATAAACGTCTGGTTTATAAAGGATAAGCGCTCATTAAAAGCTGTGAAATGCAACATACTTAAATGACTAACACAAACAGCTTACTCTTAAAATAATTTTTTAAATTTCAATTTTTGAACTCGAAAGTAACAACTTCTTGCCTCATTCCGGAGACGCTAGTGTACGTGAACTATAATTAGACGATTATTTCTCTTTAGAGTTTGTGCACGCTGATTTAACGTACAACAAAATAACTTTTTATAAGTGTATACATCTACGGCAAAAATATCAAGACAAATCTTTTTTTACTTAAGGGACTTTTTAAAATCTAAAATGAAGTAGAAAATTTCAAGAAAACTAACATTTGACTATTTCTATGATGAACAACTATCGCAAAAGAATTTTCACACCGCAAGGTGAGGATTAAATTAGGTTAGTTTAAGCCTCCCTATCCACAACAAAGGTGATCCAAAGAGAGGAAGGAGGAAAGCACCATTTAGTATGGAGTTAAGGGAACGTGGAATCTATGCAGAAAGGACATAGAAACAATAAGTGGAGAACGAAGATTATGAAACAAAATCAAAATTGAAGAAGAAAGTGGTAGGTGCTGAAAAACAGGTCATTAGTGTAACAGGACTTAACATAACAAAAAGCATTTTTTTTCAACAAAAAGGAGGCCGACCTAACTCTCAGATTGGGCCTTCACACATTTTCCCCCTGGGAGTGCTGATTCCCATAGATACAAAAGTCTTATTCCCCTGAGGGGACTGCAAGGGGAACCAGCATCATGTGCACATCTTTATTTCAACGAAAGAAAAACATTTGATCAAGTAAATATGTTAGGTTAAGCCTCCCAAATCATAACAAAGGTTTTTCCATAGAAAAGAAGAATCAAGGCACCATTAAATAAAGTTTAGGGAACACAGAAGCTATCCACAACGTGTGTTCCATTTGCAAACAAGATCCCTGCGCACGAATGTAAGATCACTCGATGGAAGTTGATACGGGAATTTATGAAACAAGATAAAAGTTGAAATAGAACAGTGATGAACTGAAAAAAGATGGTCTGCAACAAAACAAAATCCTATCTTATTTCAACAAAAGGATGTATTTAATAACCATCTTAAGACTAGACATTTTCCTCCTGGCATCGTTAATTCCGATAGAATTCCTCCTTATGGTGTTGAATGAGAGAATTAAAGGAAAAATGATCCTCGAATTGTTTTTCTGAACGACTGTAACATTTCGAAGAATCGGAGACATCAATGCTTAACCATCGTCGCTTCTATACGCGCTGCAGACACGCAGGATTGAAACAAATTGAACTACCTTCGAATTAAATTCATTGTTTTAAAAGTTAAGACAGCAATGTGATCATTTTCAAAACTCTCACCGTGCGAAAAAAGAAAAAAATTCTCCTGCGTCGTCATAAAGAAGCAGCAAGTCTAGACTCCTCATGACACCCCGATATTATGTTCCCTGGCTCAGCCTTGTTCTTATTAAAACAACAGAGGCTGGAAATTGCGAAGCACCCAAGGTTAAGGATTTTTAAACTGTTTGTGTTTGCATAGTTATGACAGATTCCTCGTCCTTGAACAATTTGGATTATAGCACATTTGTTTATTATATTAAACTGAAACTCCTCTCAGTTCTTTTAACGAAATTCCACTGTGAATTCTTTTATTTAACAAACTACTGAGCCCCTTTCTTCCTTCCTCTCTCAGCCTCATCAACGCGTTTCCTCACCGACAAGATAATTAGGTTGTTTACAGTGATAATTGATAATTAATTTTAATTGCATGATTTTATTCCATTTTAGCTTAAAAATCTGATCGATGAGCATTTATGTCATATTTGAACGCGAATTCAAATTCAAAGTTGATTTTAATATGATAAACTTTTATCGTAAAATATTTCACGAATATTGTATTACAGTTTCATTAACACCAACCAGGCGTTATAACTGTTCAGAATTATAAAACTACTTTGAATATCTTCAAATTATTGTTAACAGGATTTTTTCCCACTATATTGTCGTGAGCATAACTAGATGACCAAAATTAGAAACATGATACCGTTGGAATTTTAATTGTGCTCTCCTGCAATTTTGACGCATATTATTCAACATTGCTAATAATATATGTGTAGAAGAATAAATATAATTTAGGTAATGAAGAAGTTCTTCCAAAACCCTAGTCATTTAAATCTAGATAAGGAACTGATTTATGATCGTAATGCAAGCAGTTCCTGAGTCCCACGTTTTTCTCCCTTTATAATAAAAAAGTATATTTAATTAAATTCAGTTTAAAACCGGGACGATCGTGAATGAAATAGTGAGATCCTGCTACGAATGCTCCTCCTGTCGAAGTATTTAAAAACTGTCCCAAATTATCCATTCACTCACGAGTGGACACAAATTGAAAGTGCAGAAGCAATCGAAATTAAGAAGGGCAGACCGACTATAAACTTAAATTACCACGAATCACTGTGACTCCCAAACTGTTGTACATAATGCTGTTATTTTGTTTCACGTAATTGCTGTGTATGAGCATCACGTGTGCTCGATCGTTCCGCTCAGTTCTTTGCCCTCACCGTGTTACGTGTGAAAATCTAATCGATCTTAAATCATTTTTCTTCTTTTTCCTCGCTAATTTCGTGCTCGTTAGGCATTGAAGCTGAGCAACCGTATATAATTGCTCGTACCATCTACGCATTTTCTAAACTTTCAGCCTTTTACGACCCAAAAATCTTTTCTTCAGTATGACTCTGGTTGTTGGCCGGAGCGTTGAGATTAAAGAATCGATTTTAGTGAAGACCGTAAGTTAGATTCAAAATTGTAGCAAGAGAACTCACAGCTGAATCTAAAATTAAATTTCATAGAATAGAAAAATGAGTTCAATATTACTGTGAATTACATCCTGATTTATTTCATTTTCCTGCAAGAAACTTTGCTACTAGATGAAATAATATTAGCTAATTGCAGCTTTCTAACCGCAAAACTGGGTTCACGAGAAAAGAAGACGAAAGGTACCAATTATAGCATGAAACTAAGGAAACGAGGAATCTATCCATAAAGTGTCCCGACACTACGCACAGAAGCAGTAAGATTGGAAAAAGTTTACAAAACAAGATAAAAGTTGGGGACAAAAGTATATGGGGATGAAAGTAAAAGACAGTAGTGAACCGGAAACGAAAGGCTTGTAAAAAAAAACAAAATAATGCACTTCGACAAAATGAAGGCCTATCTAACGTTCAGCTTGCTACTTCACATTTTCTCTCAGGGAGCGCTAATTCCCATGATTAGAATACGTATTACAGTTGTATCCCCCTAATAGGACTTCGATACCAATTTATGAAAATGACGTTTTTCAGCGCCGTGGCTAAACCCAGAAGCTGATAATTCTCTGGGGAAAATATTGCTGCATTTCACAAGCAAAAGTAAAACCCTAAGAAGATTGCACTAAGTGTAAAACGTTTAAATAGTATTTTTGGTAGAATTATTATATTTGATTACATTTGTTGCCGCACATAGCAGCCTAAAACAGAATTTTGCACATTCATTAGAAAACGTAATGTGAAAAGCCATATTGTTACACCATTGTCGAAGACACGCACATGTACACGCCAGACACTACTAACCTCTACACACATCGGGTGACGGCTCCGACATATCACAAGAAATTATTGATAATGATAATAAACGTAACCAGAGAATAAGGAGCCAGAGGTTAAACATACTCTTTCTAACGTCATGCATGTTACGTATGATCAGCGATCAGAAGCCTTCTCACTACAGGTTGTATACAGATATATAATTCTGAAGATAATTTCTAAATCTATGGCTTCTTAGATTTGGCTGCGACTATATTAACATTTTTTTAAAGGAAGACAATAGCAGGAATAAAATAAAATATAAACCCCAATGAAGCTAAGTCTGCCTAGTAAACGTGAGATCATTTATTGTTACATTCTGCAAATTTTAGTGGTAAAATCATTCAACAGCTCAATAACGAGTGATTCAGAAATACTAAGAAGTTTAGCGCCGGAAATGCGCGTATTGAATTTTTATGAAAAGTTTTTGAAGGGAAAGTTCCACGACGGTATCTGAATAACAATCGGTTCACGAATTCCGAGCTTGAGAAGTCAATAGAAAGTTAGATCAAAATGAACTTAGTCATTTATTCACGAAATAACACTTCATTCCACATTGCCTTAAATACAACTCCGTAAAATGTACAGTATGAGAGCAATCTGGTCATTTCCTTCGTATGAGACATAACGTGTTCACAAAAAATCGACAGCAGAGACCGTTCAAACAATAAAACTTTTGGGGCATTCATACATGAAGCTTAATAGCTTAACAAGCCTGGAACAAGCTCAAGGCATCGAAGCCTATGCGTCCCTGGAAAATGAGGACGCCTTCAAGGCCAGAAAGATGAGCGAGTGCGGTGCTGCGGTGCGTTTGGACACTCCTTAAGTCTGGTTTATTGGTTTGCATTATCAGAAGAGTTAAGGTTAAGCCTTAACGAGCGGCGCGGCGCACTGTCGTTTAATGGTATTAGTTTTATTGGAAGTTAGTGAGGTGCTGGAGGTGACGAACGGCCTCCACCGTAACTCCCCGTAATTGGCTCGCACAGCCTGGAGTATTGGCCGGCGTACTTGCCGGCGACGCAGTTACGCCGTCCAGCATACGCCAACGACTATGCGACTGATTTGCGTTTCTGCCTGGCGAGTGAGAATTAGCTGTCAAATTTATCGCTCAAGCTAGGCGATTATCTATTTGGTAGAAGGAAAAACAATTGGAGGACCCATGGGAGAGTTCTGATGAATGCAGAGGTAATGTTGGAACAACAATTACCTCGTTTGCATTTAGTGACCCAAACATTAGATTTTCAACTTGAATTTCTAATATCAAAAGTTCTTCACTCCTTCTGTTTATAGCGATGTACACTGTTAATTTGTTGAGCTCATGTACTGCATGGTGACTAACAATACTCGGTTTGTTTTACACCATGTGGACAAACTTGAAAGGCTCGAGTAAATTCCATTGCACTGACTCAAGTTTTATAAGTCCTGCGTATATTTACAGCTAATTAGATTCGTTACTTCATTTCATTTTGAACTCATTGCCTTCTTCCATCGTAATGTTAGGGGCATGGGCATGCACTTTGCTATTTACTCACAATTTCAGGCATTGAAACTGCATTGTTGAATATGCTATCATTCTATAAAACAATTCTTACAGTTAGGATCTTGTGTTTTTTGCAATATTTTTTTATAGCGTTAGCATTGGAGTCTGAAAATCGACTATTATTTTGCTTCATCTACTTCTTGCCGTGTGAAAACATTTTTTGCTTTTGAATTTTTCACCCCACGTCAGAAAGTTTTTATTTTTTCTTTTGCGATATGTATTATTATATTAGAAAGTTTTAGCCTCCCTTAACCACGACAAAGATGTTCCAAGAGAGGAAGGAGGAAAGCACCATTTAGTATGGAATTGAGGGAACGCGGAATCTATGCACAAGGTGCACAGAAACAGTTAATTAAGAAAGAAGTTCACGAAACAAGAAAAAGTTGAAGAAGACAGTAGTAGGTGCTGAAAAACAGGACAGCAGTGAACCGAAAAAGATGTTCCGTAACAAAACAAAAACCTATTCTATTTCACCGAAAAGGAAGCCTACCTAACCTTTAGCTCGGGCCCTCACACAGTCCCCCTGGGAGCACTTATTCCCATAGATACAACAGTTGTATCCCCCTGAGGGGTTTGCGCTATTGAACAAAGTTTGTTACTCTCAGTCCACTCTCCACATATCTAACCGTTCGCTGCTTTTGATTTTCTCAGTTAGGTCATGAATTGTTATTCCTTGATTTGTTTGCATCGAGTAAGAATCTTTAAGATTCATTGATTTGTTTGCTCTGTATCAGAACGTCAGTCCCCGATCATTTCTATAGACGTCGTAGAATATTGTTCGTTGACAATTATGCCTAAGATATGGATCCGATTCTTACTTTTTCAAAATTATCTGTTTTGAGAGCAGTGCAAAAATGTAAATATTCTGCAATAGTAATCTAATCAAGCATGATAAGTTAATTTATCCTTTTTTCGATACAATTTCAGTGCTGAGAGCAGTGTGAAAATGCAGATTTTCTGCTACAGTAATCTAATCAAGTATGATAAATTAATTTTTTTTCGATACAATTTCTACCTTCGCCAGTTAATACTACTGTAATGCTATAGCTTTAACACCCTGGCTGCAATTACCAATTGTTTAATTGTGATTTTCAGAGTGACGATAGATAAGTGGAGTTTTTACTGATTTCCACGTTCTATGACTCAGTCCATTCGTTCTGTGACTCAGTCCATTCGTTCTGTGACTCAGTCCATTCGTTCTGTGACTCAGTCCATTCGTTCTGTGACTCAGTCCATTCGTTCTGTGACTCAGTCCATTCGTTCTGTGACTCAGTCCATTCGTTCTGTGACTCAGTCCATTCGTTCTGTGACTCAGTCCATTCGTTCTGTGACTCAGTCCATTCGTTCTGTGACTCAGTCCATTCGTTCTGTGACTCAGTCCATTCGTTCTGTGACTCAGTCCATTCGTTCTGTGACTCAGTCCATTCGTTCTGTGACTCAGTCCATTCGTTCTGTGACTCAATCCATTCGTTCTGTGACTCAGTCCATTCGTTCTGTGACTCAGTCCATTCGTTCTGTGACTCAGTCCATTCGTTCTGTGACTCAGTCCATTCGTTCTGTGACTCAGTCCATTCGTTCTGTGACTCAGTCCATTCGTTCTGTGACTCAGTCCATTCGTTCTGTGACTCAGTCCATTCGTTCTGTGACTCAGTCCATTCGTTCTGTGACTCAGTCCATTCGTTCTGTGACTCAGTCCATTCGTTCTGTGACTCAGTCCATTCGTTCTGTGACTCAGTCCATTCGTTCTGTGACTCAGTCCATTCGTTCTGTGACTCAGTCCATTCGTTCTGTGACTCAGTCCATTCGTTCTGTGACTCAGTCCATTCGTTCTGTGACTCAGTCCATTCGTTCTGTGACTCAGTCCATTCGTTCTGTGACTCAGTCCATTCGTTCTGTGACTCAGTCCATTCGTTCTGTGACTCAGTCCATTCGTTCTGTGACTCAGTCCATTCGTTCTGTGACTCAGTCCATTCGTTCTGTGACTCAGTCCATTCGTTCTGTGACTCAGTCCATTCGTTCTGTGACTCAGTCCATTCGTTCTGTGACTCAGTCCATTCGTTCTGTGACTCAGTCCATTCGTTCTGTGACTCAGTCCATTCGTTCTGTGACTCAGTCCATTCGTCCTGTGACTCAGTCCATTCGTCCTGTGACTCAGTCCATTCGTCCTGTGACTCAGTCCATTCGTTCTATGACTCAGTCCATTCGTTATAAGTATTTGAAATTAAAATTTAATCAAAGTTACGAGCTCAAGTCCATCACTTCCATTTTTTGTGTGATGCAAGAAGAGAAAGCTTAAATTTTCAAATTCAAAATAACGTATATACCTGGAAGCAGACAAACGAACCTGAATTATCTTCAAGAAACGGTTGGAAACGGTTAAACCATGTTTTCGTTTCTTTGAATGTCTCAGAAGTGCAGAGACTGTGAGGTAACTGCGTAATGAAGCTTTTAGATTGATTTATAAGATTTGGTAACGCAGGCGGCCTGTCGCACGTCCGAACTTTATGTAGACAAATACCATTGATAAAGTTTGTTTATGATGCCCTTTATCCTCATCAAGTGCAATAACCAACAAGCAACCAACAAGCGCGCATTCAGGTGAGGCAAAACTTCTTCACTTGAAGCTCACGTTACTTTTTTACGTTGGTTATGATGGACTTCGGTAGAAATTATAAGCATGCAACGTTATACTCCCATTCAAGGCCTCTGATTTACAGTAATTACGGGTCTGCGCTGAAACTTTTCGTATTCGCAGCTTAAGGATGCATACACTTTGTACGAATACAGTACGTCTATTCTTTAGTCTTCAAGACTATAAATTTTCACGTAATATCTGCTAACTTTAGGTTTGCCTGAATTATTTGGACGACACAATTGTACGCCTGTTGCGTACAGAAGTGCTTGTACGAACTTTATCGTGAATTTGAGTAAGATGAGTGGACACGAATTCAGGAAAATTAAGCATTAACTTTTTCGGAAATTCACCATGCAATATTATAAAGACTTTGCTGCCATTTATTGCACATATTATCTTGAGTACCTAACAGCAGGTCCGCAATACTTCCTAGCATTAAATCAGCTTAGCTTCTAATATAATGCCTATTTGGCAGTCCAACACGGATATTTACAACCATGTTTTTTATCATAACGCTACGTTCTCACGAGGCCAATTTAGCATTATTTGCCTCTGAAACGAAAAGAAAGCTAATACTTTACTTAATATTATCAATACATATTGTCAGATCTTCTCTTGACTGCAGCAGCTTATCACGTGCAGAGTAAGGCACATTAACATCCGTTTCTGGCTTGACCCGAGAGTTGAAATGGTCAAGTCTAGACCTCGGTACTGCTTGCAGCCTCAAGAAGTTGCTCATGTATCGGGAACGAATCAGCTGTTTCGCCCTCAGGTGACAGGGCCTGAGCTCGTGTTCAATTAATAATGAAGGCATCTACGGATGCTTTATTTCCAATCAAGCCTGATACATATCACCTTGTACATTGGATTTTCAAATGCCTTATAACTAACGCCAGGACGCCATGACGCTTTCCCCCGGTCAAGACCGGAACCCATTTCAGACACCTGGGTAGAGTGGGGTATTGTGCTTGGAATTTTTCTCCTATACCCAACAGAGAAAATCGCCACTGCCAGCGCCGAGTTTCGAACCCGGGTCCCGGCCGCACGGCGGCGGAACCTATAGCACACGGCTATCGCGAGCATTAATTATAGTTACGAGGTAAAGTTCATCACTTCGACTTTTTCCGTGTGATGCAAGAATGGAAAGCTTAAATTCTCAAATTCAAAATAACGTATATAACTGAACGTAGACAAACGAATCCGAATTACCTTCGAGAAACGAATAGAAATAGTTCATCTTAAGGAGTAATCTTTAGGAGTACGTAGGAATTTCGCGGTTCCCATGGGTGAATGTTTCTCAGCGAAAATACGCGTCATTAGCTGCGTATGTCATGCATCAGTCAAGAGTTTACCTTACTGCTTACGAATGATTTCCTTTCGTTTTCTTCTACCCTACTGCACAGGCGGGCTACGGAACTAAAGTCTCCTTTTGCAACGCCACCTCGGGCTTACCGTTTTTCTGTTACCCTCCATCTGATGTCCTTCCTAGCCTAATCCAGCCCAACCCAACCTTAGCCCTTTTCTCTGTTATCCTCAATGCTAATGCTGGACCACGGTTCGTGATTTGGAATAGCCAGGTTTAGCTTCATTCACAGCAGACCGAAAAAGACACTTTGTGTGTGTTCTCCTGAGGGTCATTTTAGTCTGGAGAACGGTGCGAAATATTACGTAATAATGCGTGTAATTGACTCCAACTTGTGAGATGACGAAACAAACAAAGAAATTTGTTTCGTACAGTCATTTTATGTCTTTTATGAAGAAATTTCATTAGAATCTCTGAATTTCGTTTTAATAGTAATTTAAAATTACAAAAATTGAAACTTGAAGCATTAAAGGAAACTTTAGGGAGACTTTCATGAAACAAAGGGGAAGGGAAAAATATTAACGCAAGATATGCATAATACTTAAAATTTCCATGTACGTTCAGAAGGAGTGAAAATATTTGTTCTGGCAATGAATTTACGTCTTCTGCTTGTCTGAGTGCAACCATTTCAAGAGTCATAAACTAATTTTCATTTGTTTTGCTTGAAGAGGAGAATTTCATTTTTTCAGGGAGCAAAAACAACTGAAGTTATTTTGCATTTTTGTAACTATGCACTCGTGGTGTTCATGGGGCAGTAAATTAATATTCACAGACACTCATTAAGAAACGCGGCTTTCGTGGTCTCCCATTACTTGAAAAAAGAGTTTTTAGTCTGAATTTATGAAGCAGACCCTCATTTTAGCTACCCGGGCTCTGTAATAGGTGGAGGCAAGTGGATAGGAATGAACGCACCGAAGGTTGGAGCTTGATAAGTTAGGACAAAGAATGGTGTGGAACAAAGTATTAGACCCTTTATCTTTTTTTCTCCGTTGTTTCAGATCATTCAGTTTAAATAATCTTTGTTCCTAAGTTACTGTGGAATGCTTCTAATCCAGCTAAATATTTTTTTGGGACTTGAATCGGCAGAATTTTCAACTTTTTGATGAGAGACAATGATCCTTACAAAGACTTAGCCCAGCTCATTAATTTCAACCAGGTGGAATTAAATTTGAACCAGGTGGAAACCAGGCGTAAGTTTGGCTTCATAACATCACCATGCAATGACCTCGAATACTGTGTACGTATGCACATCGACACGCTCGATTGGAGTGCTAGTCACGAATTATTCGGTAGCTTTTGGAGCAGCGATCGTATGACTACCCTGGGCATGACTGAAGCCTGTAAATGATTTGAGAATTACTAGCATCGAAAAAATCTATAAGCCTTACTTTATATTGTTCACCGGTAACTATTCGTTCTCAAGCATCAGTCACGTGCTTCGTACGTGTAAATCAGATGCGAGTAATACGTACGTTGGGAATTATAGAGTCGTCAAAAGTCACGCAGCGTGTTTTCCATTTAATAGCAATTTATTGCACGTCCTTCCAGATCTTAGTGTAGATAATATGTACTTTACGCCCTGAAAGTTTCACGGTAAGTATACTCAACCTCGCTGCTTTTGGGTTATGAGGACTGATCGAAACATTTCCCCTCGGTTGCCTGAAAATAGCGTTTTCTCGTCAGGCTTTCAATCTTCACGCTTGGAATGAGAGCCCCATGTGTGGCTAGCTTTAAACTAAGAATTTTTACATTCTTTGGGACAGTTTTCTGTCTAACTTAATTGTCCGAAAGATTACATTACGTGTTTGTTTAAAGCAGGCCCTAGATGATGTATCAATTTGATCAAGAACTTCACGACATAGCCTGAATAAGCATAATTGACCGTCTAGAAGCAGTTTTGGCGATTGAGCCAAGCGTTGACAGTGATTGATAGAAAATTTAAATGACTCAAGCTCAAGAACTAATGCTTGACCGTCTACGCCAACTTTGATCAGGCATTGCGTCAATTTTTTCTATCTTGGGCGTTGCGTACTAAATCCTTTTTCTCTATCTTGGGACGTACTGAATTTAGGAAAAAATCAAAGCTCTCTTAGTCCATAATAATGAAGTTTTTATTTTCTTGTTCCTTTTCGAGCAGAAAGTTGATTAAATGCTCATGAGTGAAGCGTTTCTCATTTTGTACCACTCCTTAGACCAGCGTCGTTTCCTCTTTACTAGTTTTTCTCCGTTTGAGGGCAACTAGAGTCAAAGCAAGAAAAGCCAAATCTGTACCGGAAATTATTCCGAAACACTTCACGACAGACTTTCCTTTTCAGGAAGTCAACAGTCAAGAATATAATGCTCACACAAATGATTCTTTCAAAAATTTAAAAATACTTAAACTTTCGGATCTTTACAAAATCTCCATCTGTAATTTTATTTACAAAACATTAAGAAATGATGGCGACAATAGCCTAAGACAATTATTGACTGCGCAAACTGGTCATCACGACCATTTAACCCGAAATAGAAGTAAATTCATGCGTCCTTATTATTCAAAGGCCCGGTCGCAACACAGTATCCTCTTCGTTGGAACCAAAACTTGGAACTCTATACCTGCAGAGATCCGTGAATGTAATTCGTACAAAGTATTCAAAAGACATCTTGAGTCTCACTTCCTATCAGAATACTAGTCGTGTAAGATCACCGTGTCAAAATCTTGCCTCCTACATGTAACTAATGATAATGTCATAATGTAACTTGCCTTGGGTACCATAACCAATATTCTGTCTGCTCCTGAATCGTTTTATCAAACATACTGTTAAATATAGCCGATTTGACCTATATTGTAAAATACAGCATAAAATATCGAGTTAATTATCTCAATGATCAGTCTAATGCGAAACTAGGTTAAGTGAACTAGGTTAAACATTTTGTACACCCTAGAATAACGTGATGGTAGGATGCCCTAGAAGTCGCTAAACTTGTTCGGGCCCACAGGTAGCTATACTCAAATTTGACCATTGTACTAGACTGTAGAAAAATTCTACCTCTGTATCACCTGTGGTAAATAAATTGTTTAAATTGTTTAAATTGTTTAAACTATGAATGGGTGTTGATGAAACTGATTAAATGTCGATTACGCTTGCGTCAATCGGTTGACCAGCTAGCTTGATCAATCAGCTTGATCGTCCAGGGCCTGCTTAAGCCTCCCTAAGCACTAAAAAAAACGTTCCGAAGAGAAGAAGGAGGAAGGCACCATTTAGTATGGAGAAAAGGGAACGCGGAATCTATGCAAAAGAGGTGTAAAAACAGTGAGTTGAGAAAGAAGTTTATGAAACATATCAAAAGTTGAACAAGAAAGTAGTAAGAGCTGAAAAACAGGACAACAGTGAACCGGAAAATGGTGGTCCTTAACATAACAAAAAAACACTTTTATTTAAACAGAAATAAGGCTATCCCTAACTGTCAGCTCGGGCCCTCACTCATTTTCCCCCTGGAAGCGCTAATTCCCATAGGTACAATAGTTGTATCCCCTGAGGATACAACTATGCGAAAAAATGTAGCTCGTCATTCTATTTTTATCAATTATTTATAATGATTTGAAAAGAGCATCCAATATGAAAATTTTCTACGCGCTCTTTGTCTTTAATTCAGGGCGAATGAAATGAAGATATAATAAGATGGAATTATTTTAGAAACAGCATACTTAAAAAACTAAAGAGGATGTCGACAGAGAAAAGGGTGGTGAAGTTCATTGTCTATATAGTCAATGATGTTCATAAAAACTGTTAGCCAAGGCTTCAAACGTAACCTCAGAAGCGTTGAGGAAGCTCTGCGTAAATAGTAATTGGCGTATGCTTGACGGCGTAACTGCGTGCAGGCAAATACGCCGGCCAATACTCCAAGCTGGGTGAGCCAATTACGGAGAGTTACGATGGAGGCCGTTCGTCACCTCCAGCACCTCACTAACTTCCAATAAAACTAATACCATTAAACGACACCGCGCCGCGCTGATCGTTAAGGCTTAACCTTAACTCTTCTGATAATGCAAGCCAATAAACCAGACTTAAGGAGTGTCCAAACGCACCGCACTCGCTCATCTTTCTGGCCTTGAAGGCGTCCTCATTTTCCCGAAGCTGTTATTATTATTATTATATAAGAAAGTTTTAGCCTCCCTTAACCACGACAAAGATGTTCCAAGAGAGGAAAGAGGAAGACACCATTTAGTATGGAGTTGAGGGAACGCGGAATCTATGCACAAAGTGCACAGAAACAGTAAGCTAGGAAAGAAGCTCATGAAACAAGAAAAAAGTTGAAGAAGAAAGTAGTAGGTGCTGAAAAACAGGACAGCAGTGAACCGAAAAAAGATGGTCCGTAACAAAACAAAACCCTATTTTATTACAACAAAAAGGAAGCCTACCTAACCTTTAGCTCGGGCCCTCACATGGTCCCGAAGCTGTTGCGGTTAATGTTGATCATTTACTTTTTGCATTCGGAATCAATTTTGCATCTACTAATTCCCATTTGAACGTACATAGTTATTAAGTTATGACATTAATATTCGAAGAAATAATAGTATATCTGCGTTTCTAAAAAATTGTATTTCTAGCGACTGTTGAAAGGTACAACCTTCGATAAGCTCTGATACACTTCATACCTTAATTTGCAATCCACGAAGCGTCTTACGTGCATCGGCATGCGGCAGAGGACATTTGTGAAAAGTTAAAATGTACCATCTCTATGGAAGATTTCCAGCCACTCAAATTGGCTAGAAGCACTTGAAAAATGGCAGAAATCAGGTTTATTGCCTCTTCTAGCGAATCTGGTCCACTTTTCACTGTAAAAAAATCCCATCGTTATACTTTGTTATTTCAATGAATTTTCACGGAAGTTCAAAGCATGGAATCCGTTCTGGAGAAAAAATTGAACAGAGATTATAGTTCTTCATTCTTCTCACAGTCAGGTAATACATGAATTGCAAAACACCAATCAGCATTTTTTGTATTAAACGTGTCAAATTTTCTGGACAACATCATTCGCATAAACAACTTTGTATTTTGCGTCAACAAGCTAGCGTTCATAGGTCGTTGACCCATTAAATCAATAGAGTGGAATATATTCGAACTTCCTCCTGTGTTTGACAAGGTGAAAAATGAACCGAGTATCGTAAGGTAGAATCTAAAAATGCAAAAAATATACGAAAAGTTTCTGTGTTCGCTCGTGAGGATCGAGAGAGCAACTCGCCTCATGTCACAAGCCTGCTATTGCCAGGACAATCAATTCAAACCCAAATAAGTACACGTCAGTCAAAAGCGAAGTGAAAAGTGGCCAGTAAATTTGAGTTACTCGAATAAATTACATGATCGATATTGGCGCCACTCGTGCGTTGCAGGAATATCATTTATTTTTTTTTCAAATTCGAATACAGTTAATAGTTTGAATAAACGGAGGGTATGAAATATTGGTCAAATCCAGCGGGTGACCAAATTGTGAAATTTGATGCGTCCTCTTGTACAAAGTGTGATAATGTTTCGTTAATTCGTTAATTATTTTTGTAAAATATCATAATTTTAGTACACGTTCTATCAAATTGCACTTCACTAATTCAATTTTTTTCCGGTTGAGAGAGTGTAAAATTTTAAAGCTCTTGCATAATTTTAAGATATGTACATTTACACTTCAAACTAAATAGATTAGCTGTTTGCCTATGCCTCCCTAACCGCAGCAAAGAATTTCCAAAGAAAGGAAGGAGAAAGGAAGGAGAAAGGTACCATTTAGTATGGGCTTAACATTTTGACTGCGAAGTGGTACATATGTGTACCACTAGGTAATTCTTCATTTACGTACCGGAATATACAAATAACATTTCAACTATTTTGCTACCTTTTCTGAAATAAATTTTGGAGTAAAAGGTAACATATTATGGTTCAATTGTATTCTTTAGACTTTTTAAATAAATTAAAAAGGTATCAGAGCAGAAAAGCCTGTTTTTCAAAACAACTTCTTCTAACCTAACCAAACCGACCGTAGCAATCACACAATCGTAGTCATCGTGTTAAAAGAACCCGTTATCCACGCACATGGTACATAGAAACAGTTGTTTGAGAAAAAAGTTTACGAAACAAAATAAAAGTTAAAGGAGAAAGTAGTACAGTAGGTAAAATCAGGACGGCAGTGAACCGAAAAAAAGGTGGTCCGTAAAAAAATAAAAAACTTGTTCATTCTATTTCAACAAAAAGAACACCTAACTAACCATCAGCTTGGGAACTCTCATATTTCCCCTTACAGCGCCAATTCCCATATATGCAGTAGTTGTATTCCACTGTGGGGACATTTTCACTTCATTAGCAGTTTGAACTAACGAATAAGGAAATAAAAACGGAAATATTTTAAGCCCTGATAAAACAGTAATAACGCAATCAGGACCAAATGACAGCACATTGAGTTTCCACCTCTCAACGTGCGTAGCAGACTCTAAAGAAACTATAACCACAGGGAAATTTTATGAGTTCCTGTACCAATTCCTTAAAATATTAAGTATGTAGCTCGAATCAACGTTACTTTTAAAAAACTGGTGGAAGTCATACGTCCTTCCAGCATTGTAAGTCTGATGATGCAGTGTTACCACCTGGAACAAAATGATGCTCCTGACAGACTAGTGTAGTTCGCATATACAGAAGAGGTTTCAATCCAGCGGCATGAACCCCTCGTGACACAACGCGGGGATAAAAATTAGCCATCAGTGTTCATCTAGCAGTTCTTTGTAGTATAATTTCCGAAATGTTTACTTTTAGTTGATTCTCCACATAGTTGATTGTGCTTCTTATGACGTCAATTAGGAAACCAACTATATTTAAAACTTCTGATATTGAATTATGAAGTACTGTCAAACATCAATAATGAAATTGATTTATTCAAATTAACATCAAAGTTATCCATTTATTTAACACACGCCAACCCAACATAACACAACCCAGCCCAGCACAACTCAGCTCAGCACAACCCTATCAAACGTCGCCCAGCCGAACCCAATCAAACGTCGCCCAGCCGAACCCAATCAAACGTCGCCCAACCTAACCTAGCCCAATGCAACCCAACCTAACCATCGATAAAACCTTCCAACTATACAACAAAGCTTATAAACAGATGAGAAAGTGCTGACAAACAAACAACAACCGGCTTTTAGAGAAAATTAATCTTAGGAGTCCGTACACCGACGCATACCTCGAATTACAACTTGAGATCCGTCGACTTTGAGAAAATCTAATTTTCAAAAAACCTTGGAATAATGTTACTTGCAATAGTGGTTTGAAACCTTAAAATGAGCAAGTTATGACAAATCTTAATGATGATTTTAACGAAGGTATGTCAGTTGAGGGGTTTTGTGGACTCGTGAACTCCGACTGGTTATTTCCACTAGTAGCGTACGCATTGAAATGTTTTGCACTGCCAGAACTTGTGAAGAAGCTGCTCGAAAAGACTCAAGTTTGATTTTTTTAGACCCTAAGAATTTTTCATACGTAATTTACAAGTACAAGCAGTAAGATTTCTGGATTATTCTAAACAAAGAAATCACTAAAACTGGTACATGTAATGAAGTTTTGTGAATTTCGGAGCCACTCTTGACCACGATGTTTGCATTGTTGTTAAATTTCATGTGAATTATGATAACTCCTTCAAGATCAAGTTTTCAAGCAGAAGTTACTCTAATATGAAGCCTGTTGACACACAGCAGACTAACCGTATTCCAGCAAAATAGAAATTTTACTGAAATATATTAGATGATAATTTGTTTAGAATCTTAGAATTTGTTTCCTAAACCTTCGAGCTAATTTCATTTGAACTTCCATCATCTAAAATGAAAAAGAATTCAAGTGTCCGAGAGATAAACTTCTAAAATCGAAGTGTTGGACAATTGAGGTTTAGAACTTAACCAGTACCTGAATTAAAATAATCCAGGATGTAATGTAGCACCAACCACCGTTAATCAATGATTGATAAATTTGAGCGATGGTCGGTCATAGTAATACTGAGTCAATTAATTTTAGGAACAGAAAATGAAAATGCTCATTGAATTTTAGGAAGCGGTGCTCTCATGTAATGATGCTTGGAACCTAATTATTTCTGTAAATTTACACCCGTGTATCACGAATTTGAAAATGAAAACTATCGCGAACGAATATCGGTTGAGATATTGACCAAATTACTCAATTAATTAGTAGTATTTAAACTACAGCTCATTTGTTGTCTTCAACGCTCATCTGATGCTGTGCAATCTACGAAACTTTGTTGGCGCTCTTAAAATACGAACATGCTGAATTATACAACACCTATCGGAAGCCATCAAAATCCATCAAAATCTATCAAATTCCATCAAATTCCATCAAATTCCATCAAATTCCATCAAATTCCATCAAATTCCATCAAATTCCATCAAATTCCATCAAATTCCATCAAATTCCATCAAATTCCATCAAATTCCATCAAAATCCATCAAAATCCATCAAAATCCATCAAAATCCATCAAAATCCATCAAAATCCATCAAAATCCATCAAAATCCATCAAAATCCATCAAAATCCATCAAAATCCATCAAAATCCATCAAAATCCATCAAAATCCATCAAAATCCATCAAAATCCATCAAAATCCATCAAAATCCATCAAAATCCATCAAAATCCATCAAAATCCATCAAAATCCATCAAAATCCATCAAAATCCATCAAAATCCATCAAATCAAAATCCATCAAATCAAAAGCCATCAAATCAAAAGCCATCAAATCAAAAGCCATCAAATCAAAAGCCATCAAATCAAAAGCCATCAAATCAAAAGCCATCAAAAGCCATCAAAAGCCATCAAAAGCCATCAAAAGCCATCAAAAGCCATCAAAAGCCATCAAAAGCCACCAAGGTTAACATCGGCATCTTTGGGATGCTTTATTTCCAATCAAGCCTGATACATATGATCTTAGCATTGGTTTTTCAAATGTCTTATAACTAACCCTATATATAGGACACCATGACGGTTCCCCCGTAAAGCCGGTACCCATTTCCGACACCTGGGTCGAGTGGGGTATTGTGCTTGAGCTTTCCCTTATACCCAACGGGGAAAATCTCCGCGCCAGCGCTGGGAACGAACCCGCGACTTCCAGCATACAAGTTCGATCCCTTAACCGCTGTGCCACGGAAAGCCATCAAAAGCCATCAAAAGCCATCAAAAGCCATCAAAAGCCATCAAAAGCCATCAAAAGCCATCAAAAGCCATCAAAAGCCATCAAAAGCAATCAAAAGCCATCAAAAGCCATCAAAAGCCATCAAAAGCCATCAAAAGCCATCAAAAGCCATCAAAAGCCATCAAAAGCCATCAAAAGCCATCAAACGCCATCAAAAGCCATCAAAAGCCATCAAAAGCCAGCAAAAGCCATCAAAAGCCATCAAAAGCCATCAAAAGCCATCAAAGTCCGTCAAAGTCCATCAAAGTCCATCAAAGTCCATCAAAATCCATCAAAATCCATCAAAATCCATCAAAATCCATCAAAATCCATCAAAATCCATCAAAAGCCATCAGTAGCCATCAGTAGCCATCAAAAGCCATCAAAAGCCATCAAAAGCCATCAGTAGCCATCAGTAGCCATCAGTAGCCATCAGTAGCCATCAAAAGCCATCAAAAGCCATCAAAAGCCATCAAAAGCCATCAAAAGCCATCAAAAGCCATCAAAAGCCATCAAAAGCCATCAAAAGCCATCAAAAGCCATTAATTGCCATCAATAGCCATCAATAGCCATTAATTGCCATCAATTGCCATCAATTGCCATCAATAGCCATCAATAGCCATCAAAAGCTCACAGAAGCCTATGTAAGCCCACAAAAGCCAACTGATACCAGCCGAAGTTAACTCAACCAAGGCCTTCATCTCTCGCCTCTTACTCCTTATCCTCTCCATTTGTCTCTCTTCCTTCTCGTCGTCGTTCGTTCTTCTTCCTCCCTATCCTTCCAATGCTACCTCGTCCGATCCCATCCTATCTTTTTCGAAGCTTAGGTGGCACAACTTAGCATCTCCGGTGCATGGCAGAAGCAGCATCGTGTCTGTTTTGTCACGAGTATGAAGTGGGCATGTCGTAACTATCGTGCTGAACGAAATAGCTAATGTCATCTATATTAATGGTTTACTACGATTCATATAAGCAATTCCGTGATGTACGAGAGTTATTCCAATATGGAACTTATCTTCATCATCTTAATGAATGAATACACTGCTATTCAGCAAATAGTATAGTGCGTATTTAGGTAGTCAATATCTCCGAAATTCATGATGAGCGATAGTTTTTTCACAGATAGATTCATAATGTGTGGACGTAAATCTACTTAAAATACACGTTGAAGACGTAACGATGGAGCATCACTTCTGCAATAATACCAAATTTCGGTCAATATTAATTTTAATGTTGTCAACGTTTTTCAAAATTTCGTTGCCACATTTATGTAATTGGAGAAATTTTGAAACGTTTTACATGAATGATATTGTGCTCGCAAATACAGTAACACCTTCTTCATTGCGCTTTTCGTAATTGCAAGATTTCGTCATTGCTCTTTATTTTTCGAGATCGCGCTTTTGTTATTGCTCAGAGAATGGAGTTGCCAGACAGCTCCATTTGAACGGGCAAGCAGCACCTCTTCCGTCAGCGCAATTGTTGTACTATTTTCTATCAGCTTGTGGTTTCTTGCCCTCAAAATGAAGCGGAAGAAATTAACACGAGTTCTGGAGGCAAAATCGGAAGCCCCAAATAAGAGGAAAGGGACAAGCATATATATAAAATTGAAAGTGTTGAAAAACCATCAGGAGGGCTGGAATGGTATGGAGATATCTAGAGTTATGGGGATCCCAGCATCAACAGTAAGATTTATTATCAAAAATGAACCTAAAATTAAACAGTGCAAAACATGTTACTGTCTCTGATACTCAAAAAAGAAGAGACCCGTACTTGAAATGATGTCGCTGAAAGAATCTATGCTATTTCAGAAATATGTGATCAAAGAGCACGTAGCTTGTCCCTTAGTGAACGTTTAATTCAGACTGAAGCTTTGTCTTTGCATGCACACTTAAAATCATGTGCTGATTACAAATTTGATTCTATTCCTAATTTTTCAGCCAATCGAGGATGGTTTGCTGGTTATAAACGAAGGTTCAACTTTAAAATTGTTCAATACACGGAGAGGCTGCTAATTCAAATTTTAGCTCTGTGGCGCCATTTGGTGAAAAATTTGAGCACATGATTACACAAGGGGGATACACGGATAACAAGAAAAGAGTTCATAGAGTGGTTCAGAGATAATTTTGTTCAGTTTATTGTACAATTTACAAAGCAGGAAAACCTAGGTAAAAAAGCTCTGTTACTTTTGAATAATGCTCCAGGTCATCTCCTGGAGGACTGAACGAAATGTTTCCACACATACAGGTTACATTCCTGCTCCCGCATACTACGTCTGTACTACACCCTATGGACGAAGGCGTCTTCAGAGCTTTTAAGGCTTACTACTTACGAGACACTATGAAAAAACTTGTAGATGAGGCTGATAAAAGTATGGAGGGTATCAAATGCTATTGGATAGGTTTCAATAATAAACAGTTATAGAAATCATCAAAAATGGTTAGAATAATGTCTTCGACAACATTGAATTCTGCATGGAAGAAATTGAGGCCAGTGTGTGATTCAAACGATTCACAGCCCATCAAAGGAGCTTGCAGCAGAAGCTGGTTTTGCGGAACTAACATCTGATCTTATTAATGAATTCCTAAGCAGTCACGAACAGGAACTTTCAGTTGATGAATTAGTAGCTATACACAATGATAGCAGTGAAGGCGATGTTACAGAAATTCTTGCTGAAGATTTACCTATCGATGTAGTTCCAGCAAATGAAAGGAAGAAGGATTTAGCAGAATTTCTGGGAGTGGCTGAAAAGCTCAAGAGGAAGGCGTCATCAGTAGAAGTGGATGCAAAGAAAGTTCGCTCATTCCACCAATCATTAGACGCATTGATGAGTTACTGTAAGAATGAATGAATTATTGGTAGTAGCTATTACGTTTCATTAGTTATTATTAAAATTTCACTGTTTACAACAGTGATAACATTAAAACTTTCTTTTATATTTTAATTTTCATATCCTATTTTCAGTAAGATATTTAATGTGTTAAATCTTGTTAGTTTGTCATAATTTGATATAACTGCAAAATATCAAACGAATTTTTCTCCTCCAGTATCATAACGATAACTTCAGAAAACTACTCTAGAGACCCTACTCCAGAACCTTTACGTAAGTAGCTTAGTTACCCGCAAACAACCACTTTCTCTGAATGTTTTTGTCATTGCGCTGCTTCGGTCATTGCTCAAAGTTTCGGGAACGCAACGCAGCAATGACGGAGGTATTATTGTACTTAATTTTCGAGACATAGCATAAATAACGTTCAGGAAAGAATAGCAGTAACTGTAGTTTCGATATGGCTCTTCCGGTGTAAGGTTGATACTGAACGAACGCAGTTATTGGCGGACAACGTTGTCGGTATGGCTAAGTTAAGTTATTTTACGTTTACTTAGGTTGGTTTAGGTTAGTTCGTTTAACTAATCTAACTTTACCTAACCTCACCTATCGTTGCGTCAATACCGTATTTCAGCTTATTTAAGTGTCCGTTTGTTCAATTTTACACAAGACGTTCCTGTAACTTCAAAGTTAAGTATCTCGAAAAGTAGGCATTTGCGAGACAAATGTCATGCGTGTACATCGTCTTAAAATGTACCCTATTAATGTGGCAACGAAATTTTTAAAATCATTGAAGACAGTAAAATCAATACTGACCTTTTTTAAATACGAAACCAGAGTTTATTGCCCACGTTTTAAACTGATATTAACAATACTTATACCAAACACAAAAAAAAATTGTCCATAGTTACAAAAATATGTTACATTTTAATAAAATATGACAGCTATTCTTCAGTCACATGCACAACGTCTAGGATTTGCAAAACACAGGGAAAACAGGGGGGACGGTTCCGATTAAGACCCGCAAAACTTACAAAAAATTCCACCAGCCGGAGCCAATGGTGACCCAACCCAAAGAAGCCCAACCAAACCGAAGCGTGACCAACCCAACCGAAGCGTGACCAACCCAACCGAAGCGTGACCAACCCAACCGAAGCGTGACCAACCCAACCGAAGCGTGACCAACCCAACCGAAGCGTGACCAACCCAACCGAAGCGTGACCAACCCAACCGAAGCGTGACCAACCCAACCGAAGCGTGACCAACCCAACCGAAGCGTGACCAACCCAACCGAAGCGTGACCAGCCCAACCGAAGCGTGACCAACCCAACCGAAGCGTGACCAACCCAACCGAAGCGTGACCAACCCAACCAAAGCGTGACCAACCCAACCAAAGCGTGACCAACCCAACCAAAGCGTGACCAACCCAACCGAAGCGTGACCAACCCAACCGAAGCGTGACCAACCCAACCGAAGCGTGACCAACCCAACCGAAGCGTGACCAATCCAACCGAAGCGTGACCAACCCAACCGAAGCGTGACCAACCTAACCGAAGCGTGACCAACCTAACCGAAGCGTGACCAACCTAACCGAAGCGTGACCAACCTAACCTAACCGAAGCGTGACCAATCCAACCGAAGCGTGACCAACCCAACCGAAGCGTGACCAACCCAACCGAAGCGTGACCAACCCAACCGAAGCGTGACCAACCCAACCGAAGCGTGATCAACCCAACCGAAGCGTGACCAACCCAACCGAAGCGTGACCAACCCAACCCAATGAATTATTCGACGTTACAATGTATCAAGTAGACAAAAGTCGACTTGAAAAAATTTTGACCAGACCATGGCGTTGACCAGTCGCCGGTCCTATTTGACCATTCCATATTTTAATCTATAGCGCCATCCATTGAATTGGACGTTAAACTGAAGCGGGCCCTAATCGGAATTGAAGCCAAAACAGGAATTCTAAAGCTTAAAATTACACTTTAAACTCAATTCGTAAGGTTGTGTCTTGTCACAAACCTTGGTAAATGTTGAGGAGAAGCTACTAATCGATTTTCGAAAATTTGTTGCTTGAGTCATGGTAATTACATCGAAGTAAATAACTATTCTTTTATGACGTTTTTCAGGCAAATGAGTATTTAACAAGTTATAGCGGTATGTTAATTTTCGTCTTTGAATGCTGAAATGCGCTCGAATAAACGTCGAATGAACGTCGAATGAACGTTGAGGAGAGGGCAGTAATCGATTCACGAATTTTAATACTTGTATAGCTAGTGGTTATTAGATCGAAATAAAAACTTTTTAGGTACGCACTTTTCGTTGCAAATAAATATTCAGCGAGTTATAGCGGTAATCTTAACGTAAATTAACGTAACTTAACGCAACCTAATGATCATTCGAGCGCGTCGGAAGGGAGAGTCCATTGTAGTCTCTCCCTCAGGACTATTTCTGGTCAATATTGAATTTAAGGTAAATCTGAACGATATGTCAGTTGTCGATTTTCCACTTTTTGGTACCTGAACCTAATTAATTGAATCAAAATAAACAAGTTTTCTCCTATGCACTTTCCGTCTCAAATGAGTATTTTACGATTTATAGCGGTAAGTTTAGTTTCGTCTTTGATGACGAATGCGCTCGAATAAACAGTTACTCATCGATTTTTAAATTTTTGTTGCTTGAATCATGGTAATAACATCGAAATAAACAACTTTTCTTCCATACACTTTTTTCGTCAAATGAGTATTTAACGAGGTATAGCGGTAGGTTTGGTTTCGTCTTTGATGACGATCGCGCTGAAAGCGAACGCTCATTGCAGTGTTGCTGTCCGACGTGCTCCTCGAATTACTTGCCGCTTCAAACACTGGAGTTGCGGTAAGTCATTTACCGCTATAACTAATAAAATACTCATTTGAGACGGAAAGTGCATAGAAGAAAACTTGTTTATTTCGATCTTATTAACTATGCTAAGGCATCAAAATTTACAAAATCGATAACTGACATATCCTTCAGATTTACCGAATTTAATGTTGTCAACGATTTCAATTATTTCGTTGCCACTTATGGATAATATGGTTCAATTGAAAAAGTTTTACACGAATGACGCTCGCAAATGCTTAGTTATCGAGATATTTAACTTTTAAATTATAGGAACGTCGTATATAAAATTGAACAAACGGAAACGTAAATAAACAGAAAAACGGTTTTGACGTAACGCGATAGGTGTGGTTAGGTTAGGTAAAGTCATGTTAGTTAAGTAAACTAACCCAAGAAAACCTAAAATACCTTAATTCAACTTAACCATACCGAGGCCGTATCGAAAGTGCCATTAATGCGATTCTTACCTGAACGTCATTTATGCTATATCTCTAAAACTAAGCATTTGCGAGCACAATATCATTCGTGTAAAACATCTTAAAATGTCTCTAATTACCTAGATCTCGCAACGAAATTATGAAAATCGTTGAAAACGTCAAATTCAATACTGACCCTATTTCTTCCCGCTTCAAAGACTACAATTGCGAGTAGTAACCTTCCGCTATAACTCGTTAAATACTCATTTGCCCCAAAAAGTGCATAAAAGAAAAGTTGTTTATTTCGATCTAATTACCATGATACACGCAACAAAAATTC
The DNA here is from genome assembly GCA_030386875.1 of Morinoia aosen. Classification (NCBI taxonomy): domain Eukaryota; kingdom Metazoa; phylum Arthropoda; class Malacostraca; order Amphipoda; family Talitridae; genus Morinoia; species Morinoia aosen. The sequence goes on along the minus strand of CM059557.1, from coordinate 20,094,480 downwards.
GAAAATCGATTAGTAGCTTCCTTAACATTAACCCAAAACTTAGCTCTCCATTATAAGCCCGGAGATGGAGTTGCTGGAAGATTTTTTGATGACATGTCAGGCGCGACTTCCACAAGTATTCAGGAAAGTAATCCTCCTACACGATCAGCTCGCTAGACTATTTCTCAACTCGTTCACTTCTGCTGTTTCACTTTACTGAGCTTAGCCTTCGTCGTGCTCTCTCGAAATCCGCTACGAAATAACACAAGCACGAAACCAGGCACAGCCCGCTAGGGGCGAACACAGACATTCCTCTGTACACTACTATCATAATAATGATAGACACGCACACACGTTCAAACACACACGCACACACTTATGTACACACGCACACTTTTCAAATCACCACAAATCACAAGCAACGCAATGAGATACACCATCGTGTAAAATGCCAAAATAATATATGTATCAAAATGCAATGCTATTTACTTCAATTTCTATGTTTAACTTTCAAACACCACAAACATTTCATTCACCAATTCCAACACCATTGATGAAGAAACTTCATTCAATTCACTTGACGTGAAACCTAATTCTATTGACGAAAATTAACAAATCACCACAATTCAGAAGCAACCCACTTTGAGACACCATCGTCTCAAAATACAAACCAATATATATATATATATATATATATATATATACACGTCTTTCACCCTAAACTCTACATCGAACTTGGAAACACCTCAAGAATTTAATTTACCAAAAGCAATATCATTCGCATATATACTAACAGTAATATCAACCTAACCTTGTCACTAACAAACTGATGCGAAATAATTCCTCAAAACCATTCACATGAATAACAAAGCCTAACCAAAACGATGGCACCCTCCTTCATAGTATAACACAGACCATACGTATGTGTTACAACTCATCAAATCTTTAAATTAGCTTTCGTGTCACACTGTCACACCCTATCTAAAGAAATATAATGTTCTCTAACCCAACCTAACTGAACGCAAAGTCACCTAACCTCAACTAACGAAACATGGTCTAAACTCACCTAAAAAAATCTAATTTATCGTAACCTACTCTAACCTAACTCAAGTTAACCTAACTTGCTCTAAATATGACGTGAATTAACTTACTTGACACATTTCCAACTCACCTACATACGACTAAACTTTACTAATTCAGGGTTCCCTGTCCTGTTCTAAACTTACAATTTCGGTAGCACCTATTTTATCTGATTTATTTCTTACGCGATTGCCCTTATTCCTCACGAATTCCTAACCTCTATGTGCGCTAAAATATCCTTCCATCCAACTGTAACTTATAACAAATTGATATTCTATTGGTCACAAAATGAAAATGCGTTCCATAACTATTTCACCGGCAGAGACATTCTGGCTCCTATATTTTCTCGTTTAATTATGTGGATTAGGGTTTGATTTGGTTTCTTCAAAATTTTACCTCACGAAATATTGTCACGAAACATTTATTACATTTCGGTTTATGAATGGGTGCGCATCACTAACCTTTTCCTTGGTTTCGAAGTTGACTAGTTTAATTCGTTCTAATCGACAATTCATCAAATATCCAACCTACATACTCAACAGAAATTAAATGTCACGAAGAAATGACGTCACAACGATGCATATTTCGAAATAATAGATAAAATCTTTATTTTGCGGTAAGCTACTTTTCAAAATTCAAGCATAAATCTTTACGTTCGAAACAGCGTAATAAAACAGTTATCATTAACAATTCATTCTAGGTCTAATCAGCAAAGTCTCTTATAACTGTGCATCACAACTCCTTCAACGAATATATATACAACGCGCTATCGCGCGCTAAGTTGAACGCCGAAGAAATAAACTCTCCATTTTGGGAACGCTTGGCGAGATCTCAAGCTCTCGCCAAGCGAAAGCGTTATTGTGTTGAAGTCAGTTAATACAAAAAAAGAACGCATTCGCAGCAAATCTCATGGAAACTTTCAACAATATTTGAGCATTTGTCACTCATCTATAATTTTGAGTGCACTTACAACTTACATACAACTACGAACTTTCTAAAAGCATCATTGACACCAAATCAAACTCTTCATATCAGAAATCAAACTTAGGAATTCCCCATTCATTACGACAACATCATATCCGAACATATTTCTGACATTTCTCAAACAAATTTATCTGTGAACACCTGCGGCTATAGCTTTGAATCACTGATGTGTTTCCTAATAGACATCATTTTCGCCACAACAATTATTAGTTCACGAATGTGAACAATTTCAACCTCTTTCTAATCATATATTTCTATTGTGGATCGATACAGAAACATTCAATTAGGCTGAGTGGAATTTATAAATTATTGTTGCAAATACATTAGTTATACCATTTCAAATTCAATAAATAACATCATTCAAACACACAAAACCTGCACAAGATTTCGTTGTCTTCGGGGACACATATTCACCAAATATTAATCATCAGTTATCACCTCGTAATCTTGTCTATACTCACTCAAATGATGACTTCCTGAAACTCACGCATGCAATGTGAGCGATTTTGAGGCCTTCAAACAACGACTTTTAATTAGTATTATTGGAGATCGAATTTTTCGTGAACACTTGACAGGTTCTTTTTCGTGAAGATCCAGCAATGTTACATCCCAACCATAAAACATTATGATACAAATATTCACTCAAACTATACCCTTCCTAGAAAATGCCTCGTTCAATCAAAGCATATGTCGACATGAACCATTTTCGTGTTGTTTGAACCAATATATCGAGAGATTCGTTCTTCAATGAGCTTTATTAATTTAGAAAATGAAAAGTCAAATTCTTGGACTATGAGCTCTTTCAATTTCAAATTTCTAACGTCAAAAAACAAGTTTCAAACACAACACAAATAGGCACAAAGACCTGTGCCGAACGAAAAATATTTAGAACCTATATCTCTATTGAGATGACTAATTTCAAGTGTATCACCTTTGAATTATAGTTCAGTTACGAAGTTTAACCTATATTCGCCTTGTTTTCCGGTGACACAATTTGCGATGAAAAATATTATAAGATTGCTATAAAATTGCTCTCAACAACGCTAGCTCAGTAGTTGCCGAATTTTTGGCGTCGAAAACTACTCGCTTTGCGTATTTGAACTCATACTACGAAGTAACGTCGATGATGCTGACACTTTAAAGTAAAACACTAGATTGAACATTGAATTTGTAATGTGATGAAGTGACGACAACATATAATAGGTCATCAAAAAGAAATGAAGCTTAACTGAAATCAGCACCTCGAACGAATATCAGCATCTTTTCTCGTCAAAAACGCATCAACAGCAATAGTTACGCCTCTACGCAACATCTGATTTGCGATTTATGTCACTTTATATTACTTCAACTTGATAATTATAGTACAATTATTATAAGAAGCTGCAAATTTACGTCTCAACTACTAAACCTCATTACTATATTGCCATTCAAAGCGGCCATACCGCTTCAAATTACTCTTACATTCATACACTCAAGAAGCAGGGTAAATAAAACGCGTAACCATAATTTTTTCTCTTCTGCCAAACATGTTAGAATTGAAATAATACTACCATAAGCTGAATCACAAAGTCTAAACACATTTATTCTATATAAAGTTCCAAGTTAAACCAGTTTCAACACTTGAAAACGATGATTGACTAGTCATGACTGCAAGTAATGCGAATCTATAAGCGAAAGAACCGAGTTCGAGTATTGAGTTCCACGTCAAAATAAATTTATAATAACTATAACAACACTGTAGACCTATAACAAATTATCAACAGCGTCTCCAATTCGAAAAAAATTGGTAAAACTTTGAACTTTAACAAACAATCGAAAGATATCGGATCAAACTCCACAAAAAATAAAACATAACCGTCATGATGTTCAAGATCCTTATACAGCCCTCACAACTCGAGCAAGCTGGGGTGCCTCAACGCAGTCACCCATGGTTTTCATTGCGGAGACTTCAATGCCTTCATTGGAATAATCCGTGTCAAAAATCTGCGGAGATTGAAAGACCTTTTCACTGGCACATTTTGCGTCCAGGGGAAATTTATTTCGATGTTTTTTCCATTTTTCTCAAAAACTTGAAAAGCTAGGAGTTTGAGACATGTATCATTAAAGAAAGATATCCTCGAGACGCATCAGTACAGAGTACTTAAAAGCCCTCAAGGGTAACGCAGGGGGCGTGAGAGGGGTAATAAAAGTCGGAATGACGTGAAAACCATGTTTTTTTCATATATATATGGAACGGTTGATGCGATCGTTCCACAAAAGCTATTTTGTATGTAGCGTGAAAAAACGAGCAAAAAGTGTTCAACAACTTTGCCTGTAAAACGAAGCGTTCTCCAATGTTTTTGGTTTAAGTGAATTTTCAGACAAAAAGGAGTATTTTTAAATCGCTCATTTTGAGAAAAGTATCGCAATTATCGCTTCATAAATTTGATAGATTTTAGAAAAAACTCCAATCTACATTCTATCAAATTTTGAGAGGCGAACGGCCATCGAAAACGCCGCAACTGGCAGCCAAAGTGACACTTGAAAAACGGCCGTTTTTTTACCCAAAAGTTTTTCATTCATTGAACATTTTCCCGAATACTTTTCGACGTAACGATCACACCGTCGTAAAGCCCGAATTTTTCTCTACCAGTTCCGACCAATTCAGCTCCTCCGACGGCGCAATGAAAAATATCTTCATGTTTGAAATGACCCTATTTTCGGTCGGTTTTCGAGTTCTCGGGGGTCTCCTATGGGGTCTTGGGGCCTGGAAAGGGGTCCGTATGTCTTAGAATTTTCCCTTGTACACGCTCACCAAATTTGAAAGCGCTGGCACCTCGGGAAGTCGGTTTTGGCTCGAGTTAGGGAGTGATTTGCTATATCTCCGATGCTCCACCTTTATGGCGACAAGCAATTCCGATCTTGGTGCCACTTAAAATTTTTTCACGGGTACTATTTTTAGTCTCTTCTCGCAACACTACTACAAAGTTCGCCCGCCGCAAGTAACCAGGCACAGCCCGCAAGGGGCGAACACACAGACATTCCTCTGTACACCACTATCATAATAAGCACAACACACACGCACACACTTATGTACACGCACATGCACACTTTTCAAATCACCACAAATCACAAGCAACGCAATGAGATACACCATCGCGTCAAATGCCAAAATAATATATGTATCAAAATGCAATGCTATTTACTTCAATTTCTATGTTTAACTTTCAAATACCACAACCATTTTATTTTTCAACACTAATACCATTGCTCAATTGACGAAACAAATCACCACAATTCAGAAGCCACCCACTTACAGACAACATCGTCTCACAAAACAAACCAATATACAAAGTCTTTCACTCTAAACTCTATGTCGAACTTGAAAACACCACAACAATTTCATTTAGCAAAAGCAATATCATTCACATATATGCTAACAGTAATATCAACCTAACCTTGCCACTAACAAACTGGTGCGAAATTAGTTCTCTAAACCATTCACATGAAAAACACAGCCTATCCAAAACGATGATACCCTCATTCATAGTATTACACTGACTAAACGTATGTCTTACAACCAACAAACTGGTGAAAAATCAATTCACCAAACCATTCCCATGCTCATCACAGCCTAACCAAAACGATGGCAGCCTCATTCGTAGTATTACACTGACTATACGTATGTGTTACAGCTCATCAAATCTTTAAATCAGTTTGCGTGTCACACTCTATCTAAAGTAATATAACGTACTCTAAGCCAACCTAACTCAAGGCAAAGTCACCTAACCTCAACTAACATAGTCTAAAATCACCTAAGCAAACCTGATTAAACGTAACCTACTTTAACCTAACTGAAATTAACCTATCTTGCTCTAAATATGACTTTAATTAACTTACTCGACACACACTTCCAACTCACCTACATACAACTAAACTTTACTAATTCAGGGTGCCCTGTCCTGTTCTATAGTTCAAATTTCGGTCCCACGTATTTTACCTTAATTCATTCTTATGTCTTTGCCCTTATTCCTCAAGAATTCAAAATCTCTTTGTACGCTAACATCCTTCCATGAAATTCTAAATAATAACCACTTAAAATCCTAATGGTCAAATAACGAAAATGCGTTCCATTACTATTTCGCCAGCAGAGACATTCTGGCTGCTCTATTTTCTCGTTCAATTATGTGGAATAGGGTCTGCTTGAATTTGTTCAAAATTTTAGCTAACGAAATATTGTGACGAAACATTTATTACATTTTGGTTTATTCATGGGTTCGCATCACTAGACTTTCCCTCTGTTTCGAAGTTGACAAGTTCACTTCGTTGTAATCGACAATTCAACAAATATCCAACCTACATACTCCAAAGAAATTCGATGTCACGAAGAAATGATGACGTCACAGCGATGGCAATTGGGAAATATTACATAAAATCTTCATTTTGCCAATAAGCTACTTTTCAAAATTCAAGTCTAAAGCTTTACGGTGCAAAAATCGTAATCAAACAGTTATCATTAACAATTAATTATAGGGCTAGCAATCAAAGTCTCTTAACTGTGCATCACAAATCGGTAAACGAATATATACACACCGCGCTATCGCGCTAAGTTGAAGGCCCAAGAAATAAACTCTCCATTCTGGGAACGCTTGGCGAGACCTGAAGCTCTCGCCAAGCGAAAGTGTTTTTGTGTTGAAGTCAACAAATACAAAGAAAGAACGCATTCACAGCAAATCTCTTGGAAACTTTCAACAATATTTGAGCATTTGGCCTTCAGCTACAATTTTGAGTGCACTCACAACTTACATTCCACTAAAAGCTTTCTAATGCATCATTGACAAGAAATTCATCTCTTCATATCAGAAATCAAACTTAGCAAGTCCACATTCATTACGACAACATCATATCCGAACATATTCCTGACATTTCTCAAACAAATGAATCTGTCAACAACTGCGGCTATAGCTTAGAATCACTTATATTTCCCAATAGACATTATTTTCACCACAACAATCAATTATTTCAGGAATGTGAACAATTTGAACCTCTCTCTAATCTTCTATTTCTATTATGGATCGATACAGAAACATTCAATTAGGCTGAGTGGAATTTATAAAACATTCTTGCAAATATATCAGTTATACCATTTTAAATCTCATAAATAACATCATTCAAACATACAAAACCTGCAAAATATTTCGTTGTCTTCGGGGACAAATATTCACCAAATATTAATCATCAGTTAGAACCTCGTATTGTTGTCTATACTCACTCAAATGATGACTTCCTGAAACTCACACATGCATGGTGAGCGATTTTGAGGCCTTCAAACAACGAGTTTTAATTATTATTATTATTGGAGATCGAATTTTTCGTGAACACTTGACAGGTTCTTGGTCGTGAAGATCCAGCAATTTTACATCCCAACCATAAAAAATTATGATACAAATATTCACTCAAACTATACCCTTCCTAGAAAATGCCTCGTTCAATCAAAGCATATATGTCGACATGAACCATTTTCGTGTTGTTTGAACCAATATATATCGAGAGATTCGTTCCTCAATGAGCTTTATTAATTTAGAAAATGAAAAGTCAAATTCTTGGACTATGAGCTCTTTCAATTTCAATTTTCTAACGTCAAAAAACAAGTTTCAAACACAACACAAATAGGCACAAAGACTTGTGCCGAACGAAAAATATTTAGAACCTATATCTCTATACAGATGACTCATTTCAAATGTATCACCTTTGATTTATAGTTCAGTTACGAAGTTTAACCTATATTCGCCTTGTTTTCCGGTGACACAATTTGCGATGTCAAAATATTATAAGATTGCTATAAAATTGCTCTCAACAACGCTAGCAAAGTAGTTGCGGAATTTTTGGCGTCGAAAACTACTCGCTTTGCGTATTTGAACTCATACTACGAAGTAACGTCGATGATGCTGACACTTTAAAGTAAAACACTAGATTGAACATTGAATTTGTAATGTGATGAAGTGACGACAACATATAATACGTCATCAAAAAGAAATCAGGCTTCACTGAAATCAGCACCTCGAACGAATATGAGCATCTTTTTTCGTCAAAAACGCATCAACAGCAATATTTACGCCTTTACGCAACATCTGATTTGCGATTTATGTCACTTTATATTACTTCAACTTGATAATTATAGTACAATTATTATAAGAAGCTGCAAATTTAGGTCTCAAATACTAAACCTCATTACTATATGGCCATTCAAAGCGGCCATACCACTTCAAATTACTCTTACATTCATGGACCAACAAGCAGGGTAAATAAAACGCGTAACCATCATTTCTTTTTCTCTTCTGCCAAACATGTTAGAATTGAAATAATACTACCATAAGCTGAATCACAAAGTCTAAACACATTTATTCTCTATAAAGTTCCAAGTTTAACCAGTTTCAACACTTGAAAACGATGATTGACTAGTCATGACTGCAAGTTATGCGAATCTATAAGCGAAAGAACCGAGTTCGAGTATTGAGTTCCACGTCAAAATAAATTTATAATAACTATAACAACACTCTAGACCTATAACAAATTATCAACAGGGTCTCCAATTTGAAAACAATTGGTAAAACTTTGAACTTTAACAAACAATCCAAAGATATCGGATCAAACTCCACAAAAAATATAACATAACCGTCATGATGTTCAAGATCCTTATACAGCCCTCACAACACTCAAGCAAGCTGGGGTGCCTCAACGCAGTCACCCATGGTTTTCATTGCGGAGACTTCAATGCCTTCATTGGAATAATCCGTGTAAAAAATCTGCGGAGATTGAAAGACCTTTTCACTGGCACATTTCGCGTCCAGATTAAATTCATTTCGATGTTTTTTCCATTTTTCTCAAAAACTTGAAAAGCTAGGACTTTGAGACATGGATCATTATAGAAAGATATTCTCGAGACGCATCAGTACAGAGTACTTAAAAGCCCTCAAGGGTAAAGCAGGGGGCGTGAGAGGGGTAATAAAAGTCGAAATGACGTGAAAAACATGTTTTTTTCATATATACATGGAACGGTTCATGCGATCGTTCCACAAAAGCTTTTTTGTGTGTAGCGTGAAAAAACGAGCAAAAAGTGTTCAACAACTTTGCCTGTAAAACGAAGCGTTCTCCAATGTTTTTGGTTTAAGTGAATTTTCAGATAAAAAGGACTATTTTTAAATCACTCATTTTGAGAAAACTATCGCACTTGTGGCTTCATAAATTTGATAGATTTTACAAAAAACTCCAATCTACATTCTATCAAATTTTGGAGGGCGAAAGCCCATCGAAAACGCCGCAACTGGCAGCCAAAGTGACACTTGAAAAAGGGCCGTTTTTTTACCCAAAAGTTTTTCATTCATTGAACATTTTTCCGAATACTTTTCGACGTAACGATCACACCGTCATAAAGCCCAAATTTTTCTCTATCACTTCCCACCAAGTCAGCTCCTCCGACGGCGCGATCAAAAAAATCTTCATGTTTGAAATGACCCTATTTTCGGTGGGTTTTCGATTTCTCGGGGGTCTCCTATGGGGTCTTGGGGCCTGGAAAGGGGTCCGTAGGTCTTAGAATTTTCCCTTGTACACGCTCACCAAATTTGAAAGCGCTGGCACCTCGGGAAGTCGGTTTTGGCTCGAGTTAGGGAGTGATTTGCTATATCTCCGATGCTCCACCTTTATGGCGACAAGCAATTCCGATCTTGGTGCCACTTAAAATTTTTTCACGGGTACTATTTTTAGTCTCTTCTCGCAACACTACTACAAAGTTCGCCCGCCGCAAGTAACCAGGCACAGCCCGCTAGGGGCGAACACAGACATTCCTCTGTATACCACTAAGCACAACACAAACAGACATTCCTCTGCACCACTATCATAATAATTACAACACACACAAACACACACACACACACACACACTCACGGAGAGACATTCACACATTTACACAAACACAAACGCAAACAGTATTCTCGCACATGCATATGTCGTGCACAGTTTTCAAAGCACCCCAAATCAGAAGCAACGCAATGATATACACCATCGTCTCAAATGGCAAAATAATATATATTGATATTCAATGCTTCACCAACTCAAACACCATTGATGAAGAAACTTAATTCACTTTCATTCAATTGAGGTGAAACGTAATTCAATTAACGAAACTTAACAAATCACCACAATTAAGAAGCAACCCACTTTCACACACCATCGTCTCAAAAGACAAACCAATATATATACACGTCTTTCAACCTAAACTCTACATCGAACTTACAAACACCTAAAGAATTTAATTTACCAAAAGCAATATCATTCGCATATATACTAACAGTAATATCAACCTAACCTTGTCACTATAACAAACTGATGCGAAATAATTTCTCCAAACCATTCACATGAATAACAAAGCTTAACCAAAACGATGGCACCCTCATTCATAGTATAACACAGACCATACGTATAAGTTACAACTCATCAAATCTTTAAATCAGCTTTCGTGTCACACTGTCACACCCTATCTAAAGAAATATAATGTTCTCTAACCCAACCTAACTCAAGGCAAAGTCACCTAACCTCAACTAACGAAACATGGTCTAAACTCACCTAAAAAAAATCTAATTTATCGTAACCTACTCTAACCTAACTCAATTTAATCTATCTTGCTCTAAATATGACGTGAATTAACTTACTTGACACATTTCCAACTCACGTACATACAACTACACTTTACTAATTCAGGGTTCCCTGTCCTATATACTTACAATTTCGGTAGCACCTATTTTATCTGATTTATTGCTTACGCCTTTGCCCTTATATTCCTCACGAATTCCTAACCTCTATGTGCGCTAAAATATCCTTCCATCAAACTGTAACTTATAACCAATTGATATTCTATTGGTCACAAAATGAAAATGCGTTCCATAACTATTTCACCGGCAGAGACATTCTGCCTGCTATATTTTCTCGGTAAATTATAGGGATTAGGGTTTCATTGAAAATTTGTTCCAAATTTTACCTCACTAAATATTGTGACGAAACATTTATTACATTTCGGTTTATTAATGGGTGCGCATCACTAACCTTTTCCTTTGTTTCGAAGTTGACTAGTTTAATTCGTTCTAATCGACAATTCATCAAATATCCAACCTACATACTCAACAGAAATTCGATGTCACGAAGAAATGACGTCACAACGATGCATATTTCGAAATAATAGACAAAATCTTTATTTTGCGGTAAGCTACTTTTGAAAATTCAAGCATAAATGTTTACGTTCGAAACACCGCAATAAAACAGTTATAATTCACAATTAATTCTAGGTCTAATAATCAAAGTCTCTTATAACTGTGCATCACAACTCGTTCAACGAATATATACAACGCGCTATCGCGCGCTAACTTGAACGCCGAAGAAATAAACTCTCCATTTTGGGAACGCTTGGCGAGATCTCAAGCTCTCGCCAAGCGAAAGCGTTTTTGTGTTGAAGTCACTTAATACAAAGAAAGAACGCATTCGCAGCAAATCTCATGGAAACTTTCAACAATATTTGAGCATTTGGCACTCATCTATAATTTTGAGTGCACTTACAACTTACATACAACTACGAACTTTCTAAAAGCATCATTGACACCAAATCAATCTCTTCATATCAGAAATCAAACTTAGGAATTCCCCATTCATTACGACAACATCATATCCGAACATATTTCTGACATTTCTCAAACAAATTTATCTGTGAACACCTGCGGCTATAGCTTAGAATCACTGATGTGTTTCCTAATAGACATCATTTTCGCCACAACAATTATTAGTTCACGAATGTGAACAATTTCAACCTCTTTCTAATCATATATTTCTATTGTGGATCGATACAGAAACCTTCAATTAGGCTGAGTGGAATTTATAAATTATTATTGCAAATACATTAGTTATACCATTTCAAATTCAATAAATAACAACATTCAAACATACAAAACCTGCACAAGATTTCGTTGTCTTCGGGGACACATATTCACCAAATATTAATCATCAGTTACAACCTCGTAATCTTGTCTATACTCACTCAAATGATGACTTCCTGAAACTCACGCATGCAATGTGAGCGATTTTGAGGCCTTCAAACAACGACTTTTAATTATTATTATTGGAGATCGAATTTTTCGTGAACACTTGACAGGTTCTTGGTCGTGAAGATCCAGCAATTTTACATCCCAACCATGAAAAATTATGATACAAACATTCACTCAAACTATACCCTTCCTAGAAAATGCCTCGTTCAATCAAAACATATGTCGACATGAACTATTTTCGTGTTGTTTGAACAAATATATCGAGAGATTCGTTCCTCAATGAGCTTTATTAATTTAGAAAATGAAAAGTCAAATTCTTGGACTATGAGCTCTTTCAATTTCAATTTTCTAACGTCAAAAAACAAGTTTCAAACGCAACACAAATAGGCACAAAGACCTGTGCCGAACGAAAAATATTTAGAACCTATATCTCTATAGAGATGACTAATTTCAAGTGTATCACCTGTGAATTATAGTTCAGTTACGGAGTTTAACCTATTCGGCTTGTTTTCCGATGACACAATTTGCGATTTCCAAATATCATAGGTTTGCTTTAAAATTCCTCGCAAGAACGCCAGCACAGTACATGCGGGATTTTTGACGTCGAAAACAACTCGCTTTGCGTATTTGAACTCATACTACGAAGTAAGGTCGATGATGCTGACACTTTAAGGTAAAACACTAGGTTCAACTTCTGATTTGTAACGTGATGGAGTGAGGACAACAAATAATAAATCATCAAAAATAAATAAAGTTGAACTGAAACCGGCACCACGAACGAATGGGCATCGTTTTTGCTGAAAAACGCATCACGAGTAATATTTCAGCCTCTACGCAACATCTGATTTGCGGTTTATGGCGCTTTATATAACTTAAACTTGATCATTATAATACAATTATTAACAGCAGCTGAAAATTTGAGTCTCAAATACTAAACCTCATTACTATATTGCCATTCAAAAAGCGGCCATACCGCTTCAAATTACTCTTACATTCATGGACCAACAAGCAGGGTAAATAAAACGCGTAACCATCATTTCTTCTCTTCTGCCAAACATGTTAGAATTGAAATAATACTACCATAAGCTGAATCACAAAGTCTAAACACATTTCTTCTCTATAAAGTTCCAAGTTAAACCAGTTTCAACACTTGAAAACGATGATTGACTAGTCATGACTGCAAGTTATGCGAATCTATAAGCGAAAGAGCCGAGTTCGAGTATTGAGTTCCACGTCAAAGTAAATTTATAATAACTTTAACAACACTGTAGACCTATAACAAATTATCAACAGCGTCTCCAATTCGAAAAAATTTGGTAAAACTTTGAACTTTAACAAACAATCGAAAGATATCGGATCAAACTCCACAAAAAATAAAACATAACCGTCATGATGTTCAAGATCCTTATACAGCCCTCACAACACTCAAGCAAGCTGGGGTGCCTCAACGCAGTCACCCATGGTTTTCATTGCGGAGACTTCAATGCCTTCATTGGAATAATCCGTGTAAAAAATCTGCGGAGATTGAAAGACCTTTTCACTGGCACATTTCGCGTCCAGGGGAAATTTATTTCGATGTTTTTTCCATTTTTCTCAAAAACTTGAAAAGCTAGGACTTTGAGACAGGTATCATTATAGAAAGATGTCCCCGAGACGCATCACTACAGAGTACTTAAAAGCCCTCAGGGGTAAAGCAGGGGGCGTGAGAGGGGTAATAAAAGTCGAAATGACGTGAAAAACATGTTTTTTCCATATATATATGGAACGGTTGATGCGATCGTTCCACAAAAACTATTTTGTATGTAGCGTGAAAAAACGAGCAAAAAGTGTTCAACAACTTTGCCTGTAAAACGAAGCGTTCTCCAATGTCTTTGGTTTAAGTGAATTTTCAGACAAAAAGGACTATTTTTAAATCGCTCATTTTGAGAAAAGTATCGCAATTGTCGCTTCATAAATTTGATAGATTTTAGAAAAAACTCCAATCTACATTCTATCAAATTTTGGGAGGCGAAAGCCCATCGAAAACGCCGCAACTGGCAGCCAAAGTGACACTTGAAAAACGGCCGTTTTTTTACCCAAAAGTTTTTCATTCATTGAACATTTTCCCTAATACTTTTCGAAGTAACGATCACACCGTCTTAAAGCCCGACATTTTCTCTATCAGCTCCCACCAAGTCAGCTCCTCCGACGGCGCAATCAAAAAATTCTTCATGTTTGAAATGACCCTATTTTCGGTCGGTTTTCGACTTCTCGGGGGTCTCCTATGGGGTCTTGGGGCCTGGAAAGGGGTCCGTAGATCTTAGAATTTTCCCTTGTACACGCTCACCAAGTTTGAGAGCGCTAGGACCTCGGGAAGTGTGGTTTTGCGCGAATTAGGGGGTGAATTTTTCTAATACTCGAGGCTCCACCTTTCGGCGACCAGCATTTCGATGTTGGAGCCAGGTATGATTTTTTCACGGGTACTATTTTTAGTGTGTTCTCGCAACCTACAAAGTTCGCCCGCCGCAAGTAACAAGTTTGGGGCAGTCCTCTGGAGTTTGGAAGATTGAAGAGAATTGCTCGGAATGTTCTTACGCTCCACAGATGAAGATGTCTGAAAAGTTGAACGCTTGCTGGGTTCGACTCTTTAATTTGTGCATTTGTAAGATTTCGTCAGCTCATTTGAAAGTTCCCGACCTAAGTATATTCGTTTAATTGGCTTTTTATTTCGTATTTGCACCAATTTGGGTAGTCACTGAACTTACGGTAAATCTGAAGGAGATGAAAGTTGTCGATTTTCCACTTTTTGGTGCCTGAACCTAATTAATTGAATCAAAATAAACAAGTTTTCTTCTATTCTTTTTTCGTCTCAAATGAGTATTTTACGATTTATAGCGGTAAGTTTAGTTTCGTCATTGATGACGAATGCGCTCGAATAAACAGCTACTCATCGATTTTCGAATTTTTGTTTCTTGAAACATGGTAATAACATCGAAATAAACAACTTTTATTCTATACACTTTTTTCGTCAAATGAGTATTTAACGAGGTATAGCGGTAGGTTTGGTTTCGTCTTTCAAGACAGAGCGCTGGAAGCGAGACGCCATTGCAGTATTGCCATACAACTCGATCAAAGAATTTCTTTCCGCTTCAAAGACTGGAGTTGCGGTAAGTCATTTACCGCTATAACTAATAAAATACTCATTTGAGACAAAAAGTGCATAGAAGAAAACTTGTTTATTTCGATCTAATTAACTATGCTAAGGCATCGAAATTTACAAAATCGACAACTGTCATCTCCTTCAGATTTACCGTACTTACTACTAAATAATAAAAAACAATTACATAGTTAACATTGCCAGTATCATATTGAGTTCTTCGTAAGCTTTTATGCATGGAAGAGGACTATTCTCGATGCCATCATGAAAAGTAGCATTATTATGAACATCGTAAGCATCAATTTTGAGGTGAAAATTCGTTTCATAACATGGTACGATGATCAATGTTATACTTGCACATCAATTCAAACAGAGGGTAGAAAAGAGTCACCAGTAGGAACATATCGAAAATATTATAACCAGAAAGAAAGAATGTTATACTTTAGAAAGAAGCACTCACTTGGAACGTTCAGATGAACCTAGTAGGTAGACAAGGACAGACGAGTGTAAATAAACATTACCTTCTTCCTCTACTTCGAAAACAGAAGAAAACGTTCCGTAGTCTTTTAAGAACTTTCATCTTGGGAGGCATAGACAACCTCCTCGTTGAAATACATTCATGTGAAATATAAATCAGCATATTGAAGCAAAATTGATAAATATGCTCATACCGACATTACGGAAAAATGCGGCTGTTGAAGTATGACGTTATGCAAGTTGTGGCTGAGCTGTGCGGTTGCACTGCATGCTACGTGTGTTATAGCTCGATACTTGACAATTAGTACGAAGTATAAGCCATGCTTCCCGTACGTGTAAAGTTGGATGTAGACGTATTCACTAGAGTTAAAAATTTCTTTCATTCCAATGAGATATCTTCAAAATTACTTTATCTCAAACCTTGGAAAAGAATTCCCAATGTTCAATGCGGCTACATTTCTTGTCAAATTGTCCCCACTTCAGCACAAATTTTCAAAGCCAAAGCTTAAAGCATTTAAGGTATTAGAGCCTTAAGGATGTTCGTTTGCACAGAGCTGATCCAAAAGTTAATTGAGACAAGAGAGGCAGCAAGTTTATATTTTGGACAGAAATCACATATACACTTACTGCTCGAAAAGAGAAAATCTGTTGAGGCAAAACGAACATGTATTCTTTTTCAGACACAATTGGCAGGAGTACCTTTTTAAGCAATGCTGGGCAGTATCCTATTTCAAGTATAATTGGCAAAAATGCTTGTCAATTTTTATCCAGTCCGTTTATTTACTTTCGTATATATATCAGGAGTACTTGAAAGAAATATGGTTCGAATTTTTCCTTAGGACTCTGCATTCTGTCACTAAGACGTTTAAAATTGAAATTTTTGCTTAGAGAGGTAATTTTGAGATCTACGAGATGGGAAAGGACTAAAAAAATCTCCCATAGAATGCACGTCGTGTGCTGGTAAAAAGTATTCAAAAATTCTCTGCCGCTTACCACCTGATTAGTTTCAATGTCAGTGGCGTTGGTCTTTTTAAGACCCTATAAGATAGCTTCGTTAATTCTTACGAGCGGTAAGCCATGTACAAACTAATTATAATTAGTGTAACATTCATCATATGTTTTATGTCATCAAAGAGCTTCTCTGTCTCACTGAAGATGACAGAATGTCGGCTGCACCGCTCCTCATACCTTATCCCCTTTCACATTAACAACCAACTTTAATCATGAACTATTTTGCTCAAACAGTTGATTCATCATAAGTTTATCAGATACAAATCCCAATTTTACTTTCCTTAACAATGCTCAAAATAACTGCTTAAACCTACGACCAGCATGAGGTAACGGGTACACTTCTACATTGAAATGCAAGTTAGATTGTTATTGAAATAGTTCATGACAACCAACTGCAACCACAATCACCCGCAAAAAACTTTCATAATCATGGTGTTCACTTGTAATCGGCACCATTTCACTTGGAAAATTTACAAAATTTCTCGAAGTTTAGTCTTGTGCTAATATTATATGGTAAATTTCTTATTCTCACAGCATATGACGTGCTCGGGATTTGCCAATGACGAATACTCGAACAGAGGCACCTGAGTACTCAAACATCACACCCACTGTACAATAAATTTACAGGAGTTCCTGTATTAGTGTTCACGTTCATTAACTTTAAGATTTTCTTGTTCATGAACTTTATTTTAAGATTAAAATTAATTAATACTCAACAAAAAGTAGCACTTCAGAACTTGAAATTAAATATAATCACAGGTAATTTAGCTAATTCAGTACCTTAATATGTAAAAATGTCTATTACCCAGCTCTAGGCTTTTCTTTGGTTCTTGAACTTAAGTTTACTATCCTGAATAGAACCTAATGAATACACCATTTGAGCCAAGCCGCACTTACCTCGTAAATTTTCTGGAATTTTCAGATCGCCTCCAACCTCCACTAAACAAACTTGATCCATCAACTTTATTACATATACAAACTTGAGCCTACTCAGCCTTCGTCTTGAACACCGTGCGGAACCCGCCTGCGACCAACCCAGGGTGGCCGGTGGTTTTTCGTCAACTTCGCTAGGCTCTCCGTCCCTTCTTCCGAGGACCGAGCGGACAGAGGATGAGAAGCTGAGGCGCCTTCCTTGCTGCAGACCTGCACCACTCACCGTCCACTCGCCTGACTGCGCTTCCCAGCCACCGGAAGCTCACGAGTACTTGTGGAGGTTCGTAAACTATAAGTTTAGGACCAAATACTTGCCATGCCGTGAGCTGGGTACTTAGGACTGCGTTCCCCCATGCATCCTTAAGAAACTATAACTTACCTTAGAACTTAATACTATAACTTACATTAAAACTTAAAAAATATAACTTACCTTAAAGCTTAAAAACTATAACTTGCCTTAAAACTTAAAAACTATAACTTACCTTAAAACTTAAAAACTATAACTTACCTTAAAACTTAAAGATTTTAACTTACCTTAAAACTTAAAAACTATAACTTACCTTAAAACTTAAAAAGTTTAACTTACCTTATAACGATAAACTGTACTAAGCCTGTGATTAAACTGAATCCCAACTAACCGCAACTAACGCCACCGAGCACGGATTGCTTCCTATGACGGCACAGTCGCAGACCGCAAGTCCAACGCCCGCCTGTCTACCTGAGTCCTGCTCCGAAGAGTTTATAGTCTTTTGTTGCATTTAACTTTAGCGGTTTGTCCTATTCCTCCAAATGTCATGCCGACATTAATCCTAATAAATTGGAGCAATTTTTGCCATTACGGAATTCAGTGTATTCACTCTCCTTTATTAATCAACTTTTTTCTATACCCACACTCGCTGTTACAATCTACAATCAGCTGATCAACTGATTGCTCAAACCATAAATGTATTGCCGGGCCAATCATAAGTGTCCATCGTACTACCAAATCACTAGTCATACATTCAACGCTCATAATTATTGAATTCACGCTCATAATTAACGAGCGCATTCATGAGCCCTACAACGCCACTCTTGAACGACCAATATTTGATTGTTACTCGGAGAAACCGTAGACTTCTGCAATTTCAATAACTGCTACAGCATCGGTCGTCCGCAAAACACATCACACACAGCAGCACAGATCACTATTTATCTGTATGTATAATTTTTAAACACTACTCACACATTTTCTCTGTTAACGTCTGTTTACTTTAGGGCTTTATCAACACAAGATGATTTCAAAATAGTGTATGCATATTCTGTATGCAATCAAGTCTAACGTTGATTCCAAACTTCAAGAGCCTCGTGAGAAATTCATCGTATATTATTCGCAGATTAATAATTCCTCTGATTGCGTTATTTCATGTAGTTTCTAAACGAAGGAAGTCCTTCGTCAGCTTACAAGCTGATCGCGATTCGATCACTTTTTGCGGAACAACCCAAAATACTCATATCAACGGAAGGTGCTTCATGTTACAACTCTAAATATGACCGCCAGCACATAACAAATACTAAACTTGTGAGGGGTTCCCATTTTATTTTACGATCCATATTCGAAGATCATTTTTCGAATGATTTTTAAGTAATTCACCATCAACAAGGTATTTGAAGTATATTGTTCTTTATCATCTCACTGACTTATCCTTGGTCATATAGTTGTAGACTCTTCTAAGTCAGGCTCTCTATCTATTTTTTCTCTCGCGTATTAATAGTTAAAAATGATAATAAAATTGTTCGTGTTTTATATCAGAGTAATGAACACATGCAAAGCTATACTATGTATTTTCAACATTCTCAGCGAAAGGAACACTTATAAAGTAATTATTTTTCTTTACAAATTTTTAAATAGAATGGTAAGTATTCACTCGTAACTATAACATACAACAAATTCTTCAGTATGCTTCAATTTTTCAGCAGCAGATATTCTAACTTCAGAGGCTCACACTCTCTGATCGCTTTACTTGCGACGTATTGCTGATATTAAAAAAAATTGTCCCTTTTCTTCTCGATTATTTTTTGCTGCGATAGCTTTTGTTTTTACATTTTCAAATTTCGAAACTCACTGCGCTGGTTCTGTCCACCCTTAACGCAGCTAATAAGCTAATTAGATAACGCAGTTAATCTGATTACCCTCTACCTCAAATCATGCTTTGCTTGGCACGCTCCTCTCAAAGAAAGGTGCTCTCTTAATTTTTTCTCAAGGATTCACATAGCTCAAAACACCAATCATAGCAACGTTGTCACTAGTTCTCCTTTTACACGTATAAAAAGACCCAATGAAACTGCTTCCACACCATCTGAAATTTGTTCGCTGAATTGTGTTTCTTAAGAACTTGTATTCCTTCGATGACACCCGCACACACAAACCATTTCTTGCTTTTGTACTCTGGTCTAGGAGAGGTGAGTTATCGAGTCCTGCAACACAGTCTTCTTTTTACCGAACACAAACACAAAATGACCCTCGCAGATTCTTTTCCACGTAACAGCGTCACTGTGAAAAATTTTTCTTTGACTTAAACTTAGCGTTTAAACCAACATATAGTTTAGTTTTAAGTAATTTCATTCCAAACTTAGACAACTTGCCAACTGTAGGTTTGACTACCAAACTCACAGATTGAAGTCAAAATCTTTCCCCAATTTTAATTTACACACATATCGAAAGCCTTCCCAACTGGAAATTTTTTTTCCTACTTTGCAAGATCTTTACGTCAGGTACAACATAAATTGAGTAAATTTGAGGCCCCCACTGAATGGACAGAGGGGTGTACTTGAGTGGAATGAATGAATAAAGTGCTTATTATATTGTAGTGGGTTATAACCGCAACGTGCTTCATGAAGAATGCTTCAACATTCCATTACGAAGTGGAATGAAAAAATCAAGGAATTTACTTCAGTAAAAAGGATTTCAAATTTCAGGATGTATTCATTGTAATTGCTGCAATCTATATATTAATACGCTAACCTGTGCGTCACGCCCTTCAACATCATTTTGGCGTCTATGATACGGGTTGGCTCGCGTCGGGTCGCGTTACATTAGAGGGAGAGAGGGAGGGAGGGAGAAGGAAAGAAGAGAGAGAAGGAAGGAAGAGAGAGAGAGGGAGAGGGGCATGGGAATTGAAAATTGTTTAATGTTTTTAAATTTTTTAAGATTTTTAAATTTTTTTATCATTTTATTTTTTTTTTAGTTTGTTGGGATAGGATAGGTTAAGACAGGATAGGCTTGTTTATGTTAGGGTTATGTTAAGACAGGATATGTTAAGACAGGGAGAGAGGGAGAATGATTTTTTTAAGATTTATTAAATTTTAATTTTGTTGTTCATTTATTCTTTTCAAGTTTTTATATTATTTTCATTTATTTATTCAAGTTTTTTATTAATTTATTTGTTTTTAATTTTTGGTTTATTTTTTATTTTTTTTTTATTTATTGAATTTGTTATAATTTTTGGTTTATTTTTTATTTTTTTTATTTTTTTGACTTTTTCAAATTTTTTATAATTTTTGTTTTATTTATTATTTTTTTCTTTTTTTAAATGTTTTTTATATAATTTTATGAGTTGCTGTAATTTTTTGAATATTTTTTATTTATTTAATTTTTTATTTTTTTATAAATTTTAGTTTATTTCTATTTTTATCTTTTGAATTTTTTGAAAATTTTATACCTACTCTTTGGTTTTTTATTTTTCATTTTTTTCCAATTTTTTTGTTATAAATATTTTTTTTTTCAATTTGACGAGATACTGCAATTTTTGAACGTTTTTGAATTTTTGAATTTTTCAATTTTTTAAATTTTTAAGTGTTGCTGGCGTATCATTGCTACTGACAAAACCTTACTTATGTTCAAACCTGTACTATGCGCCCCTATGAAATTGCGAATTTTTGAGCGTGGTCCTTGCACTGAAAAGTTTGTCCACCCCTGATCTAAAACAATGGAGCAGAGAATGAGAAGAAAGAGAAGTAGCTAGAGAGCGACAGTTTGTGTTAAAGCAATGGGTAAAAAAACATTTACTAGGGTATCCACTTGCTACCGAGAATTTTATGCAACTAAAGAATTAGCGGAACGTCATTCTGAATTCTAGCTTCATTCTGATGACCCTACTCTGCATCTGACCATATAATTAATCTTTCGATAATATAAAGGGCATTTCTCAAAGATTCTTTGGACAGCGCTTGCGAGAAGACGAAAGGCAAGCAATTCGTAGTGGAAGCAGACTACGAATGTAACAGCGAAGAATAAATATGAGTCAGGAGGAGCGGGAATTGCATCTTCAAAACATGAGAAACAGCGACCATGATAGAAGAAATCTATACTGTACTATAATAGGAGCCGTGTCCGTCCGTCTCTCTGTCTGTCCGAAGCCGGCCGAAAGTGCAGGATGAGCGTATCTGTGATACGGGCCGTGTGCACTTTTCCTCATCAACTCTCGAGAGTTTGAATTTTTCTATTTTACGGCTTTTCTTTCGTTTTGCCTTCTTTCTTATTTCAAATAATAGGGGTGGACTACAGCTTTTTAACTTTAATTTAAAAACGCTCAAGTCAATTTAAAAAAGCTCAAGTTTAATTTAAAAAAGGTCAAGTTCAATTTAAAAAAGCTCAAGTTTAATTTAAAAAAGATCAAGTTCAATTTGAAAAAGCTTAAGTTTAATTTGAAAAAGTTCAAGGTCAATTTAAAAAAGATCAAGTTTAATTTTAAAAAGTCCATCATTGATGCTTCTCAGCTTGAGAATGAAACCTCTTACAGAACACTTCTTACAGAACAGTACCTCCTACAGAACAGATCTGCACCTTCTCGAATCTTTGTATATTTACAGAATGAAACCTGCTCTCAATGACACCCAAAGTGCTTTCCCGCTTCATGTTGCCAACACGTAATTTAGTTCTTCCTTTATCCTTTACATATTTTTTTACCGTTGCTTGTGTTTTTTCAAAGTTTAGATTTTGTATATATACTACTTTAGTGCTTTAATTTCGCTTATTACGTTTCGTTTTACAGAAATTTTCTTGCTGAAGACGGACAGTTAGTTCGAAACGTTCAGTTTTATTTGATCATTTTTAATAAAAATGACTTTACGTGTAGCGATTTTCGCCTTGCTTTTTAATTTAAAAAGTTTCAAGCAGGCTGTATTTAAAAAAGATGAATTCCAATTTTGAAAAGCTTATGTTTCTAAAATTTCATACTTATGTAATAATAATATAAGTAAAGTTTATTTGTCAGAAGGCATATTTATTTAAAAGTATTGGCTCTGAAAATAGAGTAAATCGAATATCAGACAAGGCAAGCTGCTGTGATGGACTTAATTTGGCATTCTTCAAGTTTTACCTATGAATCATTTGCTAAACAGATCATCGGTACTTATATCTATTGACAAAAATTATGCAAATAAGCTTTATGCAATAAGCAACTGTGGGACAATTAGCAATGTGCACTGACTGAAAAGTTGAAGCTCAGTAATGTTCAATTTTTCAGTTAGTGCAGTTTGCTAATTGTCCTACAGTTACTTATTACATGAAGTTTATTCGAACCATTTTTGTCAATAGTTAAAAGTAACGATGACTTGTTTAGCAAATGATTCATAGGTAAAACTTAAAGAATGTCAAATTGAGTACAAAATTACAGCAGCTAAGTTTGTCTGATATTCGATTTACTCTATTTTCAGTGCCAGTACTTTTAAATGAAGATGCATTCTCATGAATAAACTTTAATTATACTATTATTATTACATTGCAATTTTAGAAACATAAGCTTTTCAAAATTGAAATTGACCCTTTTTAAAATATAGTCTGCTTGAGACTTTTTCAATTAAACTTGATCTTTTATTATTAAACTTGATCTTTTTTAAATTAAACTTGATCTTTTTTAAATTAAACTTGAGCTTTTTAAATTGAACTTGACCTTTTTTAAATTGAACTTGACCTTTTTTAAATTAAACTTGACCTTTTTTAAATTAAACTTGGCCTTTTTTAAATTAAACTTGAGCTTTTTTAAATTGAACTTGAGCTTTTTTAAATTAAAGTTAAAAAGCTGTAGTAATAATAATATGGAACACCAGGTATATTACACTGGAGCCATGGATGTCCGATGCCAATTTTGCATAGCTTTGCGATTTAAAAAGAAAACAACTAAATTATTGTCATAATGGAAAAGTTTCACTCCCTCCCTTAGAGGAGTACCTCGAAAATTTGAGATAACTCTTTGATGCCGACGGTGCAGAGGGTTCTAATTTTTGACAGAATATAAGAAACTATAATTCTGCATTTGCTTTTGCATTTTTGGTGCGAATATTAGACCTCCTCTAGGACGTGGACTGTATTGTTTCCGTTTACAAGGTCAAACTTACCACTACACAAGCCACCTCTATTCAGATGGCTCTGAAGAGAGAAGATACGGCCAGCTCTACATCTTAGAAACTAATGAAGCCATACAAATTAGAGCAAATGCTCACGAAAATGCTAACTGCTTGGTATCTGTTTTTCAAAAGATAAATGAGGCGATGAACAATAATCCTTACGCAGCAGCATACCACAATATGAGGGCTATTCAACAACATGAACAAGAGAGAGCTGTAATAGAGAACATGTCACCAAGACTAGTAACCATGCAGTTCATCCCTGGCCCTGACAGACGAAGATACAACCCAACAGGCAATGAGGTAGTAGCCATATTCGTTGGTGATGATGGCGCGCCTCCAGTGTACCGTGATATTGTTATTTATCCTATAGGTCTACAGAGGTAGAGGATTTCTTACATATCTTGCTATCTTGATCCCAAGGTTTATCCTCTTCTCTTTCCGAATGGAGAACCTGGATATGGCATATAGATATGCCTCATGTGGAACATCGCCAAACGCGTGTTCGCAAAAACGACACCATGTAACAGTTTTACTCATACCGTCTGGCAATCAGAGATGACTTTAGTGCTTTACATCGATCTGGAAAACTATTGCAACAATACATTGTTGACGCCTGTGTGAAAGTGGAGGGATGCCGTTTGAACTTCATTAAAAATAATCAAGCACAATTAAGAGTGGCACTGTATTCGGGTCTCATGGATCACCTAGATAGACAGAATGATCATCAAGAGCCAGGTGTTCCAGTCATTTTGCCCTCCACATTTACGGGAAGTCCGAGAAACATGCAACAAGCATATCAAGATGCCATGGCGATCGTCTGAAAATTTGGAAAACCAGATGTTTTTTTGACATACACTTGTAACCCAAAGTGTCGAGAAGTCACAGAAAACCTTGGATTGCATGAAGCAGCACAACACAGACCAGATTTGGTTTCACGAGTTTACAAGATGCACCTCAAGGAACTCTTGATTGATATCAAGGATGGCCATATCTTTGGTGCTCCAGTTGCTCATATCCAGGGCATCGAATCCCAAAAGCACGGTCTACCACACTGCCATCTTTTGATAATTTTGCGAGAAGAAGACAAACTAAGAACAAGAGAGCAAATTGATGAAATAGTTTATGCTGAAATACCTTCATTAGACCACCCAGAGTTGAGAGAATGCGTGAGAACATTGATGATCCATGGTCCATGTGGGACATCAAATCCTAATTCTGTGTACATGGTTGAAGGACAGTGTGAGAAAAAATATCCAAAAGATTTCCAAGAAGAAACCATGATAAATGTATCCGGATACCTAGTGTACAGACGGAGAAACAATGCAGACAATGTACAAGTGGGCATTCGTGAGGTTGACAACAGATTTGTCGTCCCATACAATAAGTATCTACTGAGAAAATACCGCGCCCATATAAATGTTGAAGTGTGTTCCTCGGTGAAAAGTGTAAAATACCTGTTCAGATATGTATATAAAGGCCACGACTGTGCAAACACGGAAATCAGAAATAATGTTGTTAATAATAATGAACCAAATGCAGTGCATGAACACAATGAAGTACATGAACATAATGAGGTTGAACAGTATTTGTCATGCAGGTATGTGTCGCCGGCAGAAGCCTTTCGGAGATTGTCAGAATTCCAAATGCATGATCAATCTCACACTGTTCATCGCTTGGCTCTACATTTACCTGATGAGCAGCAGGTGTTCTATAGAGAAGGAAATCAAAGGGAGGCGGCAGCAAGAGCAGAAGAACGCGACACACAATTGACAGCTTGGTTTAAACTCAATCAAACAGATGAGAATGCTCGAAATTTTCTCTACTGTTCTATACCTGAGCATTATGTTTTCAACAAACAAACAACAAGGTGGACGCGTCGTGCTAGATTCAGCAAGATTGTAACCAGAATGTACTCTGCAAGTCCTCGAAATGCAATGCAGAAATTTTTTATTTGAGGATGTAGCTCCTCCATGTCCCTGGAGCGACTTCATTCAGGAATTTGAACACAATCGGGGTTCAAAAAATGGACACCTTCAAATAGGCATGCGTCAGACTGCGCCTGGTTGAGAATGACGATGCATTGCAGGAAGCTTTGACAGAAGCAGCAGCTCATCAAATGCCACGGCAACTACTAACTATGTTTGGAATGATGTGCGCCTTCAGCCAGCGCTTGAATGCCCTGCAGTGATGGAATGAGAATAAGCATTTCATGATTGAAGATCTGCTGCTGAGAAATAACTGCTGAAAATGTTGCTTTCCCCTTGCTGAATACCTTCTTCATTGAAAATGGCATGACCTGCAACATGTTCGGTTTACCTGAACCAGTTGGAGATATTATTTTTGTTACGTATTTTGTATTTTTTACTTTTTTTAGCTTATTTTATCTATTTTTGTTTTCATAAATAAATATTTTTATTTTTTATTTTTTATTAATTTAATTTTTGTGTTAGCTTCTGTGGGTCTACCTATGGGTTTTCACGGGTCCACCTAGCTTAACGATGGCATTGGTTAAGTTAGGTTAGGATATTTAAGTTAGGTTAGGATAGGTAGGGTTGGGATAGGTCAAGTTAGGTCGGGATAGGTTAGGTCAGGATAGGTTAAGTTAGGATAGGTTAGCATAGGTTACGTAATGTTAGCGACATATTTTCACGGGTCAACGGTTTTTTCTGTTCGACATATCAGGCAAGCTTCGGTTAGCATAGGATAGGTTATTATATATTACGTTAGGTTTGAATATATTATGATAGGATGGATTAGGTTAGAATATATTAGTTCAAATTTCTTGGGTAATGTTGACCGAATTTCCTCACCGGTCCACCTAGCCTGACGATGGCATTGGTTGAGTTAGTTTAGGATAGGATAGGTTAGCATAGGATAGGTTAAGATATGTTAGGTTAGAATAGGTTAGGTTATTATAGGTTTGGTAATGTTGACTTAAATTTTCCAGGGGTCCACGGTTTTTTTATCCTCGACATATTATCAGGATCGGTTCGGTTAGGATAGGATAGTATACTCGTAGATTAGGTTAGAATATGTTATGTTGGAATTGGTAAGGTAATGTTGACCGAATCTTTTTAACGGATCCACCTAGCGTAATGATGGCATTGTCCGTGGAATTTCAACGGGTCCTGCTAGTAATTAATTATATTAATAATGCATTACCTAGAATTGGGCTGCTGTTAAGGTTTCACAACCCTTTATTTTCTTTGAGAGTGGAATTTATATTGTAGAATTGAGACCTCATTTAATTCCAGGGGAATCAACAATCTTTCATTATGTAATTTCCGGGTTGAACAATTCGTGAAGCCATGGATTACCAAATGAAACATTGGCAGGAAACTTTGTAAATGATTCTTCAGCCTGGCAGCCATCAATTTTTTAATGAGATTAAATTAAAGATCAAAAATCATGAAATATAAGGCTGTTTTGTTTTTATTTATTCTGGATTGCAACCAATTTGTACAACAAAATGCAAAAAAAATATTTTCATTAACATCGTTATGGAAAACACAGCAAAATTATTTCAAAATATATTCCGATGAAAAAAAATTTCACCTTTGAAATCCTTAGTTATTTCAAAATGTGTTGAATATACATGATCTCTGCAGCTGAAGCTGCATTTGATGACGAAGTAGTTGTCCACATAGAATTTTTGTTTGTTTTAGTCCGCAAAGTGGCTTAGGAAGGAGTTCATGTTTTTCGCTGAGCTCAGTGTAGATGGTCTGTATTTTGACAACGTTAAGGTCTGTAAAAAAAACGTTTTTTTTTAGTTTATGTTGCTTTCGCAGCAAGGACATGAAATAAAAGTATATTCCTTAAAAACTTAGATTGAAATTTTTGGTAAATCTGAAGGAGATGACAGTTGTCGATTTTCTACTTTTTGGTGCCTGAACCTAATTAATTGAATCAAAATAAACATTTTCCTTCTATTCTTTTTTCGTCTCAAATGAGTATTTTACGATTTATAGCGGTAAGTTTAGTTTCGTCATTGATGACGAATGCGCTCGAATAAACAGCTACTCATCGATTTTCGAATTTTTGTTGCTTGAAACATGGTAATAACATCGAAATAAACAACTTTTATTCCATACACTTTTTTCGTCAAATGAGTATTTAACGAGGTATAGCGGTAGGTTTGGTTTCGTCTTTCAAGACAGAGCGCTGGAAGCGAGACGCCATTGCAGTATTGCCATACAACTCGATCAAAGAATTTCTTTCCGCTTCAAAGACTGGAGTTGCGGTAAGTCATTTACCGCTATAACTAATAAAATACTCATTTGAGACAAAAAGTGCATAGAAGAAAACTTATTTATTTCGATCTAATTAACTATGCTAAGGCATCGAAATTTACAAAATGGACAACTGTCATCTCCTTCAGATTTACCAAATTTTTCTTACTCGGTGATACACCGGCGGCCAATTTGGTTGATGTAAACTTGACGAAAGAAATCTGCGATTCAATCATTCTTTACGCTTCAGGGAGACCGTAGAAATACTGGTTTAGGTGTTTAGTGAGAGAAAAATTATTCATGTCTCTTGCGATTTTGAAAGTGAAACCCTTCCCGTTTGAGGTTTACCTGTCGTTGTTCAACGTGTGATGTTCCACTCTGCCTTCTCCTCTGTTACCGTGCTTTTTATGCTTCTGGTGAGCGCATGCATTAAAAGTGTATTAGCGTTTTTGTCTGAGTGATTTTTTGGTTTGCCAATTGGTGATATGTGCAAATACTCGCTTATTTTTGAAGGGGGAAATTAATTACGAACGATTGCTGTTTTTTTATCTTGGAATCCGTTGTCGTTGTTCTCGCACCACTCCTCCTAACTCTAAAACCATATTCTATGTTTTTTCGTTTATTCAAAAAAATTAGTTTAGAAATTTTTTTAGGTTTTGGATCTTACGGAAGTGAAAAGATTCTTCTTCATTTGCTCGTCAGCACTTCGAAATTAATAATACTAGTCCACCCTCCCTTAATTTTAAATAAGAAAGAAGGCGAAATGAAAGAAAGGCCGTAAGAAATAAAAAAATTCAACCTCTCGAGAGTTGATGAAGCTTGTATCACAGATACGCTTCATCACAAACTTTCGACTGGCTTCGGAGAGACGGACGGACGCGGCCCTAATTATAGTATAGATTGCTTATGCCTGATAGAGGATAAGTATGTTCAATCTTCTTCTTCGTTTACTTGTGTCCCCTACAGAGGCATGAATCTTCTAAAAGTACTGAAGACAACGCGAGTTTAACAGCTGTTTTTTAGTATTTTACACCAGTAACAAAAAGTTGATGTCAAATTAACGCACTCGAATGTAAAATTTCCAATGCACTGATGTTTTTAAATAAGATTCTTGTCTCTCCTGCAGAAGACAATCAAGGGATATATATTTATTTTGCCCATTTAGGGTGAACGTATCAAAGCAGAGATGATGAGGTAAACACACATACATCACCTAAAACAACGTTAATTTTTAGTAATACATATGTTTCTCTTTGTTTCATGTCACACACTGTAAATATACAGTGTTCAAAACACGTTACACTTTTACACTATGCAAACACTACTCCCCACTTATACTGCATGTACTACACTACTGCACTAAGTGCGCTACCCTTCCCAAACTATTCATACGCACCAGGAATATAATTATATTACATAAAATTTACTAAGACTCTACCAGCAGGATAACAGCAGTCCGGCGAAGTAATACGAACTCAGCACCACAGATGTAATGTCCGCTTCTACAACAGTTTTTACGCCAGTTTTTTGCGCTGTCGCTTCGTGTGTCGCTCCAGTAATAAACATCACTGAGTATTAAACCTTCGGCTCGTTAACAACCGCTCTGATCGTAAGCGAGTATCAGTGGACGGCTACAGTAGTGGCTACTTTTGAAATTATTAAGTCTTCTGACCCTATGCACTGCTTTAGTGCGCGTATAGTTTTCATGGAACTAAATACGTCGCGGCTGGAATAGGTCTTCACTAGAACCAGAATTTTAGGCGCCCTGTACTGCTCGAAATCGACCTTAAAGTACCTTTCTGAGCCAAAATTCTGAAAAAAATTAGAAAAATTGTTTTGATTTTTAAGTAGGGATTGAGGTATGCATCTATGTGCGAACGTCTGTTTCCTAACAACATTCCATGCATGTTGCAAAGAGATCAGTCGTTAAATTTGATCTGCGGGATCAAATACGAGTAGGCGTTTTGCTGCCAAAAAATGAAGAGCTGTATAATGCTTTCCGAGTTTTCACTACGAACTTAGTTACCTTATCAGCGAGATAATTATTCAGACACACTGAGTGTTCTGTAAACAAATGCCTTTGTACGAACCAAATGCTAATTAGTTTGAAACAATGTGGAAAAATATTGAGATGGAAACCCAATAAATGGTATCGGATGGCATTTGACCGGACACGCTTTGTAAATCCACATTGAAATAAGCTGTGGAATTTAATTTATTCGTACAGGGAAAGGAGAAAGTTCAATTGCGAGCACCAAGTGTGTGTTGATTAACCTTGCGTCGAACGTTTGAGACTTGTTTTCAAAAGCAGGATGAGCGCGTTAATTGTGAAAAGTGCGACGATGCTATTAGATTGCAAGTATTTGAGCTATTTTGCCTCAATATCAACATATCAATGTAGTCGCTCAAAGAAACCTTGGTGGTCTTGTAAAACATAACCAGCATATGCAGTGCTGAGGTCTGAATTTACCATCCAACCTATTGGAGGCACTTAAATTTTGATCTCAATGATCACTACGAGACAGCGCATGTGTGTTTCTCATCTTTCGTAAGTTAAACAGTTAGCTTGTTTACCAAGAGCCAATGTGTTATCCAGCAAAACTTATTTTTTAATGAATACAAATATATTCAACGTAAGTGTTCTCAGTACAGAGTAATACTGGCTGTATCCCTAAAGGAAAATAACATCGCTTTGACTTGTGCGGTTCAGAGCTACAATTTCCCTTTAATTGTTACGAACATACATTAACCCTGTGTTTGCTTTACCTTCGTTTGCTAACATTGTATTAAATCTTTACTGTTCGTATGTTATGTCTTGGGGAAAATATTCAGTTACTATATTCAGAAAATATTCAGTTACTGTGCCACAAAAAATAAGAATTTAGTCAATAATTATCATTAACTTCTGCCTCATCAATTTTCAAAAAACGCTGAGATTACTTTACTTGCTTTGAAAAACGTCTGCACTATGTATTGAATGCACGCAATGAAACACGCCTCGTACAGGTCACTCACGTGTATGAATGGGGAAACAAATAATGGTTATACTTTTCATCTCGAAGCTTGGACTCCAATTGGTTGGCTACCACCAAAGTCTGAAAACTAGACATCCTCTTTCGCGATCTGCTCTAACTTTGGAGTCTTAGGCGTAGACTGGAGTCTTTATACTACGTTCTCTCCAGTCTTAATTGTCGGTATCTGAGTCTACTGGATATTTACTATTGCCCTGAATCTACACTCATTTTATGAAAGTTTTACCGTAGTGGATTCTGAATCTAAAGCTCAGGCTCTACAGCGTCTTGCAAAAGCGAGTTAGACTCGTAAGTTTGGTACACTTTATGGAACATTGAAATAAATCTCAAGGAGGAAAATAGGAGGAACAACCTCGAACTGGCTGGTCAAACAACCTTCGTTGGAGTCTCCTCGGCCGAGCCCGTGAGGGATGGCGCTGAGGAGCGACGGCTTGCGTTGCTAGCTCGTTTTCGAACCTGAGTTGGTCTATCGGACAGGATGTTCGATTCGCCCGCCACTGAATGATGTCTTTCCAGAAATTTTATTCGCGCCGTAGAGGAAAAATTTCACCTTGTTACTGAGCTACTTAAGGTGATACCTGAACACGATTTGGTCAGAGTAAAAAAATTGATGATCTGACATGAAATGAATTCCACAGAAACATAAAGGAGGAAGTGTTTGGTGTAGATATTCTCGAGCTCAAGTTAGATTCGTTATTAAGATTCCGAGATCATAAAAGCTTTTTCGAAAAATTCCCCACGTAGTTTGAAATACGTAGAATATTTTCGTCTAACATGTAAAAGCTTGAACGGAAAAATTGAAACTCCTTTTCTCATACAGATTCTTAGAGTCAGAAAGTTACTAAATAAGCACAGAAATATGTTTCTTAGGAAAACGAACATTTTTCACTCTCGCAAGTGCGGTTATTATGAAAATTGGCCGTAATTTTCAAAAATGTTTGATGTTTTAACAGAGCAAATTAGCTAAAGAGCCTAAAACGCTGATGTATTCCACCTCTATGCTTTGAAGAAACACTCAGTGGCTGTAACAGTAATTACTAGACAGGAAGCTCCTTCCAAGGCTTATGCCTCGCAGCAACCACTGAGTTCTAATTTAGGTAGGTATTAGGTGCGTTCTAACGTCCGCTAATATTTATCAAGCCAATATAGGAGTGGGCTGTGATCCGGAGCGATCTTAAAGATCCGTAAACTACGGGGAATAGTTCCATTGAGCTTGTTCTTTGCATTAACTGCCTTGAGTTGACTTCTTAACGGCTTTAATATCAGTGTTAAACACGGGCTTCTGGACTCAATGTCCAGGCCCCGTGTGGACTATCGGCGTATTTTACAGCAGTGTTTACGCCAAACGATAGAGCCCACGAGTTATATTACGATCCAGGAAGCCTTGAAACTAAAGGAAGTCCCGTTCATCAGCTGGATAATTAATCGGTCCTGCTAACAGTTCAATTTACTTGGCGTGGTTGTGGTGATGCTCGACTGCTCTCAGAGTGACCCTTTGATTACTTTCATAGCGTGAGTGAGATGATAGAGAATATTTAGTTACTTTCATTCAGTGTTCAGTTTCACTGCTCAGTTACTGTCGTTGAATGCATTCATACTGACAGTTTAGTTACTTTTATTACCTGCGTGCAATGACAATGTTATAGTCAGATACTACAATTGCATACATTCATACTGAGAGCTTAGTTACCTCCATCGCTGTCATTCAGAGTAGTTTAGTCGTCATCATTACATGCATTCATGCTGACAGGTAAGTTACTTTCCTCGTATTCAGATTGACAGTTAAGTAACTTATATTAGGTGCATTTAAGCTTCCGTTTTAGCTATTTCATACCTTAAAGTATTAGTTATTTCATGGTGTGCATTCACAGTAATCATTTAGTTAATTTCTTTACAAACATGATCCAAAGTAATTTGTTTGAATCTTTGGTTAAGTCAGCACTCTCGAAGAAATTTTTAGTTACTTTTATAGCGATTGCCATACACGCACTGTTTTGTGAACTAGTATAACTACATTAAGTCAAGGGTGGAAAGTTAACTGCAGTCTGCAGAGTACATGAATTGATCAATATTGATTTCATTATATTTTATTTATTACGCACCATTTATTCTTTGGTTTTACAGCGTGCATGAGTAGCACATGGTCATTTAACTATTCTTTTGTGCGTATGCGTCTGAAGCGATTAGGATATCACATTTATTGTGTTGGTACATATAGATTTACTGGCAAAGCGAAACTTTTCACGTTTGATAGCAAATCAGAAATCAATACGAAGTAAATACAGCCACGTGTTGGTCGGGATGCAACGCTCCTGTTTAGTGATGTTAAGTTTGAGAATACTGACAGAAACGCTGGCTAATGAGGCCATTTTGGCGAGCGAATCGATATTGCCTCGTCAACGACTTCGATGTTAAATTTCCAGCTTGGATGGAGCGCAAAAACGTGGAAAATGTCTAGTTTCTTTCGTTATTGAATTAAATAAACATTTTTCGTCTAAAATTGCTTGCGTTTTTAAATTAAATAAACATTTTTTCCATCGTCTCACGCGTTCACAGGCTTAGAATAGGAGTCAGTAATATAACTGATGTATTATAGTGATAAATGAATTAGCTAATTAGGCATTCTCACCTTAATCAACCTTGATAAAAAACTTTCCCGCACAAAATTGAGCTATTAATAAAGCGTAAAATAACATGAGGCACCTGTAACCAGGGTCCAATAAAATTTTCCATCTCAATTTATTTATAAGGATTCTCGATTGATTACTCAGACTGTTGGCCTTGATCAAATGCACGAGCTGTAATTTAATCCACGAAACATGGAATTTTTTCTGAATCACAGATCCAAACGTTTGAATATTTTTCCTATATGCTATATTTTGTGGCAGAAATTACTTAAGCCTGCAATTAACTCAAGCATAGTTTACGGTCGCATTGCAATTGATCTCATAGTTTACGGTCGCATGCAATTGATCTCATAGTTTACGGTCGCATTGCAATTGATCTCATAGTTTACGGTCGCATGCAATTGATCTCATAGTTTACGGTCGCATTGCAATTGATTGTTGATAGTATCACCCTGTCATCCTGGGCTAAATTCTTACTCATAATTCCATCACATCCTGCCATCCACATGTTTGTGGTGCAGAACCATCCATGGCTCATTCATCATAGCTATTTTTTCCAGGCTTTAAAAATAGGTTAAAATACTTTATTAATATTTTATCTAATTTCGCCTAAAGCATTTTTTATTCGTTGTAGCCACCAAAATCCAGTGCGGTTCACGTCTTCCTGTCATCCCTGAAGAATGAGCGCCATGCTCCCACAGCCATTCTTCCAGGTCCTTCAAACTTGAGTCAGTTTTCTACGAATAGGAAAATTTTACAAGAGCGGCAGCATTTACAAGGTCGAATTTATAACAAACACAGAAATCTGTGAGGGAAATTTTACGTTTCAGCATTCTCCCTAGAGTTTTATGAGGTTCAATGTGGGTGTAGACATGGCATACAAATGTGCAGTTTCATGAGCATTTGTGATAGAAGACAAGCTAGTGTCTATATATCATTTTTCAGCACTGATAAAACATGAATGAGAGATGTTCTACAATAATACCCTGATGTAACATTAATTCCCTCTTCGAAATTGTTGTGCTTCTTCATTTTTGTTGAGTTATTCGTCCTTGTAGATTTTTTATCGGAGCTCATTTATTTTTACTTGTAAAATCGTAAATCTGTATCGGAACACATATCTCGTTTGTTTGTCGCATTTCAGCTAACACATAATACATATGTTTAACAGCATAACAATACCATTCATTAATCTGCTGCAGCTAATGCTCAGTAATGTTCAGCAACTTCAACACTGTTTCAATAATACGTTGTTGTCTGGTTCAGAGTAGACAGATGTAGGTCTCCATGAGCGCTTAGGCATAGATTAGGACAATAGCATGCACTCATATCTTAACGCTGAGCTGAACAAGAAGCGTTTTATGGTCTATTAAACCTTCGTTGTTCCAAACCTGGCCCTTGTATTGAGCCATTAAGGCGGTCAGAATTTCTTGGGTCCCATTCTGTGCTTTTCAATCGGCAACTCTACAGAAATTCCACAAGAAGGTCCGAGGGTAAGTGACCTCGACCGACCCTCGGCAAGGCTCAGGCTTCAGGCTAAGGAGGGAGGGGCAATGTCGTCAATTAGGTACAGGGATATTCCAGGGTCAGTTCTAGCAAAGGTTCTTGACCTTTTCTGTCTAAAATTAATTTTGGAACATGCAGTCAAAAATCGTTCAGATTTAGCTTCGTTTTCGAATAATTAGAGCGATTATATTATCACAGATGAACGTATTCAGTAATGAAAATATTTGTGGAAGTATTCAATTCGTAATTTCACTGTAACCACAAATGCTCGTAAGAATAATTAGCATTCTGCCACAAAAGGCGCAAACATTCGCGTACTCTAGCAACGTGGCATAGATACACCAGACTTATTTCCCATGCCAAATTATAGTTAATTGGAAGTAGCCAATTCTTTACTAATTTCAATTTCGAAAATTGTAAAAAAGTGTTTATTTTTTAATTTAGACCTGAGGGGATCCAAATGTCTGGATAAGTATGAGTTTAAGTAGGGTTCGCAACTTGGCGGAAATTTAAGTTTGCTTTCTTGTAAATCATTTCGTAAATTAAACCATGTATCATTGTAAGTAGATTGTTGATAAGAAAAAAGATGATCATCAATTAAAAATCAGCGCAAGGAAAATTCGAGGGAATTTAGTTCAAGATACATCTAAAACTTATGTTCTGTCGAATTCCTTAACCTCCCCACCAATACAACAGCCGTTTGAGGACCATTTCCTCCGATTTTTTCTATCGTAAATTGCATGAAAATGTGAGCAGCAGTAATGGCAAGCGCAACTGAACCATAGAAACTCACTATCACGGTTCCGGCCTGCCCTTTCGTGTCTGTGGTCAAAATAAGTCTCTTTAATTGCCTCTAAGTCGCTACTCGCGGTCTAATCTAGATAATGGTCTGATATTTATGTTGCTATGGGAGCCGAATCACTTAGATTTCAGTACGGAGTAACCATGGCATAATTTTTATTCGGTCCTGTGACCTGTTGTTGAGAATGGAAAACTAAAATTTTAAAGCACGGAAATTTTTAGAGCTGATTCGTTCGCCGTTTTTTAATAAAATGCGAATTTATTATTTGCGTGGCGAATATCAAGCAAAATATGCATGCATTTATCGTTTGTACAGCAAATTTCAAGAATCATTCAAAGAGTAGGTAAATTTCTGTGTTATTTATGGCAAGTATTCACGCAGGTGGTGGTCAGACAACAATGAAAATTAATAAAACGTTTTTTCTCGCTACTGGACGTCATTTGTTTGAAACTCAGCGCATAACAATGGAATCTACTCTATAAAATATGAATATAACTGATAAATACTTCAAACAAATGACTTTGCAATCCAATATCTGTTTTTGAAATTCCTCTGGCCATTGAAGAAGGAACTTTGAGTGGTATTAGTACTTTTCAAACGATCTTTTTACCAGCAGACTTTCCAAGTTGCATAGTTTTCCATATCAGGAGTTCAGATTAACTCGCCACTATCAATAAAATTGAACACCGAAATTCTACGAAAGGATCTTTGAAAAATGCCCTTTATATTATCAAAAGATTAATTATATGGTCAGGTGCAGAGTATGGTCATCAGAATGAAGCTAGAATTCAGAATAACGTTCCGCAAATTCTTTAGTTGCATAAAATTCTCGGTAGCAAGTGGATACCCTAGTAAATGTTTTTTTACCCATTGCTTTTACACAAATTTTCTGGTATACAAGGTTCAAAAAGTTCATGAATCACTGAAGAATTTAAATTTGTAATTAATAATAGTTCCGCATGCACTGCTGTGATAGTTATACTATCGTATTGAAAAAGCACCCACAAATTTATCCGAAATATATTGTTGGTAACATTGACTTTCATGTCATTGTCAATTTTGTTTGACACTTAATTGGTTTGTCCTTGATTTTACCTCAAATGAAATTTCATCATCATTACTTACACGTGTTCGGTGAAAATGAATTTAATTCATTCTTCGTTTACATGATATGTAATGTTCCCCCACCCTTTCCATACTGGAATAAATGGTGACATTTACTAAGGATTTCATGTTATCGTTATTTTCTTGACAGCAATAGAAACATACTTCTATATTACTGAACCTAAAAAAGAAATTATTTTACTCCCTATTGGAGTCTCAATAATTTTGAAACCTAGGCATGCACGGCAGGCATTCTAAAATTAGCATCGAGATAACAATGAATATTATTCTTTGATAAAAATGTGAGTTATTCACCAACGCTATACATGTGTGAAGGAGCCTCATGTGATGCGTTCAGTAAACTGACATCTGCTGTTGCAACGCCAACATATGTAGCCTTTTAAATCAGTCAACATTTATTTATGTCAGTACAGTTGATAAAAACTAAAAAAAGCTTCAAACCAGGACGATCAAAGTATTTATGTGAAGAAATTATAGTGATACATGATTACCTTTCATCTCGAATTCAAAGTCAAAACTGTTGAAGTGAATTTTAGGTGTACCTTCGAATTCAAGTGCCACGCTATACACCAACCAAATAACTACGCTCATTGACGTATAACATGCGTAATACTGGCTATTATCTAGATTAATTGACGTTTTGGGCTTTCGGAGAATCAGCTAAAATAGTGCATGAGGATCAAGATTTAACTAACCTAAACTATTGTAACGCTCATTTAAAGCTAATATAGTTTCTGTGTGTTTCTCCCATACCATGCAACATTATTCAAAATTAATTGCTTTGATTACATTATATTGCACTGTTTTTTTCGCATCTCATAATATCAGTGTCAGTCTACTTGATGCGAATGCTCATTTTTCACTTTGATCTAACCTTGAGTAAATAATGAGATACTCATTTATTTAGTGAGTGAGTATTGTGGAAAACCAAATGAACAAGCCGGCATAAATATGCCGGTGGATTCATGTATTTTTGTGTCTTTTTCTGCACCGGTAATAAGGTTCAAGAGTAGGGCCATATTGTCAGTTATCTTTTACCGGTCTCATATAAGAGATAAAATATGGAACGTAAATTCCCTCCAATAGGAAGACAGAAATTCCTCTTGCTGCGATGAAGTAAAGAAGCTCACAAAATAAAACAGGCTGACGGGGTAAGAAATTTTGTGGGGTGAGTGACTTCAACAAAACAAGAAGTGCACTCAATCAACATTTCACATTGACGCTTTTTAGCCCACGTGTAAACCGTGATCAAAACATATCAGTTCACAAGCCAGGTAGAACCGGTGAAAGGCCTCGGAAAATGTTATTTACCTTTAAAAAACGTTAATTTAGCAGCAGTGGAATGCAGAGAGACAATCTCATCATCGTTTCAAAAGGGTTAGACCAACAATTGCGATTTTCACCGTAATATTGCATACTTGCGAGCGTCGATCAAAGAGGCTTCGAGCACGAGAGCCACTGACCCTTGTTAAACTTACTCGGTTTTTCTGTGGATCTTGCCATGTGATACGCTCGTGAATGCTGTATTAATCGAAAAGTGAGAAATAAGCTAGAACACTATATAAAGTCGCTTGATGTTACTGGTGCCGACAATGAATCAAAATGTTTTGATTTGAAAAATGTTTTGATTTTGAAACATTTTGA
The DNA here is from genome assembly GCA_030386875.1 of Morinoia aosen. Classification (NCBI taxonomy): domain Eukaryota; kingdom Metazoa; phylum Arthropoda; class Malacostraca; order Amphipoda; family Talitridae; genus Morinoia; species Morinoia aosen. The sequence continues at coordinate 20,055,461 of CM059557.1, read as the reverse complement.
TTTTTTAATAACATTTTGATTCAAAATGTTTTGATTTGTTTGAAATGCCGACAATGAATGTTTTGTTGGATTTTCCATAAGCCGCGTAAGTCTCAGCGTTCTTGTGTTCAGGATTCTGATAATACAACACTTATTATACTCTATAAAATATGAATTTCATGGTTCGTAAAAAACGATATGGGATTTCCACATATCGGAGTCTTTATACTCGTTGAAGATGAGAGGTATCGAAACTCGAAAATTCCGTGATTAGTTCTTAGATACAACAGTTACCTTTTGTGATTTTTTTGACAGCATGGCTGCTAAGTGAACAATGAAAGAATGAAAGAAATACATTTAACTTGGAGCCCCTTCAAATGCCTTCTCTCTGAAGTTGGCAGACTTATACCTCTCAAAGTCACTCTATAATTTCATGTCATCATGTACTTTTTAGAGTATCAGTACTGATTCAGAAAATATGAAATTAGCTTTCAACAGTATGACAATTAGACGGCAAAGAATTGAATAATTTTTTTTGCCGCAGCCAAGAAACTGCCCTTTATTTTATTTATAAGAAAATGTCATCACCTCTGGAGTGCAAGGTTTAGCTCGAAGTAGATGAATTCGAGCATATTTCGAGAAACTGGTGCCCTCAAAAATGGCATCATCATTCACATGCTCTATAACAGCAGCAGCTCCTCAAATAACGCACCCCTGCGGAAAATCATCATCGTTGTATGTCTGTTTTTCAGATTCGGAAACAAAACTGTTCACTACAATGGGCAAGTTGTAACAAAACTAATATGGATACATAAAACATGTGCGGAGGTGTTTCAATTTTTCAGCACGTTGTCATACCAACACAACTGAAAGTTGTGCTGCTTCGTCATTACTTCTTTGTTGTTTCATCTCACTCACCGCCTTCAATAACATGCAGCTGCAGGGCCTTGTGCCGAGTGTATTGAATTTTTTATATCTATTTCAGATGTCTACGGGGAGTTACAGGCCCTCAATTGCTCACACAATATCCGAGTGGAAGCGAAAGTCAATTCGTGTTGGCAGGTTTGAGTCGCGTGAGAAAAAATGAGAAAACTGTAGAGTGGCACAGCAATGGGTCGCATCAGCTACGGACGATAAAATCCACATTGTCGGTGCTGCAGCTTGAAGTCGAAATAGGAAACGTTTTGGCCGTTCACTTTTCGATCTTACTGAGAATATATTTTTGGGATGTGAGATTACTGATACATACTGATCAAGCGTATGTATGTAAATTGAAGATATGCATCTCAAGTGATTCAATTTAACTAAAAAAAATTCCTTCACTGTTTCTTAAATAGTATGTTCTAATGTTTCAATTGCTTTGAAAGAAATATTTTTCTTCTATCACTCTTGGTTCCATTGGATTGTTAAAAAGTTTCCCTTCTTTGTGTTACCCTAATATCTTTGGCAAGCCTTACTACGTGCGAGGCAAGGAAGCCTCAGGACTAACATTCCTGCGCCGTTTTGACCTGCAACATCATGAAACGGAAATTATTTTATTTAATTTTTTTTATATTCAAAATTTTTTCATGATTTTTATTCTAGGTGTTACTCATCTGATATCTCTGGGTTCTCATAATCTCGACTCCCTATCATGTGTTGTCTTGACGCATGTTATGATGAATCGACTTTGCAAACAAATTCATCTTATCTCCAATCAGGAACGATTTCGGACAAATATAATTTGGCATGCAAATTAAATTTAAGAAAATTCCTCTATTTATTACATCCATATTTATCTTTTGATGGAGGAATTATTTCTAGTTTTATTTAAGAACGGTCGTATCGAGGTAACACGTCGAGGTTGCCTCAGACAGGTGGCTTACTTATATATGTACTATGTGTTAATGGAGGTATACACCACATCCTCAGTAGGTGTCTAATTATTTTTTAAGCGTGTTATCACATTCAAATTTAATTAGTTGTAAATAAAGTCTTCTCTTTGTTATTATTACTCACAAAAGCAACTAAATGTGATGAATCGGCGAGATAAGCACAGTCGAAAGTGATGGCACATAAAATTTTGTCGTTGTCTGGCATTGTAATCTACTTTCAAAGAAAGAATGATCAAGAACTCTAAAGAATGGGTCATACATATTCATTTGTTCATGTTGATGTTTTCTCCATGAAGTAAATCTTAAATTGTGTTCTTTTTTAACCCACATTGTTCGGTCCTAACAATTGTGTACCTTGTTGATTTTCCTAAAATAACACTTTCAGATCACAAAATAGAACAGCACATCCCTGAAAGGTTACAACGACAGGCGAAGAACATTGTTTGACAACGATTTTTCATGAAGTATTTCTTGACAAGTATGATCAAATAGGATTCAAAATTATAAAAATCTATGCCAATAAATAAAAAATTTCATTTATTGGTGAATGCTATGATAACTTGAAGGCAAAACTTGCAAGCCCGTCAAAGAAAATTATTTTTTGTTCCATTAGTCTTCGACCGTTGAGCAGTGAACAACATCATACGACGAACCCTAGTTGGTTTGAAGCGGTTAGTCCAACAGAATAGGGTTTGGCTGTATGATGTTACTCCCTGTATACTGACGAACATCTTGCTCACTTTACATGACTCAAAAATATATCACAGATAAAACGCCATCCAGTCTGAAACTATAGCACGCAGTTGCATGCGTGAGTAGCACTGTAGATACGGACGCAGTTCCAGGACAGACCACCAACTGCTTTGTCGCTTCTTCAACGCCGCCTCGGCCTCGGCTTCCAAGCTGTGGCATATCAGAGGTCACGCGGCACGCTGCGCAGTGTTGCGTCAATGCCTCGTACATCTCCGCATTGAAATCGTGACGTCACAATCATGGTTGAAGATTTTGCGCCATTTGCGATAAATCCAAGGGGCGAAAGCAAATTAGCTCTAACCTTTCGTTAACATCGGGGCTGATCTGGTTTTGAAATATCTTAGAAAATATGTAATGATACTTTTTCTGTCGAATGGTTTTTAAAAACTTAGATTCCTGAATTCATTTTTTATAAGACTGAAAATAGATACGTAGTAGTGTCTCTTTGAGCTCAGCATTAGGCCGCGTCATTAGGTTAATACTACGGAAACATTATACTCGCACATTTTCTAGCATTATCATTAGGTTAGAGGCCTTATTTCATTACTGGAGATTAAGAACTACATAAAGTAAAGCTTCTTCATATCATTCCCCTTCATGTTGATCCTATATAACACGAGGGCGTCAAAAACCGTCAGTTCCAGCAAGAGTTTAGCACAGTTCAACCAACCCTCAGAAAGCGCTCATAATTGGCCCCTATCACTGAAATCTGCCTGAGCAACAGCCTCGATATTTCAAGCGCTGTACACCGTTCCTACTGCAATGGCCTCTTCCAGAAACGCTCAAGGTGCGGATTTTCCGCTCATTATTCACTGCCGATGTTTTCTTGATGCCGTACTTTTTTATTCACGGTTCTCTTTCTTCGGGCATTCGTGCCAGTTGGTCATGAAAATGACACTCGGATGCATAATCTTATCAGACCCGAGGCCTGGAACCTGTTCAATGTTAACCACACAAGTCAATTCAAACAAATGGAGGCAGATGTTTGCAATGGCTAACTATGAGGTTTGGCTGCTATTGGTTAGTTATTTTTAGTTGTTTTCTCGTACTGGACTAAGTACTGACAGAGCGGTATAGTGACAGATTCAGAAAATGATGAAAAATCGATACCTCGGTCAGGTTAAATTATTATATAATTTAAATTAATAGGTTAAATAATAGGTTAGATGATTAAATTCTCGTTTTCTTATTCAATTCTTCAAGACGTAGTACCATAAGTTCGCTTGCAGTGAGAAAGAATAAAATTAATAGCATTTCTTAAACACATTATAGTGTGATTGATATTTATCGAAAGGTTTTGGGAACAAGAACCATCTTTGAAAATTCTAAACGAATTCGGACTGTTAATGATCGAACAGAGCAACATTTGACCACAAATTTTCACAGTTAATGAATTGTGTTTGAACATGAGCTTGGAATGTGGAACGCAGGCGAGCAACAAAGAAGAGCATTTTTTATTTCCCCTATTTGTTGATACCTACTGACTTTGCGTCAGGTCATGGTGGCAATAAGATCATGAGATCAGTTTCGAGTGACGATGTAGTTTATTCAATTTCTTAATGCTGATTCGGTGATAATAAATGACGAGCATATCAGTGTAGTTCAAACCAACATTTGTTATTTTAAGCCTTAACTGTGCGGTCGGTCAACCTCTCATATTCACACAGTTCGTATCATACATACCGCAAAAACTCAAGACTTGTGTTCGTGGAAAGCGCAACGAGTTCGATAAAATGGTTCACATTGGAAACTTCTACGCACCTTCACCATAGAGCTGACCATTGCGTCCACAGTACTGCAAAGTTTTTTACTATCATGTAGTACACACGAAGCCTGAATTCTTTTTCATTATTAGCTGTTGATAAAAAAATGTAACGAATTAACAATTTATTTGATCTTCGTCTCCCAGACAATTGACCTTAACGGGTCTGAATCGTCAAAGATTGCCTCCAATTTTCATCCTTTTTATCCTCCAGGAAGATGCCACACCATCCTAGGCGTACCTGGCGATGCGTTCACGCAAGGAACAAATTGCAGGAAAACGTTTCCTCTTCCTGTGAAGTTACTGAACGTAACCAGGGGAACGAAACTTTGAAAATATCGCTCTGTTTGTATAGGATTTTAAATCCAAACTCGAGAGAAACCAGGATTGCTTTAGATTTTTGTGTTTGAAAGACATTTTGTCTCACTTACCTGTACAAATTTCCATACGGCATGAATTAAAAACAAAGTAATTCACATTTCTTCCTATGACGCAGTTTTATAGGGGAGATCGGAACCCTACCAGCCAGTAGGTTTTAATTCAGTCTTTGTGTAGCAAGAGCTCAACACTCACCTCCACCTACCATCACAACCACAGACGCTGCCAGACGCGCGCAAGCAACCTCACTGGTCCGCACGGAGCCGCAGCGGAGGCAGGCACAAGCGGCTGCAGTTGCCTGTTGCTGCGTCCAGTCCGCAGTAATGACCGTCTGGCAGTCAGTGAGCCGCCAGGTGCCGTGTAGGGTTGTATGTGCTGCTGCAACGGTGTTTTCAGTGACTGGCGCACGTGTACGTCACATTTTTAGGATGAAAAAGACAAAACAATGCAGACGAGCTGGATAAGAATGTGGTGACGTGTTTTTCAGGAACACTGGTGCTGACCGAACGGTATAATGAGACGTAAGTATTTACATTTGTTGCTGTTTTCAATGTTATACAATGTAAATTTCGCTCCTCGAACCCAAGTTTTTCCTTGCTTCTTTATCAAGATTTATCATGATCTCTGCGCCGCTTGTTCTCATTTTGCAGCAACAACGGGAGGTTTTCCCTTTTATAGTGACATAAATTAGTGAAAACTTACGACTCTGGTCGACAGTGCCAGCGCTTTATACGAAGTGATTTTTACCACTGCAGCACATGTGGCCATGCTATCGGAGCACGATATACTCTTATTCATGCTTAGGCTGCTCTGTAATGGTGGTGGCGTAATGAGTACTAGCCCTATACGTTTTTAATGTTTTGTAGTATTACACGAATATAATAATTCGTGAGTAATATAAGCATGGTGCGTGTCACTTGCGAGAAATGATACGGGATGGTACATATCAGTGAGAAGTAATAGAGGAAGGTATTTGCTAGTTGTGAGAAGTAATATAGGATGGCACGCATTACAAGTGAAAAGTAATACAGGTTGGTGTGAATTGAAAACATGAAAATATCATGTTAGTGCGAAAGTAATATTCGATATAAAGATCTTGGGTAAAAATGAATAAGCCAATGACTATAAAAATATTTATTCATTAGTATACTCTCCTTTGCTTCCAATGAACTCATTGCACCATGCAACAAGCTTGTAAATGCCTCGCTTATAAAATTCTGTAGGCTTAAAATCAAAATAGAAATTAATTCTTTTTTTTAATATCTTCTCTTGTTGTTTACCCAAGTCCACTAAAATGGTTCTGTAGTCCTCGGAACAAATGGAAATCAGAAGCAGGTTGTATGGACCCCGTCTGTCTTGCAATTTCCCTTGTGGTAACAGTAGGATTCTCGGATACAAAGACATTCAACTGATCGAAATCAAGTGTTCTTGGTCAACCTTTCTGGGGCTCATTTTTTAAAGTGAAATCCCACGTGAAAACCGTCTTCTTCCAATTCTTTAATTCACTACATCATCTCCATAAATGTTCTGAATAGATTTAGCTGCCGCGCTTGCGTTAACGCCTTTAAGATACTCGTACAGTAGAACATTTCTCACGTGGTCTTCATATGGAACCTACATCAATGCCAATATTTATGAATTATATGAACGTAATAGAGATTATCTGAAAGAAAATTGTTTAATTAGGTCACAATAATTTACTACACTTAAAACAGAATGCAAGTAAATGACCAATATAATTTTGAATAACCGTTCTAAAAATCGTATATTACTTCAGCTCAAACCTGTTATAATGAACTCTGCTGCGTGCAATTGAACAACAACCTGCTTTACAAACTATTCCTGTCCCTAACTGGGCAACTATCAGCTGTGTTACCTGGAAGTTTCCAGGAATAATTTGTACGACTTTGAGGGTCAAGATGCAAGCTTCAGGCTCTAGTTTCTTCTTTACAACCAAAGCAACCTTTGGTCTTTTCCAGTCTGTGGCAACAGACGAGTTCCCAGCAAACGGCAGTATTCCAAGGTTTTAATTTTTCATGTATTTTGATTTATTTTCTATTTCGGTACTTATGAGTTATGTCCCACTTTTCATTTATGGTTTCATTTTGATGTTAAGGTGAGGTTAAGTTAGGTTAGCTCAATTGAATTATTATTAATTTTTTTTTTCATTAATTTTTGTCTTGTTTCAGGCCAAAATGAATATCTGGGACCTTCCAAGAACTGAAGAGAAAGGTCCCAGAGATTTATTATACATATGGAATGTAAATAAATTGCATTAGAAATAAATATAAATCAACAGGGATACTTTCTCCCATGAAAAAACCATTCATACTGTCAGAAAATCAATTAAATATTCATAAAGCAATAAAATTTTTCACTTCTACCCTAGACACTTTTGACCCTAAACAAGTGGTGACTCGGAACAAATGGTGTCACCACAGGTACCTCCATTTCAAACGCATTGTGGAGCTTAGTTTTTCAAGTACGTATTTGATTTATGTGAAATAAACTAATAATCATAAATTCTGAGAGAATAACGCCAGCATATTTTTCAACGTAATCTAGGTGAATTTTGGGCACTCGAAATTCACAAACATCTCACTTCCCCTAGCCAGGTGCGTGTACCTTCCTTCTTCGACACTTAGACCTCAAGAGGTTAAACTGAAGATAAACATTCAAATTAAATTTAGACTAAATTGTAGTAAGTAATGTTGCAAATAGCAAACATGAACTGGATCGTGCCTTCATTTACGTTTAATTAATTATTTTCAAATATTGTGTTTGTAACTTCTGGTAGGTTAGCAGCGTTAGGAAAATCCCCTCTGTGGCTACCGGTGGCTCACGCACGTTGTGGTCGAAGTGCTAACCTTTGTTACTAACTTTTCTTATTTTGCAATAGTTCGCTTGATGACCTAGGAGTATGGGAAACCTATCAAAGCATGGAAATCCTATCTCGACTGTACCGCAATCACCAAGCAGTCAACGTGTTGATACGCAGTTTCTTAAATGGGTTACATGGGAGCTATTAATATTTATGGCAACCTGGTCAAAATAGTCGGAAATAAATGATCCTATTTCGAAAATTGACGAAATGGTACCTCCGTTCGCCCAACTTTAAGATACACGGCGAGCAAGGGTTATATTCTTTGCTCGTTTTGTTTTAGTACTTGATAGTTCAGTACCTTTTAAAAATTGCAATTCTGATAACGACCATAACATCTCGTTCGGATCACCGGGCTATTATTAATGCTGTTTTTGAGGTTTTCATTGATTCCACTGGTTTTCGATACAATTGAATTGCGGCCTATCTTGCCTAACTTACGTGTCCAACACGCAGCGACATTGACCTTGACTTCTATTTTCGACTTTTACTTCAACATCAGCGTTAATCATGACATTTTATTATTGTTATCATTGTTCGTTTAAAATCACCGGCCCATTTTCATGTTTTTTTTTGGAAGATGTACTACTTTTTAGCGCGTGGTCAATGCTATATAGTTATGCACAATTTTACACAATCTAAACTAACCCGAAAACTAGCCACAACATTAACTTTGACATCAATTTCACCTCACAATGGTAAATTCACAAACAAACCTCCATAATATTGAAACAAAGTAAAATCAATCAAACTTAACCTATACTAACCTTACTCAATTTCACCTCACCTCAATTTTTTAATCTCATAAACGTAGAAATAAATTGGGCAGAACACTTGAATAGTCCACCGCAACGTTAATTTATGGAATTTCTAGTTAGTGCTATTGAATTTGTGCATGGATTTTAAGTCGTCCTCCACGAGGCGCCAATTTTACGACCAAAAGTTTTACCGCTGTGGATTTTTGGAACGGAAGAGCAGGAAAATGCTGCTAATGAAAATAGTGAAGTAGGGAGTGATTTTTTAAAAAGTGTGAAAATAAGTTTTTCTTGTGTAAAAGTGTTAATGACATAAATAGGTGTTGACAACATTTTGCTTCGCTATAACAACTCCTGCCATAAGAAGACATTCCGTGCTAACTGTGTTCATGAATTTCTTGACTCTCCTGAAGGTGCTGGCTTATTCCCGGCTGTACATGATCGTACGATGTAGGCCGCCCTATAACATAATGTTCCCAAGGCTGCAATCAATTTTCTCGATTCATGTACGCGTGTTTTCTCCGCGCTTCAAACCCATTATTTCTCTGAATTGTTATAAGTATTGTCTTGTAGCATTATTTTGTGTGGGTGTTTTTTGTGAAGACAAAAATAAATGAAAAATTAAAATGTAGTATCTGCAAGCAGCTGCTATTTTTGAGCAATGGAGAAAATGAATCTCAATTATTTTCTCTAAGTCTTTCTGAAGTCGTAGTATTTAAGCATGTCATAAGTTTTATGTGAACTAACAGCTTTATATTATGGGCGCAAGACGAGACGGAAAAGGGTATTTTGTGCTTTTATGTCAGGAAATTAGGTATTATGTATGTAAAATTAAATTGCTCCTCCGGTTGCCTATCAATTTGGTTTGCTGGATAAAGAATCACCTGCAAGAACAACAGCTTAAGCCATATGTTATGTTAGAAAAGTCTGCCCGCGTTTTGCTAAGATAACAGCCACTACAACTTACATTGATTCTGTTTATGCTATTGTTTTTAGAGGCGTACTTGATAATTTGTTGAATGAAAGAAAGTGTTATCAGGTTTCATTTCAGTTTTAAACACATTGACTTAGGCAATTTCGTATATACTCCATATCGTGTTTCGTGAAGAAATTTAAAACAGCGATCGGTTGTAGTTTACTCAATCCATACATGCTTGTAGCATTCGTTCATTTCCCGGTATGATTAAGTAACTCACCCAATCTTTCTCATCCAGTTTACTCGTAACGACGTAATAAGAGCAATCTTATTACGAGGGAAGTTCCCATGTATCGGTGTCCTGGTATTGGTCCGTATCTGCACCCAAGATGCTGAAGCCCACCAAGTATCTGAATCTAAAGCATTATCAACCGAAAAGTATTGTCATTAAAGACATCTGCAACGGCACATGTGACGGTATATGGGATACTTGCAATTCTAAGGTATTGGTATAAGAATCACCAGCAATAGTGGTTTACCTGCATCAGTGATACCATCAATAACGAATTAACTTGCCGTTTACAGCCAAGTGAAGAGCCACTTCCGATCAATTCTAGAGATGACAGGCACTACTGTTTATTTTTAGCAAATGTTATACGTTTTCTGTACCATGAATCCACAGCTGGGACCCTCACGGGCTTACGACTATTTTATGTATGGCAATTCGCGCTCAGTGGGAAACGGAGCTCCCGAGCTGATAGTTAGTTCGGCAAATGTTTTGTTGAAAGTTATCATAATTTTTGTTTTGTAACGGATCATCTTTTTCGGTTCTTTGCTATCCTGTTTTTCAGCACCTCTGAATTTCTTCAACTTTTATCTTGTTTCACGTTTTGTTTTCTTATTGTACCTATGCGGAGAGAAACGTGTGGAAACACACCTTGTACATAGATTCCACGTTGTCTGAACTCTATAACAATGGTGATTTCCTCCTTCCTCTCTTTGAAACACTTGTGTTGTGGTTAAGGAGACTAAAACTAACTTATTTTATCCAACATAAGCACGGCGGGTGGAAATGGATGCAAATGAACGTGTATTTTTACTTGATGCATTTTCTCTCGTTGGTGAGCAAATAAAATGATATTTTCATTAAAATGCTTATTTTAACTCAATAAAGCGTACTTAAAACAGGGGTTTCCCACTAAAACGCTTTTAGTTTAGTCTCGCGTATATAAATTAAAAGTACATTCATCTGGTGTTCTTAGGTAGAACCTGTACCTAGCGAACGATTTGATCGCTGAAAGAACTGAAGGGAAGAATTGAGGAATATTTTCCTCAACTAAGCAGTCAAGTACTATATTCTTACGTCGATGAATTTCCTCTGCTAACTGAGAGCATGCAAAATTGAACTCGCTATTTTTGAAGATAGTTATTTTTTATTAAATTTGTTATTAAGACTCCGACATAGTACTAATTTTTAGGAGAAATTAGCTTGAAAATGAAAGCTGGAATTTTAAATGAATTACTACATAGTACTTATTATTAGGAGAATTTGACTTGAAAATGAAAGCTGGAATTTCAAGTTTAAAGTTGATGAATTTATCTTGCTCATTAAGGTTTTGTTTCATGTTTCCTAAATTTGTATTTGTGTTTTTTCCGTGAAAAATTTTAACTCAATGTAAAAGACGTAATTTTTCCTATTAATCATGTCTTCGAATTCATGAAATTTGTCGACGTTCCCTGATACATGGACACACTTTGAGGTGAATCTATTCTATAATAAGAGCCCCTCTAGGGGATACAACTATTGTATCTATGGGAATTGGCGCTCCCAGGGGGACTATGTGAGGGCCTGAGCTAAAGGTTAGGTAGGCTTCCTTTTTGTTGTAATAAAATAGGTTTTTGTTTTGTTACGGACCATCTTTTTTCGGTTCACTGCTGTCCTGTTTTCCAGCACCTACTACTTTCTTCTTCAACTTTTTTCTTGTTTCATGAACTTCTTTCCTAGCTTACTGTTTCCGTGCGCCTCGTGCATAGATTCCGCGTTCCCTCAACTCCATACTAAATGGTGCCTTCCTCTTTCCTCTCTTGGAACATCTTTGTCGTGGTTAAGGGAGGCTAAAACTTTCTTATGTAATGATAATAATCTATAATAAGAGCTGCGTCCGTCGGTCGGTCGGTCCGAATCCAGCCGAAAGTGTGTGATGCATGAGCGTATCTGTGATACAAGCTCCAACCCTATATATTTTGACGGGCCGTGTTCACGCGGCCTCATCAACTCTCGAGAAATTCAATTTTTTTATTTCTTACGGCCTTTCTCTCATTTTGCCTTCTTTTTTATTTCTAAGGAACTGAGCTTCAACATGGCTTTCCCATGATTTCCCATGCTATTCCATGGCTTTCCAGTACTTTCCCTAGTCTCAACCGCTGATATTTCTATTCAACCTAATCTAACCTACCAATACACGTGATATTCATTCCGACTCCCAATCTGCTGGGTCAAGGCACAGAAAATTGTAAAGCAGATAAAGCTTGTATCACAGATACGCTCATCTCACACTCCAGGCTTGTGGGTGTGACACACAGAAGGACGGACGCGGCTACTTTTATAATAGTGATAAAGGGGGGTGGACTATAGTTACGTATAAAGTGAGTTATACCTTGCATTCATTTAACTTACATTAAATATTTATACATGGAGGCCTCCAATGATATCCCTTTAAGGAGTGCTGCGATGAATGGTGTCGTTCTTTCGATGTCTGTTAGTGGATTTAGAAATATAAGATCTCCGAGCTCACTCAAGAGGAAAGAAGGGAGAGTGTGATAGCGTTACGACAGGACATTGATGTTGTGTCCTCAGCATGGCTGTGTAAATTGTGCTCCCTTGTTAACTGACACAGGTTGTAATACACCGAGGTGAGTTTAGTTTTATAGTTGGTGTTGAGAGTTTAGCTTAAATTTGGTGTCGAGAGTTTAGCTTTGAATTTGGTGTTGAGAGTTTAGTTTTATAGTTGGTGTTGCGAGTTTAGTTTTATTGTTAGTATTTAACTTTGTTTCATCCCATAACTTTTTTTCGCAAGAGAAAAGTCTGTATTCTAAGCAAGTGACTTTCTGCGCAATACTTTTCGACACTTAACCTGTCAGGTTCAGTCTAAAATTTCGTCTCATAGTAATTCAGCTCGCGTGTGTTTAATGAAAATCTCGTATGCATGGCATGTTACAATGTCGTGATTATGTATCAAAGAAAATTTTCTGCTTGTCAGTAAACGGGTTCTTAGTTCGGATAAAAGCGCCAAAATCGTGATTGATAACAAAACTAAATTAGATTCGAGGGAAGACCGTTCTCTGGCAGATGCCATTGAAAAACGGATGCGATGCCGCGAAACCAATTGCTCGTTTGTACTAGATATCTGAGTAACAGTGCATATATCAAGACAAGTCATTTATAGAGGTAAATCCCTCTTTTATTCGACGGTTTATTTCCTCAAACGATTTAATTTAGCGTAACTACTTGGCCTCGGAGATGATGAGTACCATACCCTGTAAAAACGCGTTTTTTGGTTGCCTAAGAACTTGTTCAGTAACACCACCCTCTCGACGAACTTGTACACTTGAAATTATCTTCCATAAAAGTTGAGGAAATTTTACTTGAATTAATCCTGCAGAACTCGATAGCTGTTATCAATACAAATAGGAATTAGATGAGTTTATCATTTTGATTTAGCGTACTTATGGGTATGATTGGGATAATTTCAGTAGTTGCCGTAGTTCGGGAGTGTGGTCGGAGAGTTTCAGACAAAGACAAATCTCGTTCAGCATAAGACAAGGTCGATAAATTTCAAAATGCAAATTTTATTAGCAATAATTGGACCTTATTGGCAGAATGAGTTTGTTTGGTGGTAACGACGCATTGTCTAATTGGTGCGTACAGTTTGTAGGGCAATATGGTCTGGATATCTGACCAGGAAATGCGTTAATGGAGTCAAATTTAAACCCCAAAACAGAAGAAGGGAAATTCATACGAGTTTGAGTGAAAAAAACTTTGTCGGAGATTGGAAGATGGTACGTCCAATTGGATACCAATTTAACGTATCGTAATTGGCTTAACATAGGTAGTTCATAGTGAAGGATCAGATGAAATATGAGGCACTCAGCAATATGGTGTATTGGTACCAGTGTAGCCGGTGTGAAGCTACCTATTCTGGAGAGACGAGTCATCTTCACTCACGCAAAGCTAAACACAGCAAAAACGTTTCTAAATTTACAAAATAGTCATCCTGAGCTTTCTTGCGTGGATGATTTGATTCTGTTTCTGTGCAAACGAAAAATTTTGAATTGGAGTCACACATGATTACTCGCGTGCTTACGATAGTCAGTTTGTACACGCCGGATTGATTAACTTGAACAGCCATTAATATGCTGGCGATGATCCCCCTGAGTTAAAATCGGTCAACTCCACTCTGAGGGACACAGCTATTGTTTCTATGGGAAGTAACGCTTCGAGGGAGAATATACGAGGTCCCGAGTTGAAAGTTAGGTAGGTTTCTACATTCAAATCAAGTAAGTATTTTGTTTGGTCGCGAGCCATCTTTTTTGGTTCATTATTTTTTTTGTATCCCCTGTGATTTCCGTTTTCAACGTTTATCGTGTTTCATGAAATTTTTTGAATCTTGCGGTTTTTATATGAGGGGAGGGGGACACACCTTGTGCATAGATTTCCCGTTAATTGAATATCATAGTAAGTGGTGCATTCCTCTTTCCTCACGCGGCAATGCATTTGTTGTGGTCAAGAAGGTTCATACTAACTCATAATCTGAATAACTAAAACGGTATTTAGAAAAACAAGTATACATGGGTGTACACTTCAACTTGCTGTTATTTATCATTCTTTAAAAATCCTGTTATATTTTTCTATTTCTGTCATGCTAGTCATCTTTGTGCATCTCCTTATCGCGTTGCTGTGGAATCTTTACAACCGGAATACGATGCTGGGATGCTGATGGGAGTCTCTCAGATTGCTTGAGCTCTCGCATAACATGGAAGTCAAGGTCAGGCTTGGAATCGTGAACATAATGAGACTTTGAAATCTGACCCGACTTGAAACGGGTTTTTGCATTTGAGTTTATGCGAGTGTTCGCGTGTGTTTTACACGAGAAAGCGTAACTAACTTGGGCACCTATGCGTATAATCCTGAATAATTTTGATCGTAGGTTCCTAAAGTTTGTCAGTCCTCCTGGCGTGGTTCGAAAAGTCGTCGAGGAGTTGTTGAATTTTTGTGTATTTTTTTTGTCCATTTGATATTCAGTTCCCATCATTCCTGTTTTTAATTGTAGCAGCAATTCTGAACTACACATCACTTTTTGCAGTGTTCATCAGATTTTCCCCCTGTTAGTTTCGATGCTATTCTTCCGAAGACAGAAATTTTTTTTGTGAACCTAAGGTTCTATATTTAATCTAGCTATTACATTACTCATTTTTGATACTAAATTTTTCCTTCAATTTAGGTGACTACTCGTGGATAAAAAGTTAATTTTCTCTCCAGCCCGAAACTGAATATAATGCGATTCCACAAGCAAATTTTCACTCCTATTTTTTCATGTCAGAAACATCTCGGAATTTAAGATGGTTAAAATATATGGCTCGATCAGGCAGGTAGCATTCTTGCATGATGCAGTTATTTGACTAAAAATTCGTGTCCGTAGGGCAGGCCATCGTGCAAAAATGATGGAAGAACACAGGTCCCTACAGCTGTGGTTTCCGAGTAATGGGCCACTTGCGACGGCTCGCAAGTGGTAGGGGAAACTACAGTACTTCATTCCGATGAGCTATGACCTGCAGTTTAAATGCCTACAGCAGCACGGGCAGCTCATTTTACTGAAAGTGTTTCCCTGGACTCGTACCATTCACGTCCAGAGATGAATGAGCTCATCGAAAACAATCGTCCACTGAGCAGGTGTCCGGTTCGTCATGTGGCTTGTTTCTGGCTGTCGTTGACCTTTGCAGGGAGTGTTGGTGCGAGACCGAATGCCTTCAGCGCTGCACATCGCGAGCTGTGTAGCGGACGGGTAGAGGCAATAGAGCATCGCTTTATAAAACTCCATTGATGCAACAAAAACTCCTTCTTTTGCTGTTTTTCCCCTATTTTCAGAGGAAATAGAGTTGTCCGATTGTTGCATACACTGAACATTTATCTCGGGTAGCCGTTACGTTTAAAATGATTGCGTTTAAGTCACCGAGAGTTTTATTCATTTCTTCTTCATTCTCTTTCGTTGCAGCTTGCCGTCTACAGAGTCATTTGTCGTGCGCATTAAAGGTAACTGGTCTAACGTGCTCTATTATATTTGGCATCATTAATGTAGTCTTTGCTTCTCTTGAATACCTTTTGCTTGGCTAGTTTGTTTGGAAATGGTTCACAACAAATTTTATGAATTTACTACAGCTACTATCAGATCGTAACCATCGTTTCTTTGAAGGTGGAATCTCAGGTGTAAGCAATGTTCCTTCTACTTTTAGTTTTCGATTAAAAGGCTAATTTATGGAAACAGCGATAATTCTTTGCAGCGCAGGGAGAAACTGTTGAACTCACGCATCCCTGTCCGGAAAAAATTTCCGTAATCGGTTGGTCAACTTTCATGAATGTTAAGTTTGTTCAATGCGATGATAGGTGAAGAAAGTGATGTTGTAAGTAATGTTTAAAGAAAGTGATATTTTTTTATTCCGAAAAGCCAATTGTTTTTGTTTGCATCTCTACGACTTAATTGTTTTATATTTTTTTATTGCGCGTAAATTATGATACACTTGTGTTAGGTGAAGGAATTTTTTTCCTATGGGCGGATTTTCCTATCTTGTATCTCATCAATCCTATTTTGTACTTCATCAATCTTCATCAATCCTTCATAAATCCTTCGTCGCCTTTCGCTTCTTTGAGCTTATGGGAGTATTTTGTTTGTGAGAACTAGAAACCCATGAAAACAGCTCAGGATCTCCTATTCCAGTTTACACTCGAACGTGTACAAATACAGGGTGGGGCAGAAAAACCTATCCGATTTCAAAACGTTATAAAATAAAACCACTCAACTTGTCAAAAATTTTTTTTTATCAGCATATCGCAAATTTTATGCCATTTTTAAATTTAAGTTTTGAAAAGCACATCACTCAAATGTCGTCCTTGGGAGCGGATACACTGATTTAGGCGCTCGCGGTAGCTTTCTATGACTTTCACCGTCATTTCCACAGGAATTTCTTCAATTGCCCGAGCAATTTCCCTTCGTAAAGCAAGAAGGGTCCTTGGTCGATGCTGGTAAACCTTCGATTTGAGGTAACCCCAAAGGAAGAAGTCACATGGAGTGAGATCAGGTGAGCGCGGCGGCCAGCCAAGATCACCTCTCAGGGAAATGAGGCGACCGGGAAACAGTTCCCTGAGAATGTCCATTGATCGTCGCGATGTGTGGGCGGTTGCACCATCCTGTTGAAACCACACATTTTCCACGCCATTTTCTTCCATTTTGGGTCTAAGAAAATTTTCCAGCATGAAACAATAGCGCTCGCTGTTGACCGTTACGGTTTGCCCATTTTCTTCAAAAAAGTAAGGCCCCCAGACGCCTAGGCGGGAAAGAGCACACCACACAGTCACTTTTGGGCTATGGAGGGGTTCCTGATGGATTTCTCGAGGATTTTCGTCACTCCAATATCGAAAATTCTGCCTGTTAACGGCACCACAAAGGTGAAAATGGGCTTCGTCCGTGAAGAGCACAACATCGTCGTTTGGGAGTTCTCGGAGATCGCGACACAGGTTCGTACGGGTTTCAAAATCCCTTTCACTTAATTCCTGTGCAACAACCATTTTGTAGGGATGCATTTTGAGGTCCCGGTGCAAAATGCGCCGAATACTGCGGTTGGAAATCGCCAAAGCGAGCGAATGTTTTCGCGCCGAACGACGCGGGGAACGTTCAATCGCGGCTCTCACATTGGCCACGTTTTCAGGTCCTGTTGCTGTCCTGGGACGTCCAGGCGACTTCTTTTTCAATGCTGAACTCGTCTGTCTAAAATTTGACACCCACACTTTAATCGTAGCGTGATGTGGAACAGGATCATGACGCCCGAGTCCGAAATGAATTCGAAAAGCACGTTGTGTAGCAATTATCGAACCGCCGCATTAGATAAACCGCTCAATAACAAAAGCACGATGTTCACCAGACCAAGGCATGTTGACTACTGACAAATGGCATAAAACCGGCTTTCTAACGGTTTTTACCCCACTACTCTACCTGCTCCCTCTTCTGAGCAAAAGGGATTGAAATCGGATAGGTTTTTCTGCCCCACCCTACAACCGAATCGCGCGACAGACGTACACGGCTTTTATTGTTGCATAGATTAACATGTTAATTGCGATGGGTTAAACTGAAGTTCAATATTTAATTCAAATTTAAAGTCAATTGTGGGTATCAACTTTGAAAGTAGCAAACATTAACTGGACCGGGCCTTCATTTAGCTTTCATTAGGTATTAATAAAAAATGAGTTAGTGACTGCAGGTGGGTCAGCAGCACTATGAAAATCACTTGAGTGACCACTGGTGGGTGATTTCGCAGGAAATGTGTTAATAAGAGATGGCTGTGAATTTTTGGTTTTCTGATTGTTTTTAATTTTCTTGCATTGTCTTTAATTTTCTTTATTATTTTGTCCTCCGATACGGATGCCCATTTAGCAACATACCAACCTCTCCTATGAAAATCGGAGCCTCCAATCGAAAGCAATCAATCTCTGTCATTTTCCGACGACCATCCTGCCGATTAGTCGCACAACTCCAGTAGGTCCCTTGAATTATGTGGCTCACTGTTAAGTTTTAGATAATCTAATTACTTGGGCGGGCATGTTTAGCTCTTCAATTTATTCGATTACTTTTTTATATGAAGTACCTTGCATGAATTCCGACTGCTGCCTTTGCTCGACTGTTACGTACATTGTATCGAATTGTGCATGAAAATATTTGTTCAAATCGTACAATTTTTAAGGCTTTCAGCTTCAAATATTGAATGCTATAAACCTGAAGTCTGTAATCGCTTGACTCTCTTGCATTGAGTCTCGGTGATCTTCAGTAATATGTAGGCAAATTGTCCTCGACATTTGAGTGCCTCTTTTTTTTGGCGCAACTTGAAGTTTCGCAGTATCAAAAAAGACATACAAGTAAAGGTTGAGGAATGAATAATATATATTATATTCATCTATATGTTTATATATATATATATATATATATTTTTTCATGCATATATAAATATAATGCAATCCCTCATCGTTCCGTTTTACAGTGGACTGTTCTCCGTTCCCTAAACTCGTGATTGTGTAAAAATTGGAGTACTGATTGCGACTGAGGCTTGACCAAATAATTCATATTTTCAATTGAAGCACCACGAGCACAAGAAGATGTTCATACAAACGAGATACCAGCTCTCTCAACATAACAGCGTCCACTCCAAGGTGAGCCCTCGCCTCAGACGGCAGCCATGCTACGCTCCATCATGTTAGCAGAACGAGATGAAAACTTCCCCACCGTGTAATATTATAGCGCCCAAATGATGCTTTATTTACAACGTGCTCTAGGACGCTCCATGCTGCCCGTCTGACCTTCATTTGAAGGTAAATCATTGAAGAGGCGCATCGCAAGTTCAGTATCGAAATTCATGAATCGGATTTGGCTCGTACGTTCATGTTTATGAAGCCCATAAAGCAGGCCGCAGCCGCGCCAAAATTCCCTCAAATTTGTTACGCCAACAAACGAGTCCTGAGCCGAACTGGTTTGCGGCGTCGAGGGCTGGGAGCGCTGCTGAATGATGGGTCTACGGCTGGAAATTATTTCGATTATATAAATAGTACAACTCCTGGCGATATGGTGGTGTGTTATTTTTGCTTACGGAATTAGATAATTTTCTTCGAACTATCAATTGGGTTTTTGATTGTCTGGTTTTTGTGGTCAAAGAGGAATGTTCGTTTTGATATCGAAGCGCATAATTCATAAAAAAAATATGTTTAGCTCCTCAATTTGTCGACTTCGTTGCGAATGTTTTATTGAGGGGAGTCTTATTACGTATTGTGGATTCGCTCTTGCTACGTATATTTTTTTTGTATTCATCTTGTATTTGCGTGTGCTAACACGTGGGGACTGATGAGAAGATCTCATTTCCAGTTGCGTTTCTACCTCTGCTTTTCTATAATTCCAAAGCGATGCAATGGTTGTGAGCCTGTTGTCATAGAGATGCCTCACGGTTTCCTCTATTAAATCTTCTCGGAAAATAAACACAGTGCGTATTATTTATTGCAGTTTATAAGGCACAAAAATTTCGGTGTTGATTTTTAAGAAGACAAGTGTAGGTACTAAGATGGGAAATGAACAGAGAGCCCATAGAGCCGTCGCATCGTACTGTATCATGGATACCAGCTGATCGCTTGGAATAAAAAAATACTCGGTGCTTTGAGCGATCCTATCTTAGCTGCAGTGGAGGCGCTCTCAGGGGAATGTGCTGTCTCGAGCTAAAGGTAAGGTATACGTTTCCCTTTTGTTTAAATAGAATTGTTTTTTTTTTGTTACGGATAATTTTTTCGGTTCACTGTTGTCTTGTTTTTCTGCACCTGCTACTTTCTTCTTCAACTTTTATCTTGTTTCGTGAACTTCTTTCTCAACTTCTCTTTCTATGAACCTTGTGCATGTATTTATGGTTTCCGCAGCTCCATACTAAATGGTGCCTTCCTCTCTTAGGAGCGTCTTTGTTGCTGTTAGCGAGTTGAACTAACATCTAAACTCCTTGCTAGGGTGGATTACCACAGTGGTAGCCAGTACATTATTTGCGAAGGGAAATAGAATGGTACAAAGGTGAAGTAGATAGAATTGTCATTCCACAGATTATTATGCATGTGATATTTAATTATCGGTATACTATTGAAATTATTTTAGTGTTTCATAAAAAAAATGAACTCTAAGTAATTATTTACCTTGAGATTCGTGGGTGATCAACTTTTTCTGAATATATAAATTGTTCAATTATTGTGGACAACGTTTCAGAATATTGTCTTAATCTAAATCTGTGTAAAGGGTATATGTGTATTTTTCGTGACCAGATGGTTTCCATAGGCGCGAAAATTCATACAACTGAAGATGTCAGCGAGGAATATAACGCCTACGCTTTCTACCTCTCATGCATTTTATAAGAAAATAAATCAGAATATTTAGATTGCTAAACGACTCTGTGTTAACAAAGCTACTCTCGGCCCACCTGGAAGTGTGTCTGTTTTAGTCAACCCAACTGCTAATGCAGATGTACATAACAATTATATTTTTTTTTTGATAGTCAGTGGACTTTTTTCTAGGGTTAGTGTTTTTTGTGTTTTAACTTTTCCAGCCGTCAGGGAGGTACATGCTTTTAAGCCTCATTTCATTAGCTACTAACGCTGTTGCGTGCGGTGACCGCGTCGTGTCATCCTCGGTTGCCGTGCCGCCGCAGCGCACCGCGCTCAGGCCCGCTTGGGTCGTGCCAAAAATTGGCTATAAAGTCGTTGTATCCCCAACCTTTATTTTTTGAGGTGGATAAATGCAATTAACTAGTAGCGTAATGATTTGTAGCGTAATTTAATAACTAGTTGCGTAATGAAACGAATCAATCCGGTTTCCGAGTAATATGTCACACCAGTCAAAGTATTTGACAGCTGAGTGAATTATCTCAAAGTTAAAGCAACAGTTAATCTAATACTTGATTTCATGCAACAAGTTAAATAGTGATAGGATCAATTACCTAGTCGTAGAGATAATATAATAATTTAGCAGTTACAGTGAATCGGGTAGAGATAATTGGGACGAACTCTTTTTGCGCCTCGTTTTTGTATCCCGGGATGTACAATTGCGTTCTAATACGAAGCTGCGATTGGTATCCTGATCTGCCGCAATCTCCTTACTGAATGGTGCCTTCATCCTTCCTCCCTTTGGAACACCTTTGTTGAGGTTAGGGAGACAAACTAACTTATGACCTACTCTAATCGCTCCTAGCGTCAGTACTCACCAGTGCACGTAGGGAACTAGCGCCCCTGAGCTGTAACCACGGTAGAGGAAACAAGGTAGGTTCAAGCCAGTCTTTTTTTCGTTGATGGCGTGGTTTTGCTGACGTCAGGGCAACGAACCAATAGCAGCGCTCATTTTGCATCTGGTAGCACTGCTACTTCAAAATCTGGCTCCACTATTGGCTTAACGACATGGAATTTTGGTGACGTCATAAAGTTTGTAAGAAATAAAGCCTTTCTATTGGATAGCCGAACAAAAGGTGTATTTTCTCCCGAAGAAATGACCCTACCTTGTTTCGTCTACCGTGGCGGTCACACCTAGCTACCACGCCACGAACTCAGCAACACTTGTTGCGTTGTTGGCTGCGATTTATAGCCTGGTTTGTCGTATTTCACTATCCTTTACTTTTCTTTTCTCGTCGAGGAGGCTGGCTGGCGTACCGAAGTACCGACTTTCTGCGCGAGCTTTTAATTTTTATTCGTTACTAGTGTACACGGCCTGTCAAAAATGAAGGGATTCGACGTTTTTCTTGAATAAATAGTTCAGATGTGGATGACAACTAAGTATATCCATCCTAATCGTACCTGCGATAAAAATATTCTTGCACTTGTGGATTGGTGAAACTTGTATCACAGATACGGTCATAAAGCAAGAATACGGTCCCTTTCTCAGTATCGCTGTGCAATCATTCTTATTTATGATTCCAGGACCCGTCAGGGGTATACAACTTTTGTATCTCTTTGAATTAGCGCTCCCAGGGGGAACATGCGAGGTCCCAAGCTGAAGGTTATGTAGGCCTTCTTTTTGTTAAAATAGAGTAAATTTTTGTTTTGTTACTGACCATCTTTTTTCGGTTCACTGTTGTCCCTTTTTCGGCACCTACTACTTTCTTCTTCAAAATTTATTATGTTTCTTTTCAACTTACAAACTAGTTTCTATGCCCCTTCTGCATAGATTGCACGTTCCGTTACCTCCATACTATTTGGTGCCTTCCTCCTTCCTTTCTTCGAAACTCTTTTTTTTAGCGACTAGGTAGGCTTAAGGGGACGGTTCGGGGTAAAAAAAGTCTGTAAGTTCTCGGTGGATTTTTCTGAGATATCTACCGTCGATGTAAATTGTTATTAATAACTTTTTTGATTTGTGCTAATTCTTCGTAACCATACGTGAATAAGATTTTTTTTAAAGAAACATGAAAAAACATGTGTTGCGGAAAATCCTACTCCTCCTACAATTTTCAACTCACAGAACTCGGAAAATATTCTCTAGATAAAAAATTGTCTTGTCTAGAGATCCGGTGCAAAAGTTTTTCGATTATTTGATTTTTTGAATTTTGAGAACTTTTTTTCCAAAAAATGACCTCTTTTTCCACTTTTTTGAATAATTTGCTTCTAATTTTCAAGGTGAATTGAAATTTAAAAAACTTTTGCACCGGATCTATTTTCCTTTTCAATCGCTATTGATTGGTATGCTCGCCATCTCTGTACTTTCAAAACTGTGGAAGGAGTAGGTTTTCAAAAATCGAGAAGGTGAGTATTCAGAAAAGCCATTTAAAAAAAAAATTTTCGTTCTGTACTAATTTTTTAATTGAGTCTTATCATTGATTCTGTACCTTCTTATGTACCTTCAAAACAGTGGGTAAGGATCCATATCAAAAGTCAATAAATATAAGTTTCAGAACAGGGTTAATTTTTTAACAATTTTTTTTCAATGCTGACTAAATTTTTTTCAAAAACCTATATTGCTTTGTAGCTCTTTTTAAGCCCTTTCGATTGATATAATTGCCATTTCTGTAGCTTCAAAACTCCGGGAGGCGTTTATGTTTACATAGCCAGCTAATTAGCTGATGACTCAGCAGCCGGACTCAAAACAAACACTCAAATACACCATCATAATTTATCACTCAGTGATAGGATGTTTCGTTTGAGTACGAAAGCATTTCAAGTTAGGCCATGAATGAACTCTCTTGCTATTCCAGTAGAGAAACACTCAATACTGGCTCGTAATGGGGGGGGGGGGGGGGGGGGGGGGGGGGGAAGAGGGAGGTCACCCATCCATTGGCGCACCCCAAGGTCACACTAGTGCGCGTCTTTTACGACGTCCAGAAGACTAACCAATTGACGTTCTTGAAAGCCAATTATATCGTTGGATGCGCAAGAAAAATCTCTATAAGATGAGTTTATAAAATGAAAAATGACCACAATCTGAAAATAGACCCGAACCGTGCCCTTAAACTAACATATAATCTAATCTTCAATTTTTATCTTGTTTCCTAACCTTCCTTTTCAGCTTATTGTTTCTATGCCCAGTGGATCCTATCAGGGAACATACCTTGAGCACAGATTCTGCGTGCCCTCATCTTTATACTAAATGGTGCCTTCATCCTTCCTCTCATTGAACATTTTTATTGTTGTAAGGGAGGCTGGAAGCGAATTTTAGTTAATCAATCACTGGTCAAATTTTTGCATTACTGACTTTTAAATTTCGTTTGCAGTTTAAATCTTAAATGTATGATTTTTAATTGTCGAGTTATGGTGACAAGCATAGAGTATATGACAGCCGTGAGCTGCTCAGCGACAATTTTCACTCATGCTTATTGTAGCGCAACGTAATTCCTATACAAAATTTGAATGTTCATTCGATTGAAATTATCATCCATCTGCCGGAGAAAATCTTTACCTTTTCCACGATTGCTCTGCGCTCAACAAGTTGCGTGTTTTAAAAATATAAGTATATTTCGTTGCCAAGAGGAAGGCAGCTAGAAACTAGCAGCAGTCCCCGTTGTCGGATACAATCAAAAAAGTATTCATTACCTGGAATAATCAACTATACATAGAAGGATGTACAAATTTTACATTTACAATGAAGAGTAATATGATGTTAAAATATTAGGTTCGATGTACCTCAAAGAGCGAGAATCTGAAAATTTGTCGTGGCTGTGATTGCTTATTTTTTGAAACCATGGGAGCATTTTAATTTTACGGGCCGTGCGAGACAGATTGCCTACTTGCTTATCACGGGAGAATCCAGATCTTTTGTAGGCCCTTCGTTTGAAATATCCGTTGAATTTCCATATCGTTTAAAAAAGAATAGTTGTTGCCATGTGTTATGCGGGATCGCTTACTAGTTTGCTCCATTTATTTTTTACCGGCAAATTTTCGCTGTTTAGAGCTTATCTTGGTAGAATTTTACGGCACATGATTGAAGTGCAGAGATTTTTTAATGCGCCAAAATTTAGCGAATAGACTGCTATTGAGTTTTCAGTGGTGAGTTTTCTCTCGAAGAAAATTTCAGAATTTTATCAAGGTTTCATTTCAAGCTCTCCCAGCAGAGGGATAAAAATATTGTATCTATGGGAATTTGCACTTCCAGGGGAGAATGTGAGTTCCCGAGCTGAGAGTTAGGTTTTCTATCTTCTCGTTCAAATTAAATGTTCTTTGCTTTATTAAGGCCATCTATTTCGGTTCATTGCTATCCTGTTTTTCAGCCTCTCCGAAATTCTTTGTTAACTTTTATCTTGTTTCATGGCCTTCCTTCTTTAACTAACTTACAGTTTCTCCGCGCAGTGGAACTTCACCGGGAACATACCCTGTGTATAGATTCCGCGTTCCCTTAACTCTTCACAAGATGGTGTCTTCAACTTTCCTCTCTCTGGAACGCCTTTTTGGCTTTCAGGGAGGCTGATATTAACTTATCTAATTTATTTTTTTGAGATTTATATACCGGGAAGAAACGTTCATATTTTATGGGTGTAAGTACGCCGATGTTCATTTTCTCTGTAGTTGTAGTTACTATTCAGGTAACACGTCTGGTGCTGACGTGTGAAACAAACTTGCATGTACGTGTAATTAGTGCAATGGGGAAATGATTCATTCCGTTTGGCGATACAGCAAAGTTTTTGACAATTTACATGTATAAACAGGACTGTCGTACGTTTGGTAGGGGTCATTTAATTCGCCAATTTTAAAATATATCAAAATTCTGCCAACAGATTTCGAAAATAACTTGTCAGCTGAGTTAAATTGAGTTAAATTCAAAATAAAGTTGTCAGGTGCATTTTTTGGAGAAAATGTGATGAATAAGTCGGTGTTAGGTCGTTTTTCAATTTCATTTGAAATTAAGCACCGCTACTAACTCCTTAGACTTCAACACACGCGCTACTTTTTCAACGAGGATCCGTTCACTTCTAGCGAGTGTGAACGGGAAAAAACGAGCTTCTTTTTGCCAGACTTAGAACAGACTACAGAGGTTTGTTGCTTGAAACAATTCTTTGAGACTGAAAAGTGTTCAAAAAATAACAGTTGATCGTAACGGAGATAACGATAATAATTCAAATATGCTGTTATGTTGATTTTGACTGAAACCAAATATATCTTTACTTTTTGTGAGTCCACGACTTTGTTCGACAGTGCATATCAGAATTTCCATAGGGTACATCTATACATTTTAAGTTTCTAGTGATCCCCATTTCGTACGCTCTCTACATGCGGAGTTATGTCTACATAGAGCAGCAGAGGAAGTATCCTTGCATATCGCTATGTCGTTACGTATTTCATGATTAACTTGCAACAAAATCCCTACCATACTGGCACAGGGTGAATAGTTGTCATGGTTTCTTATAGCCGACTCAAAATCTCAATATCATTTTCTGAGATGGAAAAAGTGTTACGTTTAAAGCAGTTAAAAGAGTTTAAAACATGTTTTCTGTTTAAATAATTTCACTTTAAAAAAATAAATTATTTCATTGGATCTCGTATTGGTTACTTATTACTTGACTGAATGACAATTATTTAGGATTTATCTACTGGTTAGGGTATTGATCGAACTTTATTATTTGAGACTAGCTTCTGCTTTCAGTATTAACAAATTTGAACAGGTCTTACACAGAGGGGACTGTCCGGTGCCGCACATGCATTTGATGGATGAACATGATTCTTACGGGTTTTTGTTTCAGGTTTTGTTACGTGTACTGGGCTTTAATTGTGCATCCATAGTATTTTCTAGGATTTAACGAGTGATGTCATTACGGGTGAAAAATTTACGATATCAAATTGCACGGTTGATGGATTTCACGCTTTAAAGATTTGATGGCTAACGGATTTCAGTTACCGGATTTCACAGCTAAATATTTCACAGTCAATGAATTTCACAGTCAATGAATTTCACAGTCAATGAATTTTTCAGTCAATTAATTTTTCAGTCAATTAATTTTTCAGTCAATTAATTTTTCAGTCAAATAATTTCACAGTCAATGAAATTTCAGTCAATGAAATTTCACAGTCAATGAATTTCACAGTCAATTAATTTCACAGTCAATGAAATTTCAGTCAATGAAATTTCGCAGTCAATAAATTTCACAGTCAATAAATTTCACAGTCAATAAATTTCACAGTCAATAAATTTCACAGTCAATAAATTTCACAGTCAATAAATTTCACAGTCAATAAATTTCACAGTCAATAAATTTCACAGTCAATAAATTTCATAGTCAATGAATTTCACAGTCAATGAAATTTCACAGTCAATGAATTTTGCAGTCATTAAATTTCGCAGTTCATGGATTTCGCAGTTCATGGATTTCACAGTTCATGGATTTCGCAGTTCATGGATTTCACAGTTCATGGATTTCGCAGTTCATGGATTTCGCAGTTCATGGATTTCGCAGTTCATGGATTTCACAGTTCATGGATTTCACAGTTGATGGATTTCGCAGTTCATGGATTTCGCAGTTCATGGATTTCACAGTTCATGGATTTCGCAGTTCATGGATTTCACAGTTCATGGATTTCACAGTTCATGGATTTCGCAGTTCATGGATTTCGCAGTTCATGGATTTCACAGTTCATGGATTTCGCAGTTCATGGATTTCGCAGTTCATGGATTTCGCAGTTCATGGATTTCACAGTTCATGGATTTCGCAGTTCATGGATTTCGCAGTTCATGGATTTCGCAGTTCATGGATTTCACAGTTCATGGATTTCGCAGTTCATGGATTTCACAGTTCATGGATTTCGCAGTTCATGGATTTCGCAGTTCATGGATTTCGCAGTTCATGGATTTCACAGTTCATGGATTTCACAGTTCATGGATTTCGCAGTTCATGGATTTCGCATTTCATGGATTTCACAGTTCATGGATTTCACAGTTCATGGATTTCGCAGTCCATGGATTTCGCAGTCCATGGATTTCGCAGTTCATGGATTTCGCAGTTCATGGATTTCGCAGTTCATGGATTTCGCAGTTCATGGATTTCGCAGTTCATGGATTTCGCAGTTCATGGATTTCGCAGTTCATGGATTTCGCAGTTCATGGATTTCGCAGTTCATGGATTTCGCAGTTCATGGATTTCGCAGTTCATGGATTTCGCAGTTCATGGATTTCGCAGTTCATGGATTTCGCAGTTCATGGATTTCGCAGTTCATGGATTTCGCAGTTCATGGATTTCGCAGTTCATGGATTTCGCAGTTCATGGATTTCGCAGTTCATGGATTTCGAAGTTCATGGATTTCGCAGTCCATGGATTTCGCAGTTCATGGATTTCGAAGTTCATGGATTTTGCAGTTCATGGATTTCGAAGTTCATGGATTTTGCAGTTCATGGATTTTTCAGTTCATGGATTTTACAGTTCATGGATTTCACAGTTCATGGATTTCTCAGTTCATGAATTTTACAGTTCATGGATTTTACAGTTCATGGATTTTACATTTCATGGATTTTACAGTTCATGGATTTTACAGTTCATGGATTACACAGTCCATGGATTACACAGTCCATGGATTACACAGTCCATGGATTTCACAGATAATGAATTTTACAGTCTTTGGATTGCACGGTCATGAATTTCACGGTTGTAGGAATTCAAGTTTCATGGAATTCACCAATAAAAGTTCTGAGTAAGAGTCATATCACAAGAATTACTCGGAGAATAAGCTAACGAACTAAGAATGTATTGGTATACATGCATAAAAAATATGCTCAGGCTTCAATTTTTGTGCACCTTACAACATACGAGGTTTGCGTCCTGACCAATATAGAACATATTTTCAGAACAGATACCTCAACACATAATCTAAGTTTGTATGACGAGTTCTGTACGCCCATTCCTTACGCCTACCCATCGAGAACCGGCCCATGGGAACTTCAGTTTGGAGCGCCATCTGTTCACGTGTCGATAGAACACTCATTACGCCACTGATTAGACACACACTTGTGTCTTTCTCTAACGTTCGCATACATGCAACTCTTGAACTCACCCCTGCAGTTGTCACTGCGCAGTTCCAAGTCGACTTCATCTTTTGCGCGAACAGACGTGCGTTAACCAGCCATGTCTGCTATGAGAGCTTCCTCTCGACTTAGCATCTCGAGCTTACTTTTGATGTGGACTAGATACATGGAGTTCTTGCCTGACTTTCTTGTCACAGCTGAGGTTGGCTGGAAGTGCATCGTGCGAGTGAAGCCCTGAAGTAAAGTCGAAAGGTACAGCTGGTCTTTTAAAGAAAAATAACATCTTTTATTTTAATCGAGTTGACGTAAATCAGCATGTGCATTGGTTTTTAAATGCGTTATAACGAATTTCAGAACGTAATGACGGTTGCCCCCGGTGTAGCAGGTTTGCGTTTCAAACGTGTAGGGAGGGCAATATTATTGAGGTTAACTCTTTCCTTTCCAGTAATAAAGAAAACATCGGGCAAGCGATCAATTGAAAATATCTTCATCTCTGGAATTGAGCGACATTCATTCTATTATTGCGTATATAGTTGCAGAGATGGTCGATTCACCCGGGTCGTGACACTAAGAACTTTTTAACGCCATTCTCGGAAGACGTGACTGTCAAGTATTCCGTTTTCTCATCGCTTCTTATCTGCATTCGAAGTTGATGTGGTGAAAGCAATGTTTGTACTCGGGGCCAAGTGTTGGATGATGGACCTTTAATCTAGTTTCCTCAGTATTAGATTCTCAACATTGAGTTGTCTGTCATATACTCGTAGGTCTGACATGTTGTAATCCCATAATTGAATCCCAAGTACAATATCCCCAATTCTTCTCCCTGAATATTTGTTGACTCCACCGCCAGTGTTTTATTCTTTCCTAGTCTCACAATGGAACTTAATTATGCTTAAAAGCTTGAATGTACGTGAAGTTTTTGCGTTAGCCCTGATTACTGTCAACACAAAACACTGGTCTACAGCGCAGATCGATGGACGATGTTAGACGTATTATAAAAATCACCTTAAAAAACACCCTAAGAACATATCCAATGAACGATAGTCAGCCAAGATTAAGTCATAGAATGACTTGAGAGATCTTGCTTCAGTTTTATACGAGGAAAGTGCACGACTGCGGCTTTTCACTAATTTAAGCTTATCATTCTCGCGAGAATTACGGTTTTCTTCTATTCTTTTCACCGAAAATTCTTCTGTAGGTATGCCATGAACTTTCACTGACAACTACTGTTCAAGCGCAGTTGCATTTCCTGGTATATTTTTAAAGTTTAGCTCTTCAATACGTCTTATTCGGAAGAATCCTTCGGACCGTTGAAACTTTAGTGTATTTAAAAAAAATGTACTTACTAATTTTTCTTTTGTTACATCCGTCAACACGTTGACTGCGTATTGGGATATATGTGTACTCAACCACGAGACAAACCCTTATTTACGTATCGGCGTGAATGAACAGCATTCCATTTTATTCAACAGGTTGCTTGGAGAAGATTTAAGCATTTCAGGTAAATTATCATCGTGTTTTTATATTTTTTACACTTCTTAGAAAATTTACAAGGTTTTCCAGCAGTAAAGTAATTTTTTATCTCCTTAGGGGGAGACAAATATTGTGTCTATGGGAATTAGCGCTCCCAGGGGGAAAATGTGAGGTCCTGAGCTGAGAGTTAGGTAGGCTTTTTTTAATATGTTTTTAACGTTTCATATGCGCACGAGATCCTGTGTGGGAACACACTTTGTGCTTAGATTCCGCATTCCCTTAGTTCTATATTAAATGGTGCTTTCATCTTTCTTCTTTTTGAACATCTTCGTTCTGGTAAGGGTGGCTAAAACTAACTTGTAATCAATTAAGTAGGTTTTTAAGCTCTGCTACTTACAACCTAACTTAAAGAACCGTGCTAACCATACAAGCCGTTGAAGGCCGTTTTTTGATGACGCTTTAAAGCACACGTATGCATGCACACGGGTAAAGTATGCATAAGCACACGGGTAAAAACCGAGTTTCTCCGCTGGAAAATGAAAATATGCATTGAATTGTAGTCGTTATTCAGTAACAACGGTGTTGAGAAGTTTGCTATCGTTCAATTATGTGTAACATTCTCTTGAAATCTCAGGCTTATAGAGGCACTCTGGCTGACACTCTCAAGTAATGACGTGGTCGAGCGGAGTCTCGGGAACTAATATTCCTTTTTTGTTACAAGGTTTTACATGTTGGCTGGTGTAAGACCTGTCGGTATTCGCCTAGGGAATTTCCATAATGCGGGTAACCTATCGGTGGTCACAACCTGAATTTTCATATGCACCATGAAAATGAAGCGTTAAATTGAAAAATTATAATTTGAGGTGGATTTGAGTTGAATATTGTACTTCAGTTTAAACCACCGCAGTTACCGTGCCGAATTCCTCAAGGAATGACAGCGCTTCTCGTTCGAGGGGAAAATGACTGGGTATTTAACATGTTCCATTTCCTTCGGCATATCTACCAAGGATTTGCCTCAACACATGGTCGTTGGCCTGAAATTTTTCTTCTTATTAGGTCTTTTTTCATAAATTTTTCAACTCGGAGATACAAGATTTCTCCGGGTAGTGATGAGTGGATTAATTCTACTGTCTCAGCATTTACTAATTACATTCTAATCCGCTTGTTTAAGCGTTCTGATCAATCTTTAGTGGTTGAACCTCTAGATTTGACACATTAAAAAGCAAATTTATGAGCGAAATAGCAACATTAATGTGTGTGACCAGATTAGTTTACTAACGAGCCTAATGTGGCTTGACTGCAAGAGTGCAGAGCTGCGAGTAAACAAAGATATCTTTTTCGTGCTTTTCAATCATTTGGAAGATGTAGGCTAATGAATAGAAGCAAGGATTTCGTTTTTTCTACTTCACTTCTAAGCTTTTCATGCTTATTGTTTCAAATATTTTGCTCCTAAATTTCATTATTCGAATAAAAGTTAATTTCCTCTATATTTCTGTAGCCTTTTCAAAAACTGCCTCTTCCAATTGTATTATACGTCCCGCTTTTTATTTTGCTTCTCATATTTCTTTTTCTTTTTGAGACGAGATATTCGCTGAATTTCGTGAACCTTCTTTGTTTTCCTGTGAAGCGTTCCCGTTTTTCCTCAGGTGTCGAAGATTTCTAGGCTGTCAGGAGACGCCCTCCGACTTAACGGGAACCTGCTTGAGTTTTTTAGAGAACTTTTGCTGTGATAGGTCGACTCGAAATTCTTCGCCGCTCAACACGGTTTTAAGCAAAGGCGTCGCTATTGAGACGCGCGTGAAATACCAGCCTGAAAAGAATCGCTGTTTCCTTTCCCTGCTTCTTGTTTGTTCTGATGGTTTTTTGTCGGTGAGGGAAAGAATGAATGCAAACTTTTGAACGTCGTGAAATTTTTGCGACACCAAGGTGTGGATTCTCAAGCATTGAGCAGCGGAACATAGGTGTAACCATTTTTTTGGGTTGAAAATGAAGCACTTTTGAAGTTTCTGTTTCCGGTGCACAAATAAAATTAGACGCGTCTTGTGCAATTCTTATACGATTCTTAACCCTAATTATTCAAATTCTTTATTATGGGTTCTAAGATAAGCTCTTGAAACGAATGCTATTGAAGATTTAATTTAAAATCTTTTTTAAATTCGAGACTAATGATGATTTAACCAGCCAGATCTCAGTTGTGCGGCTGTTTCATTATCTACCTATCGCGCTGACTTCACAAAACTGATTGTTTTGTGCCTTACTGCCAGACATGGCCGCAATTTGAGCTGTGCCTCCAACATCTCTGAGCCTGCCCGTTGAAATCACAGTCGTGGCTGGATATTTCACGCCATTTCTAGTGAATGGAAGAAGCGAAATTTAATTTGTCCCCACCTATCGTTCATTTTCTATATAGAACGGGCCTGACTAGACATCGAAACAGTGAAAGGGATATGCAGTGATAACTTTTCTATCTAATGAGTATAAAAACGCTCAGTTTCCAATAATTATTTCTGATTACGAGCCAAAACAGAAGTGTAGTCGACTTAGTTTGGGTCAAGTGTTAGCTTATACCATTAGATTAGAAGGCATAAGCGAAATAAATATTGTACTCACGCATTTTGTTGTAATATCAGTAGGTTAGCGTCATTATTTTATCACTGGAGCACAGGTATATAAGGTTAGGGTTCTCTTTACTATTTTTCTTTTCATGTAAATCTTACTTAATACGATGGCCTCAAAAATCATCCGTTACAACGAAAGGTTAACACAGTTCAACGAACCCACAGAAAAACACTCGAAATTGGACACCATCACTAAAATCTGCCTAGGCAACAGCCTCGATCTTTCAAGCGCTATATCGTTCCGACTGCGGTTCCCTCGTTTAATTTGCATGTAAATCCGAAAGTACACAAATAGACCAAATAAGTGTGTATTTTCACTCTGCACATTTTTACACACCGCATCTGTAATTTTTGATCACTCATACACGATATCACAGAAGGCCTGATGAAAATTATTTGGAGCTGCATATCGACTTCAATTTGATTTTTTTTAAAACTGGCGCCTTTGCTATGTTGTCACGCCTTAGGCCTGGAGATGTAGGAGGCATTGGCTTAGCCGTCGATATTCTCAGCGTAGGTCGTGAGCAGCATTTATTTAGCTGATCTTAATGATTTATTTCAGGAAGCCCCTGCGAGATGGCTTTGTTGTGACATCGTTCAGATGCCATGCATTAAACATGAATTATATGTCGCTACCGGAATTTATATTTTTTTCGTAACATTTTGTTTCTCGCTATTTTTTACCGATGATTTTGAGCGATGATCTACTGATGTGGATGTTAGTGATGGTCTGTTGAAATTGGTTTGCCTCCATGTTTTTAGCTCGTTTCCATCCAAATTCTAATTCTGAATTTTGAACTTAATTTTTGTGCCACATAACCATCCGTCTGAAGTCCCCGTTAGATAGACGGTATTCTTTTTCTAGAGGAATCCTCTTCTTTTTTATTTTCTCATACCAAGAATCAGAAATCGTCACATTCAATGGGAAAGTTTCATCGTTTCCTCTCAAATACGAGGTTTCCAAAGGCGGTATTTTCTGCTTAGGTAGACGGTGACTACGGCGACCGACAATATCGTCCGCGTTTCGAGTGTCTCCGACTGAATGGAATGGCTGAATATCAGCGGGATGCTATCGTGAATTTCAGATATGTGGTGCCGTGAGCCAGAGCTGAGTCAGCGTGTGTGGAAGGAAGTAAATTGATTTCCATTTCAAGAACCTTTCCCCGTTGTTCTTAAGCCGTCGCAAAAAAGCAGAATTACTAAATTTGTCTTGAAAATACCGTACATGTTAGTTTTACTCTAAATTGGGATGAAGATTCTCTATGAAAATAAAACCCATTCTAACTTTATCTCTTGTCCATGTCAAGGGAGTAAAGGAAAAATGGTCGCCAGATTCAGCTGTGTATTAAGTTCCGAATTAGGCTAGCTGTTGTTATTCATGTTTAGTTTGATATCAATTTCAAGTTTACTATTTCATTTTATGTTATGGTATTGGTCCATCCATCGAAAATTTTCCACAGAGTTACCCTGATCTTAAATCAGATCTCGTTCGCTTAATTTGAAATGCCTCGGAACGCAGTGATTGCGCTCGAGGTAATCATTGGGTCTGTACAGCTGTTGCACCGATGTTTTAGGGTCGGTGCAATTTCCGTGGTGACGTGAGCCGGCGCTAAGCTACCTTGTGTGAAACGGCTTGCAAATCTTTGACCCAGACCTGCGTGAGACCAAAGCAAAATGAATCACTAGAAATCCTGAATAACCTCATACTAAATTTCTTCATTCCCATTATTAACTTGCTTGATCTGAGAGGTTTTGGCAATGTCATAGTGGAAATGGGGAATGGATAATAAGCACACGGGGGAAAACTGAGTTTCTCCGCTGGAAAAAGAAAATATGCACTGAATTGTAGTCGTTATTCGATAGTTTCCTGATGCATGAATGTAATCCGTATGCACTTTGGGGTGGTAAATTATCTGAGTACGAGTGACGTTTCTCCTATCTCCCTCCTTTGATGCTGACTGCTACACAGTAGAAGTTGGAGGAAAACTTAGGACTAAATTTGTCTTCGGGGTTTGAATAACTGCCAGGTCATGATGATGGCACAACTTCTCTTTCCGTTTTCTCTATATAGTACTTTACAAAGCCTTGCCTCACTGAAGCGCTCGGAGTTCTGGAGCGTTATATTTCCATCCGACTTGTTTTTTCACGACTACCAGATTGTTTTTTTTAACGCGGTATTGTCTTACTAAGCCTTGCACTGATCAATTTTTACTTGAAGACCATTTAGCATATGACAAACTTACAATGTTGCCAAATACTCGAGTATTTTGGCTGAATTTGTTTTGGAAAAGACAAAATTGGAGAAGTTCGGGTGTAAGAAGGCCAGTCTGGCAACCATAAGCTATTAATTCTCTGTTTTTGTCGTCACCAGCACGTGCTTGTCACCACACGCCTCTGCTTCTTCAGCGCTCGTCACCTGGGCAAATATCGCTTTCATTCTTGGTGCTAAGAATTCCGTGATATCATTAGATGAGTTGGCTGAATGTTTTTTGGTTAATATTTAGTTTTTCATTAGCAAGGTATTGTGCGGACTTGTGTCTTACTCCCATGAATCTCCCATACCTTAATCCATTACTCCATCTCCCATTACTCTCCCATTACTAATCCATACCATCTCCCATTACTCCCATACCATGATGTTGAACATGCGTATGCATGTTCAACATTATGGCGTTTCTATACGTGTTAGAAATTATACCATTTATTGCGTGTTAAAATTTGTTGTGTAACATTATATGCAGACAAGTAGAGACAGATAATAACAAAATGTATTCTTAGGGCGCTTGTACCCGGTAATTTGAAGACGTATAAAGACTTTTCCGATTTGAGCCCGATACTTTGTACTTCTCAGACTTATATTATCTGGATAACTTATTATATTTCAGGTATGACTCTTTTTGTCTCTTCTTCATACATTCTCATTATTTGAACGTCGTTTTTTTCTAAAAAAAATTGCGCTAGATTTTTGTGTCATTCCACAGCAATGATTATGCACATGTCTCATGTTTGTCTTACTAATTTAAGTTAAATATATTTGTCCCTTTTTTACGTCCACCTCTACTCACCATTATTACATTATCTTACACCAGATTTGATTAAACCCGTAACTGTTATTATTGATTTTTTTTTCTGCGTGCTTAGAGCAGCTGTTCCAGCACCAGAGCTCAAGGGATGGCGGTACTGTGCCCCATGTCTGTTCGCATCTGTGCCCGTGCATTTGTCTTAAGCCTCCTCGAACGCGGACCGCAGACTACTGTCGTTATGTGTTTATTGAGTTAAGTGGTTCATTCGGTGCATATTTTGGGCGTGCGTCAATATCATTAGTCTAGGCACGCACGCAACGTGCAGGTGTGCACTGCACCCTGTGTCGAGCGTTGGCAGTAGTGTGTGCACGTAGATAACGCACAAATGAATACAAATACACAACACACAATAGCATAAGAACACACTTGTCTAAGCAGACCTCTCTGTGGAATACTACTATTGTGTCCATTGGAATTAGCGTTCCAATGAGGACGATGTGAGCCCCGGTATCTGAGGATGAGGAAGGCCTTCTTGTTGAAACAGAGTGAGTTTTTGTTTTGTCACGGGCCATGTTTTTTGGTTCCCTGTTGTCAATTTTTTGAGCGCCGATACTTTTCTTCTTCAACTTTTTATTGTTTCATAAGCTTTTCACAATTTTTATAGTTTCCATGCGCAGGGTGTGTGGATACACCTTGCGCAGAGATTCCCCGTTTCCTCTATTTCATACTCAAAGGTGCCTTCATCCTACCTCTTCTGGGAAAACTTTTGCTTTGATTAGGGCGGTCGAACTGACGTACAACCTCGTCTAACCTGTCTAAGCAGACAGGCTATAGTCTTACGTACGTGCTCAATGAATGAAATTTCTCTGTTTTTTATTCTCTCTTGGCTACCGATGGCAGAAAAATTTAAAGAAGTGAGAAAACTTGGCCACAGAACGGAAAAATAATTCTACGTCTATGCATGTTACAAATTGTAAGAATTTATTAATGCCTGTCATACGTAATAAAAAGGTTAATGTAGGTAATAAGGTTAAGTTAATGATGGTGTGTTGAGGGCGAATTGAAGTTTAATTACCTTATTTTCATAAAAAATATTTTGTTAACGGTAATACAAAACGATTGTGCTTACATTTTTTAAAGGATTAAGTGCGGTTAACGGTTCACGCGAGGAACAGCTCATGGGAAGGTCAACCAAATGACCTGTTTCCCGTGCGGTCTCCTCTGTTGAAGTCGTTCATCATTTTCCGTTGGTTCTGAATCGTGAACGAGGTATAACTTGATATCAAAGGCTTTTGCGATTCAGCTTTTGCTTAAGTAAATTTCAGAATGATTAGCGCTAAACTATTTAATGCTTCTCTAATGCAATAAAAACCTCCAATGCTCGCGAACGTTTACCTCGAAAAAACTTCCGTTGTGACTTCCACAAAGTGGCTTCGCGCAGTCATTTCTGTGATCTTGTAATTTTCCCAAGAAAGAACAGAAAACACTAAGTGCTCTTTATTAATATTCCTCCACTAGAATAGCCACAGAATATAACGATACTATTTCAATGTTGCTCTGAGTGGGCCTAATTAAAAGTTTTAATTTCTTACTGAAAATTCCTTGTTGGCATATGTATATGGTGGTGCCGCGTTTGTATTAGACTACAGTTTCGGTCTTATTTATGTCACATTGATGCTAGCGCAACGTGGTGTCCCGTTTAGATTCATTATATGCTAGCTCCGCATAACTCTAAAAATCGTTGAATATTTCAGTCGTATCGATCTCGGACTGGAAATGAACATCCCAAGTTCTGCTTATGACGCTTAATATTTCGCTTCTTCGAATGCCATAATGTCACGAAAAAGTGAGCGAAGTTCATTTCTCATTTTATAAACCGTATCGTTTTAGAAATATTTTTCAAAATTGTCTTTAGCGCTGAAAATAACGACCGCTGTGGCATCTGGAATTACATCTGATGGCGATCGTTGAATGCTGGGAATTTTTAAATTTGAAGACCACTTTCTAGAGGTGATATTGTGACGCGGGTGTATTACGGTGAGTTTGCTGTGTGCCTTCACACAATGTTGTCTGAGCCTCGGTGGGACAAAGTATATCACGAGAATGATAACAAATTTGGATTTGTACTTATTAATTGCCCTTTTATAAATGCTTGTTTCACCCAAGTGCTTTGCTCGTTATCCATTGTATCATCAGGGTCACTTTGTTCGATAGCCGTTTCAAAAGAGTCCAAACGCTTACACAGAGGAGCAATTTTAATACAACATAGGTTAGTTTTCCGATCACGAGACTTTCAAGGTGCTATAATGATGAATTTCTGTCTTGAAGAAACTATTGGGAATCATGAATCCCGGAAGCAATTTTTTAATAGTCAGATTGAATTTCGTCTATAATTTTTTTATTCCTCAGTGAAGGTTTAGTCATTGTAGAAATAGATGTTTTAGGCAAAGAACAAGCCATCACGGAATAACAAAGAGGGTTATGTTAAAGGGAGACTACATTGTAGCTAGCATTGCGCTTGGTTGTTTTCCAGCAAATGATGTCACGATCTCACGGTGTATTTCAATGAAGAATTAGGTAATTTTTTGACTGATAATTGCTCAAGATGCATGTAATGCGAGAATAACTGGAGTATACTGTAATAATTGCTGAGATAATGACGAGGAGTAATTATGAAAGGATATTAATTTTTTATCGTATACGATTTCGAATGAATTATTTGGTCTAGATTTCAGTTTTATTTCTCCATAATTAACGATTAGTATGGACATTCTCATCAGATAAGAGACTTGTGGACCTTGAACTCCCGTAAAATATGCCTCAACAACATCTCAGCTCATTCATTGAAAGTTAGATACGATTCGATACACTTATTCATCATTATTTTCCGTTGGCGTTTTTCAACCACAAAATGTGTTCATTCAGGCTTGGTTCAACTGATGTTAAAATACAGGACAACTCAGAACTTCATTCCGATCTTTTTAACTATCTGTATTTTCGAAGTTCCTAAAATTACAACTCCCAACTGGGCAAGTTAATTTTACGAAACTGCTTCACAAAGTGCAATAGTATAAATTATGGCGTTGATGGCGTTGTTATATAAAGTGTAATAATGCATGAGGTGTAGCAATTCATAAAGTGTAGCAATTCATAAAGTGTAACAATTCATAAAGTGTAACAATTCATAAAGTGTAACAATTCATAAAGTGTAACAATTCATAAAGTGTAACAATTCATAAAGTGTAACAATTCATAAAGTGTAACAATTCATAAAGTGTAACAACTCATAAAGTGTAACAATTCATAAAGTGTAACAATTCATAAAGTGTAATAATTCATAAAGTGTAACAATTCATAAAGTGTAACAATTCATAAAGTGTAACAATTCATAAAGTGTAACAATTCACAAAGTGTAACAATTCACAAAGTGTAACAATTCACAAAGTGTAACAATTCACAAAGTGTAACAATTCACAAAGTGTAACAATTCACAAAGTGTAACAATTCACAAAGTGTAACAATTCACAAAGTGTAACAATTCACAAAGTGTAACAATTCACAAAGTGTAACAATTCACAAAGTGTAACAATTCACAAAGTGTAACAATTCACAAAGTGTAACAATTCACAAAGTGTAACAATTCACAAAGTGTAACAATTCATAAAGTGTAACAATTCATAAAGTGTAACAATTCATAAAGTGTAACAATTCACAAAGTGTAACAATTCACAAAGAGTAACAATTCTCAAAGAGTAACAATTCACAAAGAGTAACAATTCACAAAGAGTAACAATTCACAAAGAGTAACAATTCACAAAGAGTAACAATTCACAAAGAGTAACAATTCACAAAGAGTAACAATTCACAAAGAGTAACAATTCACAAAGAGTAACAATTCACAAAGAGTAACAATTCACAAAGAGTAACAATTCACAAAGTGTAACAATTCACAAAGTGTAACAATTCACAAAGTGTAACAATTCACAAAGTGTAACAATTCACAAAGTGTAACAATTCACAAAGTGTAACAATTCACAAAATGTAACAATTCACAAAGTGTAACAATTCACAAAGTGTAACAATTCACAAAGTGTAACAATTCACAAAGTGTAACAATTCACAAAGTGTTAGAATTCGTAGTGTTATAAGTCACAAAGTGTTATAGTTCAGGTACTCCGAAACGTCCCCCGTATCTTGTCAGGCGGACTTTAATTGCTCATTAATCTGACGGGTGTTGCCATTGAGATTTTTTCGTGGTGCCAGCAGACAGTTAAATTGAGTCGCCGTGGGAGTTTATTGATGAGCTTAATGAGGTCCTGTAAATTTAGAAATCTAGGCCCACTGTTTCTGAGTCGCTGTTGTGGTGTGCGGCGACGTCCTGAACAATGTACTACACGCTGTGTTTCATAGAGTGGGTCGTCTTGTTATTCAGCACCAAATAAGACTTGTGAATAACACGTTGTGCATGTTTATTATACAATGAGAGTTTCATAGTGTAAATAATACGTGGTACAGTATAATACTGTAAATAAAACCTGATAAACTTTTGTAATACAAATTATACGTGGTGCTTTTTTGCAACTTGACTAGCCCGTGGGGTAGTTTTGTAATGCAATTAAAACTTGATGCAGTTGTATAAATAGTAAGAATGACACGTGGTGTGTTTTCATAAAAAAGTAGCACGTATTGCAGTTTTATAATTATATAACGCGTATTTGTTTTTATATTGGTTGTACCAAAACACGCGATGCAGTTCCATAGTGTAAATAACGTGCTGTGTATTTTCACAATAGAAATGTCACATGGTTCAACTTCAAATTTTAAATACACTTGGTGCAGTTTTATGATGCATATAACGTGAGATGCAGTTTCATGCTGTAAATGACCCGTGCTATATATTTTCCTAGTCTATTTAACACGTGTTCATTTATGGAAGCTGATTTTATTTTTTATATAGTTGATATCGGCTCAGCACTCGTGAATGGCACGGAAACATGGGGCTGGGAATCCCTCGGTTAATGATAACACTTCCCCGTGGAAAACTAGTCGCGTAGAAAGTTAGGATTACTAAAATACAGGTACAACTACATGCAATTTAGTTGTCTGTGATTCAAATTCTATAAACTGCAAAGAATTGCGTGCGTATTTTAAACATATTAGCTGTCCTAAATTTGTTGCTCAAACGCTCACACGCCTTGAGAAGCCCGTACGCAGTGTATGAATTTGCATTTAATGAGACTGTTTTAATTCCTCCATCTCACGATACACGAACAATCAAATGCTTTCGACATCTAGACTTCAGAAGCAAGAAAACCCCTCATAAATACCCTGTCTTGCCCGGTTTAGCGTGTATTTCAGTGGATAAATTTCTCTTTTCAGCAAGAAATTTTCATTGTGTGAGCTGTTTTTGTTGCAAGTAGCGTCTTGACTTGATTACTGCTGTAGGCGATCAGTCACGTACTGGTCGCCGGTGAGAGAGTGGCACAAGAAGATGGTGCTGGAGGCAAGCTTCGCCACTTCGGTACGACCGTCCATTCGACAAAGTGACCTACCACGCTTCTGCTTATGTGTGTTCCGAAGGCTATTCTTCGTAGGTACTTTAGTGTATTTGACTTGTGTACTGTGCTGTAGACATGTGCCTAGTACGTGTTATATTTATTATGCTGCAAACATGCATATTACATCCGATATGGTGCAGAAATGTGTAAGTATACTACGTTTCACACTTGCTTGTTTAATATTACACCCGATGTGGTGCAGATCTGTGTAAATGGCGTATCACACTTGTTATGCTGATATTATTATATAACAACCCATGGGGAGCAGAAACGTACATGTTTCATATCACACTTTTCATGCTACAGACAATTATTACATCCGATGTCGTACAGACAAGTGCGTGTACGTGTTACATCGGATTTAGTAACAAATGCAAAGATAAGCTGTACGTTTTGACTTATTTGAGACGAGAATGCTTTCGTTAATTGCCCGCCGATAGACGGAAATATTTGCATGAGGAAAAATTCGGTATCGAAACAATTTGCACTGGTATGTCCGAATCAAGAAAATTTCCAGAGGTATGATGGTGTCGGGGAAATATTAATGAGTGGTGATATATGTAATATTTATTCGCGTAATTGGCACTCGATGATCAGGGAAGCTATCAGTGACCATGGGTGAATTGTTTATTGGTGTGAAACTTGATCATGAGTGCGTTTCCGAAGCTTATAATTTTGTTCCTGCGGTCGCCAAAAACCCGTTAGTTCGAAACCACTTGATTGGATACAGCTGTTATATCAGTGGGAGTTAGCTTTCTTTTGGGAACGATGTGAAGCGCAGTGATGATAATTAGAAAAGACTTATTTTTTGTTGGAATAGAGTAGCTCTTTGTTTTATCACGGAAAATCTTCTTTCGGTACACTACTTTCCTTTTTTTAGCTCACATTACTTTTTACTTCAACTAAATCTTGTTTCATATCGTCTCTCAATCTCAATGTTTCAATGCGCAGAATGTCGGGGCAGGTCTTATTCGGTGTTTTCATAGTTCTTGTTAAATGATGTCTTCCTCCTTCCTTCCAAGAAAACCATTTTGTTGAGGATAAGAAGGTTTACACTTACTAATTATCCAATCTTTTAGTTCAACAGTGCTCACAGGGTTATAGACTTGAAGTTTTAGCTCGGTGTGTCTAAACACTTCAAGTCATGTTTGTTCCGTTTTGACAACGATAAACATGTGTTTACCGTTGCTCCTATATTTTACCTAATCAAACATGCTTTCCTAATTTGTAGTGGTGTGGGATCTATTAATTCAAGTCGCGACCTTACTGTAGTCTTAACGTGATCTTTTCTTGGCGACACACGTGTGTAGCTTCTTGTTCGTTGTCCAACTGAGGCAAAATTGAATACTTCCGTACTGTTTTGACACTTGGAACCGTGCCATTAGGGAACCGAATTTTTTCAACTTTCTTGTAGATTTTACAGATTGAAATGAGAAAAAATTTCTCGGTTAAAACAGTTCTAATATGAAGTATACAACCCCGTCAAGGAGATACACTACAGGAATTATTACTCCCACTAGAAAAATGCCAAGCCCTCTTCTTCAAAAGGCCTACTTTTGGTTGAAATGGATTGTTTTTTTTTTTGGTTATGGACCATTATTTTCGGTTCACTGTTGTCCTGGTTTTTAAACATTTAAATCTTTTTTTAACTTTTATCTTGTCCCATAGCCTTTTTCCCAAATTTACTGTTTCTATGCGCCGGAGATCTCCTATGGGAAACCACCTTATGCGTAGATTCCGCGTTACCTCAACTCTATACTGAATGGTGCCTCCAACCTATTTCTCTTTGGAACACCTTTATCTAACTAACTTATCTAATCTAATTTAATGAAGTGTACAACTAAAACACTCAGCCGAGCTTCCACGCCAGGGCATCTATGATTTAAGATGTCCAAATATAGCTTCTGCATAGGGCAGCTGAGATCAAAGATGCCACGGCGATGAAGCTAGACATTGTTTTCCTTCCATTCGTGAAAAAATTTAAGTAAAAGAGTTAATTGCAGTGTTATGCATGGTACATAGTGCACATGCACTGTAAATCAGAATCTTGGTTTGCTTCGTGTAATTTTTTCTGCGCCATATCTTGAATGTGATGCAGGATAAAGATAAAATTCACACACTAGTATTTTTGGAGACAGTGATATAATAGAGGCCTCCTTAATTTACCGTTCTACAGCCTTTTTCCCAAGTCGAGTTCTTAAAATCACTGAGGCCTTATTCAAACTGAAAGTCCAATGGGTAAAATATGCAGCCAAGATCGCTCCTTGTGCTGAAATTCCGCATTCCTCCAACTCCATACCAAATGGTGCCTCCGTTTTGGATGGAGCATACGGAAACGCCTTTCATGTGGTTGGTGAAGTTAAAACTAACACATTATACAATCTGGACATTACTTTCAAATGAATTTTAAATTTTATTAGCAGTCAATCACCTTCTATGGTTTTTGAGTGCTCCTTTTTATTCTTCAGTTGTTGTCTATATCGATGGTAGCAAACTTTATCCCGATTTTCACCTCTCTTTTAGCACACGCACAGAGTCTCGATCATTGAGTCCAATATTATAGATGTCAAATATATGAGCAGAGAACATTATAGCGTAAAATGAAAAATCTCATTAACGCATTCATAACGAAAAATCGCATTCCTTTCTTAATTGTTCCTCAGTTGTCCGCGCATCTTGCAAAAGCATTTGTTAAACGGTCTTGGAATCACGAAGCTCGTTTAATTGATCGCAACTGGAAAATTTCGGCTTCAAATTCAACAAAATTCATTATCTGTGAACTCTCGAGCTAAAGCTTAGGTAGGGATTTCTTTTTTTGAAATAGAAAAGGTTTTTTGTTTTGTTACAGACCATCTTTTTTTTGGTTCACTGCTGTCCTGTTTTTAAGCACCTACTACTCTCTTCTTCAACTTTTATCTAGTTTCATGAACTTATATCTCAACTTCCTGTTTCTGTCTACTCTGAGCATAGATTCCGCGTATCCTTAATTAACTCCATACAAAATGGTGCCTTGCTCCTTCCTCGCTTTGGAACGCCTTTGTTGCGTTAAACGTACGTCTAATCTAATCTTGTTTTTCATCTCGTCTGTGTGAGACTCTCAGCGATGACGCTCGAGATCGGTAGTGTTCTGACGTACGTCAAGATGAAGAATTTTCTACCCTTACTTTAGATTTTATGCCTCTGCTGCCTCTCTGGTTTATTAATGGATAGTAGAGTGATAGGCAACGCATCGTATGCTCTTTTATGTTGTTGGTTGAGTTTTCCAGCCAGACATTGTTTGTTCTCAATAGGAAGTTGAGAAGTGCTCAGTATTTGCTGACCTCTCTGACAATTTTTGCTCTTCTATCATTTTGCTTGATGACGAAGGCCAGTCTAGGATCAGAACATGTTGTTGTTTGGCTCCACTTTTACTTCCTCATTGGGGGTACGGAGTACACAATGCTTTCTTGCTATGTATTGCCATGTTTGCTGGTGCGTGCAGCAACCGCGAGATCACGACTGCAAATCTTGAGAATCGTGACCTTATTTTAATATTGACTTGATTTAGCGTAGCGGCATTT
The DNA here is from genome assembly GCA_030386875.1 of Morinoia aosen. NCBI lineage: Eukaryota > Metazoa > Arthropoda > Malacostraca > Amphipoda > Talitridae > Morinoia > Morinoia aosen. The sequence goes on along the minus strand of CM059557.1, from coordinate 20,010,669 downwards.
CAGCACAAGCTCTTCGTATTTTTATGCCCCTGCTTGCGCTGTTTTGTACACGCGTTTTTTTGTTGGTTAATTCACGTTGTCAGCATACAGAACCCCTTACTATCGGAGTTCCTTGCTTGCGCTATTAAAGAGGCGTTCTTTCTTCACTCGCACACTGCGCCTGTGCCATCTTATTGTAATTATACGTGACATTTCATGCATAATCTGCGACGTCTGCTTGGCGGCCTTGGAATTATGCATGCAGCCGTGAGCGGATACAATCGAAAGAGCCACAGTTTCGCTCTTCATAAATTGTCTCTTTGCGTTTGATTTACGCAGGGCGACTCTTGTAATTTTCCCCGTTGCCTTGGTGCGTGTCTCTGAGCCCAGAGCTGTGGACCTTCGCCCATTATGCGATTATGGGACTCTAGACTCGAGAGCCTAGAGCTTGCACGCTCGATATTTGAACAAAGATTTTAGCTTTCGTGTGAGTCAAACCCACAATTTCAAAATTTAGGTGACCTATATTTTGCCTCAAGACAGAATCTGTGTGTGAGTGCTCGCTATGATGCAATTCAGCTCTCACTGCCTTATGTATGATATTCATTTCGTAGTCCTGACGTTGATGTTACGCATGAACGTGTTCTGTTGATAGACTCAGATTTATTGGAATTATGGAAAGTTCAGGGCGTTGTTTTTGCAGTTCTGTGGTTCAAAGGAGAATCGTATTGAGCATGAGCGTCTTAACTGGTAACTTACCTGTAACTTTTCCGTACGAAAAATTACTTTACGAGACTTCATTCAGAGACGGTGTATGAGTGATATTCCTACGCATATGAATTTAACCGTCGTTTATCGCTGGTATTCATGTTCGAAAAACCAAAACTTCGAGTGCATACCCAGTTTATAGTTTTCAGACGCTAGTAGTTGCGTTCTAAAGGCCATATCTTTGTGTCTATAAGTTTTATCGAAGTAGAACTCTTATATCTATGTTGGAAATGTAAGGTTTTCGAATGGCTATGAATTTTAGCGTGGTTTATACGTTTTTCCTTTGGCATCTACAACTTTTAAATTTGGTGCATACACTTATTTTGAAGATAACGATGGGATTCCATATATGGTGGCTGTTTATTCCATTAACAGTGTAGAAAAATAGGAAACTGTAGTAATGTTGACATTATACGAGGTCCCGAGCGATGTGCTAGATATGCCTTCTTATATTTGAACAGAATATTTTTTTATTCCGCTACGGACCATATTTTTTTATTCACTGCTGTCCTGTTTTTCAGCGCCTATAACTTTTTTCTTCAACTTCTGTTTTTTTCATAAATTTCTTTCCCAACTCGCAGTTTCTATGCACCTTGAGCACAAATTTCACGTTCCCTTAAGTCCATACTAAATGGTGCCTTCCTTCTTTCTCTCTTTGGAGCGTCTTGGTTGCAGTTAGGGAGGCTTGCACTAACTTCTTTAATCTAAATAACGGGATATTTTGAGCTGCTGCTCCTAGAGTTTTTGACGTGAACAAAAATAAAGTTAAGCGTTGGAGCCTGCCTGATGAGTTCTATTATTGTATGTTTGGATATTTCAAAACTTGAATTATCATTGATTTGAGAATTTTCCCAAAAAATTTTGACCACATGTGCGTTAATTTTCTTAGTGTATCAAAGTTTTGCTTGAAAGAAAGTCACTGTATTAAAAACAATTTTTGTCTCGAGACCAACAAGATTTATATCGTTGTCTTGAATTCAAAAGTGTGTAAGAAGAAGTGTTTTGAACGTTGCGAAAGTAAGGTTTACACCTAAGCGAGATCAGGAATAATAATATCTCTAATGAAAGGTGCATCTATTTCCCCGCAGACTTTTTGCGAAACTGGGCGACCGGGGATTAATTATGGTTATGCATGTTATATTGCGATATTTTTTTGTTCCTAAAATGAGGCGCGACCATGGGCTGGGTTGCATTAGTCAGGTAAGAGGTCTACAAAAGAGGTGAAAAATAGCTCTTCAGAGCATAGGATAGCTCTTCAGTATGTACATGGTGTGGTCCAGAATATTGTGTGAGAATTGAGTCAACACTTCTGCATGGATTCACTAAGAATATTGGAATATAAAAAATTGCCCATATTTGGGTTTTTCATCATGAGTCGATGTTTGTGCTCGAATCCCAGACCTATTTTTCGTGAAGCTGGTGGTTCTGTTACATTATTTAACGTTGATAAGGCGAAATATAAGTGTTAAGATTTTCTTCCAAAGGCTCGCTTCCAATTCGATCGTTTTGGACATAACCTTAACGCTATTCATAAGCGAAGTGATTCTAAAATAACTTCATGGACATTAAACAATTGGTAATGTTTTCTTAGATGAGCCAACTCCTTTTTCTTCAATTCTTATTGCTCCAACTGAAAATTACTTATGAGTTGGGGTACTGAGAGGAGAGAAAGAAGATGAGATCATAACGCCATTTCTCTGACTGCTCACAATGCCTACTAAATTTCATGAAGAGACACAAGTTAAATGTTTACAACTGTCTTCTCCTTAGAAAGACTGCGTTCTCAATGACGTGTTTTTAAAGGAGTTGAAAAACGCCCTTGGGGCAGACATTCTTTGGTATCTTTATTAGAAAATTTACACGGTGTCTGGGACTCATTTTGAATGTCAATTGGCTCTCTGCATATCGTCGCAAGAATTTACATTTTATGTCGTAACTTAGCTTCCTTCCAACTTTTGTGATCGAGACATCCAAATGCTGTTATTCTATGCTTCGTCTCATTCTGTGTTGTTCGAGATGTGTTTGTTGCTATAGGAAGAAATGCGTTAGTTCCATCGGATTTTGCATTTGCTTACCATAAAGCTAGGCAGTCTCCATAGGGCATACATTATTTATTAGCTAGCAGATAAGGGCTCTGCTCGAGCGCCATAGGCTGCCTCAGATATATTTCCAAGCGTCATATTTCTCACGTGTGCCAGAGCAAAATATCGGCTAGCTGGAGTGCTAAGAGCGTTCCGAATACAACAAAAAACGGGAATGCTGTCTCTGGTGTTTGATTCGCCAGAGAAATTACAGAGAATTGAAGGTCCATCTCTTTGGCATTGGTAGTATCATAATTCATATCACCGTGTCGGTTAAAATTAGTCAGGTTTGAGCGAATGTCATTACCAACACTAGATAGAAATCAGAATATCCGCCGCTCCTCTTTGCTGGAGATTCTTGATATTTGCAGACGTTTAAGAATTAGTTCAGGCTTAGTCATTTGTACTTCAATAATTGGTCTCGCTGTTTTAGTTGATGTGAATGCTTCATAGGATTATCCGATTGTGATGTTCGTTTGCGCTATTTATGCAAGTATTTGCGTTGACATGGAATAGAATTTAGTTTCGCATTGGTTCGTATTCTGAGCATAAATTGGTATTAAAACACAATGCTATTTACAGTATATTACATCTCTTATCCATGCATGTGATTTTGGGGTTTGTATTAGGATTTTATGATTTTCACCTTGCATTATCGACGACAGGCTTAAACTATTTTATATTAAATTTTTCATTCTTCATTTTGTTGCATTTTTTTTATACAGTTCACCTTCTGAATTCTTTGGAATATGAATTCTCGTGATGCGTTCGATACCGGAGCTATATACTCAAGGGACCATGCTGATAGTTTCCGTCGTCGTCAGTGGACCTAGGGGAATTAGCGCTTCCCAGTGGTGACCCTATAGCTAACCACCACAGAGTCAGCGACATTTGTTGCTGAAGTCTGTTGTGGGTTTAGATGAATGGGTACGTAGGTTTTTTCCTTCACTTCTATGTTTCTTTTGTAGAAGAGGATAGTTGACCGTGCTGTCAACCTCCTGCATAAGATTCTTCGTCTTGTATTCATTTATTTCTTTATTTAATTTTTTCGTTTCATCGAGATGCTTACGTCATCTTTCGCCCCCGTATCGAGCAGTGCCAACTGTGACACCAAAATTTCGCCCCCCTCTCGTGGCGCCATTTAACTTTAAATTTGGCCGAATTTCTTTACGATTACAATCATCGATTAAATGAGCGGATATTGAGCTTTCAACCTTGAGTATGAAAATGATCAAATTTTGAATAAACAAATTTATCCATATTGATGTGATGTTAGAGAAGTAAGTCCGAAAAGCGATCCAGTAAATGGCGTAAATAATAATGGTAGGTAATAAGGTAGGTAATGAGGCAGGTAATAATAATAGTATATTGGGAGATCTATGTTGATGAAATTGATGAGCGATGCATTAAGTAATGCACATAGGAGAGACACGTAGGATATACTTGTGCACCAGATCACAAACTTTACTACTTTAAACTTTACTTTACTTTAATTTACTACCCGCAACGTACAAAAACAGTAAAATGCGTACGGGCCCGTGAGAGCGATCAGGGCACTGCCAGGAGTGGTGCAAAGACTTTGTTGATTGCCGTTGTTTGTTTGGTTTCGTTGCAAGTCTTTGTCTTGAGTAGTTAGCCTTTGTTACGCCTGTCGTGTACTGGCCGGAAACCTTTGGATATGTTTTTTTTAACGTTATCGGTAAAATTGTTTAAGAGATCTTCTCCCTCATGTGAATTGAAGCAAAGTTCATTTACTGAAGTTATTACAAATCAGGTTTTATGCTGTGAAATTTTACGTACCAAAATATTGCGTCCACCTCAGGGGGATACAACTGTTATGTGAAATAAGCGATCACAAGAGGGAGAAGTGAGGTCTTCAACGAAATGTTAGGTGGGCATTCCTTGCATTCGAATAGAATATTTTTGTGTTTTATTACGGATGATATTTTTCGGTTCCCTGCTGTCTTATTTTCCAGCACCATTTGCTTTATTTTTCAACTTTTGCTTTGCTACATTAACTTCTTCAATTTGCTGTGTCTATGCGCAAAAAATCCTGTGTGGGAGCACACTCGTACATTGATCCAGTGTCTTCTTAATTCCATCATCTTCCTTCCCCGTTCCTCCCCTGACAGCACGTTTTATGTGGTGTGAGTTTTTAACTCACGTATAATTTAAAGTAAATTCCCAGGAGGAATATGTCAGGTCCCGCGCTGAGAGCAAGGTAGGCCTTCTTTTTGTTGAAAGGATTTTTTTTTTAGTTTCGTTCAGGACCATCTTATTTCGGTTCACCGCTGTCTTGTTTTTCTGCATTTACTACTTTCTTCTTCGACTTTTATCTTGTTTTATGAACTTCTTTTTCAATTTACTGTTTCTATGCCCCAGGTGCAAAGATTCCGCGTTCCCTTAAAGTCTTCACTAAATGGCGCCTTCCTCTTTCCTCTCTTTAGAATGTCTTTGTTGCGGTTAGGGAGGCTCAAACTAACAAATAATCTAACTGGAAATAAATATTTTGATTTCTGAGAATCTCAAACAGTTCGTAACAATTTTATTAAGACAATCTGTCCACTTTCTGGCAAACCTTCGCATCGTAGGTCATTGATAATGAAAAGCATTTTAATCATTTGAATCTTAACATGTTGACGTTTGCAAAGTAGTTACGGTTGGTTAGGACGTTAACTGCGACGGGCTTAACTGAAGTTTAACAGTCAATTCAAATTAAAGTTAATTTTAGTGATGAATTCTAAAAATAATAATCCTGAAATGGATTATTAAATATTTTTTCCAGTTTTGCCTTGTCCTGTGTTGCTACTCGTGCTTTCTTGCCTAATAAATTTTTTGGGGTTTGTCAATATTTTCTTTCATATTGTGCGTATTTATGCAGGCAGATTGGTGCGTTGGCATGCATACTGTATTTACACTTTGTTAAATTTACGATGTCGCAGCATCACGGTGAAAGGATTAAAGGCGCGCGAAATCATGTTTAAAGTTATCTTGTTCTATTTTATCTGCATTTTGATACGACTTATCCTTATTCCTTATATAATCGTTAGGAGCTTAAATCCTTACGTAAACAATCCTTAGTGCGCGAAAAAATATTTTGTTGCGCAAGTGCTCTTCCTAATTTGAACTTTAAAATGAATGCATTACAGTGTTCCTTAGCATTTAATTGGGAAAGCCTAAAGCTTAACTACGGCACACTGTGCATGTTAGGTTCTTATGATGAAATCGCAAGTGCCGGGACTTTCGTCTCCAGGAGAGGATTGTGAGAAGTATTTTTTGACCAAGTTTAACAGGTGCAGTTCATCACTGCAGAAATATTTTTTCATTCGTTTTTTATTCTGCTAAGTTAGGTATTAAAAATGACAATGATGCAAAGCCATAGGAATGGTTGCAAATTATGGTAATTAGTTAATTTCACTGTTTAATGTTCTATTTTACTATTAATAAAGTCAAGTTTCTACTTAACTTACTGATTATTCTCATTTGTACAATTATTTTAAAAACGGTATAAAATTCTGCTCATGGGAACACACGATAGAACGGTAATAGTAAGAGATACCTTGGATCATTGAAACTCAATCCATTGTTCATGTGATTAGTTTAAGCCTTGAATAGTACAGCCCGAGATCTCGCCACTCAATGAAACTTTTGAAAATGCGCTCAAAAGATTTAGCTTTGGGGACATTAATGAGTTATTTTTACTGCATTCCCGCGACTGAGATTGCTCAATTTTGTGCCAGAATTGAGACGATTCTTTGACCTCTATTCTATGTGCTCAGTTTGAGCTTAGTTATGCGACCCTCCCAAGTTGTGCTGGTCTGAATGTGATATTTGTCATACCTGAAACGGGCGAGAAGGAGGCAGACAGCAGTGGTTTTTGTTCTTCTTGGAGCGTTGGGAACACTGATTCTGAATGGAGCTATTCAAGAGGTTCTGCGAGGAATTTTTATGGAGATTCTTGTTTGAATTTTTAAAGAGATTTTCCTTAACTGGAGAGTCTATTTGGAGTTTTTCTTGGAAGTTCTACTTGTTTTAGGAGGTTCTGCTTGGAGTTTTTTGGAGGTTCTGCTTGGAGTTTTTTTGGAGGTTCTTCTTGGAGTTTTTTGGAGGTTCTGCTTGGAGTTTTTTGGAGGTTCTGCTTGGAGTTTTTTGGAGGTTCTGCTTGGAGTTTTTTGGAGGTTCTGCTTGGAGTTTTTTGGAGGTTCTGCTTGGAGTTTTTTGGAGTTTCTGCTTGGAGTTTTTTGGAAATTATGATTGGAGTCTAAGAGTTTCTACTAAGAATTTCATGGAGGTACTGCTGAGAGTTTTCTAAGGAGGCTTCGCTCCGAGTTGTTGACAAAGTCTTGTTCGGAAGTTTTAATTAAATATCCACGAGGTGTTTTTCATTTACTTTGTTCTGAGTCTTTGCTGGAAGTAGATTTGTGTTACAATCAATACTCTCATTAACGTCGTAAGTGATCGCTATCGTGCTCTTGTCTGCCTTAGCGTTAATTTGTGAATTGATGTCTTCGTATGATCCTGCAAGATAACTTGGTTGAAATTGTGCTGCCTTTTACTGAACTTCGCTGAATTGCTTGGTTTAAGAATTTTTACTATTCTGCACGCATCTTTTTATGTAACTTAGACACAGAAACCAGTTTTTTCACATGGAACTGTTACGAGTTTCTTTATGGACGTACATTATCAGAGGTTCTATTTGTGAGGATTTACATATTTGGACATCTTCTAGGCCCATTCTTTTCGTAACCTTTGTGCTATTTTTATTAGGAGATTTACCAGCGCTTCTATAGAGAACGTTGCTGGCTTGAGGCAGAAAGCTCTTTAAATTCAGTGAAGGGAGAAATTTTTTCTGCATGAAGAACAATCTTGCGCCGATCGAGCGCCTAAGACCGCCCATATTTTGGTGGCCTTAAAAAGTGGAGATTTATTTGTTGAAAATTTGCTTTGGTGGGCGGTCTCATACTCGCAACCTGCACTTCTGAGCCCGTGATTTCTACTTGTTTACCCTCCGCTTGAAAATGAAAAGTTGAACATCGATGACATTTGGAGTTGCGTTGTATTTCGTAGTATTTTCAATTTCTTTATTTTGTTTCGTTCTATTATAGATCTGCACTATTTTGTCTCCCGAGCAGCTTCGCATCGAAAAGATGCAACCGTTGCTTCTGTGGGAATAAACGCTTCCTGGAGAAGGATGTGAGGTCGTCAGCTGACGGATATAGAGGCATTCCTTTTATTGAAATACGATTGGATAATTTTGTTTCATTACGGACCACGCCTATCCGGTTCGCTGCTGTCCTTTTTCCTGCATCAATTACTCCGACTTAAATCTTGTTCCATTGATTTTTTTCAATTTTGCTCTTTCTATGCTTGAGGTGGAGGGACATGCTTTATGCTTAGATTTGTTGTTTTTTAATTCCATACCAAATGGTGCGCTTCTCCTTCCTCTCTTAGGGATGCCTTTATTGTGGTTTGGGAGGCTTAGACTTGTTTATTACCATGCATAGTGGAACCAATTTGGCTTGGTGTATCTTCATATCAGAGTGCATTTTGTTCGCTATGTGATAAATGTTTACCATGTTTTGAAGTCTATGTTTACTCTGCTTATTTATGTGTAGCGATGTTTATTCGATCTACCACGGTATTTATGTTCATTGAGTTTATTGTAAAGTAAGCATTATTATATTTTTCCAAAGTATGTACCAACAACGTTTACCAGGAACTCATTGTTTAATTTGTTCACCCCTCAGGGGGATACAGCTATTGTATCTATGGGAATTAGCGCTCCCAGGGGAACAATGTGAGGGCCCGAGCTGAAGGTTAGGTAGGCTCTCTTTTTTGTTAAAATGGAATAGGATTTTGTTTTGTTACGGACCACCTTTTTTTCGGTTCACTGCTGTCCTGTTTTTTTCAGCACCTCTGACTTTATTCTTCAACTTTTATCTTATTTCATGAACTTCTTTCCCATCTTACTGTTTCTATGCCTTTTCTGCATAGATTCCTCATTTTCTTATCTCCATACTAAATGGTGCCTTCCTCCTTCCTCTCTTCGATACGCTCTATTTTTGCAGCGGTTAGGGAGGCTTTAACTAACTTATAATCTAATCTAATCTGTTTAATTTGTTCAGCACGCGACACTTACATACCCAAGAAATTGCAGTATACCATTTTTCATGATGTTCATCACCTGACTCTCGAATTTAGATCTTCCAGGTGAAATGAATTCGGACCTTCCGGCGCTGCTATGAACGACGCGCGTTCGTCGAGTTTGTCTTGCGCTCGAGTGGTTATAATGTACGCCCTTCATGCTGTGAAATGCGTTTTGTTACATCATATACGGCACTTAACGATAATGTGCGATTACGGTCTTTGTGGTATTAAATATGACTTACTATATTCAGTACAACGCAGTTGACAGAAGTGTGCGATTACGTTCTTTGTTGTGGGAAATAAGACTTCTCTTATCCAGTACGACGGTAAACAAAAATGGCTTGTGACAGTGAACCCCTCAGGGGGATACAACTATTGTATCTATTGTATCTATGGGAATTAGCGCCCCCAGGGGAACCATGTGAGGGCCCGAGCTAAAGGTTAGGTAGGCTTCCTTTTTGTTGTAATAAAATAGGTTTTTGTACTTATTCTATCTAATGTTGCAGTTAGCAATAACGTGAAACAACGATTTTCATTGTATGATATACATACGGCCGCTGACATAAATACGCGATTATGTTTTTTTCATGACGTACTGTAGTTGACAAAATGTACGATTACGTTCTTTATTTTGTGAGGTACGGCAGGTGAAAAAATATGCATAAACTCAGCGTACATTCAGCGAGAGAGAAACCCATGCGGTCAAGCCAACCCTCTCAAGGGGATCCCCTCAGGGGGATACAACTATTGTATCTATGTGAATTAGCACTACCAGGCCCCTCAGGGGGATACAATTATTGTATCTATGGGAACTAGCGCTCCCAGGGGGACAATGTGAGGGCCTGAGCTGAGAGTTAGGTAGGCCTTCTTTTTGTTGAAAAATAATGTTTTTGTTATGTTAAGGACCACCTTTTTTCGGTTCACTGCTGTCCTGTTTTTCAGCACCTACTACTGTCTTCTTACACTTTGGTCTTGTTTCATAATCTTCTTTCACAACTAACTGTTTCTACTCGTATGCCTTTCTGCGTAGATTCCGCGTTTCCTTAACTCCATACTAAATGGTGCCTTCCTCCTTCCTCTCTTTGGATCGCAATTGTTGCTGGGTAGGGAGGCTAAAACTAACGACTAATCTAATCTAGCACTACCAGGGGACTATGTGAGGGCCCGAGCTAAAGGTTAGGTAGGCTTTCTTTGTGATAAAATAAAATAGGTTTTTGTTTTGTTACGGACCATATTTTTTCGGTTCACTGCTGTCTTGTTTTTCAGCACCTCTACTTTCTTCTTTCTCTTTTTCTTGTTTCATGATTTTCTTTCTTAGCTAACTGTTTCTATGCACCTTGTGCATACATTCCGCGTTCCCTCAACTCCATACTAAATGGTGCTAGATACCATCCTTCCTCTCTTGGAACATCTTTTCCGACGTGAAGGGAATCTAAAACTTATATAATAATAATAATAATAATAATAATAATAATAATAATAATAATAATAATAATAAGAGGGATGCCTCTATATGCGCTGCATTTTGGGACCGTGTGCTCGAAAGGGGGTATACACAATGCTACCTGCTCTGTTTTCGGGTCAGACTGCTCTGTGTATGTGGAAGTTTGCTCGGATTTGGTCCTAACTGCCAGGACTGGGTTTACTTGCTCAATATTTGCGGGGGGACTTTCTGCACCCCCACTTACCCGGCTCCTGATTGGCCAAATGGATGAGCTGTATTTTTCAGTGTTCAAAGAGTGTTAATTTCGGAAGGGCTGACGTTTTTCCATGTGAATATGTTTTTATTACGAGCAAAATTTTCATTAAACAATCAGAATTACTATTTTTCAATTAAACAACTGGTTTAACTTCGTTACCCTGCCAAATTACAAAAAAAAGCTCATAATAATCGAAATTTGTCATTATCAACTCGAAAACAGCTTGATCTGAACGCGCGCAGTCATATTATGAGCCCTCTCAGGGGGATAAATTATTGCATCTACGGGAATTTGCGCTCCCGAGGAGCTATGTGAGGGCCCGAGCTAAAGGTTAGGTAGGCTTCCTTTTTGTTGAAATAGAATACGTTTTGTTCTGTTATAGACCATCTTTTTTCGGTTCACTGCTATCCTGTTTTTCAGCACCTCTGACTTGCTTCTTCGACTTTTTTCTCGTTTCATGAACTTCTGTCTTAACTTACTGTTTCTATGCCCCTTCTGCATAGATTCCTCATTCTCTTATCTTCATACTTAATGGTGCCTTCATCCTTTCTCTCTTCGATACGCTTTTTTGTAGCGGTTAGGGAGGCTTAAACTAACTTATAATCTCATGTTATGAGCATAAAATTAGCCATTAGTCCAAAGATTTTGTTATGAACTCGTGCATTATTTCATTGTATCCTCTAGTGTGACTAAAGACTATTTTATTAGAATGGTTAGCCTCTATAGTCGCATTTTACTACGTATAAATGCAACCAAAGGAGTGTCCATCGGTCCATATTGGGGACTTTGCACTCATTGGGGTTCTGTGGGGCAACTGATATACGCTCAGGGAGGTACGTTGGTAATGTCTATCCTCGTCGGTATACCTGAGGGAAGAATTACCCAAGCTACTCACCTAAGCGTTGGCTGCACTTATTGTAGGAGTTTGCCTTGGGTTTGGATTTACAGTTCAGTAGAATTACTTTCATTTTTTAATTCTCCATATCTCTCATGGGGTAGGCTGACGTACCGTGCGCCCGACCTTCATCCCGTGGGTCTTCGTCAGTTACTATTATTCGTCTATTGGTCCTATTAAGATGTTTTTGCTTATATTTTTGCCAGTCAAGACACTCGTGGATTGTCTTATGCGATTGTATGACTCTCAGCACAGCGACCCACACTGCTCTAAATGGATTCAGAACGAAATAACTGGAAGTACTGATGCTCAAGTAAAAATTTGGCACAAAATTAAACAGTGCAATAACGGCAAAATTTCCTCAAGGGAAGACAATCATTGAATCTATAGGAATTAGTGTTTTCAGGATAAAGATATACGGTCCCGAGCTTCTGGTAAATTACCTATTTGTTGATAGCGGTAAATTTTTTCTAATGAACTATCCTTGTTCGGCTCACCGCTGTCCTGTTTTTCAGCGTATCGTATTTTTTTTCTTCAACTTTCATATTGTTTTATGACTTTTCTTGACAAATTCCTGTTTCAATGCGCAGATCATGAGTGGAAATGCACTTTGGGCATAAATTTCGCATTCCTCTAATTCCTTTCTATATTGGGCCTTAATCCTTCCTCGCTTTACTACACCTCTGTCATGTCAGGGAGGCTGAAGCTCACTGATAGTTTAATCTAACAAATGCGTCAATAGACACACCTCTTTTTCAGATTTTCCCATTCTCTAAGTTTTTAAAGAGCGTGATAGTTCTTCCCAACTTCCTGGAACAACACAAATGAGATAGCTGAAGCTCTCCCTTACCTCTATAGGACAAGTGGTCGACTCAGACACCACTGTATAAGACATATTTTGAAGCTCAGCTGTTCACATTTCCAGTTGTCTCCTAAAGTCCACGCGTGCGCTGCGACGTAAGCTTGGGCGCCCATTATACAGGGTGGTACAAAAAGCTACCCGACTTTAGTTTATCGAATTATCGACTACCATCAAACGCAGGGAGATAAGCTTGGTCGTTTGTTGGAAAATTAGGTCCTTCTGTAATTAGCTTTATGCATTGTATTGTCTATCTCTTAATTCAAGGGCAATGGAATTTAGTTTAATTGATTTTCTTTAAACTTCATCTCATTTTTGAACGGAGGAATTAAAGCCCTTCTGCCACACATTCAATTATTGTGACAGCCATCGTTTTCCAGATATTTTCTCATATCACTCTTCTTTCCTTCTGCACTTTCCGAATTTGCTCACGATTATCGGTAATAATGTCGCTTTTTATTGTGATTTGATGCTGGTTATACAGCGAGGCTATCTGACCTTTCAAGAAGCTACAGAGAAATATTTCACACTGCAAAAGGTTTGGACTCCTCGGAGGCCACAAGAACTATGGTGGTCACAGTACAAATTTATATTGGAACAGAACTTCGACAGTAGTATCATTAGCAATTCTTTTTATAACGTTATTTCAGTGTGTCATTTCCGTGCAAGTGTGATACCTGATCACATCCTGAAGCGCAACGTATGAAAGAATTCATAAAACTTATTTATTTGAAAGTCGTTAGGGAATTGTCCTCACTGCGATTAAATAATGTCTGCATTAAATATCCGACAATAAAAAGCTTGAACTAATTGCATAAAAATTTTGATTTTGCTACAATACTTGGATATAAAGTAGGTATCTAGTACTTCGTAGTTTATTGAACAAGACACAGCCACAAGAAAAATTGATCACTTAACCTAAATGGTATTGATTGACTCGGTCTCTAACAGCAAATGTGGAATCAATAAAAAGAAATGGAACGGGAAATATATTAAAAAACACAAATGAATTTTAGTTGAAAAGAAATGAAAGACATGGCAAAATTCAGAAGAGACCGAGGCACAATTCAGAAAAGACCGAAGAGACCGAGCAATGGCGAAATTAGCTCAGCGGTGCCCACAGGAACGAGGTAAAATTAAGATTGAAAACAACTTTTATCATCAATACGTCATTATTAACGAGCGATATCTTGAGCTACACCTTGAAAAAGTATTGGAAAATAGTTATATTCCGTCACCACTAACGCTCAAATAAACTACTAACACAAGATAACTTATAGGACCACTTCAACGTGTCAAGCAAAGAAGTGCAAATTACTGGCTCATAAATTGACTTTATTTCATTAAATTGACTTTATTTCATCACTCAAGTAGCACGCGATCAACAGAAAAAATTTTAATCGAAAAATTTAGCCTCATAAAACACAATTTTTGAAAGCACCAAATAACCATAACTAAAAAAAACAAACGATTCCATCAACGGTGGACAGCTGCGCTGAGGAGTCAAAATTGAATAGAGATGGAAAGTTGCGTTGCTGCAGCGTAGGAGGTATGAAGTGGATCCTCGGCCATGCGCAGCCTTCTTAAGGCAAGGCTACACATGCGATTTTTACTGCGCAATCCTCTGGCATTTTTTAACCTCTGCATGCAAGAGCGGCTACACTACGCTACGCGGAGCAGCGGCTTCAGTTGCACAGCGCAGCCCGGAGAGAATGTATGTCGATGAACGTCCGCTCCGGTCAGTCGCTATCGCATGTGCGATAGGGAAGAAAATAACAGGAAAGACAACGACTCACGCTACCTGTCTATTTCCTTCATGTATAAGTAATTAACAGTTAATCAAACACATAACTACCCAACAATGTTTCATACTAATTTCGGGTTAAGCTATTTAATTAACAAGAAACAGGGTTGATTTACTCTAGATGAATGCTATATATTTAAAAAAATGTATACATGGTATTCATATTTGATAACAGTTTTATTCACTCAAGTACAAATGCTATAGGAGGAATTATTCAACTAGTATATTTTCTATATACAAATAAAAAATGAACATGACTTACCTGATCGACTACTTGACTATGCAAATTTGTTGTTGACTGCCGTCTCTCTACCCCATCATTAAGAAATGACAACATAGCAGAGCAATATTGGGTCAGTCGCTGTGCCTCCACTTTACCTGCTTCCATTTTTTTTAAATGCTGAACATTTTATTCGGCCTAAAAATACTGTGTCTTCAATGTGTGAATTTTATTTTTACAGGTTCAAAATGACAGAGTTACACCACAACGAATGAACGTGGCGCCACCTGTGTTTAGCAAGCATAAAACTAAGCTCGAAATGTCAATTGAGCCTGAAAAAGCTTGAAAACATTGTCAATTGAGCCAAAAACATTTCTATCTATGGTGGCCTCTTTGCCGGAATTTTATTCTGAAATGTCGTCTATTATCGCTTCCGAGCTTTTCGAGGAAATCACAATTTCGAAAACTCAAAGTCTAAAATCTTGGGCTTTATACTAAGTGGTAGCCAGGTTACTGGTCAAACGAATTTAAAACATTATTTTCGCATTATCAATTAAAGTATCAAAGCAACATGATGAATTTCAGCAGAGAAAGCTCCTAAGAAAATTTATATTTGTAAAAATATGCTGATTGGGTATTCTGGATACCATAATCCAAGCGAAAGAGAATTGAATCGCCACAGAAAAATAATGCACTAGAACAATTTCTTGCATTTCTTAATTTATCCGTGTTGCTATCAAAGCTATCGATTAGAAGAGGGGGTCACACAGACGGACGGACGCGGCTACTTTTATAATAGTGATTATTTCAACTGTCAATGACTTTTCAGGGTCTAGAAATGTTAATATAGTTCTGTAAGCAAATTCTTATGAATTTATTTCTTTATATGTTGAATTTTTGACGTTTCAGATGCATTCCTATACTTTAAATTGGTCTCTGAGCTGGAGCACCAGCTCGCGTGGCCAATCATTCATTGTAGAAAGCGCAAGCGATAAAAAGAAGTACAATAGAACACTCCATGATAAAGTACAACTGCAAAATGGGAGAGCTGTCGGGCGATGACCCTGAAATGATGTGTAGTTCACTCCTAACTACGCGCCACAGATGCTTGCTTCTCAAGAAGACGCGTCAAAAACCGCACACCGTCGAAGTTCATGCAGCACTCGTGCATCCGACATGCATGCGTCAAATTTGGGCGAGTCGCGCGTGAGTTGCACGAAGAAACGCATGGTGTAGCCGGGCCTTTAGAAGACGGAATGGCAGGTGCAGTCCTTGTTGTATCTTGTGTGGCAGCATCAGGAGTAGAGCTCGTTTTCTTGCACGTCTCGTTGGGAGACCTGAGAATTTGTAAACATTAGTTTGTTCCTATTTGAAGAACATCGATTACGTGAACAATGGAATTCCAGTATTTTTAATATTTTAGTCTAAGACTCCCTGGATACAACAAAAGGTATCCCAGGAAATGAAAAGGAAATGACCATTTGATCACCACTATAAAAAAATGAACCTGTACACATGTTTCCTCACACAAAGTATATTGCAAATAAAATAAACTTAGGAAAAGAAAATAGGTAGAGCTAAGACAATGGGGAAGGCACGAAAATGAATATAAGAAGTTAAGTATGAACAAGAGTAGTTTTGAAGGCCTATCCAAAGCTGTGGCAACATATGAATATCTTAATAAGGGCACCAATCTCCACAGCTTGAGATGAAGCGACCAAAACCTATTGCGTCTCTCATTCATTCTGAGGGGTGGGATTGCAAAAAAAGTGTAGCTACTTATTTCCCCTAATCAAAAAATAGGGAAAAAATTATTCTTCAAGGTATATTTCTTGTACATTTCTTGTAAATCTATTTTATAGACTAACATCACTTTAACACAAGTACCTCTTAAACAAATTTATTTAATAATAAATAACCTTAACACAACAATAGTGCTCCATAGAGAGATTGTGAGAAGGTATAATTTAGTGTGGAGTTGAGGGAACAGGGAATCTATGCACAACGTGAGATCCCGCACTAGATTCCTTGTGCTTAGAAACAGCAATTTAGGAAGGAATTTTATGAGACAAAAAAGGTGAAAGAAAAATTCATTATGAGCTTAAAAAACAGGAGAGCAGAGAACTGAATGAAGGTAGTCCATAACAATACAAAAAGCTATTTCATTTCTTGAGAAAGAAAGCCTACTCAACTCTCAGCTTAGGACCTCACATTTTTTTCAAATCCCATGGATACAATACATATCGTAATGACAAAAACAACTAATACCGTTGATTAGATTCTACCTCATATATTCAGTAGGGCTACCTTCATTTACATGAAAAATACTAAAAAAAGATTGATGTAAGTGGAAATTATATTCTAGCAAATCCATTGAAATGGACACAAACTGATCTATTTCAATGAATTATGTACTCACATGGTAATCTGATAATTGTGGCTTCGTCCATTTGCCGTCAAAAAGTTGTCCGAGGACCACCTGACGCACTGTTGGGGGCCGTGAAGTCGCTTTGATGGTAAGGTAAGCTGACACTCCACTCCGTATTCCTTGAAGCAAACTCTTACTCAGCCTGCAAAATATAAATTGATTTACTATCCCTTCAAATAAAATAATAAAAACTTGACCATTGCAGAGAAATTTTATCCTTCGGCCAGCTATTCACCTGTCTACCATTGACTGCACACCAGTGCAATAAATGTCAGTTTAAGATTTTTTCCTCCCAAAATTCAGCATTGTAGCTTTCATTCTTTGTGGGCTTTAGTGGATCTCAAAAAATACTCCTTTCATTCATAAGGCCAGAAATGAGAATATGAATCAAATTTATTCAATTATACAATTGCATCTGAACAACTTTGACAATATATTACAGGACAATAGACCTAAAATGAAGCTGAAAGGAAATCTAACATTAGTAAAGATCTATTTTCTGGCTGATTAAGCACTATCCACATTAAATTGCAGCATGTATGATTAAATGATGGAGAGTTGAAGAGTATAGAACCTAGGTGCATAAAAACTGGACTGTGTAACACTAAGAAACAAGCTCATGGATGTGAGCTGGGAGTGTGAACAAGGGAACATAGACAGGTGAAAAAAATGTAAGAATATTAAAATAATTGCCTGTTATCTGAAGTGCCTTTGGGACTATTGTGGAAAATTATTATTATATTATTATATAAGAAAGATTTAGCCTCCCTTAACCACGACAAAGATGTTCCAAGAAAGGAAAGAGGAAGGCATCATTTAGTATGGAGTTGAGGGAACGCGGAATCTATGCACAAAAACAGGAGAGCAGTGAACCGAAAAAAGATGGTCCGTAACACATCAAAAACCTATTTTATTACAACAACAAAAAAAACTACCTAACCTTTAGCTCGGGCCCTCACATGGTTCCCTTGGGAGCGCTAATTCCCATAGATACAATAGTTGTATCCCCCTGAGGGGACTATTGTGAAGAAAACCTGATGACCATAGAATCTATAATGCTGCTAAGATGTCTTAGCTTTCCTGAACAAAGCATCATAACACATGCTGCAAGCACATTATGAAAAAAGCAATTGAAATTGTTTTTCATAAGATAGATACCAAATGTAAGCAACTAATACTTTGCATCAAATAAGCTAAGGAAAATAAATAACTTAGTAGCTAAGAACTTAGCAACAATGGTCATCAATCACAATGTGAAAGAAAATGTAAACATAAATCCATTCCTGAACAGGACAGTTGATATAAAACTAAAAAACAGGTGAAGCAAATGATACAAATCTAGTTAATTACCAGATAAGCAAGAGTAATTGAACTGCACAATAAATTGACCAACTCTTACCTGAAGAGAGACAAAATGTGAACCTGATTACCAATGCACCAAAAAACCTTGTCATCGATTACTATGAAAATGATTTTTAGATTTGCTGATCACTACAACATTATAGTGAGTTTAACCATGTATCGACCCACTGTCTTTTTAGAATAACATTTAGAAATTATTCATATTCTTTTATTCTAAATACCTCAATGAAAATTGAATACTTTCTTGGTTTCATGAACAATAAAATAAGAGAAATAAGCATAATATTTTGTTTAGAAGCAAAAGAATTTGGTTGTTGAAAGGTGAAGTACCAGAGTGAACTTAAATTGAAAAAATTTTGGCCAATATTTACTTTAATGTTGTCAATGATTTTCATAATTTCGTTGCCAATAATCAATAAAGGAACCCATTTCAAAACGTTTTACACGAATGACATTCTGTTCGCAGATGCGTCATTTTCGAATTATTCAACTTTGAAGTTGGCTTGTTCGCGCCAGGGAAGCGCTCGGGCCAAGCGTAATTCAATTAATAACGGAAGCTAACCCCCTATTACAAACGTAAAGAGATTGAGTCGTGAGGGGTAGCCACAGGTCTTCCAGTGAAAATTATAAATCAAGGTTTCTAGTGACATCCGTTTGCATCATCTCCAATGGCACCACCCGGTACCCAAGATGATGGCAGCCATCTTGGAGTCGATGTAAACGGATGTCACTAGAAACCTTTATTTATAATTTTCACTAGAAGAACTGTGGCTACCCCTCACGACTCAATCTCTTTACGTTTGTAATAGGGGGTTAGCTTCCGTTTCTATTGCAAAAACAATGACTGCTTTTGCGCAAAAAAGCCATTCAGGAGCACCGTTTGTATAACTTCAAATTTAAATAACTCGAAAACTAAGCATTTGCGAGCACATTGTCATTCGTATAAAACGTCTCAAAATCGACTATATTACCTATCTATAGCAACGAAATTATAAAATCGTTGACAACATTAAAGTAAATATTGACCAAAATTTGGGCAGTTGTGCAAAGTTGGCCAGAAAAAAAATTGTTTATGTAAATTGTAAAGAAGTAACTATTGTTAAAATGATTTTGTAAAATATCCATCAACCTATAAAGAAATCAACTTACCAAGAGAAGAGTTCTCCATTAGTTGTCAAATATCTGGATGTGAATCACTAGATGATAAAATAGTATCAGTCTAGGATACAATAAATTTGAAAAAATATCTGAAAATAGATTTTCATCACATTCCAACATATATGAGACTAATTAAAAACTCAAATAATGTAGAACATTTCATATGTCATTAAAAACTTGACATACATAAAAGTATTCAGAAGCATCAATATATTCATATCATATGCAGCATTCAATTTGCTGAATTAGTAAGGAAATAGCTAACACTGATCAATGTCATACTATGTGGAAGTGATTTAAAGTTATATTTTTATGATTCATGGTCAGAATTCTAGTGCCAATTTACATTGGCTCTCGTTTCAACCAGAGCTAACTCAAGCACCATAAATGCAATGATACACATCAAAGGAATTGAAATAAATCAGGAAATGTTGTGGAAAACTCTCTAAAAACATAAAAAATTATGTGAAGCAGGTATTAACTAAGAAGAAATTAATGAGAACCTGAACAACAATTAAGTTAAAGTTTAATTTTTGTATTCATGCATGTCATTTGTTCCACTGGTTCAACATTTTTTACATGAACAAATATTTCCTGACTGAAAGTTTGAAAAAACATCTACTATTACATTAGCAGATGGATTGCATGCAATAATTAATGCATGCTAAGGAGGACTATTCCTAGCATAAAAAATTGTTGACAGGATTATTCCTAACTTGAATAAATAATTATATAATATATTATCTGAAAAGAATGAAATTCAAGTTTGTAAATTTTCTTAATGCCTTTTTATTTAGGCCAGTTAGTGCCTGGTGAAACAAACATATCTTTCAGAAAAGTGCTACCTAATCATTTAGAAATCTTGGTAAATTTTCAGAACAACATACTAATCAACTTTATATTTTTTTGCTTATGTTATGGTGACGAAATCAAAATAAACAACTTTTCTTCCATATACCTTTTGTCAAAAATGAATATTTTATTAGTTAAAGCGGTAAATTAATTTTCATCTTTGATGACGAATGCGCTTGATCATTCGAGCACGTCAGAAGGAAAAGTCCATTGTAGTCTTCACCTCAGAACAATTTCTTTCCGCTTCAAACACTAGAGATGCGGAAAGTGATTTACAGCTATGACTCGTTAAATACTCATTTGCGACGGAAAGTGCACAGACGAAAAATGGTTTATTTAAATCTAGTTAACTCTGTTTAGGCACTGAAAATTGGAAAATCAATTACTGTCCTACCCTTCACATTTACCAATCTCACAAAAAACGGTAAATGTTGAGGACTTGACCATAATTGATTTTCTAGTTTGGGATGCGTAAATATTGTTAATGAGATCAAAATAAATAAGTTTTCTTCAATGCACTTTCCGTCGGAAATGAGTATTTTACGAGTTATAGCGGTAAATGAGTTACCGGAACTCCAGTGTTTGAGGCGGGAAAAAATATACCGAGCGGTCTGACGTGAAAGTAACCAGGCGTTGCCACGCGCCAACCAAGCCGACTTTGCCATAACTCCACTGTTTGAGGCGAGAAAAAATAAATAAGAGAAGCAAACCCCCTATTACAAACGTACAGAGGTTGGGTTGTGAGGGGTAGCCACAGTTCTTCTAATTAAAATGATAAATAAAGTCATCAGATTCACACGAAACACATGTAGCCATGACCGTTGCTTCGACGTAACTGGCAGCCTTGAGATGACCACAGGTCCGTAACTTCAACCCCCGTATATTGTGGGTTTGACGTATCTGAGAACATTCGAATTAAGTCGTTCGGATCAACAATATAACTTGTCATCTCATTATCTATGTTAATGCATACTAAAATTTCACTTTATTTATAATTTTCATTAAAAGAACTGGGGCTACCCCTCACGACCCAACCTCTTTACGTTTGTAATAGGGTGATGCTTCCCTTATTTATTTATTCCCGCCTCAAACACTGGAGTTCCGGTAACTCATTTACCCCTATAACTTTTAAAATAATCGTTTCCGACAGAAAAAGCATTGAAGAAAACTTGTTTCTTTTGATCTCATTAACAATATTTAGGCATCGAAAATTTGAAAATCAATTATGGTCAAGTCCTCAACATTTACCCAAAAAACTTTTAAAAAATAAAATCACTATTGAAAATTACAATGTAAGAAATAAAGTTATTGCAGAAAACAATACATTAAAATAAATGAACCTTATAAACCTATGAAAAATCTTACAGAATATTTAGCCATACTTTTACCACTTGCTAGTATTTCCCAGTTTTTCTCCGAGCCTAAAAAATTGTTTTTCTTGAAGTTCCAGAAAATGAATTTGACTAATAACATATATAAAACACTGCTTGAAAATCCTGTTTATGAATTTGAAGAAATTATCAGAGGGAAATGTCATATTAATAATTTCTACACATCCTAACTGAATATGTATATAGCCTGACACTTGATTTAATTTTGAAGTTTTATTTAATATTTAGCCCTCAGCTGGTATAATTGCAACATTTTCTCTCACATGTGAGGTCTAATAACTAGTAAGACTTGCTAGAGATAACACATTATAATAATATTTCTATGATTACATTGTCAGATTTTTAAAATCTTTTAGGTGTCAACTCAACCTTAAATGGAGCTTTGTCTCATGATGGGAGGCAGCTCTGGGAACTTATATGAATTAGCCTTTTATACTGTAATTTCACAAGTAGCATTGGAAAATTAAAACACAAAAAAAATTCCAACAAAAATTTGAAAGTTTTAGTGATTTTTATTGTCTACATGTTCCAGACATAAAAAACGTCCCAATCTATCTAATGGAACAGATACCACTATGAAGCCAACTAGAAAAGCTAAACACACCCTGATTTCCGACGTATTATGTAAGAAACTTTGGCACTAAATCGACGCTTGAAAATTATATCTCATCTGTTCCATAATTATGACATACTTTGATTACAATCTGCACAGGCGTAGCTATGTGTTATTGCTGAACTTGACAGTGTTAGTAGACGCGAGAGAACATCTGATACTTGAACTTGAACTTGAACTTGAAATTGAGGGCCGACAGCGTCGGGGCCTTTGTAACGGCCTACAATTCCCTCCACAGTTATCACACAAAGAGTTCAGCGCCTGGTACCAGACTTGTCCACTAAACTACTCAGGATTTACCAATCCTCGTCACAAGCTGCCATTGGATGGCGTCACTGGGATAGCCAGTGCGTCAAAACACCATCCCCAGGCATATTGGGTCATTACTGACCATTCTACCTGACTGGCTCATTCCAGTCACTGTCTCTTACTCCAGGCACGCACAAGAAACAATTTCATAGCTTCGATGATACTCAAATTGCACTCCTGATCCAATCCAGCAAGACAGCTCATACCGCAATCATCTTCAGCACATCTGGCATTCCACTCATTCTCTCCATACTGCTCAGACACCACATTCATAAAACTCTCTCTCTCTTGCTCATACTTACTACATTCCAGCACTAAATGCTCAATTGTTTCCTCTACTCCACTATTACACTGCTGACATAATCTGTTATTATTCTCATTCCATCTCCATGTACGTCTGTTCACACTCAATGACTTACATCTCACAGCAAACAAGAGTTGACTTCCAAAACTACCATCATAGAACAGCTCAAACTTAGGTGCTTTCTTTTTCATATACCAGTTAAGTGTAGGCTTGCGCATCATGCTAAGCTTCCACTTATTCAATCCATACTCTTTTGTTCGTCTCTCAATCTCTTTCTTCCACCTCTTGCAGTCCCACTCAGGCCCTACACCTCCTACATTTATTAAACTCCAGTCATCCACAGGTCTCCCAATTCTAACATGAATAATCTTTTGCATACTGAGTTTCCTTGCATGCCCCCAACATACTTTCTCCCAATAGCTTACACTCAGATTCCATTCAAAGATTCGCCTTACCCACCTGCTATTCTGCATTCTTTCAATTCTCACCTTATAATTCAGCACAGCTTTCATCATTCTTTTTGAAAATAGGCTCCACCCTAGGTCACCTCTAATGGCTTCTGTAGCTGTCCATTTCGGAGCACCCAATGCTACACGTCCTACCTTATTTTGTATCACATCCAGCTTTTCAAGATCACTTCCATTCCAGGCAAGAGCACTCATACCATACATGACACTAGGTACAGCAACATACTTCCACATTCCTCTCACACATTCGTACTTGTTTGCTCTGTATCTGGCCACACTACCTAACCGTCCACTCCACTGCATTGCTTTAGCCACTTTCTCACCTTTAGTTCTAGTACATCCATCTTCACTCATCATACAACCTAGATATTTGTATTCTTTTGTTCTACCTATTCTGATTTCTCCAATATTCCACAGTCTGTCTCTATCAGTCTCATCACTATTTATAACCATGACCTTACTTTTATCGGCACCAAAGTTCATCTTGAAATCTGTACTATATCCATTCACAATGTCAAGCATCCTTTGTAGTTCATGACCACATTCACTAACCACAACCACATCATCAGCATACAACAAACAGCTCAGTCTCTCATTACCAACTTTCAGTCCTAAACCACTCCCTCTCAGTCGAACTGCTAATTCTTCTGTGTACAATCCAAACAACAGGGGGGACAGAGTACAGCCCTGTCTCACTCCTCTAACACTCCTCACTTGCCCTGTTTCCAAATTTCCTAACCTGTAGATAGCACTTGTGTTCTCATACAGACTCTGTACAATGTTCACTATTTTTCTGCTAAAACCAACTTTTCTCAAAATTTCAAACAGCCTAACCCGATCCACTCTGTCATACGCCTTTTCAATATCCAGGAATGCTAAATATACCTTCTTGTTATCCTTCTTCATTCGCTCAATTATTTCACTCACTACAAACAGATTATCCTCCCCCCGTCTATCTTGCCTAAAACCATTCTGTTCTTCTCCCAGGACTCCTAATTCCTCAACTAAATTTTTCATTCTCTCATTCAAAATACCACAAAAGATCTTACATACGGTGTCACCCAGTGCAATTGGTCTGTAATTTTTAAGTTCTTTCATACTCTTATGTCCACCCTTATGCAACAGAACTACATTACACTTGTTCCAGTCATCCGGTACTCTTTCACTCTTCCATATCTCATCAAATAAACATTTCAACATACTGACTACACTCTCTCCTCCACATTTATAGAACTCATATGGTATCTTATCAGGGCCACATGCCTTTCCATTTTTCACTTTCTTCAAAAAACTTACAATCTCTTCACAAGTGATTTCGTCTTCCATTTGCAGTTCATGTTCATCTATCAGAAAATTTATTGGTTCATCATCTGTAACCTGCTCATTCATTCCACCAATGTCCTCCCAGTATTCTTCAACTGCTTTCACCATTTGCATCCTATCTTGTACACTGCAACCATTGACTACTAATTCATCAACTTGAACTTCACTACCTCTATCATTACCTTGTATAAACCTATACCAATCTTTTATTCCATCTAGACCTTTCTTTCTTAGATTTTCAACTTGGTGTCTCTCTTCTTTAACCCTAGCCTCATTGATCATTCTCTTTACTTTCTTCTGCTGGTCCTTGTACTCATTCCATACACTCTGCCATTCATCCTCAGTAATTCTGCGTCTTTCATACATTTTCCTCATACTGCGTTGTTTTTTATTTAAAGTCTTCCTTCTCGTTCGTTCTTCCTTTATCTCACTCGTAAACCACCTAGCATTCCCTGTACTTTTCCTGCATTTCATTCTACCGATCTTTTGCTCTGCCACATCATACAAGGTTCTTGCAATCTCCTTATTTAGGTCATTTACATTTCCACACCTGTTCCAGTTACATCTACTCAATTCATTTCTAAATTCTTCCCAGTTTGCCATTTTAATACGCCAATTTTCTCTTACTCTGCTGGCCTTCTGCATCGGCTCCTTTCCACCCCAATTATATTCTAGTACAAGCATTTTATGGTCACTATCAATATCAAAATCATCTTCATCTACAAACATTTCTTTGACACACTCTCTTGCTCTACTATTCACTATCATATAGTCAATTGCAGTTTTACATTCCCTGCTTTGCCATGTATGCAAGCCATTTCCTATTGTTACATTTAGGTTCTCAAGTTCATTCTCATCACAGAAATCAATCAATTTTTGTCCATTTGCATTCACAGGCTCACCCAGTATACCAACATGGCCATTCATATCACCCATTAAAATCAGAGGGCATCTGCAATGCTCTTGCACAATTCTTGTTAATATTTCATACTTTTTTACATTCTCTTGATGAGCTAAAATACCATCAGTTGTCATATAGCATACAACCACAATAACACATTCTCTGGCATGCATTCTTTCACACTTTATTACTAACGTTTTTGTTATGGTACTGTCAAACGCAAGTGCGGACAGCAAAAAATCTGAGAATGATTAAAAATAACGGCCGGATTATATTTTTAAATACATAGTTTGGTTTGAATATTTGGCTATCAGTGGCATAAAGAATGTGAAACATTATTATTATTGATCATTAATACGTATTAATTTGCAAATTCATTATTTCAAATGAAAAACAATAAAAAAAGGAACTAATTGATATCAAAATAAAAGAAACTAAGAATTAATCTGCTAAAAACCGCTTTAGTACAAATGATTGATTTAGTACTAATGATTAATGATTCATAGAGGAAAGTTTTTCATTATTTTTTTTAATTTTCAATTGTATTGTACCTATTTTTGAATATTTCGAACTTACATACACGTGTATGGATGTAATGAAGCATAAAGAGCCAACTTAATGAAAAAAAAAAAAATACAGCCCATCGTGAGTTCTATTGGTGCATAATTTTTCCAGGTTGTTCTATCATGTCATACAATTGTATTGAAGCCTTCTAGCTGATAGTGGCAATTATATATTTATTTCAGAGCAAATTTAAATCACAGTTCTTTTAGGACCCCAACGATGTACATAAAGCCGAGAAAAGCAGAAAATCCTTTATTCCTCATCATTACCAAATGAAAATTCATAAAAAGTGAGAGAAGTGAAGAGAAAGGCGTATGTAAGCATTGTCGAAATTTGTGAAACAATTCTCATTACTTGCGGGATATTGGAGTTCAAATCATAAAATTAGTCACTTCGTACATTTGATAATAAGTAAAATGATGAAAAAATTGAGAACTAATGAGCAAAACCGTTTGAAATTTTACCCACTTACTTACAATTCCTAGTCTTGAGTTTAATCATTATTCATTTGCATTTTCAAATGTATTGGATCAATTTTTAGAAATATTTTGGGCTCCTCATACACGTGTATTGATGAAATCAGGCACATAGAGGCTACTTAATATAAACACCAACCTACAGCACATGGAGGGTTCTATTGCTGCACTATTTTGTCAGCTTGTCCTTACATAAGTTAAAATTGTATTGAAGGCTTTGCAGCTAATAGTAGTGAATTTTATCTATTTTAAAGCAAAATTAAATCACAGTTCTTTTCGGACCCCAACGATGTACGTAGAGCTGAGAAAAGTAGAAAATCCTTCATTTCTCACCATTACCAAATGAAAATTCATAAAAAATGACAGTGAAGTGAAGAGAAAGGAGTAAGGAATCATTGTGTCAGTTTATAAAACAGTTTTTATTACTTTCTGTGAGTAGGAGATCAAATCATAGAATTAGTCACTTCGTAAATTTGACTGTTAATAAAATGATGGGAAACTTGAGCGATAGTGCTCACAATTTCACCCAAGTACTAACGATTCCTAGAGAAGAGTTTATTCATTATTCTTTATAATTTTCAAACGTGTAGGATACATTTTTAAAAATATTTCGGGTTTCTCCTACACGTGTATGTATGAAATCAAGCATGTAGAGGCGACTTAATAAATACGTCAAAATACAGCACATCGAGGGTTCTATTGCTGCCATATTTTTTCAGGTTGTTCTTTCATGACATAAAATTGTATTGAAGGCTTTACAGCTAATAATATTGGTTTTTATTTTTTTCAGAACAAAATTAGATCGCAGTTCTTTAAGGACTCAAACGATGTGCATAGAGCTGAGATGAATGGAAAATCCTTCATTTTTAATCATTACAGAATAGAAATTCATAAAAAATGACAGAGAAGTGAAGACAAAGACGTAAAGAATCGTTATGTCAGTTTATGAAACAATTTTCATGATTTTCTGTGTGTAAGCGATCAAATCATAAAATTAGTCACTTCGTAAATTTGTTTAAGAGGAAAACAATGAAAAACTGAGAAATTAATGAGCGAAAGTGTTTGAAATTTTATCCAAACGTAATGATTATAACGACACACGTTTACCCAAATTTTCGTCCAATTTGGTGCATTTGGTACTGAAATATTCACTTTCCATCAGAAGTGCCAGTTTCACTCGAACTCAGATCTACTCCTGATAGAAAGAACATGTCTTATACCTATATATGATTCTAACTTGATTTTTTGGTATATGCTTATCCTAATTGTAAAGGTTAAGAGATTTTAGTAAGCATGTATTAAGAATAATATACAAGTTTTCTCAAAATTAGTTTTTGAAAACTGAATAACATGGATTCAAGAAAATGACGTCATAGGTCCATACACTCTACGCCGTTTTGGCACTACTTGGTCTATTTTGGCTCTAGCAGCCTGCGGGGGTATGGATAACAGACGGTTGGCAAAAAATAAATGAGAAAATATATGCAGGGGATGGCTGGAGGTATGTTATAGAAGGTAATTTACATATGTAGTGCTTTTCTGGATATTTTTGTGAAGAAATAATCTTGTATGAGCATTTGAATTTCTTATTAAAAAGTCGCCAGGCAAATAGGGCCACCCATCCCGCTTATAATAATAATCTCAACGGGATGCAACCATTGTGTTAATGAAAAGTGGCATTTCCAGGGAATGAAATGTGAGATACCGGGTTGAGAGTTAATTAGGCCTTCTTTTTGTTTATTTAAATGTTTTTTTTCTCATTACGGACCATTTTTTACTAGTTAAATGCTGTTCTGTTTTCAACTCCTCTGAAATTTTTCTTCAAGTCAAGTTTTATCTAGCTTCATAACCTTTTTTTTCAATTTTCTGCTTCTATGTGCAGGGGATCTTATATAGGAACACCTTATGCATAGATTCTATGTTCTCTCAACTCCACACTGAATGGTACCTTCATCCTTTCTTTGAACGTCTTTTTTGTGGTACGGGAGGCGGAAACCATCTTATAATCTCGTCTAATCGTCTTCCGCCGGTCTCCCATTGACGGAACGTGCATAAAAATTGTTTTATTATATGTACACGCGTTCAGAATTTTAACATGAAATGGGAAATTGCGTAGGAATGTAATTTTTCATGTGGTAGAATTCCAGCACCCAGGGGATTATTGACGCAATAAAGCTCGTCTAGGGAACATTTTTCCTTCTCATTTGCCTGCGTTAATTGTGGGCTTATTAAGTCGTCATTCTTTTATGCACGGTTTCGTGCGAGAAAATTGCCAGAAATTAGCGTGGTATCGTACAAAATTGGGCAACCGAACGATTTTATGCATCTTAATTACTCGGGAAAGATCTTTACTTGTGTTTTAATTACTTAATTACTTGTGAAAATGCTGCGCTTTTTTCTACTTGTCTACTTAGGTAGTAATCCATCGAAGGGCAAACCTCACGTTTGATTTTGAAAAAGTTTTTTGTAGATAACTTTCGGCCGGTTTCTAGGTAGTAACTAGGTATATATCTAGTTATGTTATTAAAACTCGTATTTGCTGATATTTATTGAAAAGTACAGTGAGCTAACTGTCTGATTGGGGGAAGAGAAAACAATTTTTTTGTTATCTATTGGAGAAAAAGTGTGTCAAGTTGTTTAGTCAGGGACTTATGCTATTTACATTAATTAACTCATAATTAATATGTAGTCAGGTAACTTAATGTAATACATTTGCTCTGAATAATGCTTTAGATTACTATTTTTTCAGGAATTTCTCAAAGAACCTACAAATCAGCTCAAAGCATCAACTTAATGGAATTTTTCAGTAAAAGTTATTGAGGCTTGTGTCCCAAATTAAATTTCCATTTAGTGAACACTTCTAATTATTAACCATGACAAACCAGGGTCTTCAAAAATAAAATCTCTCCAAGTAACAAAATAGAATAGGCAGCACGCCCGTCGTAAGAATTAGAATTTATCAGAATTTGTATCAGAATTTGAAGAATTATGGGAAGAATTGTTTCTTCAGTGAATAACGAGACGGGTAAAAATTGTGCCATCTCAAGAGCGCGCATTGCTAATTCTTTGTTCGTTTATACCAGTTATCGTACGAAACTGTTGGGATGCTTTTTGAGCCCTCAATAGGATGCGGTTATTGCATCTATTGGAATTAGCACTCCCAGCGGGAAAATGTGAGGTCCCAAGTTGAGAGATAGGTAGGCCTTCATTTTGTTGAAATAAACTGTCTTGTTTCGTTTAGAACGATATTTTTTCGGTTTTCTGTTGTTTTAATATTCATCGCCCCCGTGACTTTCTTCAAATATTTGGATCTTGTTTCCCGACTCAACTTACTGGTTCTGTCTGCAGGGGATCTTGAGTAGAAACATGTTTCGTAATTCGATTCTGCGTTCCCTCAATTCCATACCAAAAGGTGCTTTCATTAATCCTCCCTTTGTACCCCTCCGTTGTGGGAAGGGAGACTTGAACTCACTCACGTATAATCTAACTACATATAATAGAGCAGGATCACCCGAAGATATGCTGCGCTACACTCCATTGTGTCAACACTACATCAGCAGCCGGGCTCATTTCCTTGATTAGCTCTGGATATTCTCAGCGCTTATTTACGAGGGTGTTGTGAACGCTAGCGTAAGCTGCGCAAGTTGCAGCGGTGCACTCAAGTCCAGCGATGCCGCAGCGCTCGTCCCTCGTAATTGTGCTCTAAACTTAGACCCTCGTGCCTTCATCAAGGGCTCCGTAAGCCCTTAGTACCCGCCAAGTTTACGCTAGTAAAGGACTTAGGGTAGCGCGCTAAGTTCACGTATCTAATGGATTTGAGGCAAATCGCGATACTGGCCGCCGTGCGTTGTGTTGCACGCCGTGTGTTGTGTTGCCCGCCGTGTGTTGTGTTGCACGCCGTGTGTTGTGTTGCACGCCGTGTGTTGTGTTGCACGCCGTGTGTTGTGTTGCACGCCGTGTGTTGTGTTGCACGCCGTGTGTTGTGTTGCACGCCGTGTGTTGTGTTGCACGCCGTGTGTTGTGTTGCACGCCGTGTGTTGTGTTGCACGCCGTGTGTTGTGTTGCACGCCGTGTGTTGTGTTGCCCGCCGTGTGTTGTGTTGCCCGCCGTGTGTTGTGTTGCACGCCGAGTGTTGTGTTGCCCGCCGAGTGTTGTGTTGCCCGCCGTGTGTTGTGTTGCTCGCCGTGTGTTGTGTTGCACGCCGTGCGTTGTGTTGCCCGCCGTGTGTTGTGTTGCACGCCGTGTGTTGTGTTGCACGCCGTGCGTTGTGTTGCACGCCGTGCGTTGTGTTGCACGCTATGCGTTGTGTTGCACGCCGTGCGTTGTGTTGCACGCCGTGCGTTGTGTTGCACGCCGTGCGTTGTGTTGCACGCCGTGTGTTGTGTTGCACGCCGTGTGTTGTGTTGCACGCCGTGCGTTGTGTTGCACGCCGTGCGTTGTGTTGCCCGCCGTGTTTTGTGTTGCACGCCGTGCGTTGTGTTGCACGCCGTGCGTTGTGTTGCACGCCGTGTGTTGTGTTGCACGCCGTGCGTTGTGTTGCCCGCCGAGTGTTGTGTTGCACGCCGTGCGTTGTGTTGCACGCCGTGCGTTGTGTTGCACGCCGTGCGTTGTGTTGCACGCCGTGCGTTGTGTTGCACGCCGTGCGTTGTGTTGCACGCCGTGCGTTGTGTTGCACGCCGCACGTTGTGTTGCCCGCCGTGTGTTGTGTTGCACGCCGTGCGTTGTGTTGCACCCCGTGCGTTGTGTTGCACCCCGTGCGTTGTGTTGCACGCCACTTCTTCACTTCCTGTAGATATTGTAACCTTGACGTCAGGATCTATTTCTCATACCGTTATCATTACCACGGTCGTGAGACGCTCTGGCATGAGGTTGTCATCAATATCACAGTAAGGATGAAACTGCCCATTGCCAGTGAACTTCACGAAACGCATTAGGTCAGT
Organism: Morinoia aosen; assembly: GCA_030386875.1. Taxonomy (NCBI): domain Eukaryota; kingdom Metazoa; phylum Arthropoda; class Malacostraca; order Amphipoda; family Talitridae; genus Morinoia; species Morinoia aosen. Next base: position 19,979,128 of record CM059557.1, on the reverse strand, counting down.
AATTCGAAAAGAAACAAAATACAAGCATTTCAATTTGAACGAGTCAAGCTTGCCACGTCGGGCTGTTAATACCTAGGCAAATTAGGGTGGAATAAATGAGGTTAGATAAGGTTTACTTCGCACAGGTTTTATTAGTCAGGAAAAATGTCTGCAATTTCGGCTGAAGTAGATGAATGTAAAGTCAAGGGTAACACTAAGGTCGAGTTCTAGGCGTAGTTAGGCGTAGTAAATGAAAAAATGTTCATATTTCGCTATTTTGTTCACCTATTCCAGTTATTGCCAAAACTGACATTGCAACTTGATTGAGTGCAAAATTGGCTCTAAAGGCCTATGTTCTTCATGCGCCTCATTGTTTTAATTTGAACACGTTGTCGCGGTGGTCACGGAGGGAATTTTCATAATGCTGACCAACCAGTAGTTACAAAATAAATTTTTATGCACATAATCAAAGCTAAATAAATGTACGTTCCAGTTTGTTTGCTGTTTTCAAAATTGCCTAGTGCAATTGACTTCAATTTTGAGTTGAATGTTGAACTACATTTTAATTAATCGTGATCAGCGGGTTAATAGACTTCGCTAGTCCTTAACTAATGTCCCTCTCGTTCGCAGAGAAAAAATTTCGTGCACTAAAACAAATTCATTTTCTCAAAAAGCCACTCTAATAAATATTATGCAATTTGCATGTCATATGATAGCCACAGTGAATATCAATCTGAAAAATCTTGAATAGGGATCAGTAAATATCAATGTCCGTTATCGATATTTACCCTGAAAACGATACATAAAGAAAGCTGCCTCCAAATTCCTATTATCATTCGTTATGACGCAGAAATATTTTGCACTAAAAACCAAATGGGGAAATATACGTGAAGTAACTAAATGCTCCTGACAGCTGTTCGTCTTTGACCGGCATCGATCTTTCAATTTGGTTTGATTGTACTTTCTTGCACCGAAACTGCTAATAAAAACACATGGAAGAATTCCTGCTTCTTTTTCCACGTTTGAGGTTGAAAAATGTCTCTAACTCCCAGCAGAGCTTCAAAAAATATCTCTAACTCCCAGCAGAGCTTCAAAAAATGTCTCTAACTCCCAGCAGAGCTTCAAAAAATGTCTCTAACTCCCATCAGAGCTTCAAAAAATGTCTCTAACTCCCATCAGAGCTTCAAAAAATGTCTCTAACTCCCATCAGAGCTTCAAAAAATGTCTCTAACTCCCAGCAGAGCTTCAAAAATATGTCTAACTCCCAGCAGAGCTTCAAAAAATGTCTCTAACTCCCATCAGAGCTTCAAAAAATGTCTCTAACTCCCAGCAGAGCTTCACAAAAATGTCTCTAACTCCCAGGAGAGCTTCAAAAAAATGTCTCTAACTCCCAGCAGAGCTTCAAAAAAATGTCTCTAACTCCCAGCAGAGCTTCAAAAAAATGTCTCTAACTCCCAGCAGAGCTTCAAAAAAATGTCTCTAACTCCCAGCAGAGCTTCAAAAAAATGTCTCTAACTCCCAGCAGAGCTTCAAAAAAATTTTAACCAGTAATAGACAACAAGCGTTGGAATTTTAGTGCTTTAGGCGCTTTTGTTGCTTTTTAGGTGTTATTTTTATGGCAAACCTTGCTCATGGCTAAATTTTGCCACCCAGTGTTTTTCTAACTTACTAGCCAAATCGGCCGTTGAAATTTTCTGCGGTTTCGAAATTAAATTTGCCATAAAATGTTCCGTGATATTTACAAAATAAAACAGTGACTGATTCTTTGACCTGTCACTACTGCACTCAATTTTCTTTTTTATATGTTTACAAATAGCAGTTGATATAAAGTACTCGTCAGTATCATATTTTTAAAAATAAGGGAAGAGTACCCCTTTAAAAAAATTTTTTATTATTGAACCTATAGTAATGAAATTTGTTATACAGATAGGAAATGCAATTTAGAATCATTTTCCATTCGTGAAAAAATGCGATTTTCCCCATAGAAAACGAGATATTCATAGAAAACGAGATTTTGTTTTTTTTTTCAAAATGTATCTCCTCCTACAGTTTTTGAGCTACAGTAATGATTTTAGTGTCATTGTATGCGGAAATACTTGTAGATTTCAAAAACTAACTTGGCATTTTTCATACTTCAGTTTGTAGTTGAAAAAATTGAAAAATTCAAAAAAAGGTATTTTTTCTCAACATTTCATACTTTATGACGTCACAACTTTCGATCGAAAATGAATTTCCAAATGGCTTTTTAGTTTTTGAAATGCCCCCGAATTTCCGCATCCAATGACACTAAAATCATCACTTTAGCTCAAAAACTGTAGGAGGAGATACATTTTGAAGCTCCACATTCCGATCTTTCAAAAAAAGGCAAAACAGGTAAACAAAGATATACGAGTATAAACAATTTTAATTTTTTTTATTTTTTTTATTGGGTCAGCTAGGACCCTTGAAATCATTATACAGTAAAAAAGAGACATAGAAGAAGGCATAGCAACGTCAAGCCGTGAAGAAAGACCCAAGGAGGAGGTGTAACATGATAAAATATCACTTTCCCCTCCCCTCCCCCCCCATAATTCAAACCCCCGTAGCGGGCGAACCAATGAACGTACGAACTTCATTTTTTCACAGGATGTACCTGACATCTCACCCTTCCTATTGCATCTAAAATCCAATATCTCCACCCCTCAGGGGGATACAATTATTGTATCTATGGGAACTAGCGCTCCCAGGGGGACAATGTGAGGGCCTGAGCTGAGAGTTAGGTAGGCCTTCTTTTTGTTGGAATAAAGTGTTTTTGTTGCGTTAAGGACCACCTTTTTTCGGTTCACTGCTGTCCTGTTTTTCAGCACCTACTACTGTCTTCTTCAACTTTGGTCTTGTTTCATGGTCTTCTTTCACAACTGACTGTTTCTATGCCTTTCTGCGTAGATTCCGCGTTTCCTTAACTCCATACTAAATGGTGCCTTCCTCCTTCCTCTCTTTGGATCGCAATTGTTGCTGGGTAGGGAGGCTAAAACTAACGACTAATCTAATCCAATATCTCCAGAGAATTCGACATTTTGGGGGTACTCTTCCCTTAACAAATGATTGCTCTTAACTTAAAAAATCAAACCTTCTAACTCAAATACCCAAGAGTTGTCCGCAATTGTGTCAAAAGTTCGTCCAACAAACAGCGATAAAATCCAAATACAATTTGTGTTAGAGATCCACCTGCCCCGGCCCCTGCACTCCTCAAGGTAATTCTTGTACTGCGGGGGAAATAAAACTCACCAGAACCAGTTTGGGAGCAGATGCGACTGAGGCCGCCCTCTCGGCTGATGGTCGCGCTGCTCAATGCCGCTGAGAAGGAAAGTAATGCGTACTATTGCTACACTAAAGTCAATAATTTCAAACATCATTTGGTTAATTGAGTACAGCAACGTAAACAGTATTTATCAATGGTTTCAAATTAGCGACTTTAATGAACTCATACTCATTAGAGGTCCTTGCTTAATGGCTTTGGATTTATTTTTAATGTATTAATTATATTCAGAGAATCGATTCATCACTCGGCGTTTACCACGCTCAATATTATTTGATGTTTGGATCAAATGTGATCTCGTCAGCGCTAAATTCCAGCGTTAGGTTGGCCCGTGAAAAACACGAAAGAATTCCTTTCTCCGTCAAAAGAGACTGAAAGCAGCTGCAAAAAGTACGTAGATAGAAACTAAGTATGTCACTCGTATAAGAAGTCGGTTCCACGGTACACCGGCCTATAACATGTCTCCTATAACTCAATCCAGACTCCTAAAAAATACTAACTCATTTCACTGGAATTATGTGGAAACATGGATAAGAATGCTTGCCTTAACATAAAACACTTCAACTCTGTAGATTTCTGAGTCCTGAAATTATTTCCGTGTCTTGTTCAATTCCGCTGAATGTGGTTTTCTCCCCAGTTCGTTTAACAGGAAACCTTGAGAGTTCGTGAGAGTGTGTGGCATTGGTGTTTGCATTCTGCGAGCAGTATCCTTCTAACTCATCTTTCCGTTTGAGTGGAAATGGAAATGTTTCATGAGACAAGGGAGTTTCCTTTTCGTCGTTGGTATTGCCGTATCACTCCGGTACTTTTGCAAACGCGGTGTTGGCGTTATCTTCTTCTCGTTCCTGTTTGTGGGCCACTTCGGTGTGTTCGATAGCTTGGCGTTGGCTAACTTGTTGACAGAAGTAGTATTTGTTTCATTTATACTACTTTGATGTTTACGCGTCCAACTAAACGTTGAGCGTTGGTGTCCAATTGGATTTTTCTGCTGACTTGGTGTTGGCGTTTCCTCTAACACGTCATTGACATTATAGTGGCATTTATTTTCTTTTTACCAACTTGACGTTTCCTGTAACTTGTCATTTACATTATAGTAGAATTTATTTTATTCTTACTAGCTTGGTGTTTCCTCTATGTAACTTATCATAGACATTGGGGTAGCATTTGTCTCATTTTTACCAGCTTGATGTTTCCTCTTACATGTCGCTGATGTTGACGTAGCATTTGGTTCTCAAGTCAGTTCGCGGTTGCCGCTGCCTGCAACACGGCACGGGCCACTTGAGGCGAGCGTTGCTGTGCCCAATATCTTATTCTCGCAGGAACAGAAGGGATCGATTCCCGCTTACAGATATTTCACGCCATAGCTGCAGGGGGTGACAGAGTTATGGGTTCCTCGCTCTCGCTGGGCTTTGAATTTGTACATATGCCTCGCTAGACGGACGCTCATCAGGCATGTGCTCCCCTTCCATGCGTTGTGGTTGTGCTGAGTAAATCCTATTCAAATCGTATTCTCCAGAGGAAAAAACCTGGCCAAAATTAGAGCCATCTTCTTGAAATTAGAAACGATCCTCTGTAATGAGAAACACTTTCTTAAAATGAGGAACAGTTTCGTTAATGAAGAACACTTTCTTGAAACGGTAAAAACTTTCTTCACCAAATGAATAATTACTTTTTATATGCAGTTGCGAACTTCATTTGTTAATTCAGTGACTTTACTCGTGACCGTTTTCAAAGAGAACATCTTTTGCTGGCTCGAGCTTCCTTAGCTGAGATTGGACCAGAAACAAGAATAGAAACCTTTCGATTTCCTTCACAATGCTTTCACTTGATCACGCCATGTTATCCGTGCTTGGACTCCGAAATTTCTGCCGTGAAAGAATGTGGATGTAATGGCAGGAAGGGTCAGATTTTGACCCCTCAAACCGAACACTCCCCATAAGCTATGTGTACAAAAAGCCTTACAACATACGCTGCAAGCTTGCGAGTCCATCAGTGGACTCGCAAAACATCACGAACATGTCAAAATTGTTAAGGTTTTTCTCTACAAGAAAATCGTTGCTAAATGAAAATAGAAATAAAACGGTGTAATTTCCTTTAGTTCGGATCTATGTTTAACTGTCGAGAATGCTGTCTGATGAGATCCGACTTTTTATCCAAGTAGTGCTTTGCTCAAATACTTTGGCAGGTATTGAGGGGCAGGTGTAAGGAAAGGGGCAGATGCAAATAGAGGCGCAGATGCTAGTAGAGGGGCAGATGCAAGTAGAGGGGCAGATGCAAGTAGAGGGGCAGATGCAGGTAGAGGGGCAGATGCAAGTAGAGGGGCAGATGCAAGTAGAGGGGCGGATGCAAGTAGAGGGGCGGATGCAAGTAGAGGGGCAGATGCAAGTAGAGGGGCAGATGCAAGTAGAGGGGCAGATGCAAGTAGAGGGGCAGATGCAAGTAGAGGGGCAGATGCAAGTAGAGGGGCAGATGCAAGTAGAGGGGCGGATGCAAGTAGAGGGGCGGATGCAAGTAGAGGGGCAGATGAAAGTAGAGGGGCAAATGAAAGTAGAGAGGTAGATGAAAGTAGAGAGGTAGTTGCAAGTAGAGAGGTAGTTGCAAGTAGAGTGGCAGATGCAAGTAGAAGGGAAGATGCAATTACGTAGAGGGGCAGATGCAAGTAGAGGGGCAGATGCAAGTAGAGGGGCAGATGCAAGTAGAGGGGCGGATGCAAGTAGAGGGGCAGATGCAAGTAGAGGGGCGGATGCAAGTAGAGGGGCGGATGCAAGTAGAGGGGCGGATGCAAGTAGAGGGGCGGATGCAAGTAGAGGGGCGGATGCAAGTAGAGGGGCGGATGCAAGTAGAGGGGCAGATGCAAGTAGAGGGGCAGATGCAAGTAGAGGGGCAGATGCAAGTAGAGGGGCAGATGCAAGTAGAGGGGCAGATGCAAGTAGAGGGGCAGATGCAAGTAGAGGGGCAGATGCAAGTAGAGGGGCAGATGCAAGTAGAGGGGCAGATGCAAGTAGAGGGACAGATGCAAGTAGAGGGACAGATGCAAGTAGAGGGACAGATGCAAGTAGAGGGGCAGATGCAAGTAGAGGGGCAGATGCAAGTAGAGGGGCAGATGCAAGTAGAGGGGCAGATGCAAGTAGAGGGCAGATGCAAGTAGAGGGGCAGATGCAAGTAGAGGGGCAGATGCAAGTAGAGGGGCAGATGCAAGTAGAGGGGCAGATGCAAGTAGAGGGGCAGATGCAAGTAGAGGGGCAGATGCAAGTAGAGGGGCAGATGCAAGTAGAGGGGCAGATGCAAGTAGAGGGGCAGATGCAAGTAGAGGGGCAGATGCAAGTAGAGGGGCAGATGCAAGTAGAGGGGCAGATGCAAGTAGAGGGGCAGATGCAAGTAGAGGGGCAGATGCAAGTAGAGGGGCAGATGCAAGTAGAGGGGCAGATGCAAGTAGAGGGGCAGATGCAAGTAGAGGGGCAGATGCAAGTAGAGGGGCAGATGCAGGTAGAGGGGCAGATGGAAGCAGAGGAGCAGATGGAAGCAGAGGAGCAGATGGAAGCAGAGGAGCAGATGGAAGCAGAGGAGCAGATGCAGGTAGAGGGGCAGATGGAAGCAGAGGAGCAGATGGAAGCAGAGGAGCAGATGCAAGTAGAGGGGCAGTTGCAAGTAGAGGGGCAGATGCAAGTAAGCAATTCAAACCATTTTTAAACAATTTATTTACCACAGGTGATACAGAGGTAGAATGTTTCTTAAGTCTAGTACAATGGTCGAACTAGAGTATAGCTACCTGTGGGCCCGAACAAGTTCAGAGATTTCTACGGCATCCTACCATCACGTTATTCTAAGGTGTATGTTATGGAGCCTTCTCGTATGTCACTCTTTATTCTCTTTTCATCTTTTTCGTATAAATGGCTCTCTTTTGCTGGTCGTGATTTATTAATCACTTTCTTTTATTTTAGGTTAACGTAGATAAAGTGAGACTTTTCAATGTCCATAAATTTAATTAGTGAGCAAGTATCGAATTAATGTGAATGGTAGAAATTGATTTATATATTGGTAGCGTGGAGTCTCTCCACAGATCATGATAACTCATCTTCCTAACCAGCAGGAAATTAGACACAATCGTACATCGACATTTATTCCCTAATCTCGCCACAAAAGATTATCGTTCTAAAGTAAAGAAGGTCTAACGCACTAAATTACACTTCGATTGATATTGAAGACAAAATATAAGATATGCTGAAGGCATGATGATATAAATGAATGCTTAAGGCATAATAACGATAATCCTACGCCCAGAAGGGAGGCAATGAGGATGTTACCTAATGGACATATGACCTGGTGGACTTATCTTAGTTTCAGATTCCGGAAGATGGCTATATCGTGTGTATGCGCCGTGACATTTATCAGTTACTTTTATTTAACAGGTATTCGGAATCACTAGAAGTGCACATTTCAAAGGAGAAGCAAAGCCTAGCCCCTAAAGGGCAGGCGCTCAAGGAGCGATACAGTACTCTCTCTTGAGGTGGTCACGGGCATACTAACTGTACTCGCCTGCGCGGAGTGCTTACCTCCTCGGTCGTTCTGCGTCACGCCCTTCTCAGAGCGGGAGCTTACATTGTAATCTCAATATAGATTATTCCTCAATCAAGTGATTATGTACGACTCTAGCGTATCGAATTATATAAGCAAAGGGAAACATTAATTCTCACTAACCGCACAAATGATCTAATTAACATGGGCTATTGAATAATGACAGAAATAACAGTGAAGAATCTCTCTTGTGTCGGTATTCGGCAGCTCCTTCAGTCCGTTGATGTCTTTGCTTCTTCCGCGATCTCGGAGTCGACGTAGAGGAGATATAAAGGGGGAGAAGAATAACTACTTAGAACGATTCGCGAAGTCTGATAACCGTTTCCCGAAGCACACGACGTCTCCCCTCGGCTGCTTTGGATCATCCTGAACATATAGAGGCGTCCCTCGTTCTGAAGATCCTTACGTTGTGATAAGATCACAACAAAATCTCCCCTTGTTGGCGATGAAGACGATCTCCTGATCGTTGACTTTCTCTACAGCTTTTACGTGCCAGTGGGGGGGAGGAAGACGTTGATAAGACAGATCTTTTATTTTTTGGTATATCCACGTATCCAGCTGTGATGATTTTACGGCAGCGATTACTGAGTTTGTTCTTCTGTCGAACTCTGATTTGAAACCTCCAGACATGACCAAGTCCTCCGTCCGTTTTTGGCAAACGTTGTTCCCCGCAGAAAATGGCAGAGGCTTCCTCAGCTCGCAGAATATTTCTAGAAAATATTCAATGAAATAAAAATTTCATTAAAGGACACGGGACAATTAAAGTCTCGGTCGCCGTGATCATACTTCAGCAGCATCCAATTATGTGGAAGGATAGACATCCTCGCAATGCCTGTGTTCAAGAAAGTCATTTTAACCGCGCCTTATCATACACGATCTCCTTCGCGATGGGGTTTTATTTTGAGTCCCGAAGACTTCTTTTAAACAGCCACGAAGACACGCCGATGTCGCAAGAAGATCATCAAAATCTTTGTAGTTGTAGTTCTTATCGTTGTTCATGATGCGCTGGTATATCCCGGAGCTTCGTCGTAGTCGTGTTCCTTCTTCTTCTTGCCGATGTTATCTCCACTCAGGTTCCGTGATTCGAAATATCCTCCCAGATAATTTTAAAGTAGTTGACCCAGTCAACTGGCGGACCGTTTTCTCTCGTCGTTTTCCTCGAGGTCGTGCGTTGAGCTCAGACTGTTCTTGTTGGTGATGTGTCGCTGAGCGGACCATTTTCTACGACGTTTTCTCCGCGCTCGTGCGTTGAACTCGTCGGAGTGTTGTTATTGTTGTTGCCGCCAATGCCCCGTTGTTGCGTCGCCGCTGCCACGTCCACGTCCGAGCCATGTCGACACTTAGCGCGGACCACATGAACGCGACACCTGTCGTGAGTGTGGCGGCCCAGGCATCGAGGCAGAGAGTGGGCTGGTTGTGTGGGGCTGGTAATGAAGACGCAGCAGTCCATCCCGTCCGCTCACAGAGTCCACGGCATCAGCTGAAATTACCGTTATTGTTATTTATCGTTCTTGTGAATTTTATTCATTCCCAGACAAGCCACCATCACTTGCAGACATATGCCCAAACATCTCGTCTCATACCACCCTTCTGTGCTTACAAACAGGACATACATTGAGCTTAAACCTATTTCGGTACTTCCATTGTTTGCTTATGACGTTAAACTCTAAAACATTTCGTAGAGAGGAAAACAGAATTTCCCTAGTATTACATTCACGTTGAGTGTGTCATATGACGAAGAACTTCTGCGATTAGATTAACATCAAGGGTGTTTTAATCATGATCGAATTTTAAATTGGTTACAAATTCCAGTATCCTGACGTTGAGATAATTATCATTTAAAATCACATGACGCTGATATTTGCACTATCATCCAATTTCAGAGAAGTATATTTATGTGCATAAAGCATTATTCATTTATCTTTAGGTCGTGATTCGTTAACGAAATTCTTCATATGACAAGTAAATTCAAATTTTTAAATGAATGAAATTATTACACACTCACGCTATTATTTATCACATGTTCACAATATTACATCAAATCTCAAATCATTAAGTAATTTATCCTAGGTTCAAATTTATCGAATCTTTCAGCGTAAAAACTGTTGCGTAAAGAGGTGATCAAAAGACGGCGAGTATCCAAGTCTGGTATCGAGCTCGCGAAGTAAATTATGCTCGTGTGATGGTTAGGCCTTTTCTCTTGGAACAAAACGAAGAAGGGAGCTAGCCAAGGGTTCGAGGATTGGGGCTAGAAAGGGGGGTTGCGTGAAGGTATGGTATTCTATAACAACAGGAACGTTGTCGGATCAGGCTTGAGCGCACCCTGTCACGTCGCGACTCCCTTCACACAGCCTCACTCCACACACATTCTTCCCTCACTCCTCAGCATTCAGGCAAACGTTCATTACAATGACATGGTTAAACAATACATTGGAATTAAAATCAGACATGAACACCCTAATCAAATGAAATAAATCGTTCTCCGCATGATCATTTCTAATTAAATGAAATTTACTTCTAGATGAATTCCCTTAAAGTAGAACATGATTGAATTTCAAAAGATAATCTGATGAATATAATTTAAATCACTCATGAGGTCAGACTTAAGGGAAATTTTTTTTTATTCATCTTCCATGTCTCACTAGAGTTGGTTACGTGGCAGATTGGTAAATACTACATCATTACACCTACAACATTAACGAAACATTAAACATTCCATGAACACTTAGTTCAAAGTTAATCCATCAAATATTTTAATGCGACGCATTGTAATTATCAAGCAAGTAGAATTCATGATACGACCGTTGGGTACGAATGCTAGAGAGAGAGCAGAAATTGAGAGAATAAATGACTGAAGTAGGAGATAGAGCTAGCCCGCGCTGGCTGCTGGGGAGAGAGGGTGCGAGGTAGCGGCAGCCTCAAGCTAAGCGATGTTTGGGGATTTGTCTCAAAACACATCGAGCTTAAACTACGTTCCCGTTTCGAAGTGGTATCATAATCTTATACGATGCGAAGCAAAAATTTTTAAATGGTGCATTCACGTTGAGTAAGTCATTAACAAAATTTTCCAGTAAATTTAAATTGAACGTGAAGCGTACATCAATAAAGATCACAAATTTATCTCATCCTAAATTCCAGTATTATACTGTTGAGATATTTTAAATTCTCATAACGTTCTCCTCGTTGAGATATAATTTTGATGAACATAAGTGATTCAATTATTTAAATCGTGTTCGAGAAAATAAAATTTGCATATGTAAATTCAAAATCTTAAATCAACTGTGATTTTTTACGTTACCACGCATCATGTTTACAATGTTATCTTCGCACTAAACATTTACCTCTACTAAATTCAAGTTTATCATATAAGTTTTCGAGGTGCTGTTGATCGAGATAGAATTCGTGAAGCGATCGTTACAGTTGGAACAGAAAAAAGGGAGATGGAGATCGAGATGGAAGAGAGGGAGAGAGGTGAGCTCGCAGCTGTCGGAGAGGAGGGCGTTGTACAGGGTTGTTTCATAACAAGCCGGGCGTACTGTGCACAGACTCAGGCCTGAATCCCACATAGCTAGCTGGTCTCGCATTCCTCCCCATCTCAACACACACATTTAAGCAACATTCGTGATGATTATATGGCTAAAATACATGGTCAAAATATTGTATTGAAATCGTGATTTACACACGGACGTCTGAATGAAAAGGTTGCCATAGATTTAGCATCATAGTATCTACGATATATATGAATTTGAATTTTTAATCATGTAAATAATTCCTGACTAAAATAAGTTTTACTTCTAAAATGAATTTTCTTTTCGTGTAAATATGATTGAATTTCAAGGAGATGATTTACTGAAGGTCATTTATAAGCCGAATTAGAAGAAAATTTCAATTTATGGTTTAATTTTATAAATGTAAGTTTTTTGTGATACGGAGATTCAGGGTTTAAAATGAATAGCACGTTCAGTACAAATCAAAACAAAATGATAAAATAGCGTCCGTTTAGAGTCATGAAAGAGAGTTACATGGTAAATTGGGGAAATTTATACGGTAAATCATAATTTTACATAATTCATTGGAGTGCAGTTATCCCGCATCGTAAATAATTGAATGATTCACGTTGTCAAATTGGCCTTTAGTAATTGAATGCTCTTGGATCAGAAGGTAAATTCACATTATCATATTCCTCACAATCAAACGATTTGACATATTAAGAGAATTGATACGTAACAATCAATGCACGCCTACTAATGGTTGTTACATGAAGTAAATTTTAATTAGTTATTAAAATAAAGTTCACACGTAAATGGTGGATTATAAAATGCATTGTAAATGGTCTCACAGAAATGAGATAGAAAGCAAAATAAACACATAGCAATAATAGGTTCACAGAAATGAATTAGAATTTTTATCAAACACATACATGAAATATTAGATTATACAAATACCCTAACGTGGAGATGAATTTATCAAGATCTGTTGGAGGTTTATTTAATTTATTTTGTTTTGCAGGCACGAGCTTTATTTTTATTTCGGAGGGAGTGAGCAAGGGAAATTTAACTCTTATTATAAAGAATAGGAGTCAAATCCCACCCCCGCTGCACACCAAATTGTTATGGAGCCTTCTCGTATGTCACTCTTTATTCTCTTTTCATCTTTTTCGTATAAATGGCTCTCTTTTGCTGGTCGTGATTTATTAATCACTTTCTTTTATTTTAGGTTAACGTAGATAAAGTGGGACTTTTCAATGTCCATAAATTTAATTAGTGAGCAGGTATCGAATTAATGTGAATGGTAGAAATTGATTTATATATTGGTAGCGTGGAGTCTCTCCACAGATCATGATAACTCATCTTCCTAACCAGCAGGAAATTAGACACAATCGTACATCGACATTTATTCCCTAATCTCGCCACAAAAGATTATCGTTCTAAAGTAAAGAAGGTCTAACGCACTAAATTACACTTCGATTGATATTGAAGACAAAATATAAGATATGCTGAAGGCATGATGATATAAATGAATGCTTAAGGCATAATAACGATAATCCTACGCCCAGAAGGGAGGCAATGAGGATGTTACCTAATGGACATATGACCTGGTGGACTTATCTTAGTTACAGATTCCGGAAGATGGCTATATCGTGTGTATGCGCCGTGACATTTATCAGTTACTTTTATTTAACAGGTATTCGGAATCACTAGAAGTGCACATTTCAAAGGAGAAGCAAAGCCTAGCCCCTAAAGGGCAGGCGCTCAAGGAGCGATACAGTACTCTCTCTTGAGGTGGTCACGGGCATACTAACTGTACTCGCCTGCGCGGAGTGCTTACCTCCTCGGTCGTTCTGCGTCACGCCCTTCTCAGAGCGGGAGCTTACATTGTAATCTCAATATAGATTATTCCTCAATCAAGTGATTATGTACGACTCTAGTGTATCGAATTATATAAGCAAAGGGAAACATTAATTCTCACTAACCGCACAAATGATCTAATTAACATGGGCTATTGAATAATGACAGAAATAACAGTGAAGAATCTCTCTTGTGTCGGTATTCGGCAGCTCCTTCAGTCCGTTGATGTCTTTGCTTCTTCCGCGATCTCGGAGTCGACGTAGAGGAGATATAAAGGGGGAGAAGAATAACTACTTAGAACGATTCGCGAAGTCTGATAACCGTTTCTCGAAGCACACGACGTCTCCCCTCGGCTGCTTTGGATCATCCTGAACATATAGAGGCGTCCCTCGTTCTGAAGATCCTTACGTTGTGATAAGATCACAACAGTACAATAATGTTTAACCTAATTTACTTAACCTAGTTTCGCATTAGACTGATCATTGAGATAATTAACTCGATATTTTATGCTGTATTTTACAATATAGGTCAATCATCTATATGTAACAGTATGTTCGATAAAACGATTTTAAAGCAGACTGAAGATCGGTTATGTTACCCATTGCAAGTTACATTATTATGACCAGACATGTAGGAGGCAAGATTTGACATGGTGATCTTACACGACTAGTATTCTGATAGGAAGTGAAACTCAAGATGTCTTTTGAATACTTTGTACGAATTACATTCACGGATCTCTGCAGGTATAGAGTTCCAAGTTTTGGTTCCAACGAAGAGGATACTGTGTTGCGACCGGGCCTTTGAATAATAAGGAAGCATGAATTTACTTCTATTTCGGGTTAAATGGTCGTGATGACCAGTTTGCGCATTTAATAACTGTTCTAGGCCATTGTCGCCATCATTTCTTAATGTTTTGTAAATGAAATTACAAATGGAGATTTTGTAGAGATCCGAAAGTTTAAGTATATGTAAATTTTTGAATGAATCATTTGTGTGAGCATTATATTCTAGGTTCTTTACCGCTCTGATAGCTCTTTTCTGCAGAGTAAAAATTTTGTTGGTTTTATTTTTATCAGTTCCGTGCCATGCTTCTATTCCGTATTGCAAGTATGGAGAAATGAGCGTTCGGTAGAGCATTTGTAAAGGTGTTTCAGGCAGAAAATTTTTAACTTTATTTAGGATTCTGATGGATTTTGATATTTTAGAACTAAAATGAGTGATGTGCTCTTTGAAAATCAGATGTTTATCTATTATGATGCCCAGAAACTTACATGAGTTGGTTCCGTCGATTTCACCCCCTCAGGGGGCTACAACTATTGTTTCTATGGGAATTAGCGCTCCCAGGGGAAAAATGTGAGGGTCCGAGCTGAGAGTTCGGTAGGCCTTTTATTTGTTGTAATAAAATGTTTTTTGTTATCTTAAGGACCGACTTTTTCCGGTTCACTACTGTCTTGTTTTTCAGCACCTCTGACTTTCTTCTTCAACTTTTATCTTATTTCATGAACTTCTTTCCCATCTTACTGTTTCTATGCCCTTTCTGCATAGATTCTTCATTTTCTTATCTCCATACTAAATGGTGCCTTCCTCCTTCCTTTCTTCGATACGCTCTTTTTTTTGCAGCGGTTAGGGAGGCTTAATCTAACTTGTAATCTTAATCTTCTTCGATTTCACCTTCGCCAATTTTAATGCGTGGGAGAGATACATTTTTCTTGTATGAGAATGTTAAATAATTTGTTTTATCAATATTAAGGCTTATTTTATTAGCTTTGAGCCATAATGAAACCTTATGAAGTTCATTATTTATACTCTCCGCAATCATAGCAGGATTTTGGTTCGGAAGGACCGCAGAAATCGCACTGTCATCGGCAAAAAGTAAGAATTTGAAGAATGATGTAGATTTTATAATATCATTGATAAAAATTAGAAACAGGAGAGGCCCAAGAACAGATCCTTCTGAAACTCCATGGCTAATTGTCTGTGGGTCTGATTTTGCGTCGTCAATGACAACATATTGTTACCGATTTGTTAGGTATGATCTGAACCAATCATGGGCAACCCCTCGAATGCCATAACAGTGTAGTTTCGAGAGTAATATTTTATGGTCCACACAATCGAATGCTTTTCGCAAGTCAAGAAATACAGAGAAGACAGGCTTTCCTTCATCTATATTAGAATAAAGAAATTTTAAATGATTTAATATAGCCTGTGTTGTTGATTTTTTTGAGCGAAAGCCGTATTGTTTATTGTAAAGAAATGATTTTTGTTCAAAATAAGAGTACACTTTTTTATACACAATTTTTCGAATACTTTGCTTATAATTGGAAGTACGGAGATAGGTCGATAATTACACAGGTTTTTTTCACCATTTTTGAAGATAGGGGTTACTCTAGCAACTTTGAGGGAGTTCGGGAAAGTGCCTAGTAAGAGAGACTGGTTAATAAGATTGGATATCAGCGGGGCCACAATATCAGCAATAATTCTAAGTACTTTTGTCGGAAACGTTTGTAACCCACTCGATTTATTTTTCAGTTTGCTTATGCACGCAATTAAATCGGAAGAGTTCGTAGGCGTAAACCCCTCAGGGGGATACAACTATTGTATCTATTGGAATTTGCGCTCCCAAAGGAAAATATGAGGGCCCGAGCTGACAGTTAGGTAGGCCTTCTTTTTGTTGAAATAAAATGTTTTTTGGTTATGTTAAGGACCACCGTTTTTCGGTTCACTACTGTCCTGTTTTTCAGCACCTCTGACTTCTTTCTTCAACTTTTATCTTATTTCGTCAACTTCTTTCTCAACTTGCTGTTTCTATGCCCATTCTGCATAGATTCCTCATTCTCTTATCTCCATACTAAATGGTGCCTTCCCCTTCCTCTCTTCGATACGCTCTTTTTTGTAGCGGTTAGGGAGGCTTAAACTAACTTATAATCTTTTAATCTTATAATCTGGTAGGCGTAAAGAAAAACGAGTTGTGTTCTCCAATATGATCCTTGTATTCCAGGCGATCAGCAGGTTCACTTGAAATACCATCAGCTATAGTTTTCCCTACGTTTACGAAGAAATTGTTAAAGAGATTAGCAAGTTCTTTCTTCTCGTGGTATTTCACATTATCTTGAACAAGATGTTTAATTTTCTTTTTATCGGCGTTGTTCGGTTTACAGCAAGAGTTAAGGAAGCGCCAAGTCTATTTAACGTCAGCTTTAAATTGAGTAAACTTACGCGTGAAGTAGTTATTTTTTTATGTCATCTGATTTGTCACATAGTTTCTGAATCTGTTATATGTTTCTCTAGATATTCGCCCTTCGCAAAGGAGGGCTAGTACGCTTGACGTTTCTTTATGTTTATCACGATGTCACCAGTAATCCTGGGCTTTTGTTTATTTTTCGGGGTAACTGTACGAGTTACAATTGGGCAACATTGATTGTATGCGGCCATTATAGTTTCAGTCAACTTTACTACTGCTTTATCAATGCTCGTTGCATTATTGCATTTGGAGATGTGCAATGTTGGTATTGATTCTTCTAGAACGGTGCTCATTTCCTCTAAATTTGATTCGTTTACTTTACGATATGAGTAAGTTTCAGCCCGTGGCTTGGTGCAAGTAATTTAGACATTTTTCTTAACAAGAAAAATTGGAAAATGATCTGATAAGTCAGAGGTAATGATTCCAGAAAGAAAATCACTTGGGTCTGTCATAAAGATATTGTCAAGCAGCGTAGTAGATTCAGAGGTTATTCGTGTAGGCTTTGTGATGATTGGAAGGAAGGATTGAGACTGAAAGGTTGTTAGGAAATTAGAGATTGGTTCATAGCTTTCATGTTTCAGTAGATCATAATTGAAGTCACCGCATATTATTATGTCATTGTATAAGGGCCTGTTGAACTGAGAAATAATACGATTCAGCTCATTCAGGAAGGATATAGGACAGGCTATAGGAGGCCTATACACCGTTCCAAGCACAATGCGTTTACCATCTCTAAACAGTTCTACGAAAGTGATTCTATATGATCCTGATTCATTGTTCCACTTGCTATGGTTCTTGAGTCTATGTGGTTAGATATATATGTGCTGATGCCTCCGCCTCGTTGGTTTTTTCGTAGCGAATAGTAACTATGATAATTTTCAAATCGAATCATGTCTTTGGTCGAGTCATCTAGCCAGCTTTCGGTGAAGCTAATCACGTCTAGGTTATAATTAAGTTCAGTAATAGTACATTGTATCTCTTCCAATTTTGGATAGAGTGACCTACAGTTCCAACACAGGAGTGAGAAATCACGGTGAGTTATTCGTATAGTTTCGTTGAATTTTGATACATAAGTATACCTACACTCTTGAGAGTCGTTTAGGTTTGGATATATTCTGTTCAAATGATTGAGATCTGGGTCGATTTCCTCGAATATCTGAGCGTGATCAGTCATTTAGAATTAGTAAACAGTAAGAAGTAGGTACTATAGAGCTTAAAAACGAAATACAGAGTCAAGCTTAAAGGGATATTCCTGTCTAAAAAACTAACTTATTAAGTACGAGAGAATAGAGTAAAAATCTAGCGCTATTTCGTGAGTACACACAAACTCAGTCCATGAGCGAATATTATTGGAGTTCAATATCACCACATTGGTGTAAACTGATTGCTGCATGAGGGCGTTTTCACAAGTTCACATACAACAGGTAATAAGTTTTAAAGATTATAACGACAATGATACCGGCTATATGGTTTACGCGTAGTAATAACTTTAGTGGTAAAAAACGAAATAATTCACAGTAACATTGGTAGGTAAAAAATTGCTGATTGCGTTGTTATAAAAGTTCACATACAGCTGTCATAAATGTTCACACACATCTGTTATATATATGTCAAGATTGAGGTTAAACTGATATCTAATTGAGGTGACTGACATGAAACTGACATATCTAACTGAGGTGATCACCCAGTCCCAGTCTAGTCACTCATGACCTGTTTCGATGACATGTTGAGTTGTTGCATCAGGTATTGCTCGAGGTCTTCTGGAGTGTTGATCTCGCGGCCTCTTGAATCTGGGTTTCCGGGGTTAAATACGAAGATGTTTCCGTCCTGTGTTCTCGGGATTCAAATTTTTTCCGGGAATTTCCTTTTGGCCATTCTAAGGATGTACATAGCGTTAGCTCGTGAAGGTATGAGGAATTCATTTATAAAGAACTTTGGTTTCTTTTCTCGGCAGCCAGTGATAATTTCACGTTTCTTGTTATAATGTTTTAGTTCAAATGCATTGTTTCTTCGATCTACGCTCCCAGTTACTGTTTTTCCCCCATTCTTGTAGCTGACGTGATGTCAGTGTCGCAGAGGTCAATGTTGATGTGGGGAAATACTTCACTCGTGCAATTTTTGGAAAATACTTCGCTTTAGGAAATGTCTAAAAAACCGTTATCACTGTTATTCTTGAGCGTGAGAATGTCGACCAAAGTTTATCCGTGTGTGTAAGGACAATTCGTCACTGTTCGGTCGGAAAAACAAGCGGCGATTGTTTGGGGTAGAGGTAGGCGTGTCATATTTCGCGGCCTCAAGTGCGGCGAGCGCAGGCATAGAGAACGACGCACACACGAACACACGCACGATACAAGCGTACCCAAGCCGAGGCTTTGTAGGGCAAGGAGGCGGACGTGACGTCTGAACACAGGCCCGCACAACCGGAGCCAATCACCGCTCGCCAAAGCTATGACGCAAGAAGGTGTGTCTCAACACGCACCAATGAGAGTCCCAGACGTCAGAATAAGCAAGGATTTCGCCAATGAGGTTGCAGATGCTGCCTCTGTAGAATGGATATTTCGAGATTGATCTCGAAACAAGGAAGCGAAACGTATATAAGGAGGGTAGATGAAGCCTAGTGAGGGTTTTTCTTGAGTTATACAAGAAAGAGGCAAGTGATCTGAATCATCTGAGGGCACACCCAACGAAGCATTTCGGCTGCTGCCGGAATGCATCCAACGTGAGCGGCAAAATTTTAAATATTTGAGCAAAGTGAACATCGAGGCTCCAAGAAAATAATCATCAACACCTGCAACCGTCAAAATACTGATGTGTAAGAGCAATCTGCTTGAAGCCTGTCAATGGAGCGGCAAAGGGCGCCAAGAACAGCCCGTAACCACGCCTCTGGAAGCAGTCCAAATGTTTGAACTTCAACACCAAGCTCGCAAGTGATTCTTACAAGCAAATAATAACTGCGCCGCCTTCAGAGTCTGCAATAATGCCGCCACTATGAGTCCTGCAATGTCAGGCAGACTCATAATTCAGAGCCTGAAATGGAGACCGAGCACAGCGCTTCCGCACTACGGTCGAGCAGCGAGCAAGAAGCAACTTCGGGACGGAGGAGCGGGAACGACTTCGAGACCGTGGGACGGTCTGCTGTGCACTACGTGAATTCTCAAGCAGCATCGGGAGTGCGTTAATTCATCGGCTAATTTGCACTATTTAAATTCTTCAAGCAGCATTTGATGTGTATTGAATCATCGCGAACTACAATTGCAAGAAAGTGTTAATATCAAGTTAATGTTTGAAAGCTCAGGAAGGTGATTTTTAGGTGTGAGAGTTCTAGCACAGCCAGCACCTGTAATAGTGCGCTCCGAGCGGAGAGTAATCCAATGTGATTTGTGTCATGCGGAAAATTGGCTCATGTTCGAGTTCTGTGTTGTGCAAGATGCGAGGTATATTGTATTTGAACACCTTGTGGTAAGCAAAGCTCTTTGATTTTTATATTGCATTATTTCCAAATGTTCGTATTCAGGCTAGCCCATTCATCGACTATGTTCCTGATTTTATGCACAGTGCGGAAGGTTATTTTGCCGCAATCCTTTAATTGTTGTGCTAGCGTTCATTGTAACAAGGAGAGTAGATTTCTCGTTCTTTGTGTGGCTCATTACGTTGCTCATGTTAACGCGTTCATCTTGTGCTCATGTTGGCCCAGTCATGCCGCCACGGAGCGTGCGCAAAGCACGATTTATGGCAGTCATCGGCCTAGACAGCCAAGGTGCGGTTTTCTCATTGTGTCGTGTGGGATTGCCATGTCGTTAAATCCATGCGCATGTTGCTATAACATTTCCCTGAGCTTAATCATTGCATTGAAATACTATGTGTGTCATATTCAAATCCACGTGTTTCCAAATAAATTCATGTAAATCTTCAATCCTTTTATTCTCCATGTCTGGTATGCAGGTGTACGCAAGCATGAAGGACAATATTATAAAATGTGTCCGGGGGTTGAGACTCCCCCTGCGTGCGTGATTAGGTACCCTTTTCACGTATCGCGACATTGATATTGTCCTTCAGGAGCTGGCAGACTGTATCCTTACAGATTTCGTTTGTGAGGGGCAGAGGGGTGTGCAAGGGGCAGATGCAAGTAGAGGGGCAGATGCAAGTAGAGGGGCGGATGCAAGCAGAAGGACAGATGCAAGTAGAGAGACAGATGCAAGCAGAGGGACAGATGCAAGCAGAGGGACAGATGCAAGTAGAGGGGCAGATGCAAGTAGAGGGGCAGATGCAAGTAGAGGGGTGGATGCAAGTAGAGGGGCAGATGCAAGTAGAGGGAAGGTGTAAGCAGGGGGGCAGATGCAAGCAGAGGGGAGCGAGTGCAGAAGGCAAAGAGGCAGCTGATGGGATCACAGAGCGCAGCATCAGCACGCTATATACTTTGGACCCTTTCAAGTCATCGTTAAGTAGTTGTACGTCATTTAAAGCAAAATTATTAATTCATTTGGCAAAGAAAAGTTCTTCATTGTATTGAAGCAAAAGGATAAATTGAAAGCAACTGTTGCCGTAAACTACAGAGTGGCTATGTCTGCATTATTGCTTCTACTTGTGGCCGGAAATGAGTGTTTTTCTGAAAATCATGGGAGTCTAGCGAACCATGACGACTCCAATCTATTTCAGAGCTTCCTTGTGAACAGCCACGTTTGTATGTGTTTGAGACCTTGACACAGCCTGTAATTCTTTAAAGTGCTATAAGATGGCGAATGGGAAGCTTCGGTGTGTGCTAGTAAGCACAATGAACGAGACACTCTAAAGTTTTAACCCCTCAGTGGGATACGACATTGTATCCTCCTATGACATTTTATCTATTACATTGTTTCCATGGGAAAATATGAGGTCCCGAACTGAGAGTTATGTAGGTCTTCTTTTTATTGAAATATAATAGGTTGAAGATTTTGTTAAGGACCATCGTTTTTTAGTTCACTACTGTCCTGTGTTTAGCACCCCTGAGTTTGTTCATTGGCTTTTATCTTGTATCATTACAATCCTTCTCAACTTGCTGTTAATTTGCATGCGCGGGGGCCTTGTGTGGAAACACACCTTCAGTGCACGTATTCGTTATAATTCCATACTAAATGGTGCCTTCATCATTCTTCTCTTAGGAACATCTGTGTTTTGGTTAGGGAGGCTTAAGCTAACTTTTAATCTAATCTGGGAAATTTTGAGTGTCAATGATGAGCAAGATGAAACTGTGTAGAAGGCTTGTTCGATAAGATTTGAAGATAACTTTTCACGTTTCCATTGCAATCCAACAAGTGTGTCACCATATGTTCATTAATTTTTAAATATATTCAATTCAGGCGTGTTTTTTGCTATTCGTTCATCCGCACTGTGCTGCATTTTTTCCTCGATTGTGACGAGGAATACGCCGTGATTCCTGCAGCGTTAGTTAAATCAGTCCCTTCAGATATTCAACACGTGGCACCTATGGCTGCCGGAAGCAACGCTTCCTCAGCTCTCATGCTCACGGAATTCGGACTTAAGTAAGTTGCTTCTCACGTAGACTACGGTGCATGGGAAGTTCAATATTCATCTCAAAATGGAGTCGACTTCAGGCTGCAGTATGTCGAAATAGAAACTACTGAATGGATCGTGCTTCAATTTAGTTTTAGTTTTCCACTATTGGAAATTGAGTTTGTGATCTTCGAGGTTCCGAGCTGAACGTTAGGTAGGCTTTCCTTTTGATAAAATAGAATATGTTTTTGTATTGACATGTTTCTCGGTTTACTGCTGCCTGTTTTCAGCGCCTACTACTTTCTTCTTCAACTTCTATTTTACTTCACAAATTTACTTCCTAACTTTCCGTTTCTATAAGCTGAGGATCTGGTGAGGGAGCACACCTCGTGCAGAAATTCTCCATTCCCCTTATTCCATGCAATATGACTTCCTCCTCTTTTTTTAACACTTTTAGTGAGGTTAGTGTAATCTAACGTGTGTAATACCTTACCTAATTTTATAGATTTATTTATTTTTGTTGCAGTTTTACTGAGGACTCAATTTTAGGATTTTCCGCTCAACCTGTGTCTTTCTAGTTTGGTCCGCTACATAGTGAAACGCTTGAGGTTCACTACAGGCAGTGTTGCAGTTCCGCTTCACTAGCTGATTTTCTGCCTACACCTCACAGCGTTGGCACGTGCAGCGGACTTGGGAACGGGAAACGTAGATTTATGTACAGTTTGATCTCTCCTCATCTAATGTGCTTTGATGATAGGCGAGGAATATCGGAAGGAAACCGCTTCGCTCGCCAATGATAAGTAAGCACGTCGATATTTTTACCAAGTCACTCATACTGTTAATATTATTTCACTTGTATTATGCTCAATGCACGTGACTTCATCATTTAGTGAAATAATTATTGTAATTTTACATCAGTTAATTTTTTTTTCCTGATGCCTGCAAACGCGACTTGATGCAACTCTCAGTTGGCGTTGTTATTTTTCCTATATATGAGTTCAATATTTTACCTTCGTATTAATTTCTCATTCACGACTGGCAATGTCGAGAATTTCATTATATTTTCATTCAGCACTGGCGTTCATTTGCGATATTATTCAACATTTTATTGCATCTCTCTCATAATTGCCTATCGAGCTTAATTTGATTTGCGTTCATTTCAGCTGAGACATTTTATTTTAGTTCATTTCCACCGAACTTGACTTTACATTTGACTTCATTTCAGCTGAATGTGATTTTTAAATTAATTTCATTTCTCATGAATGCGTTTCATTTATTTATACTTCGGGTGAACGCGATTGTTTAAATCTTGTTTGGCTTCCCTCCACACCGCGCGCGTAGCCTCGAAGACCGCCGTTAGCGGCTCGGTCACGTAGGATGGCCCCTATCTATTTCTGCCGTAATCTGCAGGCAAACTTTTGTTCTCGTCTTCAGCTCGAGTTTATTGGTGTTGTCTCGGTGGCAACTCGATGCCTCGGTCTGCAGGGATGAGGGTGGCTTTAGGTTTGGTTATACATTGTAGTGGACTTTTTAAGTCCTGCTGTGTGTATATTTTGTGTTAAATGTTTTAAGTTAGGTCCCACCGAATATTTTGTTTTAAATTTTTTAGTTAGGTCGGGTCATATATGTTACATAAATCTCTTCAAGTTTAGTGTGAACTTATATTTTGTATTAAACTGAGGAAGATCAGATCGGTCATATACTTTGCATTAAACCATTTAAATTAGTTCCGGTCATATATTTTGCACTGAACTTTCTTATTCAGACCCGGCCTTGTATTTTTATTAAACTTCTTGATTTCGTTCTGGTTACGTATTTTGGGTCGAAATAAATTTTTTAGTTTCGTACTTCAAGTTCGGCAATAATTAATAATCGTTGCAGTAAATTGAAAATTTGTACTGCCCCAACGTGTGAAACTAACTTTTCAAATCAGGCCCAGACGTTTAGATTGATTTCATTCCAAAAACCAAATCTTGATCTCATTCCAAAAACCAAATCTTGACCTGATACCAAAAACCAAATCTTGACCTCATTCCAAAAACCAAATCTTGATCTCGTTCCAAAAACCAAATCTTGACATCATTCCTAAAATCAAATCTTGACCTCATTCCAAAAAACAAATCTTGACCTCATTCCAAAAACCAAGTCTTCATCTCATTCCAAAAACCAAATCTTGATCTCATTCCAAAAACCAAATCTTGATCTCATTCCAAAAACCAAATCTTGATCTCATTCCAAAAATCAAATCTTGACCTCATTCCAAAAATCAAATCTTGACCTCATTCCAAAAATCAAATCTTGACCTCATTCCAAAAAACAAATCTTGACCTGATTCCAAAAACCAAATCTTGACCTGATTCCAAAAACCAAATCTTGACATCATTCCAAAAATCAAATCTTGACCTCATTCCAAAAAACAAATCTTGACCTGATTCCAAAAACCAAATCTTGATATCATTCCAAAAACCAAATCTTGACATCATTCCAAAAACCAAATCTTGACCTCATTCCAAAAACCAAATCTTGACCTCATTCCAAAAACCAAATCTTGACCTCATTCCAAAAACCAAATCTTGACCTCATTCCAAAAACCAAATCTTGACCTCATTCCAAAAACCAAATCTTGACCTGATTCCAAAAACCAAATCTTGATCTCATTCCAAAAACCAAAGCTTGATCTCATTCCAAAAACCAAATCTTGACCTCATTCCAAAAACCAAATCTTGACCTCATTCCAAAAACCAAATCTTGACCTGATTCCAAAAACCAAATCTTGACCTCATTCTAAAAACCACATCTTGACTTCATGAAGTGGATATCTTAACGCGTTGGTCGCGATGTGAGCCGCTGGTGTACACAGAGGGAATTTTTGAAATGCTTCTGACAGATCAGTAGTCACAAGCTCGATTTCCATTAATTTAAACTCGATGCTAAATAGAGGTACGATCCAATAAATGTTTGCTATTTTCAAAATTGTTCGCAATAACTAACTTGAAAATAATATAATAATAGTTGAATATTGCACTTGGGTTTAACCCATCAAGGCCAACGGGATAAAGTGACATCCTACAATTATATAGAAGACGAAATTTTCAGATAAAGTGTCAAAGGATCACAATTTAGTATTGTTTTGGAATAGCTTTTTCAGATCTCAAAATTCATTCGGGACGAAGTTGAGAAAGGTTTTAGTTCAGGGGCATAGATTTACAGATCGTCTTCGTTCTTTCAGCCGAACACTTCGCGTTTTCCTGATGTCTCGCTGGAACACTTCCGACTACACCCCTCAGGAGGCATAGGAAAGACAATTGGTTTAGGTTGGGAAGGTTTGTCTATTCCATATTTGGCAGACTGGTTTGTGTTGGTAACTCAGCTATTCATAAAACCTATATGTTCCGTGTCCACTTTGCATACTTGAGTGGGGAACATATAACATATCCTTTGCTTCCTTTGCTTCTTTCAGGCATGAAATGCCATCTTTGCAATCTGTTCTTTATCTTGCTGTTGTTATGAACAGGGAACCCTTTGTGTGAACACACCTTGTGCATAGATTCCTCATTTTTAGAGTCTATACTAGATGGTCCGTTATCTCGCTCTCTGGAGATCACCTAATTTGTGGCTAGGGAATCTCAAACTAACTTCTGTAATAATGTCTCATTCATCCGTATTTTGGAATTTTAATTCATGGACACAGTGTACAACACTGCCAATTCACCTACATATTAGCTTAATTCTACTCCGATTTAGGCCATGAACATATTAAAAAATTTGACTCGAGGTTCGTGTGTTAGCCCCCCGCCCCCTGCATTCTCAGGGGGAAAGAGCTACTGTACCTATGGGAATCATTGCTTTTATGGGGAAGATGTGAGGTCTCGAGCTGGTACGTTCATCAGCTGGACGTTCCCGAGCTTGCTTTGTTTTGTAGAAATATTAAAGGTTTGTTGTTTTGTTACGTACCACCTTTTTCTGTCCTCGGTAGTCCCTTTTCCTTAGCATCTACTACTTCATTTTTTATCTCTAAACATAAGATTTTTGAATCCTGCTGTCTTTAGCAGAGGGTGTAGGAAGACACGTTGTGTATAAATTCCCATTCCCTAAATTGCATTCTAAATGGTGCATTTCTTTTCTTTCTTTGGAACCACCATTGTTGTGGAATGGGGGAGTTGAAAACCAAACGTGTTTTCAAATCTGCTCTTCAACCTAATATAGCGTTCCTTCGAAGCAGGTAGGATACGTTGTCTAATACAGTATAATATATGCTATCTTATGATAATATCACCTACAACCGTAATGTCTTATCAGACATGTAGCTCATAACCTTCGAGTATGATATTAGCTTGATGACATCACTGCTAAGTTCACGTATCTCCTGCGGTATTACCTATACTATCATAGTAGATCCCACAACATATTTGACGTTCGATAAATGGTCTTGGCTATTTTGGTGTTTATCGTCGTCACGTGTCACGCACACCCCTTCAGTGGAGGCCTCAGCCATCGACGTAACGATGCTCATTTCCGCTCGTTGCTGGAAACTGTTGAAGTTTTCGAGTTTCGTATATTTCATTACTAAATGTTCTGTTTTTTAAAGGAAAAAAATTCATGGGTAAAATTATTGAATTGCTTTTGCTTCAATCCCCTCATTTTTGGGTCAAGACTGGAAAAATGTCCTTAACACGTTGCATGGTCGCGATATGAGCCGCCGGTTTTCACGGAGGTAATTTTCATCATACGCGGTTTTCTAGAGTCTAAACTCTTGGCCAGAAGTCATGAAGTTAGGGGGACAATGTGATGGCCTGAGCTGAGAGTTAGGTAGGCCTTCTTTTTGTTGAAATATAATGTTTTTGTTATGTTAAGGACCACCTTTTTTCGGTTCACTGCTGTCCTGTTTTTCAGCACCTACTACTGTCTTCTTCAACTTTGGTCTTGTTTCATAATCTTCTTTCACAACTAACTGTTTCTATGCCTTTCTGCGTAGATTCCGCGTTTCCTTAACTCCATACTAAATGGTGCCTTCCTCCTTCCTCTCTTTGGATCGCAATTGTTGCTGGGTAGGGAGGCTAAAACTAACGACTAATCTAATCTAACTAATCTAGTCACGAAGTTAATTTTTATATATATTTAATCAAAGGTGAATGAAGGCCCAATCCAGTTATTGTTTGTTATTTTCAATATTGATTGCTGCTATTGACTTTAAAATTGAGCTGAATATTGAACTGCAGTTTAACCAATTTGTCTTCGACGTAATAAAACTAGAAAAACATCCTTTAACACGCTCCCCGCATATTGGGCCCTATGTGTACCATTAGGTAATTGCTCATTCACGTAACGGTGAATATGAACGACATTTCATGTTTCGAGGCCTATTTAAAAAATAACTACCACACGAGGTATGTAAAATGCTATCGTACGATTGCATTCTTATAACTCTAAGGAAAGATGAAAATGTGTTTGAGCAGTAAAGTAGATTTCCCAATTCTGCACCCCTCATTGGGGTACAACTATTGTATCTTTGGGAGTTTGCGCTCCCAGGGGAAACATACGTGAGGGCCCGAGCTGAGAGTTAGGTAAGTCTTCTTTTTGTTGAAATGAAATGTTTTTTGGTATGTTAAGGACCGCCTATTTCGGTTCACTGCTGTATTTTTTTTCACCACCTACTGCTTCTTCAACTTTTATTTTGTTCCCTGAACTTCTCCACTCAGGGAAATACAAATATTGTTTATATGGGAATTAGCATTCCCAGGAGGACAATGTGAGGGCCCAAGCTGAGAGTTAGGTAGGCCTTCTTTTTGTTGAAATAAAATGCTTTTGTTAAATTAAGAATTATCTTTTTTCGGTTCACTGCTGTCCTGGTTTTTCAGCACATACCACTTTCTTCTTCAACTTTGATCTTGTTTCATGAACTTCTTTCTTAACTGTTTCTATGCCCTTTCTGCATAGATTCCGCGTTCCTTTAACTCCGTACTAAATGGTGTTTTCTTCCTTCCTCTCTTTGGATCACCTATGTTGCGGATAGGGAGGCTTGAACTAACTAATGATCTAATCTTCATGAACTTCTTTACTTACTTACTGTTTTTATGCCCCTCCCGCATAGATTCCGCATTCCTTAATATCCATGCTAAATGGTGCCTTCCTCCTCCCTCTCTATGATACGCTCTTGTTTCTGTGCGCCCGGCGGACGTCTTAGCGAAAATCCGGTGAAAAAACCAAGACCCATACGCGCACAGATTCAAAGGAAGATGAACACCACTTACCCTAGACGCCGCGTGGCGTTCACCGAAGGATTGTTCCTTCTATTGATGTCGCCTTTTTATAGGGTAGCCCCTCGAACGCGTCGTCGCAGCGCCTTCAAATTTGGCAGGCACATAAAAGGCCCTTTTGACACGAACCTAAGCTTTTTTCTTCGAGATCGTGCGAGAACTTTTCCTTCAATGGCCGTTCAAAGGTCGAAAATCGACCGAAATGACACATTTTCAAACTGCTGCCAAACACCCATAGAATGCCTTTAGGCGGCTCTTATTCCAGCATGTGGTAGACGAAACAATGGAGTATACGCCAACGTTGCCATTTTGCGATCCGTTCGTAAAAAGTATCCCTCTTTGCCCCTCAAAGTTTGCGAAAAATTTTTAGGGTATTTTTGACGAAATTTGGAGAATTATTTTGAGAAAACCACGCAGGTTAAATCTTTCAAAGTTTGATAGCTCGTACATTTCCAAAAGTTCTAAGCCTCATAAAATCAGCGGCTCTCGAAGCGATCAAGTTTCGACACAACTTGGGGTCAAAGTTTTCCTCAAAATTTTCGAAAATTTTGTGTGAGGTTTGAGTTTGCCTAAGTATTGAACGGTAATACCTGGGGGTGTCAAACTTTGTAGTCTCGTTTAGAAAGCTTTGTAATATACCCAGCGAGTTTTACAGAGTGCCAGCTTTGAAAACTTGAGTGGTGCGCAACTTTAAAGTTCAAGTAAAAAAACGCGTTTTTTATAAGGTCATTTTCGAACGCCAGTTGTGACGTTGTTTGATTGATTGGTGACTTGAAAATTTGATACGACCTAGTTTCAACCTTTTTCTCAAAGTTATTAGGTTTACAGTTCATCATGAGCAAAACGTTTCTCAAAAAATGGTTCCAAACACAACCCCCAACACCCCCAAAAAATGTTCCGAACCTGTTTTAGGAAAATGGGGGCGATCTACGGAAAACTTCATTTAACATTTTCTGCTCGGTTTTTTGTCGTGCATTCAAAAGTTTTTGGGCAGGTTGAATTTCGGGTTTGTTTGAGCGTGAGACATTATTTTCACTTTTCCAGGCCATTTTTGCCTTTCCTTCACCCCTGAAGCCCATTTCCTCACCTTCGAGGGAGCTGAAAATCACTTGAAAGATGCGTCTTGAGGAGATCTTTCGATTGATACTCGTGTCTCAAAGTTGTAGGCCTTCAACTTTTTGTTCAAATTTGAAAAAACATCAAACCTTAGGGAGGAATCGCAAAAATTTGCCAATCTAGGGCAAAAACTGAATACCGATCCACCTTGTAATGAAGTCTCCAGAATGCGAATTTTTTTTAATGGCGAAATTTATGGCCTGAAATGAAACTTTATGGAGTTTAAAGGTTTTATATGGATGCCCATTTTCATGAACTTGGTGCTGTGTTGTTTTTCGATTGCGAAACAATATAATTAAATGAATCGTTGAAGTTCAAAGTTTTTTTTAATTTTTTTCCATTGGAAGCGATTTTGCTAAGTTTTGAGTGTTTTAATGTGTTGTTAGAGCTCATAAAAATATATTGTATTTCGAAGTAAACGTTTTAAGTGCCTGTTTTTGCCTTGAAATTCATAATTTTTTTTTGCATGACGCGTAATTCATCATTTTCAATGGTTTATATTCGTTTCACAGGGAATTTTATAGAGAACAAATGTGTTTAAAATAGGCGATTTACCTTATGGTTGGATTATTTCACTTCCAACAAGTTTTGGTACAGAAAAAAAAAATGTTAATTGAGCTTAAAATTTTCGTCTAAGTCGAGAAAATCGGTATGCAAGGCGGTTTGCAGTTGCAATACCTAAATGAGGTTCAGAATTTGAGGCTGAAATCTTGTGCTGCTTGTAGAAGTTGTAATGTAAATGATGTTAGAACTAGAAAGATGACAAAACTAATGTTAAAGTGTCCGCATCATCGTACTGAGCATGTAAAGTGACTTCAATTATAACTTATTTTTGGAATGGAATTGTTAACCCTCATAAAATTGTCTTTGTAATGGATAGAAAATGATTTGAATGGGATAGTTGTTGATTAAAGTGCGTTGTTAGGAGAATCCATCCTTCTGTCCCACTGCAGTCATTCCGCACAGTCAACTGTTACATAAGTTTTTCATGAAGAGAGATACGAAATCAACCCATAAGTTGTTGAAAGGGAAAAGTGTCCCCTTTCTTCAATGAAACGAAACTTGATAAGAAATTGTTAACATTGTCTACTGAAGATTAACATGATACGTACATTTAAAATGATTCCAACTCGATAAATTTCGTAATAGGAACAGAAATTATTGATTTCCCATATTCATAAATTTCAAGTGTAATGCCTGTTCGATGGGCGAATTGGTCCTCAAAGACGCGGCCTGCCGTGTGTGTGTCCTTTATGACTGGGATAACAAGCAAGATGTGGATACAAAATAGTTATGATTTGTTTATATAACTCCTATCTATTAATGTATAACTCATTTATGTATGTCAAGCTTCGTTGTTACTTGAATCTTTGCCTGAAATACTTAGATATTGAGTGAAGTAGGAACAGCATTTTTGACTTGAGTTACCCCTCGAAGCCGTGCTCAAGCAGGAGGTATGTTCAGTCATTTTGAGACACTGTACAAGTTTGGGTAGTGACTTGAAAAACAAAAACGAAAGCGTCGTTCAAAGCTTCGTATGTCGATGAGTTTTTGAGAATTATTTGTGGTACTACATGGAAATATTATCGGCTCATGAGTCGGAAATACCTCTGTATGAGAATTCAAGATATGAAAGAACTCGCATTGTAACATAGAAAATGGTGCTAAGTTGTTTAGGCGGTGTAAACCAGTGAAGCTATTGAATATGATGGAAGGATCGATTCTATTATGTTTTTCGGGAGTTAAATTGAACATTTACGGGTGAAATCACGAACATGAATTCATTTAGAAATTATAGGAATGGGTCATTTCACTTATTTCGATGCCGAAATTTGAATGAATCTTTAATGAGAAGTCACTTTATGTATGTCAAGCTTAGTTTTTGCTTCAATGCTGTCTTTAAAGATGAAAATATTGAGTAAATGCATAACAGAATTTCTTACTTGAGTTACCCCTCAAAGCTCTCCCTTGAGCTGTGCATGTTTTCAGTTAGTTTGGGATACACAATGTCTCTTCTTGGAACGAAAATTTAAATTTGATGTTCGCGAAATCACTTATTTCGCAGAGATCATGGTTGCAGTTTGCACGAAGCGTGCGGTCTGATGTAGGGGGGCGATAGCTCATTTTTCGTGTGGAGAAAGTGAGATTGAGTTATATTGAGAGGTAATGGTTTTGTTTTCATGGTAAATGATGATGCATTGGTGAACTCGGTTATCAATTGAGTGTAGTTTGAATTAGGCATATGATTTTATGTGCATTGCAGGTAGATGTTGGAAATTTTGATACAATGTACATATGTATGTCTGTTTATGCTGACATTTTGAGATTTGACCTATCGACATTTTGGGGTGAATGAGTAATTATCGAAAATTGTATGCATGTTCAAATTTACGATGAAGGGTACTTAGAAATCAGGTAGAGAACTCATTTTGGGCTCATATGAAGCGGAGTCAAAAGCAGGGTGTTAAAGTGGTTTATTATATTATGTTTATTCATAATTGTTTGATATATGGGGGAAATGAGTTTGTGAAATGTTTTTGCCGTTATTTCATCATTGGAACGTGTTTTGAACCGTTTTGTGAGTAATTTCGGCTATTTCGATCTGTGTAATGATCACGGATTTGGAAAATTTAGGGAAAAGTTCGATAAAAGTGTACGGATATGAAAATGTTATTATCAATGCAAAAAGGATGCATATGAGAATTGCTGCAAATGAAAATGTCAGTACCATGCGGACAGGTATTTTTTAGGCTGTTAGTGAAGTGTAGGGGGTAAGTACGGTGAAAAAGGGGTGAAAATGAGACAGAAATGGATTTTTTTTAGAGTTTGAAAGTGTTTCTAAGGTAAATGCAGTGTCCCTCGAGTATGACTAATATAAGAGCTGTAATGATGCCGCTCTGCGAGGTGCGTAGCACCCGTAGAGCGGCGCAAGAAGTCAGATAAAATTTTCTCAACCTTCGAATTTAACCGCGCGACGGCGCGTTCCATCATTATGAACCCAATGAAGATGAACAGGTGTCGATGTTGTTGTATGAAACGAGAATTAGCTTTCGTTTTGATGTGGTATTGCGATGTTTCTTTATTTTGGTGATTATTTATATTTTATTGAGGATTTATGGTTGTTTCTTATAGTTTGGAGAAGGATTGGATTATTTAATGGCTCTGCATGAATAAGTGCGACGCTATCTGATGTATGGTAATGTACAGCTCATTAACATGATTTATTCGTGAGAACAAGAATACATTTGGTTCTTGTGGTTAATTTGAAAAAGTATTGATAGTAATTGGATGTGACACGAAGTTGGTGGATATTTTTTGTTTTCTCTTGAAGGTTTGAAAAGAATTTTAAGAACGCAAGGTTATTTCTCGCTTATGCAGGTGAGTAATGTATTTTGATGTCTGAGGTGGCAATTTTTGAGGGTTATGGGAAGCCTAATTTCCCTACGTCAGGCTTTGGCGGAATTTGAAATAGGTTTGGTAAAATTTCATTTATTTTTGAGAGGCACGTATAATGAAAATTTGGAATGAGGCTCATGTAATTTAAATCAGTTATAGGTAACATGTAATGTATTGTGGTTAAATGAACGAACATATTTATAGTCTTGTGAGCATTTTTGACCTTAGGTGAATTCGTGATTTAATATTAAAATTTCATTCTCCCAGGATTCTGTATATAATATTGTGAAGAAAGTTTCAGTCGCGCTTCATATTAGGGATTTATGTTATTTTAAGTTTTGATTTAGGTGAAGCTATATAATTTTGAGTAGGATAGGTTAAATGACTTTGTGTAAATTGATGATAAACAGGGGATGGACGGTAAGTTAAATGGAATACAAAAAGAGTGGTGAAAAATTCAACCAAAAAATTGGATACATGAGGTTATAAAGTCAGGTGAGGATAAAATTGGTTATGTTAGGTTTGATTAGACTAGGTCGCGTTAGATTACTTGAGGTTGGGTTGAGTTGGTTATATTATTTTGGGTTTGGTTCGGAAGTGATTGGTGAACTTAGTGGTTGAATTGTGATTGGTGTAGTCATTTTATATGAGAAGATCTGATTGATTTTTTGAGGATGTGTAATTCATAAAAAATTATAGTTACCCCTCAAAGCTCTGCTCCAGCAGCGCATGTGTTCAGTTATTGGGATATACACCGTGAAAGTTCCCCGATAGAAAATAAATTTGAAAATTCAGTGTGTAACCAATGTCTCTTAGATCAGTGTGAAAATTTGAGAGATCACGGTCTGTGAAATGATTTTTAAACTGTAAATATGGGATTATGTTACGTTTTTATTTGGTATTTGTGAATGGTGTGGGAAAATCAATTGATTTTGGTGTTTTAAAGGTAAACGTAGAACTTCGAGGGGAATTCATTGTACACATCGGTTTGTGATTTGAGACGATGGTGTATCTGATTGTGTTGGCCAATTGTGGTTATTTTTTTAAGTGTGCCCTACATGTGTATGTGTATATGTGTGTCTGTGTGTGTGTGGGAGTGTGTGTACGAGTGTGAAGGTTTGGGGTTATGAGGTGTGCGAGTGTGTGTTTGTGTGTGTGTGTGTGGTCCGCCCCGGTCTGTGCTGGTTTTTGTAGCGGTTAGGGAGGCTTGAACTAACCTATAATCTAAACTTCCCAATTCTTCAACTTACAACTTAGCCAAACTAACCGTTAACTACCGTGGAAGCGCGGTGAATGGGTTAACAATTGAAGCCCTCGGGCTGTTTGACTCGACGGTGATGGCGTGTGTTCCAAATGCTTATTCATCAGTGTGACCGAACTCTCATAAGGAAATGAACGTAGAACTTTATTATGCATTTCAACTGCGTTGAATATTTGACATAAAAGAGAAAATGTCGTGTCTTTTCAAATATACCATTTATGGCACCGGTAGTTAAAATTCTTCACTTGCTTAAGAGTTGCTCCAAATGCTGTGCTGTGTTGGAGGTCACGTGGTCTCGGCTGATCACCCCGGTCACTGACCGGCGATGTTTGCGTTCTGGAAGCAACTGGAAGTGCAGACAAAACCCAGTCAATATATCTTTGCCGTGAACAGTGAACGGTGTTGTGTTAGAAGGATTGATTTCAAATAATTGTTCCTTCCTTTGTGTCCGGTTACTGCACTCTAAAGACCTCACGCTCAATCCTGTTGTGGGCAAAAAACAAGTCCAACTTCATACGCTCTTAAGCTGGCAACAAGTTTCTTTCATGATCTAAAAGCGAATTTGTGGTGTTTAATGTAAGTCAAGCAAGGTGCTCTCGTTGCGTGTTTTCACCTCGTAATTTCGTGCCTGCCAGCGCCGGTGGAAGTAATTTTTTCCCCAGGCCCACGATCTGGAGTCGATACAAATAATGAACTGTAACTGGAAGAGGCAATTTCTCTTTTGAATAGTACCGCCTCGCAAGCCCAGGTTTTTTGTTCCTCCTAAAAGTAGGAGTGCGGCAAAAATGTGGCTTCCTCTTCATTGCTGCGCTATAATTCAAGTGGATTTTAGTAATGACTGCTTGTGCTGATCTGTTTAATAAGGATCTGCAGCGTAATTGCATGGGCTTAGCATCGAGAACCATCGTAATTCAGGCCATCTTGAACTACGCTCAGCGTCGCTTCATTGGTATTCTGCACACGCCATCATCGTTGTGTACGCTTCCATAATTGAATTTCTTTGTTTGTAGCGAGTTCCGTAGCGAGCTCCACCGAATGCTATGGACAAGTAGCTTTGTGCGCGATTTGGTCAAAGAAGTCACTCATCCATTATGTTAATGTACCTGACATGACTGAATTTTAAACATGACGCAAGAGCCGGACAGCTCTGTCGAGCAACGAAGGTTACTGTTCTGATGAAACTTCAAATTGGTCAATTTGTTGCGGCTGTGTACATGGGAATAACTGTATGGTGGTCAGCGTAGCATCCGAATATGAAGGTTATTTAAATTTTAGCCTCAGCATTTTGATCTTGTAGCCATTCTGCGAGCTGGTCGACTTCAGAGAGCTAGTAGGACAACTTTCGTTTCTGCCAGCTAATTTCTGATTGGCGTCCCTACTCGAGAATATAAAGCGCAAATTTGGTGTTTTTTGGATGCACTGAACGTCATGAGGAGAGTGTCATGTAGGAATAATTCAGCTAGGATTGTCGGTCAGCTTTATCTGTAAACCTATGGTGTGTATACCAGGGGCGATATGAATAGAAATTTACTTATTGTGTTGCTCAGTTGTTCGCTGTGTTGCATGTGGGCCAGTATCCTCATTTTTTATTGACGATATCCGCTGCGCGAAAATTTCCTATTTTAACACATTAAGTGAGGCAGGACTCACCGGAGTCACTGAGGGGATTTTCATAATGCTGCTCACCGACCAGCAGGTGCCAGCTCAATATCGATAAATGTTTAATGAGAACTAAATGAAGGCGTGATCTATTTAATGTTCGTTGATTTCAAAATTGATCTTAAAAATTTACTCTAAGATGCGTTGAATATAGAACTTCTGTTTGACTCGTCGCACTCAACGTCTTGAGCTACAGCTCGTCTACCGCCGGTGGTGGGTCAGACTACGTTGAGGGTGCCCTGAAACCCGACTTGTAAATTTACCTATGAAGGCTGTGCGGACTTTTACCAGACGGCGGAATGTACGACTTACATGTTTTTTTTAACATGTAGACTGCGATACGACCCATCGGCGGGTCGTGCTTATGTTTTTCCTGCTGCGAAACGACCCACCGATGGGTCGTTTGAAAAAGTTTTAACAACCTTTTAAATTAATGGTATCTAGTGGACCCAGTTAATGTTTGGTATTTATAAAATTTCTGACAACTTTTGATTATAAATTTGAATTGAATACTAAAATTTATTGTGACCCATCACAGTCAACACGTTAAGGTTGAAACACTGTTTGTACGCTCAGGTTATTCTGGGCATTCTATGCTATGGGATGGATTCTTTAAAAAAGACCCCTGAAGGGGGTATAACTATTGTATCTATAAGAATTAGCGCTCACGGGGTTGGGAAATGTGTAAGGGCCCGAGCTGAGAGTTAGGTAGGCCTTCTTTTTGTTGAAATAAAAAGTTATTTGCTTTGTTAAGGACCACTTTTTTTCGGTTCACTGCTCTCCTGTTTTTCAGTGCCTACAACTTGCTTCTTCAAATTTTATCTTGTTTCATGCACTTCTTTCTCACCTTACTTTTTCTATGACCTTTCTGCATAGATTCCCCATTCTCTCATCTCCATACTAAATGGTGCCTTCCTCCTTCCTCTCTTCGATACGATCTTTTTGTAGCGGTAAGGGAGGCTTAAACTAAATTATAATCTTTACCATCATAATCTTTAAAGAAGATTTACTTAAGCTACCTTTGTTGCAGATTGGGAAAGGATTTGATTTCCTGACTATAAGAAGTGCGCCCAGAATTTATATCGTTTGTGGCCGCTTTGCTCGTTTCCGTTTTCACGGTTTCTTTGATATCATTGCTTTCTCTGATCTTCTTCCTAACTAGCGGTTTTTATTCGTACGGTATCCTGAGGAGGAACACTTTGTACATAGATTCCCGTTTTTTACAGTCTATTTTGATGGTCCCATTTTTTTTCTTAGTTGAGATGACGTTTGTTACGGCTAGGAAGGGTTGACATGTTCACTACAGTAGCGCAGTTGCTGCGCTTAGTTAGGCTAGATTACAAGTTGTAGAATTGAGAAACAGACCCAAGCCGTTCAAACACTTCTAATCTTTCCAAGAAGTGTGAAAATATTATTGACTTATAATATATTACCTCTAAGGCCTAAATCTATTTTGAAAAAAAGTAGTGAAGTAGTGAAACGATTGAAATACCATTCATTTATAGAGGGGCGTAAATGAACAATTTCCCCAGTGGTACAAATATATACGACTACGTAGTCAACGCGTTATAAATGAACTAATCCAGTGATGATAATAATACGTAATATCATTTGGAACTAAAACCCATTGCTGTCCTCCACATGTTTACGCTTGTAACCTCCGCAGCCTTCCTCTATTGTATGTTCATATATGGAAGCCTTAATTCGAAGCCTTAACTTGCGGGGATGACCGTGCCGGCATTAAGTGCTGATTTTATTTGACCGTCAACTGCAGTTATTGCCTCATATAATACCTAGGCGAAGGTGACCGGCGGAAGACCCGACGATAATCGAGGGGACCGCGATTATTTTGGCGCCTTGTCCCACTCGTTAAATTCTGCCCCTGTCATTTACCTAATTTATTGCCCCTTGATATAACTTCACGTTTCTTAGGGGACAATTATAGTATGGTCTTCAGATTCTACTCCTTAAGTTGGTGGTCTTCATTTGGTAAACGCTGGTGGCAACATGCCTGATGCATTTTTGCATGTTTCTGTGTAAAAAACGTACTTAACAGTAATTTGGCAATACGTTGTTTTGCACAAATGATTAACGCTAAGGAACATTTTCATTTTAAGCAGCTAAATGTTTAAAATGCTAGTGGTTAAAAGAGTGTTTTTTTTTAAATTTGCATTTCATTATGAAGTTTATTCATTATGTTTGAAATGGATTTATCAAATGTATCCCTAGAATACTTGGGGGGTGACCTGTTATGCAATTTTCTTCTCAAATGACACAGTTTCAAATTATCTTTTCATGTCCTTGTTATTTCACGAATTCTTCAGTTTTTGTTTTTCGAACGTAAAATATTCTGACTCGTTAGATATGATGGATGCGCTTATTTAATATTACTCACGGCCAATGGACGTGTTCACGACAAAAAAAAACCGTTCTGGAGAGTGTGCAGGTTAAATGTTAGTGTTCAGTAGAGTGTCCGTATTCTGAGAGTGTCCGGTGTAGTGTCTGTATTCAGGAAAGTGTCAGGTGTAGTGCCCGGAGAGTAACCAGCAGGTTGTCCAGGAGAGTATCCAGCAGGGTGTCCAAGGAAGTAACCAGCAGCGTCCAAGGAAGTAACCAGCAGTGTCCAGGAGAGTAACCAGCAAAGTGTCTAGGAGAGTGACCAGCAAAGTGTCCAGAAGAGTAACCAGCAAAGTTTCCAGGAGAGTAACCAGCAAAGTTTCCAGGAGAGTAACCAGCAAAGTGTCCAGGAGAGTAACCAGCAAAGTGTCTAGGAGAGTAACCAGCAAAGTGTCTAGGAGAGTAACCAGCAAAGTGTCTAGGAAAGTAACCAGCAAAGTGTCTAGGAGAGTAACCAGCAAAGTGTCTAGGAGAGTAACCAGCAAAGTGTCTAGGAGAGTAACCAGCAAAGTGTCTAAGGGAGTAACCAGCAAAGTGTCCAGGAGAGTAACCAGCAAAGTGTCCAGGAGAGTAACCAGCAAAGTGTCTAGGAGAGTAACCAACAAAGTGTCTAGGAGAGTAACCAGCAAAGTGTCTAGGAGAGTAACCAGCAAAGTGTCTAGGAGAGTAACCAGCAAAGTGTCTAGGAGAGTAACCAGCAAAGTGTCTAGGAGAGTAACCAGCAAAGTGTCTAGGAGAGTAACCAGCAAAGTGTCTAGGAGAGTAACCAGCAGAATGTATAGGAGAGTAACCAGCAAAGTGTCCAGGAGAGTAACCAGCTAATTGTCTAGGAGAGTGACCAGCAAAGTGTCTAGGAGAGTGACCAGCAAAGTGTCTAGGAGAGTGACCAGCAAAGTGTCCAGGAGAGTAACCAGCTAATTGTCTAGGAGAGTGACCAGCAAAGTGTCTAGGAGAGTGACCAGCAAAGTGTCCAGGAGAGTGACCAGCAAAGTGTCCAGGAGAGTGACCAGCAAAGTGTCCAGGAGAGTGACCAGTAAAGTGTCCAGGAGAGTGACCAGCAAAGTGTCTAGGAGAGTAACCAGCAAAGTGTCTAGGAGAGTAACCAGCAGAGTGTCTAGGAGAGTAACCAGCAGAGTGTCTAGGAGAGTAACCAGCAGAGTGTCTAGGAGAGTAACCAGCAGAGTGTCTAGGAGAGTAACCAGCAGAGTGTCTGGGAGAGTAACCAGCAGAGTGTCTAGGAGAGTAACCAGCAGAGTGTCTAGGAGAGTAACCAGCAGAGTGTCCAGGAGAGTAACCAGCAGAGTGTCTAGGAGAGTAACCAGCAGAGTGTCTAGGAGAGTAACCAGCAGAGTGTCTAGGAGAGTAACCAGCAAAGTGTCCAGGAGAGTAACCAGCAAAGTGTCCAGGAGAGTAACCAGCAAAGTGTCCAGGAGAGTAACCAGCAAAGTGTCCAGGAGAGTAACCAGCAAAGTGTCCAGGAGAGTAACCAGCAAAGTGTCCAGGAGAGTAACCAGCAAAGTGTCCAGGAGAGTAACCAGCAAAGTGTCTAGGAGAGTAACCAGCAGAGTGTCCAGGAGAGTAACCAACAGAGTGTCCAGGAGAGTAACCAGCAAAGTGTCTAAGAGAGTAACCAGCAAAGTGTCTAGGAGAGTAACCAGCAAAGTGTCTAGGAGAGTAACCAGCAAAGTGTCTAGGAGAGTAACCAGCAAAGTGTCTAGGAGAGTAACCAGCAAAGTGTCTAGGAGAGTAACCAGCAAAGTGTCTAGGAGAGTAACCAGCAAAGTGTCTAGGAGAGTAACCAGCAAAGTGTCTAGGAGAGTAACCAGCAAAGTGTCTAGGAGAGTAACCAGCAAAGTGTCCAGGAGAGCAGCCTGCAGAGTGTCCAGCGGAGGGCCCGTAACCCCTCCAATCCCCCCCCCCCCACGCGACGTATCGCCGCCCAAAAGGCCCGGGCAGCGATCTGTTGCACGAGTGCAGTATTTATGGCGTAATTTTGTTTCGCCGCTCGTAGGGTAGAGCTGAATATGGCGCTCTTCTTTCTAGTCCTGCGATGTAAACTCCCTCGGAAAATAGGGCCTCGCGTCTTCGCTGCCTGCGGAGTCTGTAGCGAGTCCCACATCCTCGTGCGTTGTGTTCGAAACTTGGCCTGTGGACGATACGAGCCTCCTGTGACAGTGTAATTGCTGCGTAAGTGCATACTGGGAACCCTGCCTTGCGTAATTAAATGCGGCGCGTAGGGCCGAGGTGAGAATATCTCAAGGGTCCATGCTGCTGGCTGCTTCTGGAGAGGTGCGATCTGGAAAAACCGGCTCACTGGGTGTCGATTGAAAGTGATGTTAAAAAGAAAGCACGCTATACTTAAGGGACTATTGGTCCGTTCATATTTGTCAGGCATGGAAAATGATGTTCATTATTTGCTCCATGATTCATTCACTTGGCGATTATGTGTCACTAAATTCGCTTTATGATTCACTAAATGTGTTTTTTATGTTGAGTTTATTTACCGAAATAAATGAAAAAATTGTTATCGTCGTGACGCTAGACTAATAGTTTTCTTAGTTTTACCCTCTGTTATTTCAAATAGTTGTCAATAAATAATGAATAAATGCCGTAATCTTAATACCCATCAATGATATTCAATTAACCCAGCAGAGCTAACCCGAAAAAAAGATTTCGAAATACTTCCATGGACGGCGATGATATCAGTAACTTTTGCAAACGTTGAAGAAGAGGCACAAAAAGTACCGAATTTATTTTATAGAACTGAGATTAGTTTATAAAATGCTCGCATATACTTTGACGCACCTCGGAGGCTCCGCTCTTATCTAGGCTACTGCTCTTTGGTCTTCTCTTACAGAAGTTTGAGAACAAATTTTTTTTTTATCAAAATATAAAGGAGAATTTCTTGGTATCGGTACATATCGGTACATATTTCTTGGTACATATTGGTATCGTTTGTTAGACTTGCTTGTACTTGGTTTTTCTCAGTGTTTTTGTTGCGATAAAGGTCCTGCTGCAGTGCCTTTAATTTGGCGTTGTCTGCTTCAGTTTCTGATTGTACAATACCATTATACCACATTGCTGTTTAAAATTACCACTTAACATCATACACACCAACATAATTCGTTGCAACGTTTTGAAACGCTTACTTCGTTCCAGTGTTTGCAAAATGAAATGAACACAAATGCTCCCGGACTACATGAAACAATTCATCCCTTTGAGTCGTCGAAAGGCGTAGGAAAGGTGAAGGGACGAAGAGTTACGGTCATGCGACCGGAATGTCATCAATACTAAATGAAATTCATTGGTCGTCTGCCAAGAAAGTCCCCGACGGTCTCCAGAACGGCGTTCTACGCAAATTATTGTGGAAGATGAATGTTTTTTTTGCGGGAAGTATTGCGATGAATATTTAACGCGTCCTTCTCTGACGGGACGTTCAATTTCTGCATTGTCAAGTTACAGGATGTCTTTTTGTATGCGTAAGAGAAATTATTAAATGAGCTTCAAAGGAAATGAACATGCTGTGCTAAATTTCATTTCTTTTCCGCTGCGATATTTATGTAAATTTCCCGGACATGAAGAAGGCATTATTTTTTCGTAGGGAAAAGTTATTTGATACTTATTTTGAGACCATGAACTCAATTAGATTTTATAGTTTTCCGAGATGCTTTAATTTTTCAATAGGTAGTGTGGTACTGTGCATTGAATGTTTTTCTGTTAACATTTTCTGCTGTGGATAAAACACTACGTCAATAGAAATCGAGGGGTTAATTTCGGTGTAAAAGTACCCTGAGTCTTCAGCCACCCGACCCAGAATTGTCCCGTATTCTACATCTACATTGGTTCATTACATGTAGGTATTGGCTTAGAAAAATGTAGTGATTAGGAGGTACTGGTAACTTCAGTGTTGGCTGGAGGTCATACCGGACTATCAGAAATGTTCAGATATAGTCAACGTCAACGCGCATGTCCATGTCTCCGTTCAACAAGCGGTTACATTAAACACTAGCAAATAGTGGACAAGTCCGCTTTGACCGTCCATATCTTTGTCCGCCATGCAGTTGTGACGTCGTGGTCATGTTCGCCGGTCAAGAGCGCATGTCAGAGCGCTTGGTTACCAAAGAGCGCCTAAAACTTACGAGCTTCAGCCGTACGCTCGCTAAATCTTCTTGCCTGTCTTTGTCCTCACTTCCGAAAGACGCAAGGTGATTATTCCACCCGCTGTCGTCTAGCACG
Organism: Morinoia aosen; assembly: GCA_030386875.1. Taxonomy (NCBI): domain Eukaryota; kingdom Metazoa; phylum Arthropoda; class Malacostraca; order Amphipoda; family Talitridae; genus Morinoia; species Morinoia aosen. The sequence continues at coordinate 19,936,875 of CM059557.1, read as the reverse complement.
TTGTGGCGCTTCTTATTAGCGTCACTTACAAGCCCATTTCTGGTGGCAGCAAGCGGAGGAGGAGGACGAGTGTATGGCGCGCGGTCAACTTTACATGTGACACTTGCAGCTGTAGTGGTCATACCGCAACGTATATATTGCGCATTAAATAAAAGCGTGGCTACAATTTACCCGTGACGTACGGTGACGGTTGCCGCGGCGATTTTGCCTGATGGTCGTGTTGTTGTGGAGATGAGAGCAGTACAGCGCGGAGCTGCGAGTACTTTCGGGAGCCTCATTTGTTCCGTCATTTCATACGGTTATTATCGGATCAGGAGGGACTCGTTCCGTCTTGGCTTGTGTAGATCTGCATTTTTTCCCTCCGTGAATTACTCGTGATCGTTAGTTACCTGAAGTTATTGGCAGCGCCAAGTAATGAGTGTGCTCGAAATATGGATAGGTTACCCTCTGGTTCACCTTTGAAAGAACTGCCACCCACAGAAGAGATGAGGCTATTTTCTGTTGCAGGAAATGTGTTCTTAGTTATTTTGATGGGATGCAGTAGGAGATTAGTACCCTTCGTGCGAACTTTTCCGCTTCTATCATTATAATCGTCATGCTTGAGAATTTGTTTCGTTGTAAATGTTGAGCGCTTTGTTTGATGTCATCACGGAGACAGGGCTGCTGGATGTATTTTCGTCTGCTCTATTTGGTCAAGATGAGAATCATTCTAATCCTTTATGAATTTTAATTTGTGTGATGAAGAACAGAAATTACGTTCTTATCTATCGTCAATTTGATTAATAACCGGTTGTTTACCTGCGTGAGTAGTTTGAAATATTAAGGAATATTGTGCGAGTAGCTAGGCGGGTCCTGATGTAGTCAACACTGATGATAAAATGCTACAATTTAGATGCTTTGACGGAAGGAGGAAGCACGCGAAAATTTTCGTGGCACTTTCGGTTGTACTCTGCATTCGTGCAAACTTTGCATGGAAGTTGTTAAATCGATTTGTTGCACGACGTTTTCATAGCTACTTTACGCCAACGGTCGCTGATGTTTCTCTAATTATTTGACTAGGGATTCAAGTACTCCATCTTCCTGTCCAAAGACACGAAGAAGTGATATTAATTTCTCCTCAGACACACCTGTACTGAAAATTTACTGCTGAATGATATGTTCGCTTCTGCATGTGTGCGCGTGAGTGGCACCGCGTCATTTGTTAACCAACGCGAGAAAAGTACTGAAATGAATGTAGATTTGTGTTTAAAACGTCAGACCTGCAGTAAATGTGCAGTGTAATCTATAGAGTTTTTCAAAGAAAATGATTCGCATTATTTAGTTTCTTTATGCGCAGTGGTGATGGTGGACGTCATGTTCAATGAAGTTTATTTATCATTAATTTATATTTTCTACTTACACCTATCGTTCGGTCATTTTTTCACGATTAATTTTTTTGGGAATTTTTTAAGTACAAACAAAGATGCAACTGTACTAATTGAAATAATCACAAAATAAAAAGACCTGATTTAGACGTAACTTTCAAAAACAGTAATTTCACTCTTATGTCCTATGTTCCTTACATCAACAATATTCGGAATATCATTTGTGTACCGACCTTTTTTAAAATTCAGAGTAACTTATAAATTCCTGTTAAGTTTAGTTCATTGAGTGTTCACACATGTTGTTGGCAGCTGTCTTTTAGATAATTGTCAGGCTTCTAACACGCGTACACCAACGTTCTTTATCAACACCCGCTGCCTATTGGAAAAAGTATATTCCATCGATGTATAAGCGTTCACACGTTTAAAATTTTATCCATCGTGCGTAGCCGTGATGGGCTTTTACTTCCAATTTATAAATCTGGAATATTTTGCATTTAGTTCACCAAAATCCAAAAATATGTGCCTTTGGGGGGGGGGGGGGGGGGGGGGGGTCATTATTTGATTGTAAATTTTCGAATTTTACGTCGCCATCATTTAGCGTCCGCAGTTTGTTGACCTCCTCTCGGACCGAAGGACCTGCGCCTTTGAGTGCCGAATATTTGATGCTGTAATTAATGGATCTAGCTGCTCGTTTTCGAGGTCCATTTTAAAGCGTGGCTGTGTGAACCGATCACGATCAAATGACTTCAATTTTTGGGCGAGCGAAACGTACATTCAGAAAACTTTGTGACGTGTGGGAGGCGTATTCATGGCGGCCAAATGCATTCCCCAGTGGCTCGTGATCTGAAGTTTTCCTGAAATGTGGCCCGTGCATCGGAGGCCCGGGCTACTGAGTTTTGTCGTAGGGCTACTGAGTTTAGCTTGCAACGACGCTCGATGTTCCGTATACTGTAGTAAATGGATCACAAATAAGCCGGAGTTTGTCAATTTACGTGATCAATACCGGCATACCTAATTCATAGTGCATAAAAATGTCTGTGAGTGAAGATTGCGAGAATGAACTCTCTGTGGCGTTCATATGCATAGTAAACTTTTCCAGCTTTTGTGATTCATGAAGTATGGCGTACTTAATGAGATGTTCATAAATAGGTGACTTGTATAAGGTTGTGTTTTGCTGCTTCCAGGCTTTGAGGCCTGAAAATAATACAGAATACTGTCTGTTGTACGAAAAGTAGACGGTTGATTTACGAAATGGGGCTCTCTAATTCTACGGAATTGGGTTTATTAGTAGTGCAAGATGTTGTTAGTAAATTTTAAAAAATGTAGTCAATTATTTCTACAAAAGAGAGGCATTTTGTGCTTTTAATCTTGATTCCTCATTGCAACGAAATATTCGTATGATCTCCTAATACTACAAATTGGGTGCTTCTAATATATGTTTTTCTATTATTAAAAGACAAGGTGAACGCGTTTTGCGGAACCGGTTCTGCAGTCTCTCAAAACTGGTACGTAGATAACTTACTCCCTGGAAGTGGTGGGGAGTGTCGACAGTACATGAAAACCATGCAATGGAGCGACAAAACGTGCCGTGTTCTCGGGGAACTCAATGTTGTCGCAGCCATGTGCTCAAAATAAAATTTGTCTCAAAACCGAAAAATTTTCATGTGTCAACTTGACACAAAATCGACACACAACAGTTGACCTAAAATGTAAATTATCAGTCAATGTATTGCGACACACTTTTGTGCGTCGTAGACTGATACGACACACATAAGTGTGCCAACCATGACACACAGCGTTATTCACTACAAAATGGAAGATAAATTTCATTTAGTGTTGACTTCATGGTGACGTTTTTGTGCCAGTATACCGGCTTTCTTGAATAAGTGTCGCTTTAATATTTTGTTGGTACAATAGCTATTTCATGAGTTTAGAAATGTTGCCGTTTAAAGGCAACATTGGCCAATTAACCAAAGCCTGAGCAAGGCGTCGAGTTCAACGGTCCCTCACATCCTGTACCAACACGATACAAATCGCTGTATTGATGGACGAAACGCAACGTGCTGTCACGAAACTCAACCATCTGTAGTTTCACCTCCACTTCCCTTAGGATACAGCTGTTGTATTTGTTGGAATTAGGGAGAGATGTGAAGTCCTAACTTGAAGGTGTGGCAAGCCTTCATTTGGCTGAAATAGATTATATTTTTGTTGTATTGCGAATCATCTTTTTTGTTCACTGTTGTCTTTTTTTCAGTGCCTGTTACTTTCTTCGTCTACTTTTATGCTGTTTCTTGAACTCCTTCCAATTCTGTTGCTTCTACTCGCACTGTGTTAAGGCAAATAGATTGTCCGTTAATTTGTTGGATTGTCCGTTAATTTGTTAGATTCTCCGTTGATTCGATAGATTCTTCGTTAATTCTTCAGATTCTCCGTTAATTCAATAGATTCTTCGATTCTCCGTTGATTCGATAAATTCTTCGTTAATTCTTCAGAATCTCCGTTAATTCAATAGATTCTTCGTTAATTCAATAGATATTTCATAAATTCAATACTAAATAGTACCTCTTTCCTTATCTTCTTAGGTAATTCCATTGTTTGTGTGGGGTAATTCTGCTTCTGGTATTTAATGACCACAACTCAGTAATGAAATAGAATCACTAGCAGGACCCATAAATATTTCACAGTCATGAACATCATTGTACAAGTATGACCTGTGTATAATTTTCGAGTTTTTCGTAAATAACTGAAACTATCACAATCTGAGCAATTTCCACGTAACTTATCCCACCATAAACCATTACCAAATCTATGCCCACCTAATTTAACGGTTTGACCTTACATATCTTATCTCACACCAACATTGCTTATTTTACATCACCAAAACTTTGTCGAACTAATCCCATCCTTTCTAATCTAATTGCATTCTAATTCCATCAACCGTATCCCTGATACCGCTTGAAGCTTAATTGACACTGACATACGGGCGGACGCACGGACGAAAAATAGAATAATTAGATCGGCTTCTATGATTGGACGGAGTGTATCAGCGATACATTTATTGTCATTCAATATCAGATTACGGATTTTTTGGCCCACCTCGAGCGATGGTTTATATTCCGGCGTCAGTGTTGGCTTTTATTGGCTCTTCATCCACTCCGAATCCTTCTATTCCTTCGTTTGCTCGCCGAGAATTTCCCGTTTCGAAAGGAATTATAACATGTGTGCTGTAAATTTTCTGACGAGCTTTTCACCGGCATAAACGGAATATTCAGATATCGGTAATTCCTTTCACATCGGTCAGTCTTCGTTATTCGGTAGTGGGGAGGAGTGAAGTCAAGAAGAACGCGGGGAAAGGAAAAGGAATTTAAGAAAAAGGCTCTGAACATTACAGTCGTATTCAGTGATTTTGAGGGGATGAACCTGTATTGAAAATAACATAAGCGTAATTTATATATATATAGGGGGATATAAAATTAATTAATGGAAAATAATTTAGTAGTGCATATTGTATCAAGGATTGCAAAATACAAGGGAAAAACAGCGATGCTGTAGGAGTGTTCGGGTATGGAGGTTGTGATATTGTGGGAGAAGGGATGAGATTTGTTGTTGGAGAGAAGAGATGAGCGTATGTTAGGGTAGCTGAGGAAAAGAAGCGTGGGGATTGCGTCCTAGACTTAAGGAGACACAGACTTTTAGGGCTTAATTGGGACTCAGAATTTGAGTAGTATAAAACTTAAATTCAGAGTGTACGACCATAAGAGGTAGGGCAATAAATATGCTTATAAAATTTAAATGAGCATGCGAAGGAATGTCGAGGGCCTCATGAAGGCTGAACATTTCGCAGCAAATCTCGGACGCGAGCACTTGAGTAGCCCTGAACCAAAGGATACGGGGCGTATCTCGCTACGTCAGGGAACAAGAATGACTGAAACTCTTTTGTCTGTGCCAGCTGAGGACGTGTGTTGCTACCGCAGTGCTGCACCGATCTTCATAATGTAGATCTGAAATTTTTCACGCAACTCCCCTCAGGGGGATACAACTATCGTATCTACGTTAATTAGCACTCCCAGGGGGAAAATGGGTGAGGGCCCGAGCTGAGAGTAAGGAAGGCCTTCTTTTTGTTGAAATAAAATGATTTTTTTATGTGAAGGACCACCTTTTTTCGGTTCACTGCTGTCCTGTTTTTCAGCACCTACTACTTTCTTCTTCAACTTTTATCTCGCTTCATGAAATTCTTTCTCAACTTACTGTTTCTATGCCTCTTCTGTATAAATTCCGCATTCCCTTATCTGCATACTAAATGGTGCCTCGCTACTTCCTCTCTTACATACGCTCTTTTTGTAGCGGTTAGGGAAGCTTAAACTATCTTATAATATCACTTTTTTCACGCAAGGAAGGTGTACAATTAGTCATACATCGATCGTTATTTTACTGAGTGAAATGAATCAAAAGATGTTTTATACACCCTTAGGAATGATTCACCGTAACTGACCAGTGAATGTGGCGACGCCATCTTGAGTCATTTCAAACAACAGGGACTGTGTCCAAGCTCTCAGGTCAGTCTCCATTTTTAATTTATATTAGAGCGAAATGAGCCCTTCATCTTCAGTTATAATTTAATTCCTTTCCTAATGCAAACAGTGATTTTCTAAAGAAGATTAAAAGCCGTTGTCTGAAATTAAAATGGAACTCTCGTTTCTAATTGGATTAGTTCACTATCAGTGAAAAATTAAAATTTTCTGCATTCGGAGCACAGCCAAGCTATGTTGTCAATTCATCAATTCGCACGGGAACGAATTATACTGAATAGTTGACAACGATGAAACTTTGTCCTCAAGAGGGTGGGAGAGACATCGGGCGTACGAACGAGAAGATGCCGCTACTCAATGGGATTCGAAGGGTGCTTTTCATCTTGGTAGTTTTTCTCGGTAATTTTTCTCGGTAATTTTTCTCCTGTTTCAGCATTGATGATGGAACTTTAATTCCGAAACGTTTGCAATAAATGTAAAGTTCGTTTTTACTCTGGTTCTTCTTTTTACTCTACGAATAAGATTCTCGATGAATCGTCGTATAGGAAATGTGTTATAAATTTATTGACGATATGGAACATCGCTATTTCTTGCGTCGTTGACGAGAGCGAGGACCACGCGACGGTTCGAAATACGTGATTTAGGACATCATGAGGAGAGGGATCGAAACAACAGCAAGGCGAGCTAAATGAAAACGTAGACATACTTCGAAAAAGACATTTTAAAGTGAAATTCACAGACTTTATTCTACAAAATTAGGGTAGACTGACCTTTCAAGCTTGAATTGCAGGTCGCCAACACCGAACCCTAGTGGTTGTCTGGAAGTTCGGCAAGAAAAATGCGGATCATTTACTGCTCAATTTCTGGAAACTTCACTGCTTAGGAGCGTGCGATCGTGCAGCGCGCATGCAGAGCGTAAGGCGGCCGCCCCTCGTGTTGCGTGCCTGTTGCTTAAGTTGTAAGAAGCAGAGTTTAAAAAACGACTTTACCGCTGGAAAAAAATTGTATCTTTCATAGAGAGTGTGAAAATGTAATAGCATTATGATATTTTACCCCGTATGCTTAAACCTCTTGTAAAAAAGATTCTGAAATAGTTTAAATGCTGTTCATTCACACCGATACGTAAATGAGCAATTCATTTCGTGGTAAATCGGCAGTGAACGCGTTAACGTGACATGAGACCGCTGGAAGCACATGCGCGTCCAGCTCCGTGTGTTGGGCCACATGTGTACCATGCAATAGGTAAATTGCTCATTTTCGTACTGGTTTAAATGAACGACCTGCCATCTGTTTGGCTACACTTCCAAAAAATAACTGTGGAAAAAGAAGTGAAAGATTATCGTGCAATTTATTTTTCATATTTCTTTCGAAAGATAAAAATGTATTTAAATAGTGAAATCGATTTCCCTCTTCTGCTATTCACAACCTAACAAAACAAACCGTCCGTTAGCACCCGCGAAAACCCCGTGAGCGTATTAAGTGATAATTTGGTATTCTGCGGTCGGTGTGTTACATGTCGATTTCCATGTTATGTTTTGCCCATGAATTTTGTCGATAGATTAACGTTTTTGGAGTACAAATGAATTATTTACTTGTGCTACATTCGCATACTCATTCACAATAATACCACATTATTTCACTCACGTGCTCCCTTCAGAGAGATACAACTATTGTATCTATGGAAATAGCGCTCCCAGAGGGAATATGCGACGTTCTAAGCTAAGCGTTTGGTAGGCCTCCTTTTTGTTCAAATGGAATGGACTTTTAGTCTTTTTTCTGTTCACTGCTATCCTATTTTGTAGTACCTCCTACTCTCTTCTTCAACGTAAACGTCTCGTTTCATTAACTTCATTCTCGATTTACTGTTTCTGTGCATTTTGTGCAATGATTCCGTGTTCCCACAAGTCCATACTAAATGAGGCATTCCTCTTTCTTCTCTTTGGAACGCCTTTGTTGCGGTTAGGGAGGCGTAAACTAACTTATCTAATTTAACATAACTCGCGCGCCAACTTTGACTAAAATACATGAATTTTTAAGCTCATCATTATTGTCCCCATTTCGAACAATTCAGTGTAGGACCTTTTTTCTATCTCTTATTTCTGTCTTTCTGAGAATCTTTGCTTTTTAAGGTTCCAATGCATTTATTCTCGCATTCGAGTGTTCAATCCCCTGTTCTACACCTGACTCTCCTTACACTTGTTAGTACGGGACTAGGTGCCGTGATAAACTTCATTCTAAAGCATTAATCTGCAGCAGGTGTAGCAGCTTTTATCTTGACGGATAGCTCTCAGGAGAATTATGTGAGGGCCCGAGCTAAGGGTTAGGTAGGCCTTCTTTTTGTTCAAATAGAATAGGTTTTTGTTCTGTTACGGACCATCGTTTTTCGGTTCACTGCTGTCCGGTTTTTCATCACCTACTACTGTCTTCTTCAACTTTTTCTTGTTTCATGAACTTCTTTCTGAGTTAACTGTTTCTATGCTCCTTGTGCATAGATTCCGCGTTCCCTCAACTCCATACTAAATGGTGCCTTCATCCTTCCTCTCTTGGAACATCTTTGTCGTGGTAAAGGGTGACTAAAACTTTCTTATGTAACAAAAAAAAAAAAAAAAAAATAATAATAATAATAATGATCTTGATGGATAGCCATACGGATACTCCTGCTTGATGTTTTTTGGAATTGTTTTGGTGTACCACTTAATTTCGTTGTTCCATGAGTGCGTGGTTACAAACCACAGTTTTACTGCGCCTACCTATATAAGCTGCGATTGTATGCGCTGCGCCAAACTTTGAGCGAAGCGATCTGAACACGTTCCAATAAGGATAATACGTTAATTATTCTTGATCGCAATTTTTTGAAGAGCTCGTTCTTGAGCGCGGTGACGCTGTTACACGTGAGTGGCAGACTTGAGCGCGGTGACGCTGTTACACGTGAGTGGCAGACTTGAGCGCGGTGACGCTGTTACACGTGAGTGGCAGACTTGAGCGCGGTGACGCTGTTACACGTGAGTGGCAGACTTAAGCGCGGTGACGCTGTTACACGTGAGTGGCAGACTTGAGCGCGGTGACGCTGTTACACGTGAGTGGCAGACTTGAGCGCGGTGACGCTGTTACACGTGAGTGGCAGACTTGAGCGCGGTGACGCTGTTACACGTGAGTGGCAGACTTGAGCGCGGTGACGCTGTTACACGTGAGTGGCAGACTTGAGCGCGGTGACGCTGTTACACGTGAGTGGCAGACTTGAGCGCGGTGACGCTGTCACACGTGAGTGGCAGACTTTACGGCGAAATGCATGAATTTCTTTACAGTTTATTTTCCAATTTCTCAACCTAATGGAACCTTTCATGTTCATCACGCGTTAAAAGACAGAGGAAATTGCGTATCATATTTACTAAAGCACTCGCTACACAAGTTGATATCACTGTCTACATATAAAAAACGTTTCGATGTACGAACGTCATCTTCATGTTGAAAAATACAGAGACAAATTCACAGTCTCAATAATAAAAATGAAAATCAAATGCAAAACAGAATCAGACGATATAAAAACTAACACAAATAACATTGCAAGATGACTGGAGGCGATACATTTGTACAACAGAAATACTGATCATTAGATGACTATATACTGGTCACGAGTCAGGCACCACCACCGAGTGGAGTCAGGTACCACCACCGAGTGGAGTCAGGTACCACCACCGAGTGGAGTCAGGTACCACCACCGAGTGGAGTCAGGTACCACCACCGAGTGGAGTCAGGTACCACCACCGAGTGGAGTCAGGTACCACCACCGTGTGGAGTCAGGTACCACCACCGTGTGGAGTCAGGTACCACCACCGTGTGGAGTCAGGTACCACCACCGTGTGGAGTCAGGTACCACCACCGAGTGGAGTCAGGTACCACCACCGAGTGGAGTCAGGTACCACCACCGAGTGGAGTCAGGTACCACCACCGAGTGGAGTCAGGTACCACCACCGAGTGGAGTCAGGTACCACCACCGAGTGGAGTCAGGTACCACTACCGAGTGGAGTCAGGTACCACCACCGAGTGGAGTCAGGTACCACCACCGAGTGGAGTCAGGTACCACCACAGAATGGAGTCAGGTACCACCACAGAATGGAGTCAGGTACCACCACAGAGTGGAGTCAGGTACCACCACAGAGTGGAGTCAGGTACCACCACAGAGTGGAGTCAGGTACCACCACAGAGAGGAGTCAGGTACCACCCCAGAGTGGAGTCAAGTACCACCACAGAGTGGAGTCAGGTACCACCACAGAGTGGAGTCAGGTACCACCACAGAGTGGAGTCAGGTACCACCACAGAGTGGAGTCAGGTACCACCACAGAGTGGAGTCAGGTACCACCACAGAGTGGAGTCAGGTACCACCACCGAGTGGAGTCAGGTACCACCACCGAGTGGAGTCCGCTACCACCTCCGATTGGAGTCAGGTACCACCACCGTGTGGAGTCAGGTACCACCACCGTGTGGAGTCAGGTACCACCACCGTGTGGAGTCAGGTACCACCACCGTGTGGAGTCAGGTACCACCACCGTGTGGAGTCAGGTACCACCACCGTTTGGAGTCAGGTGCCACCACCGTGTGGAGTCAGGTACCACCACCGTGTGGAGTCAGGTACCACCACCGTGTGAAGTCAGGTACCACCACCGAGTGGAGTCAGGTACCACCACCGAGTGGAGTCAGGTACCTCCACCGAGTGGAGTCAGGTACCACCACCGAGTGGAGTCAGGTACCTCCACCGAGTGGAGTCAGGTACCACCACCGTGTGGAGTCAGGTACCACCACCGAGTGGAGTCAGGTACCACCACCGAGTGGAGTCAGGTACCACCACCGAGTGGAGTCAGGTACCACCACCGAGTGGAGTCAGGTACCACCACCGTGTGGAGTCGGGTACCACCACCGAGTGGAGTCGGGTACCACCACCGAGTGGAGTCGGGTACCACCACCGAGTGGAGTCAGGTACCACCACCGAGTGGAGTCGGGTACCACCACCGAGTGGAGTCAGGTACCACCACCGAGTGGAGTCAGGTACCACCACCGAGTGGAGTCAGGTACCACCACCGAGTGGAGTCAGGTACCACCACCGAGTGGAGTCAGGTACCACCACCGAGTGGAGTCAGGTACCACCACCGAGTGGAGTCAGGTACCACCACCGAGTGGAGTCGGGTACCACCACCGTGTGGAGTCGGGTACCACCACCGTGTGGAGTCGGGTACCACCACCGTGTGGAGTCGGGTACCACCACCGTGTGGAGTCGGGTACCACCACCGTGTGGAGTCGGGTACCACCACCGTGTGGAGTCTGGTACCACCACCGTGTGGAGTCGGGTACCACTACAGTACAAAAAATCTAAAATTAGTTACACGCGTTCCATGTAACTAAATATAGTCGACTCTTAACTTTTACGATATTATCTCATGTGACAATCAATTTGAACTAATCAAAATTAGTTTCACTTGTTGCCATTTATTCGTTACTTGAATTAAACATTGTGCCAGTTGAATAAATCAAACAGTGTGCCAGTTGAATAAATCAAACAGTGTGCCAGTTGAATAAATCAAACAGTGTGCCAGTTGAATAAATCAAACATTTTGCCAGTTGAATAAATCAAACAGTGTGCCAGTTGAATAAATCAAACATTGTGCCAGTTGAATAAATCAAACATTGTGCCAGTTGAATAAATCAAACATTGTGCCAGTTGAATAAATCAAACATTGTGCCAGTTGAATAAATCAAACATTGTGCCAGTTGAATATATCAAACAGTGTGCCAGTTGAATAAATCAAACATTGTGCCAGTTGAATAAATCAAACATTGTGCCAGTTGAATAAATCAAACATTGTGCCAGTTGAATAAATCAAACATTGTGCCAGTTGAATAAATCAAAGTGTGCCAGTTGAATAAATCAAACATTGTGTCAGTTGAATAAATCAAACATTGTGCCAGTTGAATAAATCAAACATTGTGTCAGTTGATAAATCAAACATTGTGCCAGTTGAATAAATCAAACATTGTGCCAGTTGAATAAATCAAACATTGTGCCAGTTGAATAAATCAAACATTGTGTCAGTTGATAAATCAAACATTGTGCCAGTTGAATAAACCAAACAGTGTGCCAGTTGAATAAATCAAACAGTGTGCCAGTTGAATAAATCAAACAGTGTGCCAGTTGAATAAATCAAACATTGTGTCAGTTGAATAAATCAAACAGTGTGCCAGTTGAATAAATCAAACATTGTGTCAGTTGAATAAATCAAACAGTGTGCCAGTTGAATAAATCAAACATTGTGCCAGTTGAATAAATCAAACATTGTGCCAGTTGAATAAATCAAACAGTGTGCCAGTTGAATAAATCAAACATTGTGTCAGTTGATAAATCAAACATTGTGCCAGTTGAATAAATCAAACATTGTGCGAGTTGAATAAATTAAACATTGTGCGAGTTGAATAAATTAAACATTGTGCCAGTTGAATAAAATAAGCACTGTTGTGCTAGTTGAATAAATTAAACTTTGTTGTGCTAGTTGAATAAATTAAACATGGTGCTAATTGAATAATTTAAACATGGTGTTAATTGAATAAATTAAACATTGTGCTAGATGAATAACTGGGTATGACTCTTATCCTTGTGAGTTGAGTTTCTCATAAGATGAAGATTAACTCAAGGATCACCTGTGTTCGCTCAAGTTCGTGCATTGTAAATGAAAAATTACATTTTTTTAGGTGTCGCTTGTTCATGTAGAAAATGTACTGCAGCATTAAGTAGCAAGTCTTGGTATCTGTAATACTTGTAGTTGTGCAGATATATATTCACTGACAATTAATAATGACGCAGCTTTGTTCGTTTAGTTTCCCTGTAGTGAACGGGATGTCAAAAACGCATAAATTACGTATAGATATTCTTCGGTCCGTGAGTCTGTTTGATATCATGGCGGTTGATCTCTTTTTCGAAACATCATTAAAAACATATGTGTTGGAGCTTGCTGCATATTTTCCATGGCATTGATACGAAAGATTTGGAGTTCAACTCGTTCTTTTTATCACTTCACTTCCATGAAATAATTATCAGAGTGCCGTTTACTACTTCATTTCCACGTGGAGCTGCGTAGTGCACTGAACTAGTGTAAATACGCAGGTGTTCTGAAAGTGACGTTTTGCTTCTGACAGCTTCTACAGATGTTGCGCTCAGCTCTGGCGCGCTCAGCATTTATTGCTCAGCTAAACGCTGAAGGCGTGAGGTGCTGAGCTCTGTTGGCGAGTGAAGCTGGGCAGCGGGGGGCTCTGAAAATTGGGGCTTAATATGCGTGCGTGATTCATCTAGAGAAATGTTGCCAGTTCACAGAACTCATGGAAGGTTACAGGCAGGTCACAGGCTGGTTTTTGGCGGAGAAAGTAATATTTTTTGTGACCGTAAAACAATAACGAAAAACGATATATGTTAAGTCCAGGGCTATTTATTACCCGCGTGAAGTTGAGTTTCATCAAGTGATGGTGGCAACACGGGCAGTATACACGAGGTAAGCTGTGGAATGAGTGTTGCTTAAGCTTGAGGCTTTACAAAAGAATTAAGTGGAGACCTAGGCTTGTTTACTGAGTAGGATAGTACAACGAGATAAGAAAATATAACATTAATGGATGCCTTTGGAAATCTTGGTTCTTTACCATGAAACAATTGAAAATGTTGCATTGTGTGCAATTAATGACATTGGAAAATTAATGACGTTGACGTTGGATGAAGTTAATACTTCGAAGTCTCTTGGTTATTTTCCACATCAGGGAGCATATATATAGGATAGGTAACAGGTTTATTATAGTTAACGTTATCTATACCTTGGGCTATGGGTACTGGCGTTCAGAGAGGAGATGCTGTTTGGTTATCTCAGCTATATACGAGTATATAGGCCTTCGGCACTTTTTCGGACCCAATTTACTTTCAGTTTTCATGCTTTCTTCGTAACCTTTTCTTTCTGTTTTTTTACCATTTCCTTCCAGGCTTGTTATTCCAATTCTCAGGGTATCCTGAGTGGGAACATACACTGTGCATGGAATTCCTGTTTTTTGTGTCCATACTAAATGGTCCCTTTTATTCGCCGTCTTTGTTGATCGCTTTCGCTGGGAGGGAAGTTGGTCGCGATGTGAGTCATCAGTGTCAACGGAGGGAATTTTCATAGCACTGTCGATCGACCAGTAGTCACAAACTCAATTCTTATAAATACGCAATAAAAGCCGAATGAAGGCACAATACATTAATATTTTCTATTTTCTAATTTGCGCACTGAGTAAACTTTTACTTTTAGTTGAATATTGAGCTTTCGTTCAACCCATTGCAGTCAACGTGTTGAACGAACATAGTAATAACTTAGCTTTTTATGCAGATGACCTTTAGATAGCTATTACTATTTACCATGAGAGTGATTTATATGTTATGTTTTTTTCGGTGTTGATCATGCGTCGACTTCATTACATCCGTAGTTATCGCGTTTATTAGTCATGGTTCACAAATCAAATGTTCATTTATAGGTGCAGCTTTTTTACAGTTTACAGTTATTAATGAGCGATTCCTATAAGATACGCCAATGTTATCTGTAATTTTATACCTGCTGCGCGCGCTTAGAACTGACTAATGAAAATGCTGTATTAGATATTGCCTGTACCTGAACTCGTTGATCTGCTCATGTTTTTGTACTCCTATGTTTGCGTTTTTGATATACATGTTGGAACTTGGAGGTTTATGACGGTCAAATAGCGCGACCAGCTTAATTTGTCACAAGGGATTTGTTTTGAATTTCGTGTCCCATCTTTTTGAAAATCGCTTTAGAATAAATGAACTCGAAGCTTAAGTTCCACATTCAAAAGCAAGCGCAGCATTTGAGTCGCACGACCAGTATTCCATTCAGCCGAAATACGCCAGATAGTGTACATAACTTTTACTCACTAAATTTGAGTCGGGAATTCAGCGAATAAATTCGCGTAACATTGCATTTGCTCATCACTTGTTGCTGCAATGCTTGCGTTGTGTGGCGCCAGTAAACTTCTGCTTGGGATGATACACTGGGCTATTTCGTCACCATGGGCTTACGTGCAGTCATTCTGCGGTGATGCATCTAAGACATGATATACTCACCTCAACACTTCGAGGACCGTACAATTGCCATCACCACAAGCTCACTCGCAGTCATTCTGCAGTGATGTATACAAGATTTGATGCACGGTCCGAAAAACGACTGCGAACAAACCTGCGGTGTAACTATGCAGACGGTACCGCGAGGGTTGTGGTCGATGTATCATGTTTAAGTTCGGTCTCAGCAAAATGACTGCGAGCAATCCCGCATGATGACTGTCGAAATAACCCAATGAATCGCTCTCACAAGTCATCCACCGTCAAAGCTCATGCAGTGCGACGTACGCTGGTCTAAGACGCCTTCAAAGCTTACGTTGCGTTCCCTCGCTTTCGCTTCCACAGCGAACTGTTGTGCGTGGTTTCTGACGCCTTTGTATTACGAACGTTTAATGCTGTCAATGCTGAATGCCGGCTGCTACTTTTGAGGGAGTTGAGTCGTGAACCCAAAATTTTGGTGGGTTTATGGAAGAAATATTCGTCGAAATGCTTTGCGCATGATTTATTTTTAAATTTAATTTAATGTGTTTAGCGTACGTGTATTCATGCCGGAGTTTTGGGAGATGCGTCGAAATGCTGGCATTGAGGGATTTTCGCGTAACTTCGGTAGCGGAGCGCTGTTCAGACTCAGGCTCTCGTTAATCCATGAACTTCCGCGTCGACGTCGCCGACTCCTTGAAAAAAATTCTTCGCGTGTTAGAGCTTCCGTTTGTTTATTCGTAATTTTTCGCTAAATGTTGAGAAGCTCGGTTAATCTGCACTTTTGCGTGAGAATACGAGTATTTTCATAGCGCTGGGTCAAGAACTGTAACAAATACATGAGTAAGATGCGGAATGAAATGTGCAATAAGCTGGTCTTGCGAGCTAACCTACTTCAATCTCGTGTTTTTTTCTGTGAGACAGTTCAACTTGTTCAACTCATGTAATCTATGAATAGAAATAGTCTCATAATTGTAGCAAATATTTCTTAGACTATGTGGCTTTAATGATAACCGCTATGTGAGCCACAGGCCGTTGATCGACCAGGAGTCACAAACTCAATTTTCATAAATACTTCGTCAAAGCTAAATGAAGGCACGATCAAATTAATTTTTGCTATTTTCAAAATTGTTACTACAATTGACTTGAAACTTGAGTTCAATGTTAAACATTAGTTTTAAAAACGGCGTTTAACGTGTTAAACATTTAGTGCATCAAGTCGTAATGAGAGACAGCTTTTGTTCTAGCTTGCTTTGCGCTTACGCGGCAGCCGCGAATTACAGATGTCGGAAAATCGTCTGACGTGAAGTACCGCAATCCAAAGCGCTTCCACCTAGGGATGAGTGCGAGTGTATGGAAATTTGACACAATTTTCCGCCCTAAAACTGATCCAAAATTCCTGAACGTGTTACACTAAAAAACGAGCGCTTCCCTGATGCTTGCTTTCTCTACATGTAGTTAGTTCGACAAACTAAGGTCTTTGTGGGGCAATTACTGGTGTGTAGTGATTCGGTTCTGTTATTTTTATTACTAATCATATAAAATTATTGTCACCCTCTTAGTTCACATAGTTATTTTAATTTATAATAAAATGAATCATTGGAAAATGTTTTATTTATTCTTATGTACTCAAGTTCAATTACTTGACGACATCTTGAGCACGATTATCGCAGCGTGTCACTATCGCCGGAGGAAAGAAATTTTGAAAATTCATGTTTAGTTTCCGCTGTCGCACCATTTTACGCACCAACATGACACGTTTTTTGCACGACACTATAACAACTAATTTCGATGTACGGTGTGGACTTGAGCCTATTAATTTTTGTTAGATACAAACAGGATATAGACTTGAGGTTCGGTAATTCAAAGAATTTACTTTCATAATTCCATTTTCCCTTGCGTGTGCGAAAATCTAAATTTGTCACACATTGCCAGGGGAAAGCATTTGGAAAATTCGAAGTATGTCTGGCGACAACTCGTACAGGTTGAGTCAAGGGCAGGTTTATTTACCGCCTTCGTGCGCTTGAGTTTCATCAAACATAATTTCACTCTTAATTTTTTACATATGAGTTACATATGAGTTTGAGTTGGCTTGCGGTGGTTTGTGCCAGAGTTGTTCGCATCGACGATTCCTGCTCTGCATCACTCACCGGTATTTTTTACTTGGAGAAAATGCCGGGGTGATTTCAAGCTCAAGTTCTTGTCCCTGAATGTGAAATATTTAACCTTTTATCGATTTTTAAGAGCAACTCCATTATAGTGGGAGGCGCATTAAATTTTTCTTCTGGTCAATTCATAGTAAAGAAAATTCATAAAAGAGAAATTTTATATTCGTGAATATATAACAGATCGTTGTTCCTTGGTCTAGCGATCCGAATGTCAAAAATACGTTCATACTTAGCAGAATATTTTATACACGTGGAAAAATATTCTACAGAATTTAAGACGCAAGAGGCAAGATAACGTCTCATGAACAAAGTTTTTAATACGGTGTTAAGACAAAATTTTTAATTGGTCGTTCAAACAAAGTTTTTAATATGGTGTTGCAACGAGATTTTTAATTAAGGGATTCCTTCGCCTGTATCTTACTTTTTTCGTTTACCTTATTTTAAAATTACAGACTTCCTCATTTCATTATTGGTGCGCAAGCCACAAAGTCCCTCGGTATGAGTTACTAACTCAAAAAGCGGCGAGCTGCAACCCGCCTCATGCTTATATAATCTTGGCTTGCTTTATTATAAGCCGAGTCGATGAGAAAAGATCGGCTGCAGGGCACCGGTTACCAGGACGAATTCATTTGCATTTCCTGGCGTCGCGATATGAATGGAAATGACTTCAACGATACCGGCCCCGGACATGCATCGCGTCTGCGATGGATCTCTGCCGTGAAAAATTTCAGGCCTTCAACTTATGAAGGAATTATTTTTCCTTCCAATACCGTATTGATTTTGGCAGTGAAGGCGTCATTGGCGCACGTGGTAGTTGTGCTCCTGCTGTTGGCATGTGGTCATGCAGTCATTCGCTGAGGAAAGCTAAGTATATTAAGTGCAATGTAAAGATTACTTGAGCTCTAATAATGTCTATCTATGAGCTCAAAACTTGTTTTTTGCCACTCTTTAAGCTGTCAGTGATGGATAATTAATATAAGCCAAAAGTCCGCTCTTGGTTGAGAATTTTGACTCTACTAGGGTGCTTTCTTTTTCTTTTTTCCAGTTCACCCTAATTCCGTTGAAGCATTTTGTGTGCGAAGATTTGTGTGCCAGGCAGCCGGGTTATTCCTTGTAAAGTTTTTATTCCTTTCTTCACATGGACTTCTCAGGGTGATGCAACTATTGCATCTGTGGGAATTAGCGCTCCCACGAGAAAATGTGAGGTCCCAAGCTGAAGGTTATGCAGGCCTTCCTTTTGCTGAGTAAAAATGAGTTTACGTTTTATTAGCTTTTTCCGATTCTCTACTATTCTGTTTTTCATCAACTGCTACTTTTTTCTTCAACTTTTATTTTGTTCCAGAAGTTTACTTCTTAACTTGCTCAGAGGATCTTGTGTTGGAACACACCTTGTGAATGAATTCCCATTTCCCTTAACTTCTTACTGTATGACGCCCTCCTCCTTCCTCTCTGAAACTCTTTTATTTCAGCTTGAGACCCCTAATCTAACTCATAAAATCTAAATTTAAAAAGGCAAATTTATAGACAAGGTGTTGAAATTTCACTTGAAACTGCCGTGAAGGAAGCTACTGAGTTGACAGGAGAGGCACAGAACACTCTAGTCAGATCACGCCATTTTTATCCCTACTTCTGCCAAATTTCTAGACGAACTGAGCTCTGAGGCATTGTTTACATAAATGTTCGGTTTTGCAGATAGTGAGCGCAAAACATCATAAAGCGGTTTTACGCGTTGCGACTGCCGGAATGTCAGGCTTCTTGGCCCAACTTCCCCTGTGTCGCACTGTGTCTGATGGCGGTCTCATGTATTGACGAGTTGGCGCAGTTTGTGCTGCATTCAAGTTACGAACGAAATAAAGATGAACTAAAAGTCTTTCCCGCATGCTTCAGTCGCCGGATTAATTTTCCTTTGCTTGATCTTTAACCAAAATTTGTTGATGGCGCTGTAATCGTTTTCAATGACAGCTAGTGAATGATAAACATGAACTGTTTGTCTTAGTGTTTAGTAAAGTGATTGATTGGCTGTTAATTATTTTTTATAGGAGAGAAAATAATTTATCCTCGTCAAGAAAGTAACATCCTCAGTGGGATGAGGTGTCTGCACATGAAAGAAAGTTGGTTCTCTAATGAAACTCTCAACCTCCTGTAGAAATTAAATTGATGCTCTACGCTCAACTTTTTGAAGAAGGTTGATACCCTATTTATTAAATAATGATTAGCATTTTTTGAAGAAGGTTGATGCCCTATCTTTTTGATAGGGCATTTTTGATAGGGCAACTTTTTGAAGAAGGTTGATGCCCTATTTATTAAATAATGATTAGCTTTCACGTAATTGCACGTACGAGACTGAGCTTTTATGCCTTCCAAAGTTACGTAGCTACATAATGCTAGATTTTCATGCATTCCTGAGTTGGGGTTTATTGCTATTACCAATATTTCAGTATACAACCAATGTGCATTGGAATTCAAATTTCTCTTCTTCCACCCTCTGGTAAAGTTTTTTTCCCGCTCTGTGCCAGAACATGAATTCGTTTCCGATTATTATGCCTTCTCTTGATCCTTCATTGAACTGGCATTGCCATCACTAAATTTTTTTCTCGGATCTGCCTGAGATTGCATTTTTTACTAAACTTTGTATTTAGATAACACTGATTTTATGTCCACCTAAACTTCACTGTTGAACAAGCGGAGTGATATGAGCTGCCGGTGTACACGGAGGTAATTTTCATAATTCTGCTGACCGTTCAGTAGTTCTCCAACTCGATTTTTATAAATATTTAGTCAAAGCTAAATGAAGGTACAATCCAGTTTATGCTTGCTATTTTCAAAATGACTCACTGCAATGGACTTTAAACTTGAGTTGAATATTGAACTTCAGTTGAATCCATCGTTGTGAACGTGTTAACACAAGGTGACTACGATATTTGTGTTTGTACTTTTTGTGTCTACGGCTTGTGTGTGTGTTAGTGTAACCTAGACACACCCTTCGATTTGAGGGGATCTCGCTTTGCCTTTCAAGGGCTCAGTTAATTCTTCTTTAATTTGAGACCTTTCTTGCGCTTCCAGTATCGATCGTTGGGAGAATTAACTGATCATCAGAAACACCTTGACCCCCCTCAGAGGGATACAATTATTGTATCTATGTGAATTAGCACTCCCAGGGGGACAATGTGAGGGCCCGAGCTGAGAGTTAGGTAGGCTTTGTTTTTCTTAAATAAAATGCTTTTGTTATGTTAAGGACCATCGTTTTTCGGTTCACTACTGTCCTGTTTTTCAGCACCTAATACTTTTTTCTTCAACTTCTATTTTGTTTCATAATCTTCTTTCACAACTTACGGTTTCTATGCTCTTTCTGCGTAGATTCTGCGTTTCCTTAACTCCTTACTAAATGGTGCCTTCCTCCTTCCTCTCTTTGGATCGCATTTGTTGCTGGAGGTAGGGAGGCTAAAACTAACGACTAATCTAATCTAATAATTCTTGACAAATATTCTTCTGGAATAAATCGTGCGTTGAATAAATAACCTTCTGGAATAACTCCTGCGTCAAGGAAATATCCTCTGGAACAACTCCTGCCTCAGGGAAATATCCTCTGGAATAACTCCTGCGTCAGGGAAATATCCTCTGGAATAACTCCTGCCTCAAAGAAATATCCTCAGGAATAACTCCTGCCTCAGAGAAATATCCTTTGGAATAACTCCGGCCTCAGGGTAATATCCTCTGGAATAACTCCTGCCTCAGGGAAATATCCTCTGGAATAACTCCTGCGTCAGGGAAATATCCTCTGGAATAACTCCTGCCTCAGGGAAATATCCTCTGGAATAACTCCTGCCTCTGGGAAATATCCTCTGGAATAACTCCTGCGTAAGGGAAATATCCTCTGGAATAACTCCTGCCTCAGGGAAATATCCTCTGGAATAACTCCTGCCTCAGGGAGATATCCTCTGGAATAACTCCTGCGTCAGGGAAATATCCTCTGGAATAACTCCTGCGTCAAGGAAATATCCTCTGGAATAACTCCTGCCTCAGGGAAACATCCTCTGGAATAACTCCTGCGTCAGGGAAACATCTTCTGGAACAACTCCTGCGTCAGGGAAACATCCTCTGGAACAACTCCTGCGTCAGTGAAATGTCCTCTGGAATAACTCCTGCGTCAGGGAAATGTCCTCTGGAATAACTCCTGCGTCAGGGAAATGTCCTCTGGAATAACTCCTGCGTCAGGGAAATATCCTCTGGAATAACTCCTGCCTCAGGGAAATATCCTCTGGAACAACTCCTGCGTCAGGGAAATGTCCTCTGGAATAACTCCTGCGTCAGGGAAATATCCTCTGGAACAACTCCTGCGTCAGGGAAATGTCCTCTGGAATAACTCCTGCGTCAGGGAAATATCCTCTGGAATAACTCCTGCCTCAGGGAAATATCCTCTGGAACAACTACTGCGTCAGGGAAATATCCTCTGGAATAACTCCTGCGTCAGGGAAATGTCCTCTGGAATAACTCCTGCGTCAGGGAAATATCCTCTGGAACAACTACTGCGTCAGGGAAATGTCTTCTGGAATAACTCCTGCGTCAGGGAAATATCCTCTGGAACAACTCCTGCGTCTGGGAAATGTCCTCTGGAATAACTCCTGCGTCAGGGAAACACCCTCTGGAACAACTCCTGCGTCAGTGAAATGTCCTCTGGAATAACTCCTGCGTCAGGGAAACATCCTCTGGAACAACTCCTGCGTCAGGGAAATATCCTCTGGAATAACTCCTTCCTCAGGGAAATATCCTCTGGAATAACTCCTGCGTCAGGGAAATATCCTCTGGAATAACTCCTGCCTCAGGGAAATATCCTCTGGAATAACTCCTGCGTCAGGGAAATATCCTCTGGAATAACTCCTGCGTCAGGGAAATATCCTCTGGAATAACTCCTGCGTCAGGGAAACATCCTCTGGAACAACTCCTGCGTCAGGGAAACATCCTCTGCAACAACTCCTGCGTCAGGGAAATATCCTCTGAAATAACTCCTGCGTCAGGGAAACATCCTCTGGAACAACTCCTGCGTCAGGGAAACATCCTCTGCAACAACTCCTGCCTCAGGGAAATATCCTCTGAAATAACTCCTGCGTCAGGAAAACATCCTCTGGAACAACTCCTGCGTCAGGGAAACATCCTCTGCAACAACTCCTGCGTCAGGGAAACATCCTCTGCAACAACTCCTGCGTCAGTGAAATGTCCTCTGAAATAACTCCTGCGTCAGTAAAACATCCTCTGGAACAACTCCTGCGTCAGGGAAACATCCTCTGGAACAACTCCTGCGTCAGGGAAACATCCTCTGCAACAACTCCTGAGTCAGTGAAATGTCCTCTGGAATAACTCCTGCGTCAGTAAAACATCCTCTGAAATAACTCCTGCGTCAGTAAAACATCCTCTGGAACAACTCCTGCGTCAGGGAAGCATCCTCTGGAACAACTCCTGCGTCAGTAAAACATCCTCTGAAATAACTCCTGCGTCAGTAAAACATCCTCTGAAATAACTCCTGCGTCAGTAAAACATCCTCTGAAATAACTCCTGCGTCAGTAAAACATCCTCTGAAATAACTCCTGCGTCAGTAAAACATCCTCTGGAACAACTCCTGCGTCAGGGAAGCATCCTCTGAAATAACTCCTGCGGCAGTAAAACATCCTCTGAAATAACTCCTGCGTCAGTAAAACATCCTCTGAAATAACTCCTGCGTCAGTAAAACATCCTCTGAAATAACTCCTGCGTCAGTAAAACATCCTCTGGAACAACTCCTGCGTCAGGGAAACATCCTCTGCAACAACTCCTGCGTCAGTGAAATGTCCTCTGAAATAACTCCTGCGTCAGTAAAACATCCTCTGAAATAACTCCTGCGTCAGTAAAACATCCTCTGGAACAACTCCTGCGTCAGGGAAGCATCCTCTGGAACAACTCCTGCGTCAGGGAAATATCCTCTGGAATAACTCCTGCGTCAGGGAAATGTCCTCTGGAATAACTCCTGCGTCAGGTAAATATCCTCTGGAACAACTCCTGCGCCAGGGAAATTTCCTCTGGAATAACTCCTGCGTCAGGGAAATATCCTCTGGAACAACTCCTGCGTCAGGGAAATGTCTTCTGGAATAACTCCTGCGTCAGGGAAACATCTTCTGGAACAACTCCTGCGTCAGTGAAATGTCCTCTGGAATAACTCCTGCGTCAGGGAAACATCCTCTGGAACAACTCCTGCGTGATGGAAATATCCTCTGGAACAACTCCTGCGTCAGTGAAATGTCCTCTGGAATAACTCCTGCGTCAGGGAAACATCCTCTGGAACAACTCCTGCGTCAGGGAAATATCCCCTGGAATAACTCCTGCGTCAGGGAAATATCCCCTGGAATAACTCCTGCGTCAGGGAAATATCCTCTGTAACAACTCACGCGTTAGGGAAATGTCATCTGGAATAACTCCTGCGTCAGGGAAACATCCTCTGGAACAACTCCTGCGTCAGGGAAATATCCTCTGTAACAACTCTTGCGTCAGGGAAATATCCTCTGGAATAACTCCTGCGTCAGGGAAACATCCTCTGGAACAACTCCTGCGTCAGGGAAATATCCTCTGGAATAACTCCTGCGTCAGGGAAACATCCTCTGGAACAACTCCTGCGTCAGGAAAATATCCTCCGGAACAACTCCAGCGTCAGGGAAATATCCTCTGGAATAACTCCTGCGTCAGGGAAACATCCTCTGGAACAACTCCTGCGTCAGGGAAACATCCTCTGGAACAACTCCTGCGTCAGGGAAACATCCTCTGGAACAACTCCTGCGTCAGGGAAATATCCTCTGGAATAACTCCTGCCTCAGGAAAACATCCTCTGGAACAACTCCTGCGTCAGGGAAATATCCTCTGTAACAACTCCTGCGTCATGGAAATGTCCTCTGGAATAACTCCTGCGTCAGGGAAATGTCCTCTGTAACAACTCCTGCGTCAGGGAAATGTCCTCTGGAATAACTCCTGCGTCAGGGAAACATCCTCTGGAACAACTCCTGCGTCAGGGTAATATCCTCTGGAATAACTCCTGCGTCAGGGAAATATCCTCTGGAACAACTCCTGCGTCAGGGAAACATCCTCTGGAACAACTCCTGCGTCAGGGAAATATCCTCTGGAATAACTCCTGCGTCAGGGAAATATCCTCTGGAACAACTCCTGCGTCAGGGAAACATCCTCTGGAACAACTCCTGCGTCAGGGAAATATCCTCTGGAACAACTCCTGCGTCAGGGAAATATCCTCTGGAACAACTCCTGCGTCAGGGAAATATCCTCTGGAACAACTCCTGCGTCAGGGAAACATCCTCTGGAACAACTCCTGCGTCAGGGAAATATCCTCTGGAATAACTCCTGCGTCAGGGAAATATCCTCTGGAACAACTCCTGCGTCAGGGAAATATCCTCTGGAACAACTCCTGCGTCAGGGAAATATCCTCTGGAATAACTCCTGCGTCAGGGAAATATCCTCTGGAACAACTCCTGCGTCAGGGAAATATCCTCTGGAATAACTCCTGCCTCAGGGAAATATCCTCTGGAATAACTCCTGCGTCAGGGAAATATCCTCTGGAATAACTCCTGCGTCAGGGAAATATCCTCTGGAATAACTCTTGCGTCAGGGAAACATCCTCTGGAACAACTCCTGCGTCAGGGAAACATCCTCTGGAACAACTCCTGCGTCAGGGAAACATCCTCTGAAATAACTCCTGCGTCAGGGAAACATCCTCTGGAACAACTCCTGCGTCAGGGAAACATCCTCTGCAACAACTCCTGCCTCAGGGAAATATCCTCTGAAATAACTCCTGCGTCAGGGAAACATCCTCTGGAACAACTCCTGCGTCAGGGAAACATCCTCTGCAACAACTCCTGCGTCAGGGAAATATCCTCTGGAATAACTCCTGCGTCAGGGAAATATCCTCTGGAACAACTCCTGCGTCAGGGAAATATCCTCTGGAACAGCTTTACTGCTCGTCTGATTTTGTGGTGCTCGTAAATTTATCTGTCTTTAAGAAAATTTCGAGTGCGTGTACGCGTAATTCAAATTAATTTTCTAGGAATATGTTACGTTTATTATACGATGCTAGTTAAATTTGGTGTTTATAATAAATCAGCGTAAAAAAATACATGAAAAGCTTTCAATTGATCTATCTACTAGCTCCATTTTAAAAAATTACTTATCGACTATAATAATCTTATCGACTACAATAATCTTATCGACTACAATAATCTTATCGACTACAATGATATTATTATTAAGAGTCGGATACCTGGATAAACACATGGTTTTTTTACAGTATGAAATTGTTGGTGTGTAGTGAATTTCAGTTGAGTTGCATCATCGTTGAATATTTGAAATGAGTCTCAGGTCCTTTAGCGATTTTGTGAGTTCTTTTTGGATTTCACGTGATCGCGTAGTTTTTGAGATATAACAATGTTATGTTAAGATATACGAATAGGGTGTTTCTGTACTAAAAAATGTTATTTACCGTTTACACTACTTATTTAAACGGCTCCACCATCGAATTATTTAAACGGCTCCACCATCGAATTTGAACCAAATTCTTTCATTAAAACAGACAATTGAGCTGAAAATGTAGCGAGATTTGGAGCTCAAGCTACTTCAACTCGTCTGTTAATCTTAGACTACTCAAACTCGTGCGTTAATCTTAGGCTACTTAACCTCGTGCGTTAATCTTAGGCTACTTGAACTCGTGCGTTAATCTTAGGCTACTTAACCTCGTGCGTTAATCTTAGGCTACTTAACCTCGTGCGTTAATCTTAGGCTACTTAACCTCGTGCGTTAATCTTAGGCTACTTAACCTCGTGCGTTAATCTTAGGCTACTTAACGTCGTGCGTTAATCTTAGGCTACTTAACGTCGTGCGTTAATCTTAGGCTACTTAACCTCGTGCGTTAATCTTAGGCTACTTAACCTCGTGCGTTAATCTTAGGCTACCTAACCTCGTGCGTTAATCTTAGGCTACTTAACGTCGTGCGTTAATCTTAGGCTACTTAACGTCGTGCGTTAATCTTAGGCTACTTGAACTCGTGCGTTAATCTTAGGCTACTTAACCTCGTGCGTTAATCTTAGGCTACTTAACCTCGTGCGTTAATCTTAGGCTACTTAACCTCGTGCGTTAATCTTAGGCTACTTAAGGTCGTGCGTTAATCTTAGGCTACTTAACGTCGTGCGTTAATCTTAGGCTACTTGAACTCGTGCGTTAATCTTAGGCTACTTCAACTCGTCTGTTAATCTTAGACTACTCAAACTCGTGCGTTAATCTTAGGCTACTTAACCTCGTGCGTTAATCTTAGGCTACTTGAACTCGTGCGTTAATCTTAGGCTACTTAACCTCGTGCGTTAATCTTAGGCTACTTAACCTCGTGCGTTCCCAGGGGGACAATGTGAGGGCCCGAGCTAAAGGTTAGGTAGGCTTTCTTTTTGTTAAAATAGAATAGGTTTTGTTGTGTTACGGACCATCTTTTTTCGGTTCACTGCTGTCCTGTTTTTCACCGCCTACTACTTTCTTCTTCAACTTTTTCTTGTTTCATGAACTTCTTTCTTAGCTTTCTGTTTCTGTGCCCTTTCTGCATAGATTCCACGTTCCCTTAACTCCATACTAAATGGTGCCTTCTTCCTTCCTCTCTTTACATCTCATTGTTGAGGATAGGGAGGCTTAAACTAACTAATAAACTAAACTAACCTCGTGCGTTAATCTTAGGCTACTTAACCTCGTGCGTTAATCTTAGGCTACTTAACGTCGTGCGTTAATCTTAGGCTACTTAACGTCGTGCGTTAATCTTAGGCTACTTGAACTCGTGCGTTAATCTTAGGCTACTTAACCTCGTGCGTTAATCTTAGGCTACTTAACCTCGTGCGTTAATCTTAGGCTACTTAACCTCGTGCGTTAATCTTAGGCTACTTAACGTCGTGCGTTAATCTTAGGCTACTTGAACTCGTGCGTTAATCTTAGGCTACTTGAACTCGTGCGGTAATCTTAGGCTACTTGAACTCGTGCGTTAATCTTAGGCTACTTGAACTCGTGCGTTAATCTTAGGCTACTTGAACTCGTGCGTTAATCTTAGGCTACTTGAACTCGTGCGTTAATCTTAGGCTACTTGAACTCGTGCGTTAATCTTAGGCTCCTTGAACTCGTGCGTTAATCTTAGGCTACTTAACCTCGTGCGTTAATTTTAGGCTACTTAACCTCGTGCGTTAATCTTAGGCTACTTAACCTCGTGCGTTAATCTTAGGCTACTTGAACTCGTGCGTTAATCTTAGGCTACTTGAACTCGTGCGTTAATCTTAGGCTACTTAACCTCGTGCGTTAATCTTAGGCTACTTAACCTCGTGCGTTAATCTTAGGCTACTTAACCTCGTGCGTTAATCTTAGGCTACTTAACCTCGTGCGTTAATCTTAGGCTACTTAACCTCGTGCGTTAATCTTAGGCTACTTAACCTCGTGCGTTAATCTTAGGCTACTCAACCTCGTGCCTTAATCTTAGGCTACTCAACCTCGTGCCTTAATCTTAGGCTACTTAACCTCGTGCGTTAATCTTAGGCTACTAAACCTCGTGCCTTAATCTTAGGCTACTTAACCTCGTGCCTTAATCTTAGGCTACTTAACCTCGTGCCTTAATCTTAGGCTACTCTCACTCGTGTTAATCTCACGCGTTAATCAGAGGCCATCATTTGTAAGATGTTGTCCCATTTCTTCATTTCTGTTTTCCTCTGAGCGAAGCGTCGGGTGACAATTAGCGCTCATATTTATTTCCCTCCATTTTTGACACGAGGAGCTAATTTACGACCGAGGTCGCCGCCCCTGAATGAGGTCACGTACCTAAATGTCCTTCGAATGTACGCTTCCCTTTTCTTACGGGTATTCTATTCGAGGCATCTCGAACCTTTCAAACAAGGTGAGAACATTTTATTTTACGCCTATTTCTCGTAATTCTTCCTCGGTATCCTAGTTTTGTCCTTTGAAATTTTGTGGTAATTTCTTATTAACTAACAGATTTTAGCGTAGGTGAATTTTTGCCCGCAAATTCTCGAATTATTAGGGGAGAAATGATTATGTTAACGTGATTTTGAATCAAATAGCCTGCATACTTTTTTCACGATATCGCGGATGGTCATCGGGATTACTATGAGCATCTCTGAGGCATGGTGCCGCTTCATACTCCGGCACTCCAGTGGGCCATCTGGATGTCCGCTTTACTGCTTCAGTTTGGTCGTATAAAGATATGACCAGTGCACCCTGTATTTACTAAGATATCGGAAAACAAGTACAAGTGCGCATTTCACATTGCATTTGAAGTAATTTACTGTACTTCCACACCAGTTTTGCTCATTCGAGAAGAGCGAATTAGAAGATCGACTTCCGTTTTCATTGCCTTTGTAAGCGTCTGCAATTGGCCTCATAACGAGCTGCATGGGGATCGGAAAATTACTCCATGGGAATCGGAACAATAACGATGAGGGTCAAAAGCCGCCGACTGAATTCCATACAGATGCAAGAATGTTTTTACTTATATATCTTCGATTTATTTTGGAGGGAGCTGACCAAATTTCAATGGATGTGTATACCTGCTGTTGAATTGGTCCGTTCATGCTTCACGAAACCCAGGAGGGGTCTGCCTTTTGTAAGTTGTTGGACGCCTCCTTTTTTTATTCCTTTACCGTCCATGTGAATTGTATTCCTGTCGTCAGGTCAGCCAATTATGGGAGTGTGAATTGGTAACATTCCTGTGACGTTGCCTGAAGTAACGTAGAGTTCTGTTGCTTAAATGACTTGTCATTATTGCTTTTGGGGACTGTGGCTGTATGTGTGATGTCACTGTTCTGCATAATTGAATACACACACCTGGAGCTGCACAATCTGTATGTATCACAGCTGAAGGTCTCCGCAAGGGAATGCAATGTGTTGAAGTTACTTAGGTTTGTCCATCCTATGGTGTTGGGGAATCGCACCGCCAGGGAATGCTGTTAAGTTACCTCCGATGTGGATATGTTTTCGGGATTTTTATACATCGGATCCACTTCTTTGTTTTCATACCTTCTTCGCTGTCTCCTTATCTTTTCGTTTTCTTCCTCCAACTTGTTCTGTGTGTACGACCCCTCAAGGAGATACAACTATTGTATCTATAAGAATTAGTACTCCCAGGAGGAAAATGTGTGAGGACCCGAGCTGAGAAATGGGTAGGTCTTCTTTTTGTTGAAATAAAATGTGTTTTTGTTTTGTTAAGGACTACCTTTTTCGGTTCACTGCTGTTCTGTTTTTCAGCACCTACTACTTTCTTCTTAACTTTTATCTTGTTTCATGAACTTCTTTCTTAACTTAACTTAACTTACTTTATTACTTTTCAACGCTCCTTCTGCATAAATTCCGCATTCCCTTATCATTGTACTAAATGGTGCCTTTCTCTCTTGGGAACGCTTTTTTTAGTGGTTAGGGAGGCTCAAACTAATATCTAATCTAATCTGTGTGCAGGGCGTCAAGGTGTCGAAACGCACCTTCGGCATAGAGTCCCGTTTTATAGAGTCCATACATAATGGCCCCTTTTTTGCCCTTTTGAGATCGCCTTTGGCGTAGCTAGAGAGTCTGATTAGAAATAATTTATTAATAACAATAACACGACAGATTTCGAGCTGTCACAACTGCAGCACGTCCCCATGCATTACAGTGCAAACGACGCACCAACAGTTGGCAAGCCCTGCTTGCACAGGTCTATTATTCTGCCCAAGTAATTTCTTGACACTCACTCAGTGCTACGGTCATCATGGAGGCAGAGATGGCGTGTCCGGTGTCGCCTGCAGCATGCTATTACTCTGTATAGCTCACGTCTCACTCAAGGCGTCCATTCAGCAGCGGTCATGTGGCTTGTAAGACCTGAAGTGTATATTTTAGGTGGTCCGAAGATTGCTCCGTTTCGTGTTGCTGCCTCTACTTTACATCAGTGGATCTTCCTCTTCTGCTTCGAGGGTTCTGCTTGCGAGGTCTCATCTTTGTAGCTCTGGCAGTCGAACAGCTTGTAAGATAACCTCGCTCATGAGTTTTTTGTACCAATTTCACTACGTGTTTTAATAGCATATTCTATCGGTTAATACGAATTTGACAATTTTCAGCCCCGGGATTATGAAATACAATTGATAGCACAGGTGTGGTGTGTTGCGTTTGACTGTTCAGATACTAAACATATTCATGCATTTTGACTTGCCTCTCATCTAAGGATGGTTCAGTACACATTGCATTTAAATGTGATACTGTTTTCTTTCGCCATCATGTATTGAGTTGGATTTTGTGGCATATTTAACATGACGTGCGGTTTTTTCATGATTGTCACTCGAAGTGTCTGTCTTTAGCTATTAGTTCTCAAGCTGAGATATTTTACACCGCTCTAGCTATCAATATCTACATCTCGGTCTATCTTTACGGTTTCATCAACGTAAACTACCGTTTAATTACATTGATTACTGCATGATCGATGGTAATTGACCGAATTTATCGATATAATCTGACTCTGAAGTTAAACCACCAGTGCACAATGTACGGTTCCATTGCGGCCGACCCGATGATGGCCCGAGCATCCTTTAGAGTAACTTATTGCTAAAAGTTTATTGTTGCTTAGATCAATTCGCAACCCCAAGCTCAAGTGTACTTCATCTCTCGCTGACGTTCCCGATGGATTGACAATACAACACGCGGGCGCAGCTACATCTTTTTTTGATGTCGTGGGAAGTGTTTCGAGTGCTTCAGAAAAAATTGTTTGAATGTCGAGGTTTTCCATTCCGAGGCTGTTGTTTGTTTTCAAAATAAAAACAAGATTTTGGAGATGTGATTGGTTTGTATCGATGTTCGAGGATAAATATTCTCAATTTCAGGTCGCTTTTGGGTTTGAAAATCTCTAGCTAGAAAGAACAAACAGGACGATTGGTGATCATTTAGGACAACTCGATATCAGGTAGAAGATAGACTGTTTTCAGGTTGTTCAATTCGTTATTCTATTTAATAACTCGTGATCACGTTGGAAAACTTGTGATTCTGTAAGATAACTTGTGATCATCTAGGACAAACCGTATTCATATAGGACTATTCGCGTTCATTTAAACCTATCTGTCTTATCTTATGTAAGACAATCCGTAATCAAATACTACAATCCGTAATCATATACTACAATCCGTAATCATATACTACAATCCGTAATCATGTAAGACAATCCGTAACCATATAAGACAATCCGTAACCATATAAGACAATCCGTAACCATATAAGACAATCCGTAACCATATAAGACAATCCGTAACCATATAAGACAATCCGTAACCATATAGGACAATCCGTAACCATATAGGACAATCCGTAACCATATAGGACAATCCGTAACCATATAGGACAATCCGTAACCATATAGGACAATCCGTAACCATATCGGACAATCCGTAACCATATAGGACAATCCGTAACCATATAGGACAATCCGTAACCATATAGGACAATCCGTAACCATATAGGACAATCCGTAACCATATAGGACAATCCGTAACCATATAGGACAATCCGTAACCATATAGGACAATCCGTAACCATATAGGACAATCTGTAACCATATAGGACAATCCGTAACCATATAGGACAATCCGTAACCATGCAAGAAAAATCCGTTGTCTTATGAAGCAGTCCGTGGTGATGCAAGACAATCCATGATCATATAAAACAATCCTTGGTCATGCAAGACAATCCGTGATCATATAAAACAATCCTTGGTCATGCAAGACAATCCGTGATCATATAAAACAATCCGTGGTGATGCAAAACAATCTGTGATCATATAAAACAATCCGTGGTCATGCATGACAATCCGTGATCATATTAAACAATCCGTGGTCATGCATGACAATCCGTGATCATATAAAACAATCCGTGGTGATGCAAAACAATCTGTGATCATATAAAACAATCCGTGGTCATGCAAGACAATCCGTGATCATGTAAAACAATCCGTGGTGATGCAAAACAATCTGTGATCATATAAAACAATCCGTGGTCATGCAAAACAATCTGTGATCATATAAAACAATCCGTGGTCATGCAAGACAATCCGTGATCATATAAAACAATCCGTGGTCATGCAAGACAATCCGTGATCATATAAAACAATTCGTGATCATACAAGAAAATCTGAGATTAGATAGGAAAATCAATAGATGCATGAATATTCTTTAATAGTTTATTCATCCTCGTAAAGTTAAGCCCTGTGTATTTTTTTCAGATACAATTTGGTCACAGTGGTCTCTCAGCATCTCGCACCCGGCCAGTTCCTGGATACTGAGCGTTCTAAATGTGAGGTCCCTAGCTGAAAGTTAGGGAGGCCGTCCTTTCAATGAGATAGAATTTTTTGTCTTGTCACGGACAGTTATTTTTCGGTTCATATGGACTCAGTTGTTTTCAGGACCTATTACTTTCTTTTCCGACTTTTATCTCATTCCATTATTTTTTCTGTCTCACTGGTTTTTTGAGTAGTGAGTGAAGACACAACTTGTGTCCTGGCTTCTTGTTTTTTATTTCTATTCTCCCTAGCCTTCCTCTTTCCTCCCTTGGAAACACGTTGTGGTTAAGGAGGTTGAAATTGACTTATAATGCAATGTAAAAATGATTTCCACTCTCTATATGGTTCAAATTCAACTTGAAAAACCCAGGCTTTTGGCTTAAGATAAGTTTTTGTCGAAATGATTTTGATTTAAGAGAAGGTTTTGTTCTGAAAAGGTTTTGATATGAAAGAAGGTTTTGGTTTGGAAAAACGTTTCGGGCTAAAAAATATTTTTGGCCTAAAAAAAGGCTTGGTTTAAAAAAAGTTTCGGTCTAACGAGAATTCCGTCCAAATAGGAAGTTTTATCCCAAAAGAAGGCCAATGCAGCAACCCTGGCTAGGACTGAGAGTGTCTGTACTCTAGTATCAGATATACCGACCAGGGTGGGCATTCTCTCTGCCTTTTTATTTTATTCGCCTTCATTTTTCTTTATCGTCGTGAAAATTAACGAGTGCGGGCGCCTGGAGATACAGGATAAGCAGTGCGGGTAAAACATGATCCGGGGAGTTAGCAAAGGAATATAGAAAGAAAACCAGTTTATTTCCAATAAAGAAGACACATAAACCATCATTGGTTTTTACAATGTCTTAACATAAAGATCCTTAGCTGATTAACATGCATGGATATAGTGATACCCGTGTGAAGTATTGAAGAAATCACTGCATCATTGCAAGACTGTCATAAATAAAAAAAATTAAGCATAGGATTGCAATGTTTATAAGATTACTGAATTAATGCCGCGTCTTTGGGTAGTAAAGTCGTAAGTCTAAGTGCATTTTTGGCCGAGAGATGGCGCTGGGAAGATTTTTACTCTAAATCTCAGATGTATGACTTAGATACTAGTGCTTCTCATGAAAACCCACGAAATTTGAGTAACGACAGTTTTGCAAGGATGTCGCGAAATGTTTGAGGGAAAAACGTGCGAAAATGTATTCCTTTTCGTAGGTTATTCTAAGCTTGATAATCCATGTGAATACAATTAATAATAAAAAGAACATAATGCCACTGACGCATAATTAAGCTCTCGTTAGTGCGCAAGTTGTTTTTTAAGGAAATTTTTTGAAGGTCGCGTGGTATCGAAAGTTTTTATTGAAGAATGTTTAATTGAATCTTCAGCCGAGTTCACTAATCAAATTCAACCCAGTTAAACGAATCACTTAATTTCATTGAATTATGTGTTTAATTTTTGTGGTTTTTGTAAGAAGTGACAGCTAATTAATGCTAAACTATAGAACAGACAAATAGCTTCCCACTTATAGATACATTAACAATTGCATATTGGTTTTAGTTTTCTTTTGAAATAATTAGTTAACGGCTTCTGCGAAAATTTATAGCTACAAAACTGGCATCTGCACAATCATGTTTGAGTGGGCCAAACGTTTATCTGTTTTTAACAATTTTGTTGGAATCTGTTACATTGCTCTGTAATTATTTAGTAGTTTGCGGTCATTCCGGCAAAAGAAATCTCATTTTTTACTTGTTAATAGACACATTTCATCTGATAAATGGATTAGACATTTAATGCCTAATCTAAATCCGACGTTCTATAATTGTACGGATTCCCACTTTTTGAGGACATACTTTTTGACGTCACATCGTATTCGACACGGGTATAAATCAATGCATCCAATTCCACAGATGGCTTTGATATATGTACGGAAGTTCACAAATTGTCCTGACGTAGGGACACGATTTACACAGAGTGACCTAATTTTTCTTTGTAAAACAGACGTATTTTGGCTGCCCTCGATCCAGCATCTGGAGCTCTTGTGGTACGAATCACAACTGAACTTTAGTGTCAATGGGAGAAAATAATTCATCGATTCTTGGGCTTGAGCTGACAGACCCTTGACGGCTTATCCTGCGCCTGACCCCTCCGGGGGATACAACTATTGTATCTATGGGAATTGGCACTCCCAGGGGGATTATGTGAGGCCTCGAGCTAAAGGTTAGGTAGGCCTTCTGTTTGTTGAAATAAAATCGGTTTTTTGTTTTGTTACGGACCATCGCTTTTCGGTTCACTGCTGTCCTGTTTTTCAGCCCCTATGACTTTCTTCTTTAATTTTTATCTTGTTTCCTAACCTTTTTTCTCAATTAACTGTCTTTATAGGCAGGGGATCCTATGCAGGAACACACCTTGTGGATAGATTTCGCCCTTCCTTAACTTCATAATAAATGCTCTCTCCGTACTTTTTCTCTCGAGCATCTTTGTTGTGGTAAGGGAAATTGAAACTAACCTATAATCAGACTATCGAAGCATGATCCTGTTTTTAGCGCATTGCTTGGTGAACACCTGAACAGCAGCTCTTATATTGATGGCAATTCTGTGGCTGCAGCTAGTGTTAACTCTGGAATGTAAAATTGATAATAAAGACGCTAATCCACTAATGAGTCAGGCTATGTGCCATGTCAGTGTTGGCTATGTCAGTGTTGCATTGCTCGTGATGAAGTATGGTGTAGTACAATCAAGTTGATGCATGTCATGTAGTACATAACTAATCTATGGATACAATGACGTTAGCTCCCGGTCAAGCCAGTATCCATCTCGAATACATGGGTTGGGGAGGAGAATCACGGCTTATTTCTTTCATTTTTCTTAATTGGATGAAAACCGAGCTTGACAGGGCTTCTAATGATGTGAAGTCATTCAAAAACTCGATAAATTTCGACAGTACCATGGCCGGGGGTGCACTGCGAGCGATGTTTTTGTTCACCTCTGCAGCGGGATCGATGTAGTCATATGCCAAGAGCAAGAATAATTTAGAAGAGCGTAAGAATGAGGAGGAAACTAGGGCCTAATACTTCACGCGATGGAGATGGCACGTGTGCCACCTGTTGGCCAACTGCGAGTTAAAACTAATGTTTTTTTTTGTGTCAGATCTGTCGTACTTATTGAAAAGGGTTTTCTGATTATTTCCATTTTGACTGTAAATTATAACTAAAAATTTCAGCTTAAACCTGAATATACTGCATTAGTTCTATCATTTTGTGAATGCATAATTCAGGGACGTAGATATTTTAGTGAAAAGCGCGATTTAGGAAGATAACTTTTTGAAGTTGAGGAATTCACAGCGACTGTGCAGCTTATCGAACTCGTTCAAATGCGTGGGATGCAACTTATAGTTTTATGTACCTTGTTATGGAAACGTACGAAGCGTCAAGTGCCCCAGACTTCAACGAGCTCGAACCATACGAGCTGCAGTGGGTTATTTGAAACTGAAATGCAGCTCGTAACCTCCGAACACTGGTGCGGATGTGGTTGCGGTTGCTTTGAGGATACATTCAGTGGAATCACCTTTAAAATCGTACTAAATATTAATTCGTACCCGGATTTGCAGATTCGTTTACACTTTACCGGTGGGTTGGTAAGTATTTACTAATAGGACGAGCTGATATTTCTGCCAGTATAGTATCAATTTCAGTAAAAGCGCTGCCTTGTTGGAAATCGCTGTCGGTATCTCTGCTGATAAATGCAGCGAGGCTCGTATAGCTTATTTTAGCTCAGCATCGTTCACGTAAAAGCAGGTCGAAGTTGAAATTTGCATGACTACCCAGTCTGCCGAGGGATTGCGCATAACTGCGGAAAACTGAATCGATTTGCTCGGACATTTGGATAGCTGGTAGCGATTGCGGTATAGTGGTCATTTTTGCGCAGCCCCTGCTCAGCCGAAATGTTATCGACCGCAAGATTGATGTTCCTATCACTTCAGGGATTTTTGACGGCTTATTCGTGGAAGTTTGACATTTCCTATTGAGGGAAAAGAAGCGTACAGTCGATAGTATTGTTTCTCAAGGGAATTTAACTCCCTGTGAAATGTTTTCAAGGTCACCAATTTTCCATCCAGCAACTCACTCCGATATTCATAGAGTAAAAATTATCATTTATAATGAACGAAGAAATTCCTTCTTCAAAGCGGACTTTCACCGGAGACGACGAAAAATATGGAATATTAAGATCAAGGAAGAAAATTGCAAGACTCGAGAGCCAAGCAAAACTTGATACAGTATATGCATTCCTTACATTGAGCTAGAAGTTCAAAAGTTCATTTTTTGAACATGTTCTCCATGTCTTGCACCTTCATGGCTTGGGTTCAGAGGAGTGCAGATCAAGCACGAGAATATACGATGCTTGATACTTTATGAGATAAGCAAGAATCATGCAGCTGACGTGTGCTTGAGTTCCCTACGCACCGTATGCGGTAGTTAAGCTGAAGAAACTTAATGCGAGACTTAATGGGTAATTTAATGTTAGATTTTATGTTAGATTACAGTACTGTTGCCAACGAGTAAATGAGAGGCTTCTGAGGTGTTAGTGACCGAATACCTCATGCATGCATGCAAAGAGCTCCATCACTTCTAATGCCTGCGAACTTCAAGGTCAAGGCGGTACAGGAGGGGGTTGTCAACATCATATTCATTAATACTTGTGAATGTTATTGAGAATTCACGGTCGGGGCGGAGGGAAGGTTGAGGACGAGTGCGTGACTGATCGCGTTCGACGGCTTAGAGCAAAGCGAATTCTCTTTCACGCTGAAAGATTTTGGACAAATTTACGTCTTATTTAGGAAGGTTGAGGTCGAATTCATACGTATAAGGTTTGGATGGCTAAAGATGAATAACGATCTTCTAAAAAGAAGTTTCAGACCAATTCACAGTCGAGAGTTTGGTAAGGTTAGGAGATTGGGGTAAAGTTATTGGAAATTTCATAAAATGTAAATGGTTTTGGGCATTTAATGTTCGATAAATGATAATTGACGGAATTGAAGTTATTAATAGTTATTTGAATCTTGCGGCGTATTTTTTGGTTATATTTACTAGTACGGTTCTGACTTAATTCAGGACACGAACGACTGACTATCAAAAGTTACGTCCATGTTCACGGTCATGATGAGAGGCGCGTTACTGCCTATACAGCCCAGACTGGCGGTGTCGTGATTTTATGATTTTTGACGTTGTAGGTTGTGCTTCGACGTCTGGGGAGTGTGCAGTAATGTTGTGCTACATCTCGGGACTGTGCAGTAATGTTGTGCTACATCTCGGGACTGTGCAGTAATGTTGTGCTACATCTCGGGACTGTGCAGTAATGTTGTGCTACATCTCGGGACTGTGCAGTAATGTTGTGCTACATCTCGGGACTGTGCAGTAATGTTGTGTTACATCTCGGGACTGTGCAGTAATGTTGTGCTACATCTCGGGACTGTGCAGTAATGTTGTGCTACATCCCGGGACTGTGCAGTAATGTTGTGCTACATCTCGGGACTGTGCAGTAATGTTGTGCTACATCTCGGGACTGTGCAGTAATGTTGTGTTACATCTCGGGACTGTGCAGTAATGTTGTGTTACATCTCGGGACTGTGCAGTAATGTTGTGCTACATCTCGGGACTGTGCAGTAATGTTGTGTTACATCTCGGGACTGTGCAGTAATGTTGTGCTACATCTCGGGACTGTGCAGTAATGTTGTGCTACATCTCGGGACTGTGCAGTAATGTTGTGCTACATCTCGGGACTGTGCAGTAATGTTGTGTTACATCTCGGGACTGTGCAGTAATGTTGTGCTACATCTCGGGACTGTGCAGTAATGTTGTGCTACATCTCGGGACTGTGCAGTAATGTTGTGCTACATCTCGGGACTGTGCAGTAATGTTGTGCTACATCTCGGGACTGTGCAGTAATGTTGTGTTACATCTCGACTCTGTGCAGTAATGTTGTGCTACATCCCGGGACTGTGCAGTAATGTTGTGTTACATCTCGGGACTGTGCAGTAATGTTGTGCTACATCTCGGGACTGTGCAGTAATGTTGTTACATCTCGGGACTGTGCAGTAATGTTGTGTTACATCTCGGGACTGTGCAGTAATGTTGTGCTACATCCCGGGACTGTGCAGTAATGTTGTGCTACATCTCGGGACTGTGCAGTAATGTTGTGCTACATCTCGGGACTGTGCAGTAATGTTGTGTTACATCTCGGGACTGTGCAGTAATGTTGTGCTACATCTCGGGACTGTGCAGTAATGTTGTGTTACATCTCGGGACTGTGCAGTAATGTTGTGCTACATCTCGGGACTGTGCAGTAATGTTGTGCTACATCTCGGGACTGTGCAGTAATGTTGTGCTACATCTCGGGACTGTGCAGTAATGTTGTGCTACATCTCGGGACTGTGCAGTAATGTTGTGCTACATCTCGGGACTGTGCAGTAATGTTGTGTTACATCTCGGGACTGTGCAGTAATGTTGTGCTACATCTCGGGACTGTGCAGTAATGTTGTGCTACATCTCGGGACTGTGCAGTAATGTTGTGCTACATCTCGGGACTGTGCAGTAATGTTGTGCTACATCTCGGGACTGTGCAGTAATGTTGTGCTACATCTCGGGACTGTGCAGTAATGTTGTGCTACATCTCGGGAGTGTGCAGTAATGTTGTGCTACATCTCCGGACTGTGCAGTAATGTTGTGCTACATCTCGGGACTGTGCAGTAATGTTGTGCTACATCTCGGGAGTGTGCAGTAATGTTTTGCTACATCTCGGGACTGTGCAGTAATGTTGTGTTACATCTCGGGACTGTGCAGTAATGTTGTGCTACATCTCGGGAGTGTGCAGTAATGTTTTGCTACATCTCGGGACTGTGCAGTAATGTTGTGTTACATCTCGGGACTGTGCAGTAATGTTGTGCTACATCTCGGGACTGTGCAGTAATGTTGTGCTACATCTCGGGACTGTGCAGTAATGTTGTGCTACATCTCGGGACTGTGCAGTATAATGTTGTGCTACATCTCGGGACTGAGCAGTAATGTTATGCTACATCTCGGGACTGTGCAGCAATTTTGTGCTTCTACAGCTGGCGACTGTACAGTAATTTTGTGCTTCTACAGCTGGCGACTGTGCAGCAATTTTTTGCTTCTACAGCTGGCGACTGTGCAGCAATTTTGTGCTTCTACGGCTGGCGACTCTGCAGCAATTTTGTGCTTCTACAGCTGGCGACTGTGCAGCAATTTTGTGCTTCTTCAGCTGGCGACTGTGCAGCAATTTTGTGCTTCTACAGCTGGCGACTGTGCAGCAATTTTGTGCTTCTACAGCTGGCGACTGTGCAGCAATTTTGTGCTTCTACAGCTGGCGACTGTGCAGCAATTTTGTGCTTCTACAGCTGGCGACTGTGCAGCAATTTTGTGCTTCTACAGCTGGCGACTGTGCAGCAATTTTGTGCTTCTACAGCTGGCGACTGTGCAGCAATTTTGTGCTTCTACAGCTGGCAACTGTGCAGCAATTTTATGCTTCTACAGCTGGCGACTGTGCAGCAATTTTGTGCTTCTACAGCTGGCGACTGTGCAGCAATTTTGTGTTTCTACAGCTGGCGACTGTGCAGCAATTTTTTGTTTCTACAGCTGGCGACTGTGCAGCAATTTTTTGTTTCTACAGCTGGCGACTGTGCAGCAATTTTGTGCTTCTACAGCTGGCGACTGTGCAGCAATTTTGTGCTTCTACAGCTGGCGACTGTGCAGCAATTTTGTGCTTCTACAGCTGGCGACTGTGCAGCAATTTTGTGCTTTTACAGCTGACGGCTGTGCAGCAATTTTGTGCTTCTACAGCTGGCGACTGTGCAGCAATTTTGTGCTTCTACAGCTGGCGACTGTGCAGCAATTTTGTGTTCTACAGCTGGCGACTGTGCAGCAATTTTGTGCTTCTACAGCTGGCGACTGTGCAGCAACTTTGTGCTTCTACAGCTGGCGACTGTGCAGCAATTTTGTGCTTCTGCAGCTGGCGACTGTGCAGCAATTTTGTGCTTCTAAAGCTGGCGACTGTGCAGCAATTTTGTGCTTCTACAGCTGGCGACTGTGCAGCAATTTTGTGCTTCTACAGCTGGCGACTGTGCAGCAATTTTGTTCTTCTACAGCTGGGGACTGTGCAGCAATTTTGTGCTTCTACAGCTGGCGACTGTGCAGCAATTTTGTGCTTCTACAGCTGGCGACTGTGCAGCAATTTTGTGCTTCTACAGCTGGCGACTGTGCAGCAATTTTGTGCTTCTACAGCTGGGGACTGTGCAGCAATTTTGTGCTTCTACAGCTGGCGACTGTGCAGCAATTTTGTGCTTCTACAGCTGGCGACTGTGCAGCAATTTTGTGCTTTTACAGCTGGCGACTGTGCAGCAATTTTGTGCTTCTACATTTGGGGAGTGTACAGCAATATCGGGGCAGTTGCAACGAAGTAAAAAATAAATATTCACCTCCCGCATCTGCAATTACAGTTGAGATGCGACATCAGTCATCACTTTATGACTTTAGAAATTTTTTCTTTGGCCACAAATATTTATCCTCCGGCCAGGACACTCCACAGCTCCTCGATCCTTTTCTTGTATACGTTGGGTCGTTGATCAAACGCGTAGAAAATCTATTACTCTTAATATTTCTTACACACTTGCGCACATTCCGGCAGCTTCCAGGCTTGATGACAGTTTCGCATAGAAACGAAGTAGTATTGCTGTAAACTCCCAGCCTCTCGTGTTTCTAATGAACACTGTAAATGAGAGGTAAATCTTCATGGTTACCATGTGCATTGGAAGAGAACATGCTTACGGGGGAAAATGAATCGTAAACGTTTTAGGGTAACTATAGAGCTCTCCTAATCTCAGAAATTTTGCATCGAATTCTAAAATTGTTGGAAGGATGAAAGTTATGTAAATACTTACGTCCTCAGTTTGCCATCAATTTGAAACGTAGTACAGTAGTGTCCTAACTTTCGCGGTTCTTTGTTTCGCGCTATACCCTAAATATTCCCTGTTTCGCACTATACCCTAAATATTCCCTGTTTCACACTATACCCTAAATATTCCCTGTTTCGCACTATACCCTAAATATTCCCTGTTTCGCGCTATACCCTAAATATTCCATGTTTCGCACTATACCCTAAATATTCCCTGTTTCGCGCTATACCCTAAATATTCCCCGTTTCGCACTATACCCTAAATATTCCCTGTTTCGCACTATACCCTAAATATTCCCTGTTTCGCGCTATACCCTAAACATACCCTGTTTCGCACTTTCGCCGCGGAAAATTGCGTGTCGGGCGATATTTCACACTTTCGCAGCGACCGATCGCACTTTCGTCGCGAAAAATTGCGTGTCGGGCGATATTTCGCACTTTCGCGGCGAAAAATTGCGTGTCGAGCCCAGTAGGTTGACCAGTGACCACTATAACAATGCATCAATTCCATCATACATACAGTGTAGGTAAGGTGTTTTTATTTTACGTACGATTGTTTTTCATAATAGAATGTATTTGTTTTTTGTTTGTTGTTGTTTGTTTTTGTATTTTTTATATGTAGGTTGAGGTATTTTATGGATAGATCCAGAACCGATTATTATTTTTTCCATAGGGTCAATGCCCCCACTTTGGCGGTTTTAACTTTCGCGCCGATTTTTTGGCACCAATTAGGCGCGAAAGTTGGGGCACTACTGTATAATATTTTAAGTCGTGCTTACATGTGAATGATTATTGCGTAATTTTAGTTTTCATGTATAATTGTTTTATTTTGAATAAAGCTTCAAAGCGTATACGACAAACGATCAAACTTACCGTGGTTCTGAACGTTTACAAATGGTGGCCTAACGCCGTGAAGAGAAAAGATTCCGCCTGCGTCTACGAGGAAAGCAGTTGCTTCAAAATTGGACGGGACAACAGAATGGCACTAGAGTGTTTCTGCCTCGCCTGGCTCAGCGATGCAGAGACGGGAATTTCGTTTTGGCATCACGCTTGACATCGATCGAGGACTTTCGCTGTACGGTAACTAGTCTTTAACCTACGAAAATGTAGCCTTGTTGGAATACTCTTGGCGTCGGTGCTAAGGCTGGAAATTCTCCAGCATTTCCAATGACGCGAAGCGAAAGGAAAATTAACAAATTTGGATTTGTCTCATGGAGGTTCCCCGTAGAGTTGAAGGAAATTGAACTTATTTCGACCACCACTGTAGTATCGTCAGGCGTTTCTGTCTCCACATGCAAGGTGGATATTCTGTCCAAAGCTTCATGTCCGACTTCAAATTCGAGTATTCTATGTAGACGGTTTTTCACCACGCAGAACAGATTCAAGGTTGATGAAAAACTTTGATCGGAACAGATAAAACTACTTGATATGTTTCAATTTTTTACTTTTCTCGAATACAAGCCACGGAAGTGCTCATGGTAAAACGCTTCCAGGTGCTGTGTTCATCAATACACATTTTCTAAATTAAAGAAGCTTTTTACTTTGAAGTTAGCTGGATGTCGCTGCAGCTATTTTATGATAGAAGTGAGACAGTCGCCACTTAGAGAAGTCGTTTCTGTAAAAGTTCAATAATGAGGATAGTTTGAAGCAACTAAGACAGTTGCTGTGGCTTTCTGCGCTCATTGCGATGAACGGAATAATTTGGTGCTATCTAAGTACAACTTAGCTTCATATGTGTTTTTTTGTCATTCTTTGTTCAATATTTTGTATTGTTTCTGGGTGCAAATTTTCGTTATCTTGCATTGAGTTAGATCTCTTCCAGTTATTTCAAACATGAATTGTTTCCGCTGACCAGCTTGTTCACCTCTTTCACTGCTTCTGGGTTCTGTGCATTCACACAGTTGACGAAATTCATCGAAACAGTATTGATATTTATTGATTATTTTTTTCCTCTTTGTGTGGGAAATTACGGGCTCATCTCTAAAAGAAAAAGTAAAAGAGCTGTGCGGAATAGACGCGCTCGGGTCGTAGAGCTGTTGAAGTGAGTTTCTGGGCAGAACAATAACCTAAGGCGGGCTCATCGTATGTTCTTTTTTGTTTGAATGATCCCTCTGTAGTCGTTCTTTCAGTTTAATGTTCATCACTCCCCTCAGGGGGATACAATTATTGTATCTATGGGAACCAGCGCTCCCAGGGGGGACAGTGTGAGGGCCCGAGCTGAGAGTTAGGTAGGCCTTCTTTTTGTTGAAATAAAATGTTTTTGGTTATGTTAAGGACCACTTTTTTTCGGTTCACTACTGTCCTGTTTTTCAGCACCTCTGACTTTCTTCTTCAACTTTTGGCTTATTTCATGAACTTCTTTCCCATCTTACTGTTTCTATGCCCTTTCTGCATAGATTCCTCATTTTCTTATCTCCATACTAAGTGGTGCCTTCCTCCTTCCTCTCTTCGATACGCTCTATTTTTGCAGCGGTTAGGGAGGCTTAAACTAACTTATAATCTAATCTAATCTTCTCAGCTTACTGTTTCTATGCCCTTTCTGCATAGATTCCTCATTTTCTTATCTCCATACTGAATGGAGCCTTCCTCCTTCCTCTCTTCGATACGCTCTATTTTTGTAGCGGTTAGGTAGGCTTAAACTAACTTATAATCATAATCATAATCATGTTCATCAGTATTGCACTGTTTCGCTCCTGTGTAACAATTACGGCGAGAGACCTAACGTCTTCTTGCTCGGCTAGGGGGAATTCCTTACACTCCTGGTCTGGAGTTCATTATCATTGAACTATTGGTCTTCAGTACCATGTTAATATTAGAATTAACCTTATAATAAGTTTTTATATCATTAGCATTATTGAAATTATAAAGTAATAGGTTTTCTCAAGTTCTGACTTTCTATATTTTCCTCTTAAGGACTTCATTTACTGCCTCTTGAAAAACGCCCATATGAAGTTTGAAGGTTGGTTCTGATTTAATTCTGATTGATTCATATTTAGTATAAGCCAAATGAA
Source organism: Morinoia aosen (assembly GCA_030386875.1). NCBI lineage: Eukaryota > Metazoa > Arthropoda > Malacostraca > Amphipoda > Talitridae > Morinoia > Morinoia aosen. Next base: position 19,892,389 of record CM059557.1, on the reverse strand, counting down.
GTAAGATGGAATAGGTTTTTAATATATTGACATTCACTAATCTAGCGATACTCTTTTAAAGTACACTAAGGTTTTGCCCGAGACTGCCCGTTTTATCCCGGCTCTAACGTCACCGTCCGTACTCTAAACTATAAAACCTGCCCCGTCCAGCTTTGTCTATCTTTAAATTGTCTTCCCAATGGTCCAGGAAAAACCCTGCTAATCTGAGAGGTGTGTTAAAACTCCGAAATTAACCTCGTAATCTGTGGAGGAAATAATGGAAACAATGACAGTATTACTTGGTAGGTAATATTAAATTTATGCAGCGTTTTTTTTACATTTGTGTTAGACTACCGTCATCGAAGCCTCGAGCTCCTTGGCCTGATTTGACTCTTTTAAACTAATGCACGAGAGGCCACCGAAGTGGATTAATAAGGTCTTTTCCCTCTGAAGTCCTTGCTGGAACTCAAGCCCAACATTTGTATGCACTTATTTTACATTTTACAAGTTAAAAATTGCATGAAACTATGATACCGTACAACAGTTCAACTCCAACGCATTTCTTTAGACTTTATCCCTTCGAAGTGCACCCTAATAAATATCAGGTGGACTGCCATTACGAACTATTGTACGGTATCATAAATGCCCAATGTGAGTAATACTTGAAATTAGAGGAGACATTCAAGACTGACACCTCGATCTGCATAATTGTTAGCTTTGAAAGTTTTTTTTTCACTTTCACCAAATACAACCTTAATTTGGGGAACATTGATGGTAAAGTAAGATAAAGAACCAATGTGATAGTGTGTCGGATATTCATTGCGGCAAAAATTGTGAAGTTTTCCCTGTTGTAGGCGCCTGTATACAAAAACCATTTTCCTGAATTAGGGCGCCATGTTTGCTTGCACTTAGCACTCTGTGACGTGAGCCACCGGTGGTCGCGGAGGGGATTTTCATAATGCTGCTGACCGGCGAGCATTCACAAACTCAATTTTCATAAAATACTTAATCGAAACTAAGTGATGACTTAAGCCAGTTAATATTTGCTTTTTTCAAAATTGCTTATTCCAATTGACTTGAATTTGATTTGAATGTAAACCTTCAGTCTTACCTGCCACGGTCAAAGTGATATCGAAAATCCCTTGAACAGATATTTAACGATTTAGCATTTCAAACCTCTGAGTGCAAAGTGACGGTTTTCGAGCATCGCTTATGACCGTCGCATAAATGCGCAATTAAGAAGTATCACAGTTTAATTGGCCCGGCAATCAGCTCCAGAGAGGACAGACCAAAGTCCGGATTACGGAAGCACCCGGCGAGTCCGGAAACTTCGCATATTCAGTTTGGAAAATCTTTAGCGTGCGTCATGAAAATCGACTGCGCAGAATTCTGCTAACGCTTCAATAGCGGGAAAAATTTCCCAAAAATTGAATCAGTGCATGTAAATAACATCGAAGTATCCGAGTGGATTATGTCGATATTTATATAGTCATTAATGAGAGTTCATGTATTTATGTGCTTGTGTAAGTACATATCTATAAATATAATAAATTAATCGGTTTCTGGAAACATAGCACGCTTTATGAAAAGCAAAATTCAATGGAAAATGGGATGCTTCAATTCATGTGTGCATACGCGTACGCGTACTGTTTGTGTACACAGTTATGTGTGAATGTGAATGAGAAGAAGAATTAATCGGTGCACGGCATGGGACTTGGGTGCACGGCATGGGACTTGGGTGCACGGCGTGGGACTTGGGTGCACGGCGTGGGACTTGGGTGCACGGCGTGGGACTTGGGTGCACGGCGTGGGACTTGGGTGCACGGCGTGGGACGTGGGTGCACGGCGTGGGACTTTGGTGCACGGCGTGGGACTTTGGTGCACGGCGTGGGACTTGGGTGCACGGCGTGGGACTTGGGTGCACGGCGTGGGACTTGGGTGCACGGCGTGGGACTTGGGTGCACGGCGTGGGACTTGGGTGCACGGCGTGGGACGTGGGTGCACGGCGTGGGACTTGGGTGCACGGCGTGGGACTTTGGTGCATGGCGTGGGACTTTGGTGCACGGCGTGGGACTTTGGTGCACGGCGTGGGACTTGGGTGCACGGCGTGGGACTTGGGTGCACGGCGTGGGACTTGGGTGCACGGCGTGGGACGTGGGTGCACGGCGTGGGACGTGGGTGCACGGCGTGGGACTTGGGTGCACGGCGTGGGACTTGGGTGCACGGCGTGGGACTTGGGTGCACGGCGTGGGACTTGGGTGCACGGCGTGGGACTTGGGTGCACGGCGTGGGACTTGGGTGCACGGCGTGGGACTTGGGTGCACGGCGTGGGGATTGTTAGCCATTTTTTTTCTTTAAAGTGTTTTTAGTGGAGTTTATTTTTTTAGCGGAACGTGTGAGCTTCAATGCTTTTCATTCTCACGTTTTGCATTTAGATTTTAAATATTTTCCAAAAAAGGTGCGGTTGTTGCTTCAAGCCTTGAGGTGGATGTTCGTAAAAGCATTTTCGTAAGAAACAGAGGAATTAAGTTCGATTTATTGAACGAAAATCGAGGTCATGTCGATGTTTTTATTTTTGGAGTTTTACCCGCTTTCCTCCCCGTGATTTTATTTTGGGAGTAAAGTTGAAGCAGTCGGTACACATTGTGATAATTTGAAGCATCGAATCATAAAACATCTTTTTTGGTATTCTCGCTATCGATTTTTTTGTATTCTCGCCAGTTTAAATGTTTCAACCTCGTTAATTATATCTTTTCTGCACTTTCCAGAGACGAAAATTTCAATAATTCAGTGCACTTGGGACGTTTTTTCGATGCGGATTCCATAAAGCAGTTAACAGACGCGCTGCGCTGTAGGTAATTTTTCGAAGCAACAACATCCTTAGGTCTGTGACGCTGTTCTCTAATTCGTTCTTTTTCTTTTTTCCGGAGGAGGGATGACTTGAAGTTGACTCAAGGGAATGTAATGAAATTTTCGAGTTGTCAATTGAATAGAAAGAGGCAGGAGAACCTTTTATGGCTTCATTGGCTAAATTTGGTAAGATCTTCTTCCATTAACGTGCCCCGAGAAGCGTCTGTTGCCTTTGGTCGTTCGCCTTCAAATGCGCAGAACAGAAAAATAGCGAGTGTAGTGACCAACTGTCTACACTGCTTTCAATCACATTAGTGGCCATATATTGTTCCTCCCACCCATTTTTATTTCATCACAGTTTATCTCTTCCGATCAATTTTTTTCTGCCGCTACTTATCTCTTTCAATCACTATATATTTCTTTTAATCACTATTTTTCTCTTCTTATTATTTTGCAACAGCCATTAATTATATTCACCAATGATTCATGTTTTTTGAATCCCTATTCATAGCTTTCAAACATTATTAAGTAGCCATAATTTTTATTCGTCACTGATTCATTTTTATTAGTTTTTTTTCATTTACTTGCCCAGCGTTTCTCATATGGAACACTCATAAAAGCTGGGATATTTTATTTTCACTTTGAAAAAAAGTTATTTTCGTGTTTGTTTCACCCTACTCTGACAAGGTAACCAAAAAAAATTCTGTTCGTTTTTTGATTAGCTATTGAATGAAGTTGAAATATAGACGCAATGTGTGTAGCAACTGTTTTCAGATTCGGACAGCCAAAATTAGGAACATCAGACGTTACACAAACGCGCAACTTGCTTGGCCATCAGTTATATAAACCGGACAGCAGTGGAGAAGGATGGAAGTTTCTACAGATCTCGTTCGAGGCGACTTCACGACTTTAAAGTGGGCTCATCAGCAGCTGCATCAAGTCGGCGCATATGTCAAGTGTTTGGGGATAGTGCTGTGAATGAACGTTCTAGAACGGAAGGCGTTGGTTTCAAAATTCAAGTCGGGAGATTTGTCCATCTGTGATGAGCCTCGCGGTGGACAACCACAAGTCTTGAATGACGGAGTCCTGAATGCGACCATTGAACCGGACAGTAGTCTAACTTGTGGTGAGCTTGCAAGACATTTCAATGTGTCCGATGAAATAGTTAAACTTCACCTGAACCGTCTAGGTGAGGTATACAAACAGAACAAGTGGGTTCTGCACACGATGTTGGAAGTCCACAAGAGACAACGAGCGGCAGCTTGCGTATCGCTGCTTTCTCGTTATCGTACCATCGTACCACGGTCCGCGCCACCGACCTCTTCCACACAGTGACTGACTAGATTCTTAGTCCGTGTACTTAATTTTCATTTTCGTTTTTCAGAGATGATCTTTAACATACGTTATCTATTTTCCGAGAGTACTCGATGGTTTTAGGCAGGAACGTTTAGCGCGTAATTAATGTCTCTTAACAATGATAATCCTAACTTTTGTATTGGAAAACTGTCCATTTTGGAAAACTGCCCGAGCTGAAGATTGGGCAGGCTTTTTTGTTGAGATGGAAGAGTTTTGTTTTTTCAGGGTTTCTTATTTCGGTTCGTTGTTGTTTTTTCAGCACCTTTTTATATCTTTTTCAACTGTCATTTTGCTTCATAAGCGTCTTTAAACCTTGCAATTTCTATGTACAGGGTGTAGAAGGTACGTGTAGGGACACTTTTATTCCAGTCTAACTGGTGTCTTCCTCCTTCCCCTCTTGGAAACGCCTTTTTTGCGATTAAGGAAGCTCCAAATGACTTCTAATTTCCAATTTTCATGCTGCAGAATCTTATTCAATTTTGCTGAATCTTTATTTAAATCCTTATGAAATCCTTAAAAAACCTTAATTTTTTTCATTGAAATTAACCAAAACTGTCGAATATCTTGACGTAACGTAACTTAACCTAACTGAACTCTCCTTTAACCTTGAGTGTTTTAACCTCGAAAACGCAAAAGTTAATTCATCATGAATATCAAATAACCAACGACGCAGAATTTTGGCCTTGCACTCTAGGGCGTTTTCAGTTGGTGCTCCTATTAGAAGCAGTATAGAGGGCTTGCTAGCGCTTCAGAAGGAGCTTTTTCAGTACGTCACTTCGAAAGTAGCATCCGCAGCTGTCTCCTCAGGGGTATACAACTATTGTATTTAAGGGAATTAGCGCTCCCTGGGGGACTATGTGAGGTCCCGAGCTAATGGTTAGGTAGGCCATCTTTTTTGTTAAAATAGAATAGGTTTTTGCTTTGTTACACACCAACTTTTTTCGGTTCACTGCTGTCCTGTTTTTCAGCACCTACTACTTTCTTCTTCAACTTTTATTTGTTTCATGAACTTCTTTCTTAGCTTACTGTTTCTGTGCACCTTGAGCACAGAGTGGCCTTCCTCTCTTTGAATATCTTTGTCGTGGTAAAGGGAGGCTAAAACTTATATAAGAATCATAATCATAATCATAATAATAATAGTAATAATAATAATCATTTGCGGCTCAATATTAGCGAAAACGTCATTTTTATATGATCAAATACTCCCAAGCCAATATCTTATAGGAGCAATTTCCAAATTTTTATTAACAAAATTTTGGTGGTGAAATGATCAGGAGAGCTAGAGAGCTATACTGGGGTTTAATGATCTATCAAGTTATGCCCTCAATTAACCCTACTAGACCTGTGGCCCTGAACTCAACTGTTAAACGTTGAACCAATCAAAGTAAATTCAAACACATGGGAGAAGACAATTGTACTGACTAACCATGAGGTTTAAGCACGATTGGCTGGTTATTTTTAGTGCGGGGCCCATTTGTTTCGCGTACTTGGCTAAGTGCAGAAAATTAGGAACAGGCTGACTTGAAAATTACAGAAATATATGTGCGGTAGTCTGGTAAGACTAATGAGGATCTGAAATTGTCGTAGTCACTGTGCGCGAATGGCTTTACTTGTAAACAGTAAATGAATATTTTTAAGTTAGCAGAAGTAACTATGCAGATGAGCATAAATGTAATATATTTATTAACGTAATGCGTATATTAACCCAAGCAGTTACTAACCACAATTTTTTCGTACTTTTTCTTCCCTCTAAACTCTAAACCAAAACTGCCGAAACTTTTGTTAGTTTCTTCAGGCGTTACCCAGCCCCGAATATTTTTCCCCACACAGTTGTCGCCAATTACAAGGATACAATAAAACTAAACATAACTCAAGAAACTTTCATTATCGGCGAAATTATAATTAAAACAGGATATGTTTATTTATGGCGATACAATATTTGCCATAGTTAAATAATATGAGATAAACAGTTATCAGGAAAACAATTTATTACACAGCAGTTGTGCTATTTAAAACTACCTTTCCTTAACTTATAGTTTAACTGTTATTCTAACTGTAATTTATCCTAAAACTACCCCAACTAAAGTCAATTATATTCTTAACGTTCTAGAGTCTTTGTCATAGGTACCCATTTAAAACCGCCCCCGCATAACTATCAAGTTAACTGTATATACTGCAGAAAAAAAGTAGTCTACTCTACACTCTTAATAACTGTTGATAAAAAAAGTTTTTAGGTCATTGCCCAATGCAAAATTTTCACTGCCCACTTTTGGGTAATTTACTCACAGTTTAGGAACATCTGATCTAAACCCTGGTCCACCGAGTCCCGTATGTTCTGAGAGGGAGGATGTTTTAGTTCTGCGGAATGAGTGGCTGGAGCAGTATTGGTTGCATCGTATAGTAAGTAGTCTAAAATGTGTGTGAACGTGCTGTGTTTTCACCTTCAAGTATAGTTCTTTATCGAGCTGGAAGCATCTTAGTTTAATTTTATTAACTTATTTTTTCAGAACTTGATGTAAAATGAAATGTTGGAAGGAGAAAACTCGCGTGTTGTTCTCAAGAGATGTTATGGTAATTATAGCGGCTCTCATCCTCCAATGACAGCAGCATCAGAATTTACATCACCTCAATTTCACATTTATCGTGATACATTGTGTATGAATTCATGTTTATATTTATCGTCGTTTGTTGTGAGGAAATTCACTACTAGAATAATCATGACTCAGTGAGAGAATAATCCCTTCTAGATTTATCGTTATTTATTGTGCGAAAATTCACATGAACATTAATCGTGGGTTATCCCACGAAAGTTTGTCGCTAGATTTATGTTGAGCTTCTTTTGTTCCCATTGTTTCGTTATAGCGCACTTCCAAAATATCTAATAGATGTTTTATCCAAAAGTAATTGAATGAATTATCATTATTGAACGCATTCTTTTTCTGGAAGGTGATTTCATTTTGCGTGAGTGTCGTTTACCCTCGTTAAAATAGAATTAGCGGAAGAGGATGTAAAATGGTCTGTCACAGATTAGGGTTGACACATTCAAATTGAAATATCCTACCGTGAAATAGACCGCAAACTTTCATTGAATTCGAAACAATTGTTTACTCTTTGAAGAGGCGCCTGCACAAAACCAATTCGTCGTATGTTGGTGTTGTTTGCGCACAAATGCATCTCCTATTGAAGGACAAAGTTACCGAGAATGATTTTCCTAATCACGGGCTATTTCTTATCATGTAGTTTTTTCGTCACAACGGAATAATCGACAGACAGCAACGAAACAATGGGAACCAAATTATGCGTTGGCCCAGACTGCCTCCGATGTCTGGGTGCTTCTCGTGGATTGAATGAGCGATTTTCTGTACTTCGACTATCTTCTGTATCAGTTCTGTGTGGCTTTCTTATCGAGAGCGACGTCTTGTCCCCGGTTATTCGCGGTTATTCACATTGGTGGACAACTCAATAAGAGAGGGAGATTGGTTAGAAGTTTTCACACACTTAGAGCTCATCGCACCATCATGCGATGGTTTAATCCGTCTGATCAGTTCACAACCGTCAATAATTATAGCTTATTTATGCATTTTTAATGGAAAAATTTTAATTCTTGTGAGGGCTTATGCGTTAGGTCGTAAGCGACGGGAAATGACAGTCTACCGCTTGACTGCTAGTAAAATGATTTCGTGCACGCTAAAATATAACTTGATGTGGGTTTATTTTTTTACCTAGGTATCTAGGTGTATCTAAAAAGTCCCTGAATACTTGAGAGTAGGCTTACTTTTTGCTGCTAGCATTCAGGTACATGCAAATTTTCTTGAAATATGTTGGTAAACGTTCATATTTTTGCCACAGGTATCCATGTTTTTGTTTTTGTATACTGCATACAATCTTTAATGGAATTCTGAAATAGTGTTGAAAAATGTAAAACACGAAAAGGCTTCGTATGACCACACATGTTTTTTTAGTTTTTGGGCTAAAATGAAAACGCATTAATTTTTTTAAAATATTTTGAGGGAAGAAAGGGAAAAGTGATCTCGGAGATGTTTGTATGAATGAAATTTGTATATTTATCATTTGTTTACGCATTTCAAGTCGTTTGTTCTTTGTTCTAATCTCTGTTATCCGGTGATGGCGTCGGTTCTTTTCATAGGCATTTAAACATTTTCTCAAGAAATTACACGGCTCTAATTTTTTAATGATTGCTAAAATATATGAAGTGGAACCATTTTCGTGTACTTATTATGACAGTTTCAAGCTTTCTCTGCTTTTGTAAAATGATTTCGTGCTTGTCATAGCCGTGTGGCTTCCGAACCCGCCTCCGTGTCCCGCCTCCCTTTCGAGTCCCGGCGCTGGTGGCGATTTTCTGTGTTGGTATAGGGGAAAAATTCCAAGCACAGTACCCCACTCTACCCAGGTGTCTGAAATGGGTACCGGTCTTGACCGGGGGAAAGCGTCATGGCGTCCTGGTGTTAGTTATAATTCATTTGAAACTCCGACGTACAAGGTGATATGTATCAGGCTTGAATTGGAAGTAAAACATCCGTAGATGCCTTCATTATTATTGTACCGTACGGGTTCAAAATCAGCCTTCCATACACCGAAAGACACAAGACTAAGACTATAGGCCCTCCGACAAAGGAGATGATGGGAAATTTCCATAGAAATTCTCCGTCAAATGCAGATTAGGCCATTCTTCTTAACTTATTTCCGTGCACAGCTCGCTTCTGTTCTGCCTACGGAGCAGGGCTGTCAAGTCTTCATCTCTCTTGCCCGCAGAAGTTTTTTATTCTAGTTTTGGATCACACGCCTGACAAATAGGCTCAGGGATATTTATTTTTTCCTTGAGGTCAGATTTTATACAGTGGCGAGAGTAGGATTCATTTTCGTCAACGGGAGGAACAATTTTATACCGTGGCTGGATTAGAATCGAGTCTCTTCAAGGTGATTAGTAATTTATAATATAATTTTGTGACTGGATTTAAATTTATTTTTGCCTACATTGGGTATAATTTCACGAACTAACTTTTGACTGAACTGAATTTTAATTATATTGTCGGAATGAGGCATAACGTTATAAAAATTCGTCGAGCCTGAATTAGATGTTGATGTAGCTCTTCAAAGTTGACAATATTGTTGTCAATTGATGTAGTGACTGAATTAAGTTATGTATATGTACTTGACTTGGGCTGAAATTATAATTTAGTGTTATGCATGGGTTAGAATTTACGTTACACTTTTTCCCGTATGAAAATAAAACGAACTTCGCTCAACTACTTACACGAGGAAGAATGCATGAGTAAGGCGGTAATTTTGGAGGATTTTTTGGAGCAAATTCCTCATTTGGTACTTAGCACAGATTTTGGGGTTGGGTATTCTGAAACCATCAAGAAAAATATTTGTCGAAAATAATAATTAGAGGACGCGATAAAGAGGCATAATTTATCACTCATCCAGTTTCCTACAATAAACGATTTTAGTTTTTCTAGCCAACATCTTCCCAGTCGGGAAGTGCTTCGATTTTTATTCTTGTTATTCATATTCAACAACAGCTAAGCGTATTGCTCTCATCATTGCCGTGCAGACAACATTCTAAAGCAGCTACACGCCTCCAAAAAAATCATAGAAACAAGAAGGTTCCAAAGTTATTTCATTTGCCATATGCCCAGCATTTCATCAACGTGGCTGCGTAGATCCTGACCGCACGAGATTTGCTGGCATCACTGAGGGCAGAGCGGCTCCAGAGAGGCAACAAATTCCGCGTACGCGCGTTTGTGTCTCCCTTTTATCTCCGTAGCTCATGCTCGCACACGCACACGTCTTCTGTAAGGGAGAACACAATCTAGAGGGCTTTCTACTGAAAGTATCATGCATTACACGGGTGCGGGAACGGTGCGCTGATGATCTAATGCCGGGTCAAAATTTATTGTTGAACTATGTGATGAATCGGGAGCTTTCCACTTGCTGTGAAAGGTTCCGACGTAATCGGGAAGATTTTTAACATCGGGTGCGGTGTATGCATGTTTCTTGATTATGGTGGGAGCGTCTAACTTCGAAATGAAGAGTGAAGACTACGTACTGAAGAAACTTTGATTAGTTTGGGATTTGCTTGTGGCGGCTGTGATTTGCTTGCTTGTTTGCTTTTTTTTATTGTTTTAACTGCCACACTATTCTTATAGTAATAACTTAGTGAAAAATTTAACTCTAAATTTCAATAGGAACGATAGGCAAAATTTTGAAGTCAGTCTGTTTCTGGTTACGATTTGTTACATTACCATTTCACGAAGAGTATTTCCGATTTACTCTTTAGCTTGTGCTCCAGAATTCGTGTAACTCAACCAATGAAAGTACATTCTCACTCAACGAGTCACCAATGGCTTAGTTTTTCATAAAAGTGTATGGTAAAGTGGAATTAAAGAACATCATCTGGTGGCGTGTTTTTACATGTCAAACGAAGAAGAGCATCATATTAAGCATATTAAAAGTGGGTACATCATTTATTCGTTCGTGAATTAATATTTCATGCACTTGAAATTGATGAGAAATATTTATGCTGCTTTACGTACCAGTTGTGACAAAGCAACAGTTTCGACGGTACAGAATTGTTAAGGCTCGAGTGTGAGACTCTATCATTGATGTACAACCCTCGGTTCTTGCCTCTGTTAGCTGCGATCCAACTTTAGACTCTGCGATCCAAGTATTCTAGTCTTTAGTGACCGTCCGATGTGTTGATTGAATTTTTAGGTCCTGAAAGGTTAAAGATCCGTCCGATGAATCCTAGGGCGATCTTGAGCCGCTGGATGTATGTACGTTCCGGGAACGGAGGTACTGGAGAGTGCCTCATATTGTTGGTGATTATTGTGTAGCTGTATCTAAGCTACGCTTTCTCAGTACTGGGGTTTCTCATACTTTGGTCATTTGTTGTAAAATTGTATCTAGACTACGCATTTTGAGTGTTCTGGTGTTCTTTCTATTCTTAGCGCGTGCTTTTGCTGTGAAGTTGTATCTAAGCTACGCTTTTTAAGCACAGCCAGGTGTTTCTCATGTTCTTAGTGCGAGTCTTTCCTGTGTGTTGTCTGTAGGATTCGCCTTTTAAGCACTGGTGTTGTATTTATTGCGTATTTTAATTCAAAACAATTGCTAGTTTTAGGTGAAAAAAAACCTTTTATTGGTTGTTTAAAGCAAAAAATTTCACAGGCAAAAATGGTCTACGACCCACGAAAGCTGGGTCTCAAGACATATTTTCACTCATAAAGAATGATCGAAATAAATTTGTCAGTACGCTGTTATCAACTATAGTTCTGGCTCGCTTTAGAATTAAGCACGGCTATAGAAAGAATTTCATTACCAAAATGCGAAACAATCCTTTAGCAACGGCGTTAGCGCCGTGTTATTGATGTATAATATTTAGCGCTTTAATTATATTCTTGATTATTTGTTAAAACATTGTTAAGTCCTCATAATTTAATTTATTTTGCGTTTTGATATTTTTACCAGTGTTTTAATTTCAGTCGAGGAAAACAACCAGTAAGGCCTTCGGGCTGAGCGAGCAAATTATCATCATGAAAGTGACATTCAATACTCGCGTATTTAATTTTTCCCTTGCAAAGACACGATGTTCAAGTAAAACATAAACAATCGTTTGCTCAACGGACAGGATTTGTTGGAGAACCTAACCTGATGTCTGCTTTGTGGTGGTTCGTGTTCGTTACCGCCATGCTCTAGTCGAAAATAAAGATAGTGGTAACAGTGAACTGCCATAATATCTTTCAGTGTTTGGGCTGGATGTGTTACCTTGGGTTGACGCAACTCTGTGTGGGCATTTGCTCATCTCCACCTCGCAATGCCATTCGTGAAAGGGACATTGGTGGTTTACGCTGGATAGCAAAGTGTTTCTGTGCATGTGACTTGTCTTGAATGGTGTTACTTACCGAATCGTAGGTCGAACGCATTGATTAATCACTAACACCATCACTATTGTAAAAGGAGCCGCGTCCGACGCTCCGTCCGTCTGATTGACCCCCTCTTGATTATGGTATCTAGAATACGCAATGGTCTTATTTTTAAAAATGGAAATTTTCTATGGAGCTTTCTCTGTTGAAACTCGTCATTTTGCTTTGATACTTTTAATTGATAATGCAAAAAGAAAGGTTTTAAATTCGTTCTACGTGGATACCACTTGGTATAAAGCCCAAGGTTTTGGAACTTGAGTTATTGTTTTCGAAATTGTGATTTTCTTGAAAAGCTTCGAAGAGATAATAGACGACATTTCAGAATAAAATTCCGGCCAAAGAGGCCACCATGGATAGGAACGGGCCCAACTATAAGAGAGAAGCATTAAGAAGGACGCCGAAGGCTATCGGACAAACAACGCGAAAAGGTAAGACGAAGCAATGCTGCTCGCCAACGAGAAGCTAGAGCTAACTTGACCCTTAAACGGCATTTGGACATTGTACGAAATTGTTTGCGGGCCGTGTGCACTAGTTTACGTAAAAGTGGAAAGGGGCAGTGAATAAATCACTTCGACTTGAGAGCGTGCGTGTTGACTATGCGACTTCGAATTTGCTCTCATATGATGTCAGGCTACTTAATTTCTCAATGCAATGAAATTAAACCTCAGTTTAAACAGGCTGTACAGTATCCCTATTCTTTACAGTAGAACTCTTTCACAAATTAATAAACACGCTTATCATCAGTATTCTTTAGTGCGAGCTCAACACCATTTGGAAGAATTGTTCAAAATTTGGTCTACGTCCGATTTTTATAGATTTGTTTCATCTTGCTACATTTGAAAACATTTTCCTCCCCTTCGCTGCACCAAAGAATCCCGTTTCTCCCACTCCAACTTTATGCGCATTAATAATGCATGTTTTCTTCCTCCCCATGAAAGCTAAAGCAGTCGATATATCGCAAGACATGGGAATTTCTATTTTTAATTTCAGTGGGAGTATTGGCCTCTCATTGCGCATCCTGCTACATGGCGGTCTTTCGTTTTAATTGCAAAGCGGCGGTGCTTGATGACAGAGATCGCTGGCGCGAGAAATGGCGTTTCTTTTCACCTTCCTCTTCGGTCTGCCTGTCTTATCTTCCGTGCACCTCGTTGGTGGCATGTTGTTGCAGGAGAGCAAGGTCGAATGTGCGTACCCAGAGTTAAGAAACATTCAGAAAGTTAAATTGTATGAAACTCTTACTTTCGTAGCTCCTTACATCTTGCTCTATGCTAATCAAAAAAATTCCTTCAGTGCTATTAATGTTCAACAAGTAGGTACCGCTGTGGTGGTAAGAATCTGCTTTTTTGTAACGACAACGAGTAGCCGGAGTTCAAGCGAAATGTGTACAGCAAAATTCAATGATAATAATTCATTTAAAATTCAGAACAAAAGCCGTAGCATTTAGTGCATTGAGATGAAAGCGTAACGCTGCAAGTTACACGACACAAGCACCCAATGCAAAAATAATGCATGGCTCCTCAAGGGGATACAGCTATGGTATCGATGGGAGTCAGCGCTCTCAGAGGGAATATGTGAGGTCCTGGACTGAGGGTCCTTTTGTTGAAATAGAAGAGGCTATCTATTTTGTTACGGACCATCGTTTTTCTGTGCACTGTTGTCCATGTTTTACCGCACTTACTGCTTTCTTGTTCATGCAATTTTTTTAAACTTTTCGTTTCTATGCACCTTGTGCATAGATTCTACGTTCCCTTAAGTCCATACTGAATGGTGCTTTCCTCTTTCCTCTCTTTTGAACGCATTTGTTGCCGTTAGGGTGGCCTATACTAACATCTAATTTAATCTTATAATTCTTGGACTTTTCCATCTTTTTCCAGCATCATTAAAGGCTTCTGACACATCCCATGTGTCACCATAACACTCTACCTGTTTGTGAAACGAAAGTTTCAATAGGAGTTAGATAAACTTGAAGAATCCAACTCTTTGTTGGAGTTGCAATTGAAGTTTGAAAGCGTTTGGTATTTTTTTTACTTGTAATAAGATTAAGGCAAAAATAAGCACAAATGATTTTCCTTTTACTGTAATTGATTTTCCTGATTTTCCTGATTTTTCTACTGATTTTTCTTTTACTGTTATGAGAAGTTTTTGAATTTGTTCTTTTGTTGCTTGAAATTGGAAAAAGTATGGTTGACATTCGTTGTATCGAATTTTTGTACTGACGTACTTGGTGGGAAAGGCTCGACGTATTTGCATAGAAAGGCATTGTTTTGTGTTTTTGGCATCTTTACATGCTGGCCCACTTTGAAATGAGGATTTGAAAACCATTTGCTGCTTGAGCTTGCATATTGTGTAATCATTATTGATTAAATGTTATTTAACTAGTTCCGACGAAGTTAAATTTGAAAGTGTACGTTTTCGTCGACAGAAAGGAGAATCGCCAAGTATATTTGAACTGGAAAAAGACAAGTTTTCAAATTTTTAATTCGATATATACATTGCAAAAGAAGACTGGCGACATATGCTTTGCTTAAATTAGAACTTCATCACCTTTTTTGATAAATCATTAGTTTCTGGATTTTTTTAAATATCCTACTGAGTCGTGATTCCTAATTGAATTAGTTCTAGTTTATTCGTCATGCTAGCCCCTTCACCATACTCCGATAATTATCGGAGTATGGTTATAATTTAGCATCTAAATTATAATTTAGCATCCAAGCATCATCGCTGCGCTTGGCGCTAAAACTAAACTTCACGATGTTGTTTTCCGGGATGCTGTTCAGACGCTGTGTGATGGAGACGAGACACCATGTTTGAACTACACCTTCCCTGCGTCCGTGAGACAGATGTTTCAAAAGCCCTGACGCTGTGTAAAGATATTGTCTTGCCTTCTGCTTGATGGTGCAGGAAGTAGGGTTACCAGATTGGCTGCTTTTGTGGCCAAAATCTAAAAGTTTTCGGTGTTTTCAAATCAAATTCAGTCACAGAGACCACACTGCATTCGATAGCCCAGATGTGTTGCTTGAAATGAGAAAAGTCTTTGTTGTCGAATGTTGTTTGAAATACGTCCAATTTGAGGATAATAACCAGAAAACTAGCCAGCCCTGTACCAAAGACATTTATAAATAATCACAGTTAAAATTAGCATATACATATTTCTTCGAGTCGCAGAGCCATAATTTCGAAAAGCTCATGCAGTTTTCAATTTAGTAGGTAAAATGCGCTGAATTTCCACGTGTAGAATTTATCAGTTATGCTGCCACGCCTCAGGCGGGTTACGGACGTCAACGTACGACCAAATAACGATTTTTTGCCCGCAAATCATTGGAATTTTTGGTGCAGAATTTAGTACACAGGTGCCAAACGAACAGAAAAACTGAAACGTGCAAAAAGTGTTGATTGATGCCAGTCCGCTCACGCTAAGATAGATAACATTCATTTTGTGAAATCAGCGTCCGAACTTTCGATTGTGACTAAAAAGTAAGAGTAGGAAGGACGTGGGAATAATGTACAGAAATTTACCGGGGCAAAGTTTTTATGTTAGCTCTGTAGTTGAAGGATTTTTGTAGGCATTTGGGGCAATTCCTGTCTGTAATTCATTGTATGTCTGCCTCTTAAAGAAGTTCTGACTGTAGTAAGTATGGGCACTCGTGCTCCTAGCGGTTAGATGTGAGGTAACGATCTGAAAGTTAGGCCGTCTGGCTTTTATTTATACACTGTATATAGAATAGGCTTTTCTGTTTTGTTATGAGTGATCTTTTTTTTTCAATTCACTAATGCCCTTTTCCCAGCACTAATTACATTCTTCTTGAACTTTCTTCTTGTTTCTAACTTTTTTCCATCTTGCTGTGTCTATATGCGCAGGGCGTGGGACATGTCTTGTGCATAGATTGCCTATTCTCTGAATCCCATGTAAATGGTGCCTCCCTGTTTCTTTCATAGGAACACCTTCGTTGTGATGATGGACGCTTAAACTAATATATATGATATAATCTAAATCAATAAATATCTTTAGGCAATATTAATATGTTTTGTCTTCTTTCCAGAATTCAGTGCTTCTGTGAAGCGGCACAAGGGTGAGAGGAAAGCACCCGTGAAGATATTCCTAGTTGCTCCCTTCTGACCATCTCGGTTTTCGGAAGTTGACTTGGATTGCGTGAGACAAATTATAATAACTCTTTAGTGCATGCAGTAATTTCTTTGATTAAATGATACGGACGCTTAGAGCATTTATTATAGGAAATCTCTCATCTCTTTTATTAGTTGGCTTTTCATGTCTATAGCTGCGTTTGTAGATCAGCTGATATCAGAGACACCCTGGAGCGAAATATAAACGTGTATAAAACAATTTTGGCATTTAAATGTTGAGTCTATTGCAAAATTCATGTAATTTTCAACGTTAGATCCCTGAATACTTCTGTTTTTGTTAAGTACCTCTGTGCCCATCAGAATCTCTCCCGTCTGTACTGGTGCAAACATCTGAATTTCAGCCCTAAACGCAAGCTATATGTACAAAAATCTACTCGTACATTTTGGAAATCGAATATTTGGTGCACATTTGGAAATGGCTTTGGAAATCGGGATCCTAACATCAAACTTTTTTCAGTTTTTGATACCGACTCAGCATGAGCTAAAATGACCGAACCTAACCTACATTGATTGATGAAAACATTTGAAGCTTATTTTTTAGTAAGACGTGACGGTATCGTGGCGTCAGGTGGCTATTTTTGCCTCGGCAGTTTCAAACGCTCATGGCTTTTTCTCGTAGAACGCCTCTTATAAAATAATAATAAAGTATCAAATAAATCAATCCCCTTTTGTTTAAAAAAATAGTGGATATCGATGCAAATGGGTCGGACAGTGTTAATGAGGTCGTACATGAGAAAGAAAATTGAGCTTGAAAATAGCTCATTTTGCGGGGCCCCTGCTGCGATGTACGAACCGAAAAGCCCTCGGATCTCAAAAGGTTTCCTGTGATGGGTAAAACTGAAGTTCAATATTTAATTCGAATTGAAAAACGACTGTGGTGAGCGGCATTGAAAATAGCAAACATTAACTGGATTGTTATTTTACTTAGTTTTTGTTGAGTATTTATAAAGATAGAGATAATGACTGCAGGGCGCAGGGCAGTCAGCAGCATTATGAAAATCGACTCAGAAACCTCAGAAACCCATTATCGACTGGGTACATTCGCAGGAATGGGTTAACTTGCGACAAATTTGCATTAAAATTGATGGCTGAAATGTAAAACTCGACTACACCATTGATTCTCGAATAAAACCCTTAGCGGAAATACTTTATCCACATATACTTATAGGTATAAAAATAAATAACTAGCCTTCATACATATTACATCGTTATGAATGAATCATCTGATTTTCTTGTTCGTTTGATGGAAAAATCTGACCTTTCAATCGAAGCAACCTGATTTATCACCCAATTATCCATGCAGTCCTCTTTTCTTTTCCATACAATTATTTGAGCGAATGCAGGACCGCTCCACACCAGCGCTCATCGGCACGACTTCCATCCCTCACCCTTCCTGGGCGTAGTACAGATCTGTTCAAGTGAATCAGCACTACTATACGAACATGCAACTAAAAATCATTACCGCTCCACGCTAGCGCTCATAGGCGAGTCAAAATCGATATTGATACATGAACATCCAAGTAAAAATCAGTACTACTATGCAAAAACATGTAGGTTAAATTAGAACTACAACATGAACATGCAAAGAGAACTTGCAACTACATAACATAAATGCAACCACACCCATACCTACACCTCATATGGGCTCGTGAGACCCTTCAGAAGTCAGGTATATAGTTTACATTTCAAGAATCAAACCCACAAACGATCATCAGCCTCAGTCAAAATACATACACTTTTAACGCCTGCTTCCAGCGTAACCTTTCTACTACCTTATTCACTTCAAGAAGAACCCACCTAACCTAGTTAGCACTTCATTTACGTAAAGAAATTCCTACTTTTAACCTTCCTACCATCTCATTACCGCCAAGAAGTACCTACTCGTATTTAACCTAAGCCTTCATAAAATATACAAATACCATGAACACGTTCTACTAATACCATGAACACGTTCGATGCACACGTTCATTTTATTTTTTCAATTTTCTGCACCCTCCAGAGGCCCAGCGGGTCTACAAGCAATATGTCCCCTCCACAAAAAGTCCAAGATTGTCAGCTAACACCTGCAATAGATGCACAAGTGTGCATCGTTCCACTCATTTCATCCCTTTTATTTGTTTCCATTTTCTAGCCTCGACCCGGCACACCCTCTGTTGAACTCTCCTTTGTACTGCCCGACCGACCTCTTTGAACCGCAACTTAATTCTTGAAATGACGTTCCTAATGAGATTTCTAACATTAGAGGCATGAATTATTGTCTAAATTAATGAGGTAACATGATTTTAAATTGTGGTTTCTATAACTCGTTTCTTAGAAATTTTCGACCGAGAATACAAACTTGCACTCCAGGGACGAATTAGCCCTAATGACATTCAGATCAAGGTGGAACTTTTCGGGTGGTAATTGATGCTAGCATTTTATCGCGGACAATTTCTACTAAGTTTAGATCGCAGCAATTTGATACAAGTAGTACATTAACATAATAATGATATGGTCGCTCACTTCCTACTTTTAGCTATCATCACTAACAACACTAACGTATCCAACACCTGGCTCTCAATCGCCAAGTTGACTAGAAATCGATACTTGCAGTTGTTTGGTATGCAGGCGAGCTTTTCTACGTATTCTGTCATCAAACTTTCAGACTGGATTATTATTTTCAGTCGAATGGACACCAAGTAAATCCTTAATTGAATCATTAAATTAAAGCAATTTTTCCCAAATTCGGATGACTCACATACCAATTGTTGAGCCATTTAAGATAATATAAGACTAAATAACTTCTCTGAAATTGAAGAGACTTCTATGCTCAAGAGTTCATTACATGTGCAATTTAGAATGATGTATTTCGTTTCTGATTATGTTTTCAATTCAATGAAGAGTGCTTGAATTCCTTTCTTAGTTCTTTTTTACTTCAGATGCCTGATGATTTTAATAATATAATCAAGTGAGAATGGAGCAATTGTTCCTCACTGCTTTTGGTTTAATTTTAGATAACTGAAGCTTGAGTAAGAATGAATATAATTGATGTACTAACACGTGATTAGACCCACAATTTTAGTTCCCATAAAATTGGCGGAAATTCGGAAACGCCATCAGGCGAGCAAGATCTGAACCTAGGCAACCCTGCATTACTATCGTAATCTAACAAATTCACAGGCTAGGTTGCAGTGCTATAATTTCGATTTGAACCATCGATCATTCTAGCATTCCAGAGCATGGTATTAATATACTTCAACGCCGATCCAGATAAAATTAATGCCTTAATCCACCTATTTTACGAGTAATCTGAACACCAAGGTTCCGTAGTGAACCTTTGTGTCGCCAAGTTTCCTATTTTGTTTTAAGAAAGGTGAAATTGAAGGTCTTCAAGAAAAATTACCAACATTGTAACCGTATTATACGATACTTTAATGACAGCACCCAGTGACGTGTGCTACTCTGTTCTTTTACTTCTGTTGAATGTATCTAGCTCAGAGTTGGTTATTGACGCAGGTCGACGTACTCACAATATTTACTACGCATTTTTAGACGTTCGTACTGTATGGATGCACGTGTGATGGTAAATTGCCTCATGCCGCTCGATTGTGCGCACAGATTGCTCCGACAGAATAGAGCGTGGGCATACAAAGCTGTTAGAATTTTCTGCTAGTTTTAGGAACTTTCAAAATGATGGGGAAGTATTATAGGTAATTATATTTTTTCCCGTGGATGACTTGTTATTTGGGGATATGGTTGTATAGATAATTTGAGTTTGAGGATACCGTGAGTGTGTTCAGTGAAGCTTATGACCTTTTGGCACTTCAGCCTTGAGCAAATGCTTCACTATCAGCGACAACTTATATTATTTGTTCATTGAAGCGCTTTCTAAAGTGGGCTTAAAAACTTTTTCCTCAAGTTCATGAATTGAGTATTTCTGTGGAAGATTTTTTAGTCTATTTTAGTAGGCGCTTGAAAAATCTTTCTGGTAATGACTACTTTATCAACTTCAATTTAGACAAATGATATTTTGTCGAAGGCCACAAACCTTCTTTGCATTATTTATAATGTCAATGTATATATTCGTGCCCGCAATAGATAAGCAAAAATGTCGTACGCGGTACCGCGTTGATTGCATTTTGATACTAAAGGGAAAGTTCAACTCGCGAATTAATTTTTTACGTCATAAGTTCCTGCCGATCTCCTGTTAATTGAAGGCAAAATTTATTGAATATCCATCAGCTGTTTCTTCGTTCTTGAAAATCTCGCGCTTCTAACACAAATTTCAGACGAGCGAATTCTTCGTCGCACTCAACTGAGGGGTTCAGTTCTTAATTTTACGAAAGTTCTTAGGTTTCAGTAATCTTCATTATTGCAATCATTTATATTTTTTTTCTTTTCTATATTCATTTTGATCTACTGCAAAATATTAAAAATAACAGTCCAAATGGGGTTGTTGGGATATTTCTAGGTAATAGCTGTATACTTCGTGTACTAATTTCTTAGCATTTTGTGCTGAGATGAACCACTTCATAAGTAGACTGAATCATAATCGGTGACCCGAAGGCTAAAGCAAGTTAGTGATTAAATCCTTTAATATGGCTTTAATTACGCATATTTTTTGTCACTGAAAATGCAAGTCACTTTAGCACTTCAAAGCTTTTTGAATTTAATATTTTCTAGAGCGGAGTTGGAAATCTCCGGGCCCATTAAATTTTGTGCTAGTTTATCCTGCTTGTTTCATTTCTAACATGTTGAACATGTCCCTGCAAGATTCCGAATAGAAATTTTGCAGCACAATGCTGTCATTTGAATTAGCCACCGATCATTGATTCCCAATAATAATTAGCGCGAATCAAGACTTCATTTATATTTTGAATTGATGACTGAGTAAATGTGCTTCACACGTGTTTTACCTCTCTATTTTATGCAGTGAAGCACGAAAGAGTACTTAGGTCTAAGTACATACTATAACGGTTGGAAAACACACAGTTAAATTTTTTCGAACGTTAGTATGACGCACAGACTGTAGAAAATAGTTTGGTGCAAATGACTTGAATGTGTGTCGAAAAGCGCCAAATTATTGACGTTGTGCCAGGATTTTTTGAAAGAGACGAAGGCTGGGAGTTGATCTGAGAGTCTCAATGCACGATACCCAGAGCAAAGAAGCTCTCGTATTTTTAGCGGCATAATTCAATTCTATCGGTTATAATTTATTTTCTCCACATTGGTTTTAAACGACCTTATTAACTTCAGCTGCTCAATAACTCTTATCAGAGGGATACAACTATTTCGTCTATGGAAATTATGAGGAAAATATGAGGTTCCGAACTGAGAGTTAAGTTGGCCGTATTTTCGCTGAAATAAAACGAGTTTTTGTTACGGCGCTGACGATGGATAAAATTTGTCGCTGCCCCAAAAAAAATAGCTAAGCGTGATTATGCATGGCGGGCGGTTCTATAAGAAACAAAGTATATATGAATAACTTATACAAGCCCATATGTTTTTGCGGTTCGGTACACACTTTCAATAATATTCTTATATGCACTTATTTGCATTCAAATGTATCCATACTATACATGTAATACACAACTTCGTTATGAATGCCTTAAAATGTGTTTTTTTATGAGTGTGTACTAAACCCCATTATTGCATAGGTTAGTATGATTTTACTAAGTATAATTTTGTTATTTTATAGCCACATGTCATGGATATTCATGTTTAATTATTTTTATCTCTTAGGAGCAACGATAATTTCATCCTTCTGAAACAAAAGGACAAAAAAAATTTTTTATACAATCAAAATTACAAAGTATTCGAAAAAACACTTGCAACACTTCATAGGAAATTTACATGGGTCCTTGATAAAAAATATATATAAAAAAAACGAAAACTAAACTAAATCATTGGGTGCACAGGGCCACGGAAATTTGATCGGTGTTGAGCTGCGGTCTATGTTTGGTTATATAAAGGGATTCTAAAATTCTAATATCTGACTCCTGAGCTGATCCTATGATTTCAAAATTATCTATTGAGAACGAATGATTGGTCTGTTCACAATGATGTCTGGGAGGAGAATGCGGCAAGGATGCTAGAGGCCGGTTTGTTCTGAAGGGGCGGGTAAAATTTCGGTTTGTTCTGAAGGGGCGGGTAAAATTTAGAAAGTAATTTCCTGAAATACCTAATCATTTCTTCAGATGAGGGGCCTATGTAAGGAAGAGATATGTACACCTTACATTTACTTACTGTGCACAAGGTTTGTTTCTGACGAGAAAATATATTGCTTAAAAAATCACGGACAAGCCTGTCAAATAAACCGCATGGATAGCCGTTGTCAGAAAAAAATGATTTTAAAAAATCAAATTCGGAAGAAAAGTTGGAGTATGAGAAGGATAGGTTATATGCACGATGGAGAAGGGTCCGTATTGAATTAAGTTTATAGCGGAAGTGACAGAAACTGAAGAAACTGCAGCCTAACCCAGTAAAAGTTGGTTTGCGGTATACACTGGAAACGAAACCCTGCTCTGTTCTACTGATATTGAGATCTAAAAAAGCTAATCTATTGTTTTGTTCAGGTTCCATAGTAAAATTGATATTCGAATGATACCTATTGATATGATTTAGAAATAACGGAGCATGGGATTTATCTTCAAAAATTACAAATGTGTCATCCAAGTATCTTTTGTAAAACACAGGTTTAATAAAATCAGGGCATTCCTCAAGGTACTTTTGTTCCATATTGCATAAAAAAATGTTAGCAAGAGTAGGCGCGATTGGGTTGCCCATCGATAAGCCATCTATTTGTTTATACAGCTTTTGATTAAAAAAGAAATACATTTCAGTAACTGCTAGTTTCAAAAAATGCATAAAATTCACATTATCAAACCCGTAAAATAATTGACTAGATGAAAAACACTTATTGCACAACAATTGCAGAGTTTCTACGACTGGGATGTTTGTATACAAAGATTCAACGTCGAAGCTCGCCATGAAATGGTTAGACCGCAGCTCAACACCGATCAAATTGCCGTGCCCCTGTACACCCAATGATTTAGTTTAGTTTTCGTTTTTTTTATATATTTTTTATCAAGGACCCATGTAAATTTCCTATAATTTCATCCTAAGCCAGCGCCGAAGAAAGTGCCTTTGGCGACGATAAGGCGTCTATGCATCGTCGCCACGGTTACGTTAGGCGCACCTAAATATGCATGCGAGGTGGCAAAAAGAATGCGTGATGACAGACGGTGCGACGACCAAGTTGGACTGCATGAGTGTGTGTTGTTACTGACGGACAAAATGTCCTACAAAATTGCGCGTTGAAATTTAGTCTTCACACGCGAGAAAGTTCAGCGATTCTTGCTCATAATGAATATTGTTAAGAATTACAATTACGACAGATGCGCATTGTATGGCTCACAAATTTGTGGAGGATCTATTAACTACATCCAAAATTTGTGAGCTTTTGAGAGAAATTGTGTTATGATTCTTCTCCTGTGAATGAATTATCATAGGTATGCGTATGTAAAAACGTTTTCCATCACATAAGGAGGCATATATGTATTGTGGTGAATGAAATCGATTTAAAACCACGAGAGAAAACTATCATTTTGTTATTAGTACGTGAAATTTCACGCTACGGTCATGTTTGTGGCGCAGAAAATAGCGAGCAATTTTTATTAATGTTCCACCGAGTGTTGAAATTAGCGTATCGATTCCTTGTTTTCTTTCGTTGTAGAAGTTACATCGGAAAACTATTTTTAACAATGCTCATTTGACAGATTAAATCAGTACAGGTGTTTACCTGGAAGTTTAATTTAGTGTGTGAAATAAATTTCAAGTAATATTTACGTTAGTGCGACAGTAGTGCATGTCGTGTCAGGAACGATAAATAGACTTAATTATAACTTTAGCACCTTATGGTCTCCTCATCGTCGCTTGAGTCGAGCATTCCAGATTAACGTTAGCCTTGGTGAATGCTTTTAACTTAGCCTTTTTTTAACAAGATTTGGCGCATTCCATCTAAAGAGAATTTTTTACCAATTCTAATTTTAAAGAGAGGCAAAATTTTACGAGGATAAAAGTCCAATATGGCAACCAACCCGAGCTAGAGTCATGGCTAGAGTACACTTCATCCGCACTTAACGACGTTTGTAATTGGTTGCGGCAGCGGCGGGTTGCGTCTCACCTCGGGTCACCTTTTGTTCTGCTCTAGACTAAACAAGGCTCCCTAGACCGGCTCTCGCTCAAAGCAATGCAAGCAGCGGAACGTCTCCAAGCCCTTGTTGTGCCGTGCTTCACTTCAAATGATTTACGGCCCTGATTCATTCCCAGCCTTGCGCAAATAACCTCAGGTCAGGGGGAGGTGGTGCTATTATTATGCTTACGTACTTGAATGCTCGTTTATCCTCGTTCATATTAGTTGCCTTTAAGATTGCAGTTAGTTCCTATAGACGCCACTTGACTGTTCAATATCAAGTGATCACTTGTCGGATGGTTGCGTGCTGCTCTGAAAATTCATGTACGACAATTATGCGTGCGCATCTTGTTTTGCTTCACTGCTGCATTTTTTAATATGAAATTTACGTAGGTTTGCACCTGTAATCGGAGCTCCTGAGTACTCTAATGTGCTTCTGGCGAGTGTCTCATATTAGGAGAAGTTTCATAATATATTTCGCATAATATAATACGTTAAACTTCTGAGTCGATAGTTTTTTTTTTATAATTTTCCACAGTCTTCTGTGTTATCACAAGGCGTTTAACCAAAGTACACGGTGGAAAATTGAAGTGAATAAAAACAATTATTGAAAACCAGCTTAAACTAAGATTCTGATCAAAGAGAACACAGCAAACCAAAATAAAATATAACGACTTATGAAGACAATATGCGTGGATAAAGAATCTGAAAGACCGACGTGCAAGCAGCGCAAGCGAGTAGATGGAAGACGCAGTGGGCAGAATAATAACAGGCGTGAAGATTGGTTGAGTATTTTGAGGAAGTGTTGCATGTGGACGGTGACGGCCGTGCAGCAGTGGCGGCTGGAGGCATGCACAAGATTCGTTGAGTTGACAAAGAGAGCGATTACAGCAGGCGAAGTGAAGGTGACATTGAAAGAAAGGCTTGAGGAATGACCACTGGGTTGTAAAAGAATATTTGAATGAAAGTAATGAGATGATCTTGCCGTGCTAGGAGGTACTTTAAACCTTTCGTCACGCTGAAGTGACGCGCATGCGAGTGAGGTATGGGGGAATAAGACTAAACGTGAGCAGCAGCGCAAAAGTTCATTGGCTGTTGAGTGAGTTATTTGTGATGAATTAGTGTAGCTTGAGGTTGATTGCTGGTCACAAGTGTAAGGCAGATGGAGCGGTAACATGGGAGGGAGGAGCGAGAGCTGTGTGTTGTGGGCGGAGTAGAGCGTGAGTACCTTGACGTGTGTTTGATCAGAACTTGCACAGTGTTAAAAGTGGGCAAGGAAATACGATGTGCTATTAGTATCCATGGATAATGTGACTACGTATGGTGCAGTTCATCAAGATGGGATGGTAGAATGTATTAAGTTTGTATTAGTTAGCTTTGAGACATCGAAAGTTCAACGGACACGTTGTTTGGTGCACTGTTTAACGTGTAGCATTTAGCGTTAAGTGTGGACTGATTTCCTCTTGTAAGGTCGAGAAATACCTGAGCTGCTGTGAAGCAAGCAATTGCTTGTGTTTAATCTCTAGTCAATGAAAGCTAGTGTTTATGGTACTGCTAATTATTGTTTTAGTTTTCGCTCCCATACGATAGTCACGCGAGCTGGGTTTCTGATGGATATCGGATGTAAACGACTGAATTTAATTCAAAATATAGCCCTAGGATACTGTACGTTAATGCGAGATCTTCGATGGGTAACATCAGAGGAAAAAGTTTGTTTTGACATAGAAAGGAAATCTTTAAAAATAAACAGCAACTGAAATGGTGTACATCCCATTTGTGTAAAAATGAAGGCAGATGTGTGAATGTAACAATGATTATTTCAGTACGATCTGAATGAGATTGCGAGGGCTGTACTCAAGTCTAAAAGACGAGTAAAACATAATCAAAATGTTCCTATAGGTCTGGTCGGATCTTAATCGCTTGCACTATTAGAAAAAAGAGTAACTTGATGAGAATTTTACAAGCTTTGTAGGAATGTTCCTGTATTTTTTGAGCAGGATTTACGAAGTAACGAAGATGTAAGTAGACTGTCGTCATGGTCGAGTTAGTTGTAGCTTTGCAGTTGTTCGGCGAGGAAAAGTTGAATTACATGTCATTTAAAAAGTGAAGAAATCAATGATAAACGGAGGTTTCTCAAATGGTTTTATAACTAGTGGATGAAAAAGTGTCGCTACCAGACTGGTTTGATGAGGCGGAAAATGTTCGTTCAATACCAAATTAAATAAAGATTAAAATATGCTCGTGAAGTGTGTAGCACAAATCCAATGAGGGGCTATCCCTCTGTACTTTTTTGAAATGGAGGCCCTCACTCGGTGACATTTTTTTGGAGTGGGGCTCTCACTTGGTGACTTTTTTTTTGGAGTGGGGGCTCTCACACGGTAACTTTTTAATTTAAGTGGTATGTTTTTGTTTTGAAAAACGTCTTGCGACTGACATCCTCCTTAATTAAGAGCTGTTGAGCTTTAATGTGCAAACTTCTTTATCTAATGCGTAAAATGCACGCTTGTGGTTGGAGTTTTTCTAGTTCGCATGAATATTCAAGTTAGATTTCATTCGTTGCTTCCCGTTCTTGTTTCAGAAGAGTCACGGTAAAGCTACATAGCAATTTTTAAGTTCCGTTTTAATAATTTATTTCACAGTTTTTATCGTTTCAGTTTTCACGTTTGTGCGTAAGAATCTGGACCAAAAGAGATCATGATTATAATTTTCATTGAAATAGACTTGCAGCTTAAATTTATTCCCACTTATTTCAACGTTTTCCTGAAACTAAACAAGATTCTCAGCCTAATTCCCAAGAATGCTCCAATGCTGCGAAGGACTCTACTATATTTTCAGTGGGAGGCGCGATCAATTTCTTTATTGAAGGCTCAAAAATTCTAAAACTTGAAGATTTTCGTCAAACCTTTTCTCATGCGCTGCCGTCGTTGGTTTTGAAGGCATCTTTTCGGGTGATGCGAACGTCAAATGACTTAAAACGAGGGAACCTGGCTTTTAAAGTCCACTTTTAAAGCCGGGAAATTATTTTTGAAACTTGGGGCCTTCTTTTGAGGAACGGAGATTTCATCAAAGCGGAGTGAGTTTTTAACACTATAAGACAGCTGATCTGAACTTACCGACACAACAGTTTGATTTTCGGACCCAAAATAATTCGTTTCTCAAATTTTAAATTCTCGAAATTATTAATCTCCTTATGTGAATGAAATTATTTTTTAAAATGGATTAACAATTAGGCTTACAATATTTTCTTTCATACTTTAATAAGGATCTTGTCCTGATCATCTGGTCGGCGGCCTTCGAACAAAACTGCACCAGCAGTTGTTTATTTCTATTTCAAAGTGGGATAATATTCTTGCATTTATGTTACAAGGGTATTAGCGTTGCCTATTTTGAGTGATTTATTATTCTTACATGAATACATTTCTCAAGGGCATTTGTATGGTTCGCTACGAGCGCCTTGATATACCTGCACTGACGTTCCAAGGTTATTCATATAGTTTGTTCCGAGAGGCATGATATGGATTCATGCGTTGATGCTTTAAGGGTATTTGTCGTTTTGTTTGAGTGGCGTGATGTATGTACGATATCCTTACAAAGGTATTCATTTAAAGATTAAAATTTATTTGAGTTATATGATCTGCAGAGATCTGCAGTTATATGTAATGCTGTACATGTAGGTTTTTTATATTATTTGTTGAGATTGACACAATACAGGCGCGGGAAAATATGAAGGTTATTTTACTATTTGTTTAGATTAGCATGTCGCGCATGAGCTGCAGTATATTTAGATTATTGAAATTACATATTTGTAGTGGAGAGGAAAGGCACTCAGTATATGAAGCTAGAAGTAATTATTTTCACTATGTACGGGATGAGCCGCAACTAATTTTATATGATACCGAGGAAAATAAAAAACTCGTAACTAATTTTTTGTTTTGGTTTTAGTTGCCGTCAGGGAGATGGGATAGGACATCGGCTTAGGTTACGTTTGTTTGTGGGGGCGCTAGTACTCGGAGCGTAAGGTAGACAATTGAAATAATTTAAACAATTGTTAAAATTGTTTAAAAAAATTGTTTAATTAATTGTTTAAATTAAATTAAATTAAATTAAATTAAATTGTTTAATTTAATTTAATTGTTTAATTGTTTAATTTGATTTAATTTAATTGTTTAAATTAAATTAAATTAAATTGTTTAATTAATTGTTTAAAAATTGTTTAATTAATTAAATTGTCTACTTCACGGTACGGGAACTGGCGCCTCCACGGGAGATACTGTTTGGTTACCTCAGCTGTAGGTAAGCTTTCCAAACTTCTATTTTTTTTACCGACTTCGCTTCATCCGATTTCATGCCTTCTTCGTCATCTCTGCCATGTCTTGTCATCCTCGTCTGCATAACTTAGTGTTTCTTGGCGCAAGGTATCCTGGGTGGGAACACACTTTGTGTGCATCGAGTCTCCGTTTTCTGCAGTCCGCACTGAATGGTCTCATCTCTTGGCTTTCTTAAGATTGCCTTTGTTGGTGTTGGAAAGCCTTAAATTAACTGAAATATTTTTAAAATGCTAGGTTGTTATGTTAGTTACTCGACCCATTATAATACGTTTGTCTTGGAAAAATTTAATCCCTTTTTTACGTTAAGTCGGTGTCGAATATTTTTGAGATTGTGCAAACGCAATTTTTTTAAATCAATATTATTTCGTGTGTCTTATTCTTCATGTGACCTTTAAGCTTCTATAAACATGAACCAAATTGCGGTGCTTAGATATGATAAATTAAGGATCGCTGAGTTAGAATGTTTTCTTCTTTCCTTCATCTGCAAGATCGCAAAGTGCGCTCTCAAAGCTGAATTTAGCTCGCACAAGATATTTCAAAACATGAACGAGCTCTCGTAATTGCACCTTCACTCTCACATCGATGCTTTTATAAGACCCGGTCAATGTGACGAGTAAGGAAATGAGTTCGGTACAGTGCCCTAGACTGTCTAGACACCGACCTTGCCTCTCCAATAAAGTCATCTATAGTAACCATGATACTCTCCTGCCTGCGGGTGCCTCCGCCCTTATACGCAATTCGTCTCTCATGCACCACGTCACTGAGACCTGCTCTCAGACGCGCTGCATCGCATCACCGCTTGCAGTGTGCCATCTTCTGCTCAAATTGGTGATGTTCGTGTCCACGTGTGAAGTTAAATTGGGTTCTCTTTTTTGCGGTAGTGAATGTAAGGTGACTTTGTGTGGGCTGCGAGTCCTTAAAAATGTCGTCAGATCTTTTTTTATCAACGCTTTTCTCTTTACTGGTGATGATGCTTACTTTGTTTTTCTTTTCGTGTACTTGAAGTTTTTTATATGATTCTTTTAACCACGAGTCAATGCATAAGTAACTTGCAGTATGTCCTAATGGAAATTTGCGCTCCCATCGGAAGATGTGAGATTACAGACAGAAGTTACAGAACATTGGTAGACCTTTCTATGATTGAATATAGTATTATGAATTCAGTATTATGAATCACATGGCTGTGATTTTTAAAGCAATCATACTTTCTTCTTCAACTTTCATCTTGTTTCATGAACTTCTTTCGACCCCTTTGGGGGATACAACTTTTGTATCTTTGAGAATTACCGCTCCCGGGGAAAAAATGTGAGGTCCCGAGCTGGTAGTTAGGCTTTCTTTGTGTTGAAATAAAATGTTTTTTTTGTTAAGGATCATCTTTTTTTGGTTCACTGGTGTCGTGTTTTCAGCATCTCTGTATTTCTTCTTTAACTTTTATCTCGTTTCCTAACCTACCCTCTCAATTTACTGTTTCTATGCGCATGGGACGCTGTGCGGGATCCCACCTAGTGCGTAGGTTCTGAGTTCCCGTAACTCCATACTAAATGGTACCTTCATCCTTCTTCTTTTTGTGCATCTTTGTTGTGGTTATGGAGGCTGAAACTAACTTATAATCAATCGATCAATCTAGCTATTTCTATGCGCTACGATCCTGCGTGGGAACACACTTGTGCGTAGATTCCTGGTTCACTTAATTCCATGTAAACGACTTTTTCTTCTTACGGGTACACATTTAATTTGGTCAGAGATACCTTAGCAAACTCATAATTAAATCTAAACTGTGGTATTCGTTTTCATGCAAAATTTTTCCTTTGTTTCTTCTCGCCGGCGGTATTGAACTACTTCGACGAAGACGCTGAAATTTTTCACACTAGTAAAGCTACGTAAGATAAATCGTTTCTGAATCCTTCCCTTACATTTGCAGTAGATATTAGTTTACAGATGGTAGTTTCTGCCTATTAATTACATACATTCCACGGTGTAGCATGATACGTTGATCCATGGTGATTTGTTTCACCAAGAGCAAGATTTGAAAATAGCTTCTGCAATTCCGTCACCAAACTTGATCTTATCTTAATAGTCAGTAATCGAATATTTGATTGACAAGAGCTTTTCTTTCTAGGTTTTCACTTACTGTGGTGAGGAAAGCAACACAAAGTTATTTATTTAAATTTGCGATTTAATTTCTTAAAACGGTACAAGTATATCATTTTATATTGATCTGGGTCTGTTGTGTTGCCTAAATAATGTTTAGCAAAGCGTTCAGCTAGATAGTAAGCATACAATTTGATTCAACAATGAATTATCTGTTGGGCACGTGTTCTAGATTTTAACAGAACTGAGAACGCATATGAGCGTCTGATCTTGGCATAATTTTGTATCGGGGGTAATATTTGCGCGATGCCTATGTCTGTTTATGAAAGGAAGACATCTCACAATCATATGGCTCAAAATCAAACCTGTCAATCACGGTCGTATTCTGACGTGAAAGCATCGACTTCTCTATCTGTGATCAAAGCAAACGCAAGGCAATGTGCAGGAAAGATAGACGAATTTCAGTCAGTGCCCTCATGATTTCTCTGACTGCTTTATCGAGTGCCGTTTATTTTGGTCTGCTGCTACTTGGTATTCAGAAAGAACATTTTATCCATCTTAAAATGAATGAAAGATGTTTCTACTGATATATTGATTTCTCTCTTCTGCGAAAATGAATGACTTAATATTTACAGTTAGCTGCTTTTTAGAGCAGTGTCAATCAACTCTAATGTTGACTTCGCGTAGAGAATGTCGTGTATGCCTAGAAAGTCGTTGCTCGAAAGTTAAATCCGTGTTCAATTTAAAATGAAGTCTCCCCGTAGGCTCAAGTCATTGCTGCCACCTGTTCGGCCAACAATTTTAACCAAAGCATTACGTTAGGTCTGATAAATAATGAGTAATAGAGCCCCTCAGGGGGATACAACTATTGTACCGATGGGAATTAGCGCTCCCAGGGGAACCATTTGTGAGGGCCCGAGCTAAAGGTTAGGTAGGCTTCCTTTTTGTTGTAATGAAATAGGTTTTTGTTTTGACCATCTTTTCGGTTCACTGCTGTCCTGTTTTTCAGCACCCACTACTTTCTTCTTGAATTTTTTTCTTATTTCGTGAACTTCTTTCCTAGCTTACTGTTTCTATGCACCTTGTGCATAGATTCCGCGTTCCCTCAACTCCATTCTAAATGGTGCCTTCCTCTTTCCTCTCTTAGAACATCTTTGACGTGGTTAAGGGAGGCTAAAACTTTCTTATATAATAATAATAATAAAAATGAGAGCCGCCGTTGTTGCATGATGTCTCTTCAGAAATACGAATGTAGGGTTCTTGGTGCGCATGCAATGCATTGCAAACTTCCACAATTCGTGTCTTAGCTACAGAACGCTACTACTAAAGCTAAATAATTTAAAATTTCATATAATCGGATAATATTTTTTCCTGCGTTGTTATTGACAGACGACGTTCAAGGTATTAACATTTGTGGATTTTTGAGTGGCTCTGAAAACTTCTCCACGACATGAAATTTTTCTGGATCACTTATTCCTAACGGACGATTAATTAACCTTGCGTCGTTAATGTTCATCGTTTCTCGATGCTCAATGAATATATTTAAGGATTCATTGGAGTTTTTATCCTGGTTTGAAAGAAACGAGAGCCTGCGAGAAAAGTATTCGTAGAAAACCAAGGTTGTTGACGCTCTTCGTAGTCATGTGAGCTCATTTTCAGTCTCCATTTTCCTGAAATACTCGTTAAAGGACAAAAACTTTGATGACACATGTCTTTTTTTATCGATACTTTGATAATTATCCAAGGGTAATCAAGCGAGCGCTTTCATCTTGACAAGAATCACTCAGAAGTTTGCTGTGCGCTGCGGCGTTTAGGAAGCGACACAAGGCGCTGGCTGAGTTGCCTATTTCACAGCGAGGACACAGGAATTGCTCTGCTGAGTCGTGAGCAAAGTCTGAGAGTGCTTTTGCTGTGGTTAATATCATGTGGTACGATATGGGGATGTAAGTCAGGAAATGGACCTGGAGGAAATGTGTGGTCCTGAGCTGAGAGTTAGGTAGGCCTTCCTTTTGTTGAAATAAAATATTTTTTGCTATGTTAATTCGGTTACCTGCTGTTCTGTTTTTCAGCACCTACTACTTTCTTCTTCAACTTTGATCTTGTTTCATGATCTTCATTATCAACTTACTTTTACTATGCCCCTTCTGCATAAATTCCTCCTTCTCTTACCTCCATACTAAATGGTGCCTTCCTCCTTCCTCTCTTCGATACTCTCTTTTTTGTAGAGGTTAGGGAGGCCCAAACTAACCTATAATCTATAAACCAGTCCCTTAAATCCATACTAAATGGTGCTTTCATCCTTTTCTCTTTGAACATCTGTGGAAAGGAAGGCTAAAACTAATTTATAATCAATCAAGAACAAACGGGGAGAAATCATAAAGGGATTCGTTCTATTACGTTACCTACCCCATCTTTGCCTTCATCTTCGCTGTGTTCGGTTGATAGAACTTCTCAAAATACCTTTCAGTTTAGTTCAAGTTGACTGAAACATGTGGTTTTACTTCCTGAAATACTCGAATTCTGGCCAATATGGCTCTTCTTTATAAGAAAAGAGTTACATTTTAACGAATGAAGGTTGTGCAACACTATTCTCTGGAAAAATAACACTTTTGAATTAACAATTTTTAATTTGAACTGAGAAAACATGTCTGGCAATACGTGTAAATTGAGATTGCTGAACGTACAATTTTATGTCCAGAATTGAGTTGATCGAAATTGATTGTATAACATATCATTGTATAACTCCGTGGAAATGATTCCACGTGAATGGTTCATGGGTGATAGACTGAATTAATCTATATTTTGTTTACAACAAGTTACCCTGATTTCTAATTAAGTGGTCGCGGCTAGAATTTCTGAAGGTGTGAGCGAGTCGTAGATGCAGTGCAAGACGTTGGGAAAGTGTTACGAGCCAGAAAGTCATTCGAAAATGTTAAACGTTTTGGGTTGCAGTTTGTACTTTTATGGCACGCGAAATTGTGTTCCTATATTGTGGCGTTGACTACTGTACGTGTCATAAGCTACGGACTTGGTATTCTTGGAGAGACTTGAGCGACTCAACTAGGGTGCAACATGCAGATAATTATGGTTTGCATGGTATACTCTTCCGTTTTCTTTGTTGTTTAAATGTTAATTCATTAATATGCTTTTGCTTGTACACAAAATCTGAAGTTACGACGCTTCTGCAGTTCCTTCAATACATCTACAAGAGAATCAGTGGCACTTTCATTCAAGGAAATAACCGTTCGTTTGGGCAGGTTGGTCGATATGTGGCAGAATATTATGGCATCATCGATCACTGCCTTGCTCAGCTAACGTCCTAAATCTGGGTTTTAATTTACATAACTTGTACAAAGGTTAAGTATAGTAATAAGGGAAACAAATTTCAGCAGATTTATACATTTTCTGTAAAAAATCAATTCACTTTCATGAAAAAATTCAGCTGTCACTTATATTAAATTTGTTGGACGAAGCTTCGAAAATTGTCTTGAAAGTGAAAGTGAGCAAATCACAGGGAGCGCAAGTCTGTTATCCAAGTTCCAAAATCTACTCTGTAGAACGAATCAGGAAGGTAATAAAGAGGAAATGTTTATTGAATTTGCTGACTGCACTAGTAATGACACGTACTATTATAAAAATGCTCTTAGATGCTAACATTTTAATAACTCGGAAAGAAGGGTAAATTTATAAAATATAAAATTTTTTAGAAACAATAAAAATCTTCCGAATTCAAGGTCATTCATTTAACATAAATAACAGTCACGTCGCATATATTTATCGCCTATTTCAGAGACGTTAGGTCTCCCTTCGCCGTAACACGTCCATCAGTGTCGGTGTGGGGACAAGGATGACACGTTTGTTTTTCCGTGCGTTAGGGCGCCAATGCCCAAATGAGGGGATGCGCCGCATCCGAATCAAGTGAGGAACTCACTGTATCTCGAATCTGAATCGTATCCGAGTATTTCATTGAACTATTTCTGGCTTTGCTGAATATCCATCGTCGGTGAATTCCGAACTTAATTTAATTCCTGACTAATTACTGGGAAATAAACTCTGTAAAACGTACTAACAATTTTCAACCATTTGCACTCCTTCGGTGCAGACTTCTTGATGTTGTTAGAAAAAGGTAAATATCAATTCGAAGTAGTTTTAAAGAACACGCTGTGTGGAAAATACTTCTCGAAATCCTGTTTTGTGATTGAGTGGACCTGTGTACTTATAATGCCTCAAAAAGCACCGCTTGGACTGATAAAATGTGTTTTTTGATTCCTAAAATACCTAGCGTTTTGGGTGCGTGTGAATTGAGTGACACTTCATTTTGTTCATAGTTTTGAAGGTAAGGAATTTGCAAGGAATTCTAGACGTTTTCGTTCATCACTTTGGCTACTCCGTAAATAGTTGAAAGAGACTACCTCATGTAGGCAACTACAATTCTTGTCAACGCAACTAGAGTGAAGCAGCAGTTTTGCTTGCAACCAACAATTCAGTTCGACTCTCAGATTTAGTGTGCTTCTATTGTGTTCAATGACAGAGCAAAATGTGCACACATTGTTTGGAAGCATCTTCTACACAGTGGAAACGGCTCAACTTACGAGTCAAAATTTCGGAGTACTTTCAAGCGGCTGCCAATATTTAGCCTTACTAGAAATGGGTAAATGCAAGACATTGCGAAATGTGAGCTAAGCCTGCAGCTCTAAAATTCAATCAGCAAATATGGTTTATTTTTAAATATGGCTCCTAAAAAACTTCAACAATTTCCTCAATATCAGGTAGATTTTGAAAAACGAAGAATTAATCAATCCTTAGAAATATTAGCTTTATTTAAAGTACTATTTAAATACCATATTTTCCTGAGCCGCGCCTTTGAATGCATGCAGACTAGGATAAGTACGATTACGCAGGCTGTTCATTACGGCGCTGGTGCGATCTGGTCCAATTGGCTGGATTTCTATCTCGATGGATACCTTGAATTGATGTAGATTTGTTGATTTTTCACGGTAAACAGTATACCGCGAAACGCCCACAAATCTACACCAACTCAAGGCATCCATCGAGGTAAAATTTCAGCGCATTGGACCAGATCTCAACAGCAGCGACGTAATGAACAGCCTGCGTAATCATGACGATTCTTGTCTGCACACAAAGGGGCATCACATAGAAATTATTGTACTTAAAATGTAATCTAAATAAAACTAGCATTTCTCCGTAGCGCACAGCTGCTTTGTTTTTTAAAATCCATTCGATATTGTGGGAGTTATTAAAGATTTTTTTAGGATCCATATTTAAAAAACTGCCGTGTACCTTGTCCTTATTTAATGCCCGTAAATCTTTTTACTCTGCAGCATAAAAGATGGTTGGAGTGGTAGCTTGTACGGCTCATTTCTAGAGCTTGACGCTACGACGATGCACTTGGAAAATTACGACCTTTTCTGTATACACTTGGCCAGTGTACATATAGTTTTTTACGGGTCATCAGTCTTCCAGTTCTATCTCGTAATTCTATTTCGAGTGACGCATGCTTCGTCATTTTCTTGGCTGTGTTTGGGAGCTGAGAAATCTTCCAAGTACCATGCAGTTAAAAAGTCGTGGGTGAGAAAGAAGTCGAAGTTTCTTTTTAATGTGTTTACTAATACGAGCATCTTCCAACGGAATGTGAACTAAAGTCGTCGAAAGGCAGTAC
Organism: Morinoia aosen; assembly: GCA_030386875.1. Classification (NCBI taxonomy): domain Eukaryota; kingdom Metazoa; phylum Arthropoda; class Malacostraca; order Amphipoda; family Talitridae; genus Morinoia; species Morinoia aosen. The sequence goes on along the minus strand of CM059557.1, from coordinate 19,855,843 downwards.
ATGATTCCAAAACATTCTCCTACGGAGGGGACAACTATAGTGTGCCTATGGTAATTAGCACTCTCGGGAGGAAGATGTGAGGTTTCGAACTGAATAGGCAGGCCTTCTTTTTGTTAAAATCGAATTGGTTTTGGTTTTCTTACGGACGATATTTTTTTCGGTTAACTGCTGTCCTGTTTTTCATCACCTTTTAAGTACTTCTTCATTTTTTATCTTGTTTCATGAACTTCTTTCCGAACTTACTGTTTCTGTGCGCAGGAGATCGTGTAAGAGAACACACCTTGTGCATGGAGTTCGCGTTCCTTTCACTCCATGCGAAATGGGGCCTTCATCCTTACTCTCTCAAGAACGCCTTTTAGTTGTTAGGGATGCTTAAACCTGCTTTAATCTAATTCTAATCTAATCTCAAGTTATATTGTCTTGTCTCGTCTTGTTTCAGGTCTTGTCTCGAGTCTTGTCTTGAGTCGAGTCTAAAATATTTGTTGTTGTTTAGTCTAACCGTGCGCACAGTCACAGTCCTACCTGCAGATAGAGATTTTTCGATCTTCCGGTGTATAATTTATTGTTACAGGTAATTGTTACAGTTTATTAATTTTATTGTTCATCTTCTTCCCCTCAGGGGGATACAACTATTGTATCTATGGGAATTAGCGCTCCCAGGAGAACTATGTGAGGGCCCGAGCGAAAGGTTAGGTAGGCTTTCTTTTTGTTGAAACGGAATAGGTTTTGGTTTTGTTACGGACGATCTTTTTTCGGTTCACTGCTGTCCTGTTTTTCAGCACCTACTACTTTCTTCTTCAACTTTGATCTTGTTTCATGAAATTAGTTCTTAGCTTACTGTTTCTGTGCACCTTGTGCATAGATTCCGCATTCCCTCAACTCCATACTAAATGGTGCCTTCCTCCTTCCTCTATTAGAACATCTTTGTCGTGGTTAAGGGAGGCTAAAACTTTCGTATATAATAATAATAATAATAATAATAATAATAATAATAATAATAATAATAATAATAATAATAATAATAATAATAACAATAATAATGTTCATCTTCTTTTGAATTTGCTTCTACTTTTTTATGTTGCTTGCTAAAAAGCGCTGTGTTTGTATTGTTGCGCACACAAGAGCCTTCTTGCTTGAATGTCGTCTATTTTACGGGTTTGATTTATAATACTCGTAAAGCCAGGTTTTTACAATAAAAATGACGTGGAATATTACGATCAATTTGCTCACATTCATGAGCAACTTTTCATTGTTACACAATGCTAGTAGTTTTCTCATTTTTTGCAAACATTTGAGGTCAAGTTTTCCGTTTTTGTGTCAATTTTTGCTGTACGATGTACAAGTGCGTACGATTATTGCCGGGAGTTGCTTGTTCGACGACAGACATTTCCCATACACTGGCTTGGCTGAATCTAAAATGTGGAATTTTCTTTTTTCTCAAAACAAATTACGAGTAAATGCGAGCAGCTACTCATGAGTCAGAATGAGCCACCACGTGTGCCAACACGTTTAACGAATGGAGATTAATTTTGTAATCATGCAAAATTAACATGGAAAGCGCTGCAGTGAACGCTGCTCCGATTATGAGCTCGAAATCAGTGCACTAGTGTCTTTTTCTTCAGTCTGTACGTTAGGGTCGAATTACGAGTCTGAAAAAATGAGATTTAGTGCCTGGAGACCTTATTCTTTCACCCCTCAGGGGGATACAACTATTGTATCTATGGGAATTAGCGCTCCCAGGGGAAAAATGTGAGGGCCCGAGCTGAGAGTTAGGTACGCCTTCTTTTTGTTGAAATAAAATGTTTTTTGTTATGTTAAGGACCACCTTTTTTCGGTTCACTACTGTCCTGTTTTTCAGCACCTCTGACTTTCTTCTTCAACTTTTATCTTATTTCATGAACTTCTTTCCCATCTTACTGTTTCTATGCCCTTTCTGCATAGATTCCTCATTTTCTTATCTCCATACTAAATGGTGCCTTCCTCCTTCCTCTCTTCGATACGCTCTATTTTTGCAGCGCGCGTTAGGGAGGCTTAAACTAACTTATAATCTAATCTAACCTTATTCTTTCAATATTGCTAAAGAATGAACAGAATGTAATACCACGTAAGTGATTCATGAAATAATCTGTTATACGATTTGAATTTGCTTGGAGCATTCGAAATACGCTTTGTTGTCTGTCAGTATATTATCTATGGGTGCCGAAAGATGTCAAAAATCAAACCATTTTCATCAAATCTTCATAGAATGAAGAAAAATCGCAATTCCACTCGAAACATCACCGCTTTGTTTTATGAAGCAGTGGTGTTCCGTTTGTGTTTTTTGTTTGTAATTTCAGGATAAAGCCTTGATGCTGCACTGCACCTCTATGTTCGAGATGGAAGTCGATGAAAATTTCACCTCTCTTCATGTTTTCCTGGCTTCTCGAATATCCATGTCCTTCATGAATGTTTTTCCAAAAATTCGCTTCTGAGCTAACTTCTTCAAAGGTTCGCGAGGTGTGAGTGTTGTATTTAGAGGTCTGGTACTTGGCTAATCTGCAGTTTGAGCGTTGAGGGGAAGAGACTGGCGTGTGTTTGCGCTCTTCGTAGCATATGAACTGGACTCAAGCTAGGGATGTACTCGTACTGCAGAGACTCCGAGCTTGTTTTGTTTTGATCAGTCCTGTCGTGTTTGCCGCGCAGATGCTAATTTGATGTTCCAAAAGCTGTAATTGAGCCGCCTGACAACATCCGATCTATGCGTACCGGGCCTCCTCGACAAGCTTGCTGGGCTTTACACGAAGTTCTCATCTCGTTTCAAACCATAAATAAGCGTGGATCGTCATGAGGAGTTTTGCCATAACAACCTCTTCAATGGAGCCAATCGAAACGCCTGCGGAAACATAGACGTGTGTTTAAGCTACTTTTCAGCTATTTTGGAAAAAGTTCTTGCACTCCCCTGCGATCTTCGTGGAAAGTTGTCGTCTTGTTTTTCCTGTGGCAGTAAACAGATTTTCTTTGAAGGCTCACGAGGATGCTTGGGATCTCGATGCGCAGGCTGCGATCTAGCGAATAGTAATGAGCTATGCGCCTCAATGTATTCATGCGCAGCGAACACAAGGCCATTTTTCTCATTACTGTATTCAAATTTCGCCTGATTTGAGTTAGAATTACGCTGAAATTTCAAAAATAAGGGAATCTCCAGCGTCAATTTATCCACACACAATCAACTTGTTTGAATGCAGCGGTAGAAGCAAACTTCCCACCTTTGAATAATGTTCAAACGAGCAAACTGATTGCCAAAGGGAACTTTGAGAATGTATGCATATTTTCGGCCCATTGCTGTTGTCAACAGTATCTGAAAAGAACATTGATAGCCGGGTAAGTTGAGAAACTCAACATTGAAATACGTACTCTCAAAATACGCATCGTTTCTTTACGTGCTTCATTTTATAAAATGTTTATTTACGAATTCGGGATGGGGCTCCGGCACGGACGTCATCAGCGTCTCAAATAAACATGTTTGTATTCATTTGAACTGTTTGAATGCAAATGCAAGTTGTTATGGAACTCACGCCATGAAAATTTCTTAGGTGGTTACTAAAATCTTTGCAATTCGACCTAGCGCCCATAAAGTTCTATCTAATTTGATACATGAGGTGTAAATACATCCTTTTGGATTTCAAATATAATACTTATATTCTATCACTGTCTAAATTGGTTTTTGATACCGGTGTTACGAACTATTTCCTGTCTGAAGGATGATTGGTGTGCAGATATAAGAATTAATGGAATTTCTGAATCGTGGTACAATTTGCATAGGCTTATTTAATCCACATAATTATGCAACTGTGTCGCTCTATGCGAGTTTCTGTAAGTTTTTTTCGTAAATAATGAAACTTTCACGGTTCTTGTTTGTAATGTGTTGAAGAATATTAGGGCTCTAGGTTCAGAGCAATGCGTAAAAGACTTCAGTTGCCTTTGATATAAATTTGTGGCCACACAGGTGTCCTGGTAATTTAAATCAAATTTGATACAAATTGGACATGAATTTATAATCTGTCGTCGATGCAGTCCCCATCTGGTGGCAGTCCCTGAGTGACGAGTTCCCCATAATTGCCTCTTTGTACCTGCCATAGACCGCCGCGCACTCGCCAGCCCAGAGCATGTTTCACGCCAGAAACAAGGGTGCTTGAAAATTTTACATCGGATCAGATGACTTCGATTTACATCAGATAACTTCGATGATGATTTCCATTGTAATGTTACTCATCCCTTTTTCCGACAATCGAAAACTTAGAGGTTATTTTCCCCTGAAAAAACTACTTATCATCGGGTTGAAAGAAAAAGGGCTCTGAAATTCACATGCTCTTTAGAAACTCTTATTAAAAAAATGCAATTGCTGTCACTTTTAGTGTTTCAAGTGAGAACATTCGTATTCACGTGCCAAATTTTCAATTCACTTGAAGTTAAAGTAACCGAGAGTGAACGTACGGCTTCCTTGGAAAACTGTTCCGCACCTGAAGAAATATTTGCTATTTTTAAGCAGCCGCTTGTGTGGACAGGTGTTGCCTCCCACTTAGCTATCAACTGTAGGTGCCTTTGGTACAAATTTGTGGCCACGCAGGTGTCCTGAGGTCTGTCGTCGACGCAGGTGTACGTAAATGATGCACTCTTTTGTATTTAAGCGTTCGCGTCAAGTCGGATACGTTTTTGTTTCTCGACTTTTCCAGAGTTCAAAGGCAAACATATGTAATGTGCCGGTGCGAAATCATGCAAGTATGATCCATCCATACACTTGTGATACAGGTGTACCGCCCTTCTTCTTTCTACTGGTTGAGACCTACTCATTGTGTGCTGCTTTTGAGGCACGTGTGAATACAACTGCTGAGCAGTAGTCGTGCTGCGTGTAGAAAATGAGCGTCGGTTCTTTTTTAACCCGTGGATGAGCGCTGTGCAGTTAGTCCGTAGAGCACGAAGTGTGGACCGTCGTTTAGCATCTGTAACTGTGTGTCCCCAGTGCGCTGCTGATTGTGCTTTGTTTTCGTGCTGTGAGTTGTGCTCTTTTGTACTGTAAGCACTGTGAATGTGCTTCATAATCGTACTGTGTGTTATACTGCACTGTAAATATGCTTTAAAACCGTACTGTGAGTGTGCTCTACTGCACTATAAGTGTGCTTTATAATCTATCTACTTCTGTCATTCTCATTACTGCCCTGCCATTGACGCCAGATTTCTGCGTAATTTAATTATCAGAGTTCATTTCAGTAATCTCCTACATTTGACTTACCTCCATTTGTAATTAGTCCGTGTATGAAATCATGGATTAGTCGAGGAGTGTGGCGTATATTCTTTTCCCTGGCGCTATGTGTCGTTGAACTTCTCAGGGAGTACGACTCTTGTATCAATGGGTATCAGCGTTTCCACGAGGAATATGTAAGATCCCGAGCCAAAGGTTTGATAGGCCTTTCTCTAGTTGAAATAGAATAGGTTTTTTGCTTTGTTCCGAACCATCTCTCATTGGTTCACTGCAATCCTGATTTTCAGCACCTACTATTTTCTTCTTCAAATTAAATCTTGTTTCATGAAATTCTTTCTGTACTTACTGTTTTTATGCTCCTTGGGCATAGATGACGCGTTGCCTTAACTCGATACTAAATAGTACCTTCCTCTCTTTGAAACGCCTTTGTTGCAGTTAGCGAGGCTTGCACTAACGTCGAATCTAATCGATGTGTAATTGAAACTGTAATGAGTCTGTATTAGCGATACATTTTGCAAAGGAGAAACAATATTTATTTACACAGTTTTTATGGGAAGCTGTGCTTCCTTTTCTTTTGAAGTTCGATATGTGGCGTTTTTCTGACAGAGCTGCAACAACTCTTTCTTTTTCGGTTTATCTCGTTTTTTTCAAGTTTTCTCTTCTACTGCTAATGGCTCAGTATTTTCTTCGTGTCTCTATACGGTGAATTAACACGTTTATCTCGCCTGGGTTAAAATGAAACTCAATATTCAGCTCAAATTTAAAGTCAGTTGTAGTGAGCGATTTTGAAAATAGCAAGCATTAACTGGATCGTGCTTTCATTTAGCTCTGATTAAGTATTTATGAAAATTGAGTTTATGACTGCAGGTCGGTCACCAGCATTATGAAAATTCCCTCCGGGTACACTGGCGGCTCACGTCACGATCAACGTGTTAAGCTAGTGATTTGTTTCTCCTCATGGCCTATGTTATAGGGGATAGTTAAGAGGGTTGTATAGTTGCCTACCCAACGCCATTGAGACGGGCGCCCACAGTAAAGGTACTGTTAGCTTCCCTTAGCTTTGAATAGGCCTTAGAGAGTTCTATCTTTCGTGCCAACTTTGCAATTTTTAGACTATCTTCATTGTCTTTCTTTGTCTTTTCTTCCTTCTTAATTTGCTGTTTCTATGCACAAGGTGTCCTGTGCGGGAAAATATCTTGTGCATAAATTCCCCCTATTCTGCAATTCTTGTTAAATGCTCCATTTTTTGCACTGTTGAGATCGCCTTATTCGTGACTTGGGAGTCTCAACTAAAGTACGAGTAATCAAAATACTTAAAGGGTTATTCACAAAACTTTATTGGTGAGATATCAATCTAATGATGATTCCTTTTTGATGAGCTCTCAATTTAATGATTCTTCTTAAATAAAGACTGAACAAACCATTCGGTCTGATACTGGTGTGCTTTCTCGGAATAAAGCAATGAGCTCTCGAAGTCTGCCTATCAGCCGACGTAACTTGAATAGCGCAGCGGCGACAGTGTGTTTGAGTATCACTCAGTAAGGGCTCAACGCCCTCACGTCTTGGTAGTGACGTTAATTAGCAATTAATATTCGTACTCGAACTTCGATATGAAGTGCCGTTTACCACATATCTTCCTAGTACAGTTCCCTTCATCCTAAGATGAGCCTGAGTCAAACCAATGTGATCCAGAAAAAATTTAAGGGATGAAATTTTTCTTGGATGACGTTATTTTGGCTTTGAAGTCGTTCTTCTACAGGAATCAGTGACTGCTTCGACCAAAGCATGACGCTGTCTTCTACTTCAGCATGTGTAGTTACCTCGTGTATCTCTGTGCTGTGTTGATTAATCCACTGGTGATCTCATCTAGGGATGATCAGAATAAAATCACCTCTTCTTCCATTCAGTATACTTTGTATAATATTGTTTTCTATAGTACTTTCAATTTTTCAGCAAGCTCTTTTCTTCTCATATGCGTTATTGAATTGTTGCTGATTCGCTATTCATGTACTAGTATCTTTGGAAAACATTGGCTTTCAGTAATTTTCATTGTTTGCGTCCATTATTTTCAAATTTTACTATTGCGCCTGATAAAATTAACTTCAAACGCTCAAAAATTCCAATCATTACTTGGAAATTTAACCAGAAAATATTCGTAAATTCGTTGTGAAGTTTTCTTTGTTCTACATAGTTACTGTGGAAGTCCCATGAACTGCCAAGTTTCTTACTAATGGCAACAGCGGCCGTCAGACGTATCAGGTACGAGCAAATTCTTTGAGAGTCACAATCTCAACAAGTGATTAGGGTCAGGGTTATTATGAAGTATTCTACCCCGCTATATGAGGACAGTACAGTCCATTGAAGGTGCAGCAATCGCTCAGATGCCAGCAGAAGAAGGATCCAGTCTTGGTGCCTGCTGTGAATCTACCAATGAGAGTAAGACTCGATTCGTTAATTTCCAAGTCAAATGAAAAACCTTTTTGGATGTGGCGCTTCTCTTGTGCTCGGTGTGTGTAACACGTCTAGTGTGCTCATAGTCGCTGTAATTTTGAACGAACTTTAAGGATTCACCATACATCGATTCTAATGTAGCTTTGCAGTCCATAAAGAATTACCTAAAGATTTTCTACTCGAAATTTCCAGATCTATTCCGTCATCAAGTTTCTAATTTTCGGACTACGGAAAACTCTATCTATTGTCAAATTGATAGTAGGATGTAAGTTAGTTCTGCTTTATTTCACTGTAAACTGATTTATAATGTACAAGATCACCTCAAAACCATCTCAATTCCTTCGTAGATACACGTATTATCACGCATAGAATTCAATGGTACGGAAGACACCATTCTTCTAGATGAAAAATTATACTCCTCGGTAATTTCTTCTATAACTACTCATAACATGAAAAATTCTTAAGAAGGTTGACATTTATTCCATGGTTAGGTATTTAGGAGTGACGTAAATCAAACAGAAGATGCAGTATATTTTTAAAACATCAAAAAATTAAATTTTGACAAGCACCATATCTGCAGGAAGCTAGCGTGCACTAAATCAAAGCCCGGTGTGACATCCTTTAGTAAAATACTATACTAAAGGATGTCACTCCGTTGAACTCCGTTAGAAGCACGCCATAGGCATAACAAGTGTTTTCTTCACAAACGAGCTCAATTGTACACGAGGGAAACAAATTTACTTCTATTCTTTCCTGTTGAAATCATTCACGCATTTTGATCTCACTCTGTAAGTTTTCCAGAATCTTGTAGATATTCTAACGCCTCGTGCGACCTGAAAACCAGCTGTCGTTAAGTTTAGCTCCGGCTTTGCGCTGGAGACTCTATAATCCAATTGCTGCGTAAAGTGAATACTCCTGAGCTTTTTAAGGGCGGGGTGCGGTTGCTAAGGTACATGGTGAAGATCGGTCACTTCGAAAATATTCACTGAGCCACCCATCACCCGTTGAGTCAGGTTATATTTGGCCTTGAATTGAGTGATAATCCTGCTCCGTACAAAGGTAAAAGTTATCCAATATTAATTGCAACATTTCTACGAGAACTTGTTGAAGAAACTTTGGAAAATATCTTTCGTGAAGGGAATATTAGTTGTAGACATCCCATCCCATGTATAGGTAGTTGCGTTATTTGTGATACGTCAGGTGGAGACGAACGCAAATTTCTCTCTGCGAAATAGTGAAAGACTTGAATTGTGTGGTGGATGAAAAATGATGCCCTCAGAGAAGTGTAGCTATTGTAACAATGGGAACGAGTATGCCCAGGGGAAGATGTGAGGTCCCACGCTGACGGTTAGGCAGGCTTTCCTTCTGTTGAATTGTTCTTTCCTTCTCATCAACGTTTCTCATATATCATGACGTCATTCAGTCTTATTGTTTCTGTGTAAAAAACGGGGAACACACATTGTGCATAGATTTCCCGTTTCCTTAATTTCTTTATAAATGATGCCTCCCTCTTTCCTTTCTTAGAAATAGCATTGGTGTGTTTAGGTAGGCATAAACTAATTCATCATCTAATTTGACCTCTAAAGACTATTTACGTGCGATTTTAAAGCAGAAATGAGTCGGTTGAAGAAAAGCATCGGTCAGGACTAACTTCGACCTCAAAAACAATAGAAGGCGAACAAAAAGCCTTCATCAACGAATTGTTCAAACAACGGTTGACTTTTCGAGAGCTTAGCAACGAACTGTGCATTTTAATTGTTTATTTACGAGTGAAATGAGCGAGTGCCAAATTTATTGCTATACGAGACACTTATAATACTTAGCTCATAATCACTTAGCTTAAAATCATTTAGACACTTAGTTTATAATCCGCAAATATTTATTCGAAAAGTATTCTGTCTGTCCAGATCCGCCTTACTTTCCGGATTTAGCTCCAAGCCATCCTCGATTCTCCCCAAAAATAAAAAATAAAACAGTGCAATGAGGAGATCGTTTTGGCACCATTCCCGATATTGAGGGACGGAAGAGCATGCGAGGGCCTTTCCAAAAGAAGGCTCCTAGAAATGGTTCCAGACACAGAATCAACGTTGGCATACATTCATCCCCAGCCCAGGAGAATACTTCGATGGAGATCACTTGAAACTTAATATAATTCATTTATGTTCCACGTCATAAAAATACTACTTTTTTATTCAACTTCACTACTTCCTTCCTTGTTCACCTATGTTACTTCTTTGTAGCATACTCCACTTCCTCGTTCAATTTTCATTTTTTTTTTAAGAAAATTTTTTCTATCGTCGGTTTCTGTGCATAGGCCGTGGGGACACAACTCCATAATTCCATGTTGAATAGTGCCTTCCTCTTTTCAATAATTGGAACACGCTAGTTGTGGATAGAAAGGCTTTTCGAACATCTAGTCTAAAATACCAACAGCGTGCGTTTTTATTTTATGTTTTGGAATAGCCGACATCATTAAATTTGTATTTCCTTAAGCTAAAAAAAAAATGCTTGGAAATATACCTGAATGAAATGAGACTCAACATTTAAAGTGTATTAGAACACGAGTATAAAGCAATTAAATCCTGAAACTGTGTTACGTACTCATTTATTTATTTTTACTTTAATAATGAACGCGCGAGGTTGGTAAAACCATAACTGTCGATAAAAAAATGACTACTGTTATCACTTACATTATTGTTTAGATCGAAATGGTGCGAAGCATAATTCAAAAAGAAAAAAACGTCTCGAGAAGCTCTGCAGAATATAGCTTGCCCTGATATATCAGTCACCGTTGCGTATCATCAGATTTTATCAGTGGAATGAACTATTAATAACATATATAATAGCACTCTAATCAAACCCCGCAACAAAGGTCCTTTATCCGAACGTTTTACCTCATTGAATCTTCAAAGTAGTGAAGAATATTCTCTTTGTACGTAACGTGATGTCATTTTGTTCGTTAGGGGCCGTAAATTGCAACTTCAAATGCCTCTCTAAAAGTTGTCACATCTTAGGGAGAATGGATTTGGGTGTCCCATTTTATAAGTCGTTGGACTTTCGAGTTCATATTTTTGGAGTTTATCTGCAACAGGCACCCATATCGTTTTTTGTCAGGGATGCTAATGGCCCTGTGCTCAAGTGCTATTATATTAAATAAATCCAAGTGTTTTGCGTGACTGTTTTTTAAAACTCGGGCTGATTTGTTCTTGTTTGGACTGACTTTGTGTCCATGTAAACGAGAGTGTTCTTCTTTCGACAAGAATTTGGTTTGGGTTGCGATGCCTGGAAAACATCTCGTTTCATTGAAGTCAGTATCAGGTTAGTAGAAAAATGTCAAATTTCAATGACCATGTCATCTTCAGGGACAAATTTTGTTCAACTGCTGAAACCTTTCCAATTGATTTCGGTTGGCGTGGCACAGTTGTATTGGTTTTGTATAGGTCTACGATTTTAAGAGTGGTAATGGCGCGGTGTTTTGTGACGATTGGTACGAACACTTCGGGATCACTTGTTCGACTCTCTTTTGGCTCATCTTTCAAAGGGAAATCTCCAATTAAAAAACGGGGAAATCACTTCCTGTGGCTTCTTTGATTCTCTACATTGCACCCATAAACATTCTTCTGCCCCACTGACAAATTTATAAATCTCGTAAAGCAAAACGTTTAAATTTGATCGTGAGATGGGGTGAATAAGAGAACAAAATTTACGGAAAATTATGGATAAAACTCGGAAATAAGGCTCAGCGCTATCTCATGACACTAAGTTTAAAAAATTTGATGAATTTTCTGTGAATCATTTTTCCCGAAAATTGAATATCTCCATTCCAACCTGATGGTATTATGCACGTAAAAATTTAGTTTTAATCTCTTGAATGTTCTGCGTCTCATAAAAATTGTTTTAATCTCTGGAATCGTCAACGTGGTGAATTTGAATTCAGTGTTAGTAAATGTGATAATGCAAGTTTAAAATTGCTAATCAATCAGTGACGACATAACGCTTGTGTAATTGTTTTAGTCCATATCTCATGGTATTTGAAAGAAATTAATCTAATTTCGCTTTATTTTTTCAGCAATCATTCGTACATGTTCATATCAAAACGTAGTTATTCCGTACGTTTTAAGCAACGTTCTGTACTTTCGGCAGTGAAGTCTTTTTTTATCTCCTATGCTGGCCATTTTATGGGCATCTGAGCCACACGTTCTTTCAATTTACAGCATTGATGGAGTTCAGTAAACGGCTCTGGAGTTCATGTTTCCATCCCCATTTCAAGTATGAAGACAATGGCCAAAAAACTCAGACATTTCAAAAGCCATTGACGTTAACAACCGCTAATCAGATCTCATCACCGTACTTCACATCCTCTCGGCCATCTCGCTTAAGATTTAACTCAGATTACTCGGACCAACGCGTGTGCTTCATGTTAGTTACAGACCATACAGCCGCAGTGCCTGAATAACTTACTTGTGATACAAAGAGTTAAATTGAGGCTCGAGATCGTACCAGGTCTGTAGTGGACGTACGGGCGCCTGAACCGGCTTAATTCAAGGTCCCAAAAAAGGTATCAGGATGTAGAGAAAACTCTGGTTTTATTTTTTCTCCGCCGAATAATGATTATTTTTCTGTACGATGTTGTAAATGACGGAAATTACAAATTTTTGTGCTGTTCGGTGTTGAAGCTAGGGTTGCCCTTGAACTCTTGGATGAATGCAAAAAAATATTCCTGCATTCGTGCGTTTACAGTTTCCGTTTTGAGCTTGATGAACTGAAATTATTAATTGCCAAATATTCAATAATCTTTTGAAGGCTGTCAAAAATCATCTTATAAATCTAAAAAGCATGAAAATTTATATGTGATTCTCTAAATTTTTTAATTTTGTGAATTGGTTCAACGCTTAATGTATGTCGCTATTTCTGTCTCCAATTTCAGCTTTGCCAGCATTTTATTTCCGGAGTGGAGACGATGTAAAAAACCTTCTACTTCCTTTCCAAGTTATGATGACCTTCAAATTTTTTTGGCCAAGTATTTTCAAATCGAATTACATTTAAAGTGTAAGCCACCCAAATTGATGGCAAAAGAGTTGTTTCATTTTTATTAACGTTACCAACGTAGCTTCAATGAACTTGCAGTTGCGCTGCACTTGAAGTTCAAATTTGATGGGGCTTTTATCTGCATTTAACAGTTAGTGGCTACAAATTGGATAAATTTATTCCAGCAAATGAAATTCAAAACTATTGATTATCGAAGAGTCTAACAATAGTTAGCATGAATTGATATTAGTAAACTTCGATTGGTAATTTTGCTTCAGCTGTTACCGAACACAATGATGCCTTAAAGTAATGGAAAAGCTAATTTGATGACTAATGATACAGAATAAGTGAACCTGAATTGGACAGCCGGATAATATTGTCCGCTTAACGCTGGTCAATGAAATTGTAATTAACAAGCTTACGAGTTAGTGTTTTTTTCAGCACAACTACAAAGAGATATAAGAAGATTGTGCTTTCATGCAGCCTGAGTCTGCCACACAATTGTGCCCGTGACAAACTATGCTTCTTGCAAACAAAACTCGTCGATTTTTGCAGTGTCAGCAAGATGTGGGTCTCGCAACAGCTTCTGCGTCTTGATCTTGATTTGTAAGTGCCACAAGCGTACGTCATTATTTGAATTGCTTGAATTCTGGTCTGACTTGTGATATTCTTAACACTTGAGGAGGGAGCTAGTTTTATTGCTTTATTTCTGGTGATTTGAAGCATTGTTTCATAACAATTTTGTGAAATAAACCTGATTCCTAGCTTTGTAAGCTGTTCATGTTAACCCTTCTTACTCCAGCCCTCCTGTGCTCTGAGTAGCTGTGCTTTATTTCACATGCACTTCATGCACGGGGCAGACGAGGATAAAAATAACTTGTGCTGTCAACATCAAGACCTGCAGTTCACGTGATCATGGAGGTTAAATTTATGTTACTGGGTCTTTTTATCTTGTACGGGTAAAGACAGTTTTGAAATTGTTGTGTTTTGGCATTTGTAGTTGTTTAGAATTACTGGCATTTACGAACACTAAACTCCTTGTGCTTGACAGGACTAACGGGAGAATAGCTGTCCAACAACCCGTAGAGTGAATTGTATTTTCTTACTTAAATGAACTTTGAGTTGCTACAGGTTCGCCAGATAGTTGTAATAAATTTTCGATGTTGAATAGTTGCCCGTAAATCCAGATGTGCTCGCTGTGCGTCGGTGAGCTGAACACTTATTTACGTATACCTCGGTGGCTGAGGCATGATTTTCAAAGGGATGGATGGAATATTTGCCCATGGTTCACAGATTCAGTTATAATATATATTCTTTTATATATATTCACAGATTCAGTTTGGTAAATTTTCCTGAAGTTATGAAGAGATTATTCTTGATACGAGAGATTACTTTTGAAGATATTATTGTCAGTAAAAATGTCCATGAACATAAATTGATATCATGAATCCGCTGTTTTTTCTTACGGCTTTTCCTTGTAGTTTTTTCTGTTTTACTGCTTAAGTGAAATCATTTGTGGCTTATTTTTGATATGAGCACCTACTCAGCGGGGGACAACTATTGCATCTACGTTAATTAACCCTCCCAGGAGGGGAATGTGTGGGGGTTCGAGCTGAGAGTTAGGTAGGCCTTCTTTTTGTTGAAATAACTGTTTTTTTGCTGTATTGAGGACCACTTTTTTTTCGGTTCACTACTGTCCCGTTTTTCAGCATCTACTTCTTTCTTCTTCAACTTGAATCCTGTTTCATGAACTTCTTTCTTAACTTTCTGTGTCTATGCCCCTTCTGCATAGATTCCGCTTTTCCTTATCTCTATACTAAATAGTGCCTTCCTCCTTCCTCTCTTCAAAATGCTTTTTCTTTACCGGTATGGAGGCTCAAACTAACATATAATCTAATCTAATCTCTTGACATGAGCACCTGTTCAACAATATTGTGAGAAAGAAAATAGTTCACACAAAAAACTTTCACTCAGTTCTCCATCAAATACATACACGTAAAACGTGGTTTCACAGTGGCCGGGAAAACGAAAATCTTGGAGCTCAGTTGTCACTCCTAAATAATTCTTCAGATAACAAGGTGCTTCAGATTTTTATAAAGCGACAGTCCATGAGACAGGTGATTGTAATTGCGTGATGTGCATGCCCATTTTACACTTGATAATTCATTCGTTTTCAATGATGTTATGGCCCTACCTAAGCAGGATAATGAGGCTCCCACTTTGCTTGCTGAGTTTCTTTCCCCGTAGTTTCCCTCTTGCATCAATGTTAGTATTTGTGATATCCATCTTGCTTTAATTAACTTCTTCAATCTTGGCTCTCACATTTTAAGAATTAAGTATAGATCAGTGGTCATAAATGTGAAGAGTTATTAGCAGCTTTCGAGAAATCAAGAGCCATATTTTATCAACACACTTGCTTGTAATTATAGTTAACGCTATTTTGAATGTATTCGAACTATTTCTTTCAAATAAGTTGCATCCACGATGGAAAAAAAGCTCTACTCCCCTTGTGCAACTTCTTATTTTGACGCGTTTGACGTCAACAAATGCCTCTTGAGCTGAGTGTTGATCAGAATGCTCAAGTGAAGAAGTAATCGAAGTTTTAAAAACATTTTTTACCGCTTGAATGTGTCAGATGAAGACAATAAAAGAATTCGGATCATTATCATATAAATTGCCGAGCATTGTTTCCAATACGTTTATTTTCACATTAAGGCACCCTGTTTATTGGCGAATTATTAATGCACGATAGTAAGAAAATAAGGGCCCGAGACCTGCAGTTATGCTCGGATCTTATGTTATTAATAAAATTCGAGGACATTATGCGCGAGAGAATTTAATTAATGCAAGAGTGGAGGTGTACGGCAGAATTCTTTTGTCTTGCTCGAATAGGAATCGGATGTTATAATTTCAAGGTGAATTTCCATGTATAGCCTATTTTTTTGTGTTAGGGAACTGTTGATTTAGTGATGTATGAGAAATAATGATTCTTAACACGTTCCCTGCTTATTGGGCCACATGTGTACCAATTGGTAAATTACTCATTTACGTACCGGTATCAAGGAATGACATTTCATCTATTTCGTAATCATTTTTAGAAAATAACTATTATCAAACCAGGAGAAATGTTATCGTGCAATTGTATTTTCATATTTCTTAGGAAGGATGTACCCCTCAGGGGGATACAGGTATTGTATCTATGGGAATTAGCGCTCCCAGGGGGACCATGTGAGGGCCTGAGCTAAAGGTTAGGTAGGCTTCCTTTTGCTGTAATAAAATAGGTTTTTGTTTTGTTACGGACCATCTTTTTCGGTTCACCGCTGTCCTGTTTTTCAGCACCTACTACTTTCTTCTTCAACTTTTTTCTTGTTTCATGAACTTCTTTCCTAGCTTACTGTTTCTGTGCACCTTGTGCATAGATTCCGCGTTCCCTCAACTCCATACTAAATGGTGCCTTCCTCTTTCCTCTCTTGGAACATCTTTGTCGTGGTTAAGGGAGGCTAAAACTTTCTTATATAATAATAATAATAATAATAATAATAGGAAGGATGTAAGTGTATTCGAGCAGTTAGTTCGATGCCCCAATTCTGCTAATTACAACCTAACCAAACCAGTCGCTAACAACCGTGGAAACACGGTGAACGTGTTAGATTGAAGAAAAGGATCTTTAAAAAATTAGCAAACTCGACTTTCTTGTAGGGAAGCTTAGGCAAAACGAAATTCCCATTTTTAACTTTTAGGCAATAAGGAATGTTCAGAAGGCGTAGGTTACTTCATATGCTTGTAAGTTTTATGAATACTGAAGTTGCGTTTTCAGTGGAAGGGGCAATGTGAATGTGGCTCAACGTTGATATTACATGTCGAATTTATTTTGTTCATTAAATATCGAATTTAAGTAACACATATCTGAACAACATCTAGGTCTATTATTCCGAAATTGTAACGCAGAGGAAAGCAGCAGATGATATTTACGTAAAATAAAAATTTGAGTGTTTACCAGCAACTGGTTTTTGTCCTGCAATCAAAAGAGCATAGGTTAAAATTGTTCAATTTCCCGCTCATGTTCCTCATTTTAATTCAGCTTGCTGGGCGACGCGAATGACTGATAATTCCATAATTTCATTACCCATCAGCTTCTTGTTTATCTGAGTGTTATTCCCAGCCTAAATCCATAATATTCAACACTGATTTCAGTTCAGTACAACATAGTCTGCCAAAATGTAATGCCTGCACAAACAATGTCGTTAATCTCGCCTTGCATTGAGGCCGTGTTAAAATGAAGTAATTCGGTCCCGTTTAGTGGCGCTGTGAGCGGCGCCCTAATTTCCCATGAAACTGCCAGCAAACAGTAAATGATGTTGAGAGCAAGAGCTATTTCAAGACAATCCTTGAGATGAGTAAAGCATTACATTTGGGAGTTGGTGTAAGCATGGCAGTATTCCAGCTAGGTCGAGGAAGAACCTCATCTATAATAATCTCTTGTATCTTCCGCATCCTCGCTTATTGTGGATTATTCTACGAATATATTAGCCAATAATGCGATCGGCTCTCTGGTCGCGTAAAACGCAATGATTTCTTATGAATGCGTCGCGTTTGAATTTTGTGTACTTTAAATTAGATTAGATAAGTTAGTTTAGGCTTCCTTAAGAGTTACCAAGGCGTTTCAAAGAGGGGGAAGGATGAAGACACCATTTATTAAAGAGTTGAAAGGAAGCGGAATCGATGCACAAGGTGAGTTCAAATTTCATGTACACTGATTTGGACTTGTACGAATGTCTTTCTTCACTTCCTCTTTCTTCACTATTTATGTCTTCAACCATGAATCGTGGTGTTTATTTAATTGCTATTTAATCCGTAGTGCAATGTTGCAAAACGAACTGCATCAGAAAAACAGTTTCTGAGATTTTCTTTTGTGAGGAAAAAGAGAAAATTATGGTGAAACTACGTAGATCACTCATGTCCCGTTGGGTCAGGTTGTTTTCATACGTAATTTTTAAAATTGTAACTGCTTGTTACTGACATTTTCTACGATCATAAAAATAATTTAATTTACGTGGGGACGCTATGCTCAGCTATTCGGTGGAAAAACACTGAGAAATATAGTTCGTAAACAGAACATTTGTAGCTACCGTATCTACAATACAGTGTCGAATTTACATAATTAGTTGATCAAAATAACAGTAAATTTCTCTCTACATAACTGTAAATGGCTGGAATAATTTAAGATATAGAAACAAAGTCATTTTACCTCATCTTATTTCCGTAGGCAAGAGGATTTTGTCCGATGTTTATTTCCCCTTAAGGGGATACAATTATTGTATGTATCTATGAGAATTAGCGCTCCCAGAGGGTAAATGTGAGGTTCCGAGCTGAGAGATCGGTAGGCCTTCTTTTTGTTGAAATAAAGTGTTATTGTTTTGTTAAGAACCCCTCAGGGGGATACAACTATTGTATCTATGGGAATTGGCGCTCCCAAGGGGACTATGTGAGGGCCTGAGCTAAAGGTTAGGTAGGCTTCCTTTTTGTTGTAATAAAATAGGTTTTTGTTTTGTTCCGGACCATCTTTTTTCGGTTCACTGCTGTCCTGTTTTTCAGCACCTACTACTTTCTTCTTCAACTTTTTTCTTGTTTCATGAACTTCTTTCCTAGCTTACTGTTTCTGTGCACCTTGTGCATAGATTCCGCGTTCCCTCAACTCCATACTAAATGGTGTCTTCCTCTTTCCTCTCTTGGAACATCTTTGTCGTGGTTAAGGGAGGCTAAAACTTTCTTATATAATAATAATAATGTTTTGTTTAGAACCATTTTTTTCGATTGACTGCAGCCTAGTTTCCAGCACTTATAACTTTCTTCTTAACTTTTATCTGGTTCCACCGCCTTCCTTCTTACTTACTGTTTCTGTGCGCAGAGGATCTTGTGTGGGAACACACCTTGTGTATGTATTCCGCGTTCCCTTCTCTCCATACTGAATAGTGCCTTCTTCTGTCTCCGAAGCGACTTTGTTGTGGAAAGGGAGGCTTAACCTAACTTATCTAACTTTATGTTATTACTGAAAAAAAAACGTGGACGTGAGAACAACCACAAGCAAGCTTACAAATGAACAAAATTATTTGAGTATACGGCCATACGCCGTATACTCAAATATTGAGTATACGGCCATATTTCGCCCGTCACTCCATGGATCATTTCACTTACGTAGGCACAAGCAAATAGCGTACGTAAATAAAATGGCAGCTACGATATATAAATACTGGTACAAGACAAATTTCAAACCGCTCTGAAGTATAGCGAATACAATTTAAATACACATAAATTGGATGAGAGGAATTATGAAACCAGCACATATTCGAATCAGAAAATAACTTGACTATTCTAGAAATGCAGTTCTGCTATGCAGTCTTGAAGCGCATTTCTATCCAGCGAAAATGCTCAATAACCAAGACTTCCAACACAGATATACTGTCATGTGTGCCCTGGTAGATTTCGACCCACGGAGCCATCATTTATTCGATGAAGTAAACGATTTTCTTACTGATCTCGGACCATTGCTGTGAAGTCCGTTGGTTTTTGTTACCTCTGGAACGCCTTTGTTATGGTTAGGGAGGCAAAAACTAACTTCAAGTCTAATCCATGTTCCTGGTTCACGTACGACATCTTTTACCACGTTCCCCGCGTTTCCGCGGCTGTTAACGGTTGGTTTGCAAGTAGCAGAATAAGGAAATCGATTTAAAAGCATGAATAAATTATAATTCATCCTAGAGCATATAAAAATACAATTGCACGATAACATTTCCGCTCATATGACAACAATTATTTAAAAAAAATGTCGCGAAACCGATGAAATGTCGTGCGTTCATACCGGTACGTAAATGGGCAATTTACCTGTTGGTACACATATGGCCGAATACGTGGGGAACATGTTAAGCATGAATTTCCTTTCAGTTCTTAGTACTCGTTTAGGTGATGTACTCGTTTAGGCGATAGGTTCAGGTTAGTTAGGTCTATCTATCCCATACTATAGAGCCTGGCGCCTTCCGTGTAGGGGGCTGAGAATACTGTTAATTAAAGTTATCTCAGCCAGTTGATGACTTTGGAGACATCTATCTTACGTGCCCACTTTGCTTCTTCCCTTTTCGGTACTATATTTGCTATTCTATCGTTGTCTATTCTTTCCCTTGCTTTTAAACTTGCTGTTTCTACGCGTGGTATATCTTGTGTTGGAAAAACCTTGTGCATAGATTCGACGTTTACCTTAGTCCATTATACATTATCCTTTCTATTTCCTCCGTGGAAACATCTTTAAAATAAGAAGGAAGCCGTAAAATTACTACTATGTAACTGCCTGTTGGACAAGACGCGAGTAGTGATAATGTACGAAGTGAAGTCCAGAGCATAAGGTAAGATAGGCCTTGTTATTGTTGAATTAGCAGTTTTTTGCTATAATTCAGACTAACTTAGGCTTACTGCTTTTTTATTTCTTCCGCCTCCTACTTTCTTTTTCTATTTATATCTTGTTTCAAAAACTTCTTTCAGTCTTACTGTTTCTATTCACAGGAGATGGAGACAAATACCTTATGCTTAGATTCCGCGTTCCCTTAATTCCTAGATCAATGATATATTTCTCCTATCTTTCTTAGGGACACCTTCGTTGTAGTTAGGGAAGTTTAAACTGACTTTTAATCTAATTTTATAACTTTCATACCGAGAGATTTTTGTGTAATTTCGGAGTCTCTTAATTCTGTTGAGAAATTTTTTTATTTTGCCAAATGCGTGAATGGAGAACTGGATTCACGTACACTATAACTTATCGAATGATAAGCACTAGTACTAGAATTGTAATTTAATACAAGCTTTTTCTGCGTGAGAACTGTGCTATAGTTCATTTGCTCCTTTGATACCGAACTGCATGTTGTATGCTCTGTACGTGAGTTTTTTTATCAGAGTTTTTACGTATTTAATGCAATAGCAGGTGTTCGATTATGATAAGTGGTGGTAAAAAATTGAGTAATCTTGGAGCCATTCAATATGATAGGAATTATGAAAAATTCTTTATGCGTTATTGAACGAGATTATCCTGCTGGAGAATATTCGATTCTAATTTTGTGTCCAGGAGGGTAAAATTTTTTCCAGTTGTGAACGTGCTGATGAATTTCTTCCTGCGATTACCACCTCACTTATGTATTTTTGGCAATTAATGCTGTTTCTATCTGTATTCATTAACAACTGAAGCGTTCAGGTATTACATCGATCGCGCTTCGTACTGCGGACACTTTCTACACAATTGGGTCTGGAAATTTTAGGCGGCAGCTTTTGCAGGTTTCAGAATTGTTAACTTGAGGATACTTCACATTTTTCATCGTAATTTGAATTTTTGATAGCATATGATACGACGCACGTGAAAGATCGACATTTTCTACGTTCCTAGTGGATATCTTCACCTAGCTTTTCCAAGTCTATGTACCTTTGTAGTCTGACGTACGGTGATTTTCATCCCTTAATTGATCCCTTGGAATTGATCGAGGTAAGCTTGAACTACTTTTAATTATACCTTCGCTGCAATTAGCCAGGGTATCGTGAAAGGAATGAATTTGATTTTTACACGTTTGCTTATGCTTTTCAGGTGACAGAACCCTTTCCTAGTAGAGTTTGGAAGCCTAGACATCTCCTTAGCATAAGTAGCGCTATAGTGGAGCCCGCAGGCACGTGTGCGGTCGACATGGCGGTCGCAGAGTCTTCAACAAAAAGTGCTCTCAAGGATGAAGTGTTCCCTTATTATTCTTTAACGTCTAAAATGAAGTGATTGAATCTCGAAAGACTTGGTAGCAACGTTTCATTTTGTCTTTTCTGAGTGTGGGGTACCCACGCGAAGTTGTGGTGTGTTGCGGGTTTGTTGAGTGATATTTTTTTAACCGCACCGTGGAAATGTGAAAGGTCCTAATCTCGATGAGAAGTGTGTTAGTTGAAAACTTACTGAGAGTGGCAGGTAATCGTAAAATGTGGTTAAAAATATTAAAATGTGTTAGTGAATGATGTTAATGAAGTAGCATCGTAATTATTGAAAAGTCTTCGTAATTTAAATTCTGTATCAGAACTACGTTTTGTATTTCATTAGTTGTCGAACAAAACTATCGAATCATGAAAAGAAATGAAGTGCTTTATGTGAATCAAATTCGTGTTCAAAACAGCATTGAAGAAAATCCAATGATTCTATTCACGGAAAAAATACTTCTGATCTTCAACTAAGTTATTAGAAAAATATCAGCGTAAAATACTTCTAGTTTGACATCTCGAGCGGCCCTGCTCGGCGAAATTTTCTTTTGAAAATTTCAACTGGAGATTTATTTTGGTTCGCGTGACCTTGTTTTCGTATCGGAAGCAGTTTCGTGACTGCCTTGGTATTTGTGGAACTTCGGAGGCGTCCGAAGTGGAGCCTCTGCAGCATGAGTTCAGCGGCGGCCGGGGCAACTCAGCGGCCTTGCTTCTATTGGACGATTTTTCTGGTGCTTGCCACGAGTTGGACGGCCGCGATATCGTCTGACGTCGCCTCACATCGGTCCTTATCATCGGACGCTGTGTCTTCTCAGTCGTCAGGCAGCGGCCCTTCTGTGTCATCTTCAGACGCGACCAACCTTCTATCATCTTCCAATACTGATCCCTTGCCATTGCTGTCGAACAATGTCTCGCCCCGACCGATTTCATCTGCTACTGTCGTCGCTCTTCAACAGTCATCTTCGGACGTTGTCTCGCCTCAACCGATATCATCGAGCACAGTCTCTCCTCGACCGAAGTCATGGAATACAATCGCTTCTCAAGCTGCCGTACTCGGAGACAACTCTGGTGAGTACAGGATAGTTGTGTAATTGATCATATCAAAAATACGCTGTCAAATTGTCACTGTTTACCATTTACCGACTTAGTGGTTATTTGTGCTTCACATTCACTTTCCTCTGTGGTGAGAGAAAAAATGCTTGTTGCTGTGTGTGATATTGGTGAATATCATCAAGAAGATGTGTTCTTGTAAATAATAGCGGCTACATTTTTGCAGGTCCCGTTGTTGGTTTAGTTGAATTGACTTTCATCTGATTTAGATAATGAAATAAAGTTGAAATTTATTTTTGATTGATGAAATCCAGTTTTTTCAGTGGGGTTGGCTTTTCATCTATTTTGCTACTGAACAAAAACTCCGTAAAATTTAGTTCTTACCGATGCGAATGAGACGTGAAAGTTGGAATTTTATGTCACACTAAACGGTTATTGTTATAAACATTGTACGCGTTGTTACTCCTTATTTTAAGACGTTTGAAACGAGTGAGCAGTTCCTTTGTTCAAGTGAATAATTTTTAAAACGGCGAATATAGTCACTTTGAAAACATTCATCATCCATTACATGTTTACAGTTAGCCTGCTTCATTTTACTGTTACTGTAGACACGTAATGAATACTTAATAGCTTATAAGGGACCATCTTTTCTTTTTCATTTATTATTCGACTTCGTAAATTACAAAACTTCAATTTAAGCGAACAATTCTTCATGCATGCCCAGAATGTACATGTGTATTCTGTTTTGAGCAGCATGGAATTACTGTAGCATTATTGAGGGAATGTCTTCATCTTCTACATGTGTCTACAGGTGCGAATGACCCATTTACTTTTTTGGGTCGTTCACTGCTTATTAAATTACGTCATACTCAACTGTAGGTTGATCCAGGAATCGGTAATAACTGTTGGAAGGCATAGCAGCAAATAAACACGTATGTTAACGTTGTAGTGGAATTACAATGTACGGGATTGTAGTGAAAGTCGCAAGTCTAGTACTACTCTATCATAAAATATTATTCGTAGCTTTAATTTTTTCTTCTGGTTTTCCTTTCATATCTGTTCAATTCAAGTAAGGAGCCCTGGCTTTAATTTTTTTGCTTAGATTACACAGTAAAGGATTGAAGGGTAAAGGTTTTTTCATTAAGAAATTGCCTCGAAGTACGCGTGTATAGATTAAGCACCGCTAACTTTGAAAATGTTCATGTAAATTTTGCTCATTTTTATGACATCGCACATTGACACAGTCGTAGGCACCAGCTTATCGCAAGTGATTGGGAAGATTTTAGCAGTTTACGCTGTTTGTTTGGGGTTCATTAACAGGCGGTTGATGACTGAAAATTGTATGAGTCGTAATTCACACCGTCATTTAAGCGGTCCGACTCATTTTGGCGCGGGGTCTAGGTTCTGTTTGAAGACCAACAAGATTTTTTTTCATTTGGCTTTCCAAGGAAATTCGCTCACTCAATCGACGCTGATTTGTCTTTCCCACGCTCGTAACTCGGTGAGGAGATGTACTGGAATTCGTAGCGGGGAATATAATATGATATATAAATTTGGTTAGACAGCATGTGTTTAGCATTTGTAGATTTATGTGACAATGGAGGTGGCTTGGTCTGACCATGCGCTATGAAATTGGCAATATCAGTCAACATATCTGCCTCCTTTTTGCCGAAATTTTCAAATTTGATCTTTATAAACAAAGTCTTGCCCCACGAATCATACAGTATTTAACAAACAAAAGCTTAGTAATTTTTGCCAGGCAAATTCCACGAAAAAAAAGCCGAAAATAAGAATTTTGGGCGAAAAGAGTCCACTGTGGAGACTCAGGTTGTCTTCTTTACTGTTTCGCTCGTCGTGAGGTTCTGTTTCTTTATCAGGCAGCGATTAGGCAACGAGGTGAAGCAGATGAGTGTGGGAACAACTTGTACAGGTTTCCTTCCTTTCATATAAACACTGCCGGCGATTCTTGGGAGATTCCTTTTATTGAAACCGAGTGAAAGATAATGGAAGGTTTTTTTTCGTTATGTTACGGGCCATCGTCTTTCGGTTCACCGCTGCCTTTTTTTCAGCACCTACAACTTCGATCATAAAATTCTATATTTTTTCTACTTTTTTTCGATCTCGCTGTTTGTGAATGCAAAGGCGTCGATGTGGGAACACGCATAACTTCATTCCACACTAAGTGGTGCCTTCCTCTCTCCTTTTATGATAACACATTTGTTGTGGTTAGTGTTAAAGTTATAATCTGATCTAATGTATTGTTTGGGCAGGGTCATGATTTTTGGGATGTGTCCTTCGGCTGGAGATTCTTGGGGCGGATCTTTTGATTTTATTGTTGGGGCAGGTCAACTGGCTGATGATTTTTGGGGGCAGGTCATCTGGCCGATGATTGTTGGGGGCATGTCATCTGGCCGATGATTGTTGGGGGCATGTCATCTGGCCGATGATAATTGGGTTAGGTCATCTGACGGTGATTGTTGGGGGCAGGTCATCTGGCCGGTGATTGTTGGGAGCATGTCATCTGGCCGATGATAATTGGGTTATGTCATCTGACGGTGATTGTTGGGGGCAGGAAATCTGGCAGGTGATTGTTGGGGGCAGGACATCTGGCAGGTGATTGTTGGGGGCAGGACATCTGGCAGGTGATTGTTGGGGGCAGGTCATCTGACGGTGATTGTTGGGGGCAGGACATCTGGCAGGTGATTGTTGGGGGCAGGTCATCTGGCCGATGATAATTGGGTTAGGT
This sequence comes from Morinoia aosen, assembly GCA_030386875.1. Taxonomy (NCBI): domain Eukaryota; kingdom Metazoa; phylum Arthropoda; class Malacostraca; order Amphipoda; family Talitridae; genus Morinoia; species Morinoia aosen. The sequence continues at coordinate 19,830,560 of CM059557.1, read as the reverse complement.
CATCTGACGGTGATTGTTGGGGGCAGGACATCTGGCAGGTGATTGTTGGGAGCATGTCATCTGGCCGATGATAATTGGGTTAGGTCATCTGACGGTGATTGTTGGGGGCAGGACATCTGGCAGGTGATTGTTGGGGGCAGGCCATCTGGCAGGTGATTGTTGGGGGCAGGACATCTGGCAGGTGATTGTTGGGGGCAGGTCATCTGGCCGGTGATTGTTGGGGGCAGGTCATCTGACGGTGATTGTTTGTGGCATGTCATCTGGCCGATGATTATTGGGTTAGGTCACCTGACGGTGATTGTTGGGGGCAGGTCATCTTACGGTGATTGTTGGGGGCATGTCATCTGGCCGATGATTATTGGGTTAGGTCACCTGACGGTGATTGTTGGGGGCAGGTCATCTGACGGTGATTGTTTGGGGCATGTCATCTGGCCGATGATTATTGGGTTAGGTCGCCTGACGGTGATTGTTGGGGGCAGGTTATCTGACGGTGATTGTTGGGGGCAGGTCATCTGGCCGATGATTATTGGGAATTAGGTCATCTGACGGTGATTGTTGGGGGCAGGTTATCTGACGGTGATTGTTGGGGGCAGGTTATCTGACGGTGATTGTTGGGGGCAGGTCATCTGGCCGATGATTATTGGGTTAGGTCATCTGACGGTGATTGTTGGGGGCAGGTTATCTGACGGTGATTGTTGGGGGCAGGTCATCTGGCCGATGATAATTGGGTTAGGTCATCTGACGGTGATTGTTGGGGGCAGGTCATCTGGCCGATGGTAATTGGGTTGGGTCATCTGACGGTGATTGTTGGGGGCGGGTCATCTGACGGTGATTGTTGGGGGCAGGTCATCTGACGGTGATTGTTGGGGGCAGGTCATCTGACGGTGATTGTTGGGGGCAGGTCATCTGACGGTGATTGTTGGGGGCAGGACATCTGGCAGGTGATTGTTGGGGGCAGGTCATCTGACGGTGATTGTTGGGGGCGGGTCATCTGACGGTGATTGTTGGGGGCGGGTCATCTGACGGTGATTATTGTGGGCAGGTCATCTGACGGTGATTGTTGGGGGCAGGACATCTGGCAGGTGATTGTTGGGGGCAGGTCATCTGGCCGGTGATTGTTGGGGGCAGGTCATCTGGCCGATGATTGTTGGGGGCATGTCATCTGGCCGATGATAATTGGGTTAGGTCATCTGACGGTGATTGTTGGGGGCAGGTCATCTGGCCGGTGATTGTTGAGGGCATGTCATCTGGCCGATGATTATTGGGTTAGGTCACCTGACGGTGATTGTTGGGGGCAGGTCATCTGACGGTGATTGTTTGGGGCAGGTCATCTGACGGTGATTGTTTGGGGCAGGTCATCTGACGGTGATTGTTTGGGGCATGTCATCTGGCCGATGATTATTGGGTTAGGTCACCTGACGGTGATTGTTGGGGGCAGGTCATCTTACGGTGATTGTTGGGGGCATGTCATCTGGCCGATGATTATTGGGTTAGGTCGCCTGACGGTGATTGTTGGGGGCAGGTTATCTGACGGTGATTGTTGGGGGCAGGTCATCTGGCCGATGATTATTGGGTTAGGTCATCTGACGGTGATTTTTGGGGGCAGGTTATCTGACGGTGATTGTTGGGGGCAGGTCATCTGGCCGATGATAATTGGGTTAGGTCATCTGACGGTGATTGTTGGGGGCAGGTCATCTGGCCGATGGTAATTGGGTTGGGTCATCTGACGGTGATTGTTGGGGGCGGGTCATCTGACGGTGATTGTTGGGGGCAGGTCATCTGACGGTGATTGTTGGGGGCAGGTCATCTGACGGTGATTGTTGGGGAGCAAGTCCTCCGGCAGAGGATTCTTAGGACTTGACCACCAACCAGTGGTTCTTGGGGCAGGACCTCCAACTTGTGATTCATTAGGAGAGTTTCTAGTAATTTATAGCGAGGTATGCTATGCGCAGAAATGTCTCTGCATTTTCTCATTTGGTTTGCTATGTATACATAGGGTGAAAATCGTTCAAGGTGTGGAGATCCACTTGAAGTAATTTAATCGTTTAAAATTATAATACTTTTGATAATACAGCGAGATGTGGTACATCGAGAATATGTGGAAGCCTTAAAGTGTGGAACGTAGAATGTGTTGCCGCTAGAATGTGTTGTAACTGAAATGTGTTTCTAATGAAATATGTGTGTAACTGAAATGTGTTGTAACTGAAATGCGTTGTATTGCAAATGAAATGTGTTGCAAATAATGAAATGTGGTGCAAATGTTGAAATGTGTTGCAAATTATGAAATGTGTTGCAAATAATGAAATGTGTTGCAAATGTTGAAATGTGTTGCAAATAATGAAATGTGTTGCAAATGAAATGTGTTGCAAATAATGAAATGTGTTGCAAATGTTGAAATGTGTTGCAAATAATGAAATGTGTTGCAAATAATGAAATGTGTTGCAAATAATGAAATGTGTTGCAAATAATGAAATGTGTTGCAGATAATGAAATGTGTTGCAAATAATGAAATGTGTTGCAAATAATGAAATGTGTTGCAAATAATGAAATGTGTTGCAAATGATGAAATGTGTTGCAAATAATGAAATGTGTTGCAAATAATGAAATGTGTTGCAAATAATGAAATGTGTTGCAGATAATGAAATGTGTTGCAAATAATGAAATGTGTTGCAAATAATGAAATGTGTTGCAAATAATGAAATGTGTTGCAAATAATGAAATGTGTTGTAAATAATGAAATGTGTTGCAAATAATGAAATGTGTTGCAAATAATGAAATGTGTTGCAAATAATGAAATGTGTTGCAAATAATGAAATGTGTTGCAAATAATGAAATGTGTTGCAAATAATGAAATGTGTTGCAAATAATGAAATGTGTTGCAAATAATGAAATGTGTTGCAAATAATGAAATGTGTTGCAAATAATGAAATGTGTTGCAAATAATGAAATGTGTTGCAAATAATGAAATGTGTTGCAAATAATGAAATGTGTTGCAAATAATGAAATGTGTTGCAAATAATGAAATGTGTTGCAAATAATGATATGTGTTGCAAATAATGATATGTGTTGCAAATACTGAAATGTGTTGCAAATAATGAAATGTGTTGCAAATAATGAAATGTGTTGAAAATAATTAAAAGTGTTGCAAATGAAATGTGTTGCAAATAATGAAATGTGTTGCAAATAATGAAATGTGTTGCAAATAATGAAATGTGTTGCAAATGAAATGTGTTGCAAATGAAATGTGTTGCAAATGAAATGTGTTGCAAATGAAATGTGTTGCAAATGAAATGTGTTGCAAATAAAATGTGTTGCAGGAAGAATGTTGCACTTGGATGACTTCAGACACAAAGTTCTCTAAATGAGGTGGTCACGCGCATATCCATCGTATTCAAATTCCTTTATGTTATTCCATAATCGTCACATATACAAATTTCTTCTTTTAAATTTTTTGATTTGTGTGCCCTATCATGTGTGTGAAGGTGTATGGTTTTTACTTGTGTACTGTCTACGCTAGTAACCAATTAGCACTATTGTATTTACCGCAATCTACTGATACAATTATTGCTGGATTGCTGTGGGGATTTTACGTATACGTCACGAACATATATTTCAGCTCTAATATTGATATAATGTCTTCATCTTTGATAGCCAGAGTACAATGAACTAAGCACATATACATAGTGGCCATGTTAATTTTATTGCAGTTTTAATTCTATTTTCACAAAAATAATCATTTCAGAGAGAATAAATACGTTCATAGTCAAGTTAAACACAATACGTTCATAGTCAAGTTAAACACAACGCGTTCATAGTCAAGTTAAACACAATACGTTCATAGTCAAGTTAAACACAACGCGTTCATAGTCAAGTTAAACACAACGCGTTTATAGTCAAGTTAAACACAACGCGTTTATAGTCAAGTTAAACACAACGCGCTTATAGTCAAGTTAAACACAATACGTTTATAGTCAAGTTAAACACAACGCGTTCATAGTCAAGTTAAACACAACGCGTTCATAGTCAAGTTAAACACAACGCGTTCATAGTCAAGTTAAACACAACGCGTTCATAGTCAAGTTAAACACAACGCGTTTATAGTCAAGTTAAACACAATACGTTTATAGTCAAGTTAAACACAATGCGTTCATAGTCAAGTTAAACACAACGCGTTTATGGTCAAGTTAAACACAACGCGTTTATAGTCAAGTTAAACACAACGCGTTTATAGTCAAGTTAAACACAACGCGTTTATAGTCAATTTAAACACAACGCGTTTATAGTCAAGTTAAACACAACGCGTTTATAGTCAAGTTAAACACAACGCGTTTATAGTCAAGTTAAACACAACGCGTTTATAGTCAAGTTAAACACAACGCGTTCATAGTCAAGTTAAACACAACGCGTTTATAGTCAAGTTAAACACAACGCGTTTATAGTCAAGTTAAACACAACGCGTTTATAGTCAAGTTAAACACAACGCGTTTATAGTCAAGTTAAACACAACGCGTTTATAGTCAAGTTAAACACAACGCGTTTATAGTCAAGTTAAACACAACGCGTTTATAGTCAAGTTAAACACAACGCGTTCATAGTCAAGTTAAACACAACGCGTTTATAGTCAAGTTAAACACAACGCGTTCATAGTCAAGTTAAACACAACGCGTTTATAGTCAAGTTAAACACAACGCGTTTATAGTCAAGTTAAATACAACGCGTTTATAGTCAAGTTAAACACAACGCGTTTATAGTCAAGTTAAACACAACGCGTTTATAGTCAAGTTAAACACAACGCGTTTATAGTCAAGTTAAACACAACGCGTTTATAGTCAAGTTAAACACAACGCGTTTATAGTCAAGTTAAACACAACGCGTTTATAGTCAAGTTAAACACAATACGTTTATAGTCAAGTTAAACACAATACGTTTATAGTCAAGTTAAACACAATACGTTCATAGTCAAATTAAACACAATACGTTCATAGTCAAGCTGAACACATCGCGTTCATAGTCAACCCGAACACAATGCGTTTATAGTCAAGCTGAACACAACGCGTTCATAGTCAAGCTGAACACAACGCGTTCATAGTCAAGCTGAACACAATATGTTCATAGTCAACCCGAATACAATACGTTTATAGTCAAGCTGAACACACCACATTAACAGCAAACCTCATCATGTCCTCACATTCCAGTTCGCCATGACATCCTTCACTTGTATCGAACTTCTCGCCCCTCACAAAGCATTCTTGTGATATCCCGCGTATAATCTTTTTATCGGTCAAGAGTTATTGATAAATCCGAGAGCTTACCTTTGGGAAATTATTTGACAAGAGGAAACAGCCTTTGTTCTGTTATCTTTCTCTCAAACGGTTATCGCCGCCCTCAGATCTCCAGGTCGAGAGCTTGAGATAAATCTGAGTGCTGAGCAGAGTGATGGGAAATGGTCTCGAGAATAGCTTTGGGAAATGGTCTCGAGAACAGCGATGGGAAATGGTCTCGAGAATAGCGATGGGAAATGGCCTTGAGAACAGCGATGGGAACTGGTCTCCAGAGCAGCGATGGGAAATGGTCTCGAGAACAGCGATGGGAAATGGTCACGAGAACAGCGATGGGAAATGGTCTCGAGAACAGCGATGATATATGGGCTCGAGAATAGCGATGGGAAATGATCTCGAGAAAAGCGATGGGAAATGGTCTCGAGAACAGCGATGGGAAATGGTCTCGAGAACAGCGATGGGAAATGGTCTCGAGAACAGCGATGGGAAATGGTCTCGAGAAAAGCGATGATATATGGGCTCGAGAACAGCGATGGGAAATGGTCTCGAGAAAAGCGATGATATATGGGCTCGAGAACAGCGATGGGAAATGGTCTCGAGAACAGCGATGGGAAATGGTCTCGAGAAAAGCGATGAGAAATGGTCTCGAGAACAGCGATGGGAAATGGTCTCGAGAACAGCGATGGGAAATGGTCTCGAGAAAAGCGATGATATATGGGCTCGAGAACAGCGATGGGAAATGGTCTCGAGAACAGCGATGGGAAATGGTCTCGAGAACAGCGGTGAGAAATGATCTCGAGAAAAGCGATGGGAAATGGTCTCGAGAACAGCGATGGGAAATGGTCTCGAGAACAGCGGTGAGAAATGATCCCGAGAAAAGCGATGGGAAATGGTCTCGAGAACAGCGATGGGAAATGGTCTCGAGAACAGCGGTGAGAAATGATCCCGAGAAAAGCGATGGGAAATGGTCTCGAGAACAGCGATGGGAAATGGTCTCGAGAACAGCGATGGGAAATGGTCTCGAGAACAGCGATGGGAAATGGTCTCGAGAACAGCGATGGGAAACGGTCTCGAAAAAAGCGATGGGAAATGGTTTCGAGAACAGCGATGGGAAATGGTTTCGAGAACAGCGATGGGAAATGGTCTCGAGAAAAACGATGATATATGGGCTCGAGAACAGCGATGGGAAATGGTCTCGAGAAAAGCGATGAGAAATGGTCTCGAGAACAGCGATGGGAAATGGTCTCGAGAACAGCGATGGGAAATGGTCTCGAGAAAAGCGATGATATATGGGCTCGAGAACAGCGATGGGAAATGGGCTCGAGAACAGCGATGGGAAATGGTCTCGAGAACAGCGATGAGAAATGGTCTCGAGAACAGCGATGGAAAATGGCCACGAGAACAGCGATGGGAAATGGTCTCGAGAAAAGCGATGAGAAATGGTCTCGAGAACAGCGATGGGAAATGGTCTCGAGAACAGCGATGGGAAATGGTCTCGAGAAAAGCGATGATATATGGGCTCGAGAACAGCGATGGGAAATGGGCTCGAGAACAGCGATGGGAAATGGTCTCGAGAACAGCGATGAGAAATGGTCTCGAGAACAGCGATGGAAAATGGCCACGAGAACAGCGATGGGAAATGGTCTCGAGAACAGCGATGGGAAATGGTCTCGAGAACAGCGATGAGAAATGGTCTCGAGAACAGCGATGGGAAATGGTCTCGAGAACAGCGATGGGAAATGGTCTCGAGAACAGCGATGAGAAATGGTCTCGAGAACAGCGATGGGAAATGGTCTCGAGAACAGCGATGGGAAATGGTCTCGAGAACAGCGATGGGAAATGGTCTCGAGAACAGCGATGAGAAATGGTCTCGAGAAAAGCGATGGGAAATGGTCTCGAGAACAGCGATGGGAAATGGTCTCGAGAACAGCGATGGGAAATGGTCTCGAGAACAGCGATGAGAAATGGTCTCGAGAACAGCGATGGGAAATGGTCTCGAGAACAGCGATGGGAAATGGTCTCGAGAACAGCGATGGGAAATGGTCTCGAGAACAGCGATGAGAAATGGTCTCGAGAACAGCGATGGGAAATGGTCTCGAGAACAGCGGCGTTCTTGAAGATTTGTGTTCATCGAGACAGGAATTTGTGGTGCACACTTTGGTGTGCTATGGGCTTTTTGTGGCAGATCGTTCCTGCTAATGTGTTTTGAAGTTAGCAGTTCGTTTGTTGATTGTATTTTTACAGCGGTGGACATTTTTAAGTGACATTTTTTTTAGTTTTGAAACTTTTTGATCAATTATTATTATATGGAGTAATAATTTATTATTATTTATGTAAAACTATTTCAGTATCATTTCATTTTCACTTTGGTTAGTATTTATCTCGTGCTATTTATTTTTAACACTATTATTTTAGCGTTACTGTCATTTTATGCTTCTATTCCGATTGTGCATTGTTTCAGATATTTATTGGTTTTCCCTTGTTTTCGGCGTTCCGATCAGTTTTTCTTCTATGTTAGCATTTTCGACTCTTCCGCTCCTGATGGTACGTGCGAGTGCCAACTCGGTCCATGCCCTGACTAGGGGAATGAAATAGAATTTTTAATTGATTTCATCATTGGGGAGGATACTGGGATATTTATTGAAGCTTAAGATCTTAAGTAATATCCAGAAAACCTTTTACTTCGTTGTGATATTTATTTATCTTCAAGTTTTCTTTAATTCTACTCATTTTGTCACATTATGGTATTTTACTTTCGCTGAATCCTACTCACGCTTCCTTATTTAAATTTAATTTGTTCACCGAACAGTCCAGGTTGAAAATCAACCCGTGTAGTTTATTTAAGAGCGTAGTTTTCTCGTCTTCGAACTGTGTTTTCTCACTCACTGAACCTATCGAATTGTAGATCAGTTTTCTAATTGAAAGTGAATAAATATCTGCCTGTGCACAAAATGGCACGAGTTTTTCCAAGGGGAATATGTTAGTTCCCGAGCTGAGAGTTAGGTAGGCTTTCATTGACATGAAATTTTTTTAATATGATATGGACCATCTTTTTCGGTTCACTGCTGTCATGTTTTTCAGCACCTACTACATTCTTCTTCAACCTTTATCTTCTTTTATGAACTTCTTTCTCAACTTACTGTTTATGTACACCTTGTGCAAAGATTCCGCGTTCCTTAACACCGTACTAAATAGTGCATTCTGCCTTCCTTTCTTTGGAACGCCTAACATCTAACATCTTTGGACTAACATCTAATCTAATGATACGAATTTTGTCAGTTTAAAGAAAGATTCTGGGAGCTGATAAGTTCATGCTTTTAAAGTTTTCCCAGCATTGAAAAGGTTCTCAGTATGGACAGTTGCTAATGAGTAGTTGTTTATTTTCGCCGTTCACTGTTCCTGTTGTGCAGCAGTATAATTTTGATGAATTTTAATATATATTAATTTTTTGCTTGTCTTAAAATATTAAACAATTTATTTCTTATTGAAATTTTTGCCTAATATATACTAATTTTATTGGGATTATGAATCGTGATTATCATTTCTTGATTGCTTATTATTCTTCACTAGTTTACACGGCTCGTTGAAGATGACGGGATTCAATATTGTTCTTGAATAAATTCTCCTGACATGGATGATAAATATATTCATCCTAATAGTACCCGCGATTAAAATATTCTTGCATTTGTATTGTTGTAAAACTCTAATCAGAGATACGGTCATTAAGCATGCTTAAAAGCGTGATAGAGAGACCGAAAAAGCGGACATCGAAGAAATACCTAAATAAATAAACAAACAGACCAAGGGCATTATAGTAAAAACTGTGGTCATTTAATGATTATTTTCGCGGTCTTGATCTTTCACTTGATGATTGTCTGTAGTTAAGGCGTTCCCATTATTTTCTTGTTTGAAATCATGGTACTATAACTCCCGTCGTATATTTGCTTGTGAGATGAAAACCTGTCGGCCTTTTACTGGTCCTTACTCAATTATATCATTCTTGTTTTGTTTTCATGCGCGCCTAAAATGCTTTAGTTCAGCTACGTGTTGCAAGTTGTTGAACGGGCACTGGAATCATTTTTTCTGCGATTCTTTTCAATTTATCTCCCTCGAGGCGATACAATCGTTGTACTCGTGGGAATAAGCATTCCCTTAACTCGATAAAAAATGCAAGCTACCTTCATGCCTTCTCTCTTTGAACAACTTTATCAGCACGTTTTTATCACACGTTCAAAAATTGTTTTCGGACCAGTTGTAAGAAACGTGTCTGATGCTGAACAAATGGCGTTATTTAGTTTCAATGTACTGATATGCACTTTTAGTTCAACAATCCAGTGTTGCTCTTAACTTGAGACTAAAATCTCAGGCTTAAAACTTGCCACTCAAGACACCATCTCATTAATCGATGTCATAAGGTTTCAGCGACTGGGTGGCTGCGAAATTGCGCTCTTAAAGTTCCCGTTGTTCTAGCAATAGTGTGGACAGATAATTAGCTACTGGATGTCAAGGGGCGGAAACATTTACTCCTTGAACTTGGCTTCAAACCGCAGATGAATTTCGACAAAATTAAATTTTATCGAGACTTGGTCGATATAAAGCGTCAAATTCAAGAGCCAACTGCGTGCTGAAACACAAGTGGAATCATTCCTGATGGCGTTCTTGCATTTCTTTACGTTCTTGTTTGAGTTATACACTTTCTTTCCGACTTGCGACGCAGTTCTTTATTTATGATCAACAGAATAGCCTCTCAGCTCACTTGTTTGACTGGTTGAAGTTACGGAGTTGTAATTCGGATATTCTTGCAGGTTTTAAAGCGTCTAATAATTTCCAGAGCACAATGAACTTCAGAAATCTGCTCACATGCCGTGATTTTTCCATGGAATGTTATTTTTCGTCTTGGTTGAAGCTCCGGAACCAAGGAAAGACTCATTGATAAATTCAAAAACTTTGATCATTTGCTTGCTCTGCTGCACGGAAAGCAAGCGAACAAAAATCTTCTCATTGAGCTCAAGCAACAACCATTAAAATATTCTTAGTAGTCGCGAAAAGTGTAGGGAATTTTACGCTTAAGAGGCGCTTCTGAGAACTTTTTGATTTCTCAGCAAACTTTTCTATTGCTGCAGGACTGCTCGTTGATGTTAAATATTAGCTCATACGAACTGGACTGCCAGAAGTTCGTAGCTCCAATTATTGGAACTTCTGCGCGCTGGAATTTATGCGCTCCGACTAGAGAATTTGCGCCATACACACAACCCTGTTCCTGGGACAGGTTTGTGTGTGCGGTGGTGGGCTCGGGGAGCATTTAACTGTAAGAGGGGGTCATCAGCGAGCAGTCTCCGGGTATAATTTTGATGCTTCCGCTAAACAAAGGCGTGCAATACTGTACAGATGAAGGCATAAATAATTACTTTTTGAAATGATCTACCTGAAGGACGATGATGTGCTGTAACTCACCAGGGGAGCTCAGCTTTATTTAGAGTCTGGAGTTAGATATTTTTGTGGGACACGCAGCAGAGGTTCCAGAGCTGGAGTCGCCCTCTGAAACATGGAGCCTTATTTGAAACTTGAGATTGCTCTCTAAAACCTGAAATTGCCCTCTGGATCTTGGAGCTAACTTCTATACCGTTTAGTTCCTCCATAACAAAGCTAGAGCACAGCACAGATCTTCGCTTAGCGGCAGATCCAAGGTTTGTCTTGGTTCCTAGATCGGCAATATAATATTTTTCAGTTCTTTGCAGCTTTCCTTATCAATCTTCCATGCTTTATTTCTACGTGAAGGGTTTAAAAAACATAATTTCACAACCAGAACATCCATACCCGTAAATCTGTCAGGTTCCAACATTAACCCGTTAACAAACTCCGACAACCGGTGTCGATAACCTTGCAGTTGCCGTTTAAGTGTCGTAAAAACACGACGCTCTAAATGTAATCTGCCATCCAAAAATATTGCTCCGTTCAGTGTTCAATAAGTTTGCGCAGTTTCTATTGAACGAATGTTTTTTATGCTTCGGATTTATTGAGACCAACTGAGATTGTACAGTTAAAATATTGGTTCATATTTATACAGCGTTAAATCATGCATCATCGCGCAAAGCTCTATACTTCATTGCCCGTCTGCCGCGAGTATTTCGTGTTGAGCGGCGAGCGATTTTAAATTTCATTTTCAAACCGTTATTATAAAGTACCCATGATGTTTGCGTGCCAAGAGTAGCCCATTTGTTTTAATTAATGGATCACCGTCATTAGGAGCTCTCCCAAGCCATCGCAATTTTGAAATGAATAAATTTATCACCTAACGAGCGTTCTAATTCTGTCGCTGTGACCGGTCGTTCGCACTGCAGTGGTGGTGCTGACCGCTGCAATACGTGTTGCTGTAACTATGACGGCTGTTATAAGTCTTGGTAACTACAATGACAAGTGACAGGTGCTTTTGTCTGACAAGCATTGACAAAAGTAATAACTTTGATGCAGTTTTCATCCTATATTTAGGGGGCCAAACCGCGCACAACGTTCGAGCGTATCGTGTTCACAGAATATCGTGGAAATTCTAGGAGCCAAGTGCTTGCAACTTCTGCCGTTCGCCTGCAATCCCATTTAACTAGCAGTGCAAATGTAAAACAGCAGATATTTCAAAATGAGTTTCACGAAATAGTTTGTAGAGAGTAATGCTCTATTACACGTTGGTCTGCACGTCTTTTACTGTTCTGAACCACGTTTTGTCTCACGATCAAACGGACACGCTAGCGGTGCAGTTCGAGAGGGAATTCGAAAGCTGACGTTAAAATAAGGGAGTCTCCGCGATTGGCGCTATTCCTTTGAAATAATTAATGACATAAATACATTCATTTTTATGCATAGCTCATTGAAAAATTCGTATTGACAATTTTGGAATGTCGCTTGCAGTCGAAAGTTCTTACTGATGTTATTGTATCGCCCAAGATTTAATTTTTTAATTAGGTTCATATTCTAGCATCTTGAGTTTTACGACCTATATCTCGTGATAGCGTTCCCATACATGTTCTCGTGTGTTATTTTTCAATGCATTCTATTGCATACCTCTGCCATAAATCTGTGTCGAAATTTATGCTTTGCTCGGAAATTTATTCTCATTTCTTGTAAGTCATGTCAAATAATTGCAGCTCAAAAACAAATTTGCGAAACCCTTTCTCAAAACTATATCCAACAATGGGTTGTGCGAAAAAAACATCTCATACCGAGAGCGTTGATAAAAAAAGCACGTTATCAAACTGTATTATAATAGAAAGTATGCATCCATGTGCTTTTCGTATTGAGATTTAGTCAGATGGCGTGTTTAGCTTAGAAATATTCTCCTGGAGGCTTCAATGAGCGTCACTCATGTTGGATTTGCGAAGATATAACGTATTTCATGTCTGGGGACCGTATTGCCACTTGCGTTTGAACGGAGAAACTCTGAACAAACACTAGGTAATTGCAGTCATTGTTCTCTGCTGATAATGGTCTTAGTGTTATGTATTCAAAGTCGTTCATCACCCACGGTCTTAAGGCGCGATAATCTTCGTAAATTATTCCCAGCCGAGAACATCACATAGCCCCTTGTGCGTACAGCTATGCATCACGCTTTGGATTTACACTTAATAATCCCTTCATTATTTTTCAATGAGAGTGATATCTAAGATTCCCACGCAGTCAGCCATACACCACGCGTTGGCCAGACTCGCTCACAAAACCTTTGATAAAGAACAAACAATTGGTGGAGGATATTTCCATGGAAATTCAGGCAGACAACGGAAGAGCGACCGTCCGCAGGGGAACCGCACTCCATTTAAGGTGTCTGGCTGTGTCAAAAAGATGTTGTTACATTTCAGGCGCCGCCTCTTTATTTTTTCCTCAGCCAATAACCTCACACCCGCTCGACGTTATTGTTCACGGACAAATCTTACTTGTCGTAAAAGCTTCATGAGTTCATCATTGCGATGTGACTGTGCAGATGTGCTGGAACACGTGTAAACGTCTGAAAATTTCACAAGACTTGCCCGTAAATTTGATTGAATAGTATACGTTTTGTACATTTTTTCTCTTCCTTGGTTGACTTTTAAGTATAATTGGCTTGATTTTCTCTGTGTTTATGCAGTTCATACAAATTCAAGTGCGGATGAATAACAATGCAAAACGCTCTTTCGGCCTCACGTACCTGCGTTACGCTTCCATAGGGGGAACGCTCGCCTTTGTCTTGGGGACACCGCTCTTCCTCTCAGGCTGCTTGATGACTTCCTCCAGCGATGCCGGCCGGATCCAAGCTTTTTCAAATAATTAGTTAATGCTGGAATTATCGCTCCATGCAGTTATAAACACTGAACTTTAGACGATGTTGAAGCTTGAGTCTCAATAGTTGACCCACAATAAAGTTTCATATTTTGAGGATGAATTCAGACTATGGTGAAGCTTGGTTCTCAATAGTTGACCCACAATGAAGTTTCAAATTTTAACCAATATTTCAGACTATATAAAAGCTAGGGTCTCGATAGTTAACAGACAATAAAGTTTCAAATTTTGAACAAGAATTCAGGCAATAGTGGAACTTTAGTCCCTATAAATGACCCGTAATAAGTTTTAAAATTTTGAAAAAGATTTCACCTTGATCGATGTAGAGGCAATGCTTTGAAGTGCTAATTGTGAATATTTAGACTTGACCTCACTGAACTTGATGTTAGAGGAGGATGATGAGACAATGATATCAGGTATGAAGATGATATCTTATGTGAAGATGTTACACCAGGTTAAGTTGAAGAGGACGATGAAATTATGGCGTGTTTTGCATGCACAACACTGTAAGTAAAGGAACTCTGATGAAGCAATTGTTGCCTAACCCTTAGGCCAGTTTGAAGAAGGTAGGAAGGCGCCTTTTCAATACTCGCATAACATATGAATCCTATATTTTAGAAAATCAATTGCGTGTTAAGTGTGATGGTGATTTTTAAATTCTGTGTTTAGTTTTGATCTCTTTTAAAGCGCCTTTTTCTGCCGTGAAATACCTAATGCAGTCATATGTGAGTATAATGCGTCACAGGCCTACTGAGCGCCTCGAAATATAAGCCTGCTTTTCAGCTCCAAGCAACCATTCATGATTATCATGCTGTTTCTTACGACATATTGAAATACATGACACTCTTACATCAAAGAATTAAAAAGTGTAACGTTAATATCGCATGAAAAAATATAACTTACCCATAAACTCCGTGGTATTAAACCCAGGGATTTGTTGCTGATGATTCCCCTCTATTATCGTACTGTTTATCCGAAATCATCTGCACTCGATGATGTTCATGGAAATGACAACAATAAACCCTGTACACACTATGTCTAAAGCTCATCCCTTATTTTATTCGAATGTTTTGATATCAATGACATCTTTGGATAACAATATCACCTTTTGCCGTAAAATAACCTCCATGTTGACATAGCTTCTTAGATTCAAACGGAGCTTAAGCTGCTAAATATTTTTGCCTATTAAGTTAGAATCAAACGCAGCACTTCGGCTCTGGAATTCTTCGTAAGGCCAAATTTAGCTTGAAGTGCAATGTGTATTTGAAGCAAATGTTGCTTTTTTAAAGTGAATGAGAAATTAAATGAAGCAAACCCTTTGCCTTTGTTTCATGGCTGAAGTTTCTATGCGAACTCGCTTTGAATTAACCTATTTACTTCATGAAAAGCCTGGGCAAAATCTATCATTTGCTGTGTACTGTTAGCATCAGCGCATAGTTAGAAATAATCATTACTCCTCTGTTTTCGTCTAAAATATACAAACTTATGAGTACATTGTCATTGCCACAAAAATTCCTTCCCATTCTGTTTTCTGCTGAAATTCACAAACATATGAATACATTGTCGTTGTTATATACTTTATTCATGCAAACAAAATGTTTTTTTGGTTTAATTCTGTTGAGGGAAAACAAATTTTGTTTTGAACTACTAAACCATTGTGTTAACGCTTTTTAATGCGTATGGTCCTTGAGAAGGACACTAGTTATATTTAGTGTCTCTATATTTGATAGGCCTCTATAGAATATTGCATCAAGTTGTGCAAAATGGGGCCAACGTAAACAGAATTTTCTAATGTCTCCAGCCCCTCAGGGGGATACAACTATTGTATCTATGGGAATTAGCGCTCCCAGGGGAACCATGTGAGGGCCCGAGCTGAGAGTTAGGTAGGCCTTCTTTTTGTTGAAATATAATGTTTTTTGTTATGTTAAGGACCACCTTTTTTCGGTTCACTGCTGTCCTGTTTTTTCAGCACCTCTGACTTTCTTCTTCCACTTTTATCTTATTTCATGAACTTCTTTCCCATCTTACTGTTTCTATGCCCTTTCTGCATAGATTCCTCATTTTCTTATCTCCATACTAAATGGTGCCTTCCTCCTTCCTCTCTTCGATACGCTCTATTTTTGCAGCGGTTAGGGAGGCTTAAACTAACTTATAATCTAATCTAATCTCTAATGTCTCCAGAATTAGCCTTTCACCGACCATATTTATAATCGCATTAGTGGTATTACTACCCTTGTCATTAGACTGGCCTTGGCTTCAGGCTGTGAGCGACATCGGACCCAGAAAGGAACTGCCACTCGCCAGTGAACTCCATGAAATCCTTTAGCGCACAAATTCAACGAAAATAAAGTATGTGCGCTTTTATTGTCTGTCATACCTGACACATTGGGTAGTTAGTGGTTAACAAATTATTTTCTTTGAAATAAAAACAATATTCTGTCATAGATCATGCTCATGATAAAAAATCCAGTTTAAAACGTAATATTTTTCACGTTTTAACCCATTCCGCTTGGTAGCTCTTATTTTCGAAGCTTCTAAGAGAATTGTAAAGTAAGAAATGTTTTAAATTGCGCAAGCAAAATGAGAATAGTGAAGCAAATCTCTGGTTTCGAACTTTTTTACCGTCGTAAATTAGATGCATGATAATCTCATAAATTTTGGTCTGTTTATGAAATAAAAAGTGCTCAGGAGAACAAATACCGATTGCAACATACCATTGAATTTTTGGTTTCAAAATAGCTCACCGGTCCTGTTACTCAACTAAATATACTTAAGAACACGAGTCCACTAAATTTTTCCCATGCTTTGCTACAGAATAAGGTCTCTCTGAAACTAGTTGCCATAGAAACCGATGCTTGAAATTTGGCTCAAGTGCAAATTTGGTTGACTGGTTGATCCTCAATTTATTCATGTGTTGTTGCTTCCATCAATGCACTTGCTTGTGGTGAATAAATCCTTGAAATCTTTATAACAATTTCAGAGAACACTGATAGTTTGATCTGCTCAGCATTGGATAGGCAATAAGTTTAGTTTAGATTTTTTTGTATCCTATCTTATACCTTGGGAACTGGCTCCCCTAGTTGAGCTATCTCAGCTATTAACAGGCCTTCAGTGCTTCCATAATTATAATTCGTGCCCGTTTTGCTCTTTCACTTTTCACACCCCTTTTTCCCTTTCTCTTTTTGATCTTTTTTTCCATTCCTAATATGTTTCTATGCGCATATCCTGAATAGGAATACAACTTGTACATAAATTCCCCATTTTCCAAAGTCACTATAAAATGCTCCCTTCTCTTCTCTTCTTTGAGATTACCTATGTTTCACCTAGGGAAGCTTAAAGTAATGAAAATGATAATGTGATGCGAAAAGAGGTATTTAGACTTGAACCCATCACTTATATAGATGAAATCAACTACTTCTCTCTCTTCAACTACTTGTGGGATGCAATTCTCTTCTTCTCGGCCTTTCGTCGAGTTGACGCTGTGTTATTCTGCGGCAAGAGAGAGAGAGAGAGAGAGAGGGAGAGAGCTGCTGGATTAACATCCATATTCGAGTTGCATTTTAGTCCTACAGCTTCCCAGAGAATTTACTTTATCTAGAGACACGGAGTCGTTTCTGAGACGAGAGGGATGACTAACTGCAGTTCATTTGTATCCTTGCACCGTTAGTATTCTTGACGACACCATTTGTATCCTTGACACCATATGTAGCCTTGACACCATTTGTATCCTTGACACCATTTGTATCCTTGACACCATTATTGATACCATTCGTATCCTTGACACCATTCGTGTCCTTGACACCATTCGTATCCTTGACACCATTCGTGTCCTTGACACCATTCGTATCCTTGACACCATTCGTATCCTTGACACCATTCGTATCCTTGACACCATTCGTGTCCTTGACACCATTCGTGTCCTTGACACCATTCGTGTCCTTGACACCATTCGTATTCTTGACACCATTCGTATCCTTGACACCATTTGTATCTTTGACACCGTCTTCGAAGTTGTTCCTGCAGTACATTGTAGAACATCATTTGCCTGAGCAGTTAGAACATGTCTATCTAATACCTGCGTGCTCACCTCCTGTGAGTATACAAGGTTTGATACTGATGGTACTAAAGCTGAATGGATGGTGATGTTAAGTGTTTGTTGTTGCTGCATGAAAGATGATGTTACATGTGGGGTGTACGCTGACATCGGGGTGTGCTGATGTTGAATGTATGCTAATGTTGAGTGTATGCTAATGTTGAGTGTATGCTAATGTTGAGTGTATGCTAATGTTGAGTGTATGCTAATGTTGAGTGTATGCTAATGTTGAGTGTATGCTAATGTTGAGTGTATGCTAATGTTGAGTGTATGCTAATGTTGAGTGTATGCTAATGTTGAGTGTATGCTAATGTTGAGTGTATGCTAATGTTGAGTGTATGCTAATGTTGAGTGTATGCTAATGTTGAGTGTATGCTAATGTTGAGTGTATGCTAATGTTGAGTGTATGCTAATGTTGAGTGTATGCTAATGTTGAGTGTATGCTAATTTTGAGTGTATGCTAATGTTGAGTGTATGCTAATGTTGAGTGTATGCTAATGTTGAGTGTATGCTAATGTTGAGTGTATGCTAATGTTGAGTGTATGCTAATGTTGGGTGTATGCTAATGTTGAGTGTATGCTAATTTTGAGTGTATGCTAATGTTGAGTGTATGCTAATGTTGAGTGTATGCTAATGTTGAGTGTATGCTAATGTTCAGTGTATGCTAATGTTGAGTGTATGCTAATGTTGAGTGTATGCTAATGTTGAGTGTATGCTAATGTTGAGTGTATGCTAATGTTGAGTGTATGCTAATGTTGAGTGTATGCTAATGTTGAGTGTATGATAATGTTGAGTGTATGATAATGTTGAGTGTATGCTAATGTTGAGTGTATGCTAATGTTGAGTGTATGCTAATGTTGAGTGTATACTGATGTTGAGTGTATACTGATGTTGAGTGTATGCTAATGTTGATTGTAAACTGATGTTGATTGTAAACTGATGTTGGGTGTATGCTAATGTTGATTGTAAACTGATGTTGATTGTAAACTGATGTTGATTGTAAACTGATGTTGGGTGTATGCTAATGTTGATTGTAAACTGATGTTGATTGTAAACTGATGTTGATTGTAAACTGATGTTGATTGTAAACTGATGTTGGGTGTATGCTAATGTTGATTGTAAACTGATGTTGATTGTAAACTGATGTTGATTGTAAACTGATGTTGGGTGTATGCTAATGTTGATTGTAAACTGATGTTGATTGTAAACTGATGTTGATTGTAAACTGATGTTGATTGTAAACTGATGTTGATTGTAAACTGATGTTGATTGTAAACTGATGTTGATTGTAAACTGATGTTGATTGTAAACTGATGTTGGGTGTATGCTGATGTTGGGTGTATGCTGATTTTGGGTGTGTGCAGATATTGAATTGAATATACGCAGATGTTGAATGGGGGCAGATGTTGAATGTGTGTTGATGTTGAATGTGAGCAAATGTTGAATGTGTGTTGATGCTGAAAGTGTGCGGATGTTGAAAGTGTGCTGATGTTGAACATGATGAAATTGTTGGCTAGTTGGCTTTAACTTTTTGTTGAAATATTCTGCAAAGTCTAAGGGGCCAAGGCAATTACATCAATTTTGTTCCTGCTTCTATCAATAACTTATTTCTGCTTGAAATATTGCCCGTAACTCCACGGCCGCTCCCGAACTTTCCGTACAGATCGTGAAACATTGACTTTTATGGGCTGGAATTCATTAGATCGCCAATTTGCTGGAAGTCTTTTTCAGGTGTAACCGGTCGTAAACTTCTTGGGTCTTGAATGATCAGCTTTGTGATATTTTGCTGATATTTCTGCGGAATTTGATCCTTTTCTTGTCGTATGCAGGGTTTTGTAGCTTGTAGTCGTGTGTGCTGTGGAATTTCTATGGTATGAACGTGTGATTATAACTGACGTGCTTTTATTCTTTCTCCTCCGGGGAAAAAAATATTCTATCTATAGGGGTTAGCGCTCCCAGGGAGAAGATGTGAGGTCGCCAGCTGATGTTTAGGTAGGGCTTTTTTTCGTTTAAATACAATATGTTCACTTCTACGATGTTTTAATCTATTTTCTACTTCCTTGTTCAACTTTTATTTGGTTTTGTAAACTTCCTTCCTAATTTAATGCTTCTATGGCCATTGTGTCGACACACTTTGTGCATAGATTCCACGTTCCCTCAACTACTCATCAAATGGTGCTTTTTCTTTCTTTTTTCTTGAAACACCTTTGTTGTGATTAGGGAGGCTTGAATTAACTATCAAACTAATTTGTACCATCAATTTGGGTTTATAGTGACAAAATTAAAACTAAATGTAGAAGATGTTTTTTATCTAACCGATTTTCAACTATGAAGTCAATACACGATTGCCTCCAACCGATTTTTCAACGAATGAAAGATTAGAATTAAACAAAAAAACCACAGCTGGAAACGCTAAGTTCGAACAAAAATGTTTATTCAAAATCTGAAGAAATGATTAAACTATTTTCATAGATCATACAACAAATAAATATCTATTGACTTAGTGATGAATATGTATTTCAAATATATAGAACTTAAGAATTGTTTAGTGGGATGAATAAAGCATAAACTAATGCCTACTGTGTGTTGAATTTTGTTTCTTTAGTACGATGCGTGTCATGTAAAGTGTAAGAAACTTCTTCATACGTTAACTGCGGCGGGTCGAACTGAGGCTCAATATTCAACTCCGATTAAAATCAACTGATAAGTTAATTTTAAAAGTAACAAACGTTAAATGGACCGTACCTCTGTTAAATTTTGTTTATGTATTTATGAAAAATTGAGTTTGTGACTACTACCGGTCGGTCGGTAGCGTTGTGGAAATCCCTCACCAATCTTCGGGGGCTTCCATCCCAGTCAAGTGACAGACACTGCAGCGCCGGAGCAGGTACAGACAACAAACCTATCAGTGCTGGTAGAGACTAACTCTACTGGCTGAATATCAGTTGTAGTAAAAAGAATTTTTACGCAAGAACATCGGTGGAACGATTCAAAATAGTGTAAAAAAATGTATAAGTACCGAAGATTTTATCATTATAATGATACGAGTCCTATAAATAGGTGCAACTCTGTGTTTCGTTTCACTTATCCGTAAAAATTTACAGATTTTGGGCAAGATCTTCAAACTTTTTCCCTTTTCTTAGGTATTCAATCGGCAATAAAAGATCACTTGTTTATTTGGCTATCCTATCGGTGCGTTATTCTGCCCAAACAAGCTCTGTTTCTTGGCTACTGCCAGCACTCAGCGTTAGCGCTCGTGTAGGGCTGCCGGATGCTGGATACTTAAATTTTACTTTAGAAAGCCGTAACGTGCAGATTCTTGGCAAAGAAGTAACACGCAGTGTAGTCAAGTAAGTAATCGAAATTTTCCTACTCGCTGTACTGCTATGACACCGTAAAATATTTGAAAATCCGGTCCACAGCTGTACATACCTACGTATGTAAAGGGCCTCTAGAATAAATCTCGGAGGTGCATATAGAAACCACTGTAAGTAGGTTATATAATTGAGTCATTTCACTTCAACATCTGCGTATATACTGGAATCGACACAGTAGATTATTTACCGCCATAAAATACCTAAATGCGTGAAGCATGTGCCGCTTTACTTTTTTCGTTTATTCAATACGATTTCTTGCTAAAACAGTACATGCAAATAGAATTAGGTAAACACTATACGTTTGCAGCCGAGTTTCTGTTATATATTCCAGCACTTCTTACTAGAAGAAAACATTATTCTCCAAAGAGGTACTCTCTTCGTGAGAGGTATCCGTTTCTGTCGAAAGCCTTTTTGGACTTCCATTAAACATTTCAAACTGTAAACGATAATAAACGCTTTTAACTGAAGCTGTAGTCCTCAAAACGTTATTTCTGAAATTTTCCTTTTTCGGCTTCAAAACTTGGTACACTATATGCACTTACTGGTTTCTCAAATTTTTACATAGCTTTCACAAATTTCACTTCCTGCTGATTATTGCTTTATCAATATATTACAAGAGGTTTATCAAATTTATTTGCTTGAAAGTTCATTTCAAAAATTATTTATCGGCGTACAAATTCCTCTGCATCCGCTTACCATAACGTAAAACATACCAAAACATACTTTGCGTCCGCATACCTAATTCCTTAGGGTCCGTATACAAAAACATAAAACATACTAAAATATACTTTGCATCCGCATACCAAATTCCTTGGCGTCCGCATATCATCTTAAGATGACCAGTTCCTTTCATTTTTACTTAACATTCAAAGTGTGAACGACCTGTACTCAGACGTTTTCAACTTGGTATTGCACTCTTCAGCGAATAAGAATCCCTAACAAATTCATGTCATTCCTCGACACAGCTCAACCTCCTGAAAAACAAAAAGTTCTCAGTGCAGGCTTTGCATGGTCCTGCACATGTAGCTGCACTTACAAGTTGCAGGGCTGGTCAGAACCTCTCAAACAATTACGATGTGCGTGACGTCGCTAACTTCTCTTCGTATGCGAACTCTCCAATGACCACCAACTTCTATAGCCATTCGTTCTCGTTCGTCACTGCTAAAGTAAGCGTGTCCGCTCATATTTTAGTTCTTCTTTTGAGTGCATTTTGAAGAGATCTGGCCTGCTGCATGTCGATATGTTGATGAACTCTGTTGATATTTAAGTAGTTTATTTTAATACTAGAGTGAAGGACTATAGATTATCTCGCTTTTCTTATGAATTTAGGGGGCTTATTTAAGTTTGAAGGGGCTATTTTCTGATGAAAGACTCTAATTTGTGCGTTGGAGTTAGTACAAGTAGTAACGTCATTGATCCGAGTTCTCCTCAGGAGAAAACGACGATTTTATCTATATATGGTAATTTGGGCTCCATGATGCAAAATATGGGGTCTTGAGTTAAAAGATCGGTTTACTGCAGTCGCGTTTTCAGAACCTCTAACTTTGTTCTTCGAGTTTTATGTTGCTCAATTACCTTCTTCGTAACTTACTATTCTCCATGCGTACGGGCTCTTGTGCAAGAACACTCTAGGTACATTTAAACTTAACATTCCCTTAACTTCATTTTGAACGGTGACTTTATTCTAACTCTTTTAGAACAACTTTATTCTGGGGTAAGAATGCTGAATTTTTCATTCGATAAAATCATCCAGACAGCAGTTACATCAGCAACTAGATAGAACAATACCGGGAGAATAAGGGACTGTATTAAATGGCCAGAAGGCGAAGTCTGGCATTCAGTCACTTCTGATGTACGCGCGTGGCCATGCATTGTCTAGGATAACACCTTGGTGATCGCTAAGGCTGAACGCTTTGTTGTTGCTGTTCAGCGCTGTGTAGAGTTTTTTCCAACGCTAGAGATCAATGTCGTTAAGTTTGGTCAACGTATGTGTTCTTGCTTTGTGAAGGGTGAATGGTCTTCCCAAGCACGTTGCTCCCTGAACAACGAGATATGTCCTGGTGTATTGTACTGGTGCTTTCATGTGAGAACTGGTGACTGTAGATATGATTCTATGTTGTCTGAGCTTAATTGGTGTCTGACGGCACTGAACTTGAAGACAACACGAGGATGGGCCATTTGGCTCATTTCTGTAGTCGTTCTCTATATGATTGCGTTCTGCGAGCGGGTTCAGTTGGTAATGCATTACGTAGCTGCAACTGTGAGATCACGTGTAAGTTAGTAGATAAAACGTGTAAATTGAATGTCAGGCTCATTTTATGTGTTTTACCATATTTTACCCTTCACACTGAGGCGACCTGTGAGTAAGATATCTTTCTTCAATTGCATTTTGGTCTAAGTTTCACACCATACTGACGTGTGAGCATAATATTTCAAGCACATATTGGTCTACACTTTCCCCCCCATTGACGTGTGTACTTGATATGCTTCAGGTACATATTGGTCAATGCTCCTCACCATACTGACGTGTGAGTATAAAACAACCTCCACAAACATTTGCTGTTTACATGAAATCGGTGTACGCAGCTTATGTATGCGTGAGACCACGCACTGCGGCATGTCGACGTACGCAATCTGTGCGTCAGGTGGAATTAGGCCTTCACACTGTACATTTTCTACGCCAAGTAGATTTGAGATTCCGCTCTTCGATATATCGACGTACACATACTGAACATCAGGTACATTTGGGTCTTCCCCACTCCTTATTGACGAAGACCCAGGGCACTTGAAGCACTTTAGGTCTTTCTTTGGTTTTTCATCATGAAATGTAATTCCGGCAATGATCGTTACGTCGTCCTGAACACAGCGTTGTAATATCTTGTCTACGCATTTGCTTGTGTCATACCTTACGGAAGTCAATATTAAAGCGGCAGTAAATACGATGTGCGCGAACTTTTCTTCTACATATCATTGCATTTCAACCCCCCTCAGGGGATACAACTCTTGTATCTATGGGAATTAGCGCTCCCAGGGGAAAAATGTGAGGGCCCGAGCTGAAAGTTAGGTAGGGCTTCTTTTTGTTGAAATAAAATGTTCTTTGTTATGTTAAGGACCACCTTTTCGGTTCACTACTCTCCTGTTTTTCAGTACCTCTGACTTTCTTCTTCAACTTTTATCTTATTTCATGAACGTCTTTCTCAACTTTACTGTTTCTATGCCCCTTCTGCATAGATTCCTCATTCTCTTATCTCCATGCTTAATGGTGCCTTCCTTCTTCCTCTCTTCGATACGCTCTTTTTTTTGTAGCGGTTAGGGAGGCTTAAAGTAACTTATAATCTAATCTAATCAGTATTTAAACCCACTCTAACTCTCTCACCAGAGCAGCCAAAATTATAGATGCAATGGCGAAAAAATAAGGACAATGTCATTGTACGTTAGTTTTCTATTCACAATTGTATTGGATCTAAAACGTTTGATAGAATGAACAATGCAAGAGACTTTGTGGCGGATAGGGAGACTTAAATCAATTAATAATCTAATCTTCTTTTGCACCGCATTTTTTGACGCTACTATTCTTTTCGTCAGTTGAAAAAAGACTGCAAGACGTCACTGCTCCTCATAACAAATGAAAACCCGTTCCGTAAAACACGAGTTGAAGCTTCAAAAAATTGCTTCCGGCAAACCGACCTTGTGCGTGTCCCAGGATTTTGCCTCAAAGCTTACCGGGGTGCGGAGGACTGAATCTGACAACGTTGAGACGCTTCAGGCGTTCGTAGAGTTGCGAAAGCACAGAAAAAATTGCTGACTGCGCAGTGGATTTTGCAAAACGAAATCGTAAAGCTTGTGCTTTAGATGTTATACCTAGCGATTTCTTGGAGACAGGAAAAAGACTGCCAAATCTGCCTGGCACAAAAATTGTGCAGAATTCATAATGAAATGTTAGGAGTGCCAGGAATATGTGTATATGACGGGGACAAGGCGACGAAAGGGAAATCTGGAGACTATGAGGCAAAGGCTTACAAGTTCAGAGGGTACAAGGTGAAAATAAAATCTGAGGAGTACAAGGAAAGCATGACGAATCTATTTAACGATTGTAGGATAAACATGGTGAAGAAATGATGAAATCTGAGAAGTGCAAAGAAAAACGCAATGAAATTTGAAGTCTCATGAAAAAGATGGCGAAATTCAGCGAGTACGAGGAAAACATTTTGGAAAAGATAATTTAATAGAATCGGGTACGTAAACAAAAGGTACCATACCTCGGTGAATAGAGCTTATAAAGTGTGCAGCAACTAGGTTAGTTTTTCTTCAGAAATGCTTAGAGTCAAACGGTTGCTGGTTAATAATAATTTCCACAACACTCTTATTGATAAAACTATAGGCAAGTTTGTCAATCGAATTTTTAATTGAGACCATAATCCGAGACCTAACCAACGGAATATAGATATATTTTATGAAAATCAATAGCATAACAATTACAAAATTGACGAATTTGTTTTTAAAAATATTGTCAAAACTTTCGTGAAACCCACAGATCCAGAGATGGCAATTAAAGTTCGAGTGTATTATAAAAATCTCTAAATCAGTGATCTTGTAGAAAGAGACAATATTTCTAGATCACGAGTCAGCGACCTAGACCGAGCCAATGTGGTATATCAGTTCGAGTGTAACAGGAGAGAATGTTAGTCTCTCAATAAGTGTTACATTGGCATGACTAGGATGAGGCTGAAACAAAGGTTAACTGCACACAAGTATCAATTTTCCATTTTTAATAATTTCCGTATTAAACAAAAGGTAATGAAATCCGAGAAGTATAAAGAAAGAGGAAACGAAAGTTGAAGATTACAAGCAGCCACAAGAAATGATTACGATGTAGTTCATGGAAATTTGAGGGTAAACGGATAGAGACCACAAAGTTAAAAGGGGAAAAACAGATGTAAAAATTAAGATTTTGGAGAAGATCTTGTCAGGGTCATTAGAGTGGTAATAAGTTTATAGGTAAATTATGCTTAACTTGCCTATGTAATGGGAATAGCACTCCAAGAAGGATACTGTAATTCACCTTCACTTTAGACAGATTTTTGGGATTTCTATCTTTCGGACCCACTCGGCTTTTTCAGCGCTCATACTTTCTTCGATATCGCTTTTTTGTCGTTCCTTCATTTTACTTCCTAACTTGACTATCATGGGCGCAGGCTATTCAATGTGGGAATGCATCTTTTGCACAGTTTCTCCGTTTTGTGTAGTCCAAACTAAATGGTTCCTTCTCTACGTTCTCTTGAGACCGAATTTTATGAAGCCAAGGAGTCTTAGACTAATACTCATAATTGAAGAAGTTAACGGATTTTTCAAGGTGATGTTATTTATAGCTGTTGAATTGCACTAATTTTGTAAGTCAGATGGAAGATTTCTGGAACGCCGAGAGTATTTTTTTTAACTTTTTCCTCCGAGTCTGCAATTGTCGTTTGTTACGGCCGATGAAAGAAATGGGTACTAAGCAGTTGTTAACTATTAGCGGTTGTTAACTATTCGACTGAATTTCTGCGATTGAGGTAAAAAAAATTTTTTTTATTGACTCTTCACGAAATGGTGAATATTTCAAATTAGTATCAAAGCGGTAGTAATTGCTGGGCTTATTGAAGGGCATGTTATTTTCAGTTCATTACTCACTCGAATTCTTCATAATGTTGTTCAATTTTATTGCAGATAGCACAATCAGAGTAAGATGGTTGCCCCAATAAATGAAAAGACTTACAGACACCCCTCAGGGGGATACAACTATTGTATCTATGGGAATTGGCGCTCCCAGGGGGACTATGTATGGGCCTGAGCTAAAGGTTAGGTAGGCTTCCTTTTTGTTGTAATAAAATAGGTTTTTGTTTTGTTACGGACCATCTTTTATCGGTTCACTGCTGTCCTGTTTTTCAGCACCTACTACTTTCTTCTTCAAATTTTTTCTTGTTTCATGAACTTCTTTCCTAGCTTACTGTTTCTGTGCACCTTGTGCATAGATTCCGCGTTCCCTCAACTCCATACTAAATGGTGCCTTCCTCTTTCCTCTCTTGGAACATTTTTGTCGTGGTTAAGGGAGGCTAAAACTTTCTTATCTAATAATAATAATAATAAGACTTACAGAAATAGTGGCTTTAACAGCAGAACATACCGATTTAGAAATCAATACCTTTTTACTTGTAGGCAGATCATTTGTTCATGAAGTTTGGTTGGAACTAGAGGGATGTGATGACAATGTTTCCCCTGTAGTAAACAGGGAAAAAACGTCCTGATACCGTATGAACACCAGAATATATTCGGAATATTCAAATTGTCATAGATGAGGACCCTGGCAGATCGATGAGGATCATTGTCTAAGAACTTCAGGAGCCAGTGTGAACTATCAGGACTGTGGCACATAGGACATTCGATACGAGTCATAAGTAATGAGGAAAGGCCAATTAGTATCAGGAAAGACAGAGTAAAACTATCTTATGCGTTCAAAACAGTTGCTTAATCGAGTCAAAAAATCCCACGATCATGGTATACTATGTTTATTTTTCTCTGACGAAAAAACTTCAATCAGCATCAGAAAATTAATCGACGTACGGAGTGACAGGTGGCAATGCTGAGATCCTGATGAAGTGCCCAGAGTGATGTCCACCAAATTACCGGCTAGTGAGATGGTTTTAGGAGTTGGGAGTAGTGAAGGTTATGCCATGCTATCTTATATTTTTCCCCAGGATTTTAGATACATTTTTGGATACATTGATGCTCTAAAATCAGCTGTTAATCAGTAGATGAAAGAAGGATCTAATGAAATACCATACGCCTTTCAGCAAAACTCGGCGCCTTCTAACCAATCCAGAATAACTCAAGACTGGTTATCAGAGGGTTTTTACGATCATATGATCCCCTACCTGTGGCCCCAAACAGGCCAGATCTAAATCCTATAGACTATTACGCGTGGAGTGTCGTTGAAGAGGAGACTAATTTATATCTTCATAGTACCACAGCTTTGCTGAAATGAAAAGGGACCACTGAATTGCATCTGGTCAATGGTTTTGACCCGAATAGAAACAGTAATTAAAATCAAGGACGTTACATAAAATAATATGACAAAGATGTATCCTCAATGATATTTGTGTATAATTAACTTGAATGTACTTATTTTCTGCTAACAAATTATTTATTCATCATGGTAAAACTGCTTGAAATAGTCCTCGAACACTGTAGTAAATCGCTTCCCGGTTAAAAATCACCGACAGCATCTGCTCAGATGTCAGTGCGGCAGGGGCTATGGCGCGCCATGAACGCAGTAGGACATGTGATTGAAGTTCATGCCATTGTTGCGGCTCCATGTGATCGCAGTTTAAACCGTTAAAATAGTACCATGTGATCGAAGCATAAACCGTGATGTAGTGTCAGGTTACCGAAGTTTATGGCATTATTTTGGTTCCATGTTATCGAAGTTTGTCTGATAGATATAGCTCCAGATGACCTGACCATTATTTACACTATTGTTCATAAAAATTACACCAATTTCATCGTCACTCCGCTACATGTCAGAAATTTGCACGGCTGTCATTTCGAGTGCGAGGGATCTAATGCCAAATAAAGCAGTCCACAACTAGGATTATATTAATTTCTTATGACACTTCTCTTAACTGTATTCCTAGCTTCTGAAGTGGTTGCGTTTGAAAGTTGACAGCGAAATTAAAAGAATTGCTTTGTTGTGTTACGAAACACCAGGAAATGCCTCTTCAAGAGACATTAAATTAGGTTAATCGACTGGTGAAGAACGCAAAAAACGTTTAAAAGGAAAGAGCAGTAGATAAAGAATGCTAAAAGCTCATTAGTTTGAGCACTTAATGTCAATTGAGCTTGTTTTCAAATGGTATCTGCCCATGTGTATGCCATGATGATTCTGTGAACGAGCTAAATAATGTGCGTTATTAATGATGCTGGCTTCATTTTAGGTCGTTCAGCAAGGAGCTTTAGTGATTTTAGATTCTGTGAACGAGAAACAATTTGCACTATTAATGACACTGACTCTGTTTTATCTCATTCAATCCAGATGCCTTTAGATTTTTTCAGGACTCCCTGGGAGACTATGTGAGGTCAAAAGCTGAAGGATAGGTAGGCCCTTTTTAAGCTGAGACAGATTACTTAGTTTGCTTTGCTACAGGCCATCTTTTATTCGGTTCACTTATGTCGTGTTTTTCAGCACTGACTACTTTCTTGTTTAACTTTTTCTTGTTTCATATTCTACTTTCTCAACTTACTGTTTCTATGTACATTGTACATTTATTCCCCATTAACTCCCTTAACTCCATAATAGATGGTGCCTTCCTCCTTCCTCTCTTAGCACTTTTGTTGCTCTTAGGGAGGCTTAAACTAACATTTTATTTAACATTACTTTCAGGATTGACATTTGTCTAGCTTAAATGTGTGTCTGATCATATTTTTATCCAATCACAGTGTGAATAAAATCGCATGCATTATATTTTATGTCTCTCCTTTATGATAGCATTTGCTTGGCCATATCCAATGGACTATAAAATGGTTTAGAACCTCACACGTTTGCATCAAAATTCAACCAAAATTTCAAAAATTGTGTTGACTGTCTCAAACAAAATGATCAGGACGTTTACCTATGTCTCACCCCCTATACTGTGTTACTCACTTAGACGCTTTGCTTGGTCTCGCCGTTCTAACTTTGATTACGTTAAGGCGACATCTGCACGCTGCACAATTGCCAGCGTGGGTCAGCTAAAATCCATCAAACACATAGCAGCCTCACGGGTGGATGCCAGTTACACTGAACATTTTGGTCATTTTCTAAACATTTCAAAGCAATTTGCTCACACAAAAGAAAAAAGGTGCTCAATACCTCCGATTGCATGGATTTCCGTTTCAGATTTTGTACGGGAAGTTATTGAGCACAAAGAATAGGAATAGTGGCTCACTGCCACGTCAATGGGAGGTAATGAGGCGAGTAACCTTTCGTGAACAAGATTGCAAATCCGCAGGCTCGCTTCTCTTGCTACGTAGTTTTTATGTTTCTTCATAAACTTGTCACAACTCTTCGTCATGCGTGCGGTCGATAACATGCTGACGATTTTATGAATTTCCTCATGTATTGATCTGCTGTGTTGTACTGGGTGTCCATCAAATCTTTCCCATATTTCAGACCTTTGTTACAAAAAAAAACACGACACCAGGTAGAGGCATGAAGTTTTCTCCTATCTCAACCAATAGTGGCTAACGTGATTACGGTACTCATAAGTTTCAGCATGTGCTCCAGTTGTGCGGAGTACATGCAAGGGAATTTCGACCTACCATCTGCAATTAGCCCTTGGGGTTCGCCTGACTCATGTGAAAACTTTTCCTTCCAGGCGATCTTGGCTCTTTTTTTAACTAATATAAATCAACGAATTGATGGTAACAATATCATCTTTGATGACGCTGATGAGCTTTGCATGTCCTACGCAGATCTTCAGAAAAGTTTGCAGCAGACCACTTCGCTTGTATTCTATATCTCCGTACTACCGTGGCTACGGCTGTTGTTATCCTTGCCTTCAAACTCTCATTATTGCACTCTACACCTTGTACTGCACCTCAGCATTGTACTGTACAGTATGGTGTACTGTACACCCAGCAAGAGTGCAGAAGAGGGCATGTTCGCAACATACGAGTACTATGCCTGGTCTCCGAGACATCCGAAGTTCGATCACAGCGCGACGAGCCGATTCTTTTAGACTGCTCTGGAAGGCGCCATACATAAACATCAAAATCAAAGGAAAAATCCATGGAATCATCAAAGAATAATCAATTCAACGGAAGCATCCCTCACAGTTGTTGTACCGCTTCTCTTACGGTCTGCAGCTCTTCAGCCTCTGTGAACTTTTTATACCGGTCTACAATACTTTCAACATCTGGTGGATCTCGTTAGTACGTAGGAGTCGAGTGGAGCACGTAGGAAAGCAGAGAAACTTTTACAATTTTCAACAAAAAGGCAAAGTTGTACGCTTATGCTCAGAATTATTTTAAAGTTGGTAACTTTAATATTCAAACAAAGGTTTCATGGAACTAACAAAAAAAAGTTTTCCTGTTCATCGTTACAGACACATTTTAGTAATTGCGATTGAGTCATTGCCATTCATCACTGCAAACATGAATTCCAGCGTCATTTCTCTAAATCAAAGAAATAAAATTAATTTCGAAAAATTATTTTCCGGCACAGAGAGAAACATGAATATAACTTGAACACATCATTTCAAACATATTCTCGGTCATGAGCGAAAAACCATGCATGCAAGTAAACGTTTTGCATAATTTTGAAGCCACGATTTAATTAATGAGACTGAGGCCTAATTCCCACACAACTCCCAGTAAGGAATCACGCCGAAAACAAATGATAGAAAATTATCGGTTACTGCAGTAGACATCGCTCTCATGGCTGCAAGATTCGGCGTTCTGTGCCAGGAAAAGACGGCTTTGAAATTTTTCCTTCTTGGCGATCTTGGGTGTATGTTCAAGTAATATTAAGCAACAACAAGATGATCACAAAGCTCTTTTTCCTTGGCGTTCATCAGGTTGAAGCTATTGTAAACATTAAGTTTGGTTTTTTGAATCGCATCCTGTTCGGTTAGAACCTTTTTCGACCATGTGACTGTCGTTCAATGAACTGGCAATCGATTACATGCCTTTGAAGTTAATATGAGTCGTTAATTTTTTCAAACTTAGCCAATATTTTAAATAGAAAGAGCGCTGTGTTAGAGTTAAAATACCAACACATATGGGTTCATCAAGGGGGTCAATGGTATCAATGTCTCCCGTGATCGATAAAAGTATTTGTTCTTAAAATATATTCAACTTACAATTTTTCACTCTTTATAAATGGAATCGCACTGATTATTCTGCGACGTTTCATCACTTCCTTTTTATTCCGACCATCCAACCCTGACCACCACACCTTGACTCCCCAACCGTGATCACTCAACCCGGACCCTCCAACCCGGACCCCCAACCCCGACCTCCCAACCCAGACCCCCTACCCGGACCCCCTACCCGGACCCCCTACCCGGACCCCCAACCCGGACCCCCAACCCGGACCCCCAACCCTGGCCACCCAACCCTGACCACCCAACCCTGACCACCCAACCCTGACCACCCAACCCTGACCACCCAACCCTGACCACCCAACCCTGACCACCCAACCCTGACCACCCAACCCTGACCACCACAGATCCCCTCAGGACGAGGGTTGTGGTGTCAGTTTCAGGGCCGGGCGTTGAACTGCTCATCGCTCCTCATGGCTGCCCTGATATATTGATACATTGCTTATTAAGGGCTCATGTTCGGGCTCTCATGGCGACTAACGATGAGAGAAAATTCATTTTTTTGTACACTTTGTACCTGGCTTTGTGGTTGTTAGTCGAACGCCAGTTGAGGCTTGCGTTATAATTTGTCTTTAAATCTTGCTTCAAATATTGTCCTGTACGCTGCTCACCCTTTCTACAAAATTTGGCTTTTGCGTTTGCATGTATTTTCTGATGACAACGTTTTTCACATTATGGGCTAGTGTTTGTAATTTGCCCTTAAGCCTTTTTCTAAATGCTGTCTTGTATGCTGTTAACTCTTCTTCTGCAGTGTTGCTTATACGTGAGGGATTCATGACATTTTATGATGAATTCTGTTTCTGATTTCGCGCGAAGTTCCGCGTGTATTTGTCTCCGTTGTTGTGTAGCGCGGCACGTAGTGAAGCCTGCAAGCATTGGCTTATTTACAGGGCGCGTTTGTCACTGGACGCGTGCGTTGTTCTCAGGTTCTCGAGTGTTGTGTTAAAGCGCCAATTTGTGTTCGACGAGAGCTTCTGCGCTACGAGCTTTCTGGCTTAATTGTCTATAAGGCGGAATGGCTAAATATTTCCTGAAAATGGTTTTATTTCAATTGTTCGAAGTACTCTCATTTTTCTCTGATACCGTTGATGTGTTCTTGCTTTGTTTCCTTACTAAATTATGTTGTATTTTCAGGGTGGGTCACACAAGCTTCAACTCAGATTGTAAATGGAAGTAACTCATTAATTTGATAAACTATTATCGTACGCTTTCTGCTATTGGAAGGAAATCTGTATCAGTAACACATGATTGCCAATATCGTGAACGGGTTCGGATTTTCTTAATGTTTTTAATTTGTATTAGTCCATCCTTGCTCCTTTATGTAAGGTTATTTTATATTTCGTTAATCATAGTGACTTCACTTTAACGAAGGTAGGAGTGATTCAGCATCTTTCGTAAGCAATTTTCTAATTTACTTGCAATTGAAAGAAAGATATAAATATCGTTTATAAACTGAACGTTTGTTGTCGACCGTATCCACAATACAGCGGGCGAAATTAACATGATAACTTCGACCACAATGATTGCATATATTTTCGACCTAATAGTGAAAGGCTTTAATTATGTTCAATATGAAAGCCAAGTTAAATTTCCCCTCATCTTGTTTTTCAAAGCTGGGTAATAAATATTAGCTCTGTGCCACCAATGAAAGAGCGTGGTTGGTGGCCAGCAAACAAGCAAGCAAACATACAGTCAAATAAATCTGATAAGTTTTATTGATGCCTAGATTTACTCGAGAAAGTTTTTATTCTGTACGAATTAAACTCTGTGATCTATACTGTGTAGACTATATCAATTACAGTACAAAATGACAAACTCTGTGCTTTTGGATTTTTTATGCGTGATTTTGAACCATCAACGATCGGTCCATAAAAAAAATTGTTTTCATTTACGATATTCGCTTTCACCCCTGTGCCTTCCGCTTGTCACGCTGCTGCTTTTGATTAACTGCTTAAACTCAATGTACAAAATGACATGGGGAGAGAGTTCGCAAAAGTGTGACCTTCATCTCATGTAATACCTCAAAGTAATCGGCTTTTACATTTTACGGATAAGCAAACAAAATTTGATTCTACGTTCATGGGAACACCTTCAAATATTAACAAACTTAACGCCATCTTGCGGGGTTTGTATGAAGTGACTGATGGTAAGTTCTGAGAAAAACTTGCGATTGCCATGAATTGATCCTGATCAAGAGAGTGCTCGTGCACCCTTTGAACAAACTTTAATATGAGAGCTGCGAAGTGCCGCCTCACTGCTGGTAATCCAACTCTCTACACTTCTGTGAGCGACGCGTTGCACTGCCACATAACTTCTGCGGTAGTTCAGCCATGTTCTTCGGTCTCGGTTCTCAATAGTGCGTATTTTGTGTTGGTAAGTTTTGTCGTCCATTTGGGAGTAATTCAGTGTGCTTGTGCGGGGCTGTTTCTAGGGCTATTTATGTTTTTCAATCGAAGTTCTGTAGTGGCGGTTGTGTGTTTGGCATTTCTGTGGGCGTCATTCGCGTTTCATCGTTTCTCTGATGTAGCTCACCCCTCAGGAGAGTTCAACCATTGTATCTATGGGATTTAGCGTTCCCACGAGCAAAATGCGAGGTCCTGAGCTGAAAGTTAGGCACGCCTTTCTTATGTTGCAACAATAGGATTATGTTTTATCACGATAACTCTGCAGCTTCGTCCATTTTGCATTTGGGAATTTTCTCCCTTGCGATTTTTGAATTAGCGCTCAAAATTGTGAGATTTCGAGAGAAAAGAATCACAGGTTTCAGATTCTGATGTTGACCCAATGGAAAAAATTGTTTAGGTCAGACCAAGCCTTCTCCCTGAGCATAGGACTGACAATTGGCTTAGGTTTGTGTACCCTCTGCCTTTATCCTTAGGTTTGTTTATCATATGTGTGGACTGGCGCCCTCAGGTGGGGACCGTTAGATTACCTCAGCTGTAGATGGGCCTACGGGACTTCTGTCTTCCCTGCTCACTTAGCTCCTTTCAGTTTTCATGCCTTCATCGCCATCACTTCTTTGTTTGTTCCGGTTCCTTGCAGATTTGCTTTTATATGTGCTAAATATCCTATGTAGAACCACATCTTGTGTATAAATTTTACGTTTTCCTTAGTCCGTACTAAATGGTTTCTTCTCATTCCTAATGGAAAACATTTTTGCCATGAACACCCCTCAGGGGGATACAACTATTGTATCTATGGGAATTAGCGCTCCCAGGGGAAAAATGTGAGGGCCCGAGCTGAGAGTTAGGTAGGCCTTCTTTTTGTTGAAATAAAATGTTTTTTTTTTGTTATGTTAAGGACCACCTTTTTTCGGTTCACTACTGTCCTGTTTTTCAGCACCTCTGACTTTCTTCTTCAACTTTTATCTTATTTCATGAACTTCTTTCTCATCTGACTGTTTCTATGCCCCTTCAGCATAGATTCCTCATTTTCTTATCTCCATACGAAATGGTGCCTTCCTCCTTCCTCTCTTCGATACGCTCTATTTTTGTAGCGGTTAGGGAGGCTTAAACTAACTTATAATCTTATAATCTATAATCTTTTGCCATGAACACGGAATCTTTAACCAACGTATTGCGATTGTAGATCAGGCAATGAGGTTGCCTCATTCGCTACCTCTAAAACTTTGTAAAATGCTCATTGCACCATCACTATCTCCTGTTTGACGAGTGAGTAAGTGTGTTTTTCTGTTTGTCTGGTCATTAGGTGCGTTCTTCTGTAAGAAAATGAATGGGCTCTTTCAGTCCGATTCAACGTAGGATTCAGAATTTATTTGATGTGCGAATCTGTTTTTAATTTCTTAGCTTATTGAACAAAAGCCAAACCTTTTCTCGTGCTTTAAAACGGTAGCCCACGCCATAATTGAAGCGGCTTTGGATATCAGAAAACTGTTGTTTAGGAGCATGGAACGCTGGTAAGGGGGCTATCACTGCACCTTATTTTTATATTAGTTGAACGTGGCTTGAATCGTGAAAAATTTCTCATTCGAAAACACTATCATCTGTTAGCGCATCATCGTTGAACTTGAAACCCTGTCATGGCCATTCATTTTTGCATCTGGATGTGTCGAGTTCCCGACGTATTTGTTTTCAAAATGTAGGTAAAATGATTTTTTAGGATTTTCTATATGGTTTTTCCACCTACAATAATTTATCTGCCTAACTTTTGTCATACTTCTTGAATTCGGCAAATGTGTTTGATCCTGAGCTGAGAGTTAGGAAAATGGAATGAGCCGTAAATTTTTGGCGCTTTATATCAGATGAGAATTTCTAATTTCGTCTTAATCTCACGGTTTATGTAACTAAAAATTGGCTAGTCGCTGAGTTTTTCAGTACACTAATTTAGCTGAGAGAATTAAGATGAATAAATATTACTCTAGTTGTTAAATCTCTACCCGAATAAAAAATAAGTTTGGAGATATCTGTGTTCGCATTAATAGCCAGTTAATGAACTCGATGGTGCGTTGACATTCCATATCTTAAGATATGAAGCCATTACTCGTACTATTTTCCAGCCAGGAACATTTTATATGAAAGTTAATATGATCTTCAATGAATTCTATTAGAAGAATTCAGGGGCTGAGAAATGAAAAGTTTTCGTAGGGAGTTGTTCTGTTTTTACTTCGGTTGAGTTTTCAGCTGCTGAAAAACTGTAAATTTTTGTGGGAAGGTTGTTAAATGAACAAGGATTGAAATCAGATGAGCCTAATTAGGGTTCATGAACTGCCGTGCTTCGAATGCAAAGAAAAATACATTTTAAAGATGCAGAGCTTAAATTTTGCAACACAATTCAAATAGACCACACAGGTAACACTGTTTTTTATTCTAGTTTTTCAACAACAGAGTCCGATTTAATAGAGTGAGCTACTGAATTCTAGAGATAAGGTCGTCAGATTTAGTTCTAATTCAGCCAAATCTAAAAATAAGCACCAGTGAAGGGTTTATCGTGTAATTTTGATTCACCCAGTCGAATACGTCACCGAGTCTGAACCACTTGAAAGGGTAATTATATCTAAATTCACTGAAAAAGTTCACTTGATAAATTCTACTCACATGGAAAAAGTCATAATCAATCTCCTTATCCATTGAAGGAAAGAACAGTTAATTCTAGCTCATTTGAAGCGTGAGTTGCCAGAAGGATGAATTTCTGTGCCGAATAAAAGGTGCATCTTATCCTAACCCGTTGAAATACTCAGCTATAAAGTGTGAACCAACTCGTGCGAGCCCAATGTCTCAGCTTAACAATAAATAGAAGTCCAAGGTAGCAGAAAGAAATCCTAAAATTAGGCCCCATTAAAGGAAGATAGATGCTTGATACCCTCGCATCTGATGAGTGTGAGGGGAGCTGCGGGAAAAATGCCCCCTGTGAGGAAGACGTGCCATGCTCTGTCGCTCTGGCGCCACCGCTGACATGCACCAAATCATCCTTTGTAGCATCGCACTCGAGCTCCTGACGAACTCTGGGCGGCGTTTTGTAAGTAACCATAGCGACAGAAAAGTTTCGCTGCTGTTGGAGTTTTCTTTGAAGGGGGAGAGTGGGTGGGTGTTCAGATTATGATCAGGGTGGTTATGTGAGTGTTGTAAGTTTTGGCGTAGGTGCGGTTTATTCAAACGCTCTTCTTCAGATAGGTGCGTTTTCACGTCGTCGTGAGAAAATATTTTCGCTCATTTGTTTCATTCATTCCGCTGGCATTTCGTACGGGGTGCTTATTTTTAGTTTATCTCAGAATTGATTTGCTGTATTAACGTATTTTGATAATCAGCTACTGCTGTTCGTTGGGTTTATATTCTCTTGCAGTCTTTGAATTCCCCTCAGGAGGAGACATTTATTCACTCCTAGGAAAAAATGTGTGAAGGCCCGAGCTAAGAGTTGAAAAGGTTTTTTGTTTTTGTTGAAATAAATTTTTTGAACTGCTAAGGACTACCTTTTTCGGTTCACTGCTAGCTTGGTTTTCAGCACCTACTACTTTTTCTTTAATTTTTATCTTGTTTCATGAACTTCTTTTTATACTTACTATTTTTATGCCCTTTTGTATAGATTCCGCATTCCCTTATCTCCATGCTAAATGGTGCCTTTCTTTTTCCTCTCTTCGATACGCTCTTTTTTAGTAGCGCTTTAGGAGGTTTAAACTATCATATAATCTAATCTAATCTTCAGTCTTTGAATTAACAGGAAATGGAAAATTTGCAGTAATCCATCGCTTCGAACGACATTTTCTTTGATTGTATGTATTCGAATCCTAATTTTCTAGAGTCAGGAAATGTTATTTTGCATTATTATCCATAAATGTCGTTATAAATGTAGCAAGAAACATATTTTCAGGGCATTTAATATCCTTATTTAAGATATTATTTGAAATTTGTTTAATTGAAAAATAACATTTCGAATGAAACATTGGCTTTAATGTTAGTTTAATTTGGTGCGTGTGAAGGATACGAGCTCAATAAATAGTAGAATACATTCAGCGAAGTAAAAAGACTAAAATTACCGTTCACAGAATTCCGAATGAGCGTTAAAAAATGAAAATTATACAGAAATTCAAGATTTGCGACCAAAGGGGGGATACTGTTGTGTTACCTCAGTTGTAGCCTAGGCCTTCGGGACTCTTGTCTTCCATGCTCATATTATTTCTTGCTCTTTCCAGGGCTTCTTTGCCATCTTTCAGACGTTTTTCTTCTTTTTTTT
Organism: Morinoia aosen; assembly: GCA_030386875.1. Lineage (NCBI taxonomy): Eukaryota > Metazoa > Arthropoda > Malacostraca > Amphipoda > Talitridae > Morinoia > Morinoia aosen. The sequence continues at coordinate 19,791,925 of CM059557.1, read as the reverse complement.
CGTGTTTTGCTGTTTCTATGCGCAGGGTACTGTGTGTCTGAATTCATTTTATGCATATAATTTTTTCTACAATCAATACTAAATGGTAATCTACATTCGCTATATTGAGGTCGCGTTTATTGTGTCTAGCTAGTCTTGAACTGAATAGTGTAATAATAATAGTAATATGGAGAATACCGGTAGGATAATGCTAACAGAATGACTATGTTTCTTATACCTAGCTATTCGTTCAGTTTGCCTGTTATACAACCCTCGTGTTTTATTCGCTCATTTAAACCGAAAGCACGTTACGTTGAAGCTCCTTTTATTTGCCGTTTTATTTGAACTTAATCCTGTTCTGCACACAAGAGACACGATTTTCAAGCCAAAAAAGAAAATAAAATCTCTGTGCGAAACCAAGGCCGTAAAGCATTTTTGATAAGAAGCGGCAAAATTCCAGACTTCATTTGTGCGTTGACGTGTAGCGTGGCTCATTAAATGAAGACGTATGATAGCGAGCCAGATCTGTGGGCTGAGGCGCATACCGTTTTTCTATTCCGTAGAAAATGTTTGTGAGAAAAATGCCTTTAGCAATGAGGTGTTTCGTCTCCAGATGCCTGGGAGGTAGGATGGTCTGCAGCAATAGGAACGGGATGAAAAAGAGCGTGATGTAGAACCAGCGAACGAGAAAGTGTAAGGAAAAAACTGAAATGAATTGAGAGGAAGTGAAAAATACTTAATTAATAGGAAGTACTGTACGCGCGATTATGCTGTCGTAGGTTATAATTTGTTGGGCATGAACGTGTTGAACGGACGAGCTGTTCTGTTCAGTCTGTGACTCTCTCTTTGGGGGATACAACTATATGGTATCTGTAGGGATTAGCGCTCCCAGGGGAAAATGTGAGGTCCCGAGCTAAAGGTTAGGTAGTTCTTTCTGTTGTTGAACTAGAAAAGGTTTTTTGTTTTGTTAAGGACATTTTTTCTCGGTTCATTGGTGTCCTGGTTTTCAGCACCAACTATGTTCTTCAATTTTTTCTTGTTTCATAAACTTCTATCGCAACTTATGTTCTATGCACCTTGTGCGTAAATTTTGCGTTCCCGAAACTCCATACTGAATAATACCTTTCCCCCTCCTCTATTTGGAATGCCGTTGTTGGGGTTAGGGAGGCTTAAACTACCATCTAATCTCGCTCTGTGACTTTGACAAACTTCGTAAAATCATCAATTCAGGCCTCGCGAAACGGCCTGATGTCTAAGTTATAATATATTAATTGACGGAAATATTTTAGAGCTTGTTACTTATCTACAGTGCTGTTGAAAGCTAACACTAACCATTCTATTAAAACAATTCTTCGACTACTTCAGTGAATTGTGGCCGTAGGATCTTAACAGACTAAGCCATCGAAATGGCCTGACCCTAACTTTCGAAATAAGGTTGCAAATGACGTGGTATTGCTGAAACATCAGAAGAACGGTTTTAACAATTTGTTTGTGAAATACACCGAACTATGTTGATTTGTACCGATTTGTGGGCGATGTTGGACAGAATGAACTTTACATACAACCACTTCTCAACGCTGCTGAGATGTAGCTAAAAAAAACCTTTATCTGATTTACATAAAAAGTTCGAATTAGTTACATGTTTTAGATATAACTTGAGCGATTCATCTGTGAATTTTTCTGTCTATTCATAAAAGCGAGCTCATAGGTATAAGTTCAGAATTTTTTCGCATTGGTCAGCTTTGAAACTCGAGCCTTGATGGAGATCTCGATGTAGGGGTACTAAAAAATTTTAAAGAACGTAATTATCCTGTATCGAGCATTCGTCTTAAGCACAATCTTGGAAGCTTAATCCACAACACATTGCTCGATTAATACTGCAGCTGTACAAATTTCCCGATATCTTGAGATAATCTGTTTATCTACTGAAATAAAATAGTCAACTAAACTGCAATTTTGATGCTGTCATTTAACTTATACCCGGCATTTATCTTGCCCATAAAATCATCTGATACGCTACAATTTCAAGTCCTGTATATTGATGTTAGAAAACACATCTTGAATCGAAGCATAACAATTTTCAATCTCTGGCTTTCTGAGCTTACAGCAATGTTTGCTTTGTAATAAAAGATTATCATCGCACCTGTTCACGTCTCGTGATGTTGATCTCACGCACGCAAGTCTGTTCTAGCACAGTAGTACAGTTTCACACCCGAAAGCCTGTCAAAGTACAGCTTCACACCCGAAAGCCTGTCGAAGTACAGCTTCACACCCGAAAGCCTGTCGAAGTACAGCTTCACACCCGAAAGCCTGTCGAAGTACAGCTTCAAACCCGAAAGCCTGGCGAAGTACAGTTTCACACCCGAAAGCCTGTCGAAGTACAGCTTCACACCCGAAAGCCTGTCGAAGTACAGCTTCACACCCGAAAGCCTGTCGAAGTACAGCTTCACACCCGAAAGCCTGGCGAAGTACAGCTTCACACCCGAAAGCCTGTCGAAGTACAGCTTCACACCCGAAAGCCTGTCGAAGTACAGCTTCAAACCCGAAAGCCTGGCGAAGTACAGCTTCACACCCGAAAGCCTGTCGAAGTACAGCTTCACACCCGAAAGCCTGGCGAAGTACAGCTTCACACCCGAAAGCCTGTCGAAGTACAGCTTCACACCCGAAAGCCTGTCGAAGTACAGCTTCACACCCGAAAGCCTGTTGAAGTACAGCTTCACACCCGAAAGCCTGTCGAAGTACAGCTTCACACCCGAAAGCCTGTCGAAGTACAGCTTCACACCCGAAAGCCTGTTGAAGTACAGCTTCACATCCAAAAGTCTGTTGAAGTACAGCTTCACACCCGAAAGCCTGTCGAAGTACAGCTTCACACCCGAAAGCCTGTTGAAGTACAGCTTCACATCCAAAAGTCTGTTGAAGTACAGCTTCACACCCGAAAGCCTGTCGAAGTACAGCTTCACACCCGAAAGCCTGTCGAAGTACAGCTTCACACCCGAAAGCCTGTTGAAGTACAGCTTCACATCCAAAAGTCTGTTGAAGTACAGCTTCACACCCGAAAGCCTGTTGAAGTACAGTTTCACACCCGAAAGCCTGTTGAAGTACAGTTTCACACCCGAAAGCCTGTTGAAGTACAGCTTCACACCCGAAAGCCTGTCGAAGTACAGCTTCACACCCGAAAGCCTGTCGAAGTACAGTTTCACACCCGAAAGCCTGTTGAAGTACAGCTTCACATCCAAAAGTCTGTTGAAGTACAGCTTCACACCCGAAAGCCTGTTGAAGTACAGCTTCACACCCGAAAGCCTGTCGAAGTACAGTTTCACACCCGAAAGCCTGTTGAAGTACAGCTTCACACCCGAAAGCCTGTTGAAGTACAGCTTCACATCCAAAAGTCTGTTGAAGTACAGCTTCACATCCAAAAGTCTGTTGAAGTACAGCTTCACATCCAAAAGTCTGTTGAAGAACAGCTTCACATCCAAAAGTCTGTTGAAGAACAGCTTCACATCCAAAAGTCTGTTGAAGTACAGCTTCACATCCAAAAGTCTGTTGAAGTACAGCTTCACACCCGAAAGCCTGTCGAAGTACAGCTTCACACCCGAAAGCCTGTTGAAGTACAGCTTCACACCCGAAAGCCTGTTGAAGTACAGCTTCACATCCAAAAGTCTGTTGAAGTACAGCTTCACACCCGAAAGCCTGTTGAAGTACAGCTTCACATCCAAAAGTCTGTTGAAGTACAGCTTCACACCCGAAAGCCTGTTGAAGTAGTATTACGCATGAATATCTGTTGAAATGCAATCTCACGAATGAATGTCTCTTTGAGCACTGTTTCATGCTCACGAATGAACTCAGTTTCAAAGGATATTTAATTATAAGTATAGCATCAGGGTACAGCGCCTCATATATTTGCTTCCCTGAAGCGACAAAACCTTGTATGGATGGATTTGTGTTCTCACGTGATGTTTTTTGTGCGGTTGTGCACCGTCGTTTGGTTGCGTGTACTCGTTTGGTTGTGTGTCCTCGTTTGGTTGTGTGTACTCGTTTGGTTGTGTGTACTCGTTTGGTTGTGTGTACTCGTTTGGTTGTGTGTACTCGTTTGGTTGTGTGTACTCGTTTGGTTGTGTGTACTCGTTTGGTTGCGTGTACTCGTTTGGTTGCGTGTACTCGTTTGGTTGTGTGTACTCGTTTGGTTGTGTGTACTCGTTTGGTTGTGTGTACTCGTTTGGTTGTGTGTACTCGTTTGGTTGTGTGTACTCGTTTGGTTGTGTGTACTCGTTTGGTTGTGTGTACTCGTTTGGTTGTGTGTACTCGTTTGGTTGTGTGTACTCGTTTGGTTGTGTGTACTCGTTTGGTTGTGTGTACTCGTTTGGTTGTGTGTACTCGTTTGGTTGTGTGTACTCGTTTGGTTGCGTGTACTCGTTTGGTTGTGTGTACTCGTTTGGTTGTGTGTACTCGTTTGGTTGTGTGTACTCGTTTGGTTGTGTGTACTCGTTTGGTTGCGTGTACTCGTTTGGTTGTGTGTACTCGTTTGGTTGTGTGTACTCGTTTGGTTGTGTGTACTCGTTTGGTTGTGTGTACTCGTTTGGTTGTGTGTACTCGTTTGGTTGTGTGTACTCGTTTGGTTGTGTGTACTCGTTTGGTTGTGTGTACTTTTTTGGTTGTGTGTACTCGTTTGGTTGTGTGTACTCGTTTGGTTGTGTGTACTCGTTTGGTTGTGTGTACTCGTTTGGTTGCGTGTCCTCGTTTGGTTGCGTGCCCTCGTTTGGTTGCGTGTCCTCGTTTGGTTGCGTGTCCTCGTTTGGTTGCGTGTCCTCGTTTGGTTGCGTGTCCTCGTTTGGTTGCGTGTCCTCGTTTGGTTGCGTGTCCTCGTTTGGTTGCTTGTCCTCGTTTGGCTGCGTGTCCTCGTTTGGTTGCGTGTCCTCGTTTGGTTGTGTGTCCTCGTTTGGTTGCGTGTCCTCGTTTGGCTGCGTGTCCTCGTTTGGCTGCGTGTCCTCGTTTGGTTGCGTGTCCTCGTTTGGTTGCGTGTCCTCGTTTGGCTGCGTGTCCTCGTTTGGTTGCGTGTCCTCGTTTGGCTGCGTGTCCTCGTTTGGTTGCGTGTCCTCGTTTGGTTGCTTGTCCTCGTTTGGCTGCGTGTCCTCGTTTGGTTGCGTGTCCTCGTTTGGTTGCTTGTCCTCGTTTGGCTGCGTGTCCTCGTTTGGTTGCGTGTCCTCGTTTGGTTGTGTGTACTCGTTTGGTTGCGTGTCCTCGTTTGGTTGCGAGTACTCGTATGGTTGCGTGTCCTCGTTTGGTTGCGTGTACTCGTTTGGTTGCGTGCCCTCGTTTGGTTGCGTGTTTTGGGGTTGTTCTGCGCCTGCTGTTATCTTAGTAATATTTACTATCGTTTCATTTCAAATTCTTGTGTGATCATGTTCTTATTTTAAATTTATGGGTTGAGATTTTACCAAAAAATAATTGAAAATGATTTAGATTTTTTCCAGTATACTGTGAAATGCAATATACAGGAAGAACAATACTCTTCCCTGATACGTACCTATGACTTGTTTAACAACCATGAAGCACTTTTTGCATTTTTCAACACCGTAACTTCATGCATAGTTTTTTCATTATTCTCGAAAGAAAATGCCGCATCTCGTCATAAATCCTGTGCTCTCACAGCAGTCTTGCGAGAAGCAGGTCTATCGCTCGCAGGAGCGTCTATCGCTCCCAGAAGTGCCCGTTCGCTGCGCCCTCCCAGCACTGATAACATATAGCGCAGTGCTCTTCAAATTCCTCGTAACTCTTGATCTGATGCGCGATTCTGCTCGCATAAAGAGCTATGTTCAAAGTATTTTTGGAGTGCTTGATTATGTTGATATCGTACGTCTGATAAGTGTTGGAGAGAAGTGACCATACGACGCCCAGATTGCACACTTTCTGATATTGAATAATTATGTAGTTTACATCAGCTGTTTGCTCTCTTAATCATAAACCTGCATTAGCTCTGTTAAGTGTGAGAATGCCGTCATGCAAAGTTTATGTGTTCGTAGCGATTTGTTTTTATGTTTCTTTTCCATCAACGTTCTGATGATCAACTTTCCTTCCTATTTTTATTAAATTTAGAGTTCGACATGCTTCAAATGTATTACTGTACTGAAAATACTGAAAAGTAAAATAGTTGAGTTTGCATTAAAACATGACAGATTTACGCGCAAAGAACTTTGAAACAATTTCATGTCTATCGATTGTTTGTCCCCAACTTGTTCAGTGATTTAACTCTATCGTGAATACTGTAAGCTTGCTAGATTCTGGAAAAATGGAACCACTTCGTGTCTACAAGAGTTTAAGGATTATATAGTAAATCCATATTGACCTTTTGAATTTTGTTCACATTTCAAATACATTTTATTTAAATACCCTGTGATACTCAGGATCTATACAATAAGATACTAAGTCTAGACCCTTTTAATTTTGGTATTTCGATCTATTTAATTTTGATTGCTTAACGTGGGAACATTTTTTTGCTCTGCAAGTGCCAAGTGATGAATGTTTTTTGAATTTTTTTGTATATGTATCCGGTTGGTGAAGACGGAGAGATAAATTTACCTCAGTGTTCATTCTATGATAATAGGGAGACGACCTCGTGCTGCCCAAATTTTTACCAGTTAGCGGAAAATATAAACTCCATTCTAAACTTAGGCATTTTTATGTGAGAGAAAACAATTTTCGTTAATAATGTTGAAAAACTGTAGCATTTACTTCATTAAGATTAAAATAGCGAAGAGTTTCACGCTCTCATTCAATTTCCATCTCAATTTTCTCCCTCTGAATCGAGGGGGAGAACTCTCCCCATGCGCTTAGTTATTGCCCCTTGGGAAAACTGTACAAGAGCGCTGACAACGAACCCGATACTTAAATTGAACTCATGGGTGTAGCTTTTGGCTAGCGTGCTCACTCCTAGGAGCTCGTATGTTGTGGTTCATAAATAAATGATACCATTGCAAGCCCGACGGGCGGAGCCTGACGACTACCTTCAGCAGCACACATCGTGCGGTGAGTGCTGTTACTGCGCCCAGGTGTGAAAGTGTATGTCCGTCTAAGGATATGATTTGATAGATAAGGGGATGAAATGTTTTCAATGGAGTGAGGCGTTGCATCAATGGATTCTACATCATGTCAGGAGCAACAATAAAAGAGAATAATGGCAAATGCATAGGAATTGAACCGCTGTTTTACAGCTATGCTACTATTTCATTAGACCGTGTGATGTTCGATAAACTTCCTCTTGGAAATACGAACCAAAGGTAGCATTACGAGGAGAACACCAGAATAAAGCGATGATAAGTGCTCAAATAAGCGTATTGATATGGAGTCTTGCTAAGATGGTTGCCCCAGTGTTCAAATGAAATTTTACCTCTGAATTTATTAGGAGAAATTTCTAGCACAGATGTGAATGACAGCTTTTTGATAATGCACTTTATATATTGTGTTCCAGTTCATCACATGTTACAGTAGTAAGTCACTCAACATTTTTCATTGAGACACTGTCATTCGTTAAAATTCACTAACTCTATAGTTTATGGAAACCAAGTTTCGATTTAAAAATATTTTCCGGCTGAAAGTATACAGAAATTTTTTTCAGTCACATTTGCATTTCAGATTAAAAGGCAAATCTAATACTTGAAACTACATCAGATAAAGTAAGAATGTTGAAATCACAGCACAAGAAAATTAGTGGAGACAAAATTTGTACCACAGAAATATGTACTTGCAAGACTATAGGTAACAGTATTGCACAACTATATATAGATGTTAATGACACGAGCAATAGGGGCGACATGAACGATCGAGCGATTGCATCTAGCGTCTAAGCTGCAGTTCTAGTAAATAATTTTAGAGCAAAAAATTACTTAGTGTTTTCGTTGACAGCAGGTTTAAGTGTATGGATGTGTAAGGCTACTATTATTTGAACAAGCTCTTTAAAAAAAAATAAAATAAATTTTCGTGTTAGAATATAGATCTTTATTTGAAGGTTTGCAGCTATGGTCAACGAGGAAATGATTAAAAATAGAGCCTTCATGTTTGCGAGCAGTTAACTTTGTTTCAGGCTCACCCTAGTCAAGCCAATACAATATTTATTAAGAAACGCATTCTTTTCTGTCGGTGAAAATGTTGAGTGAATTCTTTACTACTTTAACCCGTAATGAACAGGAACGATTTCGTTAAGTTCGAAAAAAAATGATATACTCTGCAATTAAAGACTCGACTAATATATTAAGTTGTAAATTATTGTTTTAACCAGTCAGAGAAGTTACTTTTCTTAGAGCGAATGATCAATAACTTTCACCTTGATACCATCTATATCTATTCAGGTTAAATGCGGCGAAAAAGAATCCATGCTGACGCCCGTTGAAAATTATTTTTCATTGAGGTTGTTAACTTAACGGCGCATTTTGTTGTTCTTACCTTAGTTCATCGCTTCAAATATTGGGTAGAGAATATTGGGCATTATTTCAAATGAAAGGATACATCTGGAGAATGTTTTCGCTGGACGCAAGGTAAACTCAGAAAAGAATTTGTTGCTCAGGAGTCACGCAGAATTTGAAAAGAACATTTTCAGCATTATTAACAAAAAAAGAGTTCTCTTTAGCGTCAAAGCACAGGACAATTACACAAACACAATTAATATGCTCAGAGGAAGGTGAACTGTTCTAATCAGGGTGCGATAGATCAAAGTAGAAGCATGAACTGAGAGTTGAGCGAGCGCTCTTTGATCATAGCTTCCCCGCCCGGTGATGTCCATCCCTCCCTGTCCTCACCGTCAACTTTGTGCCGCCTTTTGCTCGTACGAACGTGGCTGTTTTGACGTCGGTAATGAGGTGCGCATTTGGCAGTGCGTGACAGTTCATAGTCATGCTGCATTATTCTCGTAGAAAGTTGCTCTTCAGATTTATAGAGGCGTTAACGCGTCATGTTCTCCTGAGAAATGGCAGTCGCTAGGCTCTGGAAGGACTTCCAATTACTTATTTTTTCCATGAAACTACTTGAATTTTATTCACTTTTCTTATATATTTGTTTTCTTTGCATTATATGCATAATAATATACACTATATTAGAATAATGTATACATATGATTATATGAACATATTTTCTTCTAACAAGAAAGTTACAATAAAAGCAATTTTTTTACACACGCCTGAAATTTGGTACATTGGATGACAGCTCGCGCTATCTTTCAAAATTGGTATGCCATTACATTCACTTTTTCCGCGCGATATTTGTTTTGCGCTACTATAAATGAACTTGGAGTTCAATATTTGAGGAAGGAGCTCTAGGATGGGGTGGAATCACTCCTTGAGGTATCGAAGTTCACAATCAGCAGCGCAGTGTCTTCCAAGCTAATTCCGAATTTTGTTCATCTGACTCAAACGCAAAAATAGCGTTCTTCTATATTTTTCTCGTCACGGACAAGTATGATTAAACCCGTTCTCGTAAATTTGAAGGCTTGGATGGAAGAATTATCAATTGCCGGAGGAATTGAAACTTGTCATTTCCCCGCTGGGAAATCAGCACCGAGATTTTTCCGATTTTTTTTCTCGTTCTACGTGCGCGATGAGTCGAGACTTGCAGCTGCGCTAAGATAGGACCTCTTTTCTTGCGTAAATGTCTCTTATCTATCGCCTCACGAGTTCCAGCTAATAACCTTCTGGCGCTAAACACTGTTCTCGGAAGTAGCCAAATTGTCTGGAAACACGGATGCATCGCAAGGGTGTCCTCTGCTGCATTCTTTCTGTCTCCTCAGCCTCTGTACGCTCAGTGCGATGCCGATGTAGCCATAAAACAAAAGCGTTTTTTTCTTCATATTTCATACGAAGGTTTTCAGCGGGTTATTACAGACGCTGTCTTGAAGCACTCTTAAATTTTTTAGTTTGAATCCTTCAAGACGGTTTTGAATATCGAGTAGAATACCTCAGAGTGTCTTGTACGGGGAATAATGAACATGCTGTGAATCTTATAGGGGTCTCCCATTCGTGATAAAACACGCATACGTCGAATTTTGAAATGCTCTTTGAATGATGCAACGCGTCTTACCTCGATCGTTCATATTCTATACCCAACAATATTTACGATCTTTGGAGGTTCACCTGAGCCGCTATCAAATTAACTCAGGTATATCGCGAGCAATTTGGAAGTATTATTCCAGTCGATTATTCAAACACTTGTGTTCTTGAGTGATTGATGTGTGGACTTTTTGGGCAGGTATCGTGATTTCATTTTCGTTCTTCACTCACCCCGAGTTTTTGTTTCTTCAAGACTCCAACGTTGATTTCAAGACTCCAACCTCGGTAAATACGCTGGTGGTAAATTTTGCATTACGAAATCATTTCTACTCTCAAGTTTGATGACTACTGAATTAAATGAGAACGGCTGTTGAACGTACAGTGTAATTTAGTGGCGGTGTCTAACTAGTAATATGGAAACATTGGTTCCCTGAACATACGGCTGTCTGATGATTTTAATTTAGTTGCGGATGCTGGTTATCGAAATAGGTAATCTCTCACTGCCTCCCGTAACGCATGGCTGCCTGTTGGCTTTAATTTAGTTGCGGATGCTGGATTATCAAGATTAGCAATCGTTCATTGCTTCCCTTAACGCACAGCTGCCTGTTTGCTATAATTTAGTCGTGGATGGTCGTTATCGACGTAGATGAGCGTTTTCCACGCTTGCCATGTATCCCTTGTTCAGAGCGAGGTTCGTTTCTCGGAAGCAGCTAGATTACGTCAGGATTGCATTTGTCAAACCACTTCCTTGCAGTCGTTAGCGGCTAAAAAAAATGTAAACGAGGCATTTCGGGCATGCGAACATCATCGGCCATGAAATCGGGTCTAATGTCAGAATTTGTTTTTAAATTTGATTTCATTTCTTATGATGTACGAAGGAACGAAACGTCCCCATGTCAAGTGTTAATTATCATTGTGTGTCGTGAAAAATAAAATGATTTACACGGTACTCATAGTGTTTTGTAAAATATATAAAAAATTATAACCAACGTCTTTGACTATAAAGAAAGAGATTGAGCAAATATCGTAAACGTTAGATTTGGTAGCAGAAACAGACTAAAGATTTATAGTGACTTCAAATGTACTAATTAGAGAAGGAATGTGGGAGATTTGCATTTAATGAATAATTCCTGCGTGCTTGTTAATAGGATTTTCTCAAATGCAACTAACAGATATATCGAGTACAACATGATTGATCACAAGGAAACAGGGTGTATAATACCTTTGGTGATCAGAAGAGGAATTTGTGTAGAATGTGACAAGATTGTGACCGACTTGTTATCTAATTATGGTTGTTCGAAGATGATAGTTTTATTAGTCTTATACGCCTATTCTGGTAACCAAGACATAATGTTCTTTCGTATAATCTGCGTTTCAAATAATGAATTTGAGTAAAACTAATCCTTTTTGAATGAACGGATTTCAAGAGAACTACTTTTCTGCTTTTTGAGAATACAATGGAAAATCTTGACATTTTAGTATCAAAAACTAAATAGTGATGATAGGATGTTTTGTAGGTAGCTAATTGCATCCGTGTACATACTCGTGTTGCGATATTTATTCTTGCGGACCTCTTTTCTTGAAATGGCTCATGGAAAGCTGGAGTAAAGTGAGTTGTATGAATTTTATGACTGCACTGCATGATGCATATAAACATGCGAAGCTTATGGGATCCGTTCGAAACCCCTCAGGGGGATACAACTATTGTATCTATGGGAATTAGCGCTCCCAAGGGAAAAATGTGAGGGCCCGAGCTGAGAGTTAGGTAGGCCTTCTTTTTGTTGAAATAAAATGTTTTTTTGTTATGTTAAGGACCACCTTTTTTTGGTTCACTACTGTCCTGTTTTTCAGCACCTCTGACTTTTTTCTTCAACTTTTATCTTATTTCATGAACTTCTTTCCCATCTTACTGTTTCTATGCCCTTTCTGCATAGATTCCTCATTTTCTTATCTCCATACTAAATGGTGCCTTCCTCCTTCCTCTCTTCGATACGCTCTATTTTTGCAGCGGTTAGGGAGGCTTAAACTAACTTTTAATCTAATCTGGGATCCGTTCGAAAACCGATGAAGTTATGTCATAGGACTGAAATGACTTTCTCTTTCGAATTTTCCACGTTTCATATTTCATGCCTGAATTGAGTGAATAAGATTGATCTATCAAAGTCGTTCTCTGAAATCCAAATGAAGCTGAAAGAAACATAATGTTCGTGGAGTTGGTAGATTCAGCAAGTTCAGGGACTGGCATGCATGATTTTCGCGGCGCGTTGCGACTACTTGGAATTTTTACTTCACAACGCTGGGTGCAGCGAGCAGAACGGTGTGCGCGATATTTCTGCCGTCAACAAGGTGTGCGGTGCAGCGCACTGAGGTATTCGCATGCTATTACACATCGTCCTGAATATCCAACGTAGGATACGATGTGGCAACATGAGCGAAAAATTTTTCAGAGTTTGAAGTTCATCGTTGATTGGATAATGATAGGATTTACTTGTTGGCACCACTTTTATTTTATTAGCCTTCTTTATAATTTCATTGATGCAACTCTTTCGTAGAAGTTTTGGGAGTTATTTTGTACCCGATCATCGTTTATTTTCCTTGTTTTTTTTTCTAAACACTAGACCACCCTTTTTCATTTATCAGCGCGATTCAGTTGATGCAGGATTTTCAGATAATTTTTGGGAGTTATTTTGCGCTTTATCGTCGTTGCTTTTCCCTGCGAATGTTTATTGAAGCTTTGCGGTTATGGAAGCTTTGATCGCATCGAACATGCGTCACTTGTTGAAGGTGTCTCGTTTACGATGATTCTGTGATAATAAATGCTCATAAAAAACTCGTGTTAGTGTTTGTTCATCGAAGGTCATTTCCGTCTGATCTTTTATGATTGCGTTTTTCCCTTCTCTCCTGCATGAATTTTCTCTGAACTTCGATACCCTCTTGTAAAAAGTTTTGAATTAGGAAGCATAAGATTGCACACAAAGTTTTAATCAAAAATCTATTTAATAAACGCAACAAATGTAAAAATGGAACGATCGATGTATTAATGAGTTACGAGTTCGCTCAGAAGCCCTTAATATGATGCGTGCTTTATCGCGTAAGTTAGAAGAAAAATATATCAATTTATGTCCCTCGATCAGGAGACATAAGATAGGCTATAGGCTTGGATTAGCTACGCTTGTTTATTCTATGCTAGAGGAGACTGGCGTACCTGGAGAGATTCTGTTAGGAACCGTGTGAATAAATAGGCCTTCGGGACTTATTTCTTTCGTGCTCACTCAGCTTCGTTGGGTTTTCATACCTTCTTACTCTATCTTCTTTGTCCTTTCTTCACCGCCTTTTTTCTTAACTTGTTGTTTCTATGCCAGGTTATTCTGTGTGGGAGCATACCTTGTGCATAGATTCCTCGTTTTCTACAATCAATAGTAAATGGTCCCTTCTTTTCGCTTTCTTAAGATCGCCGTCATTGTGAATAGAAAGTCTTGAAGTAATATAATGGACAAATAATTAATTCTTGTTTCATTGAGCATTTGACATGGACCTATCACATAACCGAGCCATGCTACATGCCCTGACGTAGCGGCATGAAGTCTAAAAATCACTTGCTGGATGGATTGCTACGTCAACCAATTTCGGCCCTTGTCTCATATTTATCTTTTCCGGGTAGCGCAAGCTACTATCACTTTCCAAGTCCTTGGGCTATAAATTGCTAGCTTTCATCTTACAAATCAAAAGGTCTTAGTTCAAAATATGATTCTGCTCCGCCAGGCCATTTACTCAAACAATTTCAGAATAATATGCACTGGAGGCAGGGTTGTAAGACGAACTATTGCTTTCGAAGAGAGTTTTTTCTGACCACGGTTGAACGAATAATGAAAGCGAGCCTTTGGGCGTCTCGCCAAGCTTTGATGGAGTCTACGTCAATTATTCTAAAACTTGTTGTGCACGCCTCAAGTGTCACTTTAAAATGCTCGTTCTGCTGAGCATCCAGCGTCTAATTGTTGCTGCTAGCTTCGTGCCTACAAATTCACGCTTGAAATATTCAGGCGAACAGAAGGCTTTCGTGGCAAATGCTGTGGTTTTCACGTGACATCTCGTAGGAGTTCACTGCACATCCCTCTTGTGTTTTTAAGCTCGTTAGCAGGCACTTCTTCGAACTGGTGTTTTATTCTTTTTGGAACTAGTTACCTTTTATAGATGCTTAGTGTTTATAGATGCTTAGTGTGTACGCTCTCCGATAGTTTCATAAGTTTGGATACGACTGGAAGACTGGAAGGAATTTAATGAATGAGATTTTTCTTCAGCACCCCCAATAATAAAATTCAATTCTGAGTAGAATATTCAGGGCTTGACGTAAATTCACCTTTGGTTTTCTGCATTAAAATATTGCGTAATAGAATCAGTTCAATCTTTTTCAACACCCCTGTACAGTTACTGTAAACATCAATGCCAACCCAACGACTGTACAATTTTCTCTCCCTATGAGATGAGAAATTTTATTAGTAGATGAATAATTTTGTATAGATTTTTCAGTGAGGAGCTTCACCAGTTGCCCACTATATATAGTGGAGGGGGGGTACAGATGCCCTTCTTCTCGGCATACTTTCTCGAAATGTAGCTCAATGGTAGAATTTATAACGTTCTTGCACGGTCCTTGCTACAATTAACACAGTCCCAGCTACCTCCACCTTATCGGTCCTTAGAAATACACTTGTGTGAAGTGTTCCACTCAATCCTTGGTACACTTTACACAATTTTTGTTACCCTTCGCACAATCCTTGCAACAGTCCTCCAATCCTTGCAACACTGTTCCAATCCTTGCTGCAACACTTTAATCCTTGCGACACTCCTCCAACCATTGCAACACTCCTCCAACCCTTGTAACACTCCTCCAATTCTTTTAACACTCCTCCAATTCTTGCAACACTCCTCCAATCTTTGCAACGCTCCTCCAATCTTTGTAACACTCCTCCAACCCTTGTAACACTCCTCCAATTCTTGTAACACTCCTCCAATTCTTGTAACACTCCTCCAATTCTTGCAACACTCCTCCAATCTTTGTAACACTCCTCCAATCTTTGTAACACTCCTCCAATCTTTGTACCACTCCTCCAATCTTTGTAACACTCCAATCTTTGTAACACTCCTCCAATCTTTGTAACACTCCTCCAATCCTTGCAACACTTCTCCAATCTTAGCAACACTTCTCCAATCTTAGCAACACTTCTCCAATCTTAGCAACACTTCTCCAATCTTAGCAACACTTCTCCAATCTTAGCAACACTTCTCCAATCTTAGCAACACTTCTCCAATCTTAGCAACACTCATTCAATCCTTGCTACACTCCACCCAATCCTTGCTACACTACTCCAACCCTTGTAACACTCCTCCAATTCTTGCAACACTCCTCCAATTCTTGCAACACTCCTCCAATTCTTGCAACACTCCTCCAATTCTTGCAACACTCCTCCAATTCTTGCAACACTCCTTCAATCCTTGTAACACTCCTCCAATCCCTCCAATCTTTGAAACACTCCCCCATCCTTGCTACACTCCTCCAATCATTGCAACATTCCTCATATCGTTGCAACATTCCTCCAACACTTGCAACACTCCTCCAATCCTCGCAACACTCCGCCAATCCCTGCAACACTCCTCCAATCCTTGCTACACTCATCCAATCCTTGCAACACTCCTCCATTCCTTGCAACACTCCTTCATTCCTTGCAACACTCCTCCATTCCTTGCAACACTCCTCCATTCCTTGCAACACTCCTCCAATCCTTGCAACACTCCTCCAATCCTTGCAACACTCCTCCAATCCTTGCAACACTCCTACAATCCTTGCAACACTCCTCAAATCCTTGCTACACTCATCCAATCCTTGCAACACTCCTCCAATCCTTGCAACACTCCTCCAATCCTTGCAACACTCCTCCAATCCTTGCAACACTCCTCCAATCCTTGCTACACTCATCCAATCCTTGTAACACTCCTCCATTCCTCGCAACACTCCTCCAATCCTTGCAACACTCCTCCAATCCTTGTAACACTCCTCCAATCCTTTCAACACTCCTCCAATCCTTGCAACACCCCTCCAATCCTTGCAACACCCCTCCAATCCTTGCAACACCCCTCCAATCCTTGCAACACCCCTCCAATCCTTGCAACACTCATTCCTTCCTTGCTACACTCATTCCTTCCTTGCTACACTCCATCCAATCCTTGCTACACTCATCCAATCCTTGCAACACCCCTCCAATCCTTGCAACACCTCTCCAATCCTTGCAACACTCCTCCAATCCTTGCACCACTCCTCCAATCCTTGCACCACTCCTCCAATCCTTGCAACGCTCATTCAACCCTTACTAGACTCCACCCAATCCTTTTTATATTCCGCACTGTCTTTGCTACACTCCGCACAATCCTAGGTACACTACGCACAATCCTTGCAACACTCCGCGAAATCCGTGCAACACTCCACGCAATCCTTGCTACACTCCGCGCAATCCTTGCTACACTCCGCGCAATCCTTGCTAAACTCCGCGCAATCCTTGCTACACTCCGCGCAATCCTTGCTACACTCCGCGCAATCCTTGTTACACTCCGCGCAATCCTTGCTACACTCCGCGCAATCCTTGCTACACTCCGCACAATCCTTGCTGCACTCCGCACAATTCTTGCTACACTCCGCACAATTCTTGCTACACTCCGCACAATTCTTGCTACACTCCGCACAATCCTTGCAACACTCCGCACAATCCTTGCTACACTCCGCACAATTCTTGCTACACTCCGCACAATCCTTGCTACACTCCGCACAATCCCTGCTACACTCCGCACAATCCTTGCTACACTTCGCACAATCCTTGCTACACTTCGCACAATCCTTGCTACACTCCGCACAATCCTTGCTACACTCCGCACAATCCTTGCTACACTCCGCACAATCCTTGCTACACTCCGCACAATCCTTGCTACACTCCGCACAATCCTTGCTACACCCCGCGCAATCCTTGCTACACTCCGCGCAATCCTTGCTACACTCCGCGCAATCCTTGTTACACTCCGCGCAATCCTTGCTACACTCCGCGCAATCCTTGCTACACTCCGCGCAATCCTTGCTACACTCCCCGCAATCCTTGCTACACTCCGCACAATCCTTGCTACACTCCGCACAATCCTTGCTACACTCCGCACAATCCTTGCTACACTCCGCACAATCCTTGCAACACTGCGCACAATCCTTGCTGCACTCCGCACAATCCTTGCTACACTCCGCACAATCCTTGCTACACTCCGCACAATCCTTGCTACACTCCGCACAATCCTTGCTACACTCCGCACAATCCTTGCTACACTCCGCACAATCCTTGCAACACTCAGCACAATCCTTGCTACACTCCTCACAATCCTTCCTAACCTCCATAGAGTTTTACTTAGTTCTGTAGAACCAGTGCCATCTAATGCTTGAGGTCGCTGCGAGTGTAATTTTAATTCGAAATTCCTTTTCTTTCTTTTCTTGTCGGTTTCGTTGCGGGAGGCCGGCGAGCCGTGCAATCGACTTCCTGCACGAGTGTCTTCGATGCTCTATCTGCCTGCATCAATCTTCTGATTTATGTCTGATTTCCTGCTATGTCTTTTGAATATCACAAGGAGTTTTAGGGCTGACAGCTTGACTAAAGTCACGTATAATCGTGATCTAATGCCAGTGCTACTTTGAAGAAAAACGATTCGGCCGGAAAAAGTCTCGTCCTAAAAAACGAAACTTTTTCAAAAAATCTACATGTAAAGCAGGCTAGATAAATGAAACAACGTAATCACGAATTCATAGCTAGTATGTCAAGTATTGCATATTAGTACGACCGATTTCGTGAACGACAAATGTCGGAGTAGCCTTGCACTTCGTACCTTGTTGTCAGGAGAGGCACGGTGACCTTGATGTGTACCGTTCTGTAAGCGCCCTATGTAATTATGTACATCTACATCCTAATAACAAGCTGATAATCTGGCTGGTTTGCTTCTTCAAATGGCTGGTTGGTTGTCGTCGTCCACACTCAGCTTGCAGTAATATCATTGGTCAACCTTTTGCTTCCACTGACAACATGGAACTAAATTTAACATTTCCAAATTCTGTATTGTTGACACGGTTCATCTTTATCAAAGCCCATTCAATCAAGAACATTTCCCAAAAATTAGTTTAACACTCAACATGACCAACAGGTCAAAAGTAGGCCAGTCTTCTCTGAAGTTTTATTAAATTTCCACGTGCTTGTTAACTCATGCTGCTCTTCGGTTTCTCTTTCTTTAAGTTTCGATAAGGTACTTACTTGGGCGCGTTGAGAAGCGAATGCTATCTGCGCTGCTTGTGCTCAATGGAGTGTAGGGCATGTAAGGCGATATCGCCTGATACTGACCACCGATTTATTATGACTGCATTGGTCCTGCGCACAGCCCTACACATGTGGCACGTGGCGCCTCTCACGACTCCCTCGCGCCCATAATGTAATATTTTGTTTAGGGGACGCTGTGAAAGTTTTTCTCTGATTGGTTACTGAAATTTGCTTGCACGGAGTTTGGACGCATGTTCGTTACGATTTAGTCTTGTTCTTATTACTAATATGTTTCGCTTTGGATGCGCTCTAAAGTTTTTCTCTGATTGGTTACTGAAATTTG
The DNA here is from genome assembly GCA_030386875.1 of Morinoia aosen. Classification (NCBI taxonomy): domain Eukaryota; kingdom Metazoa; phylum Arthropoda; class Malacostraca; order Amphipoda; family Talitridae; genus Morinoia; species Morinoia aosen. The sequence continues at coordinate 19,773,245 of CM059557.1, read as the reverse complement.
CTTGCACGGGGTCTGAAGGCATGCTCGTTACGATTTAGTCTTGTCCTTATTAACAATATCTTTCGCTTAGGGTGCACTGTGAAAGTTTTTCTGAAGTCTAATCTTTGATTAGCAGCTGAAATTTGCTTGCACTGAATTTGAACGTTACGATTTAGTCTTGTTGTTATTAATTACATATTTCGGATAGGGTGTCCTTTAAAGGGTTTTCTGCGGTTTAATCTTTGATTAGGTGTTGAAATTTTCTTGCACTGTATTTGAACGTTACGATTTTGTCTTGTTGATATGAATTATACATTTCGCTTAGGATGTGATGTAAAGGTTTTTTGCGGTTTGGTCTTAGGTCACTTGTTGAAATTTACTTGCGCTGGATTTGGAGGCATGTTTGTTTCGATTAATTATTCTTCTCCTTGCTAATAACACATTTCGCTGAGGGTGTGCTGCAAAAGTTTTCTATACAGTTTAATTTTAGGATACAGATTGGAATTTGCTTGCACTGAATTTAAACGAATATTTATTACGACTTAGTCTTGCTCTTATGCATTTTATATTTCGTTAAGGATGTGCTGTAAAATTTTTCTGTGAGGTTTAATCTTGGATTAGTGATGTAGTTCAAAATTAACTTGCAAGGGATTTTTACGCATGTTTGTTACGATTTGGGTGTGCCACTTTCGATTCAGGGGAAGAATAAGGTGTTTTTTTTTTCATTGGGAGGAGTTGTGTTGCGATGCTAGACTTTCACTCGAATATTAGACACTTTCTTGAAACTCCATGTCGAAGCAAAATGAGGAAAGAGGTTGTTATCACCATTTCTGGTTCCCATAAGTGCCGCTGAAATAAACGAGATTTTGCAAATCGGTCATAGCGAACTTTTTTTTTCGGAATTATTATTGAACGGCTGAAAATTGAGCTTTTCCGCGCAAAAGTGGAAAACAATTTAAGTTACTTGTTCACTGAGTTTTAAAAAGCTATTCCATAAGAATTTTCAAAAAATTTGAAGTTATTTTTATTTAGGTTCGAGTTTGAGAACTTGTATCTTCTCAAATTATATTTTTTTCACGGAACCAAAACTTGTTGCATAAAAGCTACAAGCACAAGATGTCTCACGCTTGGGTCCTGCAGAGAAAATCGTTCACGTTATCTTCGCATGACCAAAACGGTAAAATCTATTAGAATAAGATGAGGTAGCGCTGATGTTGAATGAGTGTTCAAGAAAACCGTCACAGCGGTGCTGTGATGCCGTAAATTGCATTTTATGAGCCCTGGTTATTCAGTTGAAGAAATCTTGTGCGTCTGTTTAATGAGAAAAGGCATTAGTTCTTTGTTGATTTTAAGGTAGCGTTGTTTGCCTTAAATTGCGGCATAAGTAAAAGGATAATTGCTTTTGAGGCATTTTAGTTCCTCAAATAATGAGCTTGAGCACGAATTTCTTATTTATTGCGCGCATTTATGGTTTCAAAATTCGCTCGAGTCGAGATTAATGGCAGCTAATGGCTATTTAGGAAATTTGCTTCGTCCTATGAATTCGGACCAACGTATAAATTCATTGATATTGCAGTCTCTATATCCCGATACTACGGCGCGCTGTTCGGTCCACACATTCTGCTTAGTTAATTTATTTATTTATACTCTAGCAAGGTAACACGACAGGTATTAATTTCTAAGATTTTCTAGTTTTTGATTCAGTAGCGACATTACGAAATTTCAGAATTTTGTAATAAACGATAATGTTGTGACCCGGAACCGAATTTTCATGAAACTCGAATAGCGAGCGAGTTTTTCTTTGGTAAGTTTTTGCATGAGAGCAGTTATATGGGAGCCCCGTAGACTGCGCCGAGTAATGCTTGACAGGTGCGCCATACAAGGGAAGCGGCATGCATGGAAGAAATTTCTTGGCGCTGTTCTGCAGCTCGCTGTGATTATAACCGACATCAATTGTCTCTGTGATACTGCGCAAATGAGACTTGACTTAAATGGTGTCTTAAACACATAACTTATCCGCCCAAAGGCCCGGCTGGAGCAGCCATGCTGTGTTAGGAGTCCGGTCTTGCCCGCATGTTGCTGATTAGAAGGAACTTTCTATGGCTGGTGCAGCTATCTCCTGCTGTTGCTAGAAAGTAACATCGAGTGTACTTGTTGAGTTAGAAAGACACGTTCAATGGATCGACTTGTGTCTGAATTTTGTTGGTTTGGGATTTCTGTGGCAGTTGACACTGTGGGCGATTTTTTTTTGTAGTTGTTGCCTTCTAGCAAAAAGTAGATATATTTGAAGTCTAAATAAAATTCAAGTGTGTTACCTATTTGAGTTTGAAATTTAAATCGTTTCTGCGGATTGATACATCAAAGTTTAACGTCTTCTTTCGAAATGGATTGTTTGCAGGCTCATAAGGTATCCAAATGAATATTTAAATATACTTTCGGTTCTATACTCTTGCCTTCTATCGTCAGTTCATGTATTGCCGTTACAATGCAGCTTACACGTGTCTGACAACTTTCAGTGAAATATTCTATTGAGATTATCTGGATTTAAGAAACATGAGAATTTTTATACACAATCAACTTATGTAGTTAAAATTAAAATTAGACCGTCCATCACATGCGAAGACAGGTTGTTTTATTAACTAATTGTATTGAAGTATTTATAGTAAAATGCATGTTTTTTTTTAAATGTCACTCAATTTAGGGTTTTAAATCTTTCCCTATGTCAGCAGATTTCGTTGCGCGTCTCTCGAAAAATATATAAATTAATTAATTGATGTATAAGTTATGTAAAATACGCTAACTTGCAGTAGCTGCGGCTGTCTCAATCAATGTGTTTAACCGAAGTGGCTCTCCTGCAAAAATTAGTGAATAGCACTGCTGCACTGCCCTATGTGATTGAAATGAGCAGACTATGTACCGTGCGCAAGCTAGCTAACAAGATTGTCTGTTTATCCAGCACATGAGTTTGCGGCTGTTTACTATTCGTTAGAGGCTGCAGCTCGAGTTCTCACAACAATGAAGACGTCAGCATCACTAGAAATATTCATTGGCTGTTATTGAATTTGTTATAGTACGCCCGAGCTACCAAAATCTTCATGGTTCGTCAGAAAATTGGCCTTTGCGTCTTTCGTTTTTGTATCACTTGCTGACAAAGCGCGTGCGGGTGTGCTTGTGAGCAACATCGTCTTTTCACTATTCACGCAAACAAGCGGTGTGGTTGAGAAGAATGCAATTTAGTGTGTGTGTGTGGTGTGTTTGTTCTGCTTAATGTTGTAGCGTAGCATGAAATCTGAGAATTACCAGTCGGAATTTTTTCCTTATAAGAAGTTGCGTTTTACTTGAATTTCATTTCTAAATGAAATACGAGAACGTAAGAAGATTGAGTATGAGAAGGATTCTATAGTGATGTATCAATTCTTTTGAAGAGCGTGTTTGTTTTCGTTTAGTTTCATTTGAAGACATTATCCAAAATTGAGGATGGTTGTTTGTGTCGTCTGGTGTTCTAAAAATTGCGAGAATATAACAATTACGGTAGTATTAATTAAGTAGTTGAACCTGCGGTTATGACATATGACTGAAAAATTTCTTCGAAATGCTGACTCACCTATGCTTTTCATTATTATAAATTAGAAGTCAAAGATAAATCTGTATTTTCCCATTTCATGATTCTAATGAATTAGGCATCAGTTAGATACAAGTTAAAGTCTTATAAAAATATCTTGTTAAAATATCTTTTTCAATGGTTATCCACAGTTTCCCACACTTCATTGTCCTACCCAACATTCAATATTGGAGGTTTTCTCAGTTAAATGCTCAGGTCAAATTTGTACGCATTTGCTTTTACACCTGAGTTTATCCACCTTAGTGGATGAACAGAAAACAAACTGTAAACAGTGGATGCAGACTATCGGCTGCAGCAAATGTACCATCCACTATTGTAAGTAACACATGTATACTAGCTATTATTATATTCAACATGTGTTCTATATATCCGCGATCTATTCACCATCATGTGCAGCACATGTACTTTCTACGGTCGCATGAAACGTTTCTTTCGTACGAAACTATTCACCATAGTTTTTAAAAATCATGTGTTTCTACTCACTAGAACACGCCAACACGCGTGTACGTGACCATGATCGTGCGACAAAAGATGTGAATGTATGAACCATTGTAGTAACACGCGCGCATTTTTCAGTCTTATGCCATTACGTGTGCATATATTCCCAATAGGTGCTGCATTTCCTGTCGTCTGGCGTGGTCTCCAATACGTTGAATTCTATGCGCGTTTATGCGCCTAAAGTTCTGCGCGTTTAGCTTCACGTGCCGCCTAGTATGAAGATAGCAATCATCTTCTTATGTGCGAATATACATAAAAGGAATAGTTGCCATTAATTAGCTCTCGCTCCATCAGTTTCGTGATCCACTAAATAAGACTGAAAAATATACGACTTATCATTGCTAAGTATTTTCTCATAGAGAATGGTTTTCCCATTATTCTTAAACGAACTTACGCAAATTGAGCTTCAAAATTCTGAGTCTTAGCATAGTATTTGTATCGCAATACCGACATCTGAAGCTTTTTAGGGATCAGTTTTGTTTTGCGCCGTGATGGGCTTGCGATGAGTTCGTCCAGAGTTTTAATGAGATCGAGAAGACGACACCTTCAGTTCAGAGGTTTTCATCGAGCTTGAACACGAACCATAAATTAGTTCTCACTTGCGCTAAGAATTTAAGCTCATTCGCTGTTTAATTACGAGCCGAGAAATTTCACATTAAAAAGCCTGTGACTTGTTTAGACGCGCGATCAAAGCGACTCGGTTATGACGGGTGTAAGGAGGTCCTTGCCCTGCTGTAGCTCAATTGTTTGATGCGGCCGTGGGAGAACGGCGCAGGACAGCGACCTTCAGCCTGGGAGTTCCAAGATTAGCTCATTCCAGGTTGTGCGTAGGATTCGCTCGGGTGGCTGATTGTGTCTTTCCTCGTCAGTATACCTTTGTATATAGCAGTGGTTCTTAACCCCTGGGTCCCGACTCAAAGTTGAATCGTTTAGCCATCTCATTGGTCGCTAAGGGTTTGTGTAACCTGTTTGTATTGACTTACAGCTACATGCTTTCAAAAGAATGATTATATGTTACGAATGAAAAATTTTCTTATGGGCAAATTTTGAGTCACTGCCAAAAAAGGTTATGAACCACTGGTATATAGGATCTGTTGTCCTTATTTGTTGTCCTGCAATACGCGCTTCACTTTTTGCTATCGTAGCTCCCTCGATATTTCTTTTTTTTTACTCTCTCTCTCTCTAGAAGAGGAGACCGGCGTTCCATGCAACCGATCTGAAACAAGAGCTTTTGTGATGCCGGATCTGCTTCCTTTTTTAGTTGTCTATTCATCAGTTCTGTTATGATGTGATTAAATATTTCACTGCCCATTAAATAGTTGCTGATATTGAACTAGTCCTATTTGTTTTTAAAGTTTTCTCCTAGAAATAGTTCTTTTCCTTCTAGGGAGATGATGTGAAGTCCCGAGCTGAATGTGAGTAGGCTTTCTTTTTGTTAAAATAGAATACTTTCGTTCGTTTTTGCTAATGTTTTTGTCAGTACACTGCTGTTCTTTTTTCAGTACCTATTAATTTCTTGTTAAGATTTTACCGTTTTTCATTAATTCATTGCAATCGTGCTGTCCCTATGCGTAGAGCGTGGGGACACTTGTTGCCCATATTTTATCCGTTCCTTGAATTTCATATTAAATGGTGCCTTCCTCATCCCTCTTTTGGGAGCACCTTTGTTCCGGGAAGGAAAGTTCCAGCTATAGCTTATAATCTAATGTAACATAACTTGTACTATTTTATCTTTTTCGGCAACTTTATCAGCCAACTGCACTCTGTGAATTATTGATACTTATGTCTTTAACTCGCTCTCTGCCGATTTACCACGAGGTAATTTGTTCATTTACGTGTCGGTGTGAAAGAACAGCATTAAATTATTTCAACAATTTTTTTAAAGAAAGTTAAGTATACGAGGTAAAATATAATCATGCTATTACATTTTCACATTTCTTTGGAAAGATCCATTTTTTTCGAGCAGCAAAGCAGTTTTTTAAACTCTGCTACTTACAACATAACTTAACATGAGACTACGCATGTGCGTCCGGCGGCAGCGAACTTGTTAAAGAGCACATGGTTTTGTTAAATAAGATTTTGAGGATCATCGAATACTCCATTAATTTTAATCCTGAATTATTCATTATCAAGTATTCGAATATAAATGTATACTTTATATTAGTTTCTGTACAACTCAGCATAAGAATATGTGGTCCAAGTATAAGTATGGGAAAGGAGCTTTCAAATACCCTACTTATCTGCCATGTTACGTGCCCGTTATTGTTCATCAATGTCGAGCTCAAATACCTTTTCTCAGCCTGAATGGATACTTTTGTTCAGACACAGTATTTATGGTCAATTTATTATTATGTTTCCCTCTATTATTCTGAATGGGTGCTGCGATTCTGATAAATATTTATGGCCAATTTTTCAAATAATTAACTTCCTGCCATCGCCACACACGAATCCCTTCCAACGCTTTACAGTCCTCGTAAAAGTTCTATTAGCGTTTGCTTTATCACTTCCAATATCCTTTGCTTGTGCTCGACTTCCAGGTGAGCTGAAATGATCCAGCTGTCTCGCAAAAAAAGAGCTATTTAGCGCCCGCAGCAGCCAACATCCACAACCTTTTTGCATCTTCCGTGCCTTATTTGCGATGAAATAATACATGGCGGCGTGATCTAAAGTAATATCATGCAGCAGACGCCAGTAAAGTGTGTACATACTCCCGAGCGCTCCCAAAGAGGTTGTTAAGGTCAGGAAGATTTGTCGAGCGCCTCATTGATGGTCATGAAGACGAGTGCGGCAGCTGTGTAATGACCACCTTCTGGATCCGCAGCTCGACGCACGAGGTTGGCTGCCTGAGGCTCAATTCTCCAACCTTTTACGTCGATGGAGCGTCATAGCTGGTGCCGGGAGTATTTTTCAAGTTCTTTTGACCACGCTGCATACTACAGTATGTAGCGTACCCAAGCTGATTTAGAATAACTTATGATGCGAGCTGTGCTGCTGTCGGGAATCTGTTAAGAATAATCAATTTTTGCGAATTTAAAAATGAGGATTTAGGGAAAAATTTTAATTGTGTGTAATAAATGTTTGGCTTTGTTTGGCGTACTTACAAATATCTCAGAAAATCCCAGCAGTACAGGAGGGTCGCTTCAACATGTATGTTTTTATGCCTGTATGTTTTCTTTTAACTCAGCAATGTTAGGAGGCCGCGATAAGGTGCGAGAGCCAAACGATGTATGTTTACAGTGTGTGTTGTTTCTGGAGGGGACTATTTTGTGGTGTTGGCAAATCTTTCATTAGGGCGAGCCCTTGGGAAACTTGAGACGGTCGGAAAAATGCCTACCCAGGGGCAAAAACAAAGCCGCCTTATAGTCACACATAAATCGAGACACTCAGGCCGATAGAGACGGCAAGCCAACGGTCGTTTTCGAAGGAGCTTGGACGTGGGAAGCAAGGGTACCAAGACATAGCACAGGGAAAAGGTAGGCGGGCCGCTTCGAAGTTCGAAGGGTCTGATTGGGCGAAATGAGTACAGAGGACAACCCTCAGGAAATAGGCTAGGCGGTGAAACGAACAAAAGTCAGTTCTCCAACCGACGCCGCGACGCGAAGTATAAAAGATAAACCGCGGGTGTGTTCACTGTAACAAACGTGCTCAAAGATATAATGAAAAGTGGTTATTGGATATATTGAAAATCATACTAAGTTTCACGCCAAAATGTGATCATGGCATTCATACATGTTTTCGTTTTTTTTACTTGCAGAAGAGAGCAAATTAAAACCCCGACCAGCGTGGGAATCATTTAATGGAACATTTAAGGGCAACGTCTTTGGGGAGGGTAAGAGCAAAGCCATTTCTTGGGAAAAGATAATTCTTCGTTATAAAATTTCTGAAATTTATTGGCATACAGTGATGTAAAGATTGAAATGTGTTAAGGGGGCTTAATGGGTGCTATCATAATTAATGGGTTATAAATTGATCTTGCAGGTGGGACGGAGTCATATGTCTGAGGATTGATCAGCTCGACTGAGGGGAAATCGACGTGTGAATATTCTGAAGCGGAATAAGCAAAATAACGTCATCACTAGACATTTCTGAACAGTGAATAAAATAGGCCTGTGAACTGAAGCGAGTTGCGGACGATTTTGTGGTTGAAGTGACCATTGCTCACTGTACTGCTGGAATAACTGAGAGAGAAATAGGACAAGATAGATGAATTCTCATGTGTAACTCTTGCAAACTTAGCGGCGGCCGGCCAGCCAATATTTCTGTGTAATTATGTGATGTAAGTCATTTGACGTATGCTATTTGATTTCATTACTTAATTAGCATTATTCCTAACACCATTCATTGTGTGTGCGCTCATTAATGTTTGTATTACGTATAGCTGGAAATTATAAATGTTAAGCATAGTTCATCCTGTGTATCATGCCCCACAATATTAGAAGCGATCCATCGTAATACCACGGAGGGCGCCCAGAAAATGCGCTACGTAAGTGGGTCAGCGATCACCGGTGAGTACCTTCCTTTTTTAGTATATGTACTGCATTGTCAATTATTTTCCATGAATTTTGTGTCGTATATGCATTCTTTGGAGGTGTGCCATTCCTCAACTCCGAGAGCCGGATCTTCCTGTTAATGAAATGTTAACAAGGAGGTGAAGGGACGAGTTCTCGTGACACTGCTGTTGTGACGGGAATTGGGTGGAACTCTGGCTTCGTGAAACCTGAGTTGCTTTGCATGTACATAGGGTTGTAATCAGGGGGACTTGCGTCAGCCATCTCTCCCAGGGGGAAAATGTGTGAGGGTCCGAGCTGAGAGCTAGGTAGGCCTTCTTTTTGTTGTAATGAAATGTTTTTTTTTATGGTAAGGACCACCTGTTTTCGGTTCACTGTTGTCCTATTTTTCAGCACCTACTACTTTCTTCTTCAACTTTTATCTTGTTTCATGAACTTCTTTCTCAACTTACTGTTTCTATGCCTCTTCTGCATAGATTCTGCATTCCCTAATCTCTGTACTAAATGGTTCCTTCTTCCTTCCTCTTTTCAATACGCTCTTTTTTGTAGCGGTTAGACATATAATCTAATCTAATTAAACTGACTTATAATCTAATCTAAGGAATTTAAAAACGAGTAACACTGCTCGTAGGTTAAGCATTATTTAATATTACACATAGGCAAATCTATAAAACGTTTCGGAGTCCTGCTCCTTCCTCAGTAACCACAGCCTGAAAAAACGTAAAAAACAAAAGTTCGTCAACTTTTGTTTTTTTTACGTTTTTTCAGACTGTACTTACTGAGGAAGGAGCAGAACTCCGAAACGTTTTATAGATTTGACGACGTGTAATATTAAATAATGCTTGACCTACGAGCAGTGTTACTCGTTTTTAAATTCCTTATGAACATTCGATTAAAGAAAAATGATTTTCCTCAATCTAATCTAATCTGCTTCAGGTATCTTAGGTTTACGAGGAATTTATATTTGTTTTTGTGCTGGAGAGGAGCGATGATTATGCATTTTGTATGCGTTTACAAAAAGCCGTTATTTAGCCGTCATGCGTAATTCCACAAAGCCGTTATTTAGTATCATTATGTGTGTAGTTTGATTAAGTTGGAGTCCATTATATTATCACTGGTTGGTGTAGGTACAAAACTGGGTTTTACAAAAATTAAACCTTTAATTTATCTCATAGATTAAATTTCTGCCGAAATCACGTTTTGTATTACATTGCAATATGGATAGGACAAGTACTGTCATTCGTCTTACTCCCTCAGTAGTATTGAACTCTATTTTTTTCAGCGGGAATCGTCACTTCCACAGGGAAGATGTGAGGTTTCGGTTGAAGGTTACGTAGACCTTTTTTTGTTTACATCGAGTATGTTTTTGTTCCGGACGATCTTTTTTCGGTTCACTGCTGCCTTTTTTTAGCATCTGTTATTTTCTGAAATGTTTTTTCAACGTTTTCATTAACTTTTTCCTACCCTGCTGTTTCTCTGCGCGGGGTGTTAGAACACACCTTGTTCATGAATTCCCCGTTCTTTTAATTCCGTTTTAAGTTGGGCTTCCCTTCCTCTTTCCTTGGGAACAACTCTGTCGTGGTTAAGGAGGCCTAAACAAATCAGAATATAAATTAACCTCACTAACTCTATTAGTTTGCTTAAGAATTTGTACGCTTACCTTGGCTATTAATCTTTGCAGTTGGATCGAATAATAGATCAGCACAGCCCCATCATTAGTCGTCAATTGATGTGAGAATAGATTGGATTATTTATTATACCTCTTCTATTGAGAATTGTGAGGCTGAACATCGTAATTAGGCATTGAATTATGAATTATTGGTGTACTGTAATTTATCCTAGTTGCCAGCTTGTTCAAATGTAGCTGGCTAACTTGCGTTATTTCCTATGACCTTCATTATTTTCTATCCCCTTCAGAAGTTTTAAATTGGTCATTCTTGTTTTCTTTCGAATTGATCAAACAAGTTGGATTTGTAATTTACTTTTTGAATATCTTTCTCTCTTAATAACACTGTAGGGTGTTCACCTGACTCTTTAGTTAAGCCGGTTATAGGAAACCAGGAAAAGTAGCTTCATGTAGAAATAATTAACTAATTCAGTTAATTATTGTCATTAACTCCAGTGAGTTTCTCATTGGAGCAGCGTTTGAACACCTTCTCGGAATTTTTTACTACCCATTATCTCTCATCACAAATGCATGATCAGGCACCTTCCATAAGTTTTTAATGGAAAGTTCGTGAACGTTGACTTCCTTTGTTAAATAGTGTGCAAAGTAGAGGTTATGTGTCAGTGACTCATATGGAATCTGAGTGACGATGCATTTCTCAGGGACTTTAGTGGTCAAATCTCGGCGCAGGGAAAGAGACTTCCTTTCAACTTCAGCCTTCCATCAAAATCTTTATGCTTCTAATTCTCTTCCTCGACCTGGCTTTAGGGCAATGTGGACTCAGCTTTACGGCGGAACCTACAAGATATTATAAAGTATGTCGATTTTAAACTAAAACGACTATTGGTTGACATATTTTAGTGCCTCGTTATTGAATGCTGACGGTTATGCACGGAGGATTACAGGATTGGTGTTTTCAGCGTGTCTGTCGTGAGAGTTGGATTATCTGCATTTATTCAAAAGACCTCTTCGGTGTAAAAAGTATGGTCGTGATCAAACGTTATCACATCTTCATTGCTTTACTCGTCTAGGCTCTCAGGTAAATTGTTATGTGCCATGGCTTTCGAATAGTACTTCTAAGTAATCTTTATGTAGTTATATTTAGAGATTTCCGTTCGTCTGATCAGCGGAATTGCTTGAAATAGCTCCGAAGTGTGCTAGTATTGATGGAAAGAAATTTCAGTGTCTTTCTTATTTTGTTTCCATTTCGACTTCAAAATGTTTGTGATTCTTATCCGGATCTTCTGGCTGTTAATATTCCACTTCGTAAAACCCCTTTTGGAAATCCTGGCTGAAATCTGTTCATACGTTGGCATTCAACGTAATAAATTTCGTGACCAAATACTTTTTTAGAAATGTTGATGACTTCAGAAATCCACAAACATTTGCATAACTTGAGCACGAAACAGATAAGTTTCGATGCATTGACGTTAAGCAGTTTCAACACTAACATGTTGGTCGGTAAACTCATCTTAAGCATGAGAGTCGACGGATTGTATAAAAATAGTTGGAAGGAACGTCAGTTGAGCAGTCAAGCTACGTATTATTCCTAATAACGTGGATAATGAGTACCTTGTGGTTGAGCTACCAATAATTTATAGTAATATGAATAAAAAGTGGCTCAATAGCTCATCTGAAGATAGTTAAATTATATTCAGCTACCTATTATTCATATTGATATGGATAACGACTGGCTCAACAGCCAATCTGAAAATGGCGTAACTATTGATTTTCTTATTATTTATAATAATTTCAAAACCAAGTCGCTCAAAAGTCCAACAGAAAACAGCTATTTCTATTAAGCTACTTGTTATTCATTTCAAGTTCTTAACGTGACGTTGCAGAGGTAAGCCAACAGGAACTGCCGCTCCGTATCTGAAAAGCTCTTTATGATTTTACCCTAGAGACGCCGATGTGTTAGGCTTTCCCGACTTCTATAGAATGTCAGGAGAGGATTGAGGGCATTATAGTGCTTCGTTGGTGATATGAGTGGCAGAATGGTAATACAACTTCAATCGCTCTATGCCTTTTCAGCAACTTTAGAATATTCGCTTTTCCATATTTTCTCATTTAGTCATCCGCCAACGTTTAGACGCACCGTGCTCAGGATGACCTAAAGTTCTATGATAAAATCTGATCGTTGTAGGCAATGCAGGTCGTCTGCCTGATTTGTTTTTATGGTTCTTTAAGATTTGGTGTACGCGGATGGTGTGAGGGTGAGCTGAATTGGATTGGGATGTGTTAGGCTAGCTTAGTTTTGGTTCGTTTTTAGAGAAATAATTTGCTGATCTGGCTATGGGTTGGTTGGTTAAGATTATTGGTTTGGGTCAAAATAAAAGTTAAGTTTAATGGTGCTGCAAAGTTTTGAGTAGGTGTAAGGTATTAAGGTTTGATATGATTACATGAAATAGTTAGCAAAGAAAATAATTAGGTAGGTTCACAAAAAAACCGTGAAAAAGTGTTGCTATCATAATCAGAAATTATATTTTTTATTATATATCATATTATTGTATGATTATGATTGTTGTTATTTTTATCATGTAATTACCGTGAGATTTATTGGTGCTTTATTGTTTGTTGAATAATGAAAATTTTAATCTTAAATAATTTTCTTCCCAGTGGGAAAATGTGAGGTTCTGAGCTAAGAGTTAGGTAGGCCTTGTTTTTGTTAAAATAATCTATTTTTGTTTTGTTAAGGACCATCGTCTATCGGTTCACTGCTGTCTTGTTTTTTAGCACCTCTGACTTTCTTCTTCAACTTAATAGTTATATCTTGTTTCATAACCTTCCTTCTTATTTTACTGTTTCTATGCGCACGGGATTCCCTGCGAGAACATCCTTTGTGCATAGATTCCACTTTCCCTTAACTCCATACTAAATGGTGCTTTCATCTTTCCTCTCTTTGGATATATTTGTTGTGGTAAAGGGAGGCTAAAACTAATTTATAATCAATCAACTTATTTTCAATCGGTAAGGGATTCATCTTCGAAACTATCAGTTATTATAGCTGAACTTTGTTGCTATATCGCTGCTTATAATCGATGTAAAATAATTATAATTTCTCAGAAGCTCTCATCTATTTTCAAGTTTCGTTTTCATGGAGTCGCTGTGCTAGTAGTGCTCGATCTTCTTAGTACTCAGTGCGGCGAACAAATTCCTTTAGAATATTATGTTTTTGTTGGAGTGGAAAGCATAAAGAGTATTCCTTGTTATGGACATTAGGAACATTCATGTTTTGATCATTTATGCTTCCTCGAAACTCTAAGTTTTGAGTGATGGCCAGCCGATGTGTTTTCCTCGCGTTTCAAAGGAACCTGATTGATGCCTGATAATTTCTATGGTAAATTGAATGTTTTCCAACAATATTGCTTTCAAAGAAGTGGGGCTATAAAGTTATGCGTAATTTTCTCCTTTACTCTCCAACGGAAACGCTTTGGTCTGTTTATTACCGACGTTATTATGCTTGGTAACACTGAGCGCAGAGTTCTCTCAGTTGATTATTGTTAGACCTGGCTGGGAAGAGTATTAAGTCAGGTGTGCTGGTTGTCTTGATTGCTTTGGAAGCTTGTTGGCAGTTTTCCACGTCTCTATTGCACCGAATTATTGAGTTAAACAGCAAACTCACGTTTGTGACTAGTGTGGTCAGTTCGCTGGACGGCGAGCATTTTCGTTGACAGCAATGTTGAACGGTTCATCCGAGGTGAATTTCTGGCAGAATCAATGTCACTTTCTCAGTGAAATAAACCGAAGCTAAACTTCTCGTTTACTGCTTAATGCGAGCATAACGCGAAGGAAGCTTGTTTGCAGCTCGGCTTGAATCACGCAAATGCTCTCAGTTATGGTCATTTCGATGCTTTTTTCCACTTCTAATTTCATTGGCCAGAAATTACAAAGGACACTGTTATTCGCAACGACTTGGCTGGAGCTGTTTGGAATGCTGCATTTCTGCGAACGATCGTTGCGTGGATTTAATTGAAATGAATCTCATTGAATGTGAACGTGACAGTGGGCAATGGGATGCACAACGCTAGCGTAAAGGGAACCTAACAAGCATAGCGTCAGGCTGCTAAAGAGAGATGTTTGTGTTTTATAAAAGGTCGAGTTTGCCAAGTTTTTCTGTGTTTTAGTGTTCATTCTAGGAAGGCAAATTTCTGTATAGTAGCTACAAGTAAAATACGCTCATGTTCTTGTGGAGAATAAAGGTAACGCTGCCTTTTTTATGCTGATCAGAAACGGGTTTAATGCAAGTATTGATTAGTTTTAGGCGCAGTTCTGTTGTTGTCGGCGGTAGCTAACACGTAAAAGTTTTCATACCATGAGTTAAATATCAAGATACTTGCCTGGTTATTATCACTTCGAAAATTGTTTGAAATTCATTAGAAAACCCGGAGATATTTTTCTCAACAAATAAAGCCCACGAGTTTGGTTTGTATTGTCAAGGAAATTATTCACTATCGTCACTGTAACCATACACTCAAATAGATCTTGTAGAAAGCCCGTGGAATTTTTTGGGGGATTTGCAGTACGCGAAAGTACGACACTTCGAGTATATGTAAATCCATCAAATGTACTTCATTTGATGCAGTTTTTGAAATAGATTTATTCGTGTCATATTTCCTCTCAGGGGGATACAACTGTTGTATCTATGGGAATTAGCGCTCCCAGGGGGACTACGTGAGAGCCCGAGCTAAAGGTTAGGTAGGTTTCCTTTTTGTTAAAATAGAATAGGTTTTTGTTTTGTTCCGGGCCATCTTTTTTCGGTACACTGCTGTCCTGTTTTTCAGCACCTACTACTTTCTTCTTCAACTTTCTCTTGTTTTATGAGCTTCTTTCTTGGCTTACTGTTTCTATGCACCTTGTGCATAGATTCCGCGTTCCCTCAACTCCATACTAAATGGGGCCTTCATCCTTCCTCTCTTTGAACATCTTTGTCGAGGTAAAGGGAGGCTAAAACTTCCTTATATAACTATAATAATAATTTTAATATTTCTTCATCAGTTTTAATCATACTTGTATTCCATTTTTTTCAAAATATTTACGAATCAACCGCTCACTTCCATGCACAAGTGGGACCCCCTTGTGCTTGGTTTATCAATATTCAGAGGGCGAATTCTACGGG
Organism: Morinoia aosen; assembly: GCA_030386875.1. NCBI lineage: Eukaryota > Metazoa > Arthropoda > Malacostraca > Amphipoda > Talitridae > Morinoia > Morinoia aosen. The sequence goes on along the minus strand of CM059557.1, from coordinate 19,757,853 downwards.
GCGTATCCCGACTGCATCGCATGTAGCCCTTAACGCTCATGTGATCAAGTTCTAATAAGCGTTCCTGTGGTTAAATTCTGTCAAAAACGTTCCTGTGATCAAATTGTCTTGAAGGTTCTTGCGCTCAATTTTCAATGATGGGTGTGAAGCGAGAAATCTCCTGACGTAGAACATGCCTAGATGAGGGCTACGTAAAATCGATAACAACTAAAACTTGAGACTTCATTCCTTGCGGTGTTCCGAGTACCTAACATCGTGTAAGACGAGACGCAATGATCGGAGATATCAGTCAAGGCAAAAAATATTTTCTTATATCCTTCCAGGTCCGCTGTCACAGATAGTCCGTGTGAACGCTATTTCTGAAGTAATCCCTGCTTCCATCTTCCTTCTCATTTGATTTCGAATGGCTGCTGATTACGTGACGCCTTCGCCAAAACGTGATGGGATAAAAGTTGAAGTCTGAACTTAAATGAGGTTGAGTTTAAATTTGGTAGCCTGCGTGTGTGAAGTTGTAATGCAGTGGTTGAAATAGCAATGGTGTTGTAGATATAACTGCTGGAGTAGTTACCTAATACACCTGTTTTTGCATACAGAGCTGTTTATATAAGAGGCCTGTTTATATATATACAGAGCTGTTTATACATACATAGCTGTTTGAGCATACACAGCTATTTATGCATACATAGTTGTAAGGGTGGCTGTTGTATTGTATGCACACATGCACACACAGTTGTATGCACACATGTAGCTGTTTATGTATACATGCTGTTCATGCATACATAGTTGTTTATGCATACATGTAGCTGTTTATGTATACATGCTGTTTATGCATACATATAACTGTTTATGCATACACAGCTGTTTGTGCTTACATAGCTGTTTATGCATATATGGCTGTTTATTTATACATACGTAGCTGTTTATGCATACATAGCTGTTTATGCATACATAGCTGTTTATGCATACATAGCTGTTTATGCATACATAGCTGTTTATGCATACATAGCTGTTTATGCATACATAGCTGTTTATGCATACATAGCTGTTTATGCTTACATAACTGTTTATGCTTACATAGCTGTTTATGCTTACATGTCTGTTTATGCATACATAACTGTTTATGCATACATATAGCTGTTTATATATTATGCTCGCGATAGCCATGTGCTAGAGGTTCTGCTGCCGTGCGGCAGAGACCCGGGTTCGAAACTCGGCGCTGGCGGTGGCGATTTTCTTTGTTGGGTATAGGAGAAAAATTCCAAGCACAATACCCCACTCTACCCAGGTGTCTGAAATGGGTACCGGTCTTGACCGGGGGAAAGCGTCATGGCGTCCTGGCGTTAGTTATGAGCCATTTGAAAATCCAATGTACAAGATGATATGTATCAGGCTTGATTGGAAATAATGCCTCCTTAGATGACATTATTATTATTATTAATTTTGTTATTATTATTACTATTATTATTATTATTATTATTATGCATACATATAGCTGTTTTTGCATACATATCGCTGTTTATGCATACATGTAGCTGTTTATGTTTACATGCTGTTTATGTATACATACTTGTTTATGCATACACAGCTGTTTATGCATACACAGCTGTTTATGCATACACAGCTGTTTATGCATACACAGCTGTTTATGCATACATGTAGCTGTTTATACTTACATGTAGCTGTTTATGTATACATAGATGTTTATGCATACACAGCTGTTTGTGCAAACACAGCTGTTTGTGCATACATGTAGCTGTTTATGCATACATGTAGCTGTTTATGCATACATAGTTGTTCATGCATACATAGCTGTTTATGCATACATAGCTGTTTATTAATACATATAGCTGTTTATGCATGCATATAGCTGTTTATGCATACATAGCTGTTTATGCATACATAACTCTTTATGCATACATATAGCTGGTAATGCATACATAGCTGTTTATGCATACATAGCTGTTTATGCATACATAGCTGTTTATTCATACATAGCTGTTTATGCATACATAGCTGTTTATCAATACATATAGCTGTTTATGCATACATAGCTGTTTATTAATACATATAGCTGTTTATGCATACATAGCTGTTTATAGATACAGATTTCTCATGGATAAAATACTAAGCTGTCAATGCGCACAGAGCTGTTTACCTATTCATAACTGTTTCCATAACATAACTGTTGGCCCTGTTCAAATGGCAGCAAAGCAGCTCAGGTAGCAGCGCTGGCAACACAGTAACTCAGTTGACGTGGCACCTCCGTTGACGTGACCGGTGGGCTGTTCGTTCACTCGACATGTCTGTATCATGTAATGCTTTGAACGATCATGCACTCCCCACCATCCTGCACTCCCCACCATCCTGCACTCCCCACCATCCTGCACTCCCCACCATCCTGCACTCCCCACCATCCTGCACTCCCCACCATCCTGCACTCCCCACCATCCTGCACTCCACACCATCCTGCACTCCACACCATCCTGCACTCCACACCATCCTGCACTCCACACCATCCTGCACTCCACACCATCCTGCACTCCACACCATCCTGCACTCCACACCATCCTGCACTCCACACCACCATGCACTCCACACCATCCTGCACTCCACACCATCCTGCACTCCACACCATCCTGCACTCCACACCCTCCTGCACTCCACACCATCCTGCACTCCCCACCATCCTGCACTCCACACCATCCTGCACTCCCCACCATCCTGCACTCCACACCATCCTGCACTCCACACCATCCTGCACTCCACACCATCCTGCACTCCACACCATCCTGCACTCCCCACCATCCTGCACTCCACACCATCCTGCACTCCACACCATCCTGCACTCCACACCATCCTGCACTCCACACCATCCTGCACTCCACACCATCCTGCACTCCACACCATCCTGCACTCCACACCATCCTGCACTCCACACCATCCTGCACTCCACACAATCCTGCACTCCACACCATCATGCACTCCACACCATCCTGCACTCCACACCATCCTGCACTCCACACCATCCTGCACTCCACACCATCCTGCACTCCACACCATCCTGCACTCCACACCATCCTGCACTCCACACCATCCTGCACTCCACACCATCCTGCACTCCACACCATCCTGCACTCCACACCATCATGCACTCCACACCATCCTGCACTCCACACCATCATGCACTCCACACCATCCTGCACTCCACACCATCTTGCACTCCACACCATCCTGCTCTCCACACCATCCTGCACTCCCTACCATCCTGCTCTCCACACCATCCTGCACTCCCCACCATCCTGCACTCCACACCGTCCTGCACTCCACATCACCATGCACTCCACACCACCATGCACTCCACACCACCATGCACTCCACACCACCATGCACTCAACACCACCATGCACTCAACACCACCATGCACTCAACACCACCATGCACTCCACACCACCATGCACTCAACACCACCATGCACTCCACACCACCATGCACTCCACACCACCATGCACTCCACACCACCATGCACTCCACACCACCATGCACTCCACACCACCATGCACTCCACACCACCATGCACTCCACACCACCATGCACTCCACACCACCATGCACTCCACACCACCATGCACTCCACGCCACCATGCACTCCACACCACCATGCACTCCACACCACCATGCACTCCCGACCACCATGCACTCCCGACCACCATGCACTCCCGACCACCATGCACTCCACACCACCATGCACTCCACACCACCCTGCACTCCACACCACCCTGCACTCCACACCTCCATGCACTCCACACTTTTATGCACTCCACACCTTTATGCACTCCACACCTTTATGCACTCCACACCTCGATGCACTCCACACCTCCATGCACTCCACACAACCATGCACTCCACACCACCATGCACTCCACACCATCCTGCACTCCACACCACCATGCACTCCCCACCTCCATGCACTCCACACCTCCATGCACTTCACACCACCATGCACTCCCCACCTCCATGCACTCCACACCATCCTGCATTCCGCACCACCATGCACTCCCCACCATCATGCACTCCACACCACCATGCACTCCGCACCACCATGCACTTCACACCACCATGCACTCCACACCTCCTTGCACTCCACACCTCCTTGCACTCCACACCTCCATGCACTCCACACCTCCATGCACTCCACACCACCATGCACTCCACACCACCATGCACTCCACACCACCATGCACTCCACACCATCCTGCACTCCACACCACCATGCACTCCCCACCTCCATGCACTCCACACCTCCATGCACTTCACACCACCATGCACTCCACACCACCATGCACTCCACACCTCCATGCACTCCACACCTCCATGCACTCCACACCTCCATGCACTCCACACCACCATGCACTCCGCACCACCATGCACTCCACACCACCATGCACTCCGCACCACCATGCACTCCACACCACCATGCACTCCACACCTCCATGCACTCCACACCTCCATGCACTCCACACCTCCATGCACTCCACACCTCCATGCACTCCACACCACCATGCACTCCACACCATCCTGCACTCCACACCACCATGCACTCCCCACCTCCATGCACTCCACACCTCCATGCACTTCACACCACCATGCACTCCCCACCTCCATGCACTCCACACCATCCTGCACTCCGCACCACCATGCACTCCACACCATCATGCACTCCACACCACCATGCACTCCGCACCACCATGCACTCCGCACCACCATGCACTCCACACCATCATGCACTCCACACCACCATGCACTCCGCACCACCATGCACTCCACACCACCATGCACTCCACACCACCATGCACTCCACACCACCATGCACTCCACACCTCCATGCACTCCACACCTCCATGCACTCAACACCTCCATGCACTCAACACCTCCATGCACTCCACAGTCCACACCATCCTGCACTCCACACCACCATGCACTCCCCACCTCCATGCACTCCACACCTCCATGCACTTCACACCACCATGCACTCCCCACCTCCATGCACTCCACACCATCCTGCACTCCGCACCACCATTCACTCCACACCATCATGCACTCCACACCACCATGCACTCCCCACCTCCATGCACTCCACACAACCATGCACTCCACACCACCATGCACTCCACACCATCCTGAACTCCACACCACCATGCACTCCCCACCTCCATGCACTCCACACCTCCATGCACTTCACACCACCATGCACTCCCCACCTCCATGCACTCCACACCATCCTGCACTCCGCAACACCATGCACTCCACACCACCATGCACTCCGCACCACCATTCACTCCCCACCACCATGCACTCCACACCTCCTTGCACTCCACACCTCCATGCACTCCACACCTCCATGCACTCCACACCACCATGCACTCCACACCACCATGCACTCCACACCATCCTGCACTCCACACCACCATGCACTCCCCACCTCCATGCACTCCCCACCTCCATGCACTCCCCACCTCCATGCACTTCACACCACCATGCACTCCACACCACCATGCACTCCACACCACCATGCACTCCACACCTCCATGCACTCCACACCTCCATGCACTCCACACCTCCATGCACTCCACACCTCCATGCACTCCACACCACCATGCACTCCACACCACCATGCACTCCACACCATCCTGCACTCCACACCACCATGCACTCCCCACCTCCATGCACTCCACACCTCCATGCACTTCACACCACCATGCACTCCCCACCTCCATGCACTCCACACCATCCTGCACTCCGCACCACCATGCACTCCACACCATCATGCACTCCACACCACCATGCACTCCGCACCACCATGCACTCCACACCACCATGCACTCCACACCACCATGCACTCCACACCACCATGCACTCCACACCACCATGCACTCCACACCTCCATGCACTCCACACCTCCATGCACTCCACACCTCCATGCACTCCACACCTCCATGCACTCCACACCTCCATGCACTCAACACCTCCATGCACTCAACACCTCCATGCACTCCACACCATCCTGCACTCCACACCACCATGCACTCCCCACCTCCATGCACTCCACACCTCCATGCACTTCACACCACCATGCACTCCCCACCTCCATGCACTCCACACCATCCTGCACTCCGCACCACCATTCACTCCACACCATCATGCACTCCACACCACCATGCACTCCGCACCACCATGCACTCCGCACCACCATGCACTCCACACCACCATGCACTCCCCACCTCCATGCACTCCACACCATCCTGCACTCCACACCACCATGCACTCCCCACCTCCATGCACTCCCCACCTCCATGGACTCCACACCTCCATGCACTCCACACCTACCTGCACTCCGCACCATCATGCACTCCACACCATCATGCACTCCACACCACCATGCACTCCACACCATCATGCACTCCACACCATCATACTTGACGTTAATCTTTTCTGACAAACTTATGCGGGAAAATTAATAGATGAGAGTGCCTGTATGAAGCTCTAATTAGATTCCTTAAGGGGTCTGTGACTCGGATATGAATTTTAAATATTTTTTTTAATGACACTAGGAGTCGGTGAGCAAATGATGGTAAGGAGAAGTTTTATTTATTTTCTACCCTATACAACAGATGCGTCTGATGGGCGAAACAATAAAATATTTATTTATTCATTTCCATGCGTGACTGAAACATTCGATAGTGACCTTCACTTTTCTAGTATTTTTTTATTTTTTGTAAATATCACTGGTAAGTTACTTACTTGATGCAATCTTCTGTAATACTGCATAACAGATGCGGAATTTTTGAGGCTCCTAACTGGGTTTTCATCACTGTACTGTAGAACTGCTGCGCGTGGTTCATCTTACCGTGTGAGTCGATTTCAAAACGGCTTTTCTGGATGTTTCCTTGGACAGTAATGTCTCTTCATTTCGAAAATGAGTGTTCGCGTAAGTTTCCGCATTTCTTGCCGGTAGAATTTCATTCGGACATAATGAGGCATAGGGCAGCAGCACCGAATACGGAACTCGTATTAAGGAAATGTGAGGCGAGATAAATCATATCCTACTTGTAACTCACGTCAGCCTCGTGCGGTACTTGAGGCTTCATTAATCTCTGTGATGCTTTGCTTTAAAATCTTACGTTTTCGTTGCATATTTAAGCCTATTATCAAAGATGTGAATGGAGTGAATGCATGAAACTTTGATAAATGAAATTTATGTGTAGATAAAATCCATAATTTTTGCCATGAAGGTTGGCGCGATAGGACACTGTGAGGGTAAGGGTTCTCTTCTGAACAGCTTCAATAACAATTGCCGTCTTTTTGATACGAAGCCTGAGAGTTGTGCATTAGAACGAGAAGATCTATAGTTCCATTTGCTGCTACTGCGCGGTACCAACTCAGCTCGACCGGCTTCTCTGCTTCTGTAAAACATGGAGCAAGCGGAAAGAAAGGGCATGGAAAAGTACTCGCACGTTCATTTTAATTTGTTTCCCTTCAAGGTTAATGCTAAAATCGATCAAAATTATTCTCAAATGCAACTGTACAGTGGACCGAACAATAAAGGTAAAACAGGGCACTGAACTGCTGTTAGTTTCGTGGGTTGAGTAAATCCTGATACTTCTATCAAATTTAAGTTCCTGCGATGGATGCATCGTTTCTGAAGAATTCATAGCTCCTATGTTGTGTATGTTATTTATGTACTGTTGCTATTAGTTTTTTTTCATTAGGATCTATTCCCCTAAGGGGATACAACTATTGTATCTATGGGAATTAGCATTCCCAGGAGGAAAAATGTGAGGTCCTAAGCTGAGAGGTAGGCCTTCGTTTTGTTGAAATAAAATGTTTTTTTTGTTATGTTTAGGACCATCTTTTGTCGGTTCACTGCTGTCCTGTTTTTCAGCACCTCTGACTTTGTTCAACTTTTATCTCATTTCATAACCTCCCAGTCTAACTTTTTCGCCGGAGCATGCATGTTTTTCGCCACCTAGGTGATTTAATTACCGGGGCGGCGACAACATGCATACAGGCGGCGAAAAAGTTAGACTGGGCTTCATACTTAACTTACTGTTTCTATGTGCATCGAATTCTGCGCGGGAACATACCTTGTGTATAGATTCCGCGATCCTTTAGCTCTATGCCAAATTGCGCCTTCATCCTTTCTCTCTTTGCATATCTTTTTTACGGTAAAAGAGTCTGAAACTGACTTATAATCAATCTGTTAGGATCTATGTACATAATTTATTTTGGGATTAAACGGAATTCACATAACAAGTATTTTAGTTGATGCGAAAAATGAGATTAATTTGTCCACTACGTAAGGTTATTCGAAAGGTTATTAAAGGTTCGAGGTCATTCACTGAGAATATCCATAAAAGTTTTAGTCATTGTGATTTTTGCATAGGAACTCCTCTCGGAGTCAAACAGTATTGCAGTTTTCTCACATTTTTGCCTGTTATGTATCTTTATTAAATAACTTCCCTTGTATATCTCTTACTCATATCTCCCTTCATTTTACCTATCATCTATCTTCGTATCCGTTGTCTCGCTGTACTAGCACTCATTTTCTTGTATTACCAGCCCTCAGACTCGCGACGTTCGTTCTCTCTGCATTTTCCGCGATCCAAATTGAATGCAACAACCTCCCCTGCAAGCAACACCAGAGCGACGCCATGACCCGCTTGCGAAGTTGCCTCTACTCTCCCCTAAGTTCTCTACTTAATGATAATGCAGGAGTAATTACTGCGGATTCCAGTTTATGAGATACAATAATTCTGTTCGCTCCTGATGAGCGGCGGCTTTTTGTCTGGAAACTAGAATGAATGATGGAACTAATGTACGGTTTCTCTAATTTTGGTCCCTAAGCAGCGGCGCATGGTGTACAGGAACGGAACTTTTGAAATTTAATTAACGTTCAAGAGAAGGTTGATTTATTAGAGTCGATTCTCTTACATTCTGATGCTTTAGATACGTAAGTGTCCCCGCATTTATACATGTTGATATAACGAAGTATTGGTTTGTTTCTTTCGTATCTTATATTTACGTCGCGATGCTGAAAATTTAATTTCTTATGTGCTGTGCTGCTTTCGTAGTTCAAATTGAACTTTTTTGTGCTTTTTTGATATTCTTCACTCTCAATATGATGTTAAATGAAATGTAAAATTAATAAATCTTTTTTTTATGTTCAGTAACCTGTGTTTCATAGCTCACATTAAGATGATCAAACCCGGTATGAGTACGCAACAAAACCACAAAAAATGATGCGTAGTAAAACGCAGTAGAACAATAGGAAACGATACGTAGTCAAACGTAAAACGCAGTAAAACGATCCCTCAAAACGATTTCGCAGTACAGATAAGAGTGCAGCATCGCTGTTAATTCTTCCTGTTGTCCACATTAGTCGCATTGAACACCTGTTTGAAGTTGATCGTGCATGAGTTGTTCAATTTTTCTACTTTTCTCAATGAATACGTCGTGCATTCCACCATCGATCGATTTTATTTCAGGGGTATGGAAACTACCTCTTTTTTCGTTCTAGGCAGAAGCCCTGTTTGGGTCGCCTTGAGCGGAAATTGATTTCACCCCGATCAAACCCGGCGTAAAAGTTTTAAAATATGTGCCTTCTTAGAAAAACTTAGGAGCATAAATCTATACTTTAATGATGCGAGGTTATTTTAGCTGTCCTCCCTGCAGTCAGAGAAGCACGACGCGCCTCTACTGTACAAACGTGTCTGAAATCTTCAATTCAGAGCCAATCGTAACCTTGGAATTTTTCGGCCCATCTAATGCCATTTGAACTTCAACTCCACTGAGTTTCTCTTCGATACTCGCTTTCTCCGAGCTGTGAGCGGGAGGGTAAACCTTAAGTATGAAGTGATTCAGTAAATAAGTATTAAACTGGCTAAATTTAGTTCGCCCTTTCTACTGACGAAATTTAGTTCGCGCTTTCCACTTACGAAATTTCGTTCGCCGTTTCTACTGACGAAATTTAGTTCGCGCTTTCCACTTACGAAATTTCGTTCGCCGTTTCTACTGACGAAATTTAGTTCGCGCTTTCCACTTACGAAATTTCGTTCGCCCTTTCTACTGCAGAAATTTAGTTCGCGCTTTCCACTTACGAAATTTCGTTCGCCGTTTCTACTGACGAAATTTAGTTCGCGCTTTCCACTTACGAAATTTCGTTCGCCGTTTCTACTGACGAAATTTAGTTCGCGCTTTCCACTTGCGAAATTTCGTTCGCCCTTTCTACTGACGACATTAAGTTCGCGCTTTCCTCTTTCCACCTTAACTAATCAGTGAATTAGTAAATAAATATGAAACGAGCTAAATTCAGTTCGCCCTTTCATCTTAGGCTCTCCCACTGCCCGATTTTTTTTATTGCAATGACCGTTCTCGTGATATGCTTGCGGTATAATTAATTTTGCTGCTCAGCGTGCTCCGTGTATTTGGCAGCTCTAAATAATTATGTTGCAGACATAAGTAAGCGTGTAATTATCAGGTTTGTCTAGAAATTTCAACATTTGGGCTGAATTTTCGTTTACAATTTCACGTAAAGTTGAAGTCGCGTTTGACGAGTGGAGTTGATATTAATTGGAATGAAATAATTGAACCTTTTTTTACCTTTTGTCTGAGTTGTGCAGCTTTATTCTAACCATCCTGAGCAGGAATCCCAGCTACCAACTCGAGAATCGGCAACACTTGTCGCGTGAGTCTGTCGTGAACTTTGATTTGAATTTTAATAGCTTTATCTGTCTTTACTTTTCACCGTCTGTTGTGCAGGAGGCTGGCTTAACTGTGAACCTGACTTCGATCCTGCACAAGTGTCTTCGTCTCTTATACTTCGTCAGTCCCCTTTCCTCTCATTGCGATGCTCGATTATGCCTTCTTTTGTCAGCGTATAGTGAGCTGCGTCAACCGAGACAACCAAATTATGTTCCTCGCCTTAAATGACAACGAATTTTTTTGGCGATTATCGCTTGAATACGCTGAATGGAACGTCAAAGTAGGATGAAAATAACGCTTATATCACTACATATGGTATTTGATTAAAACGTGAGGGTCGTAATTGAGTACACTCATTCATCTTTAGGAGTTACGAATTTTTCTTCAGTCGCGATGCCTCTTAGTATTTCAATTATGTTTTACACCTGATCTAATATACTCTCTACGGCTGCATGGAGACCAATTGAGCGGTTTTCAAAACGCAATTTAGCGTTGGCTTTAATAATCAACTGTTATGAATCGGAGAACAACTTTGAAGTTATACTTATCAATTAGCGTTCAAAGGTCTTTAATCGGCTCAGCCATGTGTCGAAATTACAGCCAGGAAACTGATTTACTTCACATTACAGCGCGACGTTTATCTTACGCTCTGAATCCTTGATTCTTGTTTCATTTCCAAAATAAGGGAACTTCTGTCAGAAACTAAAGCGATTGCTGGTTTTAGCTCCGGACTCGATTTCCGCGAAGACGCAACCCGAGGATTTTCAGGACAATTTAGGTGGAATCCCAGGCAAAGCTACGGAAAGCATTTGAATCCTTGGGAAAATGATCTGATTTTAGCAGCATCGAGTTTGAGTCATCTTTTAAACTCTGAAAATGTTAACACGTTCACTGCGTATTGGTACGTATCTGTACAACTAGGAAAGTTACTTATTACACACCAGTATCGAAGCATTGAATTTCAGTTATTTCACTACCATTATTTAAATTAGACTATGACGTACTAGTTGAAATGCTTTCGTTTTTAAATAGTTCCCGCTTCTTAGAAAAGATAAAAGTGTAATCAAGCAGTAAAGAGGGCTTTTCAATTCTGCTACTTCCACCCTAGCCAAGCCGACCGTATCTACTGAGCAAACGCAGTTAGCTTGCTAAGAATACGATTTAACATGAGAGGTGATTTATACTGAATTATGGGTGTTTTGAGAAAATAGGTGCTACTGGACAAAGTGCAAATATTTCTGCAGTAATCAATGCTGCATAAGACCTTCAGAACACTCCTGTACTGACGCTACTGTTACTAGAAGTACTGAAATTTAGCAGATGTGGAACAAAGTATAAGATACGGTAATAAAATGACTTATACGGTAATAAAATGACTCATTTGACCGTTGATTTCGGTTTGCAATCATCTATAACGGAGATGAAAGAAACTTTATCCATGTACGAACACTGAAATCAATGCATTGAATTAGCCTTATTATATACTTGAAACAGTAGATGCTCTAGGCCTCGCGGTGATTATTTCACCAACATAAATCTCCTCAGAGGGACACAACTTGTGTCTGTGGGGATCAGCACTCTCAGGAGGAAATTGCAAGGTCCCGCGCTGAATGCCAGGTTTTCATCTTGGTGTAATATAGTAGGTTTTCTTGTTTTATTACGAACCATCTTTGTCCGGTTTACTGCTTTCATTTTTCTAACTTATAACTTGTTTCATAGATCTCTTTTTTAATCTTCCTCTTTCTACGCGCAGGATGTGGGAACACACCTTGTGCATAGATTTCCTGTTCTCTCAACTCGGTTCCTGCGAAGAGACCCTCTATTGGCCACTAAGGGGATTTTCATAATATTGCTGACTGACCTGCAGTTCTGAACTCAATTTTTATATATACCTAATAGAAGTCAAATGAAGACACGATCCAGTTAATATTTGCTATTTTTGAAATTGCTTACTTCAATTGACCTTAAATTTGAATTGAACATTGAACTTCACTTTAACCCGTCGCAGGAAACGTGTCAATTCCGTACTAGATGGCGCCTTTTTCTTTAATTTCTTGGAAATTCCTTTGTTGTGGTCGGGGAGGCTTTCACTAAATTGTAACCTAACTGAACATAATTCTTCGGTTATTCGTTCTTGCATTCAGGGTTTTAGAGTTGAACCTTTCTATGTAAAATTATGACAGAACATAAGTTCGAGGTTAGCCCACTTGAAACGATTTACCAGGGTCGAGCGACTTCCCGCTCGATTACGGAAAGGAGAAGTTACGAGGTACAGCCGTCATCTCAAGGGAATGAGTCGGTCACGCTTCTGAACATAAACTGGCCGTAAAGCTCTGATTTGATTTGTCGCTTCGTCTGCATTTCGGCCTGGCAGTTCCATTTTAAGAGGGTGCGATGCTGGGATTTTGAGTCTTAATATTCTGTAACGTTAAATGAAATTCCAGTCAAGTTTTCAAGCCTCACGTATACACCGTTGTCATGATAGCTTAACATCCGTCCCAGCCAAAATTTTCATTCGATGTGGCTGTATGATCTAATTTATGGTTTAAGATTGTGAATATGAGGTTGCTAGCAGATGGTTGATGTTCTTCGCTTGCCGCCAACTGATAAAACGGAAAATGAAGTAATTGATGCGTAACAAAATAAACAAAAATCGGTGGAAAAAATTGCCGCTAAATTAGATGCGCAATTTTTGTATCAGAACATTAGTTTTTCAAATTTGTCGTTGAACTGAAACTCGGCTAGCAGAAACTGGTCAACATTGACAAACGTTATGCTTATATTTACTGTGTGTATTCATGTTGGAAAGGTTCAGTCGCAATATTTTCCTTGTTTCTTTCGTAAGATAGCTATAGTCTAATCAAACTCTGTTACGCTGAAGAAATACCAGCAATGATACAAAACCTTATAAAATTTGTTGGATATAACTTCAGTAAGAACAAAGACAATGTTTTTGGAAATCAAAATTCTATGCGGAGAAAAATAAGTTTTTTTGGTTTGTAATTGATCAGTTCTGTGGCATTATTTCTGCAACTTTCCTTAGTTCTCCAATTATCATTTCTTATTGAATCCTTTGAATCATTCATTATGTCTAATATTAGTCCGTCACTGCAATTCTTCCCGGATGAGGCCCGCACTGATTTCACTTTTTTGAAAAAATGCTAATCTTTTACTATTTATGTGGATGTTATCGTAAGCCGGTACTTGTACTTTAAAAAACCAGTGTGCGCAATAAGTAATCCCGTCTTTAAACACTACTCCTAATGTTTGCAACCGTTGGATGTTTGTTACTGCAGTAGATCAATGTTGAAATCCCCAAGGAAGCATAGGATAGGGCAATGGGTTCAGGTTAATCAGGTTTGTCCATCCTATGTTGTGGTACTTTGGCCTCCGGAGGAATGTCTGTTAGGTTACCTCATGTATGGATAGGCCTTCGGGACTCGTCTTTCGAGCCCCGTCTTTCGAGCCCCGTCTTTCGAGCCCCGTCTTTCGAGCCCCGTCTTTCGAGCCCCGTCTTTCGAGCCCCGTCTTTCGAGCCCCGTCTTTCGAGCCCCGTCTTTCGAGCCCCGTCTTTCGAGCCCCGTCTTTCGAGCCCCGTCTTTCGAGCCCCGTCTTTCGAGCCCCGTCTTTCGAGCCCCGTCTTTCGAGCCCCGTCTTTCGAGCCCCGTCTTTCGAGCCCCGTCTTTCGAGCCCCGTCTTTCGAGCCCCGTCTTTCGAGCCCCGTCTTTCGAGCCCCGTCTTTCGAGCCCCGTCTTTCGAGCCCCGTCTTTCGAGCCCCGTCTTTCGAGCCCCGTCTTTCGAGCCCCGTCTTTCGAGCCCCGTCTTTCGAGCCCCGTCTTTCGAGCCCCGTCTTTCGAGCCCCGTCTTTCGAGCCCCGTCTTTCGAGCCCCGTCTTTCGAGCCCCGTCTTTCGAGCCCCGTCTTTCGAGCCCCGTCTTTCGAGCCCCGTCTTTCGAGCCCCGTCTTTCGACCCCCGTCTTTCGAGCTCCCTTTGCTTCCTTCAGTTTTCATGCCATCATTGCTGTAAGATGAGATTGTTTCCTTTTGCATTTGTCATTTCTTCCTCTGCCTTCCTAACGTACTGTTCCTATCCACACGGTATCCTGTGGGAACACGCCCTCTGATGGATTCCATGTTATATTCAATTCTCGCTAAAGGGTGTTTTTTTCGCTCTGAGAGATCATCTTTGTTGTGGCTAGCTACCAATGCTAATGTTTGACAGTTAGAAATGAACTGCTTGTGATGTGACGCGTTTTCCGCTACTGATAGTAAATATAGAAAACACAATGCAATATTTCCTTAGAGACTCCGAGACCTTGAAATACCTTTCTTTGCGACCGACCGTGATTTAATTAACTCAATTTAGCTTCATTTCGGGAGCGCGAGTTTCCGAAAGCAATCAGGCCGAAGCCTGTCTATCCCTGTACTCGGCCTCACCAAACCGTTTTTTGTTGACGAGGGTTGCTGTATTTTTTGGGAAGCGCATTTTTGCTGGCAGGAAGACATGCAAGCCGAGTGCATGCACTGATAGCTCAATCGGCATTATGTAGAATCTGTGGTGACTACGGTATGCATACTCTGGAGCGCAGTGTTCACGGTGTTTTAGTGTTCAAGGGAATGAGTCTAGCAAAAGATTTTAGTTGGCTCTCTCTATTGTTAAAATACCGTAGGTTTTTTGGTTTATCTTTCAACTTGGCCTGGTACTCTGGTTCTACCGTACGCACGCGCTCGTTCTACAAAGATGCATGTTAACACAATTTCGCTCCATAACATGAGTACGCTGTAGCGTTTTTTTTATTTGAACACGTCAAAGTATTACTAATACTTCTTCATTGCTCCTTTCCACATCATCAGTATCGCGTTGTGGAAATTCCAAAATTAATGTGATTGTTCCGCCTGACTTTTAATACGTTTACCCCTCAGTAGGACACCCCTATTGTATGTACGAAAATAAGCGCTAGCTGCCAGGAGGGAAATCCAAGGTCTCGACCTGAGAGTTTAGTTTGCTCTCTCTCTCTATTGTTGAAATACAGTACGTTTTTTGGTTCTTCTTTCCCACTGCTGTCCTGATTTTCAGCGCCTACTACTTTCTTCGTCAATTTTTATTTTGTTTCATAATTTTTTTCTCAATTTACAGTATCTTTGCGCATGGTATCTCGTGCGGGAACACACTTTGTGCCTGTAAATTCCGCGTTCTCTGAAGTCTATACTATATGGGGCCTTCCTTCTTCCTCTCTTTGGAATGTTTTTGCTGTGGTTAGGAGAGCTCGTGTCGTGTAATTACTCCATACGGGTCTGCCTACACAATTGTGACTTCTAGGCAAATTCAATCGTCAAATATTTTACGATTTTTGGAATCTCGTCAATTCAGTTTTGATCATCATGTCTTCTTCATGGTTATGTGGAACATTAAGACAGAAAATGTGATATTTTACTATCATTCAAAGTTTGTGCGTCAATATTATCCATGTACGTTGAACTCGTCATCAGTTTCGTATTGTTTAAATGGATTAGTTGCATGCTGGTTTGATCGTCATATCGCTTGGGAAAATTTGGTTTTCGTTACTGTCTAAAGGTCTCAACGCTTCCTGGAATACTATTTTGTAATTCGTTAGGGCAGTTTTATTGCGCTTTCGCTGCTGGCATCCAAGTGCTCACGACTCGGTGTTATGTAAGCAGGAATATTGATGAGAACGAATAGTCGACTTTGAGCCATGCTAGCGTCGAACTCGTTACGACTCGCTTGTTTGAGATGAATTCATTGGGGTGCAGAGCTTAATTCATTAATGGAATATGCGAAAGATTCGACGGGAAAAATCCAAGAATTTTATAGCATCATTTTAGGAGACCCTCGGAGAGTCCCACTGCTTCTGCTTCTTCTCTTGGCTATGAGAAGCCGAGCTATGGAATTATACGCTTTTCTTTGGCCTGCAGAATTCATTACTGCCTTTAATAACGCCACACTGGTACCATATTTACGCACTAACAAAACGAGGCCCCAGCTATCCCTAAAGTACGCCAATGCTCAACCGTTCTTCACAAATTCCTATGGCTTCCACGATGGCGGTGAGAATTTCGGTTCAGGGTCCTTTTTGCTGGAAAATAACGGCACTTGTGAGCAGGTCCACGGCATGGTCGTAAATGTTAACGGCACCTGAGATCCTGGACTCATCGGATCATCTCGTGCCAGCTGCTGCACTGCAAGCAGTCTCACATCGGCAGCTCGGACTGCGCTGTTGCGGGTGTGTGAGGCACTGCCGGGAGGTGCATGTTTCGTGTCATCGCATAGGGTTGCGTGTAAGGTTTTTATGGAGCATCATGTCGTGTCGGCTTGACGGTGTAACGACAGTGACCCTTGGTGATGACAATAGAAATACTTCATTGAATCTCCCTCTTTACGCGCTGCCGCGTGCGGTTGCTTGCTCTTTCGGCTTCTGGGTTCATTATGGCGGGCTTGTGGACGTTATTGCAATTTTTTATGGTAAATGTATCGCGGTTACGTAAATGCTATATGAGACTGTAATTAAGAAATCATAGTAATTACATACTTTACCTAACAATGACTCATTATCGTGTTTATTTTTTTACGACTGTATTTGTGCTAGTACGTAAAATTGACTGAATTTTATGGCTATATTACCTCTTTCACTCCGTCTTTGGTGTCTGTGCGTAATTGTTTTTAGTTTTACACGTTTTTTTGCATTGGCAATAATGAAAATAGACGACTTAACTCGCTTTTGGTCTTATATCTTATATTAATACCATCCACAAGACTAACTGTTTAATTATATTTGATTGGAAAAAATTACAGGACATTGCTGGAGCTGAGGGTGAATATATTCATACGGGAAATGAGAGTTAAATACATTGACGGATCAAGATGGATTTCTGCGACTTAGAGGATGAGATTATGCAAATAAATCATCGAGATATTAAGGGAGGCGCTCTGAGACCTTGTAATTTAATTTATATTAAGCGGCCCTTTTGCTTCCCATTGTTTCCTATGTGAAATAAGAAAATTCATTTGCAAAGAAAGAAACCTTTCATAATGAATTTCTTCCTGCATACATAATTAATCGAACAATAATGAGAAACACGATTTTTGCCACCGAAATTTCGTAGCAGGCCTCGTAATTTGGTACTTCGAAAATTTTCGCGTCACGAAAATTGTTTTAATTACATTCAGTTAAATCAACACTGCGAAAGTCTTCAAAGATTAATCGTGAAAAAGGTGCGATTTCTGGTCGCATGCAGGCAATATGAGAAGAATACGCACGGTCATTTCCTTCCATGGGCGATTTCAATTTTTATCTTTAAATCCATCCTCAATTTCCGCGATCTCTTTCCACAATGAACAGAAATTAAAGCAAACGTCGAAGAAATGCCCAATACGAGATGGTTGGCCAGATGTATAGGAGCAAATTCAGGGGTGGGATGTGGAAGCGATCGGAATGAAAAGTGTGATTAAAATTTAAACAATTCAAACAATTTAATCAATTAATTCAATTTAAACAATTTAAACAATTTATTTACCACAGGAGATACAGAGGTAGAATTTTTCTCAAGTCTAGTAAAATGTTCAAATTTGAGTATAGCTACCTGTGGGCCCGAACAAGTTTAGCGACTTCTAGGGCATCCTACCATCACGTTATTCTAGGGTGTACAAAATGTTTAACCTAGTTCACTTAACCTAGTTTCGCATTAGGCTGATCATTGAGATAATTAACTCGATATTTTATGCTGTATTTTACAATATAGGTCAAATCGGCTACATTTAACAGTATGTTTGATAAAACGATTCAAGAGCAGACAGAAGATTGGTTATGGTACCCAAGGCAAGTTACATTATGACATTATCATTAGTTACATGTAGGAGGCAAGATTTTGACACGGTGATCTTACACGACTAGTATTCTGATAGGAAGTGAGACTCAAGATGTCTTTTGAATACTTTGTACGAATTACATTCACGGATCTCTGCAGGTATAGAGTTCCAAGTTTTGGTTCCAACGGAGAGGATACTGTGTAGCGACCGGGCCTTTGAATAATAAGGAAGCATGAATTTACTTCTATTTCGGGTTAAATGGTCGTGATGACCAGTTTGCGCAGTCAATAATTGTCTTAGGCTATTGTCGCCATCATTTCTCAATGTTTTGTAAATAAAATTACAGATGGAGATTTTGTAGAGATCCGAAAGTTTAAGTATTTTTAAATTTTTGAAAGAATCATTTGTGTGAGCATTATATTCTAGGTTCTTTACCGCTCTGACAGCTCTTTTCTGCAGAGTAAAAATTTTGTTGGTTTTATTTTTATCAGTTCCGAGCCATACTTCTATTCCGTATTGCAATTATGGAGAAATGAGCGTTCGGTAGAGCATTTGTAAAGCTGCTTCAGGCAGAAAATTTTTAACTTTATTTAGGTTTCCGATGGATTTTGATAATTTAGAACTAATATGAGTGATGTGCTCTTTGAAGGTCAGATGATTATCTATTATGATGCCCAGAAACTTACATGAGTTGGTTTCTTCGATTTCACCTTCGCCAATTTTAATGTATGGGAGAGATACATCTTTCTTGTATGAGAATGTAATGTAATTGGTTTTATCAATATTAAGGCTTATTTTATTAACTTTGAGCCACGATGAAACCTTGTGAAGTTCAGTATTTATACTTTCCACAATCATAGCAGGATTTTGGTTAGGAAGGACTGCAGAAAGCGTACTGTCATTGGCAAAAAGTATGAATTTGAAGAATGATGTAGATTTTACAATATCATTGATAAAAATCAGAAACATGAGAGGCCCAAGAACAGATCCTTGTGGAACTCCATGGCTAATTGTCTGTGGGTCTGATTTTGCGTCGTCAATGACAACGTATTGCTTCCGATTTGTTAGGTATGATCTGAACCAATCATGGGCAATCCCTCGAATGCCATAACAGTGTAGTTTCGAGAGTAGTATTTTATATGTATGTATTACAGGATGGATTACGAGACAAAGTGTACGATACATTGCGATAGATTGTATACGCTGTATGCAATAAGCGCTTTTAATGTTTTGTATGTGGGAAAATTGTTCAATAACAGGTGCAACGGCCTTTGTTAGTACGAAGTTCTCATGATTCTTTTTTTAGAATGTAGAGTGGAAAGAAGTTGAATGGATAAAAGCACTGAGTGTATTGTGAATTTGGTTATCCGTTGCTTGCGCGGCTGCTTCTACCGTTTGCTCAAACATTCTAGTGGAAAGGGCACGTGAGGTTGAGTCAACGTACATTTATTTGGGTTTCCTGCTGATTTCTCATGTGATATGGACAGATATTTGGGTTTCCTGCTGATTTCTCATGTGATATGGACAGATATTTGGGTTTCCTGCTGATTTCTCATGTGATAAAGACAGTGACTCTTCACATTAGGTTCTACTATTTGTTATCATACCTGGGATAGTGCACAAATTCTTTAACACGTTGACACCAATGAGTTGAACTGAAGTTCAATATACACCTCCAGTTTAAAGTCAATTACAGTAAATAATTTACAAAATTAAAATGAGTCGTGCTTTCATTTAGTTTCGATTAAGTATTGCTGGAAATTGATGTTGTGACTACTGTTCGGTGAGCAGCACTATGAAAATCACCTCCGTGTACACCGGCGGTTTATATCGTGGTCAAAATGTTAAATTATTATCATCGTTTCTCAACGTTTTTGAGGCGTGTATAGACAAGCTTATCTTTCGAGTTGAGGAATACTTTTTTGTGCGCGTAGAAAATTCTGTGAAGGTATGAAGTAAATTAAATTCTTTGAAAGTTAAAGTGTAGAGCGCTTAATTTTTTTGAATAGTCTTAGTTCTGAACTTTTATTGAGCGGTTCAGAATGAACTCTAACTCAGCACATTCTCTTTTCACTTAAATAAACTTTCTCTAATTTTTTTTCTGAAATTTCACCCATTAGCTTACTCTTTCATTGTTCTACCGGGTTCATTTTTGTGGTAATTTCTGTATGCGCAGATGTGTAAGACCGAATAATATTTTTTATCGGTCACGTGATTTTTCCTGCTGATACGAAAATTGGTATCTGGGGTTGAGCTATAAAGTTCGTGTCGGTGAAAAGTTATAAATTCATCGGTGAAAAGTCATAAAATTGTAAAATCGTCGGTGAAAAATTATGTAATTATTCGTACATATTAGCCTGTGGATTGCCCTTGCTTTATCGACGTCGGCTGTTCTAAATTCTCCCCCGTATTTCTCCCATATTCTGATTCTATACCAGAAATATTTCTCTGACATGCAGGTGTTCCACTGGGTGTTGCCGTTGATTTTGAAGCAAATTTTTACTACATTCCACGTCTTCTGTGTGATGCTCGAGCAGTATGGGGGCATAGATAGTACGTTGTGCACTTTGCATTGCTTGCCATCTTCACCAAAGTCAAACAGTCCGATATTTAGCGCACTTACCATAAAAGTTGTAAAAATTCAATATGGTTTTGGACCATTTCGTCGTGAAGTCTCAAGATGGTCAGCACAATAGACCTGATGTTCACATTACTTGTATTGTTCAAAAAAACGAACAGTTAAAACAAATCAACGATGGAAAGAACACTAACGTGTAAAATTTCTTCTAGACATTCCTTGCAATGAAGGCGGTTGAGAATTATATGAAGTTTGTTGAGAATTATATGAAGGTTGTTAAGAAGTATATGAAGGCTGTTTTGAGTGCTGTATGAAGGCTGTTGAGTACTGTATGAAGGCTGTTGAGTACTCTATGAAGGCTGTTGTGTGCAGTATGAAGGCTGTTGAGTGCTGTATGAAGGCTGTTGAGTGCTGTATGAAGGCTGTTGAGTGCTGTATGAAGGCTGTTGAGTGCTGTATGAAGGCTGTTGAGTGCTGTATGAAGGCTATTGAGTACTGTATGAAGGTTGTTGAGTACTGTATGAAGGTTGTTGAGCACTGTATGAAGGCTGTTGAGTACTGTATGAAGGCTGTTGAGGACTGTATGAAGGCTGTTGAGGACTGTATGAAGGCTGTTGAGGACTGTATGAAGGCTGTTGAGTACTATGCAAAGGCTGTTGAGTACTATGCGAAGGCTGTTGAGTACTAAGCGATGGCTGTTGAGTACTATGCGATGGCTGGTGAGTACTATGTGAAGGCTGGTGAGTACCATATGAAGGTTGTTGAGTACTATGCGATGGCTGTTGAGTACTATGTGAAGGCTGTTGAGTACTATGCGATGGCTGTTGAACACTATGTGAAGGCTGGTGAGTACTGTATGAAGGCTGGTGAGCAAAATGTGAAGGCTGTTGGGTACCATATGAAGGCTGGTGAGCGCCAAATGAAGGCTGGTAAAAACTCTGGTATTTTCCCACAGGTTTCGTGGTGGAGTCGAAGGCAGGCCGGCACGCAGGGCCCGCCATCCTGCTGTACTCCCTGCACCCTCCCGCCTCAGTCATCGCTGTGCGAGACCAGCCATTAGTCATCCACTGTCCAGTCAAAGTCGACCGAAATCTCAAGCCAAAAGGTAAACATTCCCTTCAACTTTTACATTATTCTTTCCCCTCGGGAATAACGTGAAATAGAGAAATCCTCCAAGGAGTGTGTATCATTCTTTCATGTCGTGAACAACGTTAAGTAGAAAAATCTTTGAGCGTTATTAGTATATTATAAGGTATCATTACGAGCCCCTCAGGGCGATGCAACTATTGTATCTATGGGATTTAGCGCTCCCAAGGAGAAAATGTGTGAGGGCCTGAGCTGAGAGTTATGTAGGCCTTCTTTTTGCTTAAATAATTTTTTTTTATGTTAAGGACTACCTTTTTCGGTATACTGCTGTTTTTTCCAGCACCTAATACTTTCTTCTTCAATTTTAATTTTATCTTATGTCTTAAAATTTTTTCTGAACTTACCGTTCGTTTTGCATAGATTCTGCATTCTCTTACCTCTTTACTAAATGGTGTCTTCCTCCTTCCTCTTTTCGGAACGCTTTATTTTACCTGTTAGGGAGGCGTGAACTAACTCATAATCTAATCTTTGGAGCGCTTTTGTAGCGGCTAGAGAGGACGTCATTAATAAAATAATCGTTAATTCAGCACAAGAGGCGCCATTCACTTACGTATCACAAAACCGTAATTTTAGATGCATTTCCCAAAAAATTTGGAACATTCCCAATATCGCACTCTCATTATACCAAACGTTAACTATTGTTAACTATTCTCACCATCGTAAGTTTATTTCTTCTTTGCATCTTAATCCTCGGAAAACTAATTCTCCAGGATCAAATATCAGAACCTGTTTCCAGTGGTTGTCTGATAGATATCGACAAAAAAGAAAACTTTGATTAACCTTTTTAGTTGTGAACTGTCCCGTGAGTCTCCACAGAACTTGAGATGCTGGAGTAGATATTCATCTCAACCTCTTTTCCGATCAAAATTCTTCATTTATTGTTCATTAAAATTTGACCACCCCATATTTGGCAGCCCTTTGTGGTTGTCTAGTACTGAGCGGGCATTGCCATAAAATTTCACTCTAGGTTGCCTGAAATTAAGGATTTTGGCGAGAAAAAGACCAATCTGGCTATTTTGGACGGAGCTAGTTGGTTCGTCGTTGAAGCTACTACCTCGTATGGAAAGAAATTGCTATTTTTACTTTGTTTGCAACATGATGCCTCTTCGAAAATACGCGCTGAGATCTTCATTCGTACCTGCTTAGAAACGTCTTAACTGCTAATCTTTCCGACACAATTAAGTTGTTCATCTGTTTTTGAACGTTAAGTTTCGTCATACATCATGATACTCTAGTAATTTCATTGATTTCCTGTTTTTCTGAGTGATTGTGTACATTTAGAACACTCATTTTTCTATTTAAATTTAAAAAGAATTCGATGAAACTTTTCTGTACTCTTTAATGGGTCGCGGATCATCAGACGCAAAGTTTTCCTTACTTCATGGTTTATTCACCATACCGTGTGTTTATTGCTAACCATTTCACTCCAGTACGTAAAACTCTTGCGACCTGGTCCTATTTTTTCAATCAGGAAACTGTAGTTTTCTGTCTTTGAATTGGTCTATATGCGAAGCCCAGTATTGGTAGTCGAATGTATTGGAACATTTTTCATGCGATGGAATAACATCGCTTCTTCATGCATAGCAACCTTGTCAGGCTCGATAATAATTCATGCAACACCTAATTCATTTTTATAGTTTTTACTTTAATTTTAGCGTCTGGCAGCGCAGGAAAATCCTTTTATGCTGCAATGCATGGGATTTCTCTCCCCTTTCGAAAGTTCGTCTCAGTGTTGCCTATCTATTCTGTATAAATTTGTTTACCTAACTGGACATCAATTCAATTTCGGAAGTCCATTCCATAGGATGGAGGCTAGAACCTTCCCAATTGCCTCCCGAGGGTCATGCGTCGTGCAGGCAGAGCTTCCTTTTGCTGCATGGTGTACTTGTTATTCCCTTCCGTCCTGTACTTACTCTGCCCTTCTCAAGGCTTATCGTTTCATGTTAAGTTAATAAGTTTATATATATGTTATTATTTGGCCCTTCTTCTTGATGAATCAGCGCATAAGTGAGAACTCGGGACAGAAATTTATCTTCTTATATACCTAAAATATTTTAGCATTGCATATGATTGTGCCAAGAGAAGTTGATGCAATGGATTTTAAATGTACTCCTGAAACGCCAACGCGCCAACCAATGATTAGCCACCCAATGAACAGTAAAATTAATAATACTAATAGTGCTGTGAATGAGCTTAAAATTGTTTCCCCGTTTAGTCCTATAATTACGTTTAATGTATGGTGTAATTTCTCTTGTAAATTTTGAAGGGATTATTATTCATTTAAAACTTTAGATTTTCGAAGAAATTGTTTTGTGTGAGGAATTCGATACTAAGAGAAAACACTTAATCATGATGCTGATCGTTCTTTTCTTTAGCAAACAGTGGAGAGTTAAGTGCCAATTCAAAATATAGTTCTTGTTTTTGTACATCGATTCAAGATTTGATCAGTAAAACTCACGAAAGTGACTCAAAGTACTGTGTCGTATTCATTCGCTTTCAAATGAACCACATACATTTGCAGATCGTCGCGAACCTTCCTCGCATACTGACGACGAGTCTGACGAAAGTCTCCGAGCTGAAGAGAAAAATTCTAATGTTCCACTCACACCAGAAGAAGATCTGTCAGCAGAAAGTGGCCAGGCTGTGCGCGTAAGGCGCGATACAACACGCGCCGCCGGGTCCCACTGTACCGGTCCCAAGTTACAGAGGCTAAAAAAACGGGCCGCGTCCCTCATGTTACCGAAGAGCAGAAAGCAACGGCAGGAATCCAGTAATTCAGGTCCCACACGCGAAAATTGGTTCAATTTTGGTCAGAATTACTACCCAAAATCTGCTGAGCTTGTCGAAGTAGATATCCCCCAAGGAATGGCCGTGGATTGGATCAGCAAAGACGGAGGGATTATCAATGACACGAGATGGAAGGTCGCTCGCAACGGTTCGCTTCTCATTTCCGAGGTGAGGTTTGTTTAGTTTCATAGTTTCATTTTAACAACAGGTAACATATATGACAATATCTTAAACTTCATTGGAATTAAATAATAAATGTTCACAGAAGTCCTTTGGGGCTTCTATTCGAATGTAAATATCGTGAAATTTCCCGTATAGCCTGTTGTCGATCTCATTATGAAGTGTTCGTGAATTGATACTAACAATTTTCTCCCCGGGGATGCGAGTTTATGCAGATTACTTTTGGCGAATCGTTTATTTCGATCAAGAGTATACCTGCAATTCCTCCGTCAAATGCATGCAATTTGCTAACTCAGGTTCACTTGGAGGATGCCGGCAGCTACAGATGCCGCCTGGTGTCAGGCAGCAACGTCCTCATAGCTCACACGACACTCCTCTCCATTGCTGGTCAGTCACAGTAGCTTATAACTCAAAACCTAGTAAAAACCGTTCAAATCTTGTTCATTCTACGATTTTCCCAAGAGCTTAAGAGGTTTCTTATCCCTAGATTGCAGTGTAAAACAAATTATTCTAAAAAATTCGGCATATATGTTAATATCGGTTTTCACCAGCTTCGGTAATTTAAATGTACACGCTGCATCGTGTGCACAATGGTATTTTCCACCTTAGACGGTGTAGGGTCCTGGGGAGGAGCAAGCTCAGCAGGGGAGGATGCATGCAAATGACGGAGGGCTTTGAATGAATGCGTGAAAGCGAAAATGCCGCTCAAAATTAATCATTCTCGAAGTATGAATGAAACTTCCGCGCGGCTCTGCAGAGTTCTGACAAGTGGACTGCCACCTTTCACCCCCATAGAATTGGCGGGCAATCGCTCGTGTCTCTTTACGAGGCTCTAACGTTATGGAGGGTAGCCTTCATTGTCACTAGCAGCCAGTTTACATTCTGGACATCTCGTAAGCCGCCTGACTCAGCGTCTCTATTGTGAGTAGCAGCTGCTTCACATACTAGACGCGCGAAAAGAACGCAAGATGAACTAACGTGGTCCTGTGAATGACTCCACGGCCGGTCAAGTTTGGCCATGAATGTTCCATGCTTACGAATGGGCCATTAACGAGATAAAAATCATATTTATGGATGATTTCCATAGTGGTTGCATTAAGGTACATGTGTAGTTCTTTGATTTCATGAAGGTTGTTGTGACTGGCTAATTTTTAACTTCATGTTTATGGTTTGTTGTCCAAACTTATCGTAGATATAGTGGCTGTAATATCGCTCTGGGGATGCGGGAAATTGTTTCCTATTTTGATAACCTTGTACAGAGGACAGCACTGTGTTTAAGCCGACCATATTCATCTGTTAGTCGGTATGAAAGAAGTGTCTGAGACAATATATTGTATTTTGTCTGAAGCCAAGCATGCAGCAAAATACGGCCATCTTCAGTATAAGGTCACTGAATGTGACTCATCAGCTATGAGTTTCGTCATGAGACTATTATATAATTTGCCAGCATGATACTCGTTTGCGTTGCATTTATGACTAAAAAAAAAACGATATTTTTGGAATTATCTAATTTTTCTGTTGTAACTTGTGTTACAATAGTGCCGGAAGTTTTCGTTTACAACAAGTAGTCATTGCGTGGTGAGGTGAGCCGACGAGTGTGAATCGTTGTATTTTCAGTCTTGCAGTTCGTTTGTGTCATTTTCTGCAATCACTCCGTGATTATAAGTTTCTTACCTCATGAAAAATTTGAAGTTCACAAAGCCCTTCAAATTTTAATTAGCACTAAAGATACGGCACTAGTAAGTAGGTGGATCCCTCCAATACGACCTATCAGTATGATGTGCAAGCATCAGTTCGAAAGATATTATCGAATAAACTACTGTAGCATGGACGAGGCAACCCGAACATTGCTCCTAAATTGACTTGCCGTCAAATGCAGTCTGTTGTGAGTAGTCAGTGAAGTTCCAGGTATGCGTAATGGTACATTGTGAAGTACTGAGGCAGAATTTAATCAGGTATGTGGATCCTGACATCTTACTTCGCGCAAGGTCGAGAATGCTGGGTTTTATAGCTCGGCATGTGCTTTCGTTTAGCAAAGCGGGAAGGTGTGTTAAAATATTCTTGAGTTCGGTGTAGGCTCATGATACTGGTAATGGGGGAGCTGGATTGAATTGTTTTGAGCGGGAGTTAAAGAGCTGACTTTTCAGCGTATTCGTGTGACTATAATACAAATCAGCTTGTGTTTGAATGAGGTATATTGAGGTCATGAACCAGTTTCTGACAAAGATGGGGTTGTGCTATATGTTAGTGTATGTGTGTGTGTGTGTGTGTGTGTGTGATGTAACGAATGAAGTTTGTGTCTAGCATCGAGTTTGATTGGAAAGTAAAGAAGTGTTAGAATTGTTCTGCGGAATCGGCTCCTTTCAGCTCATGGGAAGGATCGGATGATGTCAGAAGTTAGATATCAGGCAGTGATGGAGACTTAATTTGTTTCTGCAGTAAAAGAAGGAATATAGAATATCATTGATGCCGGAGATTGCTGTCAATCGACTATTTCTTTATTCACTAAGTGAGATTCGGTACATCAAGTTCAGTAGTTCATTTGTGAAGTTCAAGTTCACAAATAAGTGAGATTCGGTACATCAAGTTCAGCGTCCCCTGCATTAGTGCAATCATTTGGACATGTGCAACAAAATGAAAATATGAGGACATCGAAGAATGCAATGCCATAAATGCATGAGATGAATTTAGCTCGACAGTATTTTATGTCTTACCGTATTGTACAAATGTGAGACTTGATAACGTATTGTGGCGAGACTTGGGAACTAGCCTCGTTTGTTGGAGGGATGTTGACGCCATGAAGCTGAAGCGTCAAGATATTGGTGTAAAATCTTTGAAAGGTGGTTACTGTTTATGTTTTCGACTTGTAGCAACTACTTAGCTTTAATCAACTGGTTCTCAGACCGCGTCCATCGCGGGGAAAACACATGCAACCCTACATCTTACTTCCGTCGTACAGATGATTATAATCATCTGTGTTGATTTATCAATAGGAGTATTAAAACAGTAACATTTTTAATAATTTAAAAATACTTTCACAAGCATCGGAAGAATTTAATACGCCAGAACTCATACGGAGCATTTCTTGGAGCATCTCGGTTGAGATTTAGTTGACATGCAGAGAGACCGGAACTACATTCTTGTTTCATGCCTGGCTGGAGTGACCCTGTCCCGGATGGCAATATGAAGGCTTGCACTATGTAGGGAACGCAGTTTTCGATATATTTACATTACACCGGCAGACTTGGTGTTCTCAGGATCATTGTCTTGTTCCATACAACTAAGGCTCAAAATGAAAGGTCATGACGAACTTCGTTGAGAGTTGCTTCTCAATTTTATAAGTACAACTTTTGATGAGGCTCTATTGGGCTTTGGGGCAGTAAGGCATCATGCTCTTTTTGTGCATAAGAGACATTCTAACCGTGTATGATTAACTTTCAAATTGCAGTGTTCAGAAATGTTTCTGTATTTCCAGGCAAGGAATATGATATCTTGTGCCGATGATCTAGTGTACTGTAGAGTGAATATTTTTCCTAAATATTTTTCGTTAGAACAAAAATGGCGCCAAACTGTCCTGCTCTCAAACATTTTAAACTGCCTCTTTTATTTATGGAATTTTTTTGATGACCTTGTCGAAAAAAACAAATTTTTCGTCATTGTAACAGTGCATGAAAATCTTCAATTCATAGTTAGATTGCGTGCTCAAGATAAATGCACGCGTGCATTTATCTGCTATATTTATATATTCGAGTCAATGGTTTTTCATGTACTTAGTTATCCATAATTTACCACATCAACTCATTGAATTGGTGTATTTTTGTTCTTTGCCGGTTCTTTATAGAGAACCAGAAATAAATAATAGTCAGCATAAATATACTATCTTCATATTAGTCAATACTTTGCGGTAAATTGGCCGATTATTCAGTACGTGGTGTTTTGTACGCGGTATAAAAAAGGCGTCTCAATGAGGAGAAAAACTCGACCAACAAACCTGAGCTTGAGTCAAATTACTGAATTTACAAAGAAGCGACTTCATTCACAGACTGTGAACCAACGATGACGGGCTTTTTTCATTGATGTTCTCAAGGCCAGTAATATCGCTCTGAACCTCGACTTACTCTTTCGCTGAATGTGAACTGCACAGTTCTGTTGTTCTCAGTCTCTGTGAGTTTTCAATTTTATAACATTCTCGTAACTTTTTTCAAATATTTCATAATGGAAAATGTTTTAGGATAATCCGTAAATTCGATGGACTAAGTGAAACGCTCCCTAAATACAATATGTCGTTCGATAATATCTTTGGAAATAAAGGCTTCGGTTGTCTAATTTAAATTTTTTTTAGAAGCATTTCACTTCAGGAAAATACCAAGTGCGATCTACGACATGAAATACTTGTGTATGCTCGAAAAAAATTAGTGTATGCTCAAAACTCCGAAATGTTGAGCTGGGGCCAGTTTCAGTCGCCGTTTCAAGTAAAAGAATATGAAGATTGCTGATGAATAACGCCTGCCCCTCCGAAATTATTTGCCAGGGATCCTGAGTTTACGTGTTGAGTTTGTCTCGGGAGCCAGTTTGTTTGAACTGATGCCCCTCGAGATACTGTAATGTTACTTTAACTGTAGGTTGGCCTTCGGGGCTTCTGTATTTCCTGCTCACACTCCATTTCCATGCCCTCATTAAAGTTGCTTCTTTGTCTTCTCTTCTTCTTTCTACCTAACTTGTTTCTTCGCGTGGGTTATCCTGTGAGAGAGCTGGGGATAACTAAAACCATTGGAGCGCATTGTAGCATTTACTCCCACAGGGTACGATGGGAGTAATTAAATACGCTGCTGTACATAGAGTGAACACTTCCCCACCAGTGCATGGCAGCAATGGCTCCCACAACTGTACATGGGAGGAACGGCTCCCACAACTGTACATGGGAGCAATGGCTCAAAACAACTGTACATGGGAGGAACGGCTCCCACAACTGTACATGGGAGCAACGGCTCCCAAAACTGTACATGGGAGCAATGGCTCCCACAACTGTACATGGGAGCAATGGCTCCCACAACTGTACATGGGAGCAATGGCTCCCACAACTGCACATGGCAGCAATGGCTCCCACAACTGTAAATGGGAGCAATGGCTCCCGCAACTGTACATGGGAGCAATGGCTCCCACAACTGTACATGGGAGCAATGGCTCCCACAACTGTACATGGGAGCAATGGCTCCCACAACTGTACATGGGAGCAATGGCTCCCACAACTGTACATGGGAGCAATGGCTCCCACAACTGTACATGGGAGCAATGGCTCCCACAACTGTACATGGGAGCAATGGCTCCCACAACTGTACATGGGAGCAATGGCTCCCACAACTGTACATGGGAGCAATGGCTCCCACAACTGTACATGGGAGCAATGGCTCCCACAACTGTACATGGGAGCAATGGCTCCCACAACTGTACATGGGAGCAATGGCTCCCACAACTGTACATGGGAGCAATGGCTCCCACAACTGTACATGGGAGCAATGGCTCCCACAACTGTACGTGGGAGCAATGGCTCCCACAACTGTACGTGGGAGCAATGGCTCCCACAACTGTACGTGGGAGCAATGGCTCCCACAACTGTACGTGGGAGCAATGGCTCCCACAACTGTACGTGGGAGCAATGGCTCCCACAACTGTACATGGGAGCAATGGCTCCCACAACTGTACATGGGAGCAATGGTTCCCACAACTGTACGTGGGAGCAATGGCTCCCACAACTGTACGTGGGAGCAATGGCTCCCACAACTGTACGTGGGAGCAATGGCTCCCACAACTGTACGTGGGAGCAATGGCTCTCACAACTGTACGTGGGAGCAATGGCTCCCACAACTGTACGTGGGAGCAATGACTCCCACAACTGTACGTGGGAGCAATGGCTCCCACAACTGTACGTGGGAGCAATGGCTCCCACAACTGTACGTGGGAGCAATGGCTCCCACAACTGTACGTGGGAGCAATGGCTCCCACAACTGTTCGTGGGAGCAATGGCTCCCACAACTGTACGTGGGAGCAATGGCTCCCACAACTGTACGTGGGAGCAATGGCTCCCACAACTGTACGTGGGAGCAATGGCTCCCACAACTGTACGTGGGAGCAATGGCTCCCACAACTGTACGTGGGAGCAATGGCTCCCACAACTGTACGTGGGAGCAATGGCTCCCACAACAGTACATGGTAGCTATGGCTCCCTCAGTAGCGCATGGGATCAATAACACCCACAGGTGTGCCGGGCAGTAATTACCCCCGCACCTGTACACGAGAGTAATTACGCCACAGAACTGCTTCATCGCCAGTAAAGTGATCAGCAAGTCTCCCCTCGCTCCCTACTCGGCCCAGTGATGCCTGAAAGAATTTTAGCTCTGTTCAAAAGGACATTTAACGGACGTGTGTCTTGTCTTTGGTTGTGATAACGCGTCATTTTTAACATGAGTTGTTGTTGTTGGTACGATTTCTTAACATTGAGGTACGTTAATTATTTGTATTCTAAGTATACTTGCAGAGTTATTAATCAATTTGGTGGCCCCTCAGGGGGATACAACTGTTGTATCTATGGGAATTAGCGCTCCCAGGGGGACAATGTTAGGGCCCGAGCTAAAGGTTAGGTAGGCTTTCTGTTTGTTAAAATAGGATAGGCTTTTATTTGTTACGGACCAGCTTTTTTCGGTTCACTGCTGTCCTGTTTTTCAGCTCCTACCACTTTCCTCTTCAACTTTGATCTTGTTTCATGAACTTCTTTCTCATCTTCCTGTTTTTATGTCCCCCTTCTGCATAGATTCCCCATTCTCTCATCTCGATACTAAATGGTGCCTTCCTCCTTCTTCTCTTCGATACGCTCATTTTTTGTAGCAGTTAGGGAGGCTTAAACTAACTGATAATCTTAATCTTAATTTATTTTGTGGTTAAAACTTTATCTTAGTAGGAAGTGCATGAATTGAGAAGTTTTTCTCAAATCTCCAGTTTTTCTTAAATCTCTTAAATTTTTCATCATTTAATCTCCCCCAAAAAAAACTCGGAACAAGTTAACGATTTGTATAAGCAAATTCTAAATAATTTGAACTTACACTCGATTGATTGAAATGATTGAGTACGATTTCAGGTATTGGCATAGGGTTTATATTTTTACTTGTTTTTCATGAAGTTTATTGCCTTGAAATTCACTAAAGGTACATGACCAAATTGGATTTGCTCCAGATCTTTTTTTCAAAATCTGTTTGCTTGACACTTTGAACGGCATGGGTAAACTGAAGTTCAGTTGTCTACTCAAATTTACTGCCAATTGTTGTGAGCAATTAAAAAAAGTATCAACTGGATCGTTCCTTTCTTAAGCTTTGGTTGAGAATATGTGAAAATTGTGTTTGTGATTATATTGGTCGGTCAGCAGCGTTATGAAAATCCCTTCCATGTACACTGGCGGCTCATATCGTAAGTAACGTGTTAAGTATTACAGAAATGAATGTGCTAAGTAATTTTTTATGTAATTGATAATTGTGCAAGGTGTGTTATACTGCAATTTTTCGAAATTGGAACCATGGAAAATTAATGTACAGAATGACAGTACTGTAAATTCATACATGATGGGAATGGTTCTACATGAATACTCTCACGTACGAATACGACGGTCGTTGAAAATACAAGCGCCAATGTTATGAATGGTTAAAATACTTGAAAATTTCAGAATTGAAGGAAAACAGTTAATTTTTGAATAAGGTGCCTAATCGTGTTAGATAACTTGATTTGGGATTCATTGTTCTTTTTCGCCAAATTAAAAGTGCAACATTTTTAATTCAAAATTTATTTTGTATTTGAAATGAAGTGGAGCATTACTTAGTAGGATTTTAAAAGTCTATCGTAACACTAACAACACAGCATTTTGTAAGACGGATCGACGAATATCTCCTAAGTATTCATTAGCTTGATTACCAAATTCATGTCTTCAACTGTATCATCAAGAACTTAACCGAAAGTAAACACTAAACTATCCTGCTTCTCTTACGACGCACAACCTCAACAAACTTTGCACCATAAGAATATCAACATCCAGCACTCAAACCTATTTTTACCAAGACATGTTTTCCATCGACGTTTAGCTATGCAGTTAATGTTATTTTTGTATTTTGGTCATGTCCTGCATCATGCGCTAATTTATCAAGTTAAGAAAATAATAAAACACGTAGAAATTAAGGGTCATTTTTCGATAGCATTTTTTAGGAAATTGATATAACATATAAGATAGAGAATATTTAACTGCAGGATTCCATATAAGTATTAAATCAAATGAGAAATATGGGATATTTTATTGTAGGATTCATTACAGAAGAAATGAAACATACAAAAATAAGGGACATTTTACGGTAGGATTCCTTACGAAAGCAATAAAATATACAAAAAATAGGGGACATTATACGGTGGGATTCCTTACGAAAGCAATAAAATATACAAAAAATAGGGGACATTTTACGGCAGGATGCCTTACGAAAGTCATAAAATATACAAAAAATAGGGGACATTATACGGCAGGATTCCTTACGAAAGCAATAAAATATACAAAAAATAGGGGACATTTCACGGCAGGATGCCTTACGAAAGCCATAAAATATACAAAAAATAGGTGACATTATACGGTAGGATTCCTTACGAAAGCCATAAAATATACAAAAAATAGGGGACATTTTACTTAAGGATCCGTTGCTCATCAGCCATGCAGCTCACACCGCGGTCCCCCACGCTCTTGTCACTCCGCGTCTGCCTCGCATCGCCGACGCGATGGATGGACATCTCGTGTATTTCTTGGTGATTTTCTTCATGCCTTCCCGGCT
Source organism: Morinoia aosen (assembly GCA_030386875.1). Lineage (NCBI taxonomy): Eukaryota > Metazoa > Arthropoda > Malacostraca > Amphipoda > Talitridae > Morinoia > Morinoia aosen. The sequence continues at coordinate 19,723,729 of CM059557.1, read as the reverse complement.
GAATTAGTCTTCTTGTATCGAAAGCTCTCAAATTTGGTATTTTTAGGGCAAAATCTGTTAAAAAAATGTGACTTGATTTTTTCTTTGCCATTTTTTGCTCGAGCTCAAAGCCGGATTTCTCGTCTCAAATCTAAATCTCTCACACATGGTTTCTGAGAGCAAAATCATGGCAAAAAAAAACACCCTGTGTTTGTTCTTAGCCATTTGCTGCATGACTTATGAGCTCGGTTGGCCGTCTTCGTACATTAAGTTCTCAAATTTTGTTCTTTTCTAGCAAAGAGTGGCCTCCTAGACCATTCCCTGTGTTTTTTTTAGCAATTTACCATATGACCTTTGCGCCAGATTAACTTTTTTCGTTCTAATACTTTCATATTTAGTCTTTCCCCGGTGCTTTTCTTGGCCATTTTTCTACATGGCATCTAGCCCAGAGCCTTATACTCAGGGTTACGGAGTCGGTGGAATAAATTTGCGACTCCGACTCCGACTCCACCTTTCCAGAATTTGGCGACTCCGACTCCGACTCCGACTCCGACTCCGACTCCACCTTTTCAGAATTTGGCGACTCCGACTCCGACTCCACCTTTTCAGAATTTGGCGACTCCGACTCCGACTCCGACTCCACCTTTTCAGAATTTGGCGACTCCGACTCCGACTCCATTTCTGCAGAATTTGGTGACTCCAACACCGACTCCGCCTATTCACAATTTTGTGACTCCAACTTCACCTATTCATAATTTATAAGATGAATATTTTATTTCTTAACTAGTGTACACAGACCGTCAAAAATGACAAGATTCAATACCTTTCTTCAACAAATTTTCGTTTGAGTGGAGTTTCCATGCTTTCAGCTTATTCCAAAGGTAACTTAATTATCTTATAAGAGTAATAAACACTAAGAACACAGCATTTTTGAGCTGCAAGAGAAGTAGTTATAGCCATTCGTGTCGTATCCAAGATTCAGAAATTCAGCATTACTGAAAGCAACTGCGAACTTGTGTATGTATATTGTAATATGTAATACAGTACATTGCAATACAGTATATTGTAATATACAATACAGCATATTGTAATATGCAATACCCCGCCGAACTCGGTATTCACGATACAAACTCGAGTATATAAGGCTCTGGATCGCTCTAATTGTGATGAAAGTGACTTATTATAGAGCTATTGCACAACGAAAATGAGTGTATTAATTGACCGTGAACTGGAACCAAGACCGCCAGTGCTAATTTTTTCCTATCAATTATTCTTAACAGCGTGATACAAAACGTATAAATAAACACACGACAGTCATTCTTAGTATAGTAAACGGTTGCAGGTGTTGAAACCTGTGCATATGTTCATTATATTCTTTATTAGCGAACGAATTTTAAATTGACTACAGATTGTTAATAATCAAGATACTAGTGTACATGATTGGTCAAAAATGACGGGATCCAATGGTATCGTTTTAAAAAAATCTCAAGATAAAAATGGCAAACAAATATATCCATTGTAATAGTACCCGCGATTAAAATACAGTATTCTCGTACTTGTGCACTGGTAAAACTCGTATCACAGATACGGTCATTAAGCATCTTTAAGAACGTCACAGACGCACACAACATTATTATTATATTATATAAGAAAGTTTTAGCCTCCCTTAATTGCACGACAAAGATGTTCTAAGAGAGGAAGGAGGACGGCACCATTTAGTATGGAGTGGAGGGAACGCGGAATCTATGCACAAGGTGCGCAGAAACAGGAAGCTAAGAAAGAAGTTCATGAAACAAGAAAAAGTTGAAGAAGAAAGTAGTAGGTGCTGAAAAACAGGACAGCAGTGAACCGAAAAAAGATGGTCCGTAACATAACAAAAAGCTATTCTATTTCAAGAAAAGGAAGCCTACCTATTTTTTAGCTCAGGCCCTCACATAGTCCCCCTGGGAGCGCTAATTCCCATAGATACAATACCTTTATCCCCCTGAGGGGACGCACACAACAACCAAGCAAACTGTTTAACATAATACCTATCTGAATTGTAATTTAAATTATTGTTCGAAAGAGGTTTTTAAAAAATTTGCCATACCTTTTAAGCATTTAAATGCCTTTGAAATTTTAATGCGATGAGCCGCATTTTCTTGACAGTTGATTCGATTTTCACGCAATATTTTTTACTTATAAACATAAGTGGGCAGATGCCTGGTTTTTCATATTTCGATGGTATTTATGATACTGTCCAAGCAAGCAGATTCCCATTGTAATGAGATAGGGGAAATTACGCACGAGAACATATACTTATCATTGACGGACACCTGGCTTTTTATTATATCGGGTGTCCTGTAAAAATGTCCTCGATTTTTAATTAATTATTTCTCATTTTTAGATTAACATATTTGAATTGCCTTTTTCACAATGTAGTAAATTTTGTTTCCTTTTCGAATAATTTAAGTTTTTTAAACTCGGTTGAATAACCACTTTACAATGTCCAATTCACTGAAAGGAGTAGAAAAATTAATTGTTCAAAGGAAAAATTTTAAAACAATATTGATATTCTTCCTTATTTTGTAGTTTCCATAAAACTGAACACACAAAAATTTTAAGGAGTAACAAATCATTACCTTATATAACGTTTAAATAAATAAAGTAATTTTAGTATCCAACGACATACCCTCCATTTCTCTCAAGGCAAGTATTACTTCTAGCCACCATTGAACGAAGAGTTTTACCCATTATTCCACCGTTTTCTATCAGTCCTTGAAACACTATTATTGAGAACACTTGAAACTTGAAACCTCTCAGAGGGTTTAAATACTTAGTTGTATGTACGATACATCGTTATGAAATTATTCTTAACAGTAGGTATTGAGGAATGAAGAAGAACACCAGTGTTGTTTTTAAAACTTTCCCTTTGAACAATTTTTCTACCCCTTTCAGTAAATCGATCATCTTGAAGTTTGTTCAACTCATTTTTAAAAACTTAAATTATTTCAAAAGGAAACAAAATTGACTAAATTGTAAATAAAAGACAATTAAAATATGTTAATTTAAAGCGGAGATATTATCAATTTAAAAGTCCGGGACATTTTTGTGGGACACGCAGTATAGTATTGATTGTTCGTATACAATAAATGGTCAAGTGTCTTCTTTGAACAAATTAATAAATAGGTTTATCTATTTCGTGAGCGTAATCTCTCCTATGTTAGTACAATGGAGTTTTAGGATTTAAAACGTAAGGGCAACTGCTCAAAAATCCATTTCAAATACAGAAGAACTTCAAGAGAACAACAGCAAGTCGTTTCCCGAGATGCGCAAAAAGAGAAACAGTACCCAAGTTAGGCTTATCTTGAGGATTCCAACAGTACGCTCAGCAGCGTCCTCTGTAATATTTTTTATTATAAAATTCCTTTAAATGGAGACCGAAGACCTTCTTTAACGTAAGGTTAGTTTTTAAAACGATACTCGCTAAAAATAGAAGACACCCAATGGACGCGGCCGGTCATCAGCACGGTACTCGGTAGGAAATATTAGAGGCGTTCTGAGTAGAGAGATACAGAGTTTTAAGATGTCTGGTCGCCGACTAGGTGAATATCGTATCTTATTGTAAGATTGCATATTGCACTAAGATTTTAACAATCAATTGACAATTAATTACCTTGAATAATAAGTGCCTATTCAAGAGGCTGCAAAAGCCGGGTCAAGGAGTTCAAGTCGCAGAAAGAGACTGCTTTTTACGCAAGCGAAATAAGTTAGAGGCACCAGACCCACTTTTATTAAAAGGACGACATGCTGCCCAAGCAGAGCAAGCTCAAAGATAATTTAATGAGTGAACGCCAAAGCGTCACAAGTAATGTTAATTAAAGCTATTTAAGGTTAATGCAGGTCTGCTAGAAGCGCATACATGCTTAATTATAGAAAGTTAAATTTAAACACAAAAACCGAAAAGAAAAGATGCAGCTGCAAAACAAAAAACAAAGAACAAAATGATCTAATTTCATCAGTTTCAAATTCTTGTCTGTTAACTAAGAGAAGCCAACTGAAGAAAACTTTTTCTTCCACAAAGCCGCCATCAGAAATACGGAAAATATTCAACAGGAAATTTCATTGAAGAAACAAAATTGGCTGTTCGTCTTTGTTGGTTGATCTGTCTCAATTTCACGCTCTTAAAGATGCTAAACTACTGTATCTGTGATGCGAGTTTCACCAGTGCACAAGTATTAGAATATTTTAATCGCGGGTGCTACTAGGATGAAAATATTTCTTCATAGTCCACATCTGGAAGATTTCTATGCAGACAATATCGAATCCCGTCATTTATGAAGAGTCGTGTACACAATTATGCATACTGAGTGTTTCAGAACACGAGGTACAATATTGAACATCAAGCAGAAAATGGCCAAATAAACACTTTTTGTCCTATGAAATTTTCCCCCAAAAAATCGGGGTTGGGAGGTATTGGGTGTTTATTGTTTTTAAGGTTGAAATTTAATGGCACAATTACTCGCGATATTGATTCTGAATTTACTTTACAAAAATTGTTCAAAATGTGTTCCACCTACATTTATGCACTTTTCGAATGTTAGCCTTAACGGCTGCCGAATATTAGGAAACACGTCTGGCATTAAGGAATCTCACCTGCAGCCACTGCAATTCTGGCCACAAGATCTTCCTCAGACTCAATGGGTGTAGCATAGACAAGGCTCTTCACGTGTCCCCAAAAATTGAAATCGAGTGGAGTCATGTCAGGAGATCTAGGAGGTCATGTAACTAGCACATTTCGCCCGATGAAAGTAAATTCATAATAAATATTGCGAGTAGTTTATTCATTAAATTTCACCCTTTAAAACAATAAACTGCTAATATCTCAATGTCTCTTTCTTCGGAAAATTTTATAGAAGAGAAAGTTTTCATTTGGATATCTTCTACTTGGTGTGCAATTTTTTGCTTCTTATTCTGAATCTGAAACACCCTAAATATTACTGAAAAGTGTTTTCTGAGTAGGTAATGTAGGCATTGTCTACACTGAGAAGCATAGATATGTATCAACAGTTTTTTATTACTAAGTATGCACTAATTCAGTGAAATTATAATAGTTAATTCAATGACTATACTTCAAATCCCCAAAACTATGATATACGTGTAGATAAGGTAGGCCAAATTTGCACACTACCTTTTCTTCTTTGTATCTACACTATGCAGGGTAACAATGCAGAAAAGGTGTCATATTATTGCTCAACACAATGTTACATTTCGGCTATAATAAGCAAAAGTTGTTCTGCTTTCATCGCAGGGGCCTGACGTTTTCGGAACGTTTTTTTTTACGAATAAAAGTCACTTCTAGCTTCTTTGCGTGTAATATACTATCTCTTATTTTCGTCTAACTTTTTACTTTGTACTGGACACTTTGTTATTTTAATAAACGCCCAGGTTCTTCTCATTTCGTGTTTTTTGGAGCAATTTGAAACGTTTCCAGCAAGAGAATTTGAACTATCGCATAAATGCAAAAACCATTGCAGCTGAGATAGTGCATTGTTTTCAGTTACAATGTGTGTGTGACTGTAAGTGAAGTTTTTGCTGGTGTGTGTAAATATTTTCATTTCAGCTCGTTTACATCGTATTTTAATTTTTTTTCAAGTGTCTCAATGCCGATATAGATAACCTTACAACATTTCCAAATCTTCCTTAACAAGAAGTAATTAATTATATAATGCTACAAAACGAATACTATTTCAGTTTTTAAAAATGTATAAACATAATTATAAAATTCTCCACTTCAGCGTATACTTGCTTAGAAACTGGAGAATGATACGAAGATAAAAATTAAACATGATGATGATATAGTGAAATACAATATAACTCTGAAAGAACCAAATTACATTCAAGGAATATCTTGAGAAATGAGCAGAAATTTTTATTACTAATATATACATGTTAACTTGACTTAAAAACACGGAATCCATATCAATTTTGATAACATGACTTGAAAACTAGAAGTCTTTGTGCACTAGATCATAGCTTCAGGTTTCGGCGAAGACTACTCATTGGCAATGAATCATAACCTAAAGACTAGAAACGTGTATGATCATTATCAATCAATGCATCATTTTTAGCATACAGAGTTACCACTCTTTATGTGAGTACAATGTATTGCATCAGCTGAAATGTTCTACAAGTAACTTGCAACACATTTACTACTTTTATCCAGTTCTTATGTATTAGTTGAAGGAAAAATGAACAAAACAGAAATATACAGAATGAATTTGCGATGCTTTCAAATATTAATTCCTGCTTTTAACTACAAAATATACATTAATGCTTGGTACAAAAATTATATTTCGCACTCGTAGGTTTCTCATATATATCTGTGCAAACCCTCAATGACTAGATAACATTACGGTATTAGGCGCTAGGAATAAATAAGCTGTTTCAAACCCAGAACAAAACAATCAACAAAAACATTGCTTATTTTTTAGATTTTTCAGCAAAGCATTCTAACTCTGTTTCGGTTTACTTTTAGCTTTAAAGAATTATAAATAATTTTTAGCAAAAATTAGAATCGAAGACACCAAAAAATAGCGACTCCAACCACGACTCTACCACATCCGAATGAACGACTCCGACTCCGACTCCGACTCCAACATATTCGGAAAAGCGACTCCGACTCCGACTCCGACTCCATCACACTTCAGAGTAGCGACTCCGACTCCGACTCCACCACACTTCAGAGAAGCGACTCCGACTCCGACTCCACCCTAAAACATCCGACTCCGGCGACTCCGACTCCCGACTCCGACTCCGACTCCGCAACCCTGCTTATACTACCCTTTTTCTGGTCAAAATTGAATCAGGCTTTCCATATATAACATTGTCGTGAAGACCAGCGTTCGACCTCGATTTCCGCTATCAGCGAACAAAAAGCATCTAGTAACTATGGAGGGTGTTGTTATGCTGCGATGTTTTTATGACCAAATTTTATTCAAAAGTCTGCCAAATTGGAGAATTTTGGCGAGGGAAAAGTTTATCTGGTAAACCTATATTCAACTCAAGCTTGGCTGCAATGGTTCAATTTTTTAAAATTTTGGTGCGGAAAAAGCGGATCTGGCAACCCATTTCTAAACATGAGCTGGCCTGCAGTGGTTCAATCTTGTTATGCTTACTTTGTATGGAGCACAGGTAAATCTTGTAATATTCCAGGACATGAGCTGAGCAACTACCGCTGAGCAAAACAAATTAATTGGGGATAACATCTGGGCCCCGGAGCAATTCCTACAGGGTAACATTGCGTGCATTCCACAGCGTCCTTCACTGGGATGAGAAACTGAGAGAATTATTAGGAATATTCTAAACTCGTTCGTTAGCGAATCCATACATATGTTATATCAGATACTTGATCCCCTCAGGGGGGAAGAGTTTTTATATCTACGAGAATTAACCTTGCCATGGGAAATGAGCGGTCCTGAGCTGTAGACTATTTAAACCTTCTTTTCAATGAAATAGAGTGGGTTTTTCATTTTGTTAAGCACTATCTTATATTCGGTTCACTGCTGTCTTTTTTTCAGCGCGTTTTAGTCTCATCCTCCTCTTGTATCTTGTTTCACCAACTTTATAATAACCTTTTTTCAGCATAAACTTTTTTGAGCACCTTTTTTCAGCATAATTTTTTTTTTCAACACCTTTTAGTCTTTTCTTCCACTTGTGTCTTGTTTCATAAACTTCCTTTAATTTTACAATTTCTATGCACAGAAAGAGGAATACCTCTCCATAGATCCCTAAATTCCTTACCAAATGGTGCCTTACTCCTTTTTCTATTGGAAACACCCTGTTGTGGTGTGGGAGGCTCAGGATGATTTCAAATCGTATTTATACTCTTGAAATTTATCATGTATGAATCGAAAACTTACCTCGTTGCCTTTTCTCAGTGAATGTTAAAAACTCTCGGAACGTATGTACTGTGTTGTGTGCATAGTGCTCGTGCTTTACTTCAATTATTGTTTGACATTCAATTATAAAATTTTCTTTTAAATATTGCATTGCATTAGCAACATCTTCTCTGAGACGTGAAAGAAAAAGCCCTTTTCTCGAACATTCACTGTAGAAGAACTTCCTTATCGGTGTGTCCTTTACGAGTTTTCTCATCCCTCAAGATTCGCAGATAACGAGCAATTTATAGCGATGCGTTGAGACCAACGCCCTTATGGAGGATGGCCCCGTAAACTTTCCTGCTGCAGCGCAGGACTTATGGCATGCCGCCATTTTTGGTCAACGTTGGGGCAGAGACGCTGTTTGCGGCTTGTCCACCCGCATTGTTGCCATAATATCCGATTGTTTGTCCGCCCGCAGTGTTTCCAAAATATCCGATTGCTTGTTCATCCGCAGTGTTTCCAAAATATCCGATTGCTTGTCCACCAGCAGTGTTTCCAGAATATCCGATTGCTTGTCCAGCCGCATTATGTCCATAATATCCGATTGCTCGTCTTCTCGGATTGTTTCCATAATATCTAATTCCCCCGATCGGTGACCGTACGGAAAATGCGATTAATATTGAAATCGTTGTGGAATTCACAAAGAGTTCTTAATCGGGCGGGGGATGGGTTTTGATTGTGCAGGGATACAAGAGGAATTAATTAGGAACTGCTGCGTGGGAGTGATAACAGGGGAACGTTGAAATATCGCAGTTGTTTTCTGGGAAAAATCATAACGTTGAGTCGAAAATGAATGTATACGAGAGTGGATCTGACATGATGTAAGCGACCCCTTAGGGGGATACAATTATTGTATCTATGGGAATTAGCGCTCCCAGGGGACAATGTGAGGGCCCGAGCTGAAGGTTAGGTAGGCTTTCTTTTTTGTTAAAATAGAATAGGTTTTTGTTTTGTTACGGATCATCTTTTTTCGGTTCACTGCTGTCCTGTTTTTTCAGCACCTACTACTTTCTTCTTCAACTTTGATCTTGTTTAATGAACTTCTTTCTCATCTTACTGTTTCTATGACCTTTCTGCATAGATTCCACATTCTCTCATCTCCTTACTAAATGGTGCCTTCCACCTTCCTCTCTTCGATACGCTCTTTTTTGTTTTGTAGCGGTTAGGGAGGCTTAAACTAACTTATAACCTAATCTAATCTGATATAAGCGTTGCATGGCAATGCAGTACACGCTTTACATTACCATCAATTTAAAACTCTTGTCATCTTGACCAGACTCTGCTAATTATTTTTCATTGTGTGCGTTCCGGTAAAACACCGAACAAAAAAATTCAACACTCAGCTTTCTGTACCTACTTCAGGTGAAATTCAGCACTCGGCTCTTGATGAAAAGATCGGAAAATGAATAATTCTCACGCGATGGATTTCAGGTACAATCTGTTAAAAATATCCATTCTACAGAAGGTACATCCCGAAAATTTACTTATATGATACACACTCTTCTGCTTGTTTGTGTGCTTGCTTGCTGGGTTACTCTGAGCGTTACTACTACTTTCACCCAGTAAACTGCATACTTGAATAGTAGATACAGTATTAAGTGTAAAATTTGTATTTATTTTAACTTCTGTTTCTCTGTTTTGATTGAAATCCATCCCTACGTTGCACTTATGGGAAATGAGGAGTCTATAGAAAAAAAAGAAAACGCATTTGAACTGGTCATTTGAGCATAGTTTTAAGGAGTTAACTATATGTCTAACTTTTGAAGAAGAGACCCAAAATTTTGCCAATGGGTTGTATTGATAGAAATCGAAAATAGAAGATTATCTTTAGCTGCGAATTGTGTACATATTAGCGTATTCGATCGAAAATATCGCGTTCAGGTTCCATTTTCATTTCAAAAATTTTGTCATACATTCGTGTAGAGTTGATACTATGTTTGCACAAACCTAAAGCCTGACACTGCGTACTTATCAGAGTCTTACGTGTGATCAAAGTTCATTACAATGTTCACTGCATAGATTTATGTTCGCAATTTAAGCTGTACTTAACACTATAGAAGGATGAACTCATTTTCGTGCTGCTCAGACTCCCACTAGTACATTAATCTGTTAATTTAACACATTGAGTGCGATACGACCCATCGTTGTGTCGGGCTTAAGTTTTTCCTGCTTTAAAATAACCCATTGAAGGGTCGTTTGAGAAAGTTTTAACAATTTTTTAAAATCAATAGTATTTAAATGAACCCAGTTAATTTCCCCTCAGGGGATACAACTATTGTATCTATGGAAATAAGCGCTCCCAGGAGAACCATGTGAGGGCCCGAGCTAAAGGTTAGGTAGGCTTCATTTTTGTTGTAATAAAATAGGTTTTTGTTTTGTTACGGACCATCTTTTTTCGGTTCACTGCTGTCCTGTTTTTCAGCACCTACTACTTTCTTCTTCAACTTGTTTCTTGTTTCATGAACTTCTTTCCTAGCTTACTGTTCCTGTGCACCTTGTGCATAGATTCCGCGTTCCCTCAACTCCAAACTAAATGGTGCCTTTCTCTTTCCTTTCTTGGAACATCTTTGTTGTGGTTAAGGGAGGCTAAAACTTTCTTATATAATAATAATAATAAGAATAACAACCCAGTTAATGTTTAGTATTCGTAAAATTTCAAACATCTTTCGAATTTAACCCTTTGAGTACGAAAATTCACACGGCTTCGCGAAAAATTTCCAGGAGAAAAAGTTCTCAGTACCCTGAAGTATCAATGTAATTGCCCCTGTGTGGGTGTTTTTCGCTCAAGGAAGCGACTGCTTCTTTATTTTAATTTAAAACATATGAATCTTTATAGCTTTATGCTTGGCAAAATAAATTTTTGGTGTTGAAATTATTTTTGTTTGTCAGAAAACGAACTTTCGTCAGAAAAAAATTGCAGAGGGGAAATAGAAAAGTTATCGTACATGATGTTGCACGGACCCTGTGGCGTGAGTTTAGATGTAATCATTTGTAATTTACGCGAGTAGGCTTCTGGAATTTATAAAAAATGATTTGGAGATGCTATTAATTTTCCAAATTTCATTATTTATTTCTTAATATTCCCTGACTAATCAAATTACTACAAAATTATGTTACATGCCCTAAACTGGAATGGAAGCACTAGCCATCTTGGCACTAGAGTAACAGTCAGTACCGAAAGGGTTACATTTAAGTTGAATACTGAACTTCAGTTTAACCCATCGCAGTCAATGTGTTATTGTGCCTTAATTTAATGATTCGTGGGAGGCGTCTGCAATTCAAGGTCCTTCAAGAAGATCCGATGGCAGAAACAACTCGGATTAAGATCGGGGTTCCTGGCCTGCTATTTCACTGTTACTTATGACACGCTCTCTATAATTCTTATGACTCGCCCATCGAAAATTTACACTGTACGTATTCTCACGCAAGAAGATCTGTGGCATAGATGATGTCCTGCATCTTCGAGCGACGTTGTGCATGAGGGATATCAGTTTGTCTTTTCATATCCCAAAGTCTAACGTGGGAATATGTTCAGATTTTAGAATTTTCCGATAGATAATGTTGAATTCATTTCTCTACGATCAATAGTTCGTTAGTAATCGACATGGTGCAATTGGGTAACTATTTAGATCCCTTCCCAGTTGTAAATTAGCGCAGTTACGCGGAAGAATTTTGGCATTTTTTTTACAGTGATCGTAGTTTTAAGACGAATTCCAGCAGCTCACCGCAGACAAAATGCAAGGGAGTCAACTCGGCAGACCTCAGCAGTAATTGTCTACAGTCGAACTGAAGCAGTCGAACTATGTTGGCCTGTGATCGTTCGCAGCAGTGAATGTCTCGGTCAAAAACAGGCAGAACGAGGTGTATTTCCGCTGATGGCGCGCCTTACATTTACTTTAGTTAGTCCTCAAGTTTTATTTGTATTGTATTTCAACATCCTAACAGTAGTCTGATTACCTAGCTAAATAGCACAAATATTTCATACGTAATTTCACGTGTATTTGTTGTGTTATGCAATAGTTTGTTTGTACGCGTTATTTTTGCAAAAAAATGAATTACTGTATTTGTTAAAATGTATCTGTGTACTTATGGGTACTGTAAAGCTATTCATAATGAAGAAATTTGATGAATAATCAATACTTTTTTTCAATAGTGGCTCTTGCTCCTTATAATACAGGAATCTGTTCGATGAGACACCTCCCCTTGATTGGAGTTAATAGCAGCACTTTAGTAAGAAATACTTTTGTTTCAAGTTATTCTTGAAAAATAATAACTGTCGTAGATCGGCGAATCAGGGATTTTCTTGAGATATATCTGTTGTTTGCAATTATCTGTTGTGGCCAAAGCATTTTTGAATAATATAAGGATATTAAAATTATGTAAGCCGCATAAAAATGTAGAGCATTTCTTGGCAGATAATTTGGGTGTGTGGAGCATTTTTTATTGAACGTTTGAGTCGTGGCCACTAGCGCCCTCTAGCAGTTCTAGGCAGATCTAAGCAGACGTTCTCGCGAGTGCCGCCGACAGCCTCGGCAGAGATAGTCTGCCCTAAAGCGGACGTAGCGACCGCTGCACTGCGCTGCGGCGCCGCTAACCTCTGCCAAAAACGTCAAGAAACTGCCAAAAAATACTGCACTGATTTTCAACTGGGTTTTAGTGTACGTTGAAGGTTCCTTTCCGCACAGCCAAGACGTCCATCAAATTTGAAGCCAAAACGAATTTTTTTTTCCAGTTCAGCATCCAAGCTACTGACCCAGCAGAAACTTGAATTTTGCTTATGTACCGGAAACCATTACAGGAATCCTTTTTCCTCGGCATTTGTTAAATTTATTGATTTGGACGCTCTAGCATCTTTATGTCAGCCTACGTGATACTATGTCTTGAATTATTTAACCAACCACCATCGAAAATTATACTCGTTCCTCCTTTACAAGAACGCCATGAAGCTGCCGTAGCTTGAGCCACTTCACCTATCATTGAACAACTCAGTTATTAGCACTCCCAGGGGAATATGCCAGGTCCCGAGCTGAGAGCTAGGTAGGCTTTCTTTTTGTTGAAATAAAATGTTTTGCTTTGTTAAGAAACATTTTCTTCACTTCACTGCTTCCCTGTTTTCAGCACCTACTACTTCCTTCTTCAACGTCTATCTTGCTTCATGAGCTTCTTTCTCAACTTACTGTTTCAACATTCCCTATGTTTAGATTTCGCGTTTTACGAGTATTAATTCCATACTTAATGCCAATGGTGCCTTCCTCCTACCTCTCTTTAGACCGGTTTTGGTGAGCTTAGGGAGGCTTAAACAAACATAGTTTAATCGAATCTGAGCAACTCTGTTTTCGCTACGATTATAAGTACACGCTGTAGATTTTATTTGTCTGGTTGTGCTCGAGAGGATCCAATTCGGCCCTGCTTGCCCCTTTAATTCTACAATTCCCAGAACCGGATGATGTAAAGCGCACTAAAAACTGAATCCAAACCTACGCACGTGTGTTGTGTAAATATCGTTCCTGCACAATGGAACATTTACGAGCATGATTTAGTTTATTAAAAAGAGGAGCCTTTAGTTCCATGTGATAGCTATATCAGAGAAGAACGTGAAGAATGCTACATTTTTGTGTGTTTGGGTATTTATGTATCGAGAATTTCGAAGGAATGTTGTTTTGAATCCACGGATCCGAGAGGCATGGGAATAATGAAGGCAATGTTGACGTCTCTGCTGGTTGTGGTGATGAAGGTACTCATGTCGGAAATTATGACGGCAATCATGACGGCAATTTTGGCTGTAATATCAGGAGACAATTCGGTATTCATGACGGCAATCGTGAGGATAATCTTGATGGCAATTGTAAGGGTAATTATGTGGGTGATCGAGCGAAAAATCGTGATGATAATCGTAAGGATAACCGTGAGTATAATCATTAGGATAAATGTTACGAAAATAGTTAGGGTAATAGTTATGATAATCGAGAGGGTGATCATAAACTGTTGTAACGGTAATCAGGAGACTAATCATGACGCTAAAACAACCGGTAAACGGTGACGCATAATGACGATATTGACGTCAAAAATGTCGCTAGTGATGATACAACGATGGTAGCGATGAGGGTAGTGACCGTGTTGCTGACCATGGTGACATTGCTGGCAAATGTGAGGCAGGTGGTAATTGCCAGTATGTGATTACTGAGTAACGGAGCAACTGGGTAATTGAGTAACTGAGCAACTGAGTAATTGAGAAGTCAAGCAGCCGAGTAACTTAGCAACTGAGTAATTGAGTAGTTGAGCAACCGAGTAACTGAGCAACTGAGTAATTGAGTAGTTGAGCAACCGAGTAACTGAGCAACTGAGTAATTGAGAAGTCAAGCAGCCGAGTAACTTAGCAACTGAGTAATTGAGTAGTTGAGCAACCGAGTAACTGAGCAACTGAGTAATTGAGTAGTTGAGCAACCGAGTAACTGAGCAACTGAGTAATTGAGAAGTCAAGCAACCGAGTAACTGAGCAACTGAGTAATTGAGAAGTCAAGCAACCGAGTAACTGAGCAACTGAGTAATTGAGAAGTCAAGCAACCAAGAAACTGAGGAACTGAGTAACTGAACGACTGAGTAACTGAACGACTGAAAAAGACTCAGAAGCTATTCGTTAATGCTCTTTAGGAGAAAATGTGAGGTCCTGAGCTGAGTTAGGTTGGCCGTCATTTTGTTGAAATAAAATATTTTTTGATTTGTTAATAGCCATCTTTTTTCGTTTCACTGCTGTCCTGTTTTTCAGCACCTACTACTTTCTTCGTCAACTTTGATCTTGTTTCATAATCTTCTTTCCCAACTTACTGTTTCTATGCCCTTTCTGCGTAGATTCCGCGTTTCCTTAACTCCATACTAAATGGTGCCTTCCTCCTTCCTCTCTTTGGATCGCATTTGTTGCTGCGGGTAGGAAGGCTAAAACTAACGACTTATCTAATCTAAGCTTCTCTGCTGTCCTGTTTTTCAGCGCTTCTAACTTTCTTCTTAAACTTTCATATTGTTTCACAACCACCCTTCTTAACTTACTTCTTCTATGCGCACGGAATCCTGTGCGAGAACACACATTGTGCATAGATTCCGGGTTCCCTTTAACTCCAAACTGACGGTGCCTTTATCCTCTTTGAATATCTTCGTTGTGGTATGGGAGGCAAAAACTAACATAAACAATCAGTAAGTAACTATTTTTGAGTGATTTTTAGGCTATCAAACTTGATGTAATCAGTAGTTCGTAGACATAGTGAACATCGAACCTTGCGTCCAACAGATTTTTTAAGGCCAAGCTTTGTACAAATTTTTATTAAGTTATAAAAATGAAAATCCTCAATCCATTTTTTACCAAACGTTATAGCTGGTTAGGTCTAAAGTTATTTTTCTTTGTTTGCCCATTTGATACATTTCCAGCACGATTTAGATTCCATTTGTACGAGTAAAATCAGTGTGGTTGATGCCATTACGGCAGAGGGTATCATTTCACGTCCATGCCGCCTCGCTTGTTCCCCGTAGTCAAAATCTGAAGCCATTTCTGAAAGCGGCAGATCTAAGTTCAGGTTAAAAAAAAAATCTTCGTTGTGTGGACTTTCAACACAGCTTGTTCCTTTAATACTCTCAGATTGCAGGGGGTCATCACCAGTAAATAAATGAAAATTTTAATTCTGCCATTGTTTTATAAGAATTGGGAAAACTAAGTGAACACAGAAGCTTTCACGTTTGCCGGTTATTCTGAAAAGTACAATCTTTTCCTGTAAAATAAATATGATTCAACCTGTAATAATGTGTCTCTGAAGTGCATTATAACCTGTTGCACGCGGAAGGTTTTATAGCCAAACGTTAGGTTTTCTTGGCTATCGCAAAAAGCAGCGGCGTGTAAGGTTCACCGTGAACAAATTACTCTGCAATTGTAGCGTCAAGTGGCATCTACACTTCTTAAGCAGAATCACAGTTCCTTAACAAAAAGATCGGCATTTTTTCATAGCATGAATAATACTCTAATTGAAACTGTAAATCGACAAAAAATGTTGGCGTCAGCGAGCGGAATCCACGCTTTGACGTGCAAGAAATTTAGACTACCTCTCTATGAGGCATCCAGTTCGATCACATCTAGAATGAGCAGTGCAACTTTGGTCCTCTACCCAGCGACGAATTGTCAACAAAATAGAAAGAATTCAACGTGAAGTGACGGAACTAATTCTAGAGCTCCGTAAGCTCAGCTGTGAACCACGTTTTATACGGACTGAAATAATTTCCCCTAGCAGTTACAATACGGACCCCTCGGGCGGACACAGCTATTGTCTCTGTACGAATTAGCGTTCTCAGGGGGAAAGTGTAAGGTCCCAAACTTGAGGATGAGTAGGTCATTTTTATTGAAATAGGATGGGGATTTTGTTTGATTACGCACCATCCTTTTTCCGCTTCGCTGCTTCTCTGTTTTTCAGCACCTATCAATTCTTCAAATTTTATATTTTTTTGAAAACTTCTATCTATATAAAATTACAGTCTCTATGCACGTCATGCATAGATTCTGCGTGCCTTCCTCTTTCCTCTCTTTGGAACACCATTGTTCCGGGTACGGAGGCTAACTATAACTTATCTAATCTAACCCAGTTGCAAATGGGATTGCCCTCAGGGGGATACAACTCTTGTATCTATGGGAATTAGCACTCCCATGGGGTGAAAATGTGCGAGGGCCC
Source organism: Morinoia aosen (assembly GCA_030386875.1). Taxonomy (NCBI): domain Eukaryota; kingdom Metazoa; phylum Arthropoda; class Malacostraca; order Amphipoda; family Talitridae; genus Morinoia; species Morinoia aosen. Next base: position 19,707,123 of record CM059557.1, on the reverse strand, counting down.
GAGCTGAGAGTTAGGTGGGCCTTCTTTTTGTTGAAATAAAATGTTTTTGTTATGTTAAGGACTATCTTTTTTCGGTTCACTGCTGTCCTGTTTTTCAGCACCCAGTACTTTCTTCTTCCACTTCTATCTTGTTTCATAATCTTCTTTCTCAACTTACGGTTTCTATGTCCGTTCTGTATAGATTCCGCATTCCCTTAACTTTTTACTAAATGGTGCCTTCCTCTACCCTCTTTTTGGATCGCCTTTGTGGCGAATAGGGAGGCTTAAACTATCTATTAATCCAATGTAATCTACAAGGGAGTTTGCAATAACAAATCGAGACTTGCTAATATTCAAATACCTTTCACAATGTTAGCCGAGATGAATTTTTCAACACAGAAGATGACGTCCGAACTAGAAAGAACGTCTATAAATTAGCAGGGTAAATTTTAGAACAGCTCAGTGATAAATTTCTTTCCAATTAAAATTGTCGGTGTCTGGAACCAACTGTCAAAAAAATATTTCTGGTGGCTCTAAAAATGCGTACAAAAGTGGGCTTGACCACTATTGGGTTGGGAATTCCCCTGTATTGTAAAGTGAAAATCGGAATTCCTGAGAGATATGAAAAAAAAATAAACATAGATTTCAAATTAAGTGAATTAACAAAAGATAATCATTCAAAGTTGTTTGAGGGCCATGATTTTGTTCTAACATGTTTCACGGGGAAAATATCAGTTTGAAGTTGCATTTGTAAAAATTTCCTCAGTTCTAATTCTACTAGCTAGAAAATTCGTTTATTGTCTTCACGTATTATCTAAAAAAATTCTTCTTATACGCTGATTAATTTCGCTCGTGAGTACAATTTTATTGCACTGGATTGGGCTTAAGTCAATTTGCTTGGAGAGAACGTCTTATCACCAGAAAATGAATCTCCTCGGAGCTGTGATGTGAATTTTCACAGTCTTGATAAGTACCAACCAATCCTAACAACGAATTCAATTCTTCAAAAAAATTAAGGGTTTAAATGTTAATTTCACGGTAACTGCTCGCAAGTTTTTGTGCGTTTTGGAGCTCCAGTATTTTTTTCAGCGTCAAGAATGTTTAAGTTTAGCTATAAAACAAGACTCATTTGTTAAACTTACAGCGCTCGTCGTTTTCTAGGTGTAACTCGTGTTTCATATAAAAACAAAATTGATGCATGAATCTATTTAAAATGACATTTGTTGGTGTTTGATGCAGCAAGAGGGTGGGTAGTGTTAGTGTTCGACGCAATAGTTATAACCAGTGTTGTGCTCTACCTTAGTTACCCCCTCAAACCTTGATTCTTGTCATTTATGTTCAGTAACCTAAATATGTCTCAATGTAAATTAATTCAACAAAAAGTTCCAACTTCTCCGCCGCGTATCACCGATACCTACCGCCGGAGAAATATAAATGTATTGCCGCTGCTTCACTCGCCTCAAACGGAACTCAATGGCCGAAGCATCAACACCAGGCCTAACACCAGCAAGCACTGCGTAACTGTCAAAGTCAACTCCGAGAGTACAGTGTCAAGGAGAAAGACTTATGCCATTTATATACGAATATATGTAGTAAAAGTCTTAAAAACGTGCAGTATGTTATTAATAAGTATTTATAAATGTATAATAATAAATAATAATATTAGTATTATTCATAATTTTGAATTTATAATGCAGTTCTTCATTGATTATATTGAAAACAAAAATATACAACATGTTTGTTCTTAAAACTCACAAGCATCGGCCTTCTGGTGTGGGATTTCGTGAGGCCTCAAAATAATTTAAAAATAACGTTTTTGAGGTAATGAGCATTTTTATAATCTATCCTCATAAATGTTCAACATTATATTATTAAATTTTAACTTTTTAATAATTTGCACATTTTTAAAATGAATTTTTTACACAATTTACAAAACTAATATTCTTATTATGTAAATCCATGCAGATTTTCATAAGTCCAAATGAAAGTTCTTGAAAAAAATTTTCAAATAGCTTCACCAGCTGTTAAATTTGCTGTAACTTCTTGAAAATTTCCCACCAAATGATTAATTTACTACTACTATGAATGACCGTCGTGTGTTTATATATATATATGTATATATATGCTTCGTGTCACGCTCTTAAGTATAGATAGGAAGAAATTGGCACTGGCGGTCTTGGTTTCAGTTCACCTGTGAATTGATACTCATTTTCGCTGAACAAGTGCACTATAATGAGTCACTTTCAAAAAATGAAAGATCCAGAGCCATACATGCTCGAGTACATATCGTGGATACTGAGTTCGGCGGGGTATTGCATATTGCAATATCGTACCTACAGAAGCTGTCTAAGATATGACACGAATGGCTGTAACTAGTTCTATTGCGGCTCAACTCAAAAATACTGTATTCTAAGTGTTTTTAGTGTCACAAGAAAAATAGGATACCTTTGAAATAAGCTTAAGCAAGGAGACTCCACTCGAAGGAAAATTTGTTCAAAAAAGGTATTGAATCCCGTCATTTTGAACGGCTCGTGTACACTAGTTATAACATAATAACTTTCATTGATACCGGGTGTCCAAAAAAAAACTATACCCAATTTTCAAGGGCTGTAATTCAGAAACTATCAAACTTGAAGAAATTGAAAAGTTACAGTTTGTTTCTTAATATTTTTTCCATCTCTTTACAAAGTTTCAGAAGAATTGATCCAACCGTTTTCTTCAAGCAGTATTTTTAGTGACCGATACTGAAAATCTATTTCCACACTTTTGTTAAGCTTCAAATTTTATGCTATTAAAATCACGTTTTTCAACCATTTATTAAAAGGGAAATGGCACTAAAATAAAAAGAACAATCAAAACGTTCCTCCTTTTGTTCGTTTGCTGCAAGGAGATTTGGAACCTTTGCTGCAATCATCATCAATTTGCATCATCGGCGAATTTGCTGCCAGGAGATGCCGTCGTTAGACGAGTGATGGCGTGAATGAGGAGACGAATGCAACTGTATGTTGAGAGAAACGGACACGCCGAAGGAAACGAACAATGGGAGGAACATTTGATTTTTCTTATTCTAGTGGTATTTTATATTAAATAAACGGTTGAAAGTTATTAAAAACATGGTTTTAATATCATAAAATTCGAAGTTTAACAAAAGTGTGGAGACAGGTTATCAGTATCGGTCACTAAAAATACTGCTTAAAGAAAACGGTTAGATAAATTATTCTGAAATTTTGTACAGAGATTGAACAAATGTTGAAAAACAAAACGTGGCTTCGTTATTTTTTGTAAGTTTAATAGTTTCTAAATTACAGCCCTTGAAAATTGTTTTTTTTTGCGACACCTTGTATAACATGAGTTCTCACCAACAATTGAAAACTGTAACACAACTACACATCGAAAAACATTATTCAGTGTTCCCTCCCGAACATTTTGCTGCATGAGACGAACGTTACCCAAAGTAATTTTGTGACCACCTCAGCGATCGGCAAGTGGATGCCGCAGCCCCTGAACCAAACGGTGCCTGAGGGCAGCGGCGTGCGGCTGACGTGCCACCTGCCCTCCACGCCGCCGGCCCGCCTCGTCTGGCACCGAGACGGTCGCGAGCTGCCGCCTGAGCCGAGGTGAGGGAGTGTGTGGCAGATGCGCTCTGCACTTTGTGCGAGGGTGATGTGGACCCGTACAGGCAGAGTTAGGGACTTGGGTACAAGGGGTGATGTGCACCCGTACAGGAAGAGTTTTGAGGTACAAGAGTTGAAGTGGACACGTACGGGAAGAGTTAGGGACTTGAGGCACAAGAGGTGATGTGGACTTGTCCAACGTGCTTGTAGACTTGTGTAAGGGTCATTGCAGAGTTTTTGGTGCGTGGGGCGCTGTGGATGTTCGGAAATCGTATTGTGGACTTGTGCATGGAGTATTATGGACTTGTTCAAAGGGGTGTTGAGTGTGCAATGGACCTGTGGACTTGTGCAAGGGACGCAGTATTCCTCTGACTTGGGGCGTTTGAACTTGTGCGAAAAGTGTTTCATATGTTTCAATTTGCATGCAAAAGTGTTCCAATGTGCATGGAACACTGTGAGCCTGTCAGAGGAACGCTGTGGATTTGCGCTGCAGATGCGGTGTGAACACAGAGGATGTGAAGTGTAATATTAACTTCCGGTGTACGGCGCAGTGAAATTTGGTGTTAGAGTACAATGTAATTCCATACCAGAGCTCAGGATGAATAAGTACATGGAACGTCACACTTTCTTCGTTTTCGTCCCAGTCCATGTCTGATTTACGTAGTGTTTCCTTCAGGAGGCTGAGGTTAGTTAGGTTCGTCTATCCTTTGTTATGGGAACTGGCGCCCTCAGTGGAGGAGGGAGTACTTTTAGGTTACCTAAGCCTATAGATGACCTCACGGATTTTTATCTTTTGTTCTCGCTTTGCTTTTTCAATTTTCATGTCATCTTCACGGTCTCTTTTTCGTCTTTTCTTTTCTTTTCTTTTCGTCTAAACTTGATGTTTCTATATGCAGAGAATGCTTTTTGGGAACGCACCTAATTCATACACACACGTACATTCCCCGTTTTCTACAGTTCCATGCTAAATAGTCATTTCTCTTTGCTCTCGTGAGATTACCTTTTATCACGCTAGAGAGGGTTAAACTAATAATGTTTCTAATGAAATAATAATAATTCCGATTATTACAGGTATTTTTGGCCTAAGCCCGGAGTGCTGCAGATCCAAGCTGCGAGAGCTGACGATTCTGGACACTACTGGTAAATTCCTGTTGAACTAAATGAAGATTTCGGTAAAAAAATGCCAATGTAAATCATTTTCGAGAAAACTGCTTATGAACTAATATTTTCTTATGCCTAAGTCTCCTTGTGATTCGTTTTCGTGGAAATTTTTGTAAAAATTGATTTCGAAAAGTCTGATCCTAACCCAAAACCAAATTTTCGGGAAATTCGATATCCTGAAGTTTAAGCTTGGGTAATTTTTTTTCATTATACTGACTTGCAAAAACAATTAGATGAACAACTCGCGTGGGTTATAGAATTTTTTATTATATCTTGTATTTCAGTATTAAATAATTTGCAAAATGATGCACTTGACTGTAATCTGGCTCACAACTTCATCAGGAAAAAATGAAGTATTGCACACTAATGCATATGGTAAGAGAAGATTATTCTTTTTCCCAGTTTTGAAAAGGAATTATATTTCCTTCTTCAAGGTCTGTTTCTAAGCTCATTATTATGGCCCTTGCATTTTTTACGACTCAATTTCTGTAAATTCAATTGGTCTGAATTTAGAATGTATTTTTTGCATTTTCAGAGTTTCACATTCACAATGTTAAACGCATTGAAAATTTTGTAAAAATGATTTCCCAACCCAATTTCACGAGCTAAAACCAATCAATATATTTTTTTATGCCAATTATACACGTGAAAAATTATGTTCGGAAAGTAATAACCGTCCTTTGAAGGAAATCAATGTTTAGAAAATCATAGTTGATATGATGTTTGGCTTCGCCATTTGTAGTCATGACAGATTCATCGCCATAATTAGTTGTTTATATTATCAGGCTTCATTTTGTTTAGTTTGATAATTGTAATCTTACAAGCACGGGACGCCTATTCTCCATCTATCACGTATAATGTGCTAGGTGTAATTTAATGCTTAACGATTTCACGAATTACGTTGGTTTCAATTGACTGATTTTGAAAAAAATACATAAAGGCTTGCGCACGCGAGTTTACGGATTACTAATTTATAAATCACTTTCATGTTTGGAAATCATTCAATTTATATTAGAAACACTCATTATAAGCTGGAAATTCAGTTCAAACTTGAATGCTTGAGTGGTTTCTCGTTAATGTTTCTTTTTTATCTGATCAGTATGTTTCGCTACGCTATAATCTGAGAAAAAAATGATGACAAAATGTACAGATCAAGAAAATGAAGCTGAAAATATTGATCTACGTTGGTACTGAAGTAGAGTGCTCAGTTTTGCCCCATGTTAATACTGAAAGCCGAGCTATATTATATGATGTAACGTATGTCCCACAAAAACCCGAACCGAGTATTTATTTGTCCGTATCAGTTATACCCGTAATTGTCCCGTATCAGTAGTACTTGGTAATAACGTATAATTTTGCTTGACATTAAATGCTCATGGTCTTATGATAGTATTAATGAAACGGGAAAATGAATGCTCGGTTCGGGTTTTTGTGGGACAGACTGTATATTAGAGACAACCTAAGTATAAATATATTATTACGTACAACCCTACGAAAAAACCAACAAAGTTATCAGAGTTGCATAAATACGGTATATTTTTTGAATACGGGACCCTAAAAATCTTTAATAACTTTTGAAACAATGAACGGAAAAAATCAAATGTTCGAAAAATCAAATTTTGAACAAAGTTATATTATTTCAATGGTTTTTTAGTCGGAGAACTTTTGCTATAAAAATTCTATTTCTTGGCTTATTTTCATAAAAAATTAGTTCAAGGTTTTACTTAACTTATTCTTGAAGAACATAGTTTAAAAATGAAAAATATCAGCCCAAAAAGTAATTAACAAAGTTCTATAGTCAAAGCCAAATACGTTTGTTTTCTATTGAAAATGTACAAAAACTCATTCCCTCACAGAGTTCATGTCAAGAGCTATCAAAATATGCAATCAAATTAATAGTCATGATCCTCTGTCCTTTAAAATAAATATTCACAGTCAAAACAGCCGCCGGGTAAAAACAGCCGCCGGGTTTTGCCTGTAGCCTCACTATGTAAGGCTGCAATCGTCACGTAGCTACGACATGTAACATAACTTGTTTAACTTACGAATTGAAGAACTATTGTCGCATTTTGTTCCTGTGTGAATTACCTTCATAGCTAAAAGTATTCTTTCTGAAAAACTTTGAAATATTGAAATTTTGTTCAAAATTTGATTTTCCGAACCTTAAAATCACCACAGAGTGTGCTTTTCATAGCTCTATCTATGGTTAAAATATGTGCTTCGAATTACGCAATATCCTGTATAGATGAAAAAGTGTATACTTGTTAAAATGCTGTATAAATAAATACCTTTGCTTCCCAGGTGTACTGGCTACAATAACGTCACGCACGAACTTTCGAAAAGCTCCTCCGGATACCTGAACGTGACAGCAGGGGAACCGTCCCCTGCTGACGGCTTTCAAGCACCTCTACTGACTTCAAACCAGGGTGATATTGAGCCTTTTCAAAGCGATGAGAGTGACAAAAACACATACGACGATCCAGCCACATCGACCAAACACAACCAATCTGAAAGAGCAGCAAATTATACGGAAGTGCTCGCCCCAGATCTTGCCGTGTTAGATTCTTTTCAAGTTAGTGGTGAAGACGACGCCGGTAAAACGAACAAGCCGCAAGGAAGCAACACAGTGAGCCCTTCTCTCGTGGACAGCGGCACTCAGGGAATAAGAGGGAATCACGGAGGTAGTCCTCCGCTAAACGGGACCTTTAGTTCTTTTAAAACTCAACAGGTCTCTACGCAGCAGACGGTTTTTTCGTCGAAATATGTTGTTCAAGACAGAGAGGCACAGCTTTTGCCCGTTGGTACCAGTGAGACCGTACCCATCGGTAACTCCGCAGTTTTGGAATGCATCGCCAACGCCAACAACAAGTACAACGGGCTGCAATGGTCACGAGCTGGTCAGTTGATCCGCATCTTTCAATAAGGGTCAATTACATTGAAACCTTTTCATTATTTCTGTGTTGTAAACATCTGTGTACTGTTTAGTTTATCGAGATACGCGGGTGAATTGGTATTGATGGGGAGTACTTCAGGAATGTATGTTGTCCAGGGAATTATATTTCCTTCTTCAAGGTCTGTTTCTAAGCTCATTATTATCATTACTTCCTTTTTTCCTGTGAGACAGCGTTCTTGCGAAACCTTGAGAACTTCCGTTCACCGAAATGCGCTGAAAAGATTTATTCATCGATGTTGATCTAAAAAATCATGTTTTGGTAATATTCTGGACAACACGTTCAATAGTTAACGGAAGTACGTTCGAAATTCCAAGGTCAGTCGTGAATGGTGTCTCCTCGGAGAAGGTCAAGTCTTGTCATCTCAGTTGGATCACTCGCCCCCATATCATAATAACCTATGAATCAATTTTGAATTCTCGTTAATGACTCAGGAAACTAAGCTCTCATTACCTTTTGTTCAAATTTGCATTGGATTTCCTCCCAGTTTCTCTCTCGAATTCACGTCTGCTTCTCGATGATGGTTTGTGCAAATCTGGCTGTCAGTCCTGGCTGAAAATAAAAATTGTGCATTTGTTGAAGTCTTACTAAGAAAGAATCAAAATTAACAATTCCCAATTACATTTTTTCTTTTATTTAGTAATCTACGAATTACTCTTACTCGACGGCAGCAAAAACGGCTTTTTCCTAGTGCCACTCTGGCCCTGAATTCGTGTCCTCAGTGTAACGTTGCTGTTGAAGTATATTTAATATACGAGTGGAGTAATTGATACAGTTTGGTGGTAACATCTGATCATCTGCATTAAAGATAGATTGAATAGCTTGGAGGCAGCGCTTCAGAATACTTGCTTAAGAATTTAACATGCGACTGTTAACTTCTCCTTTTCATCAAGGGAATTATTTATAATACCTTCTTTCATCAAATTAATTATTTATTTTCTATGATGTACCTGCGTTAAGCGTTCATTTCCAGTTACAAAATTCCCCATTTTCAGACTAACGAAGACACGTGCGATTGTTCCCTACGCTGATAGTTTCTATCTTTCTTTATGAAACTCAGTTCTTTGCTGTGCCGATTCACTGTGTTCTGTTTTGCTGTACTAAAAAGTTCAGGAATGTTTTGCATTAAGAATGTTGGGGCCAACTCATTTAGTTTTAGAAAAATCGAAAATTATTTACGAGCTCTGCTGACTTACACTCGTTAGTTATCGAAACGAACGTGTGAGTCGATGAACTCATAAATCCCCATCGACATATAATTGGCAACCAAAAGCCAATTATTTTTTGGAAACGATTTATGAGTCATTTGATTTATTCTTTCATTTTGTTATCGCCTAATGATTTGACTCCTCTGGTAACCCTCCCATTAGATACATTGACTTTCAGTAATTAGTTCTACTGATGTTTCTCACGACGGACAGGCGCTTTCTAAAGGGTATTTCACAGTTGTTCGGGAATCAGTTCGTCTTTTCTGCTTAGGGGCAATTTTCGTTTTTTGTTATGCCAGCTTCATTGTTCTGACTTCAGTGATAAATTTTAATTTGATTTATGGTCAAAGCTTGATTGACTTACGGTTTAGTTTTTATTTCTGGGTACGGTATTTGATTGTGGAAATAAAACTTAATTTTTTCAATCTTTATCCGCTAAAATTTTTCAATTTTTATCCGCTAAAATGTATTGATTGTTATTATCTTTACATTTCTGACGATAAACAGGGCTTCGATCAGTTCTTGAGATAACATTCCTGTATACTAAAGATGGAAAAAAAATTCAGTTGGTTCTGTAGCTTGGAGATTCTAGTGGAGAAATGAGGATTCAAAATATTTCAATATGTTACAGTATATACAAACTTGTCATATCAAACTGCGATCATGGCATTTTTCAATTTTGATCGATCTTTTCACGTATACTGAATTTGAATAAAATGTTTTTTCGTCAAAAAAACCCTCAGGGGGATATAACTGTTGTATCTATAGGAATTAGCCACCCCAAGGGGGAAATGTGCGAGGGTCCGAGCTACGAGCTGGGTAGGTCTTCGTTTTCTTGAAACAATTTTTTTGTGTGTTATGTTAAGGACCACCTTTTTTTCGATTCACTGCTGTCCTGTTTTTCAGCACCTACTACTTTCTTCTTCAACTTTTATCTTGTTTCATAAGCTTCTTTTCCAACTTCCTGTTTCTTTGCCCCTTCTGCATAGATTCCGCGTTCCCTTATCTCCATAATAAATGGTGCCTTCGTCATTCCGCTCTTTGGAACGCTTTTTTTTAGCGGTTAAGGAGGCTTAAATTAACATCTAATCTAAAATTTTCGTCAAAAAACCGTGACATCTATCAATAAAGGCAAGCTTGCAGGTAAAGCTAATGAATCTATGGGAATTAACCCTCGCACGGAGAAAATGTTAGGTTTTGAGCTGAAGGTAAGGTACGCATTCCTTTTGTTGAAACAGAATAGATTTTTGTTTTGTTACAGGTCATTTTGCCAGGTTCACTGTTTTTCCAGCCCTCATTTGATTATATTCTTCAACTTTTATCTTGTTTCATTAACTTTTTCAACTCTTGTTGTTTCTATGTACAGGGTGTAGTGACACATTGTGCATCGATTCCGAGTTTCATGCTAGATGGTACCCTCCTTCTTCTCTGGAGAATACCTTTGTTGCGGTTAGGGAGGTTATTTTTTCCACCAGTAAATATAAGGCCATAAGTGACAAATGTTGCTCAACAATTTTCGTTAACCCGTCGAAAAAAAATATTCTGAGGCAAGGTTGAATATTATCTCGGCTGTGATTCATTTAGCACTTTTATTTACATTATTTCGGCTGTGATTCATTTAGCACTTTTATTTAATTATCTCGGCTGTGATTCATTTAGCACTTTTATTTACCTTATCTCGGCTGTGATTCATTTAGCACTTTTATTTACATTATCTCGGCTGTGATTCATTTAGCACTTTTATTTACATTATCTCGGCTGTGATTCATTTAGCACTTTTATTTACATTATCTCGGCTGTGATTCATTTAGCACTTTTATTTACATTATCTCGGCTGTGATTCATTTAGCACTTTTATTTACATTATCTCGGCTGTGATTCATTTAGCACTTTTATTTACATTATTTCGGCTGAACAATTGTAGACCAAGTTTTCTTAATTGTTCACCCACTAATTCATCTTCATCGATTTTAAAAATGGTTCTGCTATGTTTATCTTCCTTTCTTTCATGAATATTGGTAAGGTTTGCTTACCCATTATTTCACACCTCGTCCAATCAATTTCCGACAATATTTTTTCAGTGCGTAACTTACCATCTCGTTCTCATCCACGCCAAAGTTATTATAGTTCTTAAGTTTACCAGACCGCTTTAGTGATTTTTCCCTCATTTCTGAATCTGCCGCCATACCGCTGAACCTAATGTCAGAACTTTGGCCAGTACATGAAAAAAAAGGCATCACAAACTAAAAATACCCCATCAATCGTGATCAAACCTCGTAGCTAAGCATTGCTAATGTCTGGCACCGTGTGTTTTAATTGACTTGGTGTCGTTTAACGTTTATCAGCTAGGTTCAAGGCCTCAGGTCTGGCTGGATTAACACTTTGACTGCGACTCGAGCCATATTTGGTCACTGAGGGGATTTTCATTATGAAAACTATGGAATTATAGTTGACTATCTTCTCCATGGAAGATGATTGCCAGTTCAAGGGGTTCTCTTTAGTCGCCTCTGGGCTGAGTGACTTTGACAGCTGTCTCCAAGATCTCCACCTTTTCATCTTTGAAGTTGACCACTGCGTTGGCCATGTAATCATCAGTAACCACAAACCAGGGGTCATAAACTCAATTTTTGAGAAAAAATTAATCAAATATAAATGAAAACACGATTCAGTTATTGTTTGGTATTTTCAATATTGCTTACTTCGGTTGACTTTAAATTAAATACTGAACTTCAGTTTTACCTGCCGCGGTCAAAGTGTTAACTCATTTTCTTATGATAACTGATTTCAGACAACCGTTCGTTGAACGAGAGCCGTGTGGAGAGGCGCGGTCAAGGTTCTCTAGTGTGGAAGAAAGTGACCAAAGATGACGCTGGAGTCTACATCTGCTCGTGGCCATGCGCACCCGACGATAATCACTGTCATGACCACCCCAAGAGTTATGTGAGTTCCTCTTTTTATTAAAGATAATGATCAACGAGTGTACTCGTCACCCGTCGATAACCACTGTCATCACCACCCCAAGAGTAAAGGCATGTTTACACGATCATTGAGTGCGCGCGTGAGCAGTGAAGAGAGGCGCAAGCCCCGCCCACTTGCTCTCGCTTCAGGCTCATTTACTTGCTTAATGACAGTGTGTCTGTAATAACACTGAAAAGCTCTGGCCGGCGCCATGAAAACGAGCATAGTCCGCATTGGCATTGAGCAGTGTATGAGCCTGAAGCGAAAGCAAGTGGGCGGGGCTTGTATCTCTCTTCACTGCTCACGCGCGCACTCAGTGATCATGTAAACAGGCCTTTATGTGAGTTTCTCTATTTTTTATCAAAGATTATGATCAACTAGTGTACCCGTGCCATCAAAAATGATAGCAGATACTGTTGGAAAGATATTAAATAAAATTACATATAAGAACGCAGTGCAATATATTTCGTTTTATATATATATGCATATATATATATATATATATATATATATATTTGCCAAAGGCAAACGTTTTATTTGAGAATTTATTTAATGACAACATTCTTAGTAAAAAAAAATCATCTACCAAAGTTCCTTGGACTCCAGTTTCTCTTATTGCTATTTTAAGGTTATTCCTATTTCTTATTCGACTAATAGCTACATGAGAGAAAACAGGTGATGACAAGTATACTCCAACATTTGAAAAAGACTGTCCATGAAACTTTTCGTTTTTTTTTCGTTCGAGTGGAGTTTCCATGCTTAAGCTTATTTCTCAAAAGGTGATTTACTTTTTTTGTGACAGTAATAAACACCCCGCGGAACTCGGTCTCCACGATACGGAATCGAATATATAAGGCTCTAGATCTTTCTAAAATATTTAAAATTACTTATTATAGTGCACTTGTACAGTAAAAATGAGTATTAATTACAAGTGAGCTGAAACCACGGTAAAGGAAACAAGGTAGGGTCATTTCTATGGGAGAAAATACACCTCCTCTTGTTCGGCTAGCCAATAGTAAGGCTTTATTTCAAACAAACTTTATGACGTCACCAAAACGCCATGTCGTTAGGCCAATAGTGAAGCCAGATTTGGGGGTAGCAGTGCTACCAGATCACGGTAGAGGAAACAAGGTAGGGTCATTTCTATGGGAGAAAATACACCTCCTCTTGTTCGGCTAGCCAATAGTAAGGCTTTATTTCAAACAAACTTTATGACGTCACAAAAACGCCATATCGTTAGGCTAATAGCGGAGACGGATTTGGAGGTAGCAGTGCTACCAGAAGCAATATGAGAGCTGCTATTGGTTCATTGCCATGACGTCAGCAAACCCTCACAGTCGACGAAAAAAAGACTGGTTTGAACCTACCTTGTTTCCTCTACCGTGACTGAAACCAACACCGCCAGTGATAATTTCTTCTGATCTATTCTTATAAGAACGTAAAATAAAATAAAAATAAACACACGACGGCAATTCTTAGTATTAAATTGTGCATGAAAGTTTTGAATTTTTTAACATTACTAAAGATAAGTATAGGCATTCCCTGATCTTTACTTTTCTGGAAGTCTATCATTGGATGTCGAAATAGTGCTGTGGTTCATTCTGTGGTTTATGAGATGTTGACTTAAATGCAAATTTTGGGTTGCCATACAAGTCAGTGCTCGAACAAATTAATGAGGTCGTGAAAGAATATGGTATCAGTGATACTTACGTCTACTTTTTATCCTTAGCTCAAAATGATCTGGTGCTTCCCAATATGATTTCGTCATAACGAAGCAGTGAAGTAGGTCGTTTTTTTCATCATACTGAAGATAAAACGAGCTTTTGCTCATCAGAACCTCAAATTTTTTCGAAGCCTGCTTCTCCGCTCAACATGGAAAGAAACTAGAGACGCTAGAAATAAGTTGTTTTCGTTATCTGACCTAACAGCACTACGAGTTGCTGGTCCAAGAGAAGCCGACGATATTGGAGAGCAGCCTCTTTTCGTCGCTCTCAAACGGCGTGCAAACTACTCTGAATTGTACGGGACGGAACGTGCCAGACCTTCAAGTGTTCTGGTACCGCAACGGTGAACGTATCTGTCATGACGGCACCCATCTCATCAAAGACACATCCACTGCCGACATCGTCACGTCTTCCCTTGAGATATATTACAGCACCTTGAAAGATAAGGTGAGACTGCTCCACTTTTTGAAAGTTTAAGAGTATTTTGAACGTTACAGAGTCTGTTATGAAATTAGGCAAAGTATTAGATGCGTTTTTTTGTGCGAAGGATGTATGGTGCTAATTAATGAAACGAATTGTCGAACGATACGGAGTGATGCATGGGTGAAGAACAGAATGGTACTAGGAGAGATGTGATGACGACCATCAGTACGTTGGAAATGAAATAATTGAAAGATAGAGATGAAAAGTTATATTTGATTTCTTGGATTTGAGGATACATTTTGCACAGTTGGAACTTTTTGACTCCCAGAGGAATATTTGTTCAAGTGAGAAGATTGTGAGGAATGTGGAAAGTCTGCGAGAGAAAACCAGCGCAATCCGCTTTTTGGGCAAGTTAGAAACAGATCCGATGAAAATATTTGAGGAGTGAGAAGGGGCTGCACTTCATCATCCTTGTTTGGATAGTGGTCCACGAATAAGTTATCCACCTAAAAATGAGTAGTCTTGGGACTAAAAGTTGGTGAAATTACACTGAGTTCTTTGTTGGGCTTTTGAGGTTGTAGTGGCAAGTGAAAGTCAGGGCTAGAACTACAAAGAATGCTGGAGATTGAGATATTTATAGAAGATATTGCGTGGTGAACGTTTGTGGAGATAAAAATTGAAGGGGGGTAAAAATACAACGCACGAGGGGGTGAAAAATTTCTTAGGGTAGAAAACACTTCAATGTAGGATTTTAATCCCGATTTCCACAGTGGAAGTTCACTAAAATTTCCATTACTTTACTTCCGTGGTGAAAATCTACGTACATTTTCTCACGCATTACTCTTACGGGAAAAATCCTTTTACAACGTCCATCGTACAATTTTCAGGCCAACAACTGACGTGCAATTTCCCACGCACGGCTTTGATGATGAAAATCTATATTTGTTTTCTCACCATTACTCTGAGTTTAAAACTTCAGTTACAATTCTCCACGTCCTACTTTCAGGGTGAAAGTGAACCTATTATTTTGGCGGACGACTCTCAACGCGAAAATCTTATTTTTATCGCATGACAGGCTGAAAGTTCACATAAAAATTTCCATGCACGATTTGAAATCCATTAGGAACTTTTTCATGGACGATTTTTAAACCCACCTGTAATTTTCCGTGAACGATTTTCCAATACCCTTGGAAATTTCCATGCACAATTTCAAAATCCATGTGTAATTTTCGATGCACGATTTTCAAATCCGCTTGGAATTTTCCATGCACAATTTCGAAAATCCATGTGTAATTTTCCATGCACGATTTTCAAATCCGCTTGGAATTTTCCATGCACAATTTCGAAAATCCATGTGTAATTTTCCATGCACGATTTTCCAATCCGCTTGGAATTTTCCATGCACGAATTCTAAATCCACCTGCAATTTTCCATGTACAATTTTCAGGGAGTGTATCAGTGTTTCTTCGTGACGAAACTCGGCGAGGTGAGCTCGTCCGGATACGTGGACGTGTGTCAGTCCCCAGAAGACTTGGCGCCTCCCCAGAACTTGCAGATCCGCGACGTCACCTCAACGAGCGTTGATCTTCAATTCGACTACGTCGGCGACCGACGCATCGGACACGGCGTTGCGTTCATTGCAATCTACGGAGAAGAGAGTAAGTAGCAATTGTTAACACGACCACTGCGTTAACACGATATATTCAAACGTTAATACGGTATATTGAAGGAATTGCAAGCATTGCTACATAAATTCCTTCGATCAGTGAATATTGTTCGTCTCTCACACCATGAGTAACGAAAAGTTCTCTTCTATTAGGCAAATGATATCAATCGCTGTGCTCATACTTATACTTCCTAATTCAGTGTATCTTAGTGGCAAAGTAGTCAGAACTGCGTACGCGTACTAACTACTTAACGCCAGCATTTTCTATTCAAATGATACTACCATTATAACAACCACTAAACTGCGCATCAGGAAGTAACAGAAATCAGGATGAGGTTGGAGCTGCCACTCGGCAGAAAGTTTCAAACTAAACATTATGGAATATATTCAACAAAAATTGCAGTATATGGAGACTATTTTTTAAAGAAGACCGAAAAGTACTGCGGGGCGTTTGAAGATTAAGACTGCTGACCGTGTTGAACTTGATAGGGAATTCTGCTCAATGAGACGCACCAGAGTTTGGATAGGTTATTTAAGAGGATGACTCGCATTGGTTCTACACTTTTATGTGATCCAAGGTTACCTCACGACAACATGGAGGTTGAGAATCCCTTCTTTCCGTACATGATGTACTTTTTCAAATTAAAAACTCCCTTCATGGTATTTGGAGCCAATACCTAGAATATTATTTCCAACTAGCAGAACCCGTGGAAATTCCACGGACAATGCCATAATTAAGCTAGGTGTACCCAGTCATCATTGCCTTACGAATTCCAACATAACCTATTCTGACCTATCCTATCCCAACATATTCTAACCTATCCTATATCCTAAACGTTCCTGATAATATGTCAAACATAAAAAACCGTGGACCCGTGATAAAATTCCGATAACACTACCTAACCTATCCAAACCTAACAAATATTAGCCTATCCTAACTTAACCTATCCCAACCTAACTTAAGTTTTGAATAAATTACCTTACAAATTCTAACATAACATATTCTAGCCTAACCTAATAAATACTAACTTATCGTATCCTAACCAAAGCTATCCTAAAAATATGATCAACATAAAAAAACGTAGACCCGTGACCCGTGAAAAAATTTCATCAACATTATCTAATTTATGGTAACCTAACCCTTTGCTGCTGCCTCGTCCATATTTTGTCTTCTTTGCCGAAATAAATTTCTCTGAAGCTCTAGGTATTGTGACCGCTGTTCTTCATCCTTATTTTGCTGTCTATGCTATTATAAATTCCTTTGCTCTTCGCGATACTGCGATTGCTGCTCCTCATTCATATTTTGCCTTCTTTGGTGAAATAAGTTTCTCTGCCGCTCAAAGTACCAAGATTGCTGCTCCTCGTCCATATTTCCACGCATGATTTGCTTTCTTCGGCTGTCTCGCTGAAGGTACTTTTCATGTTGTACATCGTTCATTGCAGCTCGCCTCACTTGCTGGCGTTGCCTGTCTCTCTTAATTATGGATTTTCTGCTGTAGTTCATTCCTTTTTCTCTGCCGGTAAAGTCTCATTCTATCGCGAGCAGCTTTCAATTTTCGCTCTATTGTTTGGTTCTCAGGCTCAATTATCACTTAAACATGAAGAAAAGACGCTGATCCTATCGAGACTTATGACAGATTTGTAGGTACGATACGGTCTACTGATTAAATAGATTTCTTAACAATTAAGAGAAATTATATAAATTGTGAATAAAAAAATTGCATGTGCAGGCGATCTTTTAATTTAACACTCAGGAATTGGATAACCATGATACCTCAAACTCGGACGAAAGCGTAACGGACGGACTAACTAGGTAACTAACTAAGGAAGAAACAAGCAGTATATTATATAGATGAGGCTATTCTATATAGATGAACTTAACAGGGAATTCTGCTCAATGAGACGCACCAGAGTTCTGGCGCCTGGACCTAGCTTACTCTGCAAGAGCTCTAGCGTCAAATGTTGTGCACTTCCTATTGCTATGCTGGGTAATATTTGTTTGTTCGTTTTATCAAGTGGAGGTTCTCATTTGCAGAAGATACCGATGGGGTTCCGGCAGGCGAATGCGAAGAAGACGTATTTTCCTCAGACCGAGACAGGCAGCAGCTCTACATGCAACAAGTGGCCACCCAAACCAACTTCTCCATCGACAATCTCCAGCCCTACACGAGATACACGTTCTTCGTGCGCTCTGTGTTCTACGATAGCTCCGAAAATGCTGTCTTGAACAATAGCGACTTCTTCAAGGAACCTAACAACTACCTCAGCGAACCCAGCGATGTCCAGACGGTCCGCACTCGTGCTGATAGTAAGGAATTGCTTCAAGATATACTCTCTGAAAATTGAAGTAACGTTTAACTTTAGTTTAGAAATTTGGGGCTCATTTTAAGGTTCTAGTTCCTAGTCGTAGCAATTGTTGTATTTCAATATAAATGTTTGAGATTAAACACGCTCAGTTTCGGCGCTGCTGGAGGAAGTTGCGCACTGGAAATTTATTGACGTTTTTATCAGATCCGTAATTATGCGAGTCCCAACTCTCTTTCTTTCCTTTCATCCCTTTTACGTAGTTTTTTACCTATCGGACGAGAAGATTACAAATCTAAGCTTTGTTTTGTTTATAGAAATTTATATATCTCTCTGTAACTTGAAAAACTGAGCTTTTGATTATAAAAATTCTCTGAAGAGCTGTTAACGTAATGTTCTCCAGTTACTCAGTGATAGTTTTGGTTTTGCTAAGTACAAATAGGAGAAACTGAAAAGATTTACTCACTGAAAATATCCTTGACACCGAATAGTCATACTTAGTCTCGGTTTACTAGCCCCTTTACGCTCGTTAAACAGTGCGGAGATGTTCAAAATATAATCCAACAAATTGAAGTAAAGAAAGAATACAGCATGAGCTCTCTCTATTGTTCTAATTAAATAATACCGTGAGTGATTAGATTTTAAAAGCTCTTGCAAGAGCGAGTACTTTATAGCACTTCGGCCATTGTCTACGCATACAGAATAGTCAGTGTATCGTCACCCGCGCAACTTGTACTAACCAATCAATACAAACGATTCATACATAGTTCTAATAATCGGTCGACCACATATCACTGAGCGCAGTGTGCAAGGTAGAAAGACTTTACTCGGGATGAATTGATAACTTAAAACGTTCGCCTCATTTCTGAATTAGACACTCTTGCACCTTGTGCAGGAATGGGGAGTATTTTTCGCTGTTTCAAAGTACGTGGAATTTGTATTGTACTATTCGTGTATCGAATTTGATGGGCAATGTATGCAATGACAATCATTACTCCCATATTGTGTGGAAGTTTCATTGTTCGTAAATTGTGAGAAAATTTTAGCATTAGCCAGTGATGGTATTCGATGCTGGTTACGGTTGTGAGCCGTGACCTATATATTATTAGAGTGATAAACCATTTCAAGATGTATTAAAAGCCTATCTCATTAATTTTTTGAGTTGAAGTGCATTTTAAGTTAAAATTACAGAAATATCAATTAAACAGTAAAATGATGAGCTGTATAACTGGTTCTTTATGTATGGGCACGACTGTACTGGCGATCTTTCCAAAAAGTACTTACGCCTTCAATATTGCCCAATGACAGCTTTAATATTATGTTCGTAATATAAGACCCAAGCTTCACAGAATTGGTATGGAACAAAGAAATAACGTACAGTTCTCTGCATGAACTTCCTTATTTTCGCATCAAGGGAAAAACAAGTCTTTCCATGTTGATGGACGAAGAAAACTTGGTTAGATATGCGACCCTAGCGACAAATAGCAGACTGTATTAATTTGATTACGTCAGAGTTCGATATTGGTTTAGCTGGGCTGATGTCTCGTCAAATCTCGTAAGTATTAGTGAAATTATTGCGCGTCGTATTCTTTTGTCTATTGTACTCTCACCCTAAATTGGCATTGTATTATTGTATGTGCAATTTGAACACCTTCGCGGGGATAGAAATGGGACTGTCATTGCTTCTCTCACTCTAGCCCCTGATTTGCTATAATTTCTGCAATAATTCAATTCAGCTGTGCTTTATTTTTCGATGCATTTACTAACATTCCAATAACATGCCTCTCATACGGTTTACCTTACTCTAGCCAATTTTATTTTGCTTTTTCATCATTCAATCGATGTTTTCAGCACTATTTTGGTCGACTGTTTCGTAACGCATTTCAAGTTTACACAAGATACCCTTCAAGAGCTTAGGATAAGCAATATGTTTAGGTTTGAATATCAGCAATATGTTTAGGTTTTGCTATGGGAACTGACGCCTCCAGGAAGGACACTGTTAGTTACTTCAGTTTAAGAAGGTTTTCGAGACTTTTACATTACGTACTCAGTTTATTTTTCCGATATTTTAAGCATTCCTCGCACTCTATTTCCTTTTTTCTTCTTCATCCCTATCTAACTGTTTTTATATTCTCGGTATCCCGTGTGGGAGTACACATCGAGTATAGATTCTCCGTTTTCTACTATCCACACGTGATGGTTCCATTTTTTCGTTTTTTTTAGGACACATTTGTTGGGACCGTGGGGAGTCTTAAACTATCATGTGACATCTTCCGTAAGGTTATTCAATTGATGCTTCTGTTTTTCAATACGTTTGCTATGATAGTGTTCAATGAAGATTTTTCTTATCGGCTTTATCGTCATTTCTGCTCGCCAGTTCCAAAGCACATTCCGAAGCTGCACATAGAAAAGATGTCGACTTCGTCAGTGCAAGTGAAGTGGACGAAACTGACGGTGGCGCAGGCGTCGGGTGAAGTTATGGAGCAACGCATCCAATGGCGCAGAACAAATGACATCAGACTCACTGGGGTCGAAACGCTCGGACCTGATGTTGAAGCGTTCAACATCACCGGTTAGTTGCCACTTCGTTAATGGGAG
Organism: Morinoia aosen; assembly: GCA_030386875.1. NCBI lineage: Eukaryota > Metazoa > Arthropoda > Malacostraca > Amphipoda > Talitridae > Morinoia > Morinoia aosen. The sequence continues at coordinate 19,686,537 of CM059557.1, read as the reverse complement.
GCACAGTCAGCTGTTGGCATTCTTACAGTGATTTGTATAGAATCATGCTAGGTTTATTTTAGAATACCTGAACGAGGCGAATTTTCTCTTGCTATTGTTATTGAAACTTTGATACGCAATTTGCATTGTCGTTGATTCAACACTTAAGCTTTATCTTTGGATTTAACTGTCGCATTCTGCCTGCATCCTGTTTTGACCTGTACAAAATAGTTGAGGGCCTTTGTAAAGGATTTTGTATGGTATAATAAGAACATTGTACTCAGCATACAGTACAATGCGCGCCGGTGAAAATGGCATTCTCAAAAATATTTCTAGTTCTTAAAAATAAATGTAGTTCTCATAGCAGCGAAAACTGTGAAATGTATAGCATGAACCAGTATGCGTTGCAGGTTGAAGTATATGAATTACACAAAAACAGGGAATTGCAGTCATTATGTAGCGTTCAAATATCGAATTTACGCCGTGGAAGTAGGACGGTCAACTAAAGTAAGCTAACAACAAAGTATGTACCTGCACTTTGATGTATTTGCTTCGAAAACGTTGAATTCTTGAGGACACATAAAATAAAATTTCAATAAACACCGTTTGACGTATTGATACATTTTCTCGCAGTTAGCCTGATGAACGTTACTCTTTTCGCGCCGTTAGCCGGTAAGTTTATTCCTATTGCAATATTACAAGATAAAATACAAGCGTAGCCGTGATGCAATTTTGTATTTTTCTTCAAGGTTTGATCCCTGAGGCGGAGTACGAAGTTATAGTGGAGGCGCGGACGGTGGAGTACCCCGTGAAGGAGTGGAACTGGACCAAAGTGCTCATGGTCATGGACGAGGAGAGGGCGCTCCACCTCGCCGTCGTCGCGGAGCAGCCAGCGTATATGATGGTCAGAAGTGACTTCTCACGTTCTTCTGGTTGACATATCATTAGCGACTTGATCACTTTTATGTTTTAATGATGCTTTTACATTATGGTCAGACATGACATCTTATGTGCTTCTCGTGTCGTTTTTGACATCTGCGATTTAATCGCTTGTATGTGACATGATATCTAACATTCTTGTTGTGTCATATTTGCTCAAGTAGATTTGCATCAGCGACTCATCGTTCCCTCAAGTCCAAGCTAAATGCAGTCACGCCTCATCTTACGACAGACTCAACTAACCAGTAATCCAAGCTTCGAAATACTTTTGCGTTAAATTTGCGTCTCTGAATACGGAAGAAAATTCAAGTTACGAGACATCAAATCTTAAAAATTCAAATAATGCGCGCTCGGCTTCGCAGCTGCCCAAATCCCCCGAAACTTAAATAGTCTTGTAAAATACTGTATTTTGTTTTGAAATTTGCGCGATAGAGTAAATGTTAAGTGATTTGCATGTCTTATTCATTTTAATTGTTTGATAAATAATTTTCTTTTACCTTTAACACATATTTCATCCAAAGTTGTATATTTGATGATTTTTAGAGGGTTTAGTAGGTAATATTAGAGGCTTTGGAACGAATCAGGCCTTTTTCATGTAAAATGCGACTCTACTTACGAAAAAATCACTTTACGAAACCACTTCTGGAACGAATTAATTTCGTAAGGTAAGATATGACTGTGTTACATTCCTCTTTCCTCTCTTTGGAGCGCCTTTGCGGTTAGGGAGGCTTAAACTAACATTTTATCTAATCTAACCATCTAATCTAGTCAAGCTGTCAAACTTCACTCCTCTGATTGTTGATACGTATGTCCCCACTCTGATATACATCACGGTGGTCATGCTTGTGTCCCCACTCTGATATACATCACGGTGGTCATGCTTGTGTCCCCACTCTGATATACATCACGGTGGTCATGCTTGTGTCCCCACTCTGATATACATCACGGTGGTCATGCTTGTGTCCCCACTCTGATATACATCACGGTGGTCATGCTTGTGTCCCCACTCTGATATACATCACGGTGGTCATGCTTGTGTCCCCACTCAGATATACATCACCGGTGGTCATGCTTGTGTCCCCACTCTGATATACATCACGGTGGTCATGCTTGTGTCCCCGCTCAGATATACATCACGGTGGTCATGCTTGTGTCCCCACTCAGATATACATCACGGTGGTCATGCTTGTATCCCCACTCAGATATACATCACGGTGGTCATGCTTGTGTCCCCACTAAGATATACATCACGGTGGTCATGCTTGTGTCCCCACTAAGATATACATCACGGTGGTCATGCTTGTGTCCCCACTCAGATATACATCACGGTGGTCATGCTTGTGTCCCCACTCAGATATACATCACGGTGGTCATGCTTGTGTCCCAACTCAGATATACATCACGGTGGTCATGCTTGTGTCCCAACTCAGATATACATCACGGTGGTCATGCTTATGTCCCAACTCAGATATACATCACGGTGGTCATGCTTGTGTCCCCACTCAGATATACATCACGGTGGTCATGCTTGTGTCCCCACTCAGATATACATCACGGTGGTCATGCTTGTGTCCCCACTCAGATATACATCACGGTGGTCATGCTTGTGTCCCCACTCAGATATAGATCACGGTGGTCATGCTTGCGTCCCCACTCAGATATACATCACGGTTGTCATGCTTGTGTCCTCACTCAGATATACATCACGGTGGTCATGCTTGGGTCCCCACTCAGATATACATCACGGTGGTCATGCTTGTGTCCCAACTCAGATATACATCATGGTGGTCATGCTTGTGTCCCCACTCAGATATACATCACGGTGGCCATGCTTGTGTTCCCACTCAGATATACATCACGGTGGTCATGCTTTTGTCCCAACTCAGATATACATCACGGTGGTCATGCTTGTGTCCCCACTCAGATATACATCACGGTGGTCATGCTTGTGTCCCCACTCAGATATACATCACGGTGGTCATGCTTGTGTCCCCACTCAGATATACATCACGGTGGTCATGCTTGTGTCCCCACTCAGATATACGTCACGGTGGTCATGCGTGCGTCCCCACTCAGATATACATCACGGTTGTCATGCTTGTGTCCCCACTCAGATATACATCACGGTGGTCATGCTTGGGTCCCCACTCAGATATACATCACGGTGGTCATGCTTGTGTCCCAACTCAGATATACATCATGGTGGTCATGTTTGTGTCCCCACTCAGATATACATCACGGTGGCCATGCTTGTGTCCCAACTCAGATATACATCACCGGTGGTCATGCTTGTGTCCCCACTCAGATATACATCACGGTGGTCATGCTTGTGTCCCCACTCAGATATACATCACCGGTGGTCATGCTTGTGTCCCCACTCAGATATACATCACCGGTGGTCATGCTTGTGTCCCCACTCAGATATACATCACGGTGGTCATGCTTGTGTCCCCACTCAGATATACATCACGGTGGTCATGCTTGTGTCCCCACTCAGATACACATCACGGTGGTCATGCTTGTGTCCCCACTCAGATATACATCACGGTGGCCCCAGGACTATACGTGCACGTCCAGCGCTACCTGGTCGACATCCGCTGTTCAGAGCGCAACCAAATCAAGGACATGCTTCCGGCTTCGTCTCCACGGTTCACCGTTTTCAAACTCGGTACGATTCAGTAATTTTTTTGCGGCATGAAAACGAGTTGTCAGAAAAAATGTGCTCATTTTTTGACTGGCAATCATTCGTGCTTTTATTTTCGTGTTATGTATAACTACGTTTTTTTCATGACACTTTCATGTTTGCATTTCATATTTGATTCTTAAATTCAACTCGTTGAAATTTTATTGATGTCATTAAACATCTACGTACAAAAAAAGTAAGCGCCGCGTTGTCAAAGAATGAGTGAGTTCATTTTTCTGGGACATCCTGCAGTTGATGTATTATATTACTCAGCGTATGAAGGTATTTACGCATGCATCTATAGAGATGCTTGTAATGTCCTCATAAGTACATGCCTATGCAGCGCTGTCCAGAATTTTGAAACGATCACATTTGTATTAAGTTGTGGAATACGTAAGAGAACACTGCTTTTATAATATCTCGGCGTACTTGCTGTACAAATCTCTTGGGTGGTCAGAATTCTAAGGAACCTAATTTCGCAGGTGAGGCAGAGTGCTGTAACGTCACTGCCGAGGTGTCTGGCTTCAGTGCAGACCTGGACGACTTCAAGGCCAGAAAGTCGCTGTGTGCCTCAAAGCCCACAATTTTACGCCCTTCCAATGTTACTTGCATCGACAACATCCGGGTAAGAATTTGCACAATAAATACGACGTTTTAATTAAGATTCGATAGTGTACCCGCATCGTTAAAACTGAAAGCATCAATCAGAGCATCAATCTACAACTCTGAAGGCGTGGGACTGCATGGAATAGTCGCCGAAGCTCCAATAAACCGGAAACAACAGCAACAAAACTTCAGGCGTAATTTTATAGGTGACGCTAAAATTTATCCCTGAAAACTATTTTGACATGAACAACAAATGTGCTCCAGGCCACCATTGATCCTAGCGAGCACGAGCACGAGTTAACACTTTGTCTGCGACGTGAGCCGTATTTGGTCACTGAAAAAATTTTCATTTTGCTGAGTGGTCACGAGCTCAATTTTTAAAATACTCAATCAAAATTAAATGAAAACACGATCCAGTTAATGTTTGGCATTTTCAACATTGCTAACCAAATTGACTTTAAATTTGAATTGAAAGATCAACTTCAGTTTCACCTGCCGCGGTCAAAATGTTAAGTAATTGAATCGTGTATCTGGGCTACGGACCTAATACTATGATGTTCTTCAAGTGTGACATATTACGAGATATTTCTCTTCTTACAATGCAAATTGTGTCGGTTTTACGCTGTTAGTATCGTCAGTCTTTGGAAGATAACTTATAGGTGCACGCGACTACATTATTAGGGTTTATAAATAATCTGAGTTTCCAGTGTTCATGAGAGGAATATCTTCCAATCCTTATGAAAAAAGTTGTGTTTGTTTGTCCATGTTGACACAGTACAGTTCTTCATCTTTTCTGTGTTATGTTTGTTGCTCAAGTCTATCTTACTTGTGGCAGTTCTTTCTGACCTATGCCTCATTAATGCTTGGGTAGTTGGATGGTTGATTTTGTTTCAATGCATGTATGGTAAAAATCTAATCAAGATTTATTTTTTCCATCAAAGTTAAATTTACAATGTCTGCCTTAAAAGGTAAAGATTGGTATTTACACCTCATATTTAAAAAATATCGAGGTATACGTGAAAACACTTGATTGTTTATGTTTATAGTTTAATATTTGTCGATTAATGTCAGTTTTCCGAATTCAGGGAGGCAGCCTAAAGCATAAGTTTTTTTTCGCTGGTTCATACTTTTGCTTTTAGGTTTTCTCTATTATGTTTCCACTTGCTTGCCCCTCGGGAGGGATACAACTATTGTTTCTATTGGAATTAGCATTCCCAGGGGGAAAATGTGTGGGGGCTCGAGCTGAGAGTTATGTAGGGCTTCTGTTTGTTGAAATAGTGTTTTTTGTTATGCTAAGGACCACCTTTTTCGGTTCACTGCTGTCCTGTTTTCCAGCACCTACTACCTTCTTCTTAAACTTTTATCTTGTCTCGTCAACTTTTTTTCTCAACTAATGTTTCTATGCCCTATCCGCATAGATTCCGCGTTGCCTCATCTCCATACTAAATGGTGCATTCCTCCTTCCTCTCCTCGACACAATTTTTTTAGCGGTTAGGGAGGCTTAAACTAGCATATAATCTAATTTCCACTTGCATGTAAATCTATACAGGGTTTGAGTGCTATTTGAGGATATTTCCAGCATGTTAAATAAACAACTATATAATAGCAAAAAATGTATGTATTCGAATCAAATTTATAGAAACATTCTTGATGACACTTCAACAAATTATTCTATGAAATCACATTTGGCTTCGAAGACTGCTTTTATTCGGGTCCGAAACCGCTTACAAGCTGAAATTAAGTGGTCCTTCAGTTAAGCTGCGGTAATATATGAAGGTGGCGATTAACCTCCCTTTCAACATTCCCCTCGTAACAGTTTATTCATAGGATTTTACCCTTTCGGTACTGACAACTACTCCAGTGCCAAGTTGGCTAGTGCTTCCAGTTTAGGGCATCTAACTTAATTTTAAAATAATTTAACTAGTGAGGGAATTTTTTGGAGGTAACAACAAAATTAGGGAAATTACACGCATTCATGAAAATAGTTTTTAAACATGCCGAGAAGCCTGCACGCGTAAATTACCATAGCTTACCTCTTAGTTTATGCCACAGGGTCCGTGCAACACATTTAATAACCTCTCTATTTAACTTGACCAAGTTTGTTTTTTCAACTTCGTTTATTTTTGATAAATTCGAGCAAAAACTTATCAATAAGTTCTCCTTAAATACAAAAACTTTATTATCAACGTCGAAAATTTCTGTCGCCAAGTATAGAGCTTCAAAGATTCAAAAATATTTAAAATTAAAATAGAGAATTAGGCACTTGCTTAAGCTAAAAGCACCCACATTAGGGCAATTTCACTCGAAGTTTTTACCCAAACCGTTCGAATTATCTTACCGAAAGGGTTAAATACGGCGAGTACCGTGGCCACATGTTAGAGGTGACATGATCGTAAAAACTCTCAGGTAACCAGTCTTGGGGTTCTATTGCCTTGTGAGATGGTCCTGAGTCTTGCTGAAAGACGAATGACCTTATATTGGATACTCTTTTTTATCCAGGTTTTTATCAACCCTTACTAGAAAGCCAATGCATCCAATAACATGAATACTAAGACCCTGTGGAAAAATGTAAGGTGGACATGACCTTTACTACTATAACTTCTAAAACCATCACAGTAGTCAGAAATGTGCTATGCATCGCCCTGGGTTTTCCGAAGGATCTGTTTATGTTAATTGTCTGTTTATTTTTGAAACAGGCACACCTGTCTGTGGATTTTCTGATCTTGGTCGAAGATATTTCGTCAAAAGAATAAAGCATGCTCTGTTCGTTTTTTTTTTTTTTTGCTTTGTTAAGCTACCATTTGGAACGCCTGATATTATTTTCCTGTGTGAAACATTTTTCTTGCGAATTGTGACGAAATTCTTCTTGAACAGCTTCGAACATTTTATTGCATTCTTATCTGTGCCTTGAAGTTCTCTCATTTCGTTGCGCATGCTTGGACATTCCACCAAGAATGCTGCTGCACCAGAATCCAAGTCGCCAGAATATAGTTTTTGTTTTATTTTACAGATTAAATGGCTGAGCGGAACAGAGATAGACGTGTCCTGGCGAGTGCTGGTGTACTTGGACCCTCGCCAATACTTCGCTGTGACGGTGGAGCGCCTCGGACCTATACATCCTGATCAGGTAGCTGGAAAGTTCTAAGTTAGATCTCAGGAAAGCTTCGGTTTGGGTTCCACGAAAAGACTTAGTCTGGGTACCAAAAAATGTTCAGCTCGGGCACAAGGAAAAGCTCCAGTTTAGGTACCAGGAAAGCTCTAATGTAGGTACCACGCAACGCTTCAGTGTAAGTGCCAAGAAAAGCAATAGTCTATTCGTCAGGAACAGTGCTAGTACACTTACTGTCAAAATACCAGGTTTGAGCAAGTTTGGGTGCGAGGGACACTACCAGTTTGAGTATCAAGAACCGCATCAGTTGAAGTACTACTGCAGTGTTCCACGGATTTCCAAACTATTGTTTTACGAGTGTTTCATTTTTGAATATGGCTTATAAATCCTGTGGTTTGTTCATTTAGATTACACTAGTCTTTTTTTGTTTTATATAAAAACCTTCATATTTTGTGTTTTGTCGGCTTTAATTACACATGTCGCATCACTACGTCTGCAGTTTGTTTTGAAGTTTCTAGTTACTCAGCAGTAAGAATATGATAATTTTTGTATTGTTGTTCATTCCTTGCTCACATGGGACAGAATAGAATATGGCAACAAAACGAGCCGAGTTACCCATGCCCTGGTTTAGTTTTCTACCGTTAGAGACTAATCACACAAAGGCACCAGATAAGAAAAGAGATCACCAACAATGGCATTTACAGTCACGATTTTTTAAACAAAATCACGTGACCATTTGTTTACCGCAATAGCTCGGGTGTTTCAGAGACAAATGGTCCCATGATTTGGAAGATTTTTTCAACTATCAGGGATTATAAAGCGGTTACATACTCTTCTTTTCGGGCACTGTTGCGGTACTATCCAATGAGGCACTTCCAATGTTATCGCAAAAACGTCACGTAAGCGAACGAGGTATCTGATAATGCTTCTAGAGAGCGGATCTAATTTTTTCTTCACGTGGCTTTGTAATACGGTTAAATCCCGTAGTTTAGAGTTCTGGGGCTTATATGCTGTTTTCACCGCCTGTTTTTACCTGCAGAGTCAAACAAAATCAAATTTGCGATGTTTGCAATGAGGTAGCCTTAAGCCTGCATCTCCTATCTACTTCCGGTCGGTTAAGAGACATCTATTAGAATCGAAGTTATTTCATTGTACATTTGAATTGATTGCATGTAGCTTGTAAATAATTATTTAACATTTCCTACTAAAGTTGAATACTATTTTAAACTAACTTTCCAGTAGCTGTGATTACTCTCTTCGAGCAACATCCGTGATACAAAATTCTAAATCAGAAGAATTTTCAATAAAATTTACAATTTTAAACAATTTAAACAATTTTAAACAATTTAAACAATTTATTTACCACAGGAGATACAGAGGTAGAATGTTTCTTAAGTCTAGTACAATGGACAAGTTTGAATATAGCTACCTGTGGGCCCGAATAAGTTCAGCGACTTCTAGGGCATCCTACCATCACGCTATTCTAGGGTGTACAAAAGTTTAACCTAGTTCACTTAACCTAGTTTCGCATTAGACTGATCATTGAGATAATTAACTCGATATTTTACAAGTCGGCTATATTTAACAGTATGTTCGATAAAACGATTCAAGAGCAGAGAGAAGATTGGTTATGGTACACAAGGCAAGTTACATTATGACATTATCATTAGTTACATGTAGGAGGCAAGATTTCGACACGGTGATCTTACACTACTAGTATTCTGATAGGAAGTGAGACTCAAGATGTCTTTTGAATACTTTGTACGAATTACATTCACGGATCTCTGCAGGTATAGAGTTCCAAGTTTTGGTTCCAACGAAGAGAATACTGTGTTGCGACCTGGCCTTTGAATAATAAGGAAGCATGAATTTACTTCTATTTCGGGTTAAATGGTCGTGATGACCAGTTTGCGCAGTCAATAATTGTCTTAGGCTATTGTCGCCATCATTTCTTAATGTTTTGTAAATGAAATTACAGATGGAGATTTTGTAGAGATCCGAAAGTTTAAGTATTTGTAAATTTTTGAAAGAATCATTTGTGTGAGCATTATATTTTAGGTTCTTTACCGCTCTGACAGCCCTTTTCTGCAGAGTAAAAATTTTGTTGGTTTTATTTTTATCAGTTCCGTGCCATGCTTCTATTCCGTATTGCAAGTATGGGGAAATGAGCGTACGGTAGAGCATTTGTAAAGCTGTTTCAGGCAGAAAATTTTTAACTTTATTTAGGATTCCGATGGATTTTGATAATTTAGAACTAATATGAGTGATGTGCTCTTTGAAGGTCAGATGTTTATCTATTATGATGCCCAGAAACTTACATGAGTTGGTTTCTTCGATTTCACCTTCGCCAATTTTAATGCATGGGAGAGATACATCTTTCTTGTATGAGAAAGTAATATAATTTGTTTTATCGATATTTAGGCTTATTTTATTAGCTTTGAGCCACGATGAAACCTTGTGAAGTTCAGTATTTATACTCTCCACAATCATAGCAGGATTTTGGTTCGGAAGGACCGCAGAAAGCGTACTGTCATCGGCAAAAAGTATGAATTTGAAGAATGATGTAGATTTTACAATATCATTGATAAAAATCAGAAACAAGAGAGGCCCGAGAACAGATCCTTGTGGAACTCCATGGCTAATTGTCTGTGGGTCTGATTTTGCGTCGTCAATGACAACGTATTGCTTCCGATTTGTTAGGTATGATCTGAACCAATCATGGGCAATCCCTCGAATGCCATAACAGTGTAGTTTCGATAATAGTATTTTATGGTCCACACAATCAAATGCTTTTCGGAAGTCAAGAAATACAGAGAAGACAGGCTTTCCTTCATCTATATTAGAATAGAGGAATTGTAAATGATTTAATATAGCCTGTGTTGTTGATTTTTTAGAGCGAAAACCGTATTGTTTATCGTAAAGAAATGATTTTTGTTCAAAATAAGAGTACACTTTTTTATACACAATCTTTTCGAATACTTTGCTAATAATTGGTAGAATGGAGATAGGTCGATAATTGTTTACACAGGTTTTTTCACCACTTTTAAAGATAGGGGTTACTCTAGCAACTTTGAGGGAGTTCGGGAAAGTGCCTAGTAAGAGAGACTGGTTAATAATATTTGATATCAGTGGGGCTACATTGTCAGCAATAACTTTAAGTACTTTAGTCGGAAACGTTTGTAACCCACTCGATTTATTTTTCATGTTGTTTATGCACGTAATTACATCGGAGGAGTTTGTAGGCGTAAAGAAAAAGGAGTTGGGTTCTCGAATATGATCCATAAATTCCAGGTGATCAGTAGGTTCACTTGGAATACCATCAGCTATTGTTTTCCCTACGTTTACGAAGAAGTTGTTAAAGAGATTAGCAATTTCTTTCTTCTCATGATATTTTACATTATCTTGAACAACATATTCAATTTTCTTTTTATCGGCATTATTCGGTTTACAGCAGGAGTTAAGGAGATGCCAAATCTTTTTAACGTCAGTTTTGAATTGAGTAAACTTGAGCGTAAAGTAGTTCTTTTTTGATGTTCTTATCTGGTTTGTTACATAGTTTCTAAATCGGTTATATGTTTCTCTAGATATTCGTCCTTCGCAAAGGAGGGCTAGGTACGCTTGACGTTTCTTTATATTTATCACGATGTCTCTGGTAATCCAGGGCTTATGTTTATTTTTCGGGGTAACTGTACGAGTTACAATTGGGCAACACTGATTGTATGCGGTCATTATAGTTTCAGTCAACTTTACTACTGCTTCATCAATGCTCGTAGTATTATTGTTTTGTTGAGAGATGTGCAATGTAGGCATTGATTCTTCTAGAACGGTGCGCATTTCTTCAATATTTGATTCGTTTATTTTACGATATGAGTAAGTTTCAGCCCGTGCCTTGGTGCAAGCAATATAGACATTTTTCTTAATAAGAAAAACTGGGAAGTGATCTGATAAGTCAGAAGTAATTATTCCAGCAAGAAAATCACTAGGGTCTGTCATAAAGATATTGTCAAGCAGCGTAGCACACTCTGAGGTTATTCGTGTAGGCTTTGTAATGATCGGAAGGAAGGATTGAGACTGAAAGGTAGTTAGGAAATTAGAGATTGGTTCATGGCTTTCATGTTTCAGTAGATCATAATTGAAGTCACCGCATATTATTATGTCATTGTATAAGGGCCTGTTGAACTGAGAAATAATACGATTCAATTCATTCAGGAAGGATATAGGACAGGCTGTAGGAGGCCTATACACCGTTCCAAGCACAATGCGTTTACCATCTCTAAAAAGTTCTACGAAGAGTGATTCTATATGATCCTGATTCATGGTTGCACTTGCTATGGTTCTCGAGTCTATGTGGTTAGATATATATGTGCTGATGCCTCCGCCCCGCTGGTTTTTTCTTAGCGAATGGTAACTATGATAATTTTCAAATCGAATCATGTCTTTAGTCGAGTCATCTAGCCAGCTTTCGGTGAAGCTAATCACGTCTAGGTTATATTTAAGTTCAGTAATAGTACATTGTATCTCTTCCAATTTTGGATAGAGTGACCTACAGTTCCAACACAGGAGTGAGAAATCTCGGTCAGTTATTCGTATAGTTTCGTTGAATTCTGATATATTAGTATACCTACACTCTTGAGAGTCGTTTAGGTTTGGATATATTCTGTTCAAATGATTGAAATCTGGATCGATTTCCTCAAATATTACAGGGTAATCAGTCATTTAAAATAAGTAAAAGTAAGAATTAGGTACTATAGAGCTTAAGACGAAATACAGAGTCAAGCTTAAAGGGATATTTCAGTCTAAAAAGTAGCTTATTAAGTAAGAGAGAATAGAGTAAAAAAGAAAAATCTAGCGCGATTTCGTGAGTACACACAAACTCAGTCCATGAGCGAGTGATAATGGAGTTCAATATCACAACATTGGTGCAAACAGATTGCTAAGGGCGTTTTCGCAAGTTCACATACAACAGGTAATAAATTTCTAAAGATTATGACGACAATGATACAATCAGCTAATATGGTTTACGCGTAATAATAACTGTAGTGGTAAATAGAGAAGAATTCACAGTAACATTGGTTGGTGAAAAATTACTAATTGCGATGTTACAAAATGTGACACACAGTTGTCATAGATGTTTACACACACATCTATTATTTATTTGTTATAATATTGGAGTTCGATATCACTACATTGGTGCAAACAGATTGCTGAGGGCGTTTTCATAAGTTCACATACAAGAGGGAATAAGTTTTAAAGATTATAATGACAATGATACAATCAGCTAATATGGTTTACGCGTAATAATAACTGTAGTGGTAAATAAGGAAGAATTCACAGTAGTATTGGTAAGTGAAAAATTGCTGATAGATTATAATGACAATGATATAATCAGATTATAAGAAGATTACAACGACAATGATATAATCAGCTAATATGGTTGTACGATGGCAGTGGAGGGCAGAAGCGATTATCAGATTATAAGAAGATTACAACGACAATGATATAATCAGCTAATATGGTTTACGCGTAATAATACTTAAGTGGTTAAGAAGAGAAAAAATTCACAGTAACATTGGGAGGTAAAAAATTGCTGATTGCGTTGTTTCAAAAGTTCACACACAGCTGTCATAAATGTTTACTCGTACAAGCACATCTGTTATACACTTGTATAGATTCAGGTTGAACGAGCATCAAGTTGAGGTTTACTGACATGATACCTAATTGAGGTTAAATTAATACGAAATTGACATATTTAGGGGATGAAAATGAAATTGACTAATTTAGGGGATCACCTAGTCTAGGGAATTTAGGGGATCACCTAATGACAATGATATAATCAGCTAATATGGTTTACGCGTAACAAAAAAAAACTTTAGTGGTAAAAAATGAAAAAAATCACAGTAATATTGGGAGGTAAAAATTGCTGATTGCGTTGTTGCAAAAGTTCACATACACCTATCATAAATGTTTACAAACACATCTGTTAAACATTTGTATAGATTCAGGTTAAGCTAGCATCAAGTTGAGGATAAGCTGATATGATATCTAATTGAGGTTAAACTAGCACGAAAACTGACAATCAAATTGAGGAGATCACCTAGTCTATTCACCCATGACTTGTTTTGATGTCATATTGAGTTGTTGCATCAGGTATTGCTCGAGGTCATCTGGCGTGTTGATCTCGCGGCGTCTTGAATCTGGGTTTCCGGGGTTAAATATGAAAATGTTTCCATCCTGTGTTTTTGGGGTTCCAACTTTATCCGGGAATTTCCTTTTGGCCATCCTCAGAATGTACATGGCGTTAGCTCGTGAAGGTATGAGGTATTCATTTATGAAGAAGAACTTTGGTTTCTTTTCTCGGCAGGCGTTGAGAATTACACGTTTTTTGTTGTAATCTTTTAGTTCAAATGCAATGTTTCTTTGATCTACGTTCCCAGTTACTGGTTTTTTCCCCATTCTTGTAGCTGACGTCATATCAGTGTCGGAGAGGTCAATGTTGATCTTGTCCTTCAGGAGTTTGCAGACTGTATCCTTACAGATTTCGTTTGCGTGAGATTGCGGTATTTCCCTTCCAGAAATGACGAGAGTACATTTTTTGTCTTCAATGTCTCGGCGTTGATTATTTTTTTCCAACTGGTTGAGGCGGGAGGTTAAGCTATCCATTTTCTTGTTCTGTTCATCGAGAATTTTTTTGTGTTCCGCTTCTTTTGTTCCAAATAGCGTTTTAAGGTGGCTTATTTCATTTTGCATTTTTTCAATATCGCTATTAAATTTTGTCATCACTGAATCGAAGTATTTTATTAAGACAGAGACCACTTCTTTACCGCCTTTCGTTAGGCTAGACACATCAGGGTATTGACCAAACTTCGGTTGAAATTCGGTGCTGTTGTTGCTGCTGTTGTTGGTGCTGTTTTTGGTGCTGTTGCTGGTACTGCGTCGTTTGTTAGCCATCTTGAAGATTGAGGGAGTGCGGTCGTTGTGTAAACGAGGGTTGAATACTCTCACGCTTTTGAGGGAATATTATGCTTTTAGTTTGATTATTTTTATATATGGGGTATTTAAATCACATTTGAATACTCAGGACGAGAGTGGGTACCCATTTAGGTTAGAGGTACATTCTTTCTAACAATAGGCACTTTGTTTCGGAGCGAGCGCCACACCCGTCCTCACACCACGGAGTCACTGAAGACACTCTTACTCTTCTTTATAGAAGCTTTAATTTCAGGGAAGCAGAAAAAATTTGTAAACGTGATTTGTTACGCCAGCCAATATGTTCATGATTGTAAGTGTTCAAATTCTGCTACTCAAAAACATTTTAACGAATGATTTAGTATGTTTTCATGCGCAAAAAATCAGTTAAAAATAGATTGAACTGTTCGTCCAATATCGTAATACCATTAACTGTTTTTTGTACTGTAAGAGACGCTATCAGAAATTTCGCAGACTGTACTCTTCACAGCTGTGGGGCGTGACTGCACAATCTTCTTGCCAGCGTCCGGTTACGAAATGTCTAACGAATAAATTTCGTTGTACATGTATTGTGAGGTTGTGTTCAGTTTTCGATTTGTTTTAAACTGTGCGCAATTACGTTTATTTATGTACTTTATAATGGCTGATATATTTAAGCGACGAGTTTGCGTCAAGTTTGGTTTCATACTTGATAAATCGTTAACTGTAAATTTTGCAATTCGTCTCGAAGAAATACGTAAGTTCGAGAAACTGAGAGAAAATGTGCAACGAAGAAGACCTAAATTGTGGATAAACCAAAACTGGGCGTCGCGTCACGACAATGTACCTACTCACGCTTCAATGAATACCCAGTTTTCATTCAAAAATAGACTGCCGTCCCACACCCTCACTTTTCAAGAAATTTAGCTCCCTGTGAATTCCTTTGTTACCGAAGATGAAAATTCGATTGGAAAATCATCTTTTTGACACTGTAAGAAACATTCAGAATAAATGCAGAAAGTGCTTCACAGCCTCTAGGGAAAGATTTATTTGAAACTTTCCAGGTGGGGATCACGCGAGATTAGTTGTATCATTTTGCATAGCTACTTTGATGGAGATAACAGCTAGATGTGGCCTAGTTAGGAATCACAACTATGCATTTAGTCCGGGAACTACCTCAAATAAATTCGTGTTCCCGTAAAAGTGAGGTATCCCTTTTTATACTGCGTTATACATTTAGGTATAAAGTGAATGGTGACATGCGTTGAACTTGAATTTTATTTTCGATACTTCTATTTCATTGAAGGTGCGATTTAGAATTGTGCTCTACTCGTCTTCTCTCATTTTGGTATTGGGAAGGAAGCTCTGTGTTCCATCTGTAATTTTTATGTAATCTAATTATAGGAGAAAATTGCTCAAATTTTACCACTCCTTCAAGGGGCAAAAAAATGAATTATTACATGTTTCTTCTGACGTGCTCACATGCCATCGACAGCCTAATTTTCGAATGCGTTCAATTTTCCCCCTGCACCTCGCTCGTGATTTGTTGCATCTGAATACATGTCATGTAAGGAACGTTTTGATAAAAAGTTGGGGGCAAAAACCAAAGCTCTCCATACTGGCAAAAAAGTTGCATATGATTGACATTAAAATGAACGTTCGGGGCTCGACTGCAAATCAACTGTGAGATTTACAATCATTTTCAAATAGTTGAAAAATATTGACCAGATAATTGTACTCCTTATTTTAAATGGCGAGAGATCTTTGCTCTACAGTAATTGCAAAAAGGCTCGCCAAAATTTGATCACAGGTAATAGAGAAAATAAACGAGAAAATGAAAATGAACGTTTACGTTTTGTAGCGATAGAAAATGTGACGTTGTAAAATTTTACCATTTGGATTAGTGGATTCTGTTACTTTAACTCCAAGCGACAAAACTAGCTGAACTTTGCCTTGTTGTGTAAGAAGTATCGTTTTTTAACCTTCGTTTCATCGGCTTTTGAATGAAGCGATTTTTGGCGCTGCCACATCCCATCCCTTTTAGTGAGAAACCAATCTTAGCATGCAGCTGGTTTTGGCAAAACAACGGCATAACTTGTGAAATTTTGGAGCTATTGAATGAGGCCGATGCAGCTCTTTATATGAAATTAGAGCATCTTTATTCGGCACGAAACTGACGAGAGTTCCCCACATTTGAATCCCTGGTTAACTTTGAATTTATTCCTTGTGAGAGGAGTGTGTAGTTGCACTGATTGTATGTGTAATGTCATAATGTTATTTACATAGGTGGTACTGACTCAATCAGTATGCGTTTAACCTATTTTCTAATATATGAATGTTATTAGCAGACAATTCTCAAAAAATTCATGCCAAGCTTGACTCGAGCATTTGGTTGTTTTGAACAAATAAAGTACTCAAGATCAGTGCAACCGTTTATAATCTCAATTTGTCAATAGAGTTAGTCATACCAAAAATTTTGGAGCTCTGTTGAGAGGAAAAATTTTTTTCGTCTGGCGCAAATTCCAACAAACAAAGGAACGTCAGATGCTTATTCTATCAGGTTGGTGCGAGAAGTGTTCACACTCGGTTCAGGAGAAATATTTCTCAGAGAATTTATCAAAATTTTGCGTTATAGTTTTGAAATATTTCGGTGACCAATTTATGTTTTTTCAGATAAGGTTATTTAAGTTATACCCATAACTTTTTGTAACGCCAGGACTCAAGTTTGTCCCGTCTAAAAATCTCACCGAAATGTTTTACTGTATGTGTTTCATTAGGGTGCGTGTGCAAATTTGTCAGCCAGATTTATTCACATCGCTTATGTGAGAATACAGGGAATGAAATGAGTTGGAGGATGTGATTTCCCCGCTTCCAAATTGGTAAATTCAGTTGGAACGACAAGCCAAAAGATGGTTGTAAAGATGCTTGAGTCTGGTGTGTTAAAGACATTAGTCTGAAGGACCCCACCATTTCCACCAGAGAACTTCCAAAGCAACTAATCATGACCCATACTAGCGCGCTACGATAACTGAAAGCTTGGGAATCTTTCTACGCTGAAAAATAGAAACCCTACAAGCTGCCTAGAGAGGAAATCTGATGTTACTTAAGCACAAAACTGAACACTATTTATTTATAACATTGGGAAAACAACCCGACGTTCCATTTCAGTGCATTCGTAGCCTAGCGTTGCACCTTCTCAATATCCTACAAACCATCATTAACGCAGTTTTTGTCTCTATGGTGTTCACTCGCATAAATTTTGCTCGAGTGCGTGAGTATTGATAATTTTTTATTTAGTATTATTCAATTTCCGGTATTATTTTATACTAATTCTAGTCAACTGGGATCCATCCAATGTGTTCCAATGAAATTGCTAGCATCTTGTGAACCAGCAATTAAACTATGTTTTATAAGCTATTTCTCCAAACATTCTTCAACGGGAGTGAATCAATTTCATCGTACTGAACATGAGCAATAAATTATGGTCACCAGTGCAGGAGACACTAAAGATGCCTGTTATTTCTGTATCTGCGTATTGCAGGTACAGAAGCTTCTCAGAGAGATAAAACAATTGTATCTATAGGAATTACTATCGCATTCCCAGGGGGAAAATGTGGCGTCCCAAGGTGAAAGTTAGGTAGGCCTTCTTTTTGTTGGAATGAAATGCTTTTTGTTGTTACAGACCATCTTTTTTCGGATTACTGCTGTCCTACTTTTCCAGTAACTACTACTTAATTCTTCAACTTCCATCTTCTTTCATGAACTTCTTTCTCAACTTATTTTTTCTATGAACCTTGTGGATAGATTCCGCGTTTTCTTATTTCCATACGAAATAGTGCCTTCCTCCTACCTCTGTTAGGACATTGAGGCTTGAATTAACATCTAATGTAATCTGCAGACCCAGAAGCCGGCGCCGACAATCCCGGACCAACTAGTGACGGAGGCTCGGGCCAGAGTGCAGGACCTGCAGACAGACTACCGCTACAGGGTCGTGGTTCAGCTCTGCTCGCCCGCCTTCTGCGCTCTGCCGTACGCCTCTGCCCAGTTGTTGGCTCTGCCTTCCAGTGAGAATCTGTATTATTTAATCAATTATTTATTTGTTTATTCATTCATTTTATTATTTACGGTCGAATGGAGTGTTTTTATGTTAGTTACGTGAAAGGGGAAATAGACATGCTTTTTAATTGTTACAAGAAATGGGGTAAAATTGTTATTACTGCTTGAAATATAGGTATCTGTGCTTTATTTTTTCCTATTGCTCTTTGAATTATTTGTAATTTGGTATTATTTTTCTATCACACGTACTATTAGGAATCAATCAAAATATGAATTCTAGCTTTTTATTATTTATGAATACATACTTAGATATACTGGTTGCGACGCTAAATACAATTCGCAAAATACAAATGATGCTAATATTTCCGTATTAGTCGTCGTCTTCGTTTTCCGTCGACTTTCCTAGCTGCGGTTTCCCTTACAGCACACTCATGAATCTAAAGCCCACTTTTTGTTCCCAGGGTGAACGAGTTGCATTTTTACCACGAGCTACATTACTCAACTTATTAACACCCGATGTCATGCAGCTCGCACTTCACTTATTAACACCCGATGTCATGCAACTTGCACTTCAATTGTAGGGAATAACGCTTGTGGTCCGTGCGCAGTATCTTCGCCTCCGCGGGACGTAGAGTGGTCATCGCGAAGCACCTCGGCGGTCCTCCTGCGCTGGCGGCCCCCCGAGGTGTGCAGGGAGCAGTTCTCGCACTACGTCATCCGCTACCACTCCGTCTACAGCGACAAGGAGCAGCGTGTCGCCGCGTCCCAGCATCACTTCCAGGTAGTAACTTTGTGCTTTTACATGTGTCTGGTAATAGATTTGGGGTTTTACTTGTATCGGGTAATGTCTTTGTGGTTTTACTTGTGTCGGGTAGTAACTTTGTGCTTTTACCTGTGTCAGGTAATGACTTTGTGGTTTTGCTTGTATCAGGTTATGACTTTCTGGTTTTACTTGTGCCGGGTAATAGCTGTATGCTTCTACTTGTGTCAGGTAATGGCTTTGTGGTTTTGCTTGTGTCAGATAATGGCTTTGTGGTTTTACTTGCATCAGGTAATAACTTTGTGGTTTTACTTGTATTAGGTTATAACTTTGTGGTTTTACTTCTATCAAGTAATAAATTTATGTGTGGTTTTACTGTTACACCTGGGTGTTACACCTTTTCAAGTGACTGTGTATGTTTCTTGAATGGAGCGCAATTGGCACTCCGACACAGGAAATGGGAAGTACCGAGCTGAAAGTTAGATGGCTTTTTTTTGGCTGCTATACAACAGATTTTTGTGTTAAGGATCATCTTTTTTTCGGTTTACTGTTGTCTTATTTTTTATTACCTCTCCACTATCTACTTCAACTTCCTTTTCTTTTGAACTCACTGTTTTTATGGACAGAGGATCTTGTGTCGCGGAATCTATACACCTTGTGCATAGATTCCGTGTTCATTTAACTCCATATTTAATGGGGCCTACATCATTCCGCTCCTTGAAAACCTTTTTTGAGATCGTGGAATTTCAAACTAAATTACGATTTGATTCAATCTTGATTGATGCGCCAGGGTTTGACAAAGAATCTTCATGGAAGTAATTTCGTACATGTGTTTTACTGAATAGGTCTATTTCAGAATCTGGCTCGAATTTCGCTATTGTCTGTTGAGAAAGGTAGAAAATATTGAGCTTATCATTACGCACGTACGTATCACTTGCTGTTTCACAAGGAGTCGGACTTCTCTGTTCTACTTTTTTTTTTTGTAAAGCTTCGAGCTTGAACTCAATTCCGTTATAATAGCTTCAATTTCAAACAGTTCACTTTTCTTTTTTGATTTAGCCTTTTGTTGCTTTTCAGTACGGCAGGCACTTTCACTAGGTTGGGTGAATTTTGTCTGTAGTGTCCACTTATATCCAATGTGAATGACACTGGCCACAGTCCGCCACTCGATACACTCTCCCAGGAACATCTGCGATTGAGGCAGCGCAGCCGTGTCTGTCTCTTCATATTCTGCCTTATATTCTTTGCTGGACTAAAGAAGAAGATCATTTTCGCGATATAATTTCATTTCATAAGGCTATCCTGACGTCGACTGAGCTAACCGTTAATGCAGCTAACTTTATTTTGAGAAGAGATTGTGCTGATTTGAGAGACGTTGAAGCTTGGAATTTTAGAATTTATTTTCAATTAAGACCAAATTCAATTCTGATAATGTATGAAGGCATTTGCACACAAAGTTGGAAGATTATCACTCATATTACTCCGAATTGATTATATTGCAATCGCTTTCACTCTTGTTGGTCCATTTGAAAACCGTTTTACTATCTAGTTGATCATTATTTGTGAATGACTTGTGATCGGAGGTTACCTAATCGATGGTACTGCCTTCAGAAGATCCGTGAGACTAGCCTTCGTTAATATTTTCATAGTGTATTGAATGGATTTTATCCGAGGAACTTCTGATAATTTCAAAGCAAGTAACTTTTGGACGTTAGCAAGTAAACTTTTGCCGTTATTCGAGACTATCGTTCTACGTCTCTCCAAATGCAGAATCAACGTTATGTACGGCTCATTTTTAAACTCACGGAACAATGTTTGCTCGATTATCACAGAATAGAGAAAATGCGGTATGAATAATGAAAGAATTGCGGGCTTAGGGTACTCGCTGGATGATTCCCAGAATTCCGCACTGCCTCTCTTCTCCAGTATCTCAACCGAATGCGCATGCTTCGGTCGTAGGTGTTCATGCGCCTCCATTCCTTGAAACTTTTTTCCAGAGTTGCGTTTAATGCAGCTTGCGTTTAACGCACGTCACACATTTCACGTTTTTAATTAGAAACACCGTGCATCATGTCAATTCCCAAAAGGATATAGAAAGCCCAGTTATAAAATAATATTATAACACAGGGCCGTCTATTTAGAGAATCCGGCTCCCAATTTAAGGATTTTGTCTTTATCTCGTGTTAGATATTTTTTGTCTAGCCTTTCAATTTCTTGTGGTTGGGATTGCGGAAACTCAAACTGGCCTCACCGTCTCTAGTTGCCTCTGCACTTTTGGTCATATTGGTCATACATATTCATAAGAGAGCACTTTCTTGAAAGGAAAATTTATGATCATATCGATCATAAGTAATCATTTGGGAGCTCTTTCTAGAAATGTTCCTTAGAGAGCTCTCTCTCTCCGAATGTGTATCAAGCTTAATTTCCCCAGACATAGAAAAAGTTTCTGACCAAAATAAAGACCTCTCACTGCACTCTTAGAGTTAATTATGAGGTACAAATCAATGAAACATCCAATTTTCTTCAGAGAAAAGTGACAAAATCTGACGTTTCATTCCTGACGACTTGGTGCATTTATTCATCACACAGAAACTCCTACAATTTTCTCAATAATTACATTATTGCGTTTTACGTAATTAGGATTATACTGCAGTCATAATTATGTTATTAAATGGAACAACAACAATTTTGTGGAATTAAATTTTGATATTTTCGTTTATATTTCCTGTGTTTTTATGGTCTACAATTAATTCTTTTTTTTCTATCTTCAGTCTTCTGATTACTTTTTAAATTTTGAATAGAAAAATCCTTGCTTCTCATTAGTCAAATAACGTTTACTAATTTCTCTAATTTTCAGCTGCTAGAACAGTTAAGTTCAAACACTCCGTCGTACGTTTCCATTTACCTCACCTATCTACTCCCACAGTTTGGCCACCCAAGCGCAAGCACGAATTATATTTAAATGTAACCTATCTTATATTTTTTGTCCTTTCTTCCAACAGCGAGAAGTGTCAACTCTTGATAAAGCGTTTCTATTTACTTCTTATTTGTCAGTTTCTACAGTTGAGCAGTTATGTCCATACACTACTGAAGCATCTCCGCATAACTTTCTTATCTTTTTTCCCTCTTTTCAACAGCTAGAGCAGCTGATTTCAAATACTCCCTACAACGTTTCAATCTGGACGGAATCCTTAAACAAAGTTGTGGGAGAATCAGCGACTATTACTTTCGTCATCACTGCGTACTTGCAGACAAGCAAAATTAACTGGACTTTATACGGTGAGCAGCTGTTATTTGTCTGTACGCTACGAGTTTTCAGGAATGAACGAAACAGTAACATCATTTCTTTAATTTTGCATTAAGCACTGATCGGCTGTTATTTTCAATATATTGCTTGACGTCACACTATATCATATTCGTAGCACGTGTGTTGTTTCTGGAATAAATTAATACTCTTAAAAACATAGCCTACACTGGGCATTTAAAAAAATGGCCGGACTGCCACATCGGAGAGTTGTTAACAGCACCTCCCTTGCAGATATTTTTTTCTTGTTAGTGTGTAGCTGTCTTTGATTAAGGGGAGTTTTATCTGTTCCTACATATCGCGAAGGTTAAAGGAAACTTACTATATTTTCGGAAAAAAATTCTAGTTTCGTCAACGCGAGCGAAATTTGCTGCCTGGAAGAACTGTTGCCTGCCTTTGTTTGTCGGACCTTATTAGGTTGCACCGTCTGTCTCTGACAAGAACTCGAAAAGAGAAATTGCCTTCCAAACATTTGAATTACTTTAGTCTCGTTCTGTGTTTTTGGAAATGAAGGATGTTATCCTCTACAAGTATTTTGGTGTAAAATTCTGTGTTACAAACAGGCTCAACTGTAACTACAGTCTGGTTTCTAATTTGAAATACTTGCGAAGTGTCTGTAATCGGAAAAGATTTTAGCCTCCATTCCTGGAACAGGAATTAAAGATTAGTAGCATGATTATTTTTCAACGAAGGAAAATTTTTCTCATCGATGTTTTTGTCATCTTGCAGTTCTGATCACAGTAGTGACGGTGGAAGGGATCGCCCTGTTTCTCTACCTCTGCATGCTACACAGGAGGGGCCTCCTCACGGTTAGTTCAAACCCATACAAATTTCGCTCCGCTTTATAATTTAGTTTAACCTTGCTTTTGAAGCTCTCCTCAATATTAGGATATGATGAAAAAACATTCATCTTCCTGCCCTGTTCTCAAACCGACTTCGCTAAAATGTTTACTAGAGGTTTTGGTAATGCTGTGATCACGAATCTCATTTTCGGGGGAAGTTATCTTTTTGTTTTCGGTATTCAACTGCGAAGATGAGCTATTGTTTACTATTTTACGCAGCAACTGATATTTCGTAAAAATTGTTCTCATATATTGTGGCATGATGCCTTTTTGAAGATTTTACGAGGTATCATTTCACGTAGCGCACTGCACCGCTCGTAGGTGTCACTCGTCACCCGCCTCTCGTGCGTCCACCCCGCATTGAAGCAGCCCCTGGTTTCAATTTTTACGACCTGATTTTTTCACGTCATTCTTTGTGGCATAACTTTTTGCTCATTTTTTCTTTTAAAACCTCTTCCGCTTGTGAATTTTATCATAAGAGGATTACACGATTGGAATTTATGAGAAATGCGTAGCAATTTAATATCAAGATTTATGTAATTTGCTTCTGAAACGCACGTGGAAAGTCTTTTAATTCGCGAGAGTTTCTTTAACATAATCCTTGATCGCTTTTAGACTCCTTATGAAATTTCAACTTTAAACTTTCATACCTAGATTTTGAAATTTATTCACTGAATATTCTTCGACCTTCAGATATTATGAAAAATAATTCATGACTTATTAAAATCTCACTCATATTATGATGATCATTTTTATGAAAATCTGAAAAATTAAAGCTGTTTAATTTTTCATCACTTTACAACTAAAGTTGACGTGACTGGTTTTCTTTTGCTTCATATATATTGAAATATCGTGATTGCTGAAACAAGGTTTGAATTTAAGAAGGTCGTTGCTTTGTTTTTTTAAACCACATTAAATTAGTACGCTGTTTTAAAGCACATTGAATTAGTACGCTGTTTAACATCTGTGGCAATTAGCGCTCCCAGAACAAAAAGTGAAGTCCCCAGCTGATGGGTACGTAACCTTTTTTTGTTGAAACAGAATATACTTTACTAAGAAAATAATAGCGAAGAATGATGCTTCGATTGGCAACACTAAATTTAAAAACTTTACTGTTATTATTGATCGTTTAGACTCAATGAGCCGTTCTCAAGAAATTAATCTGATGATAAAAATATGGTAAGCATCCAAGGTGAATGTAAAAGGTAAATGATAAAAAAGGAAAAAAAGAAAACTAAATACAATCGCTAAACTACTTGTAAAGGAAATGCGGGTTGGGAGTCATTAAAAACAGGCTTTCATTGTAAAATATAAAGGAATTTCATTATGTGCACATCAACGGGGTTCGGTTAATCTAGAATTGACTTGATTACATAGGAACTTCTTCCGTTCACTGTTGTCCTATTTTTCGCCACAAATACTGTTTTGTTCAACTTCTATCGTTTCTTATATTTCATTCCTAACTTGCTGTTTCTATACTAAAGAGATCTTGTGAAGGAACGCACCTTTTGTAAAGATTCACTGTTTCCTCAATTCCATACTTTAGGGTGCCTTTATCCTACTTCACGTTGGAAGACCTTTCTTTTTAGTGAGCTTAAACTAACTTATAACTTAACATTTAATTAGATTCAATTGTCATTCCTTTCCATTGTATCTGACAAATACACTATTAGACAATTGCACAAAAAGGTTAGGTTAACATCGGCATCTTTGGGATGCTTTATTTCCAATCAAGCCTGATACATATGATCTTAGCATTGGTTTTTCAAATGTCTTACAACTAACCCTATATATAGGACACCATGACGGTTCCCCCGTAAAGCCGGTACCCATTTCCGACACCTGGGTTGAGTGGGGTATTGTGCAGGAGCTTTCCCTTATACCCAACGGGGAAAATCTCTGCGCCAGCGCCGGGATACGAACCCGCGACTTCCAGCATGCAAGTCCGATCCCTTAACCGCTGTGCCACAGAGAGCACAAGCGAGTAAATGATTTTATTTACTAAGTTGGACTCAATCAATCAAGTCGTGAAAATCAGCAAACAAATGTTGTTTGGAGAATGAATGAATACCAACGCTCGTCTCGTTCGTCGAATGTCAAAGAGATGGTTGGAGTTTTAACGTTGAATGCTCGAGTCGATACATTCTCACGCTAAAAGTTTTCTTCCAACTTGGTGTTGATGCTGATGTCCTGTAACGCACCGTGCGAACATATATATATATATATATATATATATATAGTAATGTACGCGAGGGGCGAGTAAAACAAAATTAAACGCACGGCGCGAATATAATTGTGATGATTAACTTACGGTGCAATTATAATAATAAATGCACGGTGCGAATATAGCAAAGAACGTACGGTGTAATTATATTAATATACGCACAGTGCAAGTAAAGTAATAATTATAAACGAACGGCTCGAATGTAGTAATAAGAAACGCTCGGGCTGAATATACTGTAACAATAAATGCACGTTGCGAATATACTGTAACAATAAATGCACGTTGCAAATACAATGATAATAAGTGTACGGTGTGAATATAATGATAAACTTACGGAGGGAACATAGTACTAATGAACGCAAGAAGCAGAGGCGCTTCCAGATCCGTGCCGCGAACGGTGTAACAAAGACGTCGAGGAGAATCGTTTAAGCGAAGCAGCGAATCTTTTAGTTGTACTGATTTGTAAACAAAGACGTTCTGAATGGCTGGCCGTGCCTTGAAGAGGCAAGGTTTCGTGTATCAAGCGCGTTGTCAGGAGTGTGAGGGTGAATGCTGCCTATTCACTAAATGTTTTCTGTACTAGGTCTTGAACGATTGTCGACTTGCTCCAGTTGCATAGACCGCCCAAAGCTGTTGTTATCGAGTTGAAACATTAAAATGACGACTTGATTCTCTATTAATTTTTCCTTCTTTAGTACTTGAAGAAACTGTCGAGTACGCTGTGCTGTCACTCTCGGCTCTGAGGAGCTCCAGCACGGGTAAGACGCTTGGCTCGGCCGAAGTGAGGGTGGATACCTGGAACCTCCGCTTAGAATAGGTTATATGTTAGTTTAAGCCTCCCCAACTGCTAAAAAAAAGCGTTTCGAAGATATGTAGGAGGAAGGCACCATTTAACATGGAGATAAGGGAACGCGGAATCTATGCAGAATTGGCATAGAGACATTAAGTTGAGAAAGAAGTTTATGAAACCAGATAGAAGTTGAGGAAGAAAGTAGTAACTGCTGAATAAACAAGACGGTAGTGAACCCAAAAAGGTGGTCATTAACTTCAGAAAAAAAATTCATTTCAACAAAAAGAAGG
The DNA here is from genome assembly GCA_030386875.1 of Morinoia aosen. Taxonomy (NCBI): domain Eukaryota; kingdom Metazoa; phylum Arthropoda; class Malacostraca; order Amphipoda; family Talitridae; genus Morinoia; species Morinoia aosen. The sequence goes on along the minus strand of CM059557.1, from coordinate 19,660,010 downwards.
CCTACCTAACTCTCAGCTCGGGCCCTCACACATTTTCCCTCTGGGAGTGCTAATTCCCATAGACATAATAGTGGTATCCCCCTGAGGGGTGGAACCCCCGCTTCGGGGGACCCAGCTCCCACCAGTAAACCTCGACACTCGTTGCTACAAGGGCTATTCATGTTTACCCAGCCTAACTAGCGGGATCATTGGTTGAAAATTGCTGAAGACCCTGGTGGAAACGTGACACTGAATGTATTGATGTTGCTGTTCCCTTTTTTATCAACTACCTTGCCTATATAAATTCTACGTATAAGCCTTCTTGATATCGTCAATTGATAATCACTAAAATACTGATTACATTTCAATAAAATCTTCGTGGAAGTAGAGGTGTTAACATAGTCAAGCAGAGAACTGGCAGTGTTGAGGGAAGAGTCCGAGTGGCTTGGGAAGCAATTTTGAAGATTTCTGACCCGATTTTAGAAGAAAACGCACATCGTATTCAGACGGCCGGGTTTCCTTTCATATTCAGACGGCCAGCTTTCTTCGCAACAGCTTAAAAGTTCTTGAAAATTATACATAACGATGGTATATCCTCTTCTTGAACCAATAAGAGGGGATACAATTATTCTACATTATCTATAGGAACTAGCGCTCCCGGGGAAAAGATGTGGGCTCTCGAGCTGATTGTTTTTTATCTTTGTTTTGTTGACACATACTACTTGTTAACGTTCTCCTATGTTGTGATGACAAATTTTTCTTCGGTTCACTGTTGTTGTTTTTCTCAAACTCTTTTCTCATCTCGTTTCATAAATTTCTTTCTTTTGGTTTCTATGTGCAGGGTGTGAGGACACTCTTCGAGCATAGGTTCATAGTTCCCTTAATTTCTTACTAAATGCTGCTTTCATTTTTTTTTCTTGAAAACACCTTTGTTGTCGTTAGAGAGATTTAAACTAACCTTCTCTATTACCTTCTTTCTGTCATTGATTGTAAACCGAAACTCGATCCTAATTTCCACTGTTCTTGCATCACGACAGACACAACGACTCACGATGATCTTCTCCGGACGCAAAAAGCCTGCAGCTGGAGCTGGTCTTGCATCTTCCTCTGGCCACGACCAGCAGCTGCAGGGCACGCTCTGCTGCTCGTGTAAGGGCATCATTGTCCCCAACGGCAGCAGCTCCTTCAGTAAAATCAGCATTGAGCGGGATTATCCATTAGATTCCAAGGCGAGTGGTCTCCACGATGTGCTCTTGCAGTTTCTAAATCGTGTGCTAGCTGATCCACACTTTAATTTTGAAGATTTATAATCTTCTACAGAATTCCACCAACAATGGCTAACTATAGAAATGCAAACTAACCATTGAGAAAGGCTCCAAATTAGATATTAATAGGTGAGTTTATACAACATGATGGTTTCAATCCACATTTTTCAAAACGAGGGATAGATATCTAGTGAATTGCAGAAGCTTGTGCCCACGTAGAAATGATTTTCAAGATAAAGCACTGAATAAAGCATGGTGAGATCGACCCAAGAAGCAGGAAGATATGCGTCTGTAAAGGAGTGATTTAAATCATCGAATACGGCCTGTTTGCTCATTTCGGTCGATGTGAGGTTTTGTTAAGTATGTTACTTGCTTCTCTAAAATGCACCTTGCCAGATATACGATTTGAGTAGAATTAGCGGACGATATTCAAGTTGCTGCGCATGTTTAGATTTCTGTTCCATCATTTACGTCCAAATATTTGAAATGTTAGGATGGTTTTTGTCTTTCGTCATGCGTGCAAATTTTTTGAAGAAATTGGCCTTATATGTCAGTTGCAATAATAAGTGCTTAAATTCTTAAATTCTCATGTGTAGAACGCTAGATAACCACAAAAAAATCATAGTTGGTAAACAGAAAAATTGCGAGGCCAACATGAATTAATGAAAAATTCAACGAGCTTTCCCTATTGATAATTGCTTTTTTTGCTCTGTGACTAGCTTCCTTCTACGTCCACACAATGAATTGAATTTCCTTTATTATTCCGGAAATATTTGGTAATTTTTTCTCCAACATGACGGTGTACGGAAGATGAGCCTTTACGACTTCATTTGCTTGTACATTGATGAATTTCTAATAGGGTTGTGATGTGGGCTTTTTCTAGGCCAACGTATTAAATCGATATTTTCATTACGAATCATAGTAACGGAACTTCATAGTTTCAGTATGGCATGGGGCATTTCCATTGTTAATGGGAAGGATGGGCGTTTTAGGATTTAGAAGTGAAGGTTTATTTAGTATCTGGAGATGAATGATTTGAATACCTTATTTTATTCGTTATTTATATCGTTCTTGTATTTATTGCTCAAGAATTCTTATATTTCTGGAATTATTGTAGCTCTCTAGGCCTTACTTTTTCATGAATTTTTACAAGCATGACTAATGTGCAAAACCTGGCATGACAAACATGTGTTGTTTAAATTTCAAGTCAAACTGTTGAGTAAAAATTCAGATAAGACCACTCTCTTATGTCGTTACCTAATTTCAGTGACAGTAAAGGTGTAGTTTTATGTAGTGCTTATAATAGGGAGGGAGCAACTGTCTGGTTGATTGAAAGCTAAAAGTGGAGGGTGAAATGAGTGCAAGCCACATGGCTGCTCGATGGTGGTAGAGTTTGCACAAGAAATGATATTTGCGATAGCGTAATCGATGTTTGTTGTGTCATTAAACATTAAAGAAATGAGTGCTTTACAGTACTGTTGAACGTTTTGCCTTGTTTGTTGCTCGTTTGTGGGAAGGGTGTGAGAATTCAGAGACAGAAAAAAGAAAATGCTTGTTGTGGGAATGAAAAAGGATGTCGAACTTTTTTTGGATTTGGTTTGACAGATGATCAATGAGGAGATAAGAAGAAGAGTGTGTGCAGTGACATCGGATAAGGTGGAAACCAGAGTTTTGTGATGATGTGACATGCCTGTCAGGGATATTGTTAGGCTACCTCAGTAATAGGTAGGCCTTCAGGAGTTCTATCTTTTGTGCCACCTTGCTCCTACTTTCTTTGCTATATTTCATATTTGTCTTTTCTCCTTCTTCCTACCTTGATGTTTCAAAGCGTAAGATTCCCTGTGTGAGAGCACGCCTTGTGCATTCATTCCTCGTTTTCCAATGTCCTTACAACATAGTCCCTTTTCTTCGATAGCTTGAGAACGCTTTTAATGTTACAAGTGTGTCTTGAACCCGCTAAAGGCATCTGTTAGAATGATATGGTGAAGCCATTGAAAAAGTATGGCTAAATGCACGATAACTTTAGAGGAGAGTGAATTTACCGATGTTTGACTTGTCTAAAGACAAGCACAGGACAAATACGTGAAAGGGAGGAATGTATTATAAATAGAAAAAATAGCACAAGTGTATCGCAAAAGTGTTTGAGAAAACATGCGAAGATGCCTCGTCGATGGTAACAATTTCAAATATTATAACGCACCTTATTAATATTACTTCAAATCGTTCTGCTAAATTTTTTAGCTGTGTCGCTTACTCGAAATAACGATGTGTGGATGAGGGCTAGTACAATTTTGAATGTTGTTAATCACCATGTCTGAAAGTTAGAAAGTGGCAGAGTTAAAAGTTTGAAACTGGGTCACCTTTCCTCGCAAAGTGGTGACGCATGATGAGTTAGAATTCTGCCTCAAGCTAGAAGAAGAAGAGTGGGCACAGTTATAAAGTTGAATTTCAAACTGTTGATCTTGATTTTGAGATCCTTGTGAAGTCCGGTTGAAATAATGTAAACAAATTATATTGAGAGCGTTACGGTACTCGCTTCGTATCACGTGGTGATTGATGGAGGTTTATGTGCTTTATTTTTTTTACAGATGATCGAGCTACTCAACTCTAGCAAGCATTATTCTTCGAGCATGTCTTACTGCGATAAGATTGTTGTTTTGCGTTAATTATTTCTGTTCTTGAGTTGTATTTCTTGTTATGCAGGGACCGCAGTCATCACCCGTCGGCTATCGACCTTCACCTTGGGGAGACGCCCGCCGATCTAACGTGAGACACTTATTAATGAATTGAAGGCCTTTATTTCTAATGAAACTGAATAATAGAATACGTGGCGTGTACCGTGATCCAACATAGCTGATTAAATTTGAATGCTGTAAAACTGGACGCGATCCAGGTAATATGCCTTGAGTAAACTTATAATTGGACTATTTGTTTTAGCCATAAAGCTGTGAATGAATCAATTCAACAGCTGATAAATGAAGAGACACGCGGGTTAATGATACCATACTAAGTTCGTTCGTTGATCGAAAATAGTTGGTTTAGTAACTTTCCCATGGAAAATTTTCTTAATATTTTAATCGTATGAGCAGTCTTGAACTTCGAAGGATGTGCTTTTGGTCGTGTGGAGATCTATCTCTCAGCACACGCGTAGGTGTGTGAATACGGTAGAATTTATCATTTTTAGAGACTATATCATTGTTACGAGGGAGCTGAGACGAAGTCTTCTATAATTGCGAAAGCGAGTAAAATTGGTCATGTTGGATGAAATACGGTTTTTACTGCAAAGAAAACATTTTTTCGATGGAGCACACTACCGTTTGTGTTTTAGTCCGTAGAAAATGTAATACTGTATTCATATGACTGAGATAATACATATCAAATGAAATTTTTCGAGTTTTTAGGTGTAAAGTAATCACAGTTGTTATATGTCTGAGGTTCAAGAGTCTTTTGCTCTCATATTCAAATCTTTTTGCTTTCAAATGTTTTAGTTAGAATTCATAGATTTTTATTTTTATTTTACTGCAATTAGAAAACATTCTCACGCTATTCTAATGTAGAAAAAAGTTTCACACGGATGAAGAACGCCTCCGGGTTGAGGAGTTTCATGTGCTGATATTAACTTTGTAATAGGTACCGCTGTTCAATACGCAGTGAAAAGAAGAACTACCTGCTCACACGAGCATCTCATTTTGTGACGCAAATAGGTTAAATTTACGGACTCTAATCGTGCAGCCAGCAGTTCGCGAATTGCTGCGTTTAAGGGTTTTTAATATTATGCTTTCTCTAACTGAATTATTTTAAGGCTAAGTTTTGTTAGTCGATTCCTATAGAAATGGGGTTAGCATAGGAAATCCTTATTGTTTCAAAAGGGAAGAATTAATTGTAAATATTTAATAATGTCTAAATATAGACATAACTCTGTGATAATGGCAATTTGGAACAGGGTGGTACTTTGACTTCTAAAATGGTAAATTCCTAAAGCGATTCCAGTAAGCCTCTTTTTACCTCATGATTTCGGTATAAGTGGTTACCATTTTCCATAAAGTATAATGTGCCTATTCGTGCGTGTTTTAAAAACTCTTTAACATTCCTACAGGCGAGACCGTCTAAATCATACCCTTTGAAGTCGGGTCACGTGCTCGGTGATGCGGTGTACACACGCAGCTCTGCGGCCGACACGGACGACGACGATGAAGCCCAGCAAGACTTGCTGGAAGCAGAGATACATTCCGAGAGAATTTACCCTAATTCAAAAGACCTTCCCCTGAAGCTCGAACGCCATGTTGCTTCAAACGGACATGCGAACGGGATAGTCGACTCTTCCAGAAAAGAGCCTCTGAAAAGAGTTAACGGCGTATGTCACCCTGCATTTGATGGGAAGGGTGTCAGAAATGACAAAAGGGATCGCGTTACGACCAACGGCACGTCTCACCATGGTTTGGAACTTACCACCCCGGCCAGCACGTTGGATAAAGGCGGAAGTGTCACCAAAGACGGGATAAATCATCATAGCAACGGTGTTGTCACGTTCAAACCTATGGTTCCGATACCGAGGTCTTGTGCTGCCGAATCTCTCTGCTGAGCAGCGTTGAGATCCAATGAGAGCTGAAGTTGGCTTAAGAATTGAGCACTAACATCGTTCTCTTGCTTTGGAAACTCATTTCATTGAAAATGTTCCAGTTGATGCTGAACTTCCCAACGTTGGTGTGAAATGTGAGCCTGACTGTTTCTTGGAGTCTCAAAACAAGATGTTGAAAGTGATTGAGATGATTTTATTGAGTTTGAGGACTGAGATCTTCTCTTCAATGAATTAAAATGACTCAGACTTATTTATCAGGGTTATTTATGAGCCCTTTCAGAACAAGTACCGATCGTTGAAGGAGTTTTGGCGACTTAAATTTATCATTATGAGGCTTGCGTAATGTACAACAATCCCTCGCCTAGGCGAGTGCTTCAGGTTCCAATACCTGTTTCTCTCTATTTTATAACTCTGATTTCATCGAAAACCAGGTAAAATTATTGAGAAATCCAATTGGAACTGGTATTATTTTCTTATCATTTTACCCGTCGAACTGACCAATCGCGATTCTATTAATGATTTCGTGAGATTCTTTAATTTCGCATGTGTCCACATAACATGTTTATTTGCTCATAATACTATACATGAGAAAAACATTCATCTAAAATACTTAATTTTTCAATGATTTCCAGTGTTTTCCAGTGAAAATTTGTTTTTAAAGAAAAATTATGTGACTCATGAACCAAACTGTGTCCGTGAGTGAAAATATTTGTTGACTACCTCAATCACAAGAGCCCGACCAGTGTTCACCCAAAGGGAAGATAGCGTTTCTCGGCTTGATCTGTCCAGTATTTGTTCTTGGCTCGCTTATGTCTTTTTCTCCTTCTTAGTGCTGTAGTTTAGACTCTATTTTTGGCAGCACAAGTGAAACTAAGAGGTAAAGTGAAATCGATCGTTCTTGGCTTCGCTTAACAATCACTGAGCTGTTAATTTCGATTACCCTAATACCAAAAAAGGTGGAACGCTGTTTTAGCAGTTCCTACCGTCTTTATTTTCGTAGTTCGAAGCTTTCAGGTGAAGTTAACTGTTTTTTGGCAGATATTTTTCATTTAAATGTAGGTGTTAAACTTTAGTGGTCTACGTATCAAAATTCAGAAAAATTACATTTCTCTTTTTCCAAAGTATGTACATTTTTTTCTGAAATAACGCTGGTTCAAAAAGAGTATTGCTCTCCCGAAGCAAAAGAAACTTGAAAGATGTTTAGGTCTACCTCAACTTTATTATACGCTGAATTTGTATTTTTTTCAATTTCATGATGCCCTCACTTGAAATTGAGTGTTAGAAGCGAACTACGGCTTTACCTCTGCTCGCACTTACGAATTTGCTTTAGAAGACTTAATGATGCTCTATCCGCATTCCGTAGTTCTCAAAAATTAAAATTATAGAAAATTCATTAGCAGCCGAACACGGGTTTGGACTTTGGTAACGGCAACCGAATAGGTGACAGACGGTCCCCAGGTTGGCAACAGTTAAAAGTTGTCGCTGACACATGTACTTATAATCCTTAACATTTTGTATCCCTATTGGCTGTGATTTTGGTGTCAGGATCAGCTGTAAATGTTGTCTCATCATTTAAGGATTTTTTCATCAATGGCCGTTAATTTCTGACACGGAGCGGTGCGTATGGTTTCGGTATCTGCTTTGACGCTGATTTCGGGCGAGACACTCGCTACTATTTTGATTACGACTCCATACAAATGGTTTCGATGATCCCGGCTATGTAAAGGGCTAGCGTAATCGAGGTCTATATCAAGATTGAGTTTTATTCAAAATAGGAAGGTAGCCGCATGTCTTCAAAGCACTCCGAAGTAATAGCTTATTTTTATTGCAGCATTTCATACTACCTCAATGTCTTCAGTCTCTCTCTATGAAAATGCTGCCATACATGAGCTAAGGGAACACTGACATGGTTGGAGGAAACATGCTTGAAGGTGCAAATTTCGTTCCAATAGTTCCTAAGTTTTCGTAATATAAAGAAGGACGTACTTACAGAATCCCTGACATGTGGTGAAGGCTTTTGCCCAATTTCTTGTTTGACTGCAGATTATTTTTTAGTGATTTTTAGTTTTATTACAAAATATTGCTAAGGGTGAAACATGAGGAACGGTGATACACTTTTTCCACGTGCTCTACCAACGAATGTATTGAAATTATATTAATGCAAAACAAAAATTGAATTTTCTAAAACGCGAAACCCATTTTGTTTGTTTGCTTTGAATATCGGAAACGTGTCGCACCTAACGCCGATCTCCAGTCGCTCTACTCCGAGAAACACTCCTGGGTGTCTATATTGTTCTATGATTGGAGTGATGACATATGTTCTAGTATACCGAGTCTTTTTTTTTTTGCTGACGGTGCTACTTGTGCAGTGCATGACATCAAACGCTATTCGCTTAAGCCAGCCCGTAACTCTTTCCATCGTGGCATGAGATCTCCATTAACGTGGCATTTCTAGTAACTGAAAATATGGGCTCCTCTCGTAGCCTCTCGAGTTTGTCGACAAATGATTCAGTTCGAAAGAATTAAAAGAAATGAATAAGGAAGAGAGAATGCTAGGCAATTTGGATACGGGAAGCATTTCATATACGGGATGCGTTTATTTTCCAATATTTATCAAAGAGAGTTTAAATCAGATCCGAAACAACTAATTATTACTAAAGTACCAATACTTAGTGTAAATTTCTCGCATGCTTCTGTTGCAGATGGTCGCGTAACTCAAAAATATGGACAAATTTCGCGACAAAGTTCTTGTATGACTAGTTTTTACGAGCAATTTTTCTAGTTTTAGTTCATCGATAAATGTAATTCAACACAACGGCAAGGTTATTTCTTATTTCCAGTGCCATTCCATCATTTTACCTCCATCTGGGTATTTGTTCATTGTAGAGGAACGTCATAGCTCTCGGTGGGAGGGCTCCAATGCTCATGCTAACTTGACTCCCGCAGTTCGTACTTAGTCAGGTTTGTAAACTTCTCAGGTTGATGTTACCTTTTTGATCATACGTGTTGACGTGGGAGTATCATGCTTACCTTGTAAACTTGTATACAATATTTTCATTTTTACTTTGGACTGTGAGTAGTTTGGTGTACAGTTTTTTATCAGTGAGTTCTAGGCTAAGTTTGTGAAAGCATTTCCGATGCGACTGTATATTAAGGATAGGAAGGAAACGATAACCACTTTCTGTTTTTCTGTTCAGTCTGTGCTACCCTGGAGTGGGTGTGATGAAATAAATGGTTATCATATAGCTTGAATACTTTTGACGACCGTGTACCATCAAAGTAATTGGTTACATGATCAGTGACAACACTCATTGACCCATTGCTCAATCAATTCAAGGATGTTGTTTGGTATCAGAACAAATGAAGATGCTCCACCCATTTTCTTATCCATAAAAGGGAGCAAATTTTCAACTGAAAATAAACTTAATCCTTGTTTTCTGAGTACTAAATTCGGAGTTATTGTATGAACTTAAACTTCTCTACTCATTTCGAGGAGTGGAAGTGCCATGTTCAGCGAAGCTAAAAACATGGTACGATTCAGATATTCAGAATTTGAACGTATACTAGAAAATGTGTTTAACAAATATTTCGAATTTTAAAGCTCTTTAATTTTCAGATTTTTTCATTCATAGGCAAAACGAACAAGATTTCCATTCTAACTGACATCTGTTTGTTCCATGCCAATACAATGCGGTCTGGCCGCATGGTAATTTGAAGGGATTCGTGGTGTATTCCTGCCTTTAAAATAACATGAGATCTGTTTTTGCTTGTCGTACAATTCTTTTCTGCTGTTAAATTGAGAACCGATAAAAAAATTACCGTTTTCCTGTTGAAGACAATCTGAAAGGTCGTACCATACGAACTTCTTTAGGTTTGATTATGACCATTACATTCGTGATGCGTTTCGTGAATGACTTGGCAGAAGTTGTAGGCAATGTGAGTAGTTAGTATGACTTGGCAATTAGTAAAAATGATTTGACAATTAGTACGCATGATGAAAAATTCATGTCAAGTGGGATTAGGTTTTAAATTTAATGTGTATGAAAGATTAAGAGCTATATTTCTCTATATATTCTATAAGATAACTTAAGGAAAGTCCTCCGCTTAAATTGAAAAGTTTCATTTATAGAAATGCTATAGCGGAATATATAATACAAAAAATTGTCCACGGATATCCCAAATTTTTTTAAGTGAGGCTTGACATGGACGCTAATTAAATTTATGATTAATTTGGATTTAGCGTTCTTTGAAATCGAAACCCTCACTCGAACGAACAGAAACGTTCTGAAATCGGTTTGAAATGAATTTTCCCAAATGCATAGTTTTTGGAGACAGTGACTTAGCTTCCTGATTTCTAAATTCGGTTTTATCACATATTTTGATAAAACGTTCACACGTGCTGAACAAATTATGAGGGAGCGAAATTTAAATTTTCGATCATAATGCCACTTACTTAAAATGCAAACTTCAAACCAACTTGGGATTTAAAACTGTTTCACATAACTATTACATTTTATGATTTTGAATAATGAAAGAAAGGACTACAGTGGTTCTCAATGAAGCCCAAGGAACAATGAATGTTAAATGTACGCCGTAGAATATGTTGTAGAATAACTCTCGTTTTATGTTAATATTTGCGGTTACAGAGTGAACAGAAAATTGCACTCGTGAATGTTGGGTTTTATTTGTACTTGAGCGCGAGTTTTGTCTTTTTCACCACGGATGTGCGTGCGTGTTAACACTGTGTCGGAATATTTTTTAGCTGTATGCTGGGGTGAAATATTCCGTGATGTTACTATTTTGCCACGTATACTCACTTGTTTTAAGTTTATTATGCACAAATTTTGAAATTATTGAGGCTGAACGTCGCAATAATATCAAAATTTATTATGAAATTATTGAATGTGGGTTGTGTTGATTGAAAAATAGGTCAGCGTAATCAATTATTAAACCTAAGAAAGTCTTAATTCTAGCTGATATACTTGAGTTAGAATTTGTTGAAGAAATAATCGTATATTAGCGTCTAAAATTTGCGTAGTTTGATTTTGGTATAACCAATGAAATGATAGCTCTAGTACATGAGCAATCTAATTAATTAAATCGTCCATAAGAGCATTAGTGAGATAATTTTACTCGTAAACTTAGAGTAACGAGTAACGAGCAACAAGCAGCGATGCACGAAGTATGTAATGTGCTCGCTGGTGTTTGAACATCAGTTGCAAGACGAATTATTGTGGGCCGTTGGGCAAAATTGTGTAGCAAAGTAAGCAGTATTGTGAAACTAGTACTTTCATTTTCGCTTCTTATTCCAAGTCCCTCGGTGGGTCTCTGTTACGACCACAAAACCTGATAAAAAACACGAGCCACTTGTGCTGCTCTCGTTTTGTTATCTTCCGAAATTATTTTATTCTCAGCTGTCTGCACCGCTGTCATCTGTCCTCTAGATACTTCCTGTCTTTAGCTTAACGCTGTTTTTCACTTTCGTGTGCATTTTTTCTTCTTCACAGCTATCTCTTTTCTTGCCTCTTACGTGTTTTTTTTTATTCCTTTAGCTCACTCTTCCCTTATCTTTTGATGACATTTTTTTCTTTCTACTTTTTTGTGTTATTTGCCATTTGTCCATCCTATTTGGTCTTCCGTTTGCTAGTAGCTGATCTTTTGCTCGCAGTTTTCTTTCGATCACGATTTTGTTATCTTCACTTACAAATTTCTTCTTCGCACGTTATTTTCTGGCCTTTCGCTCATCATTTTCTAGTCTTTCGATTGTCTTTTGTTGTTCCTTCATTCGCCATCCTGACCATTGTTTTTTTATGAAGGCATGTATTTGTTTCTCGAATTTAGCACAATAACTACAATGGGAACATGCATTCTCCAACGAATGGCTCAAACCGCTCGTGTATGTCATAAGCTGTCCAAGTTTTTGCATGACTTTAGTGGTAATTTTTCTGAAATGTTCGACGTTTGCTGTTGTTCGTAACATTGCCATTTTCTTCGTAGCTGTTTCCTCTCCGCGCCTCTTTGCACTTAATTAATATTTGATATTTCGGAGCACTGTTTTTTAAACTCCTGTTAGTGATTGCAGCGTTTTGACAGTGGAACAGATGCATTTCGAGCTCGGGCAACTCTTGTTGGATGTCAATGCCTCGCTTATACAAGCTTCTCGTTTCTCACTATCAATAACAATAATTTTTTCCATGTATGTCCATACTGGAACTTGATTAATACAATTTTGTTTCTGCTGTACGAGCTTTTGAAGTCATGTGAGAAAAATTCTCAATTTTTCCCCCCGGTTGCTGCGTTTACGTAGCTGATGATTATATTACAACCATTTTGTGGATGAGGTCTTCAGTTCGTTACTCCATTCGTAATTCATGTTAAATGAAAACCGATTGTGGGAATTGTGCGAATCAAAAGCATCAACAAATAGTTTGAACACATGTGGTGTGAATGCACAGTGGGGTGAAGGAATGAGAAAATTTAAGTAGAATAATTCGAGGACTACTTTTCTTGTGACGAAAAGCCTCTGTAGTTTTTTGTGGAAACAAGTCTGATATAACGCTATTGATTCTGAATATCAATCTCCGATGCTAGTTGGTAAACGCACAGGTCTAGAATTTTTATATTATGAATTCTATACTGGGACCCAATTCAGTGAAACGAGCGCAGTTAAGAGGTTGTTCGGGTTGATCCTGACGTAAACGCTTTTCAGTTCAATCTTTTGAAGCAGTCATTTGATCAGAGGTTTAAAATTATAAAAACCTTCTTTTTTCGCTTGTTCACATGAATGGGCCAATATATCCATTAGAGAAGGTTTATTTCAATTAGATACGCATTGCCTTCGTGTGTGTGGGATCGAATTTATACCTCTGTTGATAATATACACATGTTTGTATTTTAGATCTTAGAATGAGTAATTGAAGAGTTGTTGAGTAAAGTAAGAGTTGCCACAGTGTGATCCCTCGGCAAGTTTAACAGAAAAATTCGCCCAAAAGCTGCTGTTCGCGAACCGGCTAGTCATCAAGGCCTGACTTAGTTTACTCGAACTTGTTGCTCTAAATCTACGTCTCCTCGACTATGTACCATTAGGAGCTTATGAGCAGCGGTTTGAAAACTACCTCATGCGACTATCGCATGGATGAATTGTAAGACGGATTTCCCGATATGCGTTTTCCCGTCCATATAATGTGGGGCATCATTTATTGAGAAATTAAATGGATATCCCGTCCATATTATGTGGGGCATCATTTGTTGAGAAATTAAATGGATATCCCGTCCATATTATGTGGGGCATCATTTGTTGAGAAATTAAATGGATATCCCGTCCATATTATGTGGGGCATCATTTGTTGAGAAATTAAATGGATATCCCGTCCATATTATGTGGGGCATCATTTGTTGAGAAATTAAATGGATATCCCGTCCATATTATGTGGGATATCATTAATTGAAAGATTAAATGGGTATCCCGTCCTTTTTATATGGGGCATCATTTATTGAGAAATGAAATGGGTTTCATGCGCATGAAGTGAATTGTTTCAAGGTCAAAATGAAAAATCGATTGTCATCATCTGAAGCTCTTGGCTCGCTAACTAAATATTGGAACTTATGTATCCCGCTCGGTAACTCGCCCGTTCATGAACCGGTATAAATGAATAACATTTAAATGATTTGTTACTTTTTTAAGATAAATTTTCGAGAACAAATTGAAATGTTATCGTACAATTATACTTGTTGCACTTCTTAAAAAAGATATGATGAAGCACATCTTTTGAATGGTAATAAAGCCAATTTATAAAAAATTTAAAATCGAAGAAGAATAATAAAATTCTAAACATTATTTGAACGTTACTTCCAAATTAATTTCCATTTTATTTTTTGAACAATTTTTGTACTAGATCATTTTTCTGCTTCAAGGAAAAACTTCCCGTTGCGATGCGATCCTAAATTTTTAATGAACATAGTTGTGCACAGTGTGCATCCAGGTACGTCGGTTGCACCGGTCGTACTCTAGGACAGATGATCGCTGAGCATAGGGGAGTCAGCTACCGCGCAGGATCAAGGCTAGGACAACCACCCCATTCTGCAATCCGTGTTCACGCAGACAACTGCAGTTCAATAATCTCCAACAATAATTTTTCAATCATAGGGCAGGGGTCAAATTTCACTGATGTACGTATTTTAAAATCACTGCATATTTTAAAGGATAGACCAACGCTAAAAGATAAGTATAGTTATTTCCCACTGTGCATTTCCGTCTAATTTATTATAGTCTCGCGAACCGTTAGTTTCTGTAACTTCTCACATTTATTTTCATGTCGGGTGTTTATAAGCTGATGATGGGATTTATCCCGAAACGTTAAAAAAATGTTTAGGATTTTATTCTTCGCTTTTACCCCTCAGGGGGATACAATTATTGTATCTATGGGAACTAGCGCTCCCAGGGGGACAATGTGAGGGCCCGAGCTAAAGGTTAGGTAGGCTTTCTTTTGTTAAAATAGAATAGGTTTTTGTTGTGTTACGGACCATCTTTTTTCGGTTCACTGCTGTCCTGTTTTTCACCGCCTACCACTTTCTTCTTCAACTTTTTCTTGTTTCATGAACTTCTTTCTTAGCTTTCTGTTTCTGTGCCCTTTCTGCATAGATTCCACGTTCCCTTAACTCCATACTAAATGGTGCCTTCTTCCTTCCTCTCTTTACATCTCATTGTTGAGGATAGGGAGGCTTAAACTAACTAATAAACTAATAAACTTCTTCGCTTTTAAATTTTTAATTAAAATAGATAGTAATGTATTCGAGCTCTAAAGTCATTTATTTTTATTTTACTACTGATAACCTGACGGAATCAACCGCAGCGACCGCGCAAATGTAGTTAACGTATCAACATTATCGGTGTGTTTTAATGGGTTAAAGACTGAGTTATGACTCTGATCGTTTTAGCTGAAAAGCATTCGACAGGTTGAGTTGAAGAAACATTAAACTACGTATTCATAAAACTTGTTTGTTGGGATTTGTGACATTCGATGCTGAAATTTTGAAGTAATTTTATTTGTCTATTTGAATTTATGGGTAATTTAATATAATTAATATTCACATAGTAATCCTATTCAATACGTATTATCAAATCTCTGTTATTTGTTATTCCGATTTTAAACATTTCGAAATGCGAAGTGCATTGAAAACAGGAACTCATGAAAAGTACTTTAGTGAATGTTCATAAGTGCGTTCTTTGACCATGTTTCTGACTACTTATTATCAAAGTTTGGTTTTGTCTCCCCTGAGGGGGTTACAATTATTGTGTCTATGGGAAATAGCTTCCTCAGTAGGTAACGAGCTGAAGGTTAGGTAGGGCTTCCATTTGTTACTATGTTTTGTTACTGACCATCATTTTTCGGTCCTCTGTTGTCTGTTTTTAGTTCCTATTACTTTTCTTTGGAATTTTGTCTTGTTTCATACTCTTTTTCCAATCTTGGTGTTTCCTTGTGCAGAGTGTGAAAGCACTCCATAAATTAAATAAATTCCCTATTCCCTTAATTCCGTTATAGATAATGCGTTCCTTCTTCCTCTCTTGGTTGTACCATAGCAGTGGTTAAGGAGGCTTAAACTAGCTTCTATTCGAATATGGATATCGATGTTTCTTGCGTGAAATCTTTGTACATTTTATATGTTTTGTGTAAGTTAAGGGACAGTCCGTAAACTTTTAATTTTTTTTGTCAACGGGTAGATGGAAATTAATTTTTATGAATAATTTCATCACGGGTAACCCCACAGGCCTCCGTTAGCAGCTTGTGCGCTCCAATCTAGTTTCTCTTTTTCGACGGGTAGAAAAATGTTGGCTTAGCTTCTTCCAAAGTTTGTACTAAAAGAATGGAGAGTGTACTCTTTAATGGAGAGTGTACTCTTGGAGAGTGTACTCTTACATTCGCTCACTGCATGAACTGGTTTCTGTTGATGCTGCTGTTTTTAAAACTTTTGTATAGGTACAAGGCCAGTAACTTACTCGTATATCACTGCCCGTAAATAACTGTCTTATAAGCTCAGGCATCGAGTCGAATATGGCATTGAATTTTACATTTTTAGCAGAAAGTCCATTGAACTATCATGAATAACTTAATGAATAATATTGTACGTAATTCATATTCACTGAGTTTAGCATAGCTAGTTTCATCTCATAAGATTGCTTCGAATATTTCAGCGTCAGATTGAAGTGGAGCATTTTTCCATTTTGCCTGCCACCTCTTTTTGTTCAGACTATTCTGCGACTCGGTTGAGTTGCTTGTCTGCGCGATGTTACTCGACTAATCCAGGTAGAGTCAGGCATAATTTATGTATCATTCGCAGTTAAAATAGAGGTTTTGAACGAATCTCACAGAATGAGCTGCCCAAGTAGTTAGACAAATTTTTTTGTCCTTTCTAAATTCATGAAAAATTCCCTCCTGGCTTGCGCAGAAACCACTTCTGACTTCTGAGAACAACAATTTGTCTTTTTCATTTTGATAAATCTCTTGTTCCATAAATTTTTATTTTCATTCAGATTATGTTCCAATGTTTTGATTTATTCAAGTAGTTCTTTTTTTTTAAAGTAGCGCGTCAAGCAGGAGCCTATTCCGTATTTATCAAGGTGCTTAGTGGTTTATTTCAAGCACATACGACGTCATCGTTAACAGTCAAGCAATCCTTCACGTCTTTAGATTGAAGTAATTTGATTTTTTTAGTGAAATATTGTATTTTATTTCCAAGAGATTTTTAAATATAATGAACTATATTTCTATGGAGAGAAGGACCTAGATGAAAATATCGGGTGCTTCGGACGGAGATAACATAATTTGACTTTTGATTATTGAGAGTATTTCCTACGTTCTTGTACATTTCAAAAATTTGTTCATTTGCTCTTTTTCTTAACTGAGCGAAAACAAAATTGAAATTTTCTGTGAAGACCCCTCAGGGGGATACAATTATTGTATCTATGGGAACTAGCGCTCCCAGGGGGACTATGTGAGGGCCCGAGCTAAAGGTTAGGTAGGCTTTCTTTTGTTAAAATAGAATAGGTTTTGTTGTGTTACGGACCATCTTTTTTTCGGTTCACTGCTGTCCTGTTTTTCACCGCCTACTACTTTCTTGTTCAACTTTATCTTGTTTCATGAACTTCTTTCTTAGCTTTCTGTTTCTGTGCCCTTTCTGCATAGATTCCACGTTCCCTTAACTCCATACTAAATGGTGCCTTCTTCCTTCCTCTCTTTACATCTCATTGTTGAGGATAGGGAGGCTTAAACTAACTAATAATTAATAAACTTTTCTGTGAAGAGGAGCTGTGGATAATATTCCCTAACGTATTTTGAAATATCTTACTTTGCAACAATAGCTTTATCGTTGCAATACCAGCGCCATTTTTTGCTCTTTTCGCGATGGGTTTGATGACCATTATATTCGTTTTCACATTTACATACGCCCATCGAAAGATTATTTACTAAATTCTATGCCAATGCCCGATGGGGTTTATAACACTGATTGACAGGGAAGTATGCCAGATTGGGAGCGATCTCGGATGATTTACCTCTAAGTTCATTGAGTGATCAGTGTGGAAGTGTCAGAGAAATTAGTTTTGAGTTCCAGCGATGTATTTAGCAGCAGCCTTAGCTTCTGTGATTTTAGTGATGCATTTGTTTTAATGAGATTAAATTATACGCCGGCCAGGCGATGTGGGGGAATTTAATCAACGATTCCTAATTATTTACTTGAAGTCATGTTATATTTTTAATTTTGTCGCACTTCAGATCTTTGCGTTCATGAGGTATTTTACATTACTCTTATGATGAAATTTTTTATTTTTCATGTGATTTTTAATAGGTTTGCATGGTTTTTTCATTGCTATTCAAAATTCGCGTTGTCTTTCTTCACTCTATAAATTGCAGTGCTTGATAGAACGACCTGTATCAGTGCATTCTACTCGCTTGTGTGAGTTCGACGGCGTTGTTTTTCTTGGAGGAGATTTAAACAAAATAGAGTCGAGTTCCCTTTGATCAACAGATCGTTGTTCCCTCCAAACATCAAAGACTCTCCACAAATGTTTTCTTATTGCGTTCAGTTTCCCTCCTCTTGTATCGTTAGCTCTGAAAAATAATCAGTTTTTAGAAATCCTGGACGACTTTCCAATGTTATTTCAGTTGAAACTGTGCTCTTTAAAGTTTTTTAACGAACTACTAAAAATGCTTCTCAATTTGCGGTATGTCAACTGATGTAGGTGAGTTGTTTTTGTCGTAGATGAACATACATTAATTGTGCGTTTATAATTTTGCAATATATTCTAAACTCACAAAAATCAGTTGAAACCGAGAGACCAGGATTAATCAAAGTGAGTTAGTAAGGCTCTAAAGAAAATCGTTTGCCAGAGTATATTGCCATCATTCTGACTTTGAAATTTCTGCTACAGTTAGGCATTCGAAATCTTTTTCCTCCTCTTCCTGTGCATAGTTCATTTAAAGGTGATGATTTTAACATATTTTGTTCTACAATATTATGCCGTACTTTTCCTTTAAGAGTCCTCCAAAAATCGTTTTTTTTTGAGCAGCCGGAGGGTCTGGTTTTGTTGTTTGTGTGGACTCCGAAACGCTCGTAAAATAAGAGACCACTTCGTTGTCTACGGCTCTCGGGGAAGCCAAGCATCACGGGAACATGCACTTCTCCCCGCTCTGTACCGTGTTTTAATTAGCTCAGATAATTTTGAGACGCAGAATTAGCATTGAAAAATAGGTAGCGTTGTATTGAATATTATGTTGTTTAGTAGTTTCGTAGTGAAGATTGTCGTTTATTTTACTATGTCCTGTTTTCCCTTTATAACCTCGCACAAGTGGCCGGTTAGTTGGAAAACGCTCTTCGTACAGGTCTTCGAGAGTATTTTTGTTCATTTACTTCAGTTTTCCAATATTTGATACATCCACTGCCACTGTAGAAGGGATTTTGTACTGAAAATGACTGTGAAATAGAATTGGCATTATGTTATAAATATTCTGTAGAAAAGCCTGTGTAGCAGGTAGATTTGGAAACTAAGTATGACAAGTTTTCAGTGTCTGTCTTTTGTGAATGATCACTGCCACTTTTGATTCTTCTCTGAGATAGTTACAGCACTTGAGTAATGCTGAAAATAATCTGATTCGTCATTGGGGAGTTCCATGTGGTACATTCTCTTATAAAATGATACTGACATAAAATTATATTGATGTAAAATTGTGACTTGAAAGATTCTGGTTGGAAATTGAACATGAATAATTTTCGATTCACCTACTGTTTCCTGTTGCAAGAACTAGCATGTTAGTAAGAATAGTAGTAGTTGTAGTAGTATTCTGTTACGATGCTAGTAGGGCGCGAAGTAAAGCTTTCTTAACCATATGAAGAGTTTGTGTGAATAGAGTTAAAGGTATAAAATGATGCCGCCTTCAAGTAGTTTACCCTGCAATATAGTGCGGCCGCGCGCAGTTGTTCGCGCATAGATGAGGAAGTAGCCGAGGCGGACGCCATACCTCTCGTCAGAAAGAGAAATTCGTATTGCATTAAAATTCGTGTTTCCCTGTTTTACTTAAGGATGAATTTTGAGGTGGAATAGATATACGATTTTAGCAAAGTTTCAGGATTTGCTGTTGCTGTTAGAATGCACTACTGTCCAGAATAAAATTGGTGTGCAAAATTTCTTTGGTAGTCGCTGTACGTAATATTTCTTCGGGACTCGAACTAACAGGTCAAATTTTACTGAGGAACTCCCCTCAGGGGGATACAACTATTGTATCTATGGGAATTAGCGCTCCCAGGGGAAAAATGTGAGGGCCCGAGCTAAGAGTTAGGTAGGCTTTTTTTTTGTTGAAATAAAAGTTTTTTGTTATGTTAAGGACCACCTTTTTTCGGTTCACTGCTGTCCTGTATTTCAGCACCTCTCACTTTCTTCTTCAACTTTTATCTTATTTCATTAACTTCTTTCTCATCTTACTGTTTCTATGCCCCTTCAGCATAGATTCCTCATTTTCTTATCTCCATACTAAATGGTACCTTCCTTCTTCCTCTCTTCGATACGCTCTTTTTTTGTAGCGGTTAGGGAGGCTTAAACTAACATATAATCTAATCTAATCTTTACTGAGGAACTATTGAATAACAATTGAAGATGTACTGAAAAAATCGATACATTGTACGAGCCAAGCCTGTACAAAAAAGATAGAAAGTGAGCGGAATTAATGGGTGCGTGTAGACGAGTTGAATAAATATGCCTCTAGCGCGGTAAAACATCTATTGCAAAAATATGGCTATCTGTAGTACAAATGGACGGTAAGAATCAACTGGCAACCAAATCAATAGTAAAATTGACAGGCAAACTGAAAATCCCTATAGCTTCATAATCCATATATCCTTCATCAATATGCTTCAGCGACAGCCGAGTCCTGTGATGACCACGATCACCATGCCTCTACCGACCAGTTAGTGAGCGCATCTCTGACTCTGACATGAAGCGCGGTGTCGTTCTAGCAAGAAAGTCAAGTAGAAATTCCATCAGGAAATAGGGCCCAAAAAGTAGAATTGAAAATTGACACTATCAACGAATTTTCAGATTGTAATTTTTATTATCTTTTTCGGCATTTATTGTTTGTTCAGAGCTTAGTTTGGCAAAATGTAATTAAGCTTCAGTTTTTATCTCCAAGTGTAGTCTTCAAAATGAATATTAAGGCTTGGTTTATTTTTTGATGAAGCTAATGTTACTAGTTTGAGCTTCTCATTTTTTTGCATTTTTCCATGCCTTAAGTAGAAGCCGTGGAAATACTCTTCTTTTATGGTTGACTGCTAAAAGGACTGAGTTACTATTGTGCCTTTGAAATTTTGTTAAAGTCGGCTGACTCCATCGACACACAACTTCTAAGGGGATGATGTTGAGGGTGGTGTGAAACTGGGAAAGTTCCTGTGCTATGTAGATTTTTTTCGATTCTATAACGTCTGTTCTTTCGGTCCCTCTATCAATAAACGAACTGTGACTAAGGTTGTATGATGTCCAAATAAGATGATTATTAATTATTTAAACATTCTTTGTTTCCTGGAAACGATTCAGACGATTGGCGCACCTCGTATTTCCGAAATGTTGCAGTGATTCACGCATCAGTGACGTTTGGGTTTGTTTGAGGAATGTTTCCATCATCTCATTTTCCCCAAGATATCTTTTATCGCTTGAGTTTTGGATGTTTGTCATCTTTTATCCCCAACATGTGTCTTGATTGGTTTTTCAATAGCTATTTAAGGCTTACCACGTTCTCTTGTCTTTGCCAACAAAATTCCTCCTCATTTTTCTCGGACTAATGCACATTATAACGTCCGATGGTGCAATCAAAACCTAGCTTCAATTTTCAAAATTCATTGCTTCAATATAGTCAGGGCGAGGCATGTTTCAAAGAACTGGAATGCTTTAGGTCTACCGCTTTTCGTGAAAAGTTTAAGGTTTAACATCAGGGAGACTTCAGTGATGTTTTGTGTCATCTGTACCCATCCCTTGCGCTCTCAAGTACCTGAAAATCGTGGCTGTGCGACAGCTCCGCGAGCTTTTTCTTCTCAATGTCAGTGGTGTAAACTCAAGGCGTTCGTGACCTTCGTCATTTACCCGTCAGCGACCAATGCATGTGTCTTGGTTATTTTACGTTATTATCCAATCACGTATCTCGCGTTCTAATTTTTTTAGTCTCACCTACCAGAATATTCTCGTAGGTCTGTACCATCGTTCGAAAAGTTGGAAAGGTTTATAGAGCATCTCATATTCAGTAGAATATTATTTCCAAATGTTTACATACTCGGTAGTTGATTTACACTGACCTAACTCCATGAGTCAAGATGAATGTTTGCGGGCTCATCATTTAATATCCAGCGAGAATGGTGTACCCGTTTAGTTATTAGACTACCTCCTTCGATGTCACCGCTGTGCAATATGAGGTGTGTGTTTCAGGGCTACTAGATCGAAAGTTTCCTGGCCAAACCCTCAAGTTTGGGGCTTTGTTTCAAATAAATTATGATCAGGGAGACCACTTAGCTCCCCTTCCTTCTCAAGGGATACAACTATTGTATTTATTGGGAATTATCGGTTCCAGAGATAATACGTGAGGTCTTGAGTTTACGGTTAGGCAAGCCTTTTTATGTTAGAATCTAATATTTTTTTGTTACAGCTATTGTTTTCGGTTCGCTGCTGTCCTATTTTTAGCGCCTACTTCTCACTTAATCGGTTTTTATCTCGTTTCACAAACTTTTTCTCAATATACTCTTCTATGCACTTTATGCATAGATTTCTTGTTTCCTTTAAGTCTATACCATTTGGTGTTTTCCTCCTTTCTCTCTTTGGAAAGCCTTTATACGCGACTGAGGAGGCTTAAACTAACTTGTATAATCTATTCTAAAACTAATCAGCACCTGAATAACTTTACTTTATGGTAAGTATCGGGCACATTTAATTGTAAATACGCAGTCATTAGGGTCTTGGCCGGGGAAGTGTTGATCTGATAACCCTGTCTCGTATTTGTGCAACTCCTGTGGCCATTTGATGAGACCGAATTTGGACAGCCACCCAAATAAGTAAGATTTCAGTGTCACTTCGAAAAATAGATCTCAGGTGGCTATGCAGTTGCCACGAATGCTATTGACAGATTTATTGGTTAATATCTCGTCACTAAATTAAATATTTTAATTTGAAAACAATTTAGCTAATTGAATGACATAGTCTTACATGAAAGGCAATATGAGAATACGTTTTTCCCAACAAAACCTGCTCCTCTGTTATGCTACGCTGCGTTACGGGAATTTTGAGGAACGGCAATGATCCAGAAGAATCTTTTCTGTTTGCTGGAGTCCTGCTCTTATCATTTCATGTTGCAGCTCTTTTTGGATGTTTTAGCCTGCTCTGCAAAAATTTGAAAGAATGAAAAATATCAATTTCTCTCGACTCCGTCGTATTGTCGGCCGCTAAGTGCAGTTCATCAGTGTGTAAAGTAGATTTTGTTTAGCGTCTTTTAATATGAATGTCGTATATGTCTAGTATAAGTCTCGTCTCGTTTTCTATCATGCAAAGGCAAAGATTGATATGTCGGCTTCTATGTTGTTCAGGAGAAATGTAATTTTAGCCAAACCTAAAACTCAATTGAAATGAATCTCTAGTGCGCATCTCCCCCTTTTTGAATGCCTAGATTCTCTGCTGTGAACGCACTTGAATTGAAGAAAAATTAGTAGAGCCTATTTTTTATTTTTTCTGTTCGAAAATGACGTTCATTTCGCTCTCAAATGACGGTGCGGAATGTGTTCCACGTAAGCAATTTAATTCAACGACCTTGGAACTCCAGCATCGATTGAAAGTTGAGTTTTACCTCCGATGAAATCACACTGACTCAACTTAGGGACGCCGACATTTTCATCTGTTGCTCGCGCTGTGCTGTCGATCTACAACGAACCAAAAATTAAATAGAATAAATGATGTTTGAAAAGCTAGAAAATAGGCCTTGCATGCCTTTATCATTGTTTTTTCTGTGCCTGATGTGTTAAACGGTTTTGAAATATTCATCGTGCTTGAGCAACGGTAGAAAATCCGATTCAATGAGAAAAATTTTGCGTCTTCCGTTAGTTTGTGACGTTTTGTTTCGTGAAAATGCACTCAGAAAAAATCTGTTGTCCTCTGGTAAAATGTTTACCTTGACAAAATAAATAAAAAGATTTTTTATTTTTTAGCGATCTTGCGTTGGATATTTGTCGCTCACGTCAGCGAATACGGAAATGTCACACATGTTGTGTTCTGCGGGGTTTGGAATTACTTTTACCGTTCAGAAATTGCTGCCTTTTTGAAACCTTTATTTGCTCATCTCCAGTGCATGAATTGTAGCTCATGTATGTGATTTATTGATACGTGTTTATACTGTCGTTCAAATGATTTACCGTGTTGAAGTGAATGAAGATGCTTCTATTTTCAGAAGTGTAGCTGCCTTCTCTTTGAAATGAATTTAAATTTGGAATAAGGTATTGCCATTTTATTATACTTACATTGAATTATCATGAAATTATTTGCGTTGTTTCCAAATTTCAATCGAACTCGTACGAGCGTTTTATTAGCGTTTCATTCGTGCAAATTGAAACGAGGAAACTGCACGTTATTCGAGTATTCTGATACAGCTAAAAATTTGTAGGACTTTATTTTAACTCTCTAATTTGCTAATCCAAAACTGTTCAAATTTATTACAGCAAAAATTATCTCTGAATTCTAGACACGTGTTTTATGATGAACTGTTTGCCTAATTCAGTTCCTTGAGTGGCGGCAAATAGGAAAATTCTTTTGAAAATCCAGCCACTGGTTCACATGACTTAATAATATGTATTGTATTTAAACACGCGTGTTCATTCAAAATTGGAAACTATTACATTCCATGTTTCTATCAAAACTACAATTACTTGGTGTTAGAATTAAGCTTTTCCTTCTTGTGCTGCTGCTGTCCGTAGATGGCAGGCAGTTTAAACTTTGTGACTGTTGATTTCCTGCACTGAGAGAATTTTTAACCTATGTTTCAAATAGCCTTCGTACATGTTCTGTGCTGATGTGAGCCTTCCCATCTTCAAATGTGAGTGGCTGCTGAGTGACGTATCCTAACTTAAATTTTCTGTTAATTGTTTGACGACAGCAACGCTTGAGGCCTCATTTGAGTTCAAATTCTAAATTTTCAATGAGTAGCTTTTCGTTTTTAATTTCGCCAGAAATGTTATTTCTACGTGTCACCTTTCTTAACAGAGTCGCTCATGTCTCTGTGTCGACCGCTTGCGTTTTTTTTTAAATTGGTATCGGTGGAATTCGTTTCTAAAGTCTAAATATGTCGGTGAATAAAAAGTACCTGGCACGAAAGTGCTGGTGCATCCAGTCTAACGTAACCTCACTGTTCATCTATGAATGATTTAATAGTGAATTAAATTGCTGTATAGTGCAAGAGCTCATTTGGGCTGCTGACTCCCTTCAGGGGGATACAACTATTGTATCTATGGGAATTAGCACTCCCAGAAAGAAAATGTGTGAGGGCCCGAGCTGAGAGTTAGGTAGGACTTCTTTGTGTTGAAATAAAATGTTTTTATGTTAAGGACCCCCATTTTTCGGATCACGGCTGTCCTGTTTTTCAGCGCCTACTACTTTCTTCTTCAACTTGTATCTTGTTTCTTCCTTCCTCTTTTCGAGACGCTCTTTTTTTAGCGGTTAGGGAGGCTTAAACTAATAAATAATCGAATCTAATCTGTGCTCCTGACAGCATGGACCTGATCTCAAATACCAAATTATCTGGTCAATAAAAATTTTACAGCTCTACTCACCACAAATTCAGTAACATCTGTTGCTATGTTCTGTTGTGAGTTGAGATTTTTAGTTTATTAAAAGGCCTTTTTTCCATTCTTTACTACCCAATTTATTTTGTTTAGGTAGGCGATTTACCGTGCAACCGGTCTACTGCAAGAGTATCTTCCCATTTTATTACATCTTTTTGTTTTATCGAAAAGCTAAAGCCGATTTTTGCCAGCAAAAGGGGATGTGCTGAATTAAAAATCTAATTTTTACTCCTTCGTATGGCAGCTTGGACGAGAACTTCACTGATTAAGTTCGCAGAAACTGATGCGTAAGCTTTAATATGGTAATCGTTTGATCAGTAATGTCGATTCCGGTGGTTGACATGCAATTGTATGTGAAGTCCCGAATACAAAATAAAAAGTAACGGATGCCAAACCAACCAAAAGTGAGAAGCCTTCTGAAGAAGAAGAAGAATTTTACGGAAAATTTTGTTCTGAAATAATTTCACAGAATAGTTCATCAATTGCGGGTTAAAGAGTGACGCATTATTGTATTCATACCTGACACATCTCGCTCTGTTTTTAAGATTGAATTGATGAGAACTGTACTCCGAGCAAATGTCATTGCAGGGATCCGTTTGGGCATACAAGCGTTACTACGAGCAAACATGCCGATTACTCAGAATAACTTACTCTTGTTAATACTGAACCATTTTTTTCAAGTATTAATGATTTTTTTCGCTCCATGCTCTGATTGTTTTTCGGTATGTGATTTTGAGTTTGTGGCATTGATAACATGTACTGGAGTGTTGCTCTCAAGTTCTTTTTTACTCTTCTTCCCTTCTGTGTCTGTCCCCCTGCCTACTTGCTGGGACTGCTTCTATCCCGATATTTATCACCTCTCAGAGGGATATACAAATTGTATTTTTGAAGATAAGCACTGCCAGGGAGAAAATGTGAGGTTCCGAGCTGAGAGTTCGGTATGCCTTTCGTGTTGAAATGGGATACCATTTTTTGGCTCACTCCTGTCCTGTTTTCCAACAGCTCCAACATCAAATTTACCTCGTTTCATAGCTTTTATTCGTAACTTACTGTTTCTATGCACCGGCGATCTTGTGTGGGAACACACCTTGTGCATAGGTTCCGCCTTCCCTTAACACCATACTACAGTAAATGGGGCTTTTATTCTTCCCATTTTTGGAATTTTAGGAGAGGTTCAAACTAACTAATTTAATCTAAGTGATAATTAAAGTTCCCGACTCTTCGTGCCAACAAGTGTCTCGCTCCGGCACAAAGAAATGTTAACCTTAGTTAATTAGTTAATGCCCGAAAGTCATGTTAAAAAATGTAAATGATCGATGACAGAAGATCAACCTCACGCAGCCAAATGTATTAAATTATAGAACCTTGCTATTTATGTCAGATTAAAATGCAACTCGCACTTTAAATTATGAAACACGAAACGTTTAATCAGAAATTCGATATACCTAAAAACTAAATATTTCTAGTTACCGTAATTATGTTTAATTTTCACATACTAACCTGAATTCTAACAAGGATGCAATTGAACTACATAATTTGCTCTTATCAAATTACTGCCATTCCAGTCAACAGCTTGTGAAGCACCATTTACATTACATAAGAATAGTTTGATCTTGCATGTAGTTTAAGTTCTGCACACATAGAGTTGTACTGATCATCAGTTTGAAGTTATTACGACGCTGTTCTCAAGTCCTAATTTGGTTTCTTTTTAAGTTCTAGGCAAAAAATCGAGGTTTGCTCAAATTGCTGTCGTTGCAATGCTCTGATAACTATAATTTTGTGTACGTATTTTAAAGTTGGTCTATATTTTGGATGTGGTCAGACTTGCGATTGCCAGAAAACTTGTGAATGACGTCGGTCGGACAATTCAGATGTCTCATTTAGTCCATTGTCGAAGGGTGCTAGCATTTGACATTAATTTGTAGTTAATGTCCTTGATTCAATATCATGTTGGGTTTCTGCCACCAACTTCCGTTAATATTTGCTCAGGCAGTGTTGGGTGTCTTGCTTCGATGCTTTGTATAAACTAACTTGCTATTCAAATGTCATCGATTGATACAAAAGTGTGATCGTACAAATACATTTTCCATTCTCTATGTACTAGTTGTTTTAATATCCTTCGTGTGGTTATTTCTCATGAAAACCCCTTCCTTATGTTCAATGCTTAAAAACCCTTTATTGTTGCTAAAAATCTTGTAACGTTCTACCTGTATGATTGAAAAACCTTTCGAATACGCACAAGCCCTCCAGAAAATGGTATAAAACAATATGCTTTTTTGAGTTACGTCTGAGGTTTTATCTCGATTGGGCCTCATGATGAGAGGGGTGATGCCATTTCAAACTCAATTACGCTAAACCTTAAATAAGCTGTTGTAAACGAGTTATGAAATGCATTACACACTTATATTTATGACTTACCGCATCTGTTTCTTCTGAAATTGTTCCAAGCGGGGCTTCAAGTAAAAGTTTATCAGTTAGAGTTGATTTTTGAGCAATACAGTTCGGATGCAGGACTCCCTCGCTACTGTCAGCCCCAAAGATATTGCACACCATCGAGATGATTCGGTGTTCCAATATTTTAAATGTATATGTATATATATGTGATACGTACATGCACACCCATACATAGACGTACATACGTGCATCAACATACACACGTATTCACATACATTCACACACATACTGCCACACACATGAATACAAAGACAAAAAATTGTGTATACGTCCATATTTGCATACACACACACACACGCACACACGCACGCACGCACGCGCACACACGCGCACACACGCGCTCACACGCGCACGCACACGCACGCACACGCACGCACACGCACGCACACGCACGCACACGCACACGCACGCACACGCGCACGCACGCACACGCACACAAACGCACGCACACGCACGCACACGCACGCACGCGCACGCACACGCACGCACACGCACGCACACGCACGCACACGCACGCACACGCACGCACACGCACGCACACGCACGCACACGCACGCACACGCACGCACACGCACGCACGCACACGCACGCACACGCACACGCACGCACACGCACGCACACGCACGCACACACACGCACGCACACGCGCACGCACGCACACGCACGCACACGCGCACGCGCACGCACACCTGGGATTCCTGGGATTCCTGGGATGTAGTTCGGGCCCGACAGGCCCGGGCCATGCTGATGCACCGCCCTCAACGACGACTCGCTGCTACATTTCCCCCACTCGCAGCTGCGCCACCTGCTGCAGGAGGCTGTTGCCCGCCGCAGGCTGGTAGTAGTGCGGTATCGGAGGTCGATCCGGGACAGACGCCAAGAACTTATCCAACCTTGATTTGAAGGCAGCCAGTTTCCCACGGGACTCCCTCAGTTCGATTGGGAGGCAGTTGAAGAGTCTTGGTCCAATGACCGAAAAAGATCTTTCATGGCGCGTCCTCACGCTGGCTAGGGCCCTGTTGTTGAATGGCGGAACGACACATAACCTCCCTAATCGGGGATGTTGTCTAATTCTCAACGCCAGACTCGGGTCAACAAAGTTTGGTACTAATCCCTCCAGCATCTTCCAGGTGTAAATTATCAGGTACCGCTCTCGTCGTCGCTGCAGGGAGAACAGTGATAACCTCTGGAGCCTCTCCCAGTAGTTGAACCGCTCCATTCCGACGATTTTCGACGTGAACGTTCTCTGAATTGCCTCCACTTTCTGGATCTCCCCCGTCGCAATTGGACTCCACAGCTGGCAGCAGTATTCGGCCAGGGGCAAAATCAGCGCTCTATACAAGGTCAACATGGCCGCTGCTTCCCGGGCACGAAACGTCCGGAGGATCCATCCGAGTTGACTTCGACACTTTTTTGAGACCGAGTCTATGTGCTTTGTGAAGCTTCCCCCGTCCTCCACGATCACGCCCAAATCCCTGATTGATGACCTCCTCTCCACAACCACCCCACCAGCAGTTGTGTAGGGGAAGGTTTCATCCGGATGGTGACCGCAACGAAGGAGCTCAAATTTGCTCTCATTGAAGCACATGTTGTTCACTTCGGCCCATTCGTAGATTTTGATTAAGTCCTGCTGCATGGCCTCGCAGTCCTGCTTGCTGGCCACTTCCTTAAAAACTCTTGTATCGTCCGCAAATGATGAGGCGCAGGAGTGAAGTAATCCGGCGTCAATATCACTGACATGGACCAGGAACAAAAGTGGTCCAAGCACCGAGCCCTGGGGCACTCCACTTATCACTCGCGACTCGGCTGACCGGCATCCGTCAACGGCCACTACTTGTTTTCTGCCAGTAAGGAAGCACCTGATCCAATTCCACAGGTCGCCACCAACGCCAGCAGCCCTCAACTTTCTAAGTAGGATCCCATGGTCAACCTTATCGAATGCCTTAGCAAAATCTAGGTATACAGCGTCCACTGCATGACCACGACCGAGGGCCTCCGTGATGTGCCGTTGGTGCTCGAGCAACTGTGAGAGGCAGGACCTCCCTCTTCTAAACCCGTGCTGACTCGGGTTGAACAACTCAGCATCCTCCATATATCCCACCAGCCTTTTCACTACTATTTTCTCAAAGATCTTTATAATGTGAGAGGTCAGCGTGATCGGCCTATAATTCCGGGGTAGGTGTTTCTCGCCACCTTTATATATGGGGGTAATAATTCCCAGCTTGAGTTTGGTAGGTATGGACCCCGAACTCAGTGATGCTCTCCAGAGCAGGAACAAAGGCCTGCTGATGGCAACTCTACAGTTGCATAGGAGGACAGCCGGAACACTGTCTGGACCCGGCGCCGACGAGGGTGAGAGCTCGCCAATGCTTTCCTCAACGTCTCGCTCACTGAATTCAAAGTCCACGAGGTTTATCGGTGTGGTACCCGGCCATTCATTCGGGCCCCAGCCGCCATCGTCTTCCCCAAACTTGGGCCGACTAAATACCGCCTCATACTGTGCGCGCATCACAGCGCATTTCTCTTCAGGGGTGCACACATTCCGTCCGTCGACTCGAAACGGTCCCACAACCGACTTTGTGCAAAGTTTCCTCCTGGCGTACGAGTAGAAGTATTTGGGGTTATTTTTTATAGCGGCGATAGCTCTATCTTCACAGGATCTTGCCTCTTCCTCATGTGACGCCTCGAGCTGCCTCTCGATCTCAGCCACTCTCTCAAGGATGCCATCACTGGCGGTCCCTGAGCGCGCCAACGTCCCAACTCTTTTAAGCAGCTTTGAGCGCTTTCTCATTAGTACCTTCCGGTCCCTAGGTATTGGGTTTATCCCCCCAATCTTCCGTGTTGGGGCATATCTTGGACAGACCTCGGACAAGACAGCGAGGATCTCGTCGTACATCGCGTTGGGGGTACGTCCAGCCAAACGTGTATCCCAGTCAATGTCACCCAGCGCTCCCGACAGGCCAGTCCAGTCTACGCGATCACTCATAAAATTGAGAGAGTCAAGCGACCCTCCCGATGCTCCTCGGTCCCAGGCTGTCTGCCGCTCCAGGCCAAGGTCACCATATATGAGGATACATCTGTGGTCGGACATAATAGTCTCCTCAACCTCAACCCGTCTGACAAACTCATCGTCGTTTGTTAGAAACAGGTCTAGGACATTGTCTAGTCGGGTCGGGAGGCGGACGTATTGCTCCAGGGCTAAACTCTCCATAAAGTTCCAGAGGTACTCGCTCTGCACTCTTGACTCTCTCGTTCCCCCATAGGCATGACCCGACTCCCAGCACATGGTTGGAAAGTTGAAGTCTCCCATAACAGCGATTCTGGGGAGTGGAGGTGGCAGAGATTCGAGCGCCGAGGATATGAGGCTAATTGCCTGCTCAAAGTTAGCCTGTTGACAAGTTGGAGGGCGGTAAACAATCACCACCGCCAAGCCCAGGCCGGCAAACCACAAGACCAGGTGCTCCACCACCGAGTTTGTGCCGGCAGAGAGGACTGTAGCATGTCGAGAGACGTCATTCCTGACATAGCATGCAACTCCCCCCTTCTTTATTCCAGCTGTTCGATCAGCTCTGAACAGGCAGAAGCCCTCCATTTTAACTTCAGCGTCCAGGATTTCTTCATTTAGGTGGGTCTCAACAAGGGCCACCAGCCCCGCACCAACAGCCAAGGCCCTTTCCCTCAAAATTTCCACCTTGCGCTTCTGCCTGTAGGGCCTCAAACCTTGAATATTCAAGAACAAGAACGCAGCGTTGTCCTCCCCCGCTACCAGTGAGCCTGGCAGCTGCAAGCTGCGGGCCGTGTCGCCTGCGGAGGTCGCTCTATCCTCCAGCTCAGTAACCGGGACAACTGCTCTTCTATGGCGCTCACCTGCCGGCGTAACCCTAAAAAAGCCGAGAAGTTCATTGCTTCCCCGTCATGGGTACCGCGGCTGCGGTTACCAACTGCGCCAGCTGGTTCCGGCGGGTCAAGGTTGGCATCTACCTCATCAGGAGCGGACGCGATGCGCCTCAAGGCCGGCTGCTCATCGCGTCGCCGTTCTTTATTTGTAGGCAAGGAGGACGCCTTACGGGCTCCTGCTCCAATTGAGAGAGCCTCAGCACTCGGGCCGGAGGGATGTAGGAACTTGCATTTTTTGCGGGTACACTCCTCCCCGCCTTCAGCTTTACGGCACATAGCCGGGTGGTAGAATCTACAGTTCTCTCCCTTTTTGCAGCCCCCTCTCATTTTGCCACCAAATTTTAGAAACTTATAGCAGAGTTTCGGGTGGGCGAAACGGCACTTCTCACCCCCTCGACCGTGCTTACATTTTTTGCTGAGGAAGTGCTTACACACCTCTCTCTGCGCACGTACCTCTGCAGGACCACTAACCGACACCTCCTCAGGGTCTGTCCTCGCTTCCGTACGCACACTCTCCTCTGCGGGGTCACCAGGATCAATAGGATCCACACGCACACGCACACGCACACGCACACGCACGCACATGCACACGCACACGCACGCACGCGCACGCGCACGCACACGCACGCACACGCACGCACACGCACGCACACGCACGCACACGCACGCACACGCACGCACACGCACGCACACGCACGCACACGCACGCACACGCACGCACGCGCACGCGCACGCACACGCACACGCACGCACGCGCACGCACGCGCACGCACGCACACGCACGCACACGCACGCACACGCACGCACACGCACGCACACGCACGCACACGCACGCACACGCACGCACGCGCACGCACACGCACACGCACGCACACGCACGCACGCACACGCACGCACACGCACGCACATGCCTACACACGCACACACACACACACACACACACACATAAATATAATAATAAACTCGGCTAACGAAAATTTCGGTCCGAGTTGTTTGTTGTTGTTGTTTAGTTGTTGATTTGATAGTTTACCAGAGTTACTTTCGTACTGATGCAAGGATGATTTCGTTTTAATACTAGTAAAAGTAACTTAGAACCGTTAGGTGTACATATACAAACACAAATATTTACGCTGATATATCCATAAATATTCAAAATTTATATATATACATATATATATATGTTCCAACACACATTTTACGGGTGTTTTTGGCCACGGTGCTATCGATTTATGCATTGGATACGTGAGACAAAACATTAGATGAAACATATATATATATATATATATACACATGCAAATGTAATTTATGTATTAACCGAATGCTCTGTGTGACGTCGTCAATGCTTTAATCGATAGCACCGTCACCAAAACAGCTGTGAAATGTGTCTTGAATTTCTAAAGCCCTGAAAAGTTTTTCCTAATAATTAGTCTTCCACTCGACAAATTTTCACCACCGAAGAGTGATCAGGAGAAAAAAAGAGGGTAATTTGGTTCTGATATTTTCTATATTCCATATTGTTCAACCACGTAATTGAATTAGTAAAGGTAGAGGCAGTATATATTTCTGTCGGTAACTACAAAGAGCAAATGAAAATATATCATGCAGCATGATAAATGACATAAAACTCTACGGTATTTACGCCTAAGATTTAACTATCTCTGCAGTCTATATGATTCTGCATTGTCGTGTGCGATTGAACCTCACCAATAGTTTTGAACTCGTAAGAAGAAATCCTGTAAAAGTATTTTTTAAAACTTTGAAGTAATATTAACATTGATTAACGAAAATTTGACTCTAATCGATTCTTGTTTCGCCTTGTCTCCGTATTTCATTTGCTGAAAGCGACCATAATTTGATAGCAATTCCATGATAGCTAGAATTAATGATTTTTTATTGATGCTTGGGAAGCAACGAAAATAGAGTGTGTGATTTGCAAGCCCAAAACAAGTTTCCCTGATAGGTTTTCTATGATTTGTGTTATGAAATTTTTATCGGAGACTAAAACAATGAGCGAGAGCAAAATTCTCTGCCACGGGTTACTCGTCAAGATCAGAACGAGCTTATTTAGCAAATTGACTGATTAAGTAGTCACTACAACCCTGTTCCTTTAAACTCTTGTGCAAAGAATGGTACTTTCAGAGCTCTTCAAAGATGACAAGTAACAAATGATAGTAAGAATGTTTTGGTCCTCGAATTGAAATTGTTATTTCAAATTTCTGCATCTCTAGAAATTTTGAAAAAATACTTTTATTCATTTATACTTTTGCTTCTGTGTCCAGGATAATGATATTTTATAAATTTATCTATTATCACAAGGAAAAAGTGAAAAATTTGAAGTTTGACTTGAACAGCGTAGATATAAAACGTATAATACAGTAGTAGCATTTATTTGTTCTGTAATTACACCAGTGGGACAATAGACACATTAGAAGTAAGTAGTTTTTCTAGATTTACGCTTATACTGTAAATTACTTTCGAGGATCAGCCCTCAAATGTTTTCTGCCATCATGTTTTCATAATAAGACCCTTGGTAGCGACGTTCAAGTCCGATATATCCTGGTGGTAGCGCTCGCCTTGCTCCTCAGAGTACGCTCCCATATTTTCCTTAAATTTATGAAGATAGGTGTCAAGATTTGGACTATTTAAAAGCTCCACATAGTTTTTGATCTTATGATTCAACAAGAAGCCAAGAACTTCTGCGACAAAGCTGTTTCATGCTGATGTCTCAGTCCTTTGGAGTTTTTTTGGAAACTCCTTGCTCTCCTTGCTCTTACCTCCCAGAGTTCTTTTGCAGAGTTCGTTTGTGAAATGAGGTGCCCAAGGCTTGTCCTGATCCCCGACAGGTATGGAAAAATATGCATTGCAGGCCTTGCGCATTTTTAGGGATCTTTTCAGTGAGTATTTTTTAACTCTAGATTTGATAAGCTCGCCAAAGACGCAGCAAAATGCGTCTGCAGGATGCTTACAACCTTTGGATGCCATGCTCGATGAATGCAGATAGTAAATACAGATCTTGGTCGACTTGTTCACACAGTGATGGCTAAAAGTGAACTGACCTGTAAGCATACGTTGCCTGCATTGAAACTGCCAGAATGGTCTAGAAGTACGTGAAACCTTTAGAAAGAATAGTTTTGAAGGTTCCAGAGTCATCTAGGAAGTCATCTTTAATTTTTAACGGCAAATCAGTGTAGAATCCGTCAGAATTCCCTGAGATAAATGAAATTAGCCCACTGTAATAGACTAGTTTAAAAGCATCGCTGGCCAGTTTAGAAAAATTATGGTTGAAAGAAAATCATTACATCTCTTCGTGTTTTAGATGAAAGGAAATAGAAAATGACATTAAATTACCAAAAACAAAAAAAGTTAAAATTTTGTTAACCTGTGTTATGTACACATGGCGTATTGATGCACATGTATACCAGTAGGCAAATTGTTTATTTACGTGCCAGTTACCAATGAATAACACTTCGATTATATCCCTATCTTTACCAAATTAAACGTTAGCGCAGAAGTTGAAATGTTATCCACTGATTATTTTCTTCTCGCTTCTAAGAGTGGATAAAAATATAATTCAGCAGTAAATACGGCTTTTCCACTCTATTACTTCCAGCCTCACCAAACTGACAATAGCAGCAGCGCAGACGCAGTTAATGTGCTAATTTTCGTTTTTCACTGACGCACTGAAGATCTCAGCAGAGAAACACAATTAGTACACCCTGCAATACATAAATAAGCACGAGTTATAACGACGCGGACTAACTCGCACCAGACGTCTCCTGATTTAAGCATCGGTTTATCTTGGTAATAGAATATCTGATTAACTTACAAGTACTATGAAAAGGACTGTTATACCGGGTGTCCCGCAAAATGTCCCCGACTTTTTAATTGATTATTTCTCCGCTTCAAATTAACATATTTGAATTGTCTTTTTTTTTCACAAAGTAGTTAATTTTGTTTCCTTTTCGAGTAATAAGAGTTATTGAAAATCGTTTAATAACCACATTACAGTGATTGATTTACTGAAAATGGTATAAAAAACAATTGTTCAAAGGAAAAGGTTTTGAAACAACACTGGTGTTCTTCTTCATTTCTCAACACCTACTGTTAAAAATAACTTCACAATGATTTATCCTACACACCACCAAGTATGTATCACCTCCATCATTAATAATTCTTCGACAACGAATTGAAGAAGTTTTTCAAGAACTGAAAGAAAACGGTGAAATAATCCGCAAAACTCGTCGTTCAATGGTGGCTAGAAGTAATACTTGTCTTGAGAGAAATGGAGGATATGTCAAAGGGTGCTAAATTACTTTATTTATTTGAACGTTATTTAAGGAAATGATTTGTTACTCTTTCAAATTTTTGTTTGTTCAGTTTTTTGGATAGTGCAAAATATGGAAGCATATCAATATTGTTTTAAAAACTTTTCCTCTGAAATATTAGTTTTTCTGCCTCTTTTAGTAAATCGATCATTGTGAAGTGGTTATTCAACTGATTTTCAAAAATTTAAATTATCCGAAAAAGAAACAAAATTTACTACATTCTGAGAAAGGACTATTGAAATATATTAATTTAAAGCAAAGCTATAATCAATTTAAAAGTCGGGGACATTTTCGTGGGATACCCGGTACATACACGAAAAGGTGCTTGCTCGCCTTATTTTTAATTACGAGGGATGCAATGCAAAAATTTTGTTATAACGTTGCAAACTAAGTTTTACTGGTTCGCTAATTCGTCCAAGTTGAAATGAATGAAAAAATTCCACGATCAGATGCTCTGACATCTTTTAGTTTTGAAATGCGTGCGGTCATCAATGAGAACAAGGGTGATCAAATTTTATTTTCATTTGGCAAAAAATCAATAGCAGATGTTAAAATTGACATCAATAAATGTCGCTAAATTTCGTTGAAATCTACTGAAAATTACCCCCTTTGGATAATACATCGAGTCAAATTTCATCAGACCATGCGTGTGTATCAGCTTTTTAACGTTGAGAATAGTGACATTTTGTAAACTGAGCACAGCAGAAGCAGCAACTCCAGCATAAAAAATTGCATTGAAATAATTTCCATTTTTTCAAAATTTTGGGATCAGCAAAAACAAATTTAATTTTTTGACCCAATCTTTCGGCTAGATTAGCTCTAGCCGTCATCAGGGGAACGATGTATTTTTAAACAAAACCTCTTATGGTATCCGCGGGTATCTAGTATACAAAACATTTTATTAAATTTTTACATGCAAGCCGAAAATCATTGATCAAGGGCGACTGATGAGCATAGGAAGAAACTGCGGGGGGACATCAAGATGACGATTAATTTTGTTTGGTTCCTATACACTGTACATTGCTTCGACAATTTTTCGGGTGTATCAATTTCTAACATTTTGTAAGATAGAGACATTTTCAAAATCAAAAGAATGGTTATCTTCTTCGGAATGCTAATAGACAAGGGATAACCTATTCTTCCTCTGCACATTCTTAGCATGCTCATCAATTCGTTGTTAAAGATTTCTACCCGTTTCCCCAATGTAACATGCTTAACAATTTTTACATTATAATTTTTATATATTACTTTTTTCACAATTCTATCGTTTATCTTTGAGTCTGATTAGGCTGTTTTTTATTGTATTAGAAGATTTGAAAGCCAATTTAACATAGAATGGTTTTAAGATTCGCTGGACTCTTTCAGAACAACCTTTAATATACGGGACGCTAACATATTTCAGGGGGCGTTAGGAATTTTCGTTGCTTTATCGAAGTATGGGGAGGTTTTGATTATTTCCACCAATCATTAGTCGGTTGCTATTACGTAGTTACGGAGAAAAATTATTCTATTTCAATAATTAATCCACTGTTGAAAGTTCTTAATTCAAATTTTGCTCACTACAAATATTAACTGCTCTCTGATAAAGGGATTTCGCTACACTCCTCCTCTGTGATAAGGGATGATAACTGAAATAGTCTAAGTACCTGCCTGTGTTTGTTGGTTTCCGGTAGACCTGGAATTATAATCTATTATTGGTTAATAAATTAATTAATATATCTAAGTACGGAATGCATCCATTACTTTAAAATTCCATAGTAAATTATATGTTGGTGTTGAACCCATTGATATGCTGGAGGAATGTATCAGGCATATCTTCTGGTAGTGCAGTCAATATATCGTCAACGTAACGTTTCCAAAACAGTGGCTGGCACGGGGGTGTTGATAGGAATTAATCCTCCATTGCTTGCATTGTTATCTCGGCCAACGCGACAGAGATAGGGGAACCCATCGGTGTTCCTTCTACTTGTTGTGAACCGATTAATTATTGAAATAGAATAATTTTCCACCGTAACTACGTAATAGCAGCCGACTAATGATTGGTGGAAATAATTAAAGCCTCCCCCATACTTCGATAAAGCAACGAAAATTCCTAACGCCCCCTGAAATATGTTAGCGTCCCGTATATTAAAGGTTGTTCTCTAAGAGTCCAGCGAATCTTAAAACCATTCAATGTTAAATTGGCTTTCAAATCTTCTAATACAATAAAAAACAGCCTAATCAGACTCAAAGATGAACGATAGAATTGTGAAAAAAGTAATCTTATTTATAAATTATAATGTAAAAGTTGTGAAGCATGTTACATTGGGGAAACGGGTAGAAATCTTTAACAACGAATTGATGAGCATGCTAAGAATGTGCAGAGGAAGAATAGGTTATCCCTTGTCTATTAGCATTCCGAAGAAGATAACCATTCTTTTGATTTTGAAAATGTATCTATCTTATAAAATGTTAAAAGTTATTACGCCCGAAAAATTGTCGAAGCAATGTACAGTGTTTAGGAACCAAACAAAATTAATCGTCATCTTGATGTCCCCCCGCAGTTTCTTCCTATGCTCATCAGTCGCCCTTGATCATTGATTTTCGGCTTGCTTGTAAAAATTTAATGAAATGTTTTGCATACTAGATACCCGCGGATACCGTAAGAGGTTTTGTTGGTTTTGTTTAAAAATACATCGTTCCCTTGATGACGGCTAGAGCTAATCTAGCCGAAAGCTTGGGTCAAAAAATTAAATTTGTCTTTGCTGATCCCAAAATTTTGAATAAATGGAAACTTCACTACCAAGACGTCCTTTATTTTAACAATTGAAATAATTGTTACGTGCTGATTGCAGGATACAGAATACAATTCACAATCGATCTTTCAATTTGATTTCTTATCAACATATTTTTTAATCATTTGAGGGATTAGATTCAATAATATTAAAAGTTCGTTTCAGCGTCCCTAAATATAACAAAGATATTCGTAGAGCTGGTATGAAAGCCCCGTTTAAAATGGCATTAATTAAGGGAACGCAAATTCTGTGTGCAAGTTATGTTCTCAAGCAAAAATCCCTGAACATAGAAACAGCAAGTTGATAAAAGCACAAGATGAAGAAAAAGAAGTAGGGGCTGAAAAACAAGACAGCAGTGAACCGAAAATAGATAGTCGGCAGTAAATTAATAATAATAATAATTTTACGGAAACGTTTCTACCGGGGTCGCCAGCGCAACGCCAATGTGGACCCCCCCGGCGATGGCCGGGAAAAACTCAGATATTCTGATTAAGGCAGACAACAGCAAGATACAAGAGATTCACGCATTATGATACGTCGCACTGGACATACAAGAAAGACAATTAGCGAGTAAATTTTGATGATGCACGGTTTGGGTTAGTGGAGGGTCGTAATTTTTAGGAGTTTGAGCAGTAGTGGTAGTGGTAGTAGTAACATGGGTTTGCTAGCGCTTCAGTTACTTAAACTATATTGCACCGAAGGTCACACATTTTAATTCGTATCTGACTCTTCCAGAGAAGCACACAAGATAAATATTGCTATTATTTGAAACATCAGAATTATCTGAGCATCATGGTCTTAATTACAACTCAAGATTACAAGTGTCTCCCCAATAAAGTTTGTACACAACACATCTCATTCGAACGCACTGAGCAGCCAAACCCCGTAGGGGGTTTCAGCTGCCCACCCATTTATGGCCGGACGCCTTACCCACGCTGAAACCCCCGAGGTATCAACGCAGCGCGCCCGGCCATATTACAGTTTCTTCATCTTCAAACTTCCAAAACGATATCACGTCTGGCTATAAAGCCCTACGGCGCGGCTTCCCGTTAAATCTCTTCAAGTAATACAACATGAAGAGCCACAAGTTAGGAGCCCGAACATTTCCCCGTATCAGATCATGTCGTAAGCATTTATTTTTTGAAGAAAGGTAACCAGCTGATCTACGGGCGCATTGTGACCAAGTATATTGCTTACTGAAGGTAGCCGGCTATTGTCAGAGAAGACATCAAAGCATTGTCTTCGCGTGTTGCGCAGCGCAGCGCAGTCGATGAGTAGGTGGGGGCAGCCAGGTGGGCAGAGGGCAGCCAGGTGGGGGCTCCTGTACCTCACTGTTCATGAGGTAGCTGTGGGTGAGGTAGGGGTGGCCGCTTCCGAGTCGATTTAATATGACTTCCACTCGGCGTGGCAGTTTTCTTCTGGGCCATGATCCCGGTTCCAAATGGGCCTCGTGCATGAGGCTCCTCCGCTGGTGCCAGTCTTCTCTCCACTTGCCGTCGATCTTCCTCTCAAGTACCGAGAACCAGTCCCTATAAAAGGTTGGGACTCGCTCGGGTAGGCGGAGTGCAGCTGCTTTTGCTAGGCTATCGGCGGTCTCGTTACCTCGAATCCCCACATGGCTGGGGATCCAGCAAAATTTGGTGGTTTTATGGTTCTGGGCAAGGTCGCGAATCTGATGTTGGAGAAGGCGGGCTTGAGGATGGTCCGTTCGTTTGTCAAGGAGAACTCGCAACACACTCAGAGAATCGCAAAAAATAAT
Source organism: Morinoia aosen (assembly GCA_030386875.1). Taxonomy (NCBI): domain Eukaryota; kingdom Metazoa; phylum Arthropoda; class Malacostraca; order Amphipoda; family Talitridae; genus Morinoia; species Morinoia aosen. Next base: position 19,619,628 of record CM059557.1, on the reverse strand, counting down.
AAATTGGTTTTCAGAATGATCACGAATGATATGTAGTGCTAAATCAATAGCATACAGTTCTGCAGTGAATATACTGGCTGTATGGGGAAGTGAAATCTGCTTCTGACTGCTGCTACAGAATGCAGCCGCGCCAACGCCGTCGCCGCTTTTGGATCCATCTGTGAAGATTGCACTGAAGCCTTGGTAGTTTTCGGTTTTTAGTCGGCGGTATTCTTGGATGTATGTGGTTGGATGGGTAGTTTCCTTTTTTAGGGCTGTTAGTTCCAGGTTTATGTCGACAGTGCCCGTGTTCCATGTTGGGATGTCAATGTTCAGTAGGCGGTACGAAAATGAGGGTTTAATATAAGGGAGTTCAAGATCTAGAGGTTCCATGATATTGAGGGTGCGAATGGCAAATGAAGGCATAACTTTCTTATTTATGAACAATCTTCTGTCAGTAGGTGGGATAACAGAGTTAAATGCTGGGTTGCCCAAGTGGCTCTTCATTTTAAAATAATATTTTAAGGAAAGCAACTGCCTTCGCAGGTTCAGTGGCATTTCGCCAGTTAGAACTTGGAGGCTTGCGACAGGTGTGGACTTGAAGGCTCCGGTAGCGAGACGTAGACAGTCGTTAGCGACGGGATCCAAGCGCTTGAGGGTGGTGTTGGCAGCCGATGCGTAGACAATGCATCCGTAGTCCATTATTGACCGAACAAAAAGTTTATACATGTGGAGGAGAATGTGCTGGTCCCCTCCCCAATCGTGAGAAGATATGGATTTGAGCATAGCACATCCTTTCTTGCATTTGGCTATAATTTCATCAATGTGTTTCTTCCATGAGAGTTTTGCGTCCCAGGTGTGTCCAAGAAATTTGATTTCCTCTACAAACTCGATCTCTTGATTTTCTATTTTTAGAGGTATGGGCATTTGAATACCGGGCAACGTGGTGAAGTGTACGGCTTTGGATTTTTCTGTTGAGAAAGTGAAACCGTTCATCTGCGTCCATCGTACGGCACGATTGATACATTCCTGGAGTTTGGTTTTTATAACATTTAGGTCACTATGCCGATAGCCGAGCTGGAAGTCGTCGACAAAAAGTGAGGCATGAAATCGCGGATCCTGAGGGATCAGAGAGGCGATACCATTGATTTTAATGGCGAAAAGGGTGACCGAGAGCACTGAGCCCTGCGGGACGCCTTCTTCTTGCGGGAAGGGGTCAGACAAATAATTATTTATTCGGACCCTAAAGGTCCGATCGCGCAGGAATTCTTGGATGAACGAGGGGAGTCTTCCTCGTAGTTTCATATGGTGAAGGTCCCGCATTATTCCGAATTTCCATGTTGTGTCATACGCTTTTGTAAGGTCAAAGAACACACTCACAAAGTGTTCATTGTGTACGAAAGCTCACCTGATCGTAGTTTCAAGGCGCACTAGGTGGTCGGTTGTAGATCTGCTTCGCCTACCGCCGCACTGGATGTTCGTGAGGCAGCCATGCATGTCACAGAAGTCCACGAGTCTATTGCTGACAAGACGTTCCATTGTTTTGCAGAGGCAACTGGTTAGTGCGATGGGTCTGTAATTTTGGGGCGACTGTGGAGATTTGGTGCAATTTTGGAAAGGGGATTATAATGGCCTCCCGCCAGCTTGGAGGGAAATAGCCGTTTAGCCAAAGTTTGTTCATCATCGATAGTAGGTGCTGCTTGCCGGCTTCGGGTAGGTGCTTTAGCATTTGGTAGGAGATTTAGTCGGCTCCAGGAGAGGTGTCTTTGGTGTTATATAAAGCAGTCTCTAATTCTGCGGCCGAGAACGGTAGGTTGTATACACTTCAGAGTTGGTGGATGAAAAATTCAAACCTTCGTTTTGGACCTTTTCTCTTTCTCGTTGGAATTCGACAGGGTAGTTGGTGGCTCTGCTTGTATTGCTGAATGTCATCGCTAGCTTGTTTGCTATTTGAGGTACGGTGGCAAAGGTAGTATTGTTTTCTTGTAAGATAGATATTCTTCGTTGGGGTTGGCCTTTTATTTTGCGGATATTTGCATAAACTGTTGTTAGAGGTGTATTTATGGTGAACGTATTTGCGAAACTTATCCACGCTTTCCGCTTTTCTTCACGTAGGAGGTTTCTGTGGATCGCTCGTGCTCTTTTCCAACGAAGAGCATTTTGTACCGATCTAGTCTGGCGGTACTTTTGGTATAGGCGTTCGCGGTTTCGTCGTGTTTCGGTCAGTTTTGCGCTCCAGTAGGGCTTTGGAAAAAAGGTTTTAATTTCAATAGTGGGTATGCATTCTGCAGCTACTGCTTGTATGGCATTTATGATGGCTTGGAGGTGCTCTTCACAGTTGGTTTCAGGCGCGATTTCAAGCTCGTTCCACTTTGGGTGGTTTTCATATGAGAGCCAATCTGCTCTTTTCAGGCACCACACTTTTCTGCCAGGCTCGCATTGTTGAGCGTTCATTAGCTGGATTAGGATCGGGCAGTGATCGCTGTCCTCAGGAGAGAGACAGGTGGACCACTCCAAATCTGCGTTCAGGCGGGGAGAGGCTAATGTTAGGTCTATGGCGGATTCGGAGTTATACGAGATTCTGGTTGGGGATCCCGTATTCAGAAGGATGAAATTTGACTGTTCTATGTACTGTTCAAGAATGCGCCCCCGAGTGTCCGTGGTTCTGCATCCCCAAATTGTGTTATGACTGTTGAAGTCCCCCATAATAATGCTTGGAGTAGGGAGTTGATTTTCTAGGTCACGAAGTGCTTCTAGGGTAAGGCTATGGTTTCTTGACGTGTATATGGAGGCGACTGTGATCGGCCGACTGAGTTGGATGGTGGCTGCGATGACTTGAAGCTGAGACGTCAAAACGTGTTCTCTGAATGGGACCGAGTTATGAATAAGCAAACCCACCCCTCCATGGGGGGTGAAGTTAAAGTGGCCATGCTTGATGAGAAGGGAGTATTGGGGTATAGAGAATGTGCAATTGTGCCATAGCTTGGTTTCCTGTAGTGCTACGACTGCTGGTCGGTGCTGGTGTATCAATTCCAGCAGTTCGTCTTTCTTGGCTCGAACTCCTTGGCAGTTCCATTGTAGAATTGAGGTTGGGTTATTCATTGCTCAGGTCTGGATGGATTCGTTGTATATTCGTAGAAAATTTCCTCGGTTTCTTTTCTGACTGCAGGGTTGTTTTCGCTGGTTATTTCACAATCGCTGAGAGCGGAATCGTAAGTTGGGGTCATTTGTATTGATGTGGTATACAGTTCGCCGGTATCAGGATTCATACACACTGCCTCTGTTAGTTGTTTCTTTTCCGTTGGGCGTTCCTGATGTTCGGAGTTTTCCGCTTTCTTCGCGTGCTACAGTCCGCGGGCTTGGCGGGATTGTCTGCAGCAGACCTCGGAGATTCCACTTCCCTTGGTGGGATTTGACTTGACGCTGCATTGGGGGCGGTCGTCTGCACTGCACTGACAAAGGAGCGCCGATACTGCGGGCATTCTGAATCCAATTTAGCTTTGGCTTGGGCTCTACTGAGTCTAAATTTGTGTTGTATTGTTACTATTTCTTGTTGGTATTTGAATTCAATGCATTTAATGGATCCAGTGAGATGGTTTTGGCCACAGTGGTGACATTCTATTTTTGGGCTGGTACATTCTGTGGCACTGTGATTGGCGTTGTCACACCGAGCACAGATTGTGGTGTTGCTTGAGCACCACTTTTGTGTATGCCAGTATTCCAGGCATATTTTGCAAAGCGTTGGACGTGGTACGTAGGCGTATACTTTGCTTTTTGATTGTTCGCCTGGCACTGTTAGATATTCTGGAAGGTCTCCACGGAAAGTTAGTAGCAATGGTTGGGCGAGTGGGTTCTTGGGTCGAATCCATGTTGCCTTGGTCACATCGTAGAGGTCATGGTCCTCTTTGAGTCCCTTGCGGAAGTTCTCAAAATCGGACAGGTCATACTCGTAAACGAGTCCTTTGGCGGCGTTGGGGTGGCAATATTCTGAAATGGTGACAGGTATGTTATTGATTGACTTTATGCTGCGGACTGAATGGCTCTGGCGTGAGTTGCCGATTTCAATTATAAACGAATCGTTCCCCTTAGAGGAAATGCGTTTGGGTTTAGTCCCAAGTTCTAGTTGTATGCTTTTCTCCAGAATCCACGGTGAGAGCTTGCGTTTTTCTGTTGCATCCATTTTGCAGAGAAAGTGCTTGGTGAAAGATTTTGATGTTTTTTCTGAGTATTCGTCTGAGTCGTGGTAAAGCTGTCTTGCGCGACGGATGCCCACTTTGTGCTTTGCTTGAATTTCCACTATTTTCTGTTCTTCAATATGCTTAGGACACATTTTGCTTTTTACTGGGTGGGGGCCGCGGCAATGGAGACATTTGGCTTGTGCTTCTAGGCACTGATCGCTTGAGTGTCCCGCAGTGCCGCACTTTGCGCAGGTTGGTGGCCTGTTGCAGCGTTTTTTGGTGTGACCGTACAGTTGGCAGTTGGAGCAGTGCATGGGTTTATCAATGTATGGATAAACTGGCGTGTCCGTACGTTCGCCTGGAATATATATATATAGCTGGGGGGTGTTTCGGAGTTGAATTCGAGAATAAGGGCGCTGGTTTGTTCACGTCTGGTTTTAATGAAGGTAGCGTCAATGACGTTGCTGATGTTGTAAGCTTCCTTCAATCCCGCTGCAAACTCGTCGAAGTCGCTCATGTTGTACTCATTGATATAGATGAGTCCTTCGGATTTGTTCAGTCTTGGGTGGAGCATGACTTCGCAGGGCACGCTATTCACACTAGTGATGGTCAGCATGGCTTGTCCTTGTTTGTTGTCCCTTGCTTCGACTGTGAAGCTATCTTTGCCGCTGGTGGTAATTGACTTGGGAGGAAGTCCCGTAGCATTTATGACGCTGGCCTTTATTGCATACGGATTGAGGTTGCGTTTAGTTTCTGGTTTGAATTTCATGCAGTAACAGCGCATGAATGTCTCTGTGCTTGGAAATTCCATGAGGTCCAGGGGGACATATTTTCGCTTCCTGGTAGGTCCAGGGGGACTGAAAGGTTTTTGTTTTCCTTCTGGAGGGTTTGTTATTTTACAAATGATGTCCGACAGTTGGCTCACAGCCAGTTCCACTTTTTTGATTCTCTCCTCCGTAGATGTTTCCACTGTTGCTGGGTCGCCACTCTGTACGTCCCGAACGTCGCCGCCCCGTCCCATCTCATTCAGACTCTGCATCAGCCCGCTCACTCTCCTCTCCACCTTGCTCACCCGCTCAGACGTGGTTTGCAGGGCCGCTGCGCCCACGGCCGTAGCCCCACGACGCTCCACCAGGACTCCTCCATCATTACCGCTTGTAGACTCGAGAGTTTCCCTGTTGATTGGTGTCCTGATTGACTTGATGGGGTTTGGCAAAGTTTCTCGTTTTCCTGGATTTCCCAAGTCCGGCTTGCGCTCGCTGCCTGCGCGCATACCTCCGGACCGCGAGCCTCTCGCTCCTCTGGGCATGAAGCCCGACCCCAGAGGCCGTCGGCCTCCGGGATCAGGGTTGGCGTTTTTACTCTTAATTTTAGGCTTAAGAACAAAACTACAAATTTAACACAAAATTGGAACAATACACGATTTAGTAGGTTATGCAACCTAGTTTTTCACCTTACACTAACGAACGCGTAGTAAACCAAAATGAAAAAGAAATTCAAAACCTAGAGCACCGAGGTGCCCTAGGCGCCCCCCGCGTTGGTTCCACCCACAATAATTCTGATTGGCGATTCTGATTGTGCGCCCGCTAGGCATATAAATAGGATCGGCGAGAGATATCGTGGTTCATTTGAGGAGGTCTGCCGTAGAGGTCGCTTCTACAAACAGAAGCATCGCTGTCAGTAGCTGAAGCTCGGCTGTCAAGAAAGCATCTGTAGAGATCATAGATGCGCTACAGAAGTTACGAGACTACCTTCCAATCAAAAGACTTCCTACCATTTACGAAGCCTGTGTCAATCCTGAAGTAACAATAAAGAATACTACGTTGCTGCTTCTGATTCACTCCCGAACCTCATTCGCGTTTGGTTACGACCTGATACTGAAAGGGTCGGAACATATTTGGTGCCCGTGTATGGGGATGCCCATTGAAGAAGAAAGATATCAAGAATTGATCTTCAGTTCCGCTGATCCGTGATTTTAAATGTGAGGAGTGTCACCCTGTTGGAGTAACGTCGCACAGTTATCACATTACTTCAGAGCATCGAGAAAAGGAAGAAAGACGTCAGCGCAAAAAATCGAAGTGCTTTCCAAGAAACTCTTCGAGAAAGAAACTCTTCATCGCTTCAAAATTTACATCCTGATCTGTCGACGAGATCTACGCATCTACCCACCGTCATCTGCAACGAGAAGAACTACGAGATCTACGCATCTACCCACCGTCATCTGCAACGAGAAGAACTACGAGATCTACGCATCGCCAAAATATTAAGTTAAGTGTACGCCGATAATGTTGCTTGCAAATTAAAAATAAGCATGCACTCAAATTAATGATTATACATCATCATTATAAAGTTAATGAGTAGGAAGTTAAGCAGGAGGCATTGCAAGCGCAGGCTGATTCCGGGTAGCGGCGAGAGCGAGCAGCCTAGGCATTGCGAAAGCGCAGTGAGCAAGATTCCCTGTAGTGAGAGAGCGAGCGTCTTCGCGGAAAACGTTGTGTGGAGAGGTAGTCCATTGTTCTCCATAACAATTGAAGGAAGTTGTTGCTATTGTTCTCGGCCATTGTTCTCTAGCATATAAGAGTAAGCTGGAGCGGCTTGTTCTGTTCAGTTTGCTGCCAACCTTCAAGCTGTTTGACTTTTTGACTTTATTGCTGAATTAGCCTTAGCCTGGTTTAAGTCCACAGAAAATGTGAGTTAAAATTTTATTGTATGTAGAATATTATCATTTGCACGTAGAAAATTTTATTGTGTGTAGAACATTCTTCTTTTAATGGAAATTGGAGGTTTATGAAGATAGGATTATTTTGTGCTTATGTCAGGCAGTGACTCTGACGAATACGAGTATATAAGAACCATTCCGTATTTGACCAGTTTTGGTAGGTTATCCGTCCCTGTTTTCAGATTATCAATTCCTCAAATACCTAGCACGATGGCGACCACTGTTACCCCTGTTATCAGTGCAGCCGTTACAACAGTTAGCTCTGTGACTAGTACGGTTACCGCTGTGACGACTTCTATTGTCAGTCCGATACCTAGTGTTGTAATTGCTGGGCAGGATCTACCGCAGTACAGAGGTAGAAAACGAAGAAATGACCCGGACTTCATAGAAAACAAATCACTAGAAACGCATATAAAAAATGTGAGAGCGTATTTCAATATGCTGTCAGACAACTCAGAGGAAGCTAAACTAAACTTATTGTTGCGAACTGCAGACAAGCGGGTGGGCGACTTCAATACGGTGGTAGCCTCCATAATCAGTGAAGGTTACGAATTAACTTTCGAAGAAGTCGTGCACCTGTTAGAAAATATCTACGTATCAAAAGGTGAAAGATCTCTGCACGCGGTCGCCTGTGATTTAAATAACGTACGACTGAAACGAAACGATGCATTAGCTAGCCAGTTCGTGGCTATCCTGTCCAAAATCCGTAAATTTACCCACAGAATAATGACCAGCCCGGAGTGTTCGAACAGAGCCCATCCCTATGTAGTAAATTGTCCCGATCCTGTTGCCCTCGATAAGTATGTCGAGAATACCTTAGTTGTTGCGTTAGCTATGGCCATCATCAACCCTCTAGTGACAGAAGATTTTTCAAAAAGACTATTCAATAAACCCTTCAAATCGTCGGAAGAGCTCCTTCAGAGACTCGTGACTGTAATTAGGAATTTTCCCGAGGATAAGCAAATATTAGCGACTCGATCTGAGAGATCTATGGAAATCTATTGTGCTGAGGATGATCATTCGTCTGAATCAAACTTCGAAGCTGCCTGTGATGAGGCCGAAGTGCATACAATGACAAGAGGCGGATTCCAAGGTAGAGGTAGGACGCGTAGGCCTTACTGGAGACCAAATTTCCCGAGACCAACTTTTCGTGCTAGACCTCACGTAAAATCTTATGTTGGAGATAGAGAATTAGGAACTCTAGAAGTTCAGGCATTGGAGACAGCTGAAACAAAGCGTTGCTCGAAGTGTTACAATCATGAGTGTGTCTGTCAAGGACAAAGTGTGTCGGCAACCACTGTGGCTAGGAAACCGACTGATTGGTACAAACCAGGTTCATCTCAGACAGTCACCGAGCATTCACTGCGTGATGTAGCTTGTTTTCGTTGTAATAAGTTAGGACACTACGCAAGAGATTGTAGATCCAGAAGAGACTATTTAAACAGACCAGGCAGACCGAATTGTGTCCGTGCGCGAGGACAGTATAAAACTCGTATGTCAGAAAAAGGCCAGGTAGAAACTTACCAAACTAACAGTGGAAATGATTTTTTAGCGTAGGCAGCGGAGAAGATTTCATTTTCGATAGAAATAACGTCGATGGTAAAAATGAAACTACAATAACTAAGTATGACTCTACGGCGACAAATCCCTGTGAACCCGAGGAGAATTCTGGTGCTGAAGATTCCCTCGTTAAAAATGTCGAGAGAGTTGATGTGTTAAACATGTCTGAAGACTCCCTCGTTAAAAATGTTGAGAGGATAGATCCACTCATTGAGTGTCAAAATAGATATGAATCGCTGGGAGAGGCGGAATTAAGTGATGATCTGAACGCTCATGGCACTAGTTTTGAAAGCCATTTAACGACGAACGTTTGTAAATACGAAGAAGATGAAGAAGTTGAAATTACAGGACAGAATGAATTATTTGTAATACGAAAAAGTCATAAGCCCATGATTGTGCTTAGAAAAGATGCAGACCTGTGGAATGCATTGATTGATTCAGGATCAGAGAAGTGCCTAGTCAGCTACCACAGAATAAGTGAGATAAGTAATGACGTGAAGCCCAGTTCTTTGACTATAAAAGGCGTTAACGCTAAGAGTAATGTTGAAGGCGAGGTGGAGCTTGTCCTAAAGTTAAAAAACGGTATAAGTTTAAAGACAAATGCTTTAATAATTAAAGATGGTATTTACAGTTATGACGTCATTATTGGACGTGATTTATTGGACAAGAACGCCGTTGTAGACTTAAAACAAAGATGTTTAATTATCAAAGACGAGAAAATCCCCTTTGCAGAGGTAAAACGACGAAAAAAGAGAAAGACAGAGTGTCTTGAGTATTTAATAGAGAATACTGAGTGTCTCATGGCGGACACGATTACGTCCAGAGCTAAGAAAAAAGTCCTAAATAAGCTAAGAGAGAAGAGGACGTGCATTGCTGAGAAAGCAAGTGAGGAAGTAAAAAGGGATGGTAGGAGAGAAAATCAGCCTGATCGAGGCGTAGTTGCAGTTACCAATTCCCTCACAAGGCCAAGGCCGTTAAGAGTGCATACTCGACAAGTGGAGATTGCTCCCAATGTAATTTTGAAACATGTTGGACATGTTGGAAAGTGTAAAAATGGAGAATACATAATAAAGAAAGCAACTTTAAAAGAAGGCATTTGTGTCGCAGAAGCGATTGTGAGAGTTAACAATAGGAGAAAGATTCCGTTGCTGTTAATTAATAGCTCCGACAGAGCGATTGTTTTACCAGAGAATGCAATTATAAGTACTTTAGAAAAAGTGGAGAAGGATCATGTTGAATCCGAAGTTTACTTGTCAGATGTACAAGGAGAATTAAAGGGAGGATTGAGTACTTTTGTGCAGGCAACGAGTGTTGTTCAGGACAGTCATTTAGATGTCGAGAAGAAAGACACTAATAGTAAATCTGTCGGGATCACAGGAGTTGTCGACGAAGGGTACGTTTATGATTCCAAAGAAGTAGCCCGTGGTCGGCGGAAATTAAATAATGATGATATCAAGTGTAACGATGACGAAATGAAGCCTGAATTGCTGAGTTTGTTGAATGAATTCAGAGACGTTATTACTATAGACAATGAATCGATCTCAGCTGCTGCGATTAAACCATACAAAATACGTTTGAAACCTAACGTGGATGGTGTAAATGTCCCTCCCTATCGTATTGCCCACCGTTACATGGAAGATTTGAAAGTCGTTAACGAAAAAATGTTAGACGACGGAATTATTAGACCATCGATTTCAGCTTATAATTCACCGATAATTGTAGTTCATAAGAAAGATGGAACTATACGTCCGGTAGTTGACTTCCGCAAAGTAAATGAGGTAATTCATGAAGAATCATTCCCGCTGCCGAGAGTGGACGAGCTTCTCTATAGTTTAAATGGTCAGAAATATTTCTCAAAATTAGATCTTAGGTCAGGATATCATAATATTACACTGACCGATGAGAGTAAAGAAATAACCGCATTTACAGTTGGTAGTAGAAAGTACGAGTTCAATCGCTTACCATTCGGTTTAAAAACCTCACCTGAATATTTCCAGTCAGTAATGACGCAAACGCTATCTCCTGTTCTAGGAAAACTATCTTTCGTCTTTATGGACGACGTGCTCATATTTTCTAAGGAGAAGGCACAGCATCTTGCCGATATAAAAGTTGTACTTGAACTGTTAAGAAACGCTAGATTGTCAATAAAAACGGAAAAATGTGAGTTTTTCCGTGACGAAATTGAATATTTAGGACATTCCATTAGTGGAATGGGAACCAGAAGCACCGGTACTGACAAAGTAAAGAATTTAGAAATTCCAAAGAATGTTAAACAACTACAGTCATTTCTAGGTCTAGTAAATTTCTTTCGTAGGTACATAAAAAATTTTGCGAGTATCGCAAGCCCGCTCTATAATCTTCTGAAGAAAAATGTTGAATTCATTTGGTCCAAAGGTTGTCAAAATGCCTTTGAAAAATTAAAGGATGAACTATGTAACAACACAACCTTAAGTCACCCAAACTTCGATCAAAATTTTCATCTGTTTTGTGATGCATCAAATGTCGGCATAGGAGCTGTTTTACTTCAATCATCTACTGATAAAGTTCGAAACATGAGACCTGTTGCATTTTTCTCTAAAACGTTGAATTCCACTCAACGAAGATACTCAACTACGAAAAAGGAAATGTTCGCTATAGTTGAAGCGTTGAAGTACTTTAAATATCTTGTTTTAGGCTATGATCTGGTCATTTACACCGATCATAAGCCTTTAGTTCCCTTATTTTCAAAGAAATTGCCTGAAGACAACACGCTTGCGAGATGGAGTATTTATGTCCAAGCTTTTGATGCCAAATTAAAGTATTTCTCTGGGAAAGCGAACAGTGCCGCCGATGCATTAAGTAGATTAAATCATGACAAAAATCCTTTAACAGAAAAAGAACTGTCAGAATGTTCTGATTTAACCCCAGAGGTAGAGACTTTTCCCGTTGTAACCAGGCTGCAAGCCGCTGCTGCGGGTAACAAATGTAACAAGCCCGTGACTGAGGAAGAGTTCGAGGAGACAATGCCAGGAAGTGATGACGGAAGAAACAACAACAGTACTGCTGAAAGCCCCAGACGTGAACCCAGTGACTTTAATAGCAGACAGAAAACGAGCTTATGCAGACTGGATAGAGTTAATACGACTACAGACCATTCAAGTATTAATGACAACTGGTCGTTAGACGAATTTAAACGTGAACAAGATAGTGATGCCTTTTGTTCTGAAATAAAGGACGCCCTAGAGAATGCAACAAAAGTTTCTAATACAGACATGAATGATTTTCTGATTAGGAATGACATTTTGTATAAAAGACGAAGAATTGACAACAGACCCAGCACCATTCTGACTATTGTGGTGCCGTATACTCTGCTACACAAGACAATTCTGTTCATCCATAATTTGTCCCATACAGATTTGAATCATACCTTGTTTAAGTTTAAATTAAAATATTTTCATCCGTACGAACGGACACTTACACGCAAAATTGTTGAATCTTGTGACATCTGTAAGATTCTAAAATCACGAATACCGACGCCGACTAAAATTCTAAATGCTCCGATTGGAACACGATGTTTTCAAACGATCAGCATGGATTTCTATGGTCCATTACCAATGACGGACAATGGTAACAAATATATTCTTGTTATCATCGACCTCTTTTCACGATTTGTGAAATTATATTCGACTAGTGACCGATGTACAGAGACTGTTACAGATTGTCTATGGAATTTTTGCTGTTTGTTCGGTACCCCGGACGTGCTACTGTCCGACAATGCCCTGGAATTTAAATCATCTAATGTGAGAAATTTCACAAAAGGACTTTCTATCTTAAAAAAGGAAGTTCTAGCTTATTCCCCTTTTTCAAACGGCATTGTTGAGCGATGTAATGGAAAAATTCGACACCTGCTCAAGTTATATCTAAATTTTCTTACTCATAATGAGTGGGATAGACTATTAGATATTGTAGAGAATTCGATTAATAATAGCTATAATGAAACTTTAGGAGATACACCCGCATACACGGTTTTCGGTAGAGATACGTGTGTGTATATCAGTTCTACTACTTTAGAAAACTTCAATGTAGCGACTACATATGAAGATGTTCACAAACAAAAATTTACCGAGTCATCTATTGTATTGAACAATATTAGAAATGCGATCATTAACGCCACAATTGAAAGAACTGCCTATAGAAATATGAAACGTCGCGATAAAAACTTAAAAGTGACGGACCGTGTACTAGTAAAAAATCATGCCAAAAAACACAAGTTACAGCTAAATTTCTTAGGACCAGGTATCATTGAAAAGCTAGGTAAAAATTACGCAGATATTAAGATCGGTAACAAGATTATCCGATCGAACCTAAACTATGTGCTGCCTTTAGATAAGTTAAGAAGGTAAAATTGTCAACCTAGTTGGAGCTGTTCATTCCTTATATTCTGAAAACGCCATTCCATATATGTATTTCAATGGTATTTAGTTTGTAAGTTCGTTCAATGAGTTTCTAGCTTGTAAGAGTGTTCTACGAGTTTCTTTCTTAAGACCTTATGATGTCTTGCGTTAGGAAATATTGTGTTGCGCTAACACCTTCAGAAGAGATGTTGAGCTCAGGAAGTTGTCATACTGTTGTTGCGACATCAAGAGCTGTGCTCATCAAGCCGTCAGCTAAAGTTGATAAACTGAGCTGTAATCGTGGAGATGTCGACACGAGAGTGCGAGTGTGCAACCGCGAGAACTGCCTCGAATCTGCCGCAGATTGTTTGACAACAATGCTAGGCAGTGTAGTTGGCATGAAAGTGTCTTAATGAGAATGTGTCTTAATGAGAATGTGTCTTAATGAGAATGTGTCTTAATGAGAATGAAGCGTTGCCTTATTATGAAACGACAATTGCTTACTTAAACTTGGGGCCATGCTAATTTCTTGTATCGTATCCTTTCAGAATCCTTGGGCGACTCCTGAACAATTCCAGGACAGTGCACACTCCGATTTACAAGATACACATACACTTTGAACCTTCAATTAGTACTTGGTAGCGTACCTATTTAACTTCAATAATGATTCACAATCAATAAATCAATCAATCAATCAATCAATCAATCAATCAATCAATCAATCAATCAATCAATCAATCAATCAATCAATCAATCAATCAATCAATCAATCAATCAATCAATCAATCAATCAATCAATCAATCAATCAATCAATCAATCAATCAATCAATCAATCAATCAATCAATCAATCAATCAATCAATCAATCAATCAATCAATCAATCAATCAATCAATCAATCAATCAATCAATCAATCAATCAATCAATCAATCAATCAATCAATCAATCAATCAATCAATAAATCAATCAATCAATCAATCAATCAATCAATCAATCAATCGATCAATTAATCAATCAATCAATCAAAGTTTAATGCCATTGTAATAAGCAAATACTTGCTGTTCCACCTAAGGTTAGCGTTTAATACTACAACGCTAGACTTCCACTTTCATTCACTGTTTATTCTGAACACGTCTAAAACCCGATGTGCACCGGGGTTAATCAACTGTGGCAGCCGCAGGAAACAAAAATAGTCTTCGGTATCAAGATACGAAAGGAAGTATTACAAGAAGCCTACTGCAACTTTCAAGTGTTCCTGAACCTCGAATCCCCGTTGCGTACTAGAATTCAAGTATTCGAGTCTGGAGAACACGTCGAACTCGTGTTCATAATCAGAATTGCTGCATTCCCAACAAATATCCAGTGAAGAATTACTTTTTCTACATCAACATTCATAAAGTCATAATTTATTTATCACATTTATGTGATTAAAATAAATCACAATTTTAATTCCCGCGCTGTTAGTAGCTTTTTGGCCTGCTAAGATGGGCAATAAAGTATCTAACCTTAATGTAGACACCATTCTAACGGCGATTAAAGCCAACAACGGTCAAATATCGGATGAACTCATCCGACACACCGAGGAAACGAGAGTAGATCTCATTCCTGACCAGTTGAGCGACATAATGTTGCTTCTTTACACGATAATTACTATCATAATTACGGTAATGATTATTTACATAAAACGCGACCTTAATAAAGTAATAGGTCGTCTAAGTGGCGAGGACGTCGCTTTGCGTCGAACCGCCTTAAAAGAAATCTGTAATAGTCCTAAACAAGTAATTGCAGTTTCACCTTAAGCTCTGATTAAGATGGATCTGATTATCACATTCTTGGTTTTAATATCTTCCGAGGAGTAGAATCCTCCCATGTCTTAGATTACTACTATTTTATACGGAGATTTTTCTATTATATACGGAATATGTTTTTATTGTCGTTAATTATAAACATTGATGTCGCGTTACTCGACTTCTGCTAAGTTCATTTATTGTTTTAGATTGGTGGAATTGAATTAGCTATTGATTTTTCTTTTATTTCCTTTCAATCTTTAATTTAGTTGAATTGATATGTTAATTTAAATCGTAGGACGATTTGAAACCTATTCTACTTTTACCTTGCCAGTTGTAGTAATGTAATGTATTGTTTGCGCATTTAAACATCTTTTCTATATTTTTATGTAACTTAGTCTTATGATGGAGTTTTCCTTTTTATTTCCAATTGCATTGAAAATGCTGTTCTCGAACTATGTTAATATGTTAACCCTAAATAAAAATTATGTTCTCGATCTGACGGTAGGTGTCCATTTTGTTCAAGAAAAGTATACCTTATGGAAAGGATTTATTAAGTACGCGTTTTGATGTTTGATTTTGATATTTTGATATGTTAATAAAATTGTGCGGTGTATCTTTTGTATCCGAAATATCTGGAGTATCAACGAATTCTAAGAATCAATTGATAAATAACTTTATAATAAATGAACAAATTGTTTGAGCTAAGTGCATAGAGTGATTATTTGGTTGATTATAGATAATAAATCTGGTATTGAATTGACACTAAAATATAATATTGACACTAAAAATAATGTTTAACAAGATGTAGGATTACCGTTGAAATTTGTTTATGATGACAGCAAAGGCCATACCTGTCTACCTCTGTTCATAATTCGGAAGCAATTTTGTCATCAGAGTTATTGATCGCCAAGGATAATCAATGAGATTGATTGACGTTTTAAAAATATTTTTATTGTAATAAAAAATTTTTGTGCGTGGGGGGTCCTAGATGTGCGCCCGCTAGGCATATAAATAGGATCGGCGAGAGATATCGTGGTTCATTTGAGGAGGTCTGCCGTAGAGGTCGCTTCTACAAACAGAAGCATCGCTGTCAGTAGCTGAAGCTCGGCTGTCAAGAAAGCATCTGTAGAGATCATAGATGCGCTACAGAAGTTACGAGACTACCTTCCAATCAAAAGACTTCCTACCATTTACGAAGCCTGTGTCAATCCTGAAGTAACAATAAAGAATACTACGTTGCTGCTTCTGATTCACTCCCGAACCTCATTCGCGTTTGGTTACGACCTGATACTGAAAGGGTCGGAACAAAACTATTACAATAATCAAGTCGCTATCCCAGTACAACAGGTTGTACGGATGACAGTAGTCTTAGTGGGTGTACTAACGGCACCACCACGAGAAGGTGCGGGTGGGCTGGATACCCGCACCTGAGCACGGGTAACCTATATCAAATCCTTGTCTGTTTTTCTTATTTGTTCCCTAAACCACAAAAAGAAAGTTGCACATCAAATAACCGTAAGAAAATACTTCGAGTTCGATGCCAGTAAAACGTGGTAAAGGGAACAGTGAAAATTCCGGCAGTAAATTAATAAAATATTTAGTTAAAAAAAAGGCTGATCTTACAGTCAGTTTGAGTCTACACACTTTCCTAGTGGGAGTCAGCACTTGAGAGTGCTTGTGATTCTTTCGCTTGATAAGAGACATATTGTTACTCATTTGCACACGCATATTAGATTGGGTACAAAGCTAATAACTCAAAGGGGAGTAACTCCGTAACGTTTAAAAATGCCGTCACGGAGTGTATTTGATTGCTCAAGTCATGTTTTACTTAGAATCTTGTGCTTTATAATACCCATGGTGTGTTTATTTATTTGGTTGGTGTCCGCTTCATCCGTCTCTCTGTTACGCTCTCAAGGATACTTAATGACCGTATCTTTGATACGAGTTTCACCAGTGCACAAGTGCAAGAATATTTTAATTGCGGGTACAATAATGGATATATTAGTTTGTCATCCACATCTGGCAAATTTATTCCAGGAAAATATTGAATTCCGTCATTTTGATGGGCGTGTACAATAGTTAATAGTAATTAGCGTAGTCGTTTGACTAAGGGTGAGAATATAAAAACGTCAGGCTGCAGAAAAATCAGATAATAGGAAAGTCAGGTTGTAGGAGCGACAAACTGTTAGAGTGTCAGAGTGTAAGTAGGGAAGTCAGAGTGTACGTAGCAGAGTCAGAGTGTACGTAGCAGAGTCCGAGTGTACGTAGCAGAGTCCGAGTGTACGTAGCAGAATCCGAGTGTACGTAGCAGAATCCGAGTGTACGTCGCAGAGTCAGAGTGTACGTCGCAGAGTCAGAGTGTACGTCGCAGAGTCAGAGTGTACGTCGCAGAGTCAGAGTGTACGTCGCAGAGTCAGAGTGTACGTCGCAGAGTCAGAGTGTACGTAGCAGAGTCAGAGTGTACGTAGCAGAGTCAGAGTGTACGTAGCAGAGTCAGAGTGTACGTAGCAGAGTCAGAGTGTACGTAGCAGAGCCAGAGTGTACGTAGCAGAGCCAGAGTGTACGTAGCAGAGCCAGAGTGTACGTAGCAGAGCCAGAGTGTACGTATCAGAGTCAGAGTGTACGTAGCAGAGTCAGAGTGTACGTAGCAGAGTCAGAGTGTACGTAGCAGAGTCCGAGTGTACGTCTCAGAGTCAGAGTGTACGTCTCAGAGTCAGAGTGTACGTAGCAGAGTCAGAGTGTACGTAGCAGAGTCAGAGTGTACGTAGCAGAGTCAGAGTGTACGTAGCAGAGTCAGAGTGTACGGAGCAGAGTCAGAGTGTACGGAGCAGAGTCAGAGTGTACGGAGCAGAGTCAGAGTGTACGGAGCAGAGTCAGAGTGTACGGAGCAGAGTCAGAGTGTACGTAGTAGAGTCAGAGTGTACGTAGCAGAGTCAGAGTGTACGTAGCAGAGTCAGAGTGTACGTAGCAGAGTCAGAGTGTACGTAGCAGAGTCAGAGTGTACGTAGCAGAGTCAGAGTGTACGTAGCAGAGTCAGAGTGTACGTAGCAGAGTCAGAGTGTACGTTGCAGAGTCAGAGTGTACGTAGCAGAGTCAGAGTGTACGTAGCAGAGTCAGAGTGTACGTAGCAGAGTCAGAGTGTACGTAGCAGAGTCAGAGTGTACGTAGCAGAGCCAGAGTGTACGTAGCAGAGCCAGAGTGTACGTAGCAGAGCCAGAGTGTACGTAGCAGAGCCAGAGTGTACGTAGCAGAGTCAGAGTGGACGTAGCAGAGTCAGAGTGTACGTAGCAGAGTCAGAGTGTACGTAGCAGAGTCAGAGTGTACGTAGCAGAGTCAGAGTGAGCGTAGCAGAGTCAGAGTGTACGTAGCAGAGTCAGAGTGTACGTAGCAGAGCCAGAGTGTACGTAGCAGAGCCAGAGTGTACGTAGCAGAGTCAGAGTGTACGTAGCAGAGCCAGAGTGTACGTAGCAGAGTCAGAGTGTACGTAGCAGAGTCAGAGTGAACGTAGCAGAGTCAGAGTGTACGTAGCAGAGTCAGAGTGTACGTAGCAGAGCCAGAGTGTACGTAGCAGAGCCAGAGTGTACGTAGCAGAGTCAGAGTGTACGTAGCAGAGCCAGAGTGTACGTAGCAGAGCCAGAGTGTACGTAGCAGAGCCAGAGTGTACGTAGCAGAGCCAGAGTGTACGTAGCAGAGCCAGAGTGTACGTAGCAGAGCCAGAGTGTACGTAGCAGAGCCAGAGTGTACGTAGCAGAGTCAGAGTGTACGTAGCAGAGCCAGAGTGTACGTAGCAGAGTCAGAGTGTACGTAGCAGAGCCAGAGTGTACGTAGCAGAGCCAGAGTGTACGTAGCAGAGCCAGAGTGTACGTAGCAGAGCCAGAGTGTACGTAGCAGAGTCAGAGTGTACGTAGCAGAGTCAGAGTGTACGTAGCAGAGCCAGAGTGTAAGTAGCAGAGCCAGAGTGTACGTAGCAGAGTCAGAGTGTACGTAGCAGAGCCAGAGTGTACGTAGCAGAGTCAGAGTGTACGTAGCAGAGCCAGAGTGTACGTAGCAGAGTCAGAGTGTACGTAGCAGAGTCAGAGTGTACGTAGCAGAGTCAGAGTGTACGTAGCAGAGCCAGAGTGTACGTAGCAGAGCCAGAGTGTACGTAGCAGAGTCAGAGTGTACGTAGCAGAGTCAGAGTGTACGTAGCAGAGTCAGAGTGAACGTAGCAGAGTCAGAGTGTACGTAGCAGAGTCAGAGTGTACGTAGCAGAGTCAGAGTGTACGTAGCAGAGTCAGAGTGTAAGTCAAAGTGTACTACGTAGTAAAGTCAAGAGTGTCGGACTGATAGACTGTAGGAGAGCAGAAATGATTCAGTTTGGTATGAGAGTTTCAAGTTGAGTTTCAAACAAAATTTGTTCAAATTCTACTGTTTACAAAGTTTGTATTTTATTGGGTTTAATAAGTTAGTTTAAGCCTCCCTAATCATAACAAAGATATCCAACAGAAAAGAAGGAGGAAGAAACCCTTTAGTACGAAATTTAAGGAGCGCGGAATATACATACAGGGAATGTTCTCATGTAAGATCTCCAGCGCACAGAAGTAAGAGCTCCTGCTATTAAGTTTGAGATAGAAAGTCATGAAACAAAATGAAGAAGGCAGAAGAGGCTGGAAAAACAGGACAGCAGCGAACTGAAAAATGATTCGCACCAAAACAAAAAGCAATTCTATTTCAACAAAAGACACGTCTGTCTATCCTCACACTTTATCCCTGGGAGCGCTATAGTTCAAAAAATAGATAATAGTTCGTATTGAGACGCTTAGTTCTTTCATTTTCGGTTATGATGTTATTGAAATTGTATGGCAATTCAGGTCAATGAATGAATGTGCAGTGTACGTAACAGAAAGGAAAGATAAGTAACAGATAAGTAAAAAAGTAATAAGATAAGTAAAAAAGTAACAGAAAAGGAAAGATACGGCTCTCGCTCTAAGTAAAGGATCGAATCTGCTATTATTATTATTTAGGAAAGTTTTAGCCTCCCTTAACCACGACAAAGATGTTCTAAGAGAGGAAAGAGGAAGGCACCATTTAGTATGGAGTTGAGGGAACGCGGAATCTATGCACAAGGTACACAGAAACAGTAAGCTAGGAAAGAAGTTCATGATACAACAAGAAAAAATTGAAGAAGAAAGTAGTAGGTGCTGAAAAACAGGACAGCAGTGAACCGAAAAAAAGATGGTCCGAAACAAAACAAAAAACTATTTTATGACAACAAAAAGGAAGCCTATCTATCCCCTTTTAGCTCGGGCCCTCACATGGTTCCCCTGGGAGCGCTAATTCCCATAGATACAATAGTTGTATCCCCCTGAGAGAATCGAATCTGCTAACGCAAGGTGAAACACGTGCCACCAATTCCGTTCAGCGTAGAAACAGAATTCATTGATGAGAGACAATCCATTGAAGCATACTAAAAATACATTCACAGTTAACATTCGAAACGTACCCCAAGTGGGGCTGAAAATACTGTGGATCCTTTCAGAAGCTAAATATAATGATTATGCAATGTAAAAAAGATGTTTTTTTTCTTCAAGGCTCAGAAGAATTTTCCCAAAACCTTGTGCTCACCTCGTGGCTGCGAAAGAAAGGACTTAGAATGTGTTGGAAGAGAACATAACTTAGTTCAATTCCCCCAAAATTGCAAGAAAGGTATTTCCAAGATTGGAAGAAGGCAGGCACTATTTAGCATGATATGGAGAGACCGGGAAGTCTATCCGCAAGTTATGCCCCCACACTCTACGCACAGAAACAGCGAGATTAAAAAAGTTTATAAAACAAGGTAACAGATGAAAAAGGCAATAGGTATTGAAGAGAAGGAAAGTATGTAACGGAAAAAGAAGGTTCGTTACAAAAAATTATGCTTCAACAGAGGAAGGTTGGGCCTAACTGTCAGGTCATAATTGCGCATTTGACCTCCGAAAAAGTGTCTTTTGAAGCTTCAAGTTTTCAATGAGATCAGTTGTTGATGAGATGAACGTCGAATAAATTGAATATAAATTCAGCAAACCTTCTCATGGTAACGAAAATTAGGTAAAACTTACCAATTTCACACAAAATGACCGTTCATATTACCGTTAAATTAAATTAGATAGCTTAAGGGAATCGAACGATTTTTCTTATGAATTCTTTGAAAAATAAAAAAAAATACTTCCGGAGGGAAATAAGCTCTCGGGTACTCACAGCATATTTATAACATTCGAATAAACAGTTGTAGCCCAAAATTGTTTAAAATTTAGCCATACTCCCTCTCCCCCTTCCCCCCCCCCCCTCAAAGAATTTTTTTGAAATTTTAATTTCTCAGCCAATATTATACATAGAGACGAATGTTTTTTTTGTTCAATTCACAATCAAAATATATACAATTTGAAAAATTCAAAAAGTTTTATGGTTCTGAACGTCCATTCGAATGTTCTAAGCATGTTGTGAATACCTCCAAGCTTATTTCGCTCCTGACGCTCTCGAAGTATTTTATATTAAATTTTGAGGTTTTATACCAAAAAATCGTTCGATTCCCTCAACAACCGCGTTTGAAAACTTGCTACAGACAGGTTGGTTAAGTTGGAAGTAGCAGAATAAAAAAGCCGTCTTTACTGCTTGTTTACATTTAAATCCTTTCTAAGAAGCAGGAAAAGTATAATTACAAGATTGCATTTTAACTAGTACTCCATAGTCTTACTTGAATAAAGGCAGTGGAAAGTTTGAATGAAATATGTGTACTAACACGCTTTCTAACCACAACAAAGTTGTCCCTAAGTTCAACAGGAAGGCTGTAGGCACAATTTTGTATGGAGTTTAGTCTATGTACAATGTGTGTTCCCTCACAAATTTCCCTGTGCACAGGAACGGTAAGTTCGAGAGAAGTCAGTAAAGTAAATTATAAAGTTGAAGAAGAAAATCAGAGGTGCTGAAGGGAAAAGCAGTAAATTGAAAAGGATGGTTCGTTAACACGTTCACCGCGTCTCCGCTGCTTGAATGAATTTTGTATTCTTCGTAATAAATATGAAAAATGTCATCGCACGATAACATTTACCTCGTACGGTAAAAGTTATTGTTAGAAAAGGTCGTAAAATAGATAGAAATGTCATTCATTTATACCGGTACGTAAATGGGCAATTTACCTGTTGGTAAACTTGTGGCGAAATATGCGGGGAACGTGTGCAGAGATTGAAACCTATTCTATATGTCAACAAAAGGCTTACCTCATGTCTTCCCGTGGGCACCCATTGATTCAATAGTTGTTAACCAGTAAGGAGATTCATTTAACTAACGAAGAGTTAAGGCAATTTAGTTGAGCGTTAAACTTCATGAGATTTTCATAGTTTTAAAGACGTCATTTGTCATTTTCTCGATTTTTGTATAACTTAAATCATCGATGTGAAATTTTACACCTTATAGAAAAGAATTCTTTTGTTACAAATATTAGCTTCGTGCTTCATATTTGTAATAACCCAACACCTACCGTTTTCAGATTTTGACTTAGTCGTAATCATTTATACTTGAAAGATTTCCCGCACTAATATAGGCGCCAATAGTTCAGCGAAGAACCCCCAGCTCACGAGCTTCAAATTGAAACGTCATGGCAAGTCTGTTATAATGCTTGTATTCTAAATGTTCAGATGAATAATGATTTGTGAAGAATATTTTGAATCCAAGTGGAGCTGCGTCCACAAGCAACCTCATCCAATCATGTTGGCGTCGAAAACACTTAGTTATCACCCCCAGATTTGAGATCAAACCCGAGATAGCCTTCTCGTTTGAAACAAATTTGTAGCGATGTTTGTTGAAAATTACTTACCTAAACATTATATTCAATTCAACAATTAAGATCAATTAATTACGCAACGCTGGTACTCATTGGATTGATCAAGAAAAGGAATGAACTTCTATTTGATATATAAAAACTGAAGTACGGTGTTTTCCTTTTTTTCAGCCCACGTACCCTTGAGTGGCCGACCTTAATTGGGGATAAAAATTGGATTATATTTTACGTAAGTTTAGACATCCCGAGCTAAACCAAAGGTGTTCTTAAGAGAGGAGAAGTCTAGTACGGCATTATAGTGATTAGGAATCTATGCCCAAGGTCTTTTCTCATACTTTGCGCAATAAAACAGCGGGAATGAAACAATTTCACAAGACGAAAATAATACATATAGGGAAATAATATGTTACTAACCGCCGAAATCAAGTTGGCAGTGAACCGAAAAAAGGACAGTAGTAAACCGAAAAAAAAGACAGCGGTGAACCGAAAAAAGACAGCAGTGAACCGAAAAAAGACAGCAGTGAACCGAAAAAAGACAGCAGTGAACCGAAAAAAGACAGCATTGAACCGAAAAAAACAGCAGTGAACCGAAAAAAGACAAGACTGCAGTGAACCGAAAAAAAGACAAGACTGCAGTGAACCGAAAAAAAGACAAGACTGCAGTGAACCGAAAAAAAGACAAGACTGCAGTGAATCGAAAAAAAAAAAGCAGTGAACCGGAAAAAAGACAGCAGTGAACTGGAAAAAAGACAGCAGTGAACCGAATAAAGACAGCAGTGAACCGAATAAAGACAGCAGTGAACCGAATAAAGACAGCAGTGAACCGAATAAAGACAGCAGTGAACCGAATAAAAACAGCAGTGAACCGAATAAAGACAGCAGTGAAACGAATAAAGTCAGCAGTGAACCGAATAAAGTCAGCAGTGAACCGAATAAAGTCAGCAGTGAACCGAATAAAGTCAGCAGTGAACCGAATAAAGTCAGCAGTGAACCGAAATGAGACAGCAGTGAACTGAAAAAAAGACAGCAGTGGAGAGAACAGGAAGGGCGCACAAATCAAAAGTTTGATCTGTCTCAACAAAAAGAAGGCCCACCTAACCTTCATCTCAGGTCTATACTTCCCCCTGTAGGAGTCTAATTTTCATAAATACAATAGTTGGGTCCTCCTGAATGGAGACGGATAAAGAAAACAGAAACATTTAAAAAATGTCTGAAGACATCATTGCTGGATCTGAGAGGCTGAAATCGAAGGCTGATGTTTTCTTTGTATCAGCAAGTAGTATAATTGTTAAAATAAAATTTGTATTCCTGCAGCATGCTTCAGTATTTCAGGCAAAATTTAATTGAAAAGTTTTTCGAACGTATTGGAGGCCCATAACTATAGTTAATCTTCAAAGTGCACATCTCGCCCACTTCCATAAAATTTCTGAATTTTATAGGACAAACGCGAATGACGCATCAAGCAGTGTTCTCAAAGGTAGGTTTGAGCAGGCGAAACTGTAGGTATTGTACGATTAATTTTTGTACTGCGTTATTTCAAAAACGAAATTTGATGAAAATTATGCACTTTTTAGTGCCATTAGTGTCACTGCCTCATCTCTCAGCGTTTCATGAACTGGAAATTACAGTAGATTAATTCTTCTTCGATTTTCAGTACGGAGACAATAGTTCTGGCTAAGTTGATTTCAAAATGATCTTGATTTCAGGGATGAAATACAAGGGATTTTCTACAGCAGGTGTTAGTTTTGCAAGTCTGAATCGTTTTGTTTTGTAAAAGAAACACTGAAGATGAGCAAATCTTAATCCAAAAGTAAGGCAGTTGGATGAAAATCAACGAGTTTGAATGTGGCTCAGGTTAATCTGTAACGACTTCTTTACTATTCCATAACTTGTTCACCCACGGGAAAATGTAGAACCAAAATATAGAGTAGGAGAATATCAAAGAAAATGTCTGAAAGTGCTATGAAGTCATGAAATTCTTCAACAAATACATGAAATTATCTATGAATCAATAATAATTATTGCTTGATTCATTACTGACTGGAGTGAATGTATATAAAGACTTGTACACACAGTGAGTTAGTTCACCTTGTCATTCATAATAAAATTTTCCGTCATTCGCTTGCATTATTTTGTCCACAATTACATTATTTAAATACGCAAAGCGCACCGAATAATAATTCCGTCCAAAAAACAAAAAAGAATTCAGTCAAGTTCAGGTGCAATGAGATTGGCAAAACAAGTGTTTTCTCCGGCCATCAAAAAATATAAATAACTTCTTAGATTATCAGGCTAGTTGCATTTGATAACAGCAGGTCTGAAAAACTTGATTCCCAAATGATGTTTTGGGTACATATTTCAAAATGAGTGATTTTTCATATGTATTCTAGTTAATTACCTATTATATTCATGAAACGGGAGCATTTTTTTAAATATGTTATTAATCAGCCTCCTTACTTCCATCATCCAACTAGTGATAGATTTCAAAGCAAAAATCAAAACTGAACTATTCAAAATTGGGATTGTTCATGATTGTTACCTACTCAGGTTCTCCTGAGAAATAAGTTCAATGTTGCTAATCGAAGTTTTCCCTTGACAAAATCAATATAAATTTTAAGAATTCCTTTGAAAAACTTCCGCCCCACAAAAACGAGGTCGTGAAACCAGAGCGTTACTCGATATGAGAAAAGTTTCGAACAGATCTGAGGGCCCTGGAGCTAAAGTAAAAGTCGAGGAATTCTTCCCAGATCTCTGTCCGCAACTTTGGCGACGCTTTTCATCCCCTGCAACCAACATGCACTCGTCCGTTCATGATCTTCTGACGAGTTTCAGGTTCTGAGTGTGCTCGTACACTCCATTTTTGAAAGTTTTCCACTATCTGCAGCGTAATTTGCTCAAGTGATACTCATGAGGAAGTGACAGTTTTTAGGAGTGTATCTATCGTGCATATCACATACAATCTGCCTGATGCGTCGGTATATTTCGTCAAGACGGAGAATTTAATTGTAGTAACCGTTCGCCTCCTCTCTGTTACTTGTAAAGTGGACAAGTGAAGTACGAGTAATATTGCAAGGAAGTGGATCTGGACACGCTTGAGAGTGAGAATATCCTCCATACCTGGCACACGTTACATACTAAGTTTGTCGTTCAGCTGGCATGCTGGGTAAACTTGAAGGTTTTACTTTTTTAACTACGAGAAAATTAATTTTTTCTCACTGAGGAAATGTTCACATTATAGAATAATTTTCAATGGAGAAATGTTGAATACCTCACGAGAACCATAAAAAATTGCATATTAAAAGTCAATTCATATTATTGACATCTATGGTTTTAATGAAAAAAACCGTAATTTTGAACGCGAAAAAAATAAAAGCGTTTTTGGCTTAGTATTGAAAAAGTAGTTAGGTTGCATAAGATGGATGGCGCACCGTAACAGAATGACTACAGAGCAACAAGAGTTTTGACGTCATTAGTTCCGTATCATCTCGCACTGTTAGCTGGTATTGTACGAGTGAAACAAAGTATATAATTCTATCCATTACTAGAGGTGATGTAAGTAACAGAAGAGGAATAATTTGGGCATATTGCAGGCATGATGTGATGAGGGTAGAGCGTATAGATTTACACAAAGCAAAGTACAAGTATTCAATGGCTGATGCATCCGATGACAGGGGACGAAATGTTAATACAAAAAGAATGTCTTAACCTGGGAATAATTGGTTACAGCAACTGCTTGAACAAAAGAAGCTATGATGCAAAATAATGACTTCGTTTCAATTAATTTGAATAATCTTCAAACATTCAAATTGTTCGTACAAGAAGAATATTTTGAGCTGGAAATAATTAGTTACAGCAACCGTGTGGAAAAACTGGAAGTAAAATTGAAAAGTTAGCACCTTTTTCAATGTATCTTGACGCATTTTGAGGGGAAACTGTGGAAACGAGGAGAATGTATTGGATTAGAAAAAAATAATCACAGCAACTGAGCGAAGAAGAAAAGAACAATACTCTGAAATTCAAATCTCGTTTCCAGAACAATGGAGAAGAAAGAAAATAATAAGAAGAAGAGAGGATAAGGAAGTTCAAAGTTGGTAGGCAAGCTCTTAAAACCGGGCATGGAAAGGTGAACACTTTAAAAATGCACCACAAAAAATAAAAATTGAAGATAAAATTGCTAAAAATTAGAAGAAACATCATTTCAGAGAACCTAACTAACAGGAGAAGGAAGATATCATTAGCACAATGAATTAAACAACAGATTGCTATAGGATGTTGATAGCGCAATGAAATCAATAAAATAATTAAATTAGCTAGAAAATTAATGAAACAAAATATGTTGGCAAACTCTTTGGACTGAATGGTTACGTGTGCCAGCGAACTGAATTTAGGCTTAAATTCTCTATGCTAGCTGAAATTAGGATGATTTTCACTATCCTGGTTGAAGTTAGGCTAATACTCCTTATTTTAGTTGAAATTAGGCGGCCGAAATTCTCTCTGTTAACTGAAAATTAGCTGATAATCTCTATGCTAGCTTAAGTTATTATTAAATTAGGCTAATATTTTCTACCCTCTCTGCTCTCGGAAATTAGGCTTAAAATTCTCTGTGCTAGCTGCTATTAGGCTTGAATTCTCTACGTTAACTGATATTAAAGCTTGAATTCTCTACGCTACAGCGGAAATTAGGCTTGATTTCTTTACATTAACGGAAATTAGGCTTGATTTTCTACATGCTAGCTGAAATTAGGCTTGCATTTTCTATGATAGCTGAAATTTGGCTTTAAATTTTCTACGCCACCTGAAATTAGGCTGAAATTTTATACGCTAGCTGAAATAAGGCTTAAAATTTCTATGCTAGTTGAAATAAGGCTTAAATTCTCTATGCTAGCTGAAATTAGGCTTAAATTTTCTATGCTAGCTGAAATTAGGGTAAATGTGAACGAATGGACAGTAATCGATTTTCCACTTTTCGGTGCCTAAACATAGTTAATTAGATCAAAATAAACAAGTTTTCTTCTAGGCACTTTCCGTCTGAAATGTATATTTTACGAGTTATAGCGGTATGTTGATTTTCGTCTTTGATGACGAACGCAATCGAATAAGCAGCTACTAATCGATTTTCAAATTTTTGTTGCTTGAATCACGGTAATAACATTGAAATAAACTACTTTTCTTCTAAACAGTTTTTGCGGCAAATGAGTATTTTACGAGTTAGAGCGGTAGGTTTCATTTGTTGCGCGATTGAGCTGTTATGAGTACGTTTGAGTGCTTTGTAATTTATAATTAGCCGACCCCACGGAGCCTGCGGAGCCTGAACCCACTTCTAGGATCTTCTAGTTAATAGCAAAATAAAGGTTATCACCCAAAAATAACGAGTTATAGCGGTATGTTAATTTTTGTCTTAGATGGCGGGAATGCGCACGATCATTCGAGCGGGTAGGAAAGGAGAGTCCATCGTGGTCTTCCCGTCCGACGCGCTCGATGAATTTCTTTCCGTTTCAAACACTAGAATTGCGGTCAGTTATTTACCGCTATAACTCGTTAAATACTCTTTTCAGACGGAAAGTGCATGGAAGAAAACTTGTTTATTTTTGATCTAATTAACTATGTTTAGGCACCGAAAAGTGAAAAATCGATTACTCTCCTATCATTCACATTTACGGAAACTAGGCTTAAATTTCCAGCGCTTGCTGAAATTAGGCTTCAATTCTCTATGCTAGCTTCCACTTCAAAATAATGCAGCAAAAAATTAAGTGATATAGTTACTCACTATATTCTATAAAGATAAATAATAAGTTAGTTTAAGCTGCCATAGCCACATAAAAATGGTTGCCGCAGAATGAAAGTGTCACTTAGAGAAGAATGAAGAGAATGGGGAATAATTGCACTTAGTGTCCCCACACACTGCGCTTAGACGTAACAAGATTGAAAAAAGGCTACAAAACAAGATGAATTGTAAATGGAAGTAATAGGTGCGTCAAAAACAACACTGATTTTAAAAAGGAACGAAAACAAAAGCCTATTGCGTACAAACATAAGGAAGGCCTATCTTAAATCAGGACCCCCCGTTGTTCTCTGAAAGGGCTTATTTGATCAGAAACAATAGTTGTATCCCCATGAGGGCTTATGGTTGTCATCTGAACAAACAAGTAGCGGAATAAAATCCAAACATTTTTTTACGAGAGCGGAACAGAACTTCTCGGTAAATGTTAAGGAGAACTGACTGATCGGTTTTCGAGTTTTTGTTGCTTACATCATGGTAATTAGATCGAAGTAAACAGCTTTTATTCTATGCATATTTTGGGAAAATGAGTATTAAACGAGTTATAACGGTATGGTAATATTAGTCTTGCATGGCTCGAATACACTCGAATAAACGTCGAATGAACTTTGAGGAGAGGACAATAATCGATTCTTGAAATTTTATTACTTGGATAATGGTTCTTAGATCGAAATAAGAAACTTTTCTTATATGCACTTTCCGTTGCAAAAGAATATTTAACGAGTTATAGCGGTAATCTTCTGCTACGTATAACGGTTAAAACTGCTACGTAATCGTCTGCTACGTATGACCGCCGCCACTGTGAGAAAAAAAGCTCGATCGTACATCCCGAAACTGAATCTTCAGATGAAGAATAAAGTCATCTTTCTGAAGGCGCAGGTTAGGTCAATAATAATATTATTGTTCGATAACGTAACCCACCTAAAACGTAAATTAACGTATAAAAACGTAAAGATTTTCCTCCCTTGGAAGACTATAATTACCATCAAAGACGGAAATTAACACACCGGTATAACTCGGTAAATGCTCATTTCCCGCCAAAAGTGCATGGAGTAGAAGTTTATTTTGGGTGAATGTGAAGGAATGGACCGTAATCGATTTTCCACTTTTCGATGCCTGAGAATAGTTAATTAGATCGAAATAAGCAAGTTTTCGTCTATGCACTTTCCGTCTGAAATGAGTATTTTAAGAGTTATAGCAGTATGTTAATTTTCGTCTTTGATGAACGCAATCGGATAAACAGCTACTAATCGATTTTCAAATTTTTTTGCTTGCTTCATGGTAATAACATCAAAATAAACTACTTTTCGTCTATACTTTTTTTGCGGCAAATGAGTATTATACGAGTTAGAGCGGTAGGTTTTATTTGTTGCGCGATTAGCTGTTAGAGTATGTTTGGGTACTTATTAATTTATTATTAGCCGACCCCGCGGAACCTGCTACCACTTCTAGGATTTTTTAGTTAATAACACAATAAAGGTTATCACCCAAAAATAACGAGTTATAGCGGTATGTTAATTTTTGTCTTAGATGGCGGGAATGCGCACGATCATTCGAGGGCGTAGGAAAGGAGAGTCCATCGTGGTCTTCCCGTCCGACGCGCTCGATGAATTTCTTTCCGTTTCAAACACTAGAATTGCGGTCAGTTATTTACCGCTATAACTCGTTAAATACTCTTTTCAGACGCAAAGTGCTTTGACGAAAACTTGTTTATTTCGATCTAATTAACTGTGTTTAGGCATCGAAAAGTGGAAAATCGATTACTGTCCTTTCCTTCACATTTACCTTATTTTGAGCCAATGGCTTCAGTTCCGATCAAGGCCCGCTTCAGTTTCTCGTCTAATTCAATAGATGGCGCTATAGGTTAAAACGCGGAATGGTCAAATAGGACAGGCGACTGGTCAACGCCATGGTCTGGTCAAAATTAAAAAAAACTTTTGTCGACTTGATACATTGTAACGTCGAATAATTCATTGAGTTGGGTTGGTCACGCTTCGGTTAGGTTGGGCTAGTCACGCTTCGGTTAGGTTGGGCTAGTCACGCTTCGGTTAGGTTGGGTTGGTCACGCTTCGGTTAGGTTGGGTTGGTCACGTTTCGGTTAGGTTAAGTTGGCCGCGCTTCGGTTGAGTTAGGTTGGTCACGCTTCGGTTGGGTTAGGCTGGTCACGCTTCGGTTGGGTTAGGTTGGTCACGCTTCGGTTGGGTTAGGTTGGTCACGCTTCGGTTGGGTTAGGTTGGTCACGCTTCGGTTGGGTTAGGTTGGTCACGCTTCGGTTGGGTTAGGTTGGTCACGCTTCGGTTGGGTTAGGTTGGTCACGCTTCGGTTAGGTTGGGCTGGTCACGCTTCGGTTGGGTTAGGTTGGTCACGCTTCGGTTGGGTTAGGTTGGTCACGCCTCGGTTGGGTTAGGCTGGTCACGCTTCGGTTGGGTTGGGTTGGTCACGCTTCGGTTAGGTTGGGCTGGTCACGCTTCGGTTGGGTTGTCACGCTTCGGTTGGGTTGGGCTTCTTTGGGTTGGGTTACCATTGGCTCCGCTGGTGGGATTTTTTGTTAAGTTTTGCGGGTCTTAATCGGAACCGTCCCCAAGTCAATATTGCATTTGATGTTGTCAATGAGTTTCATAATTTCGTTACAAGACCTAGGTAATTGGAGACATTTCCAGAGGTTTTACGCGAATAACATTGTGCTCGCAAATGCTTAGTTTTCGAGACATAGCATAAATAATGTTCAGGTAAGAATAGCATTAATGGCAGTTTCGATATAAGGCTCTTCCGGCGTTTCGTGGACGCGAACCACGCCAAGTTTTTAGGCGGAAGTCATCGGCCTCGGTATGGTTAAGTTAAATTTAGTTATGGTAAATGTAAAGGACTTTACCATAATTGATATTCGAATTTTCGATGTCTTAATAATGTTAATCACATGAAAATAAACAAGTTTTCTTCAATGCACTTTCCGGCGGAAATGAGTATTTTAAAAGTTATGGCGTTAAATGTGTTACCGGAACTCCATAGTGCATCACCCTATTACAAACGTAAAGAGGTTGGGTCGTGAGGGGTAGCCACAGTTCTTTTAGTTTTATAATTTTCACTAAAAGAACTGTTGCTACCCCTCACGACCCAACCTCTTTACGTTTGTAATAGGGGGTTTGCTCTTCGTCGGCTTGGTTGGCGCGCGGGAACGCCTGTTTACTTTCACGTCGGACCGCGCGGTATATTTTTCCCCGCCTCAAACACTGGAGTTAAGGTAACTCATTTAATGCCATAACTTTTAAAATACTCGTTTCCGCCGGAAAGTCCATTGAAGAAAACTTGTTTATTTTCATGTGATTAACATTATTAAGGCATCGAAAATTCGAATATCAATTATGGTCAAGTCCTTTACATTTACCTAAGTTATTTTAGGTTTACTTAGGTTAGCTTAGATTAGTTTATTTAACTAACCTAACTTTACCTAACCTAACCTCACCTATCGTTCCGTCATAACCGTATTTATGCTTATTTACGTCTCCGTTTGTTCAATTTTATAAACGACGTTCCTAAAACTTCAAAGTTAAATATCTCTAAAACTAAGCATTTGCCAGCACAATGTCATTCGTGTAAAACATTTTCAATAGTACCATATTACCCCTATGTGGCAACGAAATAATTGAAATCGTTGATAACATTAAATTCAATATTGACCTTATTTTGATGTAATCACCATGATTTAAGCAACAAAATTTTGAAAATCGATTAGACAGTTCTCCTTAAAATTTATCAACTTCACTAAATTGTTGAGTAATTTCAGCATTCTTACCTTATTTATAGCCACTGCTCCTCTGAAGAACCATTTGTCAACCGGGATATTTTAGGTGAATAAATTAAATTTATATTTTTAACTGAAATCACTGAAAAATGCACGTATAATCAAGTATGAGTGAGAAGGCAAACTAAAAAATGCATGCGTATATAACCATAACTTGAAGAAATTCAATCAAATACCGCTGTTGCATAAGAATGGTTATGTTATTTAACACGATATGAGTTTTCACTTTGTCAAAAGGCCCGAAGCTCAAAGCTAACCTGACACAGAATCTCTTCTTGTTCTAACGAGGCTGAAACCAAAGGTGTGTAAACAGAATCGTCAAGCTGAACTTTCAAGCGTCCCCACTTTTGCAACGGATGTCTGAAAACGCGGACTAGGATAACAAGCCTTTTTTTAGGTCCGTGACAGACGTTGCCTTTCCGTTTCCGTTTTTCATTGCCATGCCCATCTCAGAACGCGACACCAATGTTTCGTATTTGAGCAGAAAATCTTTAGTTTTGCACATCACCGGTTGAATGTGATAGCAATGATCACTTTTTAATAATTCAGGAAAATGGATGCGACATATAATGGTCTGTACTGCATCCATCGCAACAAATTGCTGACTGAATATCCAGTGAGCTTTTTGACAATTTAGAGAAGTACTTCGGTTAGCAAATTGGCAGACTATTCAAATAAATCCAATTCATTGGACTGTAGTAGTTGTATTAAAGTTTACCATGAACATGGGAGACAACAGATGTTAGTAAATCAGTGAAAATGACCTTGCATGTTTTTTTTCGGTCGAGTGAATTTAAAACGATGGACGTTTTTTGATAGAAGTCATTTGAAAAATGTCGTTATTATTTTTCTATACGAATGTTACTGACACACTTACATGAAGTCCAATCACTCTCATATCAGGCTCAGACAGACAGCGATTACATGCAGCATATTCCCTTGAGAAAGAGGATGTTGTGTCGTAGGTCATGCGATGTCTGTATAGGATAAAGAAATTCTTTCACGCTAGTAGCTACTGGTAAAGTAATGCATTGTTTGTTTATGTTGTCGATGCGCACTGATGAGAATGTAGTTATTGAGAGACACTGATTAGAGGCTCAACAGAGACCTGGAGATTGATAATACGAGTGTTGCTGTGAAGTTCCGCATCGGGCATCATATTTACAGGCTCCCACGAGAAATGTACCGACAGCATCTGTTTGAGATAACGAAAACCTTAGTAACTTCTGCTCGGCACTAGATCTGACGTGTTCATTAGGTGGCATGATTCTTCCTTTTGAGTTCTCTGTTCTAATGTATCCAAGTAAAATGAGTCCAAGAATTCATAGAGCTTGAAGGTACATTACAAGTTTTCACCTTCTGCTATTTAAGAGGAACAGAGTTTCTTACGCTAGCTCATGATAAGATTGAATATCTCTGCCTGCATTCGAACTTGAACTGTATTCAACTTCGTCACGTGCGTGTTTGCATGTTTTTTGAAGTACGCGATATGTTTCCGAGTAATGAAATTCAGATGGAGTATATCTAAAATATTATGGTCATTCCAATTTGGTATACGACCAACTTACGTTACGAAGAACGAATCACTTCAAATTGCGCAGCATCAAACGAGGCATCAGGCTGCTCTGCACCTGACGCTCCACGCTTGCCTCCAACAGTAGCATCAGTTGATGAGAGCCAACAACAATTAGCGCAATAGAAAGTGAAATGAATAACCTTGTGATAATTAAGAAGGTAAAGATGGCGCTAACCTGCTAATTTAATTTTTATACCTTGGTTGTGTGATGCTCTGTCGTATTTGTTTTGCTCAACAATTTAATCATTTAACTCCCAGAGGACTGAACGGTCCTCTTTCAAAATTGGCTTCAATATCTTACATTTCTTCTACATTTTGTTCCTTAATGTGTTCCTAGAAGTGCATTGCCGATTGGCAGTTTCTTCTAGTTTTGGTATCGAAGACAACCTGATGCCAGCGCCAGTCTGATGACAAAGTTGTGGTAACGGGAATATGAGAACGAAAATGCTGACGTTACAGGGTTAACATACGAAAATCTGATTTTCGCTGGAATGCATTTTGTTGTAAAAAGTGTTCAGTAAATTGGTTGAAAACGCGTCTAATAAACATAAAGAAGAACTTTTGAAATGGTTTGTTGGGCAAAGTTGTAATTTTCAAATCTTGACACGAGAGCAAATAGCTTCATTGAACCCATATTGCGGTAATTTAAATAAAGACTCAAAATTAAGCATAGTTAATAAGTTTCGCCCCTATAAGTTCATATTTTCTTCAACAGTTGGCTGAGTTTTCATCTCCTGCGTAGCAAAATAAAATGTACAAATAATTTCTAATACTTCATTCTTGGTAAAAATTGCCTAAAACTTTCCTTCTGTAAAACTTTTTTCTCGTTCAAGGACCTGATCACTGCATGGAGGTGACGTAAAATTATCCCTGTTCTAAAGTTTTCTTTTCAAGTAAATTCAAATTCTTGGTACTTTTTATAGATAAGAACTTTGTTAGATAAGAATTTTTATTTAAGCCTCTAGGCGAGCAATATGCCTAATATCGGATGTTGCATATTATACCGAGCTCAATTACCCCACTCTAAAACTAATACTTATTTTGCCAAGTACGGTCCTTCAGGCCCAAACAACGCTTTTAAAATTCTAAGTGCAGTAAAGAACATTCTAATAACGTGGATTGATAACTTTAGGAAATTTTCGATGATGCAACGTTAATAATGAGTGCATCTGTTCCACAAATTTCGTCAAAACAGGTTATAAAGAGTTACTTGTTACCCCTATTACCCTTTGAATAGATTTGAAACTGTTCAATCTAAAAAAAAGTGCATTTTTGTTTTCCAACTCCAATATCAATCTTCTAAAAAATTTCGAGAACAGAAATAATGGTAATTTGTTCAGAAGCAGTTTACGGGGCAAAGCCTTTCATTTTATTCAACAATTCATTAGCGTCGTCACTACTTTGGCGCAATTTTATTAGTAAATAACGCCCGTAAAGAAATCCCTGCTATAGTTTAGGACTGCATTTCCTATGATTCCCTAAAAGTAGTGGGAGAGGCATTCGTGAACGCTTGATGTTCACAGCTCATGGAATCATGGCCGTGTTTACTACTACTTCAGGCAACATTCATGTTCAAGTTCAGCTGTTATTATCGGGAACTTTTAGTTCAAAGAGAAGTTCAATTTTACACTGTTCACTGAAGGTCGGATACTTAAATTTGATGTGAATGCTAAGTTAACTTTTATTTATTGACTGACGTGACATGGACGCTTTTATTTTTGGCAAAACCTGGGTGGATACTTCTAATCCCGTTATTCTTAATCTAAATTTTTTCGCGCACAGGTCCACATTTCACCCCAATAGGCACCGACTTGTGTGCTTGCAATCGAGGGTATTGAATGGCAATCGTTGATTGAAATCGTTTCTCAACGGAGTCTTAAGTCCATTTCTCACGTTTTTCTTGAACTAAGTAGTCATCCAGGCAACTAAAGTAGCAAAATCCTACTTCTAATGATAGTTTTCCGTTTAAAAAGTTCACCAGACATTCTTATCGCCCAAATTACTGATTAACTGTGAAACTGTTGAGCCTTTCATACCTTCCTGTTTTCAACATCGTTTAATGTATCCACTACGTTTGGCTTTCGAAGTCTTTTCCGAATGTGTTTTCGATTTTTATTACATCAACCTACCGTGCTGTCAACAGTTTAATATGAGTGTATTTTAGTATTTTGACACATGTGCAACAATTGTATTAAAGGATAGCTCTCGTTTTCGTAAGAATCATCGGTTTATTCCAAAGGTAACACTTGTAAAAAACTTGTATGATGTTAAACATGTTTCGATTTCACTGCTTTTCTCATCAATTACCAAGTATCAAAAACTTTCAACGATTCCTTGGAGCACCAAAAATTTGTCAAACTTAAATATCCGCTCTTACTAATTACTCGAAGTATGCAGTGCTGTTGTTTACCTCTGATATTCTTTGCCACATCATAAAGTGATGCCATTATGGCAAACACGCGCTACTAATGCCTGTTGGAATCTGCCACGCACCTGCACAACCTTGATATGAAAAGAAAGTCTCACATCACAAAATGATTCCTGTGTGACGTGAGTTAGATTTTTCTCGAGGGATTGGTTTGTTGTAACGATACTTTGTTCACGGGTGTCTAATAAAACACAGCATATCCTAGATTGATTGAAACAGAGCAATAAAAATTGGTCCCCATTTTCAAAGCTTGACATGAGCCCACCCAAAAACTTTCTTCTTTAATCAATAGCTGTTGGCCGTCCTCAACTCAATTACTAAACTCAAAATGTCGATGAAGCAGTTCACTTTGTCTCGTACCTCATCCTATTTTCCAACCAGGTATTTAGTTTCCGATGAAGAAGTAATAATTTTCTCGCAACTATATAAATTAGTGCAGCGCGAGGGTGGAAATTAATTTACTAAAAATTGATTTTTTTCGTGGACCAATGTAAATATTTTAAAAGGTTTTTTTTTTACGCATTGTTGCAATGTACAGGCACAGAAATGCTGAAGAAACAATATTGACGTTTATGTTTTTCGTCGCGGTCTATTGAGAAAAATTGAGAGGTGGGTGTAATCGACATTCGTCAACCTTAACAGCCATTTCACGACGTCACGATCTTAATATCGTGAGCTTTATGGCACGAGTTCCAAGTTTTGGGGCATCCCAGTCAACGTCGTCCGATCATAAAGGGCTGGCGCTATCATTTCACAGGTAATAATCAAATTTATTGCATCACGATTGTCAAGCTAGCAGATTGTGCGGAAGTTGTGCATTTCTCTATTCCAAAAATGGAGATAGTAAGTTCCAGTCTCCTTGATGGCACAATGTGACAGACTTTAGGGGAAGAAGGTTAACAGTTCAATACTTCACATTGATATGTAGCATTCTCATGAGAAGCACCTCTTTTAGATATTATTGAAAACGGAAAAGATAGTCATGAGAAGTCACATGTAAAGTTCTTAAAATCAATGATAACGCACCGCACACCATTGGTTAAGATACTGTTTAACATTTTGAATGCAAAGCACGTTTTAAATTCAAATGATTTTTCTGACCACTGTGGTTGTAGGCTCACACCCTCTCTTCTATTCCTCAGGCTGGACGCGTGTGCACTGCACGTATTGTTTCATGCATGGTATAGCTCGTGTAA
The DNA here is from genome assembly GCA_030386875.1 of Morinoia aosen. Taxonomy (NCBI): domain Eukaryota; kingdom Metazoa; phylum Arthropoda; class Malacostraca; order Amphipoda; family Talitridae; genus Morinoia; species Morinoia aosen. The sequence continues at coordinate 19,582,453 of CM059557.1, read as the reverse complement.
AGAGAGTGGTTTCTTGATCAACCAGAACTTCTGGTAAAAATCTTTGATGAGTACGCCAGGAGACAATTATTACTGCTCTACTGTCGTAATGAAATGAATGCGTTGTAGTTCACATTTTGAAACCGAGTTCGGTCTTGTGTCAACGGTACTTTCGAGAATAGTAGATTTTAAGTGTTCGTTGTTATCTAAGCCATTTTAACTTCCTGGCTATTCCATAAAATGTTGTACCAAGTAATCAATGACTTGACTGCGGGGATACATAAGCGATATGTCTGATGAAATTGTTTGTTATGTTTCTTACTTTTTCAACGGGTTAATAGGTTCTCTCGCTTCCACTATATTGAGCGTAGGGAGATAAGTACTACAAAGGGGAAAATGTCAGGTCCTGATGTGAGGTAGCCCTCCTTCTGTTGGAATAGACAACATTGTTTACCAATCTCTATCTTCGGTTCACAGCTGTCCTGCTTTTAAGTCCATGTGTCCTTTTAGTCAACTTTTATCTTGTTTCTTATGCATCATTTCTAATCTGCTGCTTCTATGCATATGGGGTCTTGTTTGGAAACTCAAATAGTGCGCAGATTCTCCTCCCCTTCAATTCCTTGCTGAATGGTGCTTAAAACTTCTTGTATTCGGGTTGCGCGCGCCTTTAGTGTTGTGGTTAGTGAAGTTTGCGCTAATTTACACTCTAATACAATCTTCGATGCAAGCACGTCGAAATATAAATCCACCTCACCATTTTTAATTGAAAATTGTATTCGTTCTACGGTTTTTCCTTCTAATTCTTTTCAATGGGCTGTATAGATTGCAGTAAACTAAGAAAAATGGGTAAATGTTGAGGACTTGACCATAATTGATTTTCTAGTTTTGGATGCTTAAATATTGTTAATGAGATGAAAATAAATAAGTTTTCTTAAATGCACTTTCCGTCGGAAATGAGTATTTTACAAGTTATGGCGGTAAATGAGTTACCGGAACTCCAGTGTTTGAGGCGGGAAAAAATATACCGCGTGGTCCGACGTGAAAGTAAACAGGCGTTGCCGCGCGCCAACCAAGCCGACTTTGCCATAACTCCAGTTTGAGGCGGGAAAAAATAAATAAGAGAAGCAAATCCCCTATTACAAACGTGAAGAGGTTGGGTCGCGAGGGTTAGCCACAGTTCTTTTAGTGAAAATTATAAAGAAAGGTTGTAACCGACCCATTACGTCGAATGATACGAAACACATGTAGCCATCACCGCTGCTTCGACGTAACTGGCGGCCTTGAGATGACCGCAGGTCCGTCCGTGACTTCAACCCCGGTATAGTGTGGGTTCGACGTATCTGGGAACATTCGAATTAAGTCTTTCGCATCGACGATATAACTCGTCATCTCATTAACTATGTTTATGCATAGTAGAATTTCAATTGATTTATAGTTTTCACGAAAAGAACTGTGGCTACCCCTCAAGACCCAACCTCTTTACGTTTGTAATAGGGTGATGCTTCCCTTGTTTATTTATTCCCGCCTCAAACACTGGAGTTCCGGTAACACATTTACCGCTATAACTTCTAAAATACTCATATCCGACGGAAAGTGCATTGAAGAAAACTTGTTTCTTTTGGTCTCATTAACAATATTTAGGCATCGAAAATTCGAAAATCAATTATGGTCAAGTCCTCAACATTTACCGAAAAATGATGACATAAAGGATAGCTCAAGGAATATCACCTGACAAGACGAGCAGGTTTTCAGTAAAGTATTTAGCGCAAATGTTTTGAGAGAATTTCAAGGTTGAAACATACTTAGTGCAAGGGAAATTCACATACCCATTAATTAATGCTTCCGATGCAACTTAAAGCAAGCTTCATTTTCTGCGTAAAAATGAAGTTCGCGACAATAAAGAAAAGATATTCGATTTTGTACCAATGAAACTGGGACTTGAAAAAAGTATTAAGATCGGTATTTGAACTGTAGAGAAGGTCTTTTTTGGTACAATGAAGAAGTAAACGCAAAATAAATAAAATTAAAAACCGCATTGAAAGCGAAGGCAGTGAACGCAGAGAGTGTAATGACAAGTGCAAGTACTGGTGCATATGTTTTCCGCGCTTGTGAAAGTTGGTGTTATCACAAATTTATAAGAAACAAACAATGCTCAAAAGCACTTCACTGTGGATTTTTCTCATACCTGGCTTGAAAGAAATTGACAGCTACGGAATTTGGGTTCAGAATTTGTCTGACCTCCACAAAGTCACCGAGTGGCTGTTTAGTTTAATCGAATGCCTTCGAACTTTTAAGCCCCCAGGTATGTTGTGTTCGGTGTCGTAGCATCACTTACGCTGACTTTAAATCATGAATAATTTTTTACTGACTGCTCAATCCTATTAGGAAGTTCTACGAGATTAATCTGAAAACTTTTCTTTGATGATTTTTTCTTCATTGTTACTAAATTTATAGTTTCCGGTTGAATTGCATTTGCTCTGGTTATCAGATTTTTGATTTGATGAACATGATTTTTAAAACTGTTCTCTTTTTTATAGAAATACTTGAGGCTCAGTTTCTCCCCAGCAGGGTGTGTTGCATAACAAGTCACATAGCATATTTTAGGACTTTAGAATTTCCGGCTGAAATTTTCGATATCCATGTTTTGGTTCCGATGAATTGTTAGCGTCTTATTACTGCGAATCACCTCTGGGTATCAGTTTTCAGCAGCATTTTCAGCCACAGGAATTTTATTAGTGGAATATAACATTACTGTGACGCATCCGTTCTCCTTTTAGTGTTCTCAAGTAACCGATTTCTTATAGGAGTTGCCTCAGTTCATTCTATAAAATATCTCTTCTTATGAATTCTCATTCTTGTTTTTCGTAACTAAAACGGGTCGTGTCACTGAAGAAATAAAATTTGAGTTCCTTGTGCTATGACGGAAATTAAACGTGAACTGGGATTCACCCTGGAATATCCTTAACACCAGAAAAAAATAGCTACTTCTTAAACGTACTCATAATTACATGTGTATTTGGACCGAGTAATTTTCTATCATTTTTTCATATAAACTCTTCAAATGTATTCAGGATGTGTATGTGTGTATAAGAGATTTTTTCCGATAGGAAATATACCCTCTTTGAAATGTACATTTATTTAATCATGTTCTTGTTTTTTTCAGAGAGAGGGAAGTGGGGAGAGTTCATTAGCCCCTAAGGCGACGTAATATTCATTTATTTTCGTTTCCTCAAGACATGTCTAGAAGAACCCACCCAACTATTTATCCTCTTACTTTGTATACAATTTCATCAAGCGTCCTACTTAATTTATGAGTGTTTTCGTTTTTCTCAGGCGCTTTTCTCGAAGTCTGTTCTTTCGCATGAAGTTGCGATCCCACAAGCGATGTTTCGAGTTACTGCCTCTTGACTGTAAGGTGTTAGATGGCACTTGCTGGCGTGAAAGTGCCATGAAGTTATTGGCAATTGTATTTTATTCATGCCGTACTTGTTTCTTCACACCCTTCTAATTATTGTTTTTATATTCTTTTTTGAATGAGATTCTCATGTGAACTTCTTGTTGATCACGTTCTCTAGAAAATAATGAAAAAGAGATTGATGAGTGTTTTGTGGGTTATAAAGTTTATAAAGCTTCTCAATTTTGCTTAATCGAAGTTTGCTAAAACATCCAGGAGTTTTTAGTGTATACCTATTTTTCTCAGAATTGACAAGCATTGTAAACTTCACGATGAAGAATAAAAATTACTTTTAACCCAGACTCGCTATTACGAGATCGCCCTCACATTTCTAATAACAATAATAGATCAGCACAAACACGTTCGTTATCATGGGAAAGGGAAGGACGTCGAGTCTGGTATCTTCGGCGATCCTGACGGAGATAAAAACATCTTGGTAAAACAGTTCATCGCTGCTTGTAGCTCATATGTTGTTCGGAGAGTACACAAATAGCTGCCTTCTCATAACGCGGAAAAACGGCTTCGATATTTGAACGACTACGAATTTGTAATCAGTTTATTACTTTATTTATGATCATGTTCGCTCTCGAATGTAAAATTTCATTACAGCTTTTACTTTGTTGGAATTTATGAGCTAGTGACAGATGGAAATTTTATAGAAAATATCTCATAGTTCGTTTGGAGGTCAGAATCACAAATCTACAAGAGAAATCTCGTTCCTCACGAGACACAAGGCAACGCACCGTTACCTGTGCATTTAATTTGTTGAAAGCGTCTCTGAGTGTTTTATCACAAGCAGAAAGAAACGATTTATCACTTCTTTTAAGAAATTTTCATCAGAAGATAGTCATGCAGCTCGCCATGGGAACTTGCTTGCCTCAAGGGAAATGCAATTTCCCTGCGTTTTACTTTTGGTTAAATGAAAGAGAAAAATATTGTTGATGTTTGCCCTCGCAAAGGTGTGCCAATATATCGTACGTTTAAAGAAATGAATTAACGCTCTCCAGTGATAACCTTTACAGCTGTATAGTAAATTAATAACGTGCGAGGCGATGATATGCTGAACTTATCCGTTATGGTATTTTGCCTCCTTCAATTTTTTCGCAAAAATTATTTAGCTCCTTTTACTGATTTTGAAATGCCCATTCATGTTGATTCAAATTTTTTCTTTCGCTGCTTCAGATGACCCTTAAATTGTTCGGTTCAGACGGTGTAAACCTCAAAGAATTACATGGATTCTCAGCATGCACATAGTTCAAAGTCAGGTGCTGCATGGGAAGTGAGATTGCTCTTCGCTTAAAACCACCATGATGGAACGAAAATTTTTTTTTTTCGTACCAGGGATGGATTTGTTTCTCTTGGACAGCTATTTTAGGTGCTGTAAAATTCATTCGTTGATGATTGTTTGATGCACGCAAAGATTTATAGTGTTATATAGACGGGGAAGTTAACAATTTTCTGTTCGGAGCAAATTTATTAACGAAAATTTAACATACCGAACGATATTGAGCGAACTCTAGCTAAATCGCTCCTTACAATCCCGATCTGGAGTAATTAAATCTAACTTGGGAAGCTCGAATGAAAAATAACTGCTGAAGTTTGTTTAGTAACAAGTATATAAAACAATCTGGAACTCGGGTTCCGTAAAAAATAATTAATAAACATGCTAGTAACTGAAACAACGCAAAACAATGGCCCATCTGGCATCTTTGGATTATTTTTTCATTTTTTCGAATGAGTGCGCAATTCATCATCACACTCTCTGTTGCACACAGATTATTTACTTGATTTTAAAGCTTTCAGAATTATTTAGATCGTTTCTCTGCCCACAATGGATGCTTCTCTTCAAAACAGGTAAGGTTTTTAGCTCATTTCAGTTCGATGACAAAATTTCGTATTCATTTTGTTACTTAGTTTAATTGTTTAAAACTTTAAAAGATGTGTTGTATGTTAAATTTTTTTTTTTTAAGTTTCGTCCATTTTGCCCTCGTTTTAGCTCCCTTCCTAGTTGGAGCGCTATAATAGAAAAACATAAATTAGCATGAGAAATGGCAGCATCAAATTCACAGTGATGTCCGAATACGATTTGTCTATGTTAAAAAATGAATATTTATTTATAAAAAATGCTTGAAAATCTGAAAATAAAATGAAATGCAAAGTTATTTATGTGAAATGTTTTGCAGTCGTGCTTCATATAATTATTTTCCTTGTTTGTCAAATTCATATTTATGGATCAGTCTAGGGAAGCATATTCCAGTTACCACAATACAAAGAACGTCTCTTTGTTTGCACATTGGTCATGTTTGGACCATCAGCAAAGTACGTGATTAAGTTTCGCAGTGAATGAGAAAACAATAGTTAAGTTTCTCAACGATTTCGGCGCTAAATTATACAGGAAGGCTTCTGGTGATTTGTACAAAATAGGATCCTATCATGCAACGCATCTATTAGCTTTCCTCTAGCTCATAAGATTATTAGGTTTGCAAAAACGTTTTAAATTTCAAGATTCTTCTTTTTTCGTGAGTTTTCTAAAATGTTTTGCGCATTTCCTAGAAAATTCTATGAATGAAAAAAATTCTTTGAAAAGTTTATGAAAAGTTCATTGGTTATCATGAAAATTATTTTGACGTCACAGACGGTTAGGAAGTTCAGAATATAGAAACAATTCACAACTCAGTCAAGCTTCCGCTTATTTCAACGTTGTTTTAGTTGTATTCACCATGAAAGTTCTACTATATGCCGTACATAATGATCTACATGCAGCCAGACCAAATATCAAAACAATCAAATGCAATATGAAATACAAATTGACAACATTTTAACATTTTTTCAGAACTACTTTCTAAATTTACATTGGTGTTGGAATATGAAATACTCGATGCAGAGCCATAAGACCTAATTCGACGGGCGTGACTCAAATTTCCACAATTTGTAATAATTTAGAATAGGTTAGTAGCAAAAGGACTGAGGTGCCTTACCACTTTCTATTACAGGGTCGTCGAATGAATGATACTGGATTACCTTAGGGCACTGGAACAGTCTTCATATATTCAAGTGACAATTGCTCATTAATTAAAAATTGCTCATCAATACTTAATTTTTCAAAACGCAAAAACTTAAAAAAAAGTTCCTCCCAAGAAATTATTATTATAAAAAAAGATAGAGTTTAAATATTAAAATGTAAAAATAAAAATAAACAAAAAAAAACAACCCAAGAAAAACATTATGGTATTGTAACGCTTAATATCCGGCCTCTAAACTCAGTAGCCGAAGAGTAACATGCGTAGAGCGCACTTGGAGGGGAGACCGATCATTACTCTCCCCTGACCACAGCTTCTCTGGAAGCCACCTTTGTGCTAGTGACGCTCAAAATTTTGAAAAAAATCCTGCGGCTTTAGCATGTGAACTATTTCGGTTCCGTATTGATGCAGTCATTGCAACAGAAAGTGGTTGTACTGAATAATTTACTAAAAAAAATCACCATTACAAGTTTTTCACAGCAAAATTTATTCAAATATTTGAAGTTATGAAAAAATTTGATGATTTAATTTTATATCAAAAGTGTTCCCGAACAGTCTCAACACGTCACGAAAGCTTACGTCTTGCCAGCAATACAGTGTTTAATAAAATACCCAGCTGGATTCAACGCATGGAGCTGAATATCAGCACATCAAGGATCTGCGTGGCAGCGCCGGATCTGTGTACGTAAAAATCTGCGCAAAAACTACCGCATTAGCAGCCTTTGGCGAAAGAATTACCGCACTGACAGTCATCGCCGCAAATTTACTGCGTGAATCGGCGCAGTTCTGTGCTGCAGCAACTGCCTCGGGCCGCCTCCAAAAGCCTTGCGACGACCTGCTCTGATGCGAGCTACTCTGTACAGCGCCGGAGTGTTTTAGGCCAATACATCAAAGCTTGCATTGTGTCCTCAGAATGTGTCCAAACATCCGAAAATTTGTATTTACCGTTGGTAATTTACAAACTGTAGTAGATTGGATAACGAAATTCGATGATTTGATAAATCTAATGTAATTAAAGGTATTATGACTTTCCTCGTATTTCGGGGAGTCGTACAAGTAGTAAGAATATCTAGAACAAAAGAAATAGAATTAATAACCAACGGAAAGCTTATTCTTACATACTGATCACTATATCGACACAAATCCAAGTTTTAGCACCAAAATAATGAAATTATCGTATTAAGAAGCGCTCACCAGCAACATAGACGTCACAGGCACAAGGAACAGAGGATTTGAACAGAATGAACCTCAAATGCCACCCGGCCCCGAACTAAATACGAAACAAGCAAAGGATTGAACATTGATTCACTGGAATCTGGAGGAGAAAAGATTACTCGACGATCCTCGTGATTTATTTACATTAAGATGCTATAAACTAGATCTAAAAACCGTTGGGCCTTTCAAACGTGATCGAGATCCCATACACACGGCAAAGACTTTGATCAACTTGCTTCAAAACGGTAAAATTAACATGTTGGACCTGGCATCTAAGTCGCTTAGATTTTCCGAAGAAACTCTAAGCACTAGGTGGGATTGGAAGCTGTCTACCATGAGAAATTGGCCAATTATACTGCTATTGAATACTGCTTCAGCTTGGACAGGAATTAGTACCATAAATTCAAGTACGAAATCGATATGACAGATTTCACAAATAGCCATTGATGAAAAGTTCCATATAATAGCGTAAGGTTGCTAGTAATAGAATCTGACGGCATCTTTTTACGTCAGCCCCGTCAGCCCTTGTGTTTACTTTTGATTGCTGGTTGGTTTGTAAACATGGATTGTGCTCCCATAATTTCTGAATTTGGAAACATAATTTTCACTTGGCCAGAGCGTTTTGTTGAGATTAGTTTCATATTGAGTAATTTCGAGTTTAATTTTCAATTACTTCAGAATTTCGTCACTTGTTGGCTGCTTTATGTTCGCCGTGATGGCAAGCGGAACACCGAAGTCCCTGGTCTAGAAAATGCTCGTTTACCGTTAAGTATATTTTATTCTATGATAAACTATAATAAACATTGGAAAAATATGTGCGTTCAGATTATAGGGTTTTCCTCACTAGAATGTTTGAGAAGCAGTTTTGTTTGATTAATTCATAAAACTGTCCGTTTTTGACGTATTTTTCTTTGGCAATTTTGCAGTGAATTTCGTTTTGTTTAAGCTTTTTTGAAAATTCATATTCATACACATGATTTAATGATACATCTTGCTCCTATAGATATGGTTTGTAAAATACGCACAAAAAAACTTTTTTCGAAGTGTCCGGGCACTTTTCGCGGGCACGGCACGACGTGCTATATCAACTCTACTCAGAGTAGCTCAACAAACATCAAATTAGTATTGCTGCTGAACCTTTTGTGCATTTTAACTTTTGTGAATTTCCGCGTCGATGCTACACCGTCATTGTTCGTGAATTTTCAATCCGAGTCCTTTCGTTTACATGTAGACCAATGATTGATATTCTGGACCAAACTTCCTGTAAGTCCAAAATAGAAATGTTTTACGTGTTGTTTTTTTCATGTGAAGCGCACAGTAGTTGGAATAAAAAAACATAAAAGAGATAGATCACTCGTCATTCAAAATGTAATTTCCGAGTACCTCATGTGACATGGAGTGGGTAAAGATATTTGCATTATGATATAAATAACTAAATTACAACTTATCTTCGTACATACATACATATACCAGGCTGCTCCTCCCTATGGGAGGGTAGCCGACATCAGGCCACAACCATCACTCTTAGCACTAGGAGGCGAGAGAGGCAGCACTAAACGCACCAGACTGCCAGGATCAGCAGCAGCCCAGCACAACCACCTTCCACAGTCAGGCCCGACAGCCATATCTGGTTTACACAGACCGCTTCATTGAGTGCAGCCCCTCCCCCAGCACAGGACAGGTCAACCCCATCACACGCGGGCAACTTCCAGTACCACGTCAAAAATAAAATTACCTTCTTACGCACTGCCCCCACTCACTTCTGTCCGCAGTTCAATCTTTGTAGTATATGGATTATTTTCATTATTACGTACTTATTCATGCAATCATTATTTAATTCATGTAAGTCGATACGTTACTTCTGTGAAGCGAAAGAATCATTGCGAGTATTGAGTCTAATGCTCTTTGAGATGCTTCTGGTATGTCTGACAAATGAAAAAATAAGAACAAGCCGGTAACGAGCGAAGGATTTGAACCTAGAAAATGAAAACATTTAAAGGTTTCAAAAATTCTGACCCTGCTTTGCATAATGCTTACTCATTCTGAAAAAAGTATTTTCCTATTAGCAGGTAAGTCACGGTTCAATGTTACTGCGATGAACTATCGCTTGCAGAAAACAGCAAATCAATCTACAATACAAGTTGTTGCATAAAACACACAATTTTGAACAAGCATCAGCTTACAACGAATTGTTGCAAGAGCAAACAGTGACAAACAGCAAGTTATACTCACAGCAAACTTTCCCTAACACCAAACTACAACTTTTAACACATTTCGACTTACAGGAAACTGACGCTTGCAACAAACAGCTTCTTACATCAAACTGTAGCTCACAGTTATCTATGGCTACTGTTTATGTTAACTCATGTACTCCTAAAGCATCAAATAGACAATAAAACATAGCAAGAAGGGGATGGGGGCATTCGTTCAGCGCCTTTTGGACGACATTCAACGAGCCTGCATTTCGAAAAAAACATTACGATTAGAACTAGTCCATTTCACAGGAGTATATTTTTGAATGAAATTTTTTGGAGAAACATTGTCTCCTTCTCTCCAGTGCCCGGTACAAGCAACATCGTCAGAAAAAAGAAGCTGCGCTTCGCGCCCTGGAGGAGGAGCTCATATCTGCGGGAGGCGAGGGAGTTCTGCTGACGAAGGAGCGGAGTGCTGTGTTGGCGCTACGGCCAATGGACCTTCTGCAGCGACTGAAGGACGGCACACTGGCGGCCGTCACCGTCCTGCAGGCCTACCAGGCTAAAGTGAGGCGTGTTGATGCCTCATTTATTTCGAGTCAGGCTTTTATGATGTGCCCACCGTGTTCTGAATTGTTTTCAGTATTAAATAAAAATGATTGGAAAATCTTGTGAGCACCTAAAGTTTGTTTTGCTGCTAAATACAATTTAACATGATGCTCCGAAGGATTAGATAAGTTTTCAGATCATTAATTAAGTGTTAATTAAATAATTAAGTGCTTAGATAATTAGATAATTAATCCGAGGCCCTGCCGGGCCTCGGATTAATTTCTGCGTGGAATGGTAGCTTGAGGGATTTAGTTGCCAAGCGCAACCCACTCGAAGATCTTGGACCTTAATACTAATCCCTGAGATGCCAAAATGAAGCGAATGCTTGAATTTTTGAAGCCACTCACAGCATCTCAATCACTATTATTATCTCCATCAACAATAATTCTGTTCTTTAGCTTGCGATCGTCATGATGCTTGACGGTGATATTATTCAAAATTATTTTCTTGTTTTACAGGCTATCGAAGTAACTCAGCGCAGCAATTGCGTCACGGAGTTTATTCCAGATGCTAAGGTAATTTTTAAACTTTTTTGGTCATTGGATGACAATTATTAAATGAAATTAGAAATTAAGCTTCACCTTTATTTCGGTATGTTTATATGTTCTTTTAGGTAAAACTCCACGCTATATAGAGGAATCATTATTTCCAATTTACGTTCAAGTCGTCAGTTTTTCACGCACAGGTGACTGCTAAGTAAATTGTCTGATCGTTCCATGTTTTTTAGAATAATGCTTTACAGTATTCTTTTCTGATCCTAAGGAATCATGGCTAGCAGCCAATCTTGAAATCAACCACAAGAGTGGATTCAATGTAAGGCATGAGGTTTTCGTAGAGATAAACGCACAAATAGAAAACTGAGGTTAAATAAATAAGTCACGATACTGACATAAAAAAATCACTCTCAGCGCCTGCCGCACGGTTTGTTAAAAAGCCAAATTGATGATGTATAAATTATAACTCCTCGAAAAAATCAAAGTTGAGAAGCGTTTTGGTGCGTGTACGAAGAAACAATAAAAGAAACTTGACTACACGTCAAGAGAAAAGTTTGAATGTTTATCTAAAAGCATTTCATTTTTAATGCAATGGCTAAATACGCAACAGCCAAGAGCTTTGAAATCTTTTAAATGGGAGTCATGAAAATTCTTCACAAAAAGAACGATGAAAAAATGAAGAATATAGGAAGAGGTTTAGCGTCCAATTAAATTAGCAAAAAAAAATAAGTTCTTAAAATCTATACGATTTTTGGAACGCCTATATCATCTTTTAAGATAACGTCTCTAAAATGAGCTGCTCATGCGAGCAGCACTGCAAGCGAATGAACAACGCAGCCCAGAGATAAATTTACATTCAAGTCAGAAAGAAGAGCTTACCCAGTCATAACAGCGTCACTGGGCCAATTTGTTGATGACTGCTTTCTAAAAATACAGTCCACCCACCACTGAGAAATTTTGACATCCTAGACCTGAAATCTGAGTAAACGAACCCGAATCGAAAAATATGAATATAAGGATGAAGCTAGTACACATTCATAGAACTTCATGACACGTACAGCAGTACGTAAATTTGTAAATTTGATAGCAACCCAGACATGCGTATGAAGGGGTGTGGTGCAGATGTATGGTAAAGTGTACGGAAAAAGGTGTAAATTATAGAAAGTATATATGTACTCTGACAGGTATATCTGACAAGAAAAAGTGTATAACGCGACTTAATGGAAACGTGTACTCTTCCCACCCCCCGCAACAACACGCGTGCAAGAACCTCAGACCCGTGCGATGATGGAAACATTTTACGATGTTTTGCTCCCTGTTCCCGTTCGCAAGTACTGACATACATGCAGAGTGCGTGCTGACGTACAAGTGTTTGTTGCATAAGCGACTGATACAAACTTGTTTTGTGGATAGAATAACCAACGCAAAGTTTCAACACGCTATCATGTCTCCCCGAAAACGTAAGATTACTTTTTGCACATACAGCTTATTTCAATCGCATAAAATTTGGAATCCAGAAGTCTTTCCCAATCCGCGACAATGAATGCATAAACAATATTTTTCTTCACGGCTTGATAGGCGCCGACTAAAATTTGATCAATTTCATGTACAAGTGGCGTTTTTATGTTTTTACTCTATTTCAAGTTTTTGCACATGTTTGTTGTACGTAAAAATATTTTGAGTACGTTACGTTAGAAGAGCAAATTATATCAATAAAGGATTCTCGAGCTAATTTCACAGTCTCTGCATTGAGGTTTTGATGTGCAAGTCAAAAATTTTTGAAGGCATGGAGAGTGAAGCCTACATTCTTTGTTTTCCTGGGCCTCAATTTCCTCGGTCGCGGCTTCTGGCTAACCGAGACTCGGCAAAATTGAGTGTTTGGGCTTCAGAGGAAATTCTGAAATCCGGTTCGAAAAGCTCTTCTTTATGCGGTGAAAAATGTGAACGAAAACCTAGGCAACGTTATGTAGAGCCGAGGGCTTTTTGGTGTGTCCATCGTTTCTTTTGAATTACTTCCAGCAGTAAATCAGAAATGGTTTGTAAATCTTGAAAGTCACTTGAACTCGGCTTTACTCTCAAATAAAAACTGATCAGATACTACGGCTGATTTTCAATTCTCAAGCTTCGTTTGTAATCGCTGAATCAGTCTTTATTCAACTCACATCATCGACGTAAATGAATGCTTTATAACCCACGAATTTACTTTGATGATCACCTGTGATCTTATTCAAACGATTTGAAAATAACCCTCAAACGTTTAGTATCAAATGCTTAAAGAATCCAGCTTCAATTTGCTTCATTTTTGCTACATCTATCAAAACGAAAAGTACATTTTCAACTAAAAAAAAATCGTTCCGTTTGCGAGGAAAGTCTGAAAACAACAAAAACGGAACAGGTTGTTTTAATGACTGACCCAGCCAGCATTCACTGGCGAAATATTTTCTGAAGAACATCGTGAGAAATCGATCTTTTTTCTAGAAGTTAGCAGAAGCCCTGGACCTTCGGAAGTCCAAGCACAAGTCCAGCGAAGAGTTACCATTGTTTGGCTTGCCAGTGAGCGTGAAGGACATCATCATGGTGGAAGGCATGGACTGCACTTTCGGTTTATCCAAGAATGTAGACCGGCCTTCCAGTATCGACGCTGATATCATTAAAATCGTCAGGGACTTAGGAGCCATTCCGTACGTGAAAACCAACACACCTCAGCTCTGTCTTACGTAAGTTTGGGGAGATAGATAGGGGTTGGGGCTCAAGACAATTGGTGAAAATCTACCCTATTCATGATTTTAAGGAAATGTGCTCTATTCATCACAGTCAGAAACAATTTGAGTTAATGCGGAAAAGTACGTCACGAATTTTCCGGACGAAGCGCTTTGCTACCAAAGTGTGCTTTCATCTAAAAAATACGCTGAAAAATATAACCTTCTGTATTTAGGATTTCGCGTATACTGTTTGGTCAGCAGTTAGCCTTAAACTGTAAATGTAGCGTGTTCTATGTGCATATATATCCACAGGTAATATGGACATCTACATAGGGGAATAAAATGGAAACGTACACTCATATAAACTGGAAGCATTTAAATAGAATAAAACATTTGAAACAATAAAAATAAATTAAGCAATTTGGCTTATCCTGATTTCAATTTTATACAGTGCTTGAGCCATATTTTTTCCCAATCCCGTCAATATACGAGTAGTTTGATTATTTAACGTAGTATTGCAGTTTAATATTTCTATGCAAACCCTTGTTAAATTTAGAATGACTCAAAAACATTTTATGCCATTCTTTCACTGGCCACCAGTTTTCAGGAAAAGCATTAATAAGTGAAGGAACCAAGTCAATAAATGAAAAAATTTGGCACAGAAAGTTTCTCGCGTCCTAGCAATAGTTGAATTAAAGAAGAACAAAATCGAAGTTTGGCGAGAGTTGTATTTTTAAACGATAACACCTCAAAAATTTTGGATTCCTGAATAAGGCTAGCCCAACTTCCTCACTCTTTACAGAAGAGAAGAAATTACTACCGGTCCCACATGAAGTTCAAAATCATTCGCATTTTCTTGCACTTGTGAGAGAACTTCTGAATTTTATAGAACGTGCGCCTGGAAATAGATGGGGGCGAATTTCACCTGGTCCGAGCTCGGCCTTCTCACTCTTTTTCATCCCCTCATAGGTGTAACGCGCGAGTGGGTGCTATAAATGTATTTACCTCTAATTAATCGCTATTACTTATTTTTACTGTACATCGCTTGCAGACCTGGCTGTTCCAACCCTGTGTGGGGAAACACGCTCCACCCACTGAATCCAGAGCGCAGTCCTGGAGGTTCGTCCGGTGAGTGCACTTCCTGGAGCTCCTGATAGAACACAGACATGCGCATGACAGGGTTGGGAAATAATTGTAACAGATAATTCCAGCAATCCATCTCTCGAAGTGGACATGCAAAACCATAACATCAGTTGCAGATACTGCGAGGGAGATATTAAATAGGAGAAATCCAAACAAAATTTCATGGAACCGAAATGGTACCAAAATTAAATGTTACCAACATAATTCAG
Organism: Morinoia aosen; assembly: GCA_030386875.1. Classification (NCBI taxonomy): domain Eukaryota; kingdom Metazoa; phylum Arthropoda; class Malacostraca; order Amphipoda; family Talitridae; genus Morinoia; species Morinoia aosen. The sequence continues at coordinate 19,567,436 of CM059557.1, read as the reverse complement.
CGGTGCCGCACTCGCAACGAACATTGACACATTTGAAACTCGTGTCACAGAAATAGTTTTAAGCGTAGAGGAAAATATGTATTTAGGAAAAATACAACTCTCATGCATGGTAAAATGTACAACCAAGGCATTATTTGCAGGAAAGAAATGTGTATTCGCACCGGTGCATATCGTGACTCCTTTATTAATTCATTTATTCATCGTACGAACTCATAATTCAACGTAGCAAGTAAAGGTTTTTTAAAGACATTGCAATTTCTGTCATTTTGTATCTGATATATAAAAAATATTGTCTAGGGGATTTTCCGTCCCCAAATCTTACAATCAACTCAATTTCATACATATAATATTTTGTTGCATGTTTGCTATGCTGTCTGCTATACTGCTGATCGTCGACATGCTCTAACGCTTGAGTCGAAACCTATCATTTTAAGGAGATCGTCCCACTTTTTCAACTTTTTTCGTCCGATTCGTTTGAAAATTGGCCAGTAGATGTATTTTTTGAGAGTAAACCTTCTTTACTCGTGTCACTTTTTCGACTTTGGCCTTAGTTTTTTTTACGGAAAATGAGTTTTTTGGTAAATTTTTATATACATTTCAAGATGTATCTCCTCATTCAGTTTTGATGCTAAAACAAAACCAAAGACAGTTTTAGAATCCTTGGAACATTTCTAACAAACTAAAATATGATTTTTTTCAAATTCAAATTTTTTCTATTTTTTCTAATTTTTTAAAATTTCTAAAAACAACAGTATTTTTTGGGGTTTAGAGCTATATATTTTTTCGAAAAATTTGAATTTGAAAAAAGGCCCATTTGAGTTTGTAAAAAATGTTTCAAGGATTCTAAAACTGTTTTTGGTTTTGTTCTAGCATCAAAACTCAATGAGGAGATACGGTTTGAATGTTGAAAAGTATTTTTTTTAGTATAAGCGATAACAACATTTTTTGTTGATAGGTAATATAATGGACAATGTATGTAATTGACTGCAGTTTTAATTTTTATATAGATAATTTTCATACATAACTTCATATTCACACTGTGAATTTTGATTTGCAAACTCAAAAAAAAAAAATTTAATTCAAAAACGTGAAATTTTTCATTTTCAGTCTGATTCTTATTAAATTTGACTATGTTATGTAACTTTTGAAAAGAAACACAATTTCATTCATTTATTTTTTCGATTAAGGCATTAGTTTTTGGAAAAAATTAACATATTGGTTTTTAGGTATTGAAATTTCACTGATATTGATATTTCAAGACGTATCTCCTCATTCATTTTTATGTTAGAACAAAAACAAAGACAGTTTTAAAATCCATGGAATATTTCTAACAAGAAAATGAAGCGAAATTTTCCATTTCCCGTTTTGTTGTCTTTGTATATGGGGTCGAAATTGGTCGAAAATTAAAGGTTTTGGTCCCCTCACGCCCCCTTTGGGGGGGATCTATTGTCCGTAGCGCCATAAAATTTTAGGACCGAATAGTCCACCACCTAAGGGTCCTTTTCCAACAAAAACATGAAAAATGACCAGCGGAGCGACAAGGGCCTGGCAGGGGCCTGGGACGATCTCTTTAAATTCGTGCTACAAAACTGCTTGTACTACGTGTACGCGGCAGTGTTTCTTGCATTGCTCGGTTATTTCATTGTTCTTGAGGACATTCTGCCTGCGTTGCACAGGGGGAGAAGCTGCGCTGATCTCGGATGGTGGGTCCATGGTTGGCTTTGGGACGGACATAGCCGGGAGCATCCGTCTGCCGGCGTCGTGGTGCGGCATCTACGGCATCAAGCCCACTGCCCTGAGAATGCCCAGGCGTGGTGTTGTGGGACTCATCCGGCCAGTTGGCAGTGAGATGTTTAAATTCAGTTGCTTTCAACTGATTGATCTCAGAGCATTGAGGTGTATGAGGAACAAAGTGAGTGGTTTGATTCAAATTCTAACTCCACATAATCACGACTCAAGTCACTTTGACAATGGCAACGTTCAATATTCCTCATAGCAATGATGTGGGCTCTTCATCTTTTGTCTTTTTTTACAACGTTCTTTAAGTTTTTCCTCCAATTCAATGCTGTCCATAATTTCTGCAATGATTTCTTGGGTATCTTACATCCTGTTGTGACAGTTTTGACATAAATGAAAGTGATTGAAGTTCTAGGATGACAACTTCGGAGACCATTTTCGGTGTTATCAAGTTGAACGAATTGTATCTGATTAAATTGAAATTGCTGTGCCATTAATGAAAGCGATTTCTGATTTTGTTTCACATGCTTGAAGGGGTTGAACAACAGGTGTTCTTTTAGCATATTTTACTACGTATGAAAAACTATTTATTTCTTTACCAAAACTGGAAGAGAAGACACTTTTTCAGCATTATGAATCTTCAATCAAAAAATAAAGTGATATCAATAAAAAATCAAGCCTTTTTGAAAAACAGCGTAAAAACTTCATCCGCATCATGCATTCGCATAGACTGTAGCCGTTTATTTCATACTTTTTATTTTATTCTACTATTTCTGTTCGGATTGATTATTAACCACGCTATTTGCTACCCTCAAGTATATTCCACTGCCGGCGTGATGGGGTGTGATGCTGCGCTGGTGGCCGAGGTGACTAGAGCGATCTTCTCGGTGGACCTCCGTAAGATGGACGTTGACTTGCCGCCCGTCCCTTGGAACGACGAAGCTTACCTTTCCAAAAAGCCTCTTCGCATTGGTTACTTCGACTCGCATGACTTGCTGCCCAGTACCCCCGGGGTGAAGCGAGCTGTTGCAGAGGCCGTGTCCGCATTCAAGGTCTGTTGCTGTTGTTTGACTGGTATTATTTGTTCAACTTTTATATCTTCTTATGGGAATCTCAATTTATATAGGTTAAAATAGAACAATTATTCATAGTTATTCATAAGTTTTATCAAGCATCGTGTGGGACGAATAAGGTGGACTAAGTTTAAGTTTAGGGTTGCATAATATGATGTGTAACAAGAGAATGACGGCACTTCTAAATCGCTCTAAATTTCAATAATTTTATAATGAGTGAACATATTTCAAAAGATATCGAAAAGTCAATGAATTCAACAGTGAGGGACTGTCGAGTAGATTAAAATAATTTTATTGCTTGTCGCATTCCGTGCAAAAAACACCTAATTACGATTTTCTTATTAATGGGAGGAAAAATAAGTAGCACTTACATCTCCCTGGGTAGTTTTAAATGCGAATAATAAAAAATGAACACCAAATAACTTTTATCGGGACGTACGGAGTAATATTAAGTAATAAAATTTATCATAGGTGGGCGTATTGCACGAAACCCAATTAATGATAAATATCAATCGAAGGAGTTTGATGACCGAGCAAAAATACTGTTTTAGTTATAGGGAAACTTACAACTGATGCTCTCCATGCATTAAAGACAACGCCATTTTTCGAAATGAAGCGATAATTTTCTCATGAAAACTTATTTGATTGGAAAATTGAAACGGTTACGTTTAAATTTCTTCATTTTACCACTTTCCGCGTTAGCTAACCACTAGAATGAATTTCAATCATGACAAATTAACTGCGATGACAAAAAGTAAAAATCTGTTATCATTTCCTTAGAGTTAAGGTACCCTATTTACATGGTGGAAGTACAGTAGGAACAGATTGATTAATCGATCAAGCAAGCCAGAAGCAAGGAACGAACTGCACAAAATTTATTACGGAATACGGTGTTGAACATATACAGGTCGAAATGTCTGATAATACCTATCACACCATGAAAATCCCACTGTATGAGATCGGGCTTTTGCAAAACCTGAAAAATTCCCATAAGGAATTGTTTTCAAAAGAAATGTGATAATAAGTCTTCAGATTGAAATGTGATTTGTGAAAATAAGTCTTCAGCTTGCAAAACACAATATCGCATTCGGTTTCAACTTCGGTATTCACAAATATAATAAGTGCTGAGTCTATAAAGCTCATACTCATATTTTATCACTTATATTTTCCTGCTTGCAAACGAGAGAGAGTACAGCTAATTACCATTTTATATTGTTTAACACAGCAATACACATTTGTGCGTAATATAGTGAACAGATCTTAAATGCTTTGATTCAAAATAAAATCATGAGCGGTTCAAGTTAGGTTCACATCAGTCTGTAGTGTACTAGAGTTTTGATCTCATTCAAATTAACTATTTTGATAATTTTAGTGAACTCTAATTGCGCACGTATGTCACTCACAGTGAACAATAAAAATACTCACAAGTTCGTATTGAGCAAAACATCACCCGATAAAAATATGAGGTATTCTCGGTTCTAATGATTCAAGTTTTATTCTTCCGCCCGTTTTCCTCCCTCACAGTCGCTTGGCTACAAAGTGTTCCCTTTTTCAATTGAAAATTTGGCAGACGGCGTGAACATTTACACGCACCTCTTGTTCGCTGATAACGGGTTGTTCACGAGCCTCATGTTGGAGGGAGAAACTGTCGATGAAGGCCTGGAGTGGTTCAACGAGTTTGCTGCGTTGCCTGTGTCTGAAGAGCAGCAAAAGAAAGCCGAACTCCGGGAAAAGTATGGAGACATCGCCATGGACCTTTACAGTGGTTCGTTAGTAAAATATAAAATTTTTTGGAAGAATTTCACGTGTAACTTGTGTTATAGAGATAAAGAATTTGTCATGTGCATGGGGAAATTTATTTTAAATTTTCATACTAAACTGATAGCCTTGAGTGTTCGGTAGTGTGCAGTAAATTTTCAATTATAAGACAGGAAATATTCTATCATAAGGCAGACTAGTTAATACAGTGTACGTTAATTAAGCCATGTACTTCATTCCACTTCATTGACATTTTAGTAAACATAAATTTTTTCTTCAAATTGTTTAAGAATATTGAGTAGATAACTAGTTATTTACAAACGAGTTCATTTACGTGTATTTTCTTTATTTTCCGAGCGCTGATAGGATTGAATAATACAAATTTATTCGTAGCATTGTTCTTATTAACCAGCAGAGAGTAGACGTGGTGACATTCATACATTGAATTCTACCAATAACGACTTTAGGAATTTTCTTTGCCATGATACTTCCTATCAGATTTGGCTGTAACCAAATCATTTCTGTAATTTGGTGCTATGAATTCCTCCACGCTTGTTGTTCCCCAGGCAGACTGGCCTCTATACCAGACCTGTGGAAGAAAATGGGCGAGAGGAGCTCCTTCTGCTCGAGCTTCTTGGAGGCTTGGAAAAAAGACGACATTGACATTTTGGTGTGCCCTGTATTTCCATCGCCTCCTCCTAAAACGCACCAAATAAGCAAACTAAGCCGTAAGTTCTTGTTTGAAAGTCATTGAGGTTTAGAAAGAATTCTATAAGTTGTTGTGACTCATGCTCATTTACTTTTGATGAGAGGGTGGATTGTGAATGCCAATGTTCCATGCATATTTTCACACAGTTCTAAACAAAAGTAAGTTAGGAAATTTCATCGTAGATCAGCCGTCGAATCTGTTCGCGTTAAGCAAAGTTTAGCATGAATCTCAAAGTCTTCATTAGTTCAATTATCTTTTGAATACATGAATGAAACGAGCCTGCCTACACAGTGTGTTTTCCTCATTTATGTTGATGAATTTATAATGATTAATTGAGATGAGCTAAACTGCTCACTCAGTGTTAGTATATGCAACTTGTGGTTTGCGTACGTTCATAGTTAAATTTGTGCCTTCATTTGCTCCAACTCTTTTATTAATGTGCATTTTTTAGGAATGTATTGAACAACTCCATTTACAGTAGAAAGACGTTCGTGATCGACTCCTCCCAAGAGGGCAAAGAAATTATTTAATTGTACGCTGTAGTTAAGGTTATGAAATTTCTTTTAAAGCTGTTATGGTAATTATGATGACCATAATGGCCTGCTGCTCTTGACCGTCTTTTTTTCGAGCTGGTTTAAAAAAAACTGAAACTTTTATTCATAAGTCGTGGAATTTAACTTGTTTCGTGACAAAGTTTATATTTCCTAACTTCTATTGACACTGATTAATGTTCCTTTTTTAACGTTAGTGTTGCAATTTTAATTTGACAAGCTTGAAGCACAACGTAGTTTTCTATTTACCAGAACAAAATCCATGCAATCCAATACGTCATTGAAGACAAATTTCAAAAGTTTTAGGAATGTGGGAAGGTTTCAACAATTTGACCGGTAGGAAGGTTTGACCAGTTTGGCCTGTTAAAAGATTTAAGCAGTTTGGCAATATGGAAGGTTCAACTAGTTTGGTTTACTGAAAGGTTTGAGCAGTTGGAAGGTTTCACCGCTCTAATCAGCTGAAAAGTTTGACCAGTATAGCCCATTGGAAGTTTTGCCCAGTTAAACGCATGTATGGGTAGAACAGAAAAACTATTTTACCTTAGGGCCGGAATAAATGAACCCTACGCGTTTAAAAAATGATAATGCAAACAGAGGCATTTGTTAACAAATAATTATGAGCAGACTTAACTTGAACGAATGCGAGATATAAAGAATATAGAATGCAAGTGAGCACACCCACTAATGAAAGGCTAAGTAAAATGGCACAAAATGTTGGCGAAGTTCCGAAAAAAAAGCCCCCAACTTATGATCATCGAGCACCGCTTCCAATCAATCGAACTCGGCATCCTCTACACATTGATATTCCGAAATTGAAATTCCTACAATGGGATTTCAACATAATTGAGTTGATGGTTTTGGTTTTATCGTTTAAGAGTGGAAAGTATGCAGTGTCAGTTCTACAGAAGTATTAAAAGTTTTAATACACACAGCTATACTGCTCCTGTTAAGCTATCGGGGGCTTCTAATATTTGGAGTTGCTTCTGCTCCCAAGGTTGTTGATGAGCAACTATTTTTTCTGTGAATATTTCGCTATCATCTGTAGAAACGTCATTCTGTTTCCCACTGGAGCTTAATGATGCACAAAAACTGTCAGTTTTTGTGCATCATTAGGCTCCAGTGGGAAAGTAGAATTAGCATAGGAGTAGATAATTCTACTCCTATGCTAATTTTACTTTTGATAACTTACAGCTCGTTCTCACATGTGAAGTTTCATTCCTTTCTTCAACATTGCCCAGTTACCTTTCCACCAAAGTACAATGCAGTCGATCTTTGAGTTATACATCATCTTAAGTGAACTTCAAGTCTTACTTACAAGAATTAGCCCCGAATTGATGCTCAATCATGATTTGAACAACTGGTCACAACTGGGACTAATTTTATCCTTTCAAGTTGAAGTTCGTAAACCGTATGAGTGAGAGTGGATTTCCCGCTAAGTTCTGACCTGTTCAATGTTTACAGCGTCGTTCCCCCTCACTTTTCTGTTCAACTTACTGGACTACCCCGCCGCGGCGGTGCCGGTCACCCGGCAAGTGGTGGCAGATGAGCGGAACATTGCGGACTACAAAACCACGGATCGTCTGCACGAATATTTGAAGGAGGTGCGGAGCTCGATCATTTGAGTGTGTTTGAGTAATTTTATTAGCTTTGAATGAATGATTAGTGTTTAGATCATTACAATGATTTACGTTTAATTTGGATGCTAAGATTGTAATAAAGCAGATGTTCCTTTGGAGGATCCATCCCACGGGACAAATTTTTTTGAACATTTTTTATTTAATTTTTGGAAACAGCAACGTCTTATGTATGTCAATACTGAGCAGAGAAATATGACTGCTCGGGTTAGTTGCTGGGTTAGTAAGCGTTTGATGCAAATCGACTGCATTGATCAAAGGATAGAGTGAAAAAAATAATAATACTGATTGTTAGATAGACAATCGTTGGATAGACACTGAATTAATGACTGGAAGACGCTCTCAGTTAGGCACTGAATCCTTTTTAGAAATTTCTTTATATATAATAGTTTGATGGATTTATTATAGTTTGGAAAAGTTTGATTTATTCCATAGAAAAGTTATAATTATTCATAATAGAACAGACAATTGATCAATAATGGCGTAACGAGTTAATCGGAATTCACACCAGATTTTGTATCTTGTGTAGTGAACGAGTAAAATTAAAAAAAATTAATTTTTTTATGTTAGCCGCGTTCGAAGATATCGTGAACTTAACGATCGTTACAATTTTACACGTAAATTATAGAACAATCATTCTTTCAGACAACTCATGTGATTGACGCATTTCAGAGCATGTTTATTGAGAACAAATGAATGTTCCTTACTTAGTACCGCAATAATTATTCATATTCACGAATTTACGTTAGAATTATTAATTATTTTTTTTTAATAACACGGGAATTAAATGAACGAGGAAAATAAGCATTCAAAAGTCAAAATTTATCTAGCGAAATTACGTATCTACTTACTACACAGAACGGGACGGACGCCGTGGGGCTGCCGCTGGGCGTGCAACTCGTGGCGCTGCCCTACTGCGAGGAGCTGCTCTGCCGGGCGGTGCGGGAAATTTCTGATGTGGTCGACTACAGACTGCAGCGCTGATTGGCTACTGGATGGTGGTTGAGAGAAGTACGGAGGAGGCTGACCACAAACTGCAGCACTGACTGGCTGCTTGGTCGTGGTTGTGTGAAGTACTAGAGGTGGCTGACTGCAACCGCCGATGCTGATTTGATTAGTTGATAGCATGCAGTTGTCCCGGAGAGCCTTCGGCGTTTTGTAACAGCAACATAGTTTGAAAGCTCAATACTGATAGAAGTAAAAAATCATGAGTACTGGCCACCTTTTTGTTTTTTAACCTTTCACTGCTGAATAATATTACGGACAGTAAAGAGAAATGACAAGAGGGTAATTGGTGTGGTCTTGATGGGAATGACTACTCTGTTGATGCCAATAGTTTCTGAATGTAAGCTTTGCTAATTCAGAACAAGTATCATTCTGCACCTTGAGTTCCGAGTCAACTGTATTTTTATTCTTTGTTTAATTAAATAATATTGTTGACGCTAGAATTTTCGCGTTGCGAGCGGCATCGTTTCATTCTAATTTCTTAGAATACATCTTATGTGCTCACCAATCCTCAAAAAATATAAGCAGTTATTTTTTTAATGTTTTATCTATCGTATACAGTATTAATTTGTAAAAAAAATTTTGAATGGTAATTTTTGAATTTGAAAAAAATTATGTGACAAAGCACCTTAAAGAAATTTTGTCATTTGTCATGGGAGTAAATTCAAACCTTATTTTTCTGTCTAGATTACCAACAACCACTTCTCAATAACCAATTTTTTTGCTCGCGCCTGATGTTTGTTGCTTAAATTTGAGTGTAATTCGTGCATTCCACTCATGAAAAGTTTCTGAGAATTCTCACGATATTATAAATTAAATTTGCCTTCAAGAAAATATGTCTTTTAAGCATTTTCATCATAAAAATCGATTCCTGCTTTTCACTTATTAACTGAACATTTCTTCTACGGTTTTCGAGTTGCTTCAGTTTCTTATGAATCGGAAAAAATCTATGATAATTATTCATGTTATTTCTGCGCTGTTTTTTCTCGGCCATGTTATCGTGTCTATATTTTGTATCAACACCTCAGCAGCAATGGTTCCATTGAGCAGCGTAGGATAGCCCGTTGAATCAATAATTGCTGGATGCTGGTCGTTTGCTGATAGCTCGAGAGATGGCGCCGACATAGTAACGCGCACTAATCACTGACGCCGTAAAGACGAATCACGAATACGAACCAGGCATTAAAAATGAGCAGATCATACCATTCCAGGTAACCACTATTTTTTTCGGTATGAGTTTTTAGTTCTTGTCTCATGAACGAGTGATACAGTGATTTTATTCTCGAACAGGGAAAAATGTTAGGATATCAATTCATATCCCTCTTTTGGTCATGAAATTTGTGTAACGAGAATGTATTGTTGATAAATCCAGTGTTTGATTGTTTTGAAGGGGACTATGAGGCTAGCCAAACGAATTTACTACATCATTGATATATTGGGAGAGGATATAGAGCAATGAGAGAAAACGCGAGTGTGCTTGTGTCTTCTTTCCGCTAATATTTAAATCGGTCATCAGTAGAGGTGGTTCTACTGCTTTCGCCTTTTCGCATTCTAAGGAAATGCCAAGGACTCTCACTTTTACTCGAAATGCCGTATTTTTGTATCAACCACCAACATACTACTCTAACGATCATTTCGTTGTATTTCTATGTCAAGCACATCCGTCAATACCTGTAAATATTTTAGAAATTGGAAATGAAATGAAAATATTTATATGAATAGTCAGCTGAAACTTCTACTTGAACTACTAATTTCTTGATTTCAGAAGTTTTTGAAACTCACTGAACAAAAATTTATTGGTCACAATCTCTGTCTCTCATAAGCGCCGGAGATTGAAAATTTTCAAATTCAAATGAAATTTTCAACTTCTTGAGGAATATTAAAAAAAAATAAATAGAGTATCTCAATGCATAGCGTTTTTTTCACATAGTTCGACACAATTACTTCACAATAAATATACGATTAGCAAGCATTAGCCTGCAAAACAATACCATCAGTCAATACTAGGTAGCGGTCACTTTGAATAGCCTGCGCCACAGATTATGACTTGAGCGACAATGTTTTCTGGTGTCTAGCTCTCGCGAATCTTTTGAGACAACATTGTTTGAGAAGAAAATGTCACAAATATGCAGCGTGACCAAGTCCGTTCTCCGAGCTAGTTGATAGATTATTTTATTGATATATAATCACGCAAGCTAGTTTTCAAAGTTCCGAGCAATTATTGTCTTCTTAGATTGCCGTGCAGAATCATCTAATTTGAATCAATATCCGTTCAACAATATGAACAAACACCGCAGAAACCTAAGCTCATATGTCAATATAATTGAAGCCTGTCCGCATGGCGCTTTTTACGAATGAGTCATAGTTTCCATTTTTACCATCAGTATTTATGAGCCATGTTTAGCCAAGCTTAATTGAACTAAGGTAATAAAAAATTTTGAAGTATCTTTTTGTATACTCTTTGGCATAAGTATTATAATACCAATTACGATATATGTTAACTAACTGAAGATGTTCATACTAATATTTTAGGCCAAAAAAACATTTGAGAACCAGCTTTATTGAAATTGAATTGCATCTCCTTCTTTTACCTTCTTTTAGTGGAATTTCATTAAAAATTATTTTTTCCCTGATATATAGATACGTAATAACTGAAACCGATGTTCTCGATCTACCACTCATAAAAATATAAATGGCCTACTACGTCATGTATGGGTAGAGCTGAACGAACATTTTTGCGTGTATGAATGTTTCAGTTTTTATACCCTTAAAGCAGTGGTACGTCGGAAATGGTACGGGTCAGAGAAAATTTGCTTGTTACACTAGGTATGTACGTATCCCATCATATGCAATCATATAAATCCCGCATACGATAAACGAATTTTTGTAATATTCTTTCCCTGAATAAATTACCTCCATTTATAAATTAACAAAGATTCCAGGTTGGGTTGCCCTGACTGAACATCAAAGCATTAATATTTGAGACGAACTTTGGCTCACTAGCTTGCCTTCTGACGAAGTAATGTATCATTAACGATTGCATGCACCCTGCTGTTTAGAGCATTCAATTGCACTCAATATTAGATACATAAGGTTGACTAGCACTCGTGGGTACGTGAATTATTACTTGACATAAATATCTAAGGCGTTAACCAATGCAATGCACTTCAAATATCCTTCTACTGTGGTTTAGTTGAGAGCATTCGTTGATTATATGTCACGCTTGCACCTAGTCGGGCACAACCTTACCGTAGTGTTAGTTTTGTGCCGACATTCCTCACTTTTTTGAAATTGCTGTCGATGAGTTACAGCACGAGTAGTCATTTTTTCTAATTAAATTTGTTTACCTATGTAAGCGTAGGTTGTATTGTAGAACATAATCTGATTCAGCTAGCCGTTTACTATTCGAAGGTGACAATACGTAGTTCACGGGAAAAACGATAATGGTAAAACTTCAATTGGTCTGTATTGTCTCTAGGAATAAAGTTGGAGGAAACTACCTTAAAAATTTCACTGAAATAAAAAAGATAAAAGTTAAGAATGTAAGCAACTTTTCTCATCCCAATTTTTTCTGATGTTGGGAGTACAAATTTGTCATACGTTAGTAAAAAGAAAGTAAAGAAGTAATGCTCGCAGTGAATTACCTACACCTTAATCCGGTAACGAAAAAACTTTTTTGATCTAACTTATTATTTTTTCATGAATCCATATGGATTTTCAACATTGCCATAATTTCAATTTTACTCTTTTGTATTTGCTGATTTTAGGATTTCTTGAGAGTTATTTTTACTTTTTGAATAAATTTTTTTATCATATACAAGGTGGCTTTTTTGATCAGGGATTTGGTTTTTGGTTTGACAATTTTTTTTCATTCGCCAAAGTTACGAAGTGAGGATTGGAATATCGTGGATAGCAGGAAGCCTGTGAGCAAATATTTTGAGCAATCATGTTTCTGAAATCGCCCGAAAAAGTATTGCCTAAATCTCTCACGGAGTATTCAAGTGAAAAACAAAAATAAAAAGCACTTTCTCTGCATGGTAGAATAAAATAAAATATGCCTTAGTCAACGGATTCTGTCTTCACAGCATAAAAAAATCTAAGTATTTCTAAACGTACTCTTTCATGAGTCACATTTTTAAGCTGATCCAAGAGGTTGAATACATTGAGTAATAAAATTCAGAAAGCTTTTAAGCTCTACAATCAGTAATCAATCAGCAATTTGTTTTTTTTCACATGCTTCGTAATCGAAAAAAGATTACAGAACGTTCGTAAAAGGTCCAGAGAGAAAAAAACTATTATTAATGTTCACTACATTGTTCATTGCATTTATTGTATGGAATCATTTAATGATTTCTGTGCCTTGGAATGACATCTCGGAGATTTACGACGAATGCAGTACAGCAGTCTTTTTTTCTGCCAAAAATATTGAAAACAAGCGATTACACCTTCATAAATTATGCATAAATGTAGGCTGATTGAACTTCTTTGAAGTTTTATTATAGAATCTCATTATATTTTGCTTTTAGTAAACCATCCTTGGTACTTTCTAATGAAAAAAGAAAAGAAAGGAAAGAAGTTTATTTAATAAAAAAAAAGATACATAAGATGCATTACATTAATTTTTACAATATCTTAATATCGAGGCCCCTAATTTTAAACTTACATGGATGTAATGTGAGAGTTCATGTCAATGTTTGAACAAGAGATTAAAAGAAGAACGTAAAAATGTAATCAAAAGAACAAGTTATTCTAAAGTTGATAATGCTTATTAATAGATGTAGTAATAAAAATTTTAGATGACAGGGACGCATCGGTGTATAAAACGTTTTTGACCGTCTTCTCGTGCATCGACGAATAAGCTTTGGCTTCTGCGAAATCAGGGAACATTGTTGAAAGTGTGATAGGTGCAATTAAATAAATTTTCCCTCAAAACTATATGGTCGAAATGGCAGAAATTCGAAAATATCTTTTGCACCTGCATATCAAAATAGTACATTGTAACTACCTTAAAGATCGCGCTTTAACAAAAAATTTGTGATATTCGTTACAGAAATAGTGCCTGTAGAAAAAGGAAACGAATAACGGAAATACGATTAACGATAAAAATCACTGTTAGGAATTCAGAGAACAAAAGTTGATCAAAGTTGAACGCGACACATTCGTTTCGAGTAGATTTATTTGTCCTGAATGATGTAACTTTCTTAAACAAAAGCATTGATTACATGAAATACGCACGATGTTTAATAGATAAGAAACTCAACTCCATGTTCATTTTCCAATCATTTGCTGCATTCTTCCGTCGTTCGTAACAACGACAAACTATTGTAGGTGAACCAATATTGCTCGCTATAAAAATTGCTGATAGCTTGGATCTTATCAGATATGTACAATGTTATTGCAGGTAGGCTATGTCCTTCTATCAGTACCCAATTGAAATTCTGAGCCTTTTACAGATCGTTTTCAGGCAGTTATAAGCCAAGAGTTTAGTCGTTTTCAAGCAGTAAATTAGCCTTTTTCGGAGCAAATGTCTAGTATTTTAAGCCCTTTTAAACGGCTATTTCTGGGCATCGAAACGGCTAATGCAACGGCCATTTTGGGCTTCTCTACTACCTGAACGAGGCTATTCACGACCATTTTTGGCTTTTCCATTGCTTGAACGAGTCTCGTCCTGGCCTTTTTGGGCTTCCTTACTGCTTGATCAAGGCTAATACCGGCCCTTTTGGGCTTCCTTACTGCTTGATCAAGGCTAATACCGGCCCTTTTGGGCTTCCTTACTGCTTGATCAAGGCTAATACCGGCCTTATTAGGCTTCCGTACGACTTATAGAGGGCCTTGCAACGACCTCAAAGAGCTCCAACATCAGATTTTTTATACGATATAAAGAGTTTGTAAGGCCGGGTCTTGTGACTGCTTCGCCTAGTGAGTTCCGATTTGAGGCGAGTGAAGCAGCGGACTTACGTTTATACTTCTCCGGCTGTAGGTATCGATGATAAGCGGCGGAGAAGTGGGATCTTTTTGTAAAATAAATTTACATTGGGATATATTAAGATTACTGAACGTAGAAGGACTAGAATCGAGGTTTGAGGGGTAACTAGGGTAAAGCACTACAAGTTGAATGCTCAGCGTTCGACAATCCAAGTGTTCCAACAGTTATAAGCTATCATTCATATTTATTTTATATAATGCATTAATAAAGTGCCAATTTTATGTTATGCTCAGCAGTTAGCTTTTCTATCCTAGTTTTCATGTTGACTGGATTAATTATTTATAGTATTGTTGAAGATGTTTAACGAACCTTACCTAATCTAACTTAACTAAGTTAGGTTAGTTGAAATTCATTTAGTTCTTTACATTTACTGAAGTAATACGACTTGTACAACATTTACGATTACGAGTCTTTTTACAATCTATTACGCGTCCAAATAGAGGTCGTCGAAAAGGCTTGAAAACGACTTTAAACGACCCGAATGAGCCCGCAAACAGCCATTGACTAGACCTATAAAAGGCCAGTTGAATGAAGAGCCCTTTCCAAGCCCTAATAGGCCAAGTATAGGTAGGAGTCGGTTTGAAGTCGTGATTTTTGGCCCTTTTGGGCCGTTTTCGACCTTATTTACTACCTGAAAAGGGCGATAATTTTCAATTGGGTAGTATTTCATAACATCGTAACACCCTTTTTAGTACTTGAAGGAGGCAGTGAACGGTATTGACACATTTTTTTCGGGAGATACTTGAGAATGTAAGCTAGAACTTTTATTACTTCATATTCTGTTGCTAGGGTTACTTTCCCATTCAAAATACGATAATAGAAATTTACTGCTCCAAACATTTTGAACCTGTTTCCAAGGCTTCAGTCGTGGATTTTGATGTGATTTGACAAGAAAAAAGTCAACGTGAGTTAATTTTGCCATTATGTTTGAAATTGTTTCCTTACATCAAAAATTTGTTGGATCAAATATTTTTCCAAATAAGGGGTAACCGGAAAATAAACATCCATAACAGAATTCCGTTCACATAACATCGTTCATTCCATTTTGACTTATGAAGGCGTTAAAGAATTCGGTATACTTAATAGGATTCATCACTTAATTTTGATGGCAGTGCAATCGCTACAGTCATGGTTTCAGGACAATGATTTTCAATTTATGTGTAACCTCTATGTTTTTCTAAGGTTTTGCATTTGTTTTCTACAGAACGCTTGGAAAATTTGCCCATGAAATGCGCGAGATCTCTGCTTCTCCAGTTAATGCCTTTGAGTTTATTCAAATTCATTGGTAGTTTGTAATGTACACGTGAATATTTCTGGACATCAAGAAATTGATCACATCCAACTCAACCAAGCATGTGTCCAACCAATTCAATAATTTAGACTGACAATGATTTAGCTGATGTGTTTGTCATTTATTTCACCGGCTGCTTGTAGTACAGTGAAGACATTAATTATTAGGCTTCAATATTCAGAACTGAAATTAACAACGACATTGTTCGCCTGAGCTACGTGAACGAGCACTTATAAAAGGACAAATTAAATAGAATATTTTCAAAAACCAGCGGCGAAAACGTTGATGTTTTTCATGAAAACTCCTTCAAACCCTTTTACTCCAAAAACCAGTCCTTCCCCAGATGGTGACCAAAAAGTATGCTGCAAAAGCAACGGGGAGAGTTTATGACGCGTTTGGTGGAAGTTTGAAGTGAGCGCCAAAAATTTGAATTTTCATATTTTTGTCTCGAAACGCGTAGCATATCCAAGAGAATCTAAACGCCAAATATCATTGCTCAATTCCAAGTATTTGTGTGAAAATAGGTGTTTTATATACGATAAAAGTATGTTGAAATGTGGCAACTTTAGACAATTGATTTTTCTTAAATTCTCTACCTAATTATGTTCTATACGGTTTTGGTTTTTCCAGACTTGTAAATCGACGTGCACTTACGTCATAGTTATTCATTGAATTGTAACATCTTAAAAATTTAATTTTGTGAGCACCCTTCTTATTTCATTGGAAGAAAGAGAACAAGAAATGTGGCAAGCGGAAAGAAAGACAGCAAAACGCAAGCAAAATAGTGGAGAAGAGTATGCCAGTAGTGTTCCAATTTGCTCTGTAGGAAAGCGCATTCATTGAGCAACATGTTCATGTACGAAAAAATATTTCGTGAAAATAGGTGGGCCGGAAAAAGTTACTTCAATATACAAGTCATTCTAGAAATATGAAATTACAACGAACAAAATAGCTACGCACAGAAAATTGTTAGAAAGAAAAAGGTCACAAGAGTTCGCACATGTGAACAGAGTAGAAGACATACAAAAATTGCATACCGTGTAATGTCCGAGGTGGAAACTTTTCAAATTTGTAAAAATCTTTCCTAAATATTCATGAAATTTCTGATAAACGTGTTATAAATGCCCTGAAAAAAGAATATCAGCAAGGCGTTCTTCAGAAAGATCTTCGGGGAAAGAACACACCCAAAAATAAAGTTGATAAAAGACAAAGGGTCAGAGTTAGGGAACGCATTGAAAAGCTTCCTACTTTCACAAGTCATTATTCAAGTGCTCATTCTCTCCATAAAGTTAATTTGCGTACAGATAGTCTGACTTCTGTGAAAAGTGTGTCTAAAGCCTATAATGTTTGGTTGTTTCAGAATTATCCGGGAGAAACACTTGCGAGCCTTCACCATTACAGACGAGTAATCGCATTATACAACATCGGATTCTACCCACCAAAATCAAACACTTGAACAACTTGTGACAGACTGAATATGAACCTTCAGAACTCAAACGATGCGCAAACGAAAGTCACGATAAGTGTGTGCTTGAAATTGCATAAAAATATGGTTAACGAGGCAAGACAACTTTTGAATTCCTTCAAGGGGAACGACGATCCCAATCTGATAGCAATTTGTATAGAGTTGCAGAAATATCTTCCAGCTTCTAGACTTACCTCAGAAATTGCGTATTAAAAACGTAATATGTGAACCTACAATTTGAGCATTTCTAATTTGAAAATGAATTGGCCTACCTTGGATGTGAGGTATAAACTGCCAGCCAAGCAAGACAGCGTTGAGATAGCAAGCTGTCTACACCATTGGATCTCGATAGCAAGGAAAGACACTGTGTGTTTTTTCTGATAATTGCTCTGGACAAAATATAATTCAAGCAGATCCACACTGGCCTATTTAATTGTATACATCACCTTTGGACATAATGAAAAAATATAAAGACTCATTACCACACAATTTATACAAAGCATGATTGCATCAAGGCAATTGCAACATAGGTGTTACAGCGTTTTGTGTGAGTGGACATGCGACACTCTGACTTTCTGGATTATGAAGTATTGCAAATGATAGCGAAAAATCCAAAAATCACCTTTTGCTAAGTTAATAGACTTCAGTATATCAACGCTTGATTAACAGTACGAGATGGGGTTTGTGTACATACGACATACAACGAAAGTTTTTCGACTGGGCACCATGTCAGATTGCAAAAGGGAAAAAATCTTCTGGCTCAACTGTGTTTAACCAACCGAACATCCCCTTACTGCATAAGCATTCGCAAATTCTGTACTTTCCAAATGAGAAAATTAAAGGCCTCTATGATTTGACTGAATTGATGCCAAGCATTTACATTGGTAATTACAAAAATGTATTTAATAAAGTTCAACTTAATCGAAATGCCGATCAAAATGATCAAGATTCAGTCGAAGATGATATTTTGATATTTTAGATTACGTAAAATAAATAACATCTAACCACATAATATCCGTTGTGTGTATTTATATATTTGTCCGGTGTCCGCTTCTTAAGAAAGAGGATGTATATTTATTAGTTTGGTATCTGTTACGCTTTCGTCTGAGTTTGCGGTATCATGGATACCGAATTCCTCAGTGTAACATTAAAAGATCGCCTTTAAAGGTTCGGTTAGGATTGGTTAGTTTAGCATAGGTTAAGTAATGTTGACGGAATTTTTTCAAGGGTCCACCTAGCTTAACGATGACACTGTCCGTGGAATTTCCATGGGTCCTGCTACTACCTAATAATACACTTGGTTCATTTGTTTGGAGTCCGCTTCTTTCATTTCTTTGTTACGCTCACAAGGCTCGTTATAATGGCCTAATCTGTGATACGAGTTTCACCAGTGTACAAGTACGAGAATGTTTTAATTCACGGTTACTAGGATGATGGAAATATTTGTTTGTCATCCAAATCTGGAAAATTTGTTAAAGAAAGGTAATCCCGTCATTTTTGACGGGCCATGCAAAATAGTAAATATATATTACGACAGAAAGCATTCTGACGTATACTTGTAATTTAGCTGATCATTGATGTATCAATAATATTTTTTTTAAAAAGTTGTTTTTTGATCCTTCCACATGCATGACACTGACCTCTGTATGGCTTATAATTACTGTATATCTGTCAAGGGTATTGTCAGACCGCACAGGGGTTGTCGAGCCTTTTTGTGTTAGTTACCCCTAATCTTAAGTATTTTCTTCATGTGTCCAGCTCTCTGAACGCCGACTTATCTATTTCCCCGCGCTGATGTTGCGTTTGTGCATTTACTTTAGTTAGCCCTTAAATATCATTTGTATTACATGTCGATATTCCAATGTTTCTTGTGTTATCTAGCTAAATGCGACTAATATTTTAAATGCAATTTTGAGTGTTGTACCCTGTTATGCAGTAGCTCACGTCTGTACGCACTATTTTTGCAATAGAAAATAAATCACTGTGTTTGTTAAAATATATCAGTGTATGTGATAGGGACTTCAAAGAGATTCAGCATTAAACAAGTCACACCCTGAGGTCAAAAGAGTTTCCTTTCTCCTTATTGACACAGGCTTTAGTCTTATACGACACTTCGCCTAATAAGGGGTTTAAGGAGCCACCTCGGAAGGACGAACTATTTCGCATAGTTTGTCAATAGAAAGACGCTGTCGCAGTTCGGCACTAACAGAATTCACTTCTGTTGCCCTAGCGGTCTCATACGGCGCAGACAGTTGCTCGTCTTCCTAACGGTACCACCGTAGTTCGGCACTAACAGAATTTACTTCTGTTGCCCTAGCGGACTTATTTCGGCGTAGGTGGTACCCACACACACACACCTCACCCTAGCGGTACCACCGTAGTTCGGCACATAACAGAATTTACTTCTGTTGCCCTAGCGGACTGAATACGGCGCAGGTGGTACCCACACTCACCTCACCCCCCACACACAACGGTACCGCCGTAGTTCGGCACTAACAGAATTTACTTCTGTTGCCCTAGCGGACTGATTACGGCGTAGGCGGTACCCACACGAACCTCAGGAAGGGCAGCTGCGAAGAAAAGCTAGCGCCCCGGAAAAGGTAGCTATACAGAAGACAGCCCTTTTCCACGAACCCTCACGTCGACCGCACGACGGTATCGACATATTCTGGCGCCCGAACAGGGACCCAGAAGCTTTGCGCGACTACCAACGTTGTCTGGGATTTCTGGGTTCTAATCGACTACGCGGACACCGCATCACTTGAACAAGATGAATCTCGTCGCTCAAGCTCGAGAATACGTCGAAGCCCTCGGCCTCACTCCCACCGATGCGGAGTACCGGGAAGAATTTACCAGCCGCCTGAGGCATTTGGAAGAAGCCGCAGAACGAGCAGCGGAACGAGAAGCCGCAGAACGAGCAGCGGAACGAGAAGCCGCAGAACGAGCAGCGGAACGAGAAGCAGCACAACGAGACCACGAGCTCAGACTCCGACAACTCGATGCTCAAATTGCTCCTCAAAATGCTAGAGTGAAGATACCTCCACCGGCTCCATTCGATCCCACGAAAGAAAGGATGGACGAATTCTTGCAACGCTTCTGCACTCACACCACAGCGATGGGATTTACTGAAGTCGATGCTGTTGTCATGCTCCATAATTTGATCACACCGAAGGAACGTCGACTCATGGATACCCTGCCCGCAGCAGATCGCTTCAAGCTTCCTGAAATTAAATTGCTCCTACTAGATGCTCATAAAGTTACTCCGGCAAAACTACGTGCCAACTACTACGAATTGAAGCCAGAAGAAGGGGACAATATGTCACGTTACCTACGGCGACTCGAACAATCCTTTGACGCTTGGTTAAAAGGATGCAACATCGAAGCCAACTACAAGACTCTTCGTGACTTTCTAATTGTTGACCGAGCTTATTCAAGCTTGCCGCCCTTCCTCGCTACTCAGTTGCGTGACAGGGGTGGGAACACAGTCGCAAGCCTAGGAGAGCAAGGTGATAGCTTCTTACAAGCAAGACCTCATACATCGCTCCATCAGCTTTGTAAGGGTCGCACAATGACATCATCGACGGATGCGGGCCCTCCAGCACTCAAAGCATCAGGAGCACCAGAGCGACGCGCGACATTCCCTGTCCGAGCCCCGAGCACTCCAGCAAGAACACCCAACTCCAGCAACAACTCTCGAGGAACGCCGCCAAGAACTTCTAACACACGTGGTGGTCCCACCCGCTCAGGATCGGTCAACACTCCGCAGCGCGAACAACGAGGACCTTACAATGGATTTTACTGTACTTTTCATGGTCCCAACCAATCGCATTCCAGTGACGAGTGCCGCCAATTACAGAGGAGGCAAGGTGATGGTCCCAGTAATGGAGCAGGCCATGCAAGCCCACTTATCTCCAGTACTACCGCTCGAGTAAACAATCTAGCAACGCATGAAGAAGCAGATGAATACGACGATATTCCCCCAGTCGCATGCAATCACATCGCCTCGAACAAGCTGATCGAATTGGGACAGCTGAAAACATGCTCTGGCACCGTGAACCAACAACCCGTTCAAGTACTACTCGATGGAGGAGCAACGGCGGTCTTCGTCAAGAAGGCTCTCGTCCCAGCTGACGCCATTTTGAAGAAGGAAATAACCGTACGGCTGGCCAACAATCACTCTTTCGAAGCGCCTCTGGCCCGGGTCTCTCTCGTGTGCCCCTATTACCACGGAGAGGTGACAGCCGTAGCCATGGAAGAGCTCTCCCACGATGTCATTCTCGGCCGAGTTCCCGGAACCACCTCCTTCGAAGAACAGATGACCGACTATGAAGAGCAACCAGTTGCTGCAGAAGTCTCTCACGTTGTCACAAGGGCAGCAGCAAAAGCGATCGAAGATCCCACTGCCGCACCAAGCACTGTCGATATATTGCAACACAACAAAGAAGACTTCAAGAAATTACAGCGGGAGTGCAAAACATTGCAGCTTTTATTTAAGAAAGTTGATACTGGCAAAGAAGAAACGCACAAGGATGGCAGAGTCATTACCTTTGAACTCCATGACGGCATTCTCCATCGGAAAACGTTACGAGACGGTCAGGAAACTCATCAACTTGTAGCACCTGCAAGCGTGCGCCCACAAATCTTGGAAATGGCTCATGACAATCCACTTGCTGGCCATTATTCCCAAAAGAAGACTCAGGCTCGACTAGAACGCGATTTTTATTGGCCGTCCCTAGCAAAAGATGTGGTCCAATACTGTCACTCCTGCCATACCTGCCAGACGCACGCTCCATCTCGACCAAGAAAGGCACCTATCTCAACCCCACCGATCACCACTACATTCTCCGCGCTCAGTGTTGATTTGGTAGGCCCATTACAACCAGCTTCGGCACGTGGCCACCGATACATTCTCACCGTGGTGGACCAAGCAACTCGGTACGCAGACGCAGCCCCGCTCAGACATATAGATGCAGAAACAGTCGCCCAGGAGCTACTCGAAATCTGCAGCAGAGTTGGTTTCCCTCATACGCTAACGAGCGACAACGGCACTCAGTTCACAGCCGCAACCTTCGAAGCTTTCCTGAAACTCGTCGGTATCCAGCACCGATTGACGCCATTGTACCATGCCCAATCGAACGGCATAGTCGAACGCTTTAATGGCACGCTCAAAGTCATGTTGCGGAAGTTAGCCGTAGAACAACCGCGAGATTGGGACCTGTATCTGCCTTCACTCCTTTTTGCTTATCGAGACGCTCCTCAGGCCTCAACCGGGTATTCTCCTTTCGAACTCATCTACGGCCATCGCGTCCGTGGACCTTTAACCGTGCTCAAGGAATGCTGGACCGATGAGAGCTTGCAAGACGACACGAGCACTGCTCAGTATTTGATGGAAATGAAGCACCGATTGAAAGAAACATGTAAAATCGCTCGCGAGAATCTAAACAGGAGCCAAGAGAAAAGCGCCAAGTTCTTCAACAGACGTACCAAGATGCGAACTCTAAAGCAAGGAAATAAAGTCCTCGTATTTCTGCCCGATTCTCGAAAGAAGCTACTTATGACTTGGAAAGGTCCCTATACAGTGAAATCACGCCTGGGAACCTATACATATACATTGGACGTGGATGGAAACAACAAAGTCTATCACATCAACCTCCTTCGCCAGTACCACGACCGGGAGCAGCAAAGTTCTGCCTCACCAAGCGAGAAAGATCACGAGGAGGACGACGAGAGAGTAGAGGAAGCATTTGCAGCGGTTGGCCTCGCCCTAGAACCTACCTGCGAAGAAGAAGAACTCGACCGGAAAGAACCAGAGATACCGTCACCCGTCGGAGAAACCATTGAAGACTGTCTCATCTCCTCTACGTTGACTACAACACAACGCTCAGAACTCCAGGAACTACTTGAAGAATATCGCGATCTTTTCACAGATACTCCCGGAAGAACCAGCACGGCAGTTCATGAACTAAAATTGAAGGACCCTTCCAGTTTTCGACTTCAACATTCGTATCCACTTCCCTTAGCGCTGGAGCCTGAACTGCGGTCAAGTTTAGAGAAGTGGATGAAGATGGGAATCGTGATGCCATCCACATCACCTTATTATTCACCGCTCCTTGTTGTCCGGAAGAAAGACGGAACCCACCGATTTTGTCTGGACTGCAGGCACCTCAACAGCCAGACAGTATTCGATGCCGAGCCGATAGCAGACACCACTGCTATTTTCACCAATTTAGCAGGCAAAACAATATTCAGCAAAATGGATCTGACCAGTGGATATTGGCAAGTACCTCTACACCCTGAGTCCCGCCAATACACCGCCTTCAAAACTAGGTCTGGCCTCTATGAATTCAACGTACTGCCTTTCGGCCTAGCAAATGCTCCAGCCACTTTTTCCCGCCTTATACGTCAAGTCACTGCAGGACTGCAAGACACCGAGGTCTACATGGACGACATCTTAATCGCCTCGACAACCTGGGAAGATCATTGCACAGCATTAGTTAAACTGTTCGAAGCTCTCTCTCGACATGGCCTTAAGGCGAAGCCGTCCAAATGCGAATTCGGATTTGACAGCCTCCAGTATTTGGGTCATCAACTAAGCAGTAATCAGATCCAGCCTCTGGAGAACCGAGTCGAAGCCTTGAAATCGGCTCCACTCCCAAAAACCAAACGGGAGCTCCGAAGTTTTCTCGGTACAGTTGGGTACTACCAACAGTACATTCCTAACTACTCTCAACTGACATCTAAACTCCATGATTTCCTAAAGAAGAACTCCCCAGAACAAATACCTTGGACCGATACAACAGAAGATCTGTTCGAAAGTTTGAAGATAGCGTTAGTCAAGAGACCGGTCTTACAGTTACCAGACCCCAGATGTCCTTTCATTCTGAGGACAGATGCCTCCCAAACTGGACTTGGAGCAGCTCTTCTCCAGCCAAGCAAACGAGACTTCCGTCACTACGCGCCGGTAGCATATGCTTCACGTCGACTGAGAGGAGCAGAAATAAACTATTCTACCATTGAAAAAGAAGCGTTAAGCATCTACTGGGCTCTACAGAAGTTTGAGGTCTACCTGTATGGACGAGAATTTGTGTTACAAACCGACCATCGACCGCTCCTTTATTTGCAACAGGCAGACAAGTTGAACCCCCGATTGAAACGCTGGGCTTTGTATTTCAGCCTTTTTAGGTTCCGAGCCGAACACCTTCCGGGAGTCGACAACCACCTTGCAGATTTCCTGTCTCGGCTATCGTAGCAGAGACACCCTCCCCCGGGCGTGTCAGACCGCACAGGGGTTGTCGAGCCTTTTTGTGTTAGTTACCCCTAATCTTAAGTATTTTCTTCATGTGTCCAGCTCTCTGAACGCCGACTTATCTATTTCCCCGCGCTGATGTTGCGTTTGTGCATTTACTTTAGTTAGCCCTTAAATATCATTTGTATTACATGTCGATATTCCAATGTTTCTTGTGTTATCTAGCTAAATGCGACTAATATTTTAAATGCAATTTTGAGTGTTGTACCCTGTTATGCAGTAGCTCACGTCTGTACGCACTATTTTTGCAATAGAAAATAAATCACTGTGTTTGTTAAAATATATCAGTGTATGTGATAGGGACTTCAAAGAGATTCAGCATTAAACAAGTCACACCCTGAGGTCAAAAGAGTTTCCTTTCTCCTTATTGACACAGGCTTTAGTCTTATACGACACTTCGCCTAATAAGGGGTTTAAGGAGCCACCTCGGAAGGACGAACTATTTCGAATAGTTTGTCAATAGAAAGACGCTGTCGCAGTTCGGCACTAACAGAATTCACTTCTGTTGCCCTAGCGGTCTCATACGGCGCAGACAGTTGCTCGTCTTCCTAACGGTACCACCGTAGTTCGGCACTAACAGAATTTACTTCTGTTGCCCTAGCGGACTTATTACGGCGTAGGTGGTACCCACACACACACACCTCACCCTAGCGGTACCACCGTAGTTCGGCACATAACAGAATTTACTTCTGTTGCCCTAGCGGACTGAATACGGCGCAGGTGGTACCCACACTCACCTCACCCCCCACACACAACGGTACCGCCGTAGTTCGGCACTAACAGAATTTACTTCTGTTGCCCTAGCGGACTGATTACGGCGTAGGCGGTACCCACACGAACCTCAGGAAGGGCAGCTGCGAAGAAAAGCTAGCGCCCCGGAAAAGGTAGCTATACAGAAGACAGCCCTTTTCCACGAACCCTCACGTCGACCGCACGACGGTATCGACAGGTATGAACTTTACTTTGAAATGAGACTGTAAGATTAAAATTACGTTCATATAGATAATAATCTTCCATTGAACGATTATCAAACCCTATTTAAAAGCTCATAGTCCTGTTGATTGCGTTAAGTATATTTAAACCCCGAACACTTTACCTCTTGTTGTGTAAAAAGTATAAAATGGAACTTACGTCATTCTCCCACCGAATGCAACATATGGCTTATCACCCCCACCACTGCGCCATGAGGCCTCCGCAACACGAGAAGGGTGTTGGACACACTTTAGCTCCGCAGAGTCGCGAGAACAACAAACTGTAGGACTTCATTGTTCTGTTTCAATGTGAGAAGATAGCAGGATGATATCAGAGGCCTGAATTTACACCAGTCGATAATATCTATATAAGGTCAACAGTAACCGACTATAATCCGACTAGAATTAAATGACCGTTTAGGGGCGGTTCTCAGAAATGCACGGTAGCCGAATCACAAACCCCAACCCATCGAAAATATTGGACAACAACGATAATTTAAGCAGAAAATATGTATGTTCTATTATAAAAACTAGTCCATCTCCCTTTATTTGAAATAAGAAAATAGCAAAATGAAAGAAAGGCCGTGAGAAGTAAAATAATTCAGTCTCTCTAGAGTTGATAAGGCAGAGTGAACAAGGCCCGTCAAAAATGTGTAGTAATATTTGACAAATCACGTTACACGCGTTCCTATTTCCTAAGAATTCACGTGATATTCACTCCTACTCGAATCTGATGGAATAATAAATTGTGGAGTTGATAAAGCTTGTATCACAGATACGCTCATCACACACTTTCGGCTGGCTTCGGACAGGCATTCATACAGATAGACACCCCTCTTTTCATGGTATGTAGGTTTATTTATTAAAATATTTTTACATGCATTAAGCTATGTATGTATATTACATTTATAATATCCACACTCATGGTACTTTTGGCACAGCTTTTCCAGGAATTCATACATTGTTGCCACATCTTATCCATGTTCACTTGAATTATTATTATATTTAATAATTGAATTATTAACTACTTGATTAAACCAAATACATATTCTTGATATCGTTATTTTTTCCCGCCTGAAACACAACAAATTATATATTAGTTGGGCCTTGATACTATTTACATTGAAGGAAATACACCCCCAGTGGTGATTCGGCAACATGGATGACGTTTCATGCCTCGTCCCCAAACGGTCATTTCATTCTGGTCGGACTATAGAAATGTTGAAGTGTAAATTAACATATTTATAAACGCAGTTTTCTTTACATACATGTGGGAACTATCAAAGAACTGGTACGAGTTAATAAAATGCTGTCAAACTTTGTAACAAATCGTCAAGAATTTTAGTTTTTAACTAATAACAATTGGAAGTTAGTTAAACGTTGCTTGCGATTTATCCTGTCATTTAAAAAATCAGTATTGTGGATACGGGCAGCTACTTTTTTAATCGAATTTAAGAAAATTTTCATCGCAGAAGTTCGGAATTATGTTCTCGTAATAATAACGAAATGGGTATGAGTGATGGACTAATTCAAAGGAAAAATTTTGTGGAAACAGAAATATATAATGAAACTGTTTCGCGAAGGAGAAAAATAAGATACATAGAACCGCAAACAATTATAAAAACTCGATAAAGTCGATTTAATCCGAAATTAGATGATAGCTTTGTGAATTTACGGCCTGACACTCTAACTATTGGACTATGACAGCAGCGAGAGAGGGTA
This sequence comes from Morinoia aosen, assembly GCA_030386875.1. Lineage (NCBI taxonomy): Eukaryota > Metazoa > Arthropoda > Malacostraca > Amphipoda > Talitridae > Morinoia > Morinoia aosen. The sequence continues at coordinate 19,540,228 of CM059557.1, read as the reverse complement.
TTGAACAAACGAAAATTCCGCAAATTAAGGTAATTTTTACAGCACATTCCAATCATCGAATTTTACCATATCATGAGACCAGCCTCTCCCAAACCCTGATGATTTATGAACTACATTATTGATATAAAAACTGGATGTCAAACATATTTGCACCGAGCTCGGATTTGAAGGTTTACTTCAAGAAATGTGTATTCTGGCAGCTCTAAAAACTGGTAATTGTACCCAGCAGCTAATCAATCTAACAAACTCTGCAGAAGTGGCTGCTTTTTCTTGTCAGGTAGAAGGCTATGCTTCACTTTCGTTCAATCGTGGCCGGACTGCCGAGGGTTTCTCTGAGCAGTGATCAGACTACAAATTGGATTTAATTTCGTGTCCGCTAATTAAAGCCAGCAATTCATTGCCTTAAATTCCATGCTCTGTCTCTGGCAAAGAGCTATTTAAGATTCCAGTGAGAGATGGAGAGAATTAAGAACTTATAATTTTCCGTTGTTCACGAGACATTAAAATTTGTAGCTCCGAATGGCTGCGCGAAGACAGATAAATGATGACGATCTATTTGTTTTGTTTTTCTAGGCCCGATTTTTTTACGACTCGGTAAGTTATGCGCACAATGGTTGATGAAAGATTTTTCTCCTGAATGTAACTGAAATTTATTTTTCCTTGAAATTCTTTCTTCAATAATGCTGATAACATTTTGAAAGGTCATTTATTCTCTCTTTCACATAGTGTACGATTTCAAATTGTTGATTTATGTACGTCGAAAATATGTCATTTTTATTTATCTGGGTACATGGAAAAAAAATCTTTATAATTGATTGTGAACACTTCAATGGTGCAGCTGCCAAACATATCTTGCAAACAGCATAGCGACTCTGGCTGTAGACATTTTCTTCTTCGCCACTGAACTTTCCTCAGAGCTACTCATCAGACACGCTGTACATGGCTTCATTTGATGTTGAAAATTTCTTCACCAATATTCCATTGACCAAAATTATTGACATTTGCTGACAGCACTTGTTTAACACGTTGACTACGATTGTGCGGTTGTTACGGTCAGTTTGGCCAGGCTGGAAGAGGTCGTTTTGAAAAACCGGCTTTTCTGCTCAAATACATCTTTAACCTTTTTAAAATGCATAAAGAAAACAATTCAACCATAATATGTTACCTTCTACTCTAAAATTTATTTCGGAAAAGGTAGCAAAATATTTGAAATGTTATTTGTATATTCCGGTACGTAAATGAACAATTTACCTAGAGGTACACATATGTACCACTTCGGAGTCAAAGTGTTAATGTAGAAAATACCGTTCATAATATGAGCAAAACTGTTTTCAAATCTTTGTTGGACCTTGCAGTTCGGCATTCGTTTTTTCTTTTCAATGGTAAATTTTATAAGCAAATGGAAGGGCTAGGCATGGGGCTGCCCTTAGGGCCAACCTTTGCTAATATTTTTACGTCGTACCATGATCAAAATTGGCTCTCAGAGTGCCCTGTTGCTTTTAAGCCAGTATTTTATCGAAGGAACGTCGATGACACCTTCGTTTTATTTCGTGATCCAACACATGCCAGTCTATTTCTTGACAACCTTAATACAAACATTAAGTTCACCATGGAAATCGAAGCTAATAATAAATTGCCTTTTTCAGATTGTTTGGTACAGCGCTCAAATAACACCTTTTGCTCTTCTGCTGATATGAAAGATACGTTTACTGGCATGGGTTTAAGTTTCATTAGTTTTTGTCCGTTACAGTTTAAAATCAATAGTATCAAGACGTTATTGTTCCGGAGATATGAAATTAGTTCCAATTATTTATTACTGCATAATGAGGTTTAATTTCTTAAGCATTTTTTTTTGTACAATGGCTATCCGCTCTATTTACTCAACCGTTGTATTCGGCAACTGATAGAAACCAAATATAATTCTGCTACAATGCCGCAGACAGTAGAGAAAAAGAAACTTTGCGTGTCGAGGCCGTTCTTTGGTTTTCAGTCCGAGAAGCTGAAGAAGGAACTACGCTCTCTCACGATGAAATATTTTACGTGTGTTGACCTCCAGATTATATAAGTCAATAATTTTAAGACTGAAACTATAATGACCGCATACAATCAGTGTTGCCCAATAATTGTAACTCGTACAGTTACCCCGAAAAATAAACAAAAGCCCTGAATTACTAGAGACATCGTGATAAATGTAAAGAAACGTCAAGCGTACCTAGCCCTCCTTTACGAAGGGCGAATATCTAGAGAAACATATAACCGATTCAGAAACTATATAACAAACCAGATAAGAACATCAAAAAAGAACTACTTTACGCTCAAGTTTACTCAATTCAAAACTGACGTTAAAAAGACTTGGCATCTCCTTAACTCTTGCTGTAAACCGAATAATGCTGATAAAAAGAAAATTGAATATGTTATTCAAGATAATGTAAAACACCATGACAAGAAAGAAATTGCTAATCTCTTTAACAACTTCTTCGTAAACGTAGCGAAAACTATAGCTGATGGTATTCCAAGTGAACCTACTGATCACCTGGAATTTATGGATCATATTCGAGAACCCAACTCCTTTTTCTTTACGCCTACAAACTCCTCCGATGTAATTACGTGCATAAACAACATGAAAAATAAATCGAGTGGGTTACAAACGTTTCCGACTAAAGTACTTAAAGTTATTGCAGACATTGTAGCCCCGCTGATATCAAATATTATTAACCAGTCTCTCTTACTAGGCACTTTCCCGAACTCCCTCAAAGTTGCTAGAGTAACCCCTATCTTTAAGAGTGGTGAAAAAACCTGTGTAAACAATTATCGACCTATCTCCGTACTACCAATTATTAGTAAAGTATTCGAAAAGATTGTGTATAAAAAGTGTACTCTTATTTTGAACTAAAATCATTTCTTTACGATAAACAATACGGCTTTCGCTCTAAAAAATCAACAACACAGGCTATATTAAATCATTTACAATTCCTCTATTCTAATATAGATGAAGGAAAGCCTGTCTTCTCTGTATTTCTTGACTTTCGATAAGCATTTGATTGTGTGGACCACAAAATACTACTCTCGAAACTACACTGTTATGGCATTCGAGGGATTGCCCATGATTGGTTCAGGTCATACCTAACAAATCGCAAGCAATACGTTGTCATTGACGACGCAAAATCAGACCCACAGACAATTAGCCATGGAGTTCCACAAGGATCTGTTCTTGGGCCTCTCATGTTTCTGATTTTTATCAATGATATTGTAAAATCTACATCATTCTTCAAATTCATACTTTTTGCCGATGACAGTACGATTTCTGCGGTCCTTCCGAACCAAAATCCTGCTATGATTATGGAGAGTATAAATACTGAACTTCACAAGGTATCATCGTGGCTCAAAGCTAATAAAATAAGCCTTAATATTGATAAAATTAATTATATTACATTCTAATACAAGAAAGATGTATCTCTCCCATGCATTAAAATTGGCGAAGGTGAAATCGAAGAAACCAACTCATGTAAGTTTCTGGGCATCATAATAGATAAACATCTGACCTTCAAAGAGCACATCACTCATATTAGTTCTAAATTATCAAAATCCATCGGAATCCTAAATAAAGTTAAAAATTTTCTGCCTGAAACAGCTTTACAAATGCTCTACCGAACGCTCATTTCTCCATACTTGCAATACGGAATAGAAGCATGGCACGGAACTGATAAAAATAAAACCAACAAAATTTTTACTCCGCAGAAAAGAGCTGTCAGAGCGGTAAAGAACCTAGAATATAATGCTCACACAAATGATTCTTTCAAAAATTTAAAAATACTTAAACTTTCGGATCTCTACAAAATCTCCATCTGTAATTTCATTTACAAAACATTAAGAAATGATGGCGACAATAGCCTAAGACAATTATTGACTGCGCAAACTGGCCATCACGACCATTTAACCCGAAATAGAAGTAAATTCATGCTTCCATATTATTCAAAGGCCCGGTCGCAACACAGTATCCTCTTCGTTGGAACCAAAAACTTGGAACTCTATACCTGCAGAGATCCGTGAATGTAATTCGTACAAAGTATTCAAAAGACATCTTGAGTCTCACTTCCTCTCAGAATACTAGTCGTGTAAGATCACCGTGTCAAAATCTTGCCTCCTACATGTAACTAATGATAATGTCAAAATGTAACTTGCCTTGGGTACCATAACCAATCTTCTGTCTGCTCTTGAATCGTTTTATCAAACATACTGTTAAATATAGCCGATTTGACCTATATTGTAAAATACAGCATAAAATATCGAGTTAATTACCTCAATGGTCAGTCTAATGCGAAACTAGGTTAAGTGAACTAGGTTAAACATTTTGTACACCCTAGAATAACGTGATGGTAGGATGCCCTAGAAGTCGCTGAACTTGTTCGGGCCCACAGGTAGCTATACTCAAATTTGACCATTGTACTAGACTTAAGAAAAGTTCTACCTCTGTATCACCTGTGGTAAATAAATTGTTTAAATTGTTTAAATTGTTAATTTTAGAATCGGTACTCTGTTTTCATTCAAGGATTTACTACCTGTGTCTATGCCCTCCTCTATTGTGTATAAATATTGTTACCCATTGTGCGGGTCCGTGTATGTTGGTTCTACCACACGTGCACCAAGATGTAGAGTATTTGAGCAAATTGGCAGGAGTTTCAGAACCGATAATCCATTGAGCTTGCCACCTCACTCAGCTGAATGAATTCATTCAGATCAGTGTAAATCTCCTGTTCTGCAGTAAGACTTTTCCATCTTAAGTTCTGCTAACTCAGTCACGGATATATGTATTAGCGAATCCCTCTTCATTAGCCGCTTAAAACTCGATCTTAACGGTATGCAGTCGTCAGACCCTTTAAAAATAGCTTGTGTTTAGCATTTTACCGTTTTTTGCGTAGTTTTTCTTCAATTTATAAATGTATATATTCTGAATTTTTTCGGACATCCGCTGATGATGACCCTAGGATTCGAAACGTTTGTTTTTCGACCGTCCGTCGATTCAGTGTGCCGGTGCCTTGTTGACGCATCACTGTCGGCATTGGAAAAGGAGGCTAAGCACCCTGTGAGCGCGGGTGCGCACCCGTCATCATCACCCCACCACCGCTGGAAGACACTTCGCTTCGCTATCAGAGCAGTAAGTCGCAGTGCTGTCGTGCGTAAGCATTGGATTGTTCGGCTGAAGCTTATTGAAGTGTTCTGCTCCCTTCTGTTAAATAATAGCGCCTAGGGTATATCGATAATTGTTTACTAGTTGTCGTTTTTAGAGTTAGAGATCAGATCGGTGGGTGTGTTAACTTCGGAGTGTTAGGTGTAGATCAGATCGGTGGGTGTTAATTTCGGGCTTTAGTTGTACATCAGATCGGGGTTAGTTATGGGTGTGTTCAACTAATTTACTGCCCTGCAGTTCAGATCATTATATTTCTCATTTACCGTTTAATACGGCGTTTATCTTTAATTTTGCTAATTGCTTTACCTGGGTACATTAACGAAGGGCGCGGGGTTTGCGCGTGGAGTCACAACAGCGGCTCCGATACTTCGGGCCGAGTCTCCGACGCAACTTTCACTGGGACGAAACCCATCGTTCTTCACCACCTAATTTATTTTCATCGCCCGAATATTTATTTCTTAACCGGCCTTGTCAAATATTTGGATCATTCCAGTGAACTTTAATCTATTGTCCTGCATTTCATATTCCCCCCGCTCACGTTTTTTGTGAATGATATTTCGGAGGGATTTAAAATAGAGAACGTTCACAAGCTTGTAAAAACATCTACGCGGTACAGATAGATATATTATAGAAAAAGCAGTTGTTTTAATTTTGAATATGAACGTTAAGAAGCTACTGAACATTTTGCTATTTGATAAAACTTGTTAAGGGATTTCACGGCGAAATTCTGAGCTCATCGTTTATCAGATAAGAAAACTCCTTGATCTACATATAGTTGTATGTTATATCATGGCAAAAACAACTTGAGTCTTGCTTTAATAATTGCATCTCAGTCTTCTGATTAGAAAGCATTCTGCTGCCTAAAGAAATATGGATAATATATATAATTGTATTAAATTAAATTTCTTGCAGCAATATATATTGGGATATTGCTGGTCGCCTGATGTGTATTTATTGAGAATTTCCTGATTTCAATTGCTGTGACTGAGTTTTAATATTTGAGGGGGTTGCAGCATGTTCATGATAATTATCAACATTCATGAACTATTGAACATTTAAAAAGTATCGTTAAACTATGTGGCACCAAATACATCAGTTCGACATCGCCCCTCTCTTTGAACTTGTCATTTCAGAAGCGCGTTTCAATTCTTGCGGGTAGTAGTTGCAAGCTCCTAAAACCCTTTTTGCGGATACCTACGGTGTAAGAATTAGAAAATATGTCTGTGAACTACTTACAAAAATCATGATTTTTTTTGCTACGTGCATAAATTTGAAATACGATGAATATCTGTGCTGTAATAAAGTGAGTAAATTTTTAGGTGGAGTCATAAAAATCGAGAAAACATCATCTGAACGTTTTCATGTATTCAACCTTTTTCATTTGCTTAATTTGTACAACTAATAAATATACTTCTCGAGGAAATTACAAATAAAGTGGAGTGAAAGAACAAACATGATACCATGATTTCCCTCTGTTTCTCAGAAGTTCCAAAGAAAGCTTTAGCTATAATTTCAAAATCAATCTTATATTTTTCTTTGAATGAAAATCGTTTTAAATTTTACATGATAGAGTCCCCTCAATGAGCGTTCTTCGAATAGCAAGAAAAATCGTCATCCTTTGGTTACGAATTTTCACTGCATCGCAAACTAATTTGAGTTATTTTATTTCTTCGGCCAGTTTATGAGGGGAAATTGTGCCCCTTCGAAAATTTATATTTTTTAAAAGGTGCACGTGCTTGTAACCCAACCTGAATTAAATAATGTGTTTACTCTTGCATTAAAGTAATTGGAAGCGATTTGAAAACAGGAACAAATTTTATCCAATCGCCAACTAAAGCTTAAATAAGCGTTGGCTTAAAGCGTAGGCTAAAGCGTAGGCTTAAATTAGCCAATAAAGGTTTAAGGAAATAAGTCGGGAGAGAGAACAAGTTTTACTTAGTTTTTAAAGCTGTTTGGAATTTGACTCAAATTTTCAAGTACGGGAGAAAAACGGAAACGATTTAAATAAGACGTTGTTTAAGTTGTCTAAAAGTGAGAATTTCTTTCGTATTATTGAGAATTATCGTATGAAGAAATTTTCAATTTTTAATGCTACATTTTATCTGCGTAGCAAATATTCACCACAAAATTTCAAGATGATTGTCGTTGGCTGGCGTTGCGGTACCGAGAGAAGATTTTTGCCCATGGTTGCCAGATTTATTTTCTTCCGGCTAAAATACGGATGTTGGTATTTTTTTAAGAAAAGTGGACCATATAGACCTCTCAGGAAATGATAAACTATTCGTATCTCACGTGCTGACTGGTATACGTAGCTTAATTTATTTGATGAGGACATATGTGAGAATTTTGATCTGCCAAGTAGGCAACCGACCAATGCTTGGCTGTGCGGAAATTGCTTTGGTATTTGACTGCAAACCGTAACCGTGCTTCGTTAGAGGCTTGTGGTTGGGAAAGAATGCGAGATATTGTCACATTCCAGGAAATAATCTGACAGCGTATTTGAGGTAGAGAAGCAATATTTGGGACTGTTAACCACTTACTGTAAAGCAGGTTGAAGGTTCACTTGCAGGAAAATGAGGTTGGTTCTAGATTTAATTGACTGTAAAGAGTGCAGGCAAAGATCTTGACTAATTTTTAGCACGAATTGAAATATTCTTCAGACCCTTTCATTTACCTCAGAAAAGTTTTAAATACTGAGAAATATGAACTCGTCTTTATTCTCTCAAGTAATTTTCTATGATTTGACCCATTCGGCAAAATGTATGGGTATAGTTGAAACTTTGAGAGAGATATCTTGTAGATTAAACAAGGTTAGAAATTTTCATGTTTTGAAAGCTTTAAAATTTCAGGCTTCTCACTCTCTACGTTTGCTCAACATGCTGGTAATTACTGACGATGATCTTTTATATTTTCACCTTCGAACTGCCTCGCCTCCATGATTTTCGAAGCCGTTAACGAATCCTAGAGACGTAAATACGGAAGCCAGTGAGAGAAATAAATATGAGTGAAAAAATATAGAAAATCTATTTAAGGAAATAGTAAGTTGTTAGTTCAAGAACATTGTACGCGTTATGTATTTTGTAGAACTAACTGGTGGCGGAGTAGTTGATGTTGATGGTCCAGGAGTAGATGTGAAAAATTAATACGGTGGATTATAAAAAGTTTGAGTAACTAGACTACGACTTTTCATCGTTCCCTGTCTTAATTCGCTGTATGAGAGATCTAGTAGGAGCTCATTCCGTAGCATGATTAAAAATAAACAGAATTGTGTGTCTTCTGCCGTTTTTGCTGAAGTGACCATGCTTCAATGTATTGAAAAATTTTGTGCTTCTGCGAGTGCAAATCTTTAGCAAATGTTTAGAAACGGGCATATATTAGGGTTCTAATCGGACCGTCAAACGCACATGTCGGGGCAGCGGTTTAATTGCTGTCCTGGAGCCGTGGCTTTCTGCTGCTGATTTGCCGGCCGTCCTGCATACTTTTAAGATATTTTAAAAACCAATGATGGTACTTTTGAATTCCTTGGAAATAAAATGTTTTTCTTTTTTTTTTCTTTTTTTGCCTCGCTCTGCCTCTCTCACCCGATCACCTTCGTTACTTACTTACTAACATACATAATTTTTACTCTACTATTCGTTTACCTGCTTACTTACCAACTCTCCAATTATCATAATAAATTATGAACTTATCTCTTACCATAACGGTATGAATGACGGTGCTTTGGAAGATGCTTAAAACCTATAACTGATGATTAGTCAATTTGTCTAGAACGTGAAAAAACTTAATTCCTCTTCTTTGCTACATTTCATTACTCAGGGTCAGACTTGTAGACAGGTTACAGGTTGCCATTCGTCTCCGAATAATAACATTAAAGCCCCTCGCCTGATCCTAATTACTAAACTGCTTCTTCTCTGCACGAGCATGTCCCTTCTCTAAGCTTCTTACCTCGTCTTATCAATTCTGCAACTAATCTTCACCATGAGGAATAATTAACTCAGGTTAGCGCAGGTTTTGCTGTTTTGACGGGTCATTATTTCACATTATGTCACATCCATTGATGCTATCATTTTTGTCCTGGTATTTTCTCTTGCTCAGAGTGACATACGTGTTATTCTAGTTGTAGTATCTGCAACTGTAGCTGCAACTAGGGGCTCCAGTAGCCAAAGGTGAGGCGATGGTTTCGGGGCTCTGTTCCGGACGCTGGGTTTTATTCCACGCTTCGTGCGCAGTCAGCGTTTCTACTTTCGCTTCCCCTCGCTCCGCTGGACCCTACTTTTACCTACCACTTGCGAGAGTTCGTTGGAGGTTCATGCGGACCTCCAAGACGGAGGGTCGCGACTGTGCCCGGCTGGACGCGAGCCGCGAGGCTAGCCTGACCTCCCTGGATCTAGGCGTCGTACATCAACGAGTAAGACGCGGGTTCCATTTTTGTCACTCACTCACTCGCTTTGCTGCAGCAGTACTGCGATCGACACTGTGCTAGATTGCCATTCGTTTGATGTATTCAGTTTTAACTGAGGGAATAAATGTTCGAAAGATTCCTTGTCTTGACATCGATCAAAAAAATATAACACTCTTAATACTACTCGATCTCTCTAAAGCGTTCGATAGCGTCGAACATGATAGACTTCTACGAAAAATATTGAACTTAGGAATGGACACGCAATGATTTGAAAGTTAATTGACAAATCGATCTCATGCAGTCCGCCTAGAAAACGAATTGTCCCCATTCATTCAAAGTAGTTTTTGTGTTCCCCAAGGATCCATTCTTGGTCTGCTCCTGTTGTTTTCTATTTTCATTAATGATTTCCTTCCAATGTCTTCAAACACACGGATCTCAATGCATGCATATGAAGCTCAAACTGCAATAACAAATTCTGTATCGGAAATACCACAGACGCTATAAATGCCGAAACTATCCTGATTAGCCTAAAATCATGGTACTGCCGAAATGGTCTCAAATTAAATACTAGGAAAACGCAATGCATTATTTTCGGATTCGAAGATCCAATCAAAAACCTTCAGATATTACTCTTGCACTAGGAAGTGTTAATATTCATACATCTGAAGAAGTAAAAAATTTAGGTATCTGGTTCGATAGAAACATGTCCTTCAAATCTTACGTTGAGAATAGTTGTGACACAATTTACGGAATCTTATTGTTTTTTCATCGTATAAAGAGTATGCTCGACGAAAAATCCAGATTATTGGCCATTCAACCCCTGGTGTTATCGCGCATTGTCTAATTCAGGCTAGTATGGAAAGACTTACCTCAATACCTTCAACGGGATTCACAAAAGTGCATGAATTTCGCAGCCCAGGTGGTATGCAACGGCATATTCAAAAGAAGTGATCATGTAGCCCCTCTCGATTAATAAACTCAGCTGGATTCCTATTCAAGAAAGGCTCCTCATGCAATGGCCCAATACGTATTCTCCTCGTTATATCTTCCTCAGAGCAATGCTGAGATAGTACATTTCCTTCCCCCCACTGTAGCCAACTTAAAGCCGAACAGAAACAATAATGTCTTAGTTGACTATCGTTCATATCACATAGGGCAGAAGGCTCTGTCAATATCAGGCGCCTCACTGTGGAGTAAACTTCCCCTTAGTATCAAAATCCCTCAGAGACCGAGAGAATTTAAAACCAAAATACCTCGTCATCTTGCGTCTCAACATTAAGTCTTAGTTACAGAACATTCTGAATAAGTATTTACGTATCTCATTTGCTCAATATCTCAATTGCAGAACAAACCTCCTTGCTTGTTGTTTTTAATTCAACACATTACACTGCAGTTTTGAAGTATGCGGAGGTATTATGATTTGGTCTTCTATACGTTGGGATTTGCAAACATGCTTACATGTAAATGCGTGTACGTGTGTGGGTGTATGTGTGCATATGTGCGCATTTACCAGTGTGAAGTGGACTAGCATCTAGCATATGAACTATAAATACTATGTATGTGCATGTGAGTGGGTATATTTCTGCACATATATTTGTACACTAAATGAGTAATTAGAATTTGGACGAGAAATACAGTTTTTTTCTGTTCACTCACAACTTGCAACATTACCTTGCACGTCATCTCTCTTTACTATTGTAAAGCACTCACAGCAAAGTATAAATTTGCTGTGTGATCACCTATATATGTTTTACTAAGTTGCTTAGCCGCCATAGCCATGTGCTAGAGGGTTCTGCCGCCGTTCGGGAGACCCGGGATCGAATCTCGGCGCTGGCAGTGGCGATTTTCTCTGTTGGGTATAGGAGAAAAATTCCAAGCACAATACCCCACTCTACCCAGGTGTCTGAAATGGGTACCGGTCTCGACTGGGGGAAAGCGTCATGGCGTCCTGGCGTTAGTTATAAGGCATTTGAAAATCCAATGTACAAGGTGATATGTATCAGGCTTGATTGGAAATAAAGCATCCGTAGATGCCTTTATTATTATTCATTATTATTATCAACTATTGATCGTTTCGTTCAAAGTAAATTTTTATTCATAAAACAAAACTTGTAATTTTCATATCAATCATGCTTGTATACTGGTATCCGGGTTCATGTCTGTGTCTATGTATGCGTATATACGCACACCTATCTGCGTGTCCACTGAACCAGCAACTATCATATGAACTATGAATACCGCCCTTTCGCACTCGTGACTTGTAACGCAACCCAGACTCGTCATTTTCACTTTATTTCTTTAAAACATTCGCAAGAAATTAAATTTGTTGTGAGATCACCTATATATATTCAAATAAGATGCTTATCAACCAATGCCCGTTATGTTAAAAAGTTTGATAAGAGAAATAAAATTTGTAATTTTCATAATTTTAATGCTTCTACCCTGGTATCTGTATGCATGTGTGTGTGTGTGTGTGTGTGCAATCAGCTAAGTGTAATTTTTCATAGGTGTAATTTTTGTGTCCATGCTCGCTCGAAATGATATTTTTGAATTTCTGCTACAACAAGCAACTATAATATTATTCCCTGATTTCATTAAATCCAAAGCTGATATGCCAATGTACGTGCAAACTGTCACAAGTGTTTTCACCCAACAAAGTTTTTATCTATATTACTTCTATGAATTAACTAACACTGTTCAATTTAAATTAAGCAGCTGTAGGATATAGGATACATTTTTTCTCTCCGTTTTTGTACAAGCATTAAACTGGACCGTCGTGGCACTCTTTATGTTTCTCAATTAAAAACATTTGCTTCATGTTTCGAAAACAACGTAACTTTTTCTAATTTGGTAACTTTATAGAACACTAATGTGTTCTTCTATTATTCACGTCCTAAAATGTTATTGTTAGTCTTGTGTGTGATGCAAAGCACTAAACGCTCTTGAGAAAGTTATGACAACCCTATCTTGGTGGTCACTTTCACCTATCACTCAAATTATGTTGTACATTTCTAGGTATCCATTTTAGAATAATCATTTTCAAGTTTCTGACTCATGTAGACTGTTTTGTGGCTATATTATTAGCATGAAAAAATCACAATATCTTATAGTGAGATAAAAGACATTTTCTCCGAGTCCCTTTATTTGAAGACTAATCTATACGTAGGAATAAAAATATAATTCTGAATGTCAACCTCGCTGCCTAAGACTCAAGATTATTTTTATCCCCCCGTTTTACTTTCAACAAATTGCTTATACCGCAAGTCATTGAGCTCGTATTTCACTGAAAATGTGCACCAAAAAGAGTATTCTCAACTATACACTGTGACGGGAATCGTGTTTTCTTTTATAATTGTAGTTACATATATCATCAAATCTAGATTAAGCAACACTAGGGATGCATTGCCCTCAATCATTTATTTCGACCAGTGACATGGGTATTACAAAACTCATGTGTGTGTATCATATAAGTGTATTTTCTTTACTTTAAGATATTAAAAAACACTGATGTTTTGTACCAGCCCTATCGAAAATGAACTGTTGTTTTTATTATGTTATCTAAGTAAAGGTTTTTGAATGCGATTTTCTTTTTATTTCAGTTTCAGCGCGCACAAACTTGTGCATTTTACAACTAAGCGTTACGAGGATTGTGTTCATTTATTTACTTATATTTAAATGCACTCTCAAAATCAGATTACGCAACGAAGGGAACTCATTTTTGTTTTGCTTTTCTGTCAATCATTTTTTGTTTTAACACTTTGCTAGGGTATTACGATACCCATGTGTTACTATCAGTTAAGGATGTTAATGTCAAAATAAAAAGAAGAACCAACGTTATTGAGAACATTTAATAAAGCAAACGTTTCGGAATAAAATTATTCCATCATCAGTGCTGGGAGAAATAAAAAGTACTTTCAGTCATGAATAAAAGGCATAAGGTTTGCATAGAAATACAAAGCAAAAACTCAAAAAAATAAAAAATAAATCCTTTTTCTAACGTCTACAGCAACATACATAAGCGTATAGGCAATACACAGTACATACGACAAGGCGTACACCACCGTATGTACTTACTTAACACACTCATGCATCTTCACATTTATATATGTATATATTATATATATATATATACACGCACTACATGCATGCACTATAAGAACACCTCAGCATACCGCGAGATAGGAAGTAGGGGCTACAAATTATTTTGTCGCGCTGAAATCGTTATTTAGTGAAGGTTAATTCGTGAATATATAAAGAGATTCTGAAATACGGAGGTCTTGTTCATTTAAGGCTTTACATAGGGTTGAAAAATTGGACATTTTGAAAAGGTGATTAGAACTGTTACAATAGTTTCTAATGGCGGACATGGGAGGGACAAGCAAATGGGCGGCCAGTAATATGACAGAATCCTGAATGTTGGCTGTGGCGGATAAATAGTTGGAGGGTAGTGCTTCCAACGTACGATTGCTGGCAGCAATCACAAACATACACATATACACAGCAACTTTTCAGGCACTCATTCTGTCTCTCTTTCCTGTTAAAAAAAGACGATATCTCAAAGGTATTCTTATAACAAACATGAACGTCAACCGCTGTAAAAACGGTTCGCCCAGGGACTAGAAACTCTTTTTGAAATTCACTGTTCAGGTAACCTAGGAATGGAAGGCCAATAAATATTTTCTGTTTCGGTACGGTCAAAGTTACAGGAGGGGGGGGGGGGGGAAATTATATAATCGATAAATTTTCTGACTATATGATTTAAAAAATATCTTGGATAATTATTACGCGCAAACACTTTTTGCAGGTATTCCAATTCATTGTGTAATATTTGGTACGGGCTTGAGACCCAATAGGCCCTATGCAATAAAATTTTTACACATGAATATAACCTTTGTGGATACATCTAAAATAATTTCAACAAAGACTGGTAAATATGGGCTTCCTATAAACTTATGAGTTGAATTTAGAATCTGAATACCTTACCAGGACATCTGAAAAAGGTATTTCACCATTCTGTTCACATTCCATTGTGAATTTAATGTTGGGGTGAATGGCATTAACGTACTCAAAAAATTTATTAGCTTGATCCCGGGACCTAAATAATAGAAAGGTATCATCCAAGTACTGTCTATAGCGTTAATGTTAAGGTATTTTAAAAACCAATGTATCAATATTTCGTGTTTGTACGTTATTGGAAATGAACTATTATTCTTTCTTTTTTCTTTCTTTCGTTCTTTCGTTAACTTTCTTAAATTTTATACGTTGAGTCTCGACTGATGATAACTGTTCATTCTTAGTTGTTTAAGTATGGTCTACAATGCAATAAAAATCATTCATAGCATCACCGCAGGTTTATTCGTCACATCCTGTTTGTGTGGATTCTCCACAACATAAGTCTGCGCGCCAAATCGTTTTCTGTGTTTTTTCGGTTATGTTACAGTTCACATTTATCATGA
Source organism: Morinoia aosen (assembly GCA_030386875.1). Classification (NCBI taxonomy): domain Eukaryota; kingdom Metazoa; phylum Arthropoda; class Malacostraca; order Amphipoda; family Talitridae; genus Morinoia; species Morinoia aosen. The sequence goes on along the minus strand of CM059557.1, from coordinate 19,525,182 downwards.
CGCTGATCTTTTTTAAAGATTACTTTAAACTTGATCGTTTGTCAATTTCTTCTAGGAGAATCTCAAACTAATAAGCAATTATTTCACTATTTAGTTTCACCATGGGAATAGTGATGGGTTTTGCGAACTATTTTAGCGTAAGTGTTGGTTTTGACAGGCATGTAATTTTCTTTTCTTTTTTTTAAATTGGACGTTTATAAGCACTATAATTAGGATTTAGGAACTGATATGAATTTAGGCATTTCAATAACTGGCATTTAGATAGTAGTTGTTCGGAGTTGGAAAAAGAGAGTACAAACTTGCCTCCTTGAGATATTGAATGTAAAGTTATGTTACTAAATTACTACCAAATTTAAATTTGAAACCTACGAAGCTCTTAAAACCAGCTAAAGCTACCAATTTAATACGTTATACAAGTAAGGTTGATCCGAAACTGCGTGCTCACGAATATTAAACATTCATCCAGAACAGAATCCTCCACGCAATCTATATTTCATGCAGTCATTGATGCTGCAGCGTCCACCGAGCATTGAGTAAAGATGTAGGATGTCTAAATATCGCAGTCACCAAGTACAAAGCATGTGAGATTAGGTAGTAATGTCTCATCGTTGCTCCTGAATATGCCATCAGCGTAAGTGCTCCAGAAATATTCATGACTTTCTTTGGAGTTGGACAGTCTGAATAACTTAACTGTACATACGGATAATTCACAGGTACAGGTGTTATGTGATATCTCCACCCAGTGTCCAGAGAAATTACTCCACCTTGGCGGAGAGATTTGCTCTAAGTTATTCTTGGCATAATTCATTGTTCATATAATGTTTGAAATAGGATAATGTATAACTCCAGGTCCGGAATGATCCATAAGCTCACAGAAGCGAAGTGGCTAACGTAACTTGTTCGCTTCCTAATGTATACTGAAGAGCTCGAAGTAGGCGGTGAAAAATTTATCTTCTGATGATTAATTTGATCATTCATTGGCTGTGGATAACGTCAATCATAAATTGATAACATTTTGAATGGAGCAACTACCTTCAACAACACTCCCGTTCTGTTTTTGTAGAGCGGAAGGAAATCTCCAAAGTTTACTCGGCCTATTTAAACTCTATACGTATCCATAATAAACGCCTACGACGTAGTTTTTGAGAGTTTTAGAATCTACAGGGAAGCTTTACGACGGATTTCTGAACTTGCCTCTAGCTTAAATTAGGGAGAAACATGCAATGACTTGATGCAGCAGTAGTAAATCACTTACAGATGTCAGTCTGCTTCTATGTACGACATGTGAATTTCTTTGAGAAAGGCAAAGGTGCAATATTTTGTGACTGTGTGACAGTGATTTGTGTGGTCGACAATGTACTTGAGCGGTGAGGTCATAGTACAATATCAGTGCTCGTCACCGAGCCGGATTTTCTGTATGCTAAATGTATGCTTCTGTCAAAATATTGAACTTTATTTCCTTTGCACCCAAGATTAAAGTAATGTCAAATATTTATCCGAGCTTATAATGCACTGCTAGTGTGAGTTGTGCTTCCATGCATTCGTGTTTTTACACGGAATTCCCCCAGTAAAAGTTTTGCTTGAATTGAAGTCTATTGAAACTTACACTTTTTCAATTCTTTCCTTACTCCTATTCAAAAATTTGTGTCCTATTGAATTTGGCAGCACTTAGTGCAAAATATACACTCCAACGCATAGGAATTACATTAATTTTGGTTGAAAACGTCAACTGGAGATTACAAGCTAAGTTTTCCTTTAAATACTAAATCGGGTTACACTTCTCAAGTATGCGAATAGTAAACATTGATGACAAATTTCAAATCACATTGGAACATATAGGAGCAAAATATTTTAATTCGTAGAAAACAGAAGCTAATAATTTAGATTGAAATCCTGGCAGGTATAAACGGGTTCACGACAACCAGCAAGATCCTTCGGAGTTTGTAGTCCAACATAGATGGTACGAATAACCGAAAAGCCATAACGAACGGTAGTCGAAATTTGTGCTGTTAACCAATTATAAACCAGACACGATTCGGAGTGACCACTTTAAGTCAGCCACCTCAGGGCTGGCTGTCCAGTTGTGAAGTAAATCCGAAAATCTATTTCACTTCGCAGTCAATTTTCTCTCGTACTTCTCTCAACCGCCATCCAGTAGCCAATCAGCGCTGCAGTCTGTAGTCGACCACGTCAGAAATTTCCCGCACCGCCCGGCAGAGCAGCTCCTCGCAGTAGGGCAGCGCCACGAGTTGCACGCCCAGCGGCAGCCCCACGGCGTCCGCCCTGTTTTGATGAACACAGGAATTTCAACGTAAAATGAAAGAAAGAACATTCTAAGGATGATATAAAGAAAAATATGTCAAAAGTTTGTAATGATAGAAGACAAAGTCGATGGTTTACTGTTGAAATTTCTTCTTTAATAATAATGTCATAGCTTTTCTAGTACTGATACCAAGATATACTGAAATGGAATGCGTGCTAGTAAAGTTGGTTCCGAGTTTTGAGCCCCTTGATTCATCGTTAATGATTCTTGGACGTGATGTCCGTATATTTACTGTTCGATTGGTTCGAACGTAAGTTCGAGACTTTAAACATGGGTGCACGCTGGCATGGAGTCATGTTTATTCATTCAAAAGCGTGAAAAAACATATTTTTACTTCTATGAGTTTTAATGCATATTTCCAGGCACAATAAATTGACTAATGAGGACGATTAAAATCTTGAACGATATCATCTGAGCAAAATGATCAGCAGTCGAAGTGAAAGAATGCTTCTCTGCCATTGAAAAGTACGATCTCACCGCAGCTGTCGAATAAAGTCGCCTATCGACAAGGAAATGAGTTTCAATATACTTCCATCAGTGATTGCATGGTTATACCAATTTAAATAATAGCTCTGTTTTGTTATTTAATGATTCCACCTATGAATGATATTTAAAATTTAGGACATGAATCGAAAATTTCAGGGAATCATTAAGTTTCAAAAATCATGAATTAGAACCTAAAACAATTGAACATTGATAAAAGTTGTAGAAAACCATATTGAAATCCACTTCGAACGCTTGCTAGGAAATGAAGATCGCAGACCACGTATTATTAATGCAATTTCAATGTCTACTTAGCTTGCTACCAATTCTACCAGATGGTTTTCTGTGTAATCGATTCGTGAATTTAATAAAATTTTATAGTTTCTTATGCAGTGGTTTCAAATATCATGTAATGTACTTCACAGCATTCGAACGAACACGGATTTGAAATTCAAGCGACAAGTAAAATTGTCAAGTGTTGGTAGGGCGAATAAATTAGTTCACTTGCTGAATGTATCGGTGTTTGACGATGATTTTCATTATTTACTACAAAATACATGGTATCGTTTTTCAGACAACACAACTTGAAATGTGAAAATGTTCATTTAGGTTGGCCACTCTGAGAGTGGAGCATCGGTTCGCAGAGCCAACAAATGTCCCCGGAAATAAATGCCTAGACATAGTTCTCCTTCGGAATTGTTGTGTATGTTTTGAATTTTACTATTCGTAGTATTTAGGAATGCTATGATGATAAGAAGCTAGCTTTGAATTTAGCTATGAATGCTATTCCAAAGCATCTGCACACCGAACATTTCATGTATTTCTAGAAATTCTACGTAAACATTACACGAATATTAAATCCAACTATCAATTTGGCCAAATAAATCTATTAGTTCTACACCTCTTTCATGATCTCATGGATCAAGTCCATGGTCTTGTAATTGACGATATTTTGTTCGTCAGCTTGGTTTTGACGCGTGACGGGGACCCCCATAACAGGGTAGTCCAGCAGGTTGAGTAACACGGTGTAGACCTGGACAGCTGGAGGACACACCCACATTCGAAAGCGAACTACGAAAAGACCATGAGACTTGCGTCCTACTACGCGCTTGCAGTGGAAATAAGAACATAGTTGAATAATGTAAAAATTTATTTTATATTTTAAGAGCAGGTCTTAAAAAGAACAAGCTTAATTCTTCGTTTCTATTCGTAAAGATATTATTTCAGTGCATTGGTACAACCTTGTTGACTCAAAGACTCAAGTTTCATAGAGCGTCTTTCCCCTTTGTATACAACTGGTAAGTGTAAAAGTTTCTAAAACCTTTACAATTTCATCATCAAAATCATCCAAGTTTATATTGACCCAATTTTTCTGCAATATGAGATAAAATACAGAATATAAAGCATGAAAATATATTCCCGATGGAAGTAAAAAGGTAATTCATATAATTCATATTATCATCGAAGTAGCTGGACTGCAAAAACTTAGCTGCAATCAGCGATAACTTGTTTAAACAAATGTGGGACTTCATTATATGAAGGTACGATGCAATTAAATTCAAAAAGTTCCACATGGTGAAATGAGAATAGTGCTCATTCAAGAAAAAACTCACAGGTTATTTTGCCGATGTGCTCAGTTTTGACAGCAGGTGAAGGAGCCACGGGGAAGATCAGGAGATCCAGTTTCTTTCTCTTCCAAGCTTGTACGAAGTTGTCGCAAAACTGGCTTCTCTGGATCATCTTTTTCCATGAATCAGAAACTGTATCATTTTTACTGCAAAGAAAAATTTCGTTCACCAGGCAAATATGGTATTCCTGACCGAAGAAGTTTTCATTTATTCGTCGAAAAATCATACCAGATAAGGACGCACCATTTTTGTGTTTCATCCACCGCTGAAAATTGAGATTTCAGTCCTAACGCAGTTTATTTTTGAAAGTTAACTTCTTTCTACCGTAATAGTTACATAGGACATTTTTGCAAGAAACAGTATTTTCTTCTCTACTGCTAAATTTTTGAGCAGATTAAAAGTTAATTTAGTCAATTATTTGAAAAATATCACGCCCAACATGCCACACACTGCGGTCGATTTTAGGAGGTAATGTTCTCATCTCAACAGTTTCAAATTGGTTCAATATCACTATCGAGGTAACATTCAATATAGCAGTCGAAAAAAACTTAACACTGTGCAAATGAACAAACAAAGAGTTTGAGTCACCTAAGCATTTGCTAAGTGATGTATAAAATTGCGTAAAACTTCTTTCAACAGCGTATTTTCAGCAAAATGCCAATCCATGGAAAATTAACACTTATAAATTAGTTGCCCAATGAAGTCTCTGAGTTTTACGTGAAGTTGTAATCCTGAAGCCAGACACTTAGCATTAGAGATGCAAGGATAATCCATAATTCTAACTTTAGCAGAATCTCGTCAAATGACAAGAGGTGGATGCCCAGGTAACATAGCACAAACATAAAACGTGTACTGACCAACACTGCTCAGCAGCGAAGTCTCCGTATAAGCTCTTGAGTTTAGGCTTCAGCGTTTCTAAGTCGCCTGGTACTAAAGTAGAAAAGTCTCTGTACCAAGACAGTTCGTCATCCACAATTTCGCCCTCCGGCGAAGCTGACGTTACGTCACCACGGTCTCTCAACAGAGGTTCCATGTAGAGATTCACGCCATCTGCCATGTTTGGAGGCGTGTACGGCACCACCTCGTGACCGAGTTTCTGTTTAAAATATCCGAATGTAAAGTTAAAGGCTTATGTTAGATTGCTGTGTTTTACATTTCAATTCGTGAAGTTTTACTCGAGTAACTCATCTATGGATCAGTAACCCTTCACATGCTAAGTTTAATTTTTTTGGCAATGAATAAATGATGTTACATTATGCTGTAATCACGCTGTGACTCTATTGCTGGCGTTGTGTGGTTATCACCATGCCTTATGGCACAAGGTGCATTTTGAAATTAAGTAATGTTTTCTGTCATGTGTGTGTAATTCCACGTACTTGAAGAGGACATCATTCATGGGACATTTTGACTACTTTGTATCATGCTTCTTATCTTAACCCGGTTACTAGTTTTCTGGTTCATGGCTCTCAAGACTTTCTGTGCCATGTAAACTTGGGTACAGTTTTTCACATACACGACACTCGTTAAGACACTTCTGATACTTAAACATAAACTCATATTATGCCAATAAACTCATATTATGGTGATTTTCAAGAACTATTTAAGCCTACCTAGCTTTCAACTAAAAAAATATTTTGCTTCCTACAGTTGTTGGTATTATCCCTATACCGAAATAAATGAAATAGATTGATTTCTGGGAAATCTCACTTTAAGGATAAAAAGGAAAACCAACGTGGCTAAGAATATCATGATAAAAAACAAACGTTTCGGACTATAAAAAATCCATCTTCAGTGTTCTGAAATGCAATAAATCGAAGTATTAAAACATTGTAACTATAAATCCTCTGAATAAATCGAATGTAAGATAATGAAATTTAAAAGACATGATAAAACAAAAACCTATTCCTATACCGTATTAGAAATTATTCTTTGAAATCAAATGCATCAATTATTTTATCTCATTGGGTGAAATTTATGTTTTCCTTCCGTTTTCAAATATCTAAAGGTTAGATTGACTGCTCTTCACGGAAACGTGGAGTGAAATTGGATTTTTGTCATGATTTATGGGTACTTTAATGAAAGAACTTCACGGTTCATTTTCCTTTTGAGGTGCTGATTTCACAGGATTAACACAGATTAGATTTTTTTATATTTTTCATTACCTGAAGTAGAATCAGTGTAGGTATAACTATTCCTTTTTTTAGAAGCTTATAAACATCATTTTTCATGCGGAATCTTTAATTGGAGATTTTTACCCCTAAGAAAAACTAATTTAAATTATACCAGCGAAATCTTATTCCCATCATGATTTTACTCAAGAGCAAAATGTTCTACCCGAACATAAAATTCTGAGCACATACACAGTTTGTTATGGGCACAGTTTGTTATGGTATTTTAACCGCTCGAAAGATTTTTGATTCGTAATGAATATTCGCTCAATTTTTTGGAGCTAATGCTTTCGCTCAGCATGAGCGATTACGGCCCACCTGGAAGGCAGACGAAGCCTCCGCCAGGGTCCTTTTCACGCCCGGAGTGAGAGGGAAGAGGACGTCTGTGTCCAGCACGCCGAGGCGAAGGGGCTTCTTGGAGGAGTACATGGCATCGTTCCAGGGAATGGGCGGAATGTTCTCGTCATATTCGCTGAAGTTGCTCGAAAAAATTGCCTTAGTGACTTCGCTTATCATAGCTGCATCCTGGCACAGAATGCCAACAGTTCCGAATACTGAAAAAATGTACGAAATTTTAGAGAAATACATATTACTCTATGTAGGTTTTCAGCTAAGGGAGTTCAGAATACGAATACTCAAAATGCCGTAATAAATTTCCCTTTCTGGTAAATTAACTTTTATTATTCATTCACGTTTCACAGAATGTATAATCATACTGAATATTTTTGACACTGATGCTTTATAACTATCACCTTTTCCCCTACTATACACAAAATTCGAAGCATTATATACTATACACAAAATTCTTTAATTTTCCATTGAATTCTATTGAATCATTCTATTGAAAATAATTTTAATATCAATTTGAACATGAAAATAACTAGTCCATTGATATTGTATCCGTGAGTGAAAGCAATGAGCCCGACCATCATATGAACACCGCTGTATTTCTTCGAAGTTATTACTAATAGAATACCATTCTACGATGTTTTCACCCTGTTCTAATCGGTAGATTTTGTTAAGAGTTTACAACGCCAGCCCCAATCAAACCACTCTGAGGTTTCCCGAATCCCGATGAGTGTTTCTGTTCGACATAATAACTCAGTTTTGATTACAAACCTAAGATATTGAAAGCCTTCCTTCAATTTTCACCATTTTTGTGTTTTAAGTGTTTTAAAAATTTGAAAATCTTGCTAATGAATCAGAATAGGACGTACCTCTGAAAGTTTAGGCGGAAGCTTGATCATGCATTCCAACACTTTATGAGGGTGTATGACCGAATTAAGAACAAGTTACGATTACGCCTTTTAACTTTGGTTAATAAGGCGATGATATTTTTGATAGCTTAGCTACTGAGCAGGCGGTCTTTAGAAGGAAAAAAGAATAGAATAGAAAATAAAATGAAGTAGAATATGATAATATATATAATATAATCAAATGAAATCAAATGGAGAGTGGAGTGGAGCAGAGCGGAACAGAACGGAGCAGAATAGAATTGAATGGAATTAAATGAATATAATAGACTAGAATAGAATGGAATAGAATGAAATCGAATGGAATATATTCAAATAAAATGGAATAGCATGGATTAAAATGGAATAGAATAAAAGAAAGCGGATCAGAGCGGACCAGAGCGGAGAAGAGCCGAGAAAAGCGGATGGAAAAAACATTTAAGAACCGAATAGCGTATGACGACAGGGACCCATTTATAGTCAGACAAGTGCCTCACATTGGATCTAGCGTTTGAGCACCGGAGAAATAATGCCAGTCATGCTCAAGGTCTACTACTCTCAAACATTAACACCAATCATTCATTTTTATCGAGAACTATGTCGTTTCACATATTTGTGGTGCCAAGATCAGACAATTTTTTGCTTAGTCTTTCGTATTATAGGGTCAGTAATTTTTTTCATGCAAGGCTGTAACCACTTTTGAATGAATCACTGATGAGCTTAGAATTTAGGTGAATGTGAATTCAGTTTTTAAAACATTGCTGTAAGTATATATATTTTTCCTGACATCTATTCAGAATTTACGTAATCATCCACTATAGATATGGGGAATCTCCAACCAAGTTACGGGATATATATAAAGATTTATTTTTCCTCTATTCGCTCTCCACCATGGATATTTTTTGAAAGCTGGTTTCAAAATTTAAAAAAAGTTTTATTTAAAAAAAATTTACGCCTGAGCTAAATAGATTAAATTTGTGTTGTTATTCCTGGTGCGAATATGACCCTCAATATCGAAAGCTCTTCTCGGCTAATGTCGTAAGTGTCATAATATATTTATTGGTTTTGATCAGTTGCACTCAGAGTGTTTGTTGATCACAGGAAATAAGTTCAAGCCGCCAACAGCACCGAACATGGCTAAAATACCAAAGTTATTGAATAGGTTTTGTTATCTCTTTGTAAATTATTCTACTATGTTGATGTCTCGAAGAAGGGTTGTGAACCAAAGCTGCAGTGCGTATTGCTGGAATGACAGAACTATTAAGTTTACATCGCTATCTGGAAGACAAAGGAAGCAATGCGGTCTTTCTGCTGCGGTACTTTCCTCGTAAGCCTTAATAACTAGAACACATCACCAACTGCTCTGAAAAGCGTACTGCCGACTGGCCCGGGCACGTTGGCAACACCGCGTTTGGAGATCTTATTGGAAGTAGGTTTGAGCCCTACAGTGACACACCAGCTGCAGGGCAGACGCACGCTGCACGCACGCAATGTCCGACCCAAAGCCAAGCACGGACCCTCCTCCAGAAATGAGAGCTGCTTCGCCGCCTGGAAGCATTTGCCGAAGGGAGAATTACCCCGTTGAAAAATTAATCAATATATTTTCATAAGACGTCCGGTCCACCTTAATCGTAAATAAATTTGAATTTTTTCAATATCATGGCAAACAGAGAATTACATTTTTTCATCAACTTTTTATGTAAATCAGTTTCAATTTCAATCAATTTGTGAATTAAAAGTTGTGTGTGCTGTACTTTTATTTACAGAACTGTTAAATGGAGCTTTTGTAATTATTATGATTTACATTAGGAATGAAGCCGTTCGAGATTTCCCATGACCTTCGAAATTTGATGTACACGTGCCACAAAAGACTGTATAGGATATAGAAGCCAATCCTTGTTCATGACAAGTTTTTGGTACAGTATCTTTGAAGTCGATAGACCACTCAAACCCTAACACAAGTATCTCTGAATGTAAGGGGGTGTGGAAGTAGAGCAACTGAGAATAAGAGGGAGGAGATCGGAAGATTGATGATGAGCCGGAAGATGGATGTGTTGGCTCTGAGTGAGACGAAGTTGAAAGGTAGTGGTTAGTTGATGTTTGGGAGTGTGTGTGGAAGAATATCTGAGGTGAGTGAGGGACATGCAAGAGAAGGTGTGGCTATATTATTGAGTGAAAGACTCAGAGAGAAAGTAGTCGAATTGGGTGAGTTGTAAGCAAGAATAATGTGGGTGTGAGTAGAGTCATGGGTGTTCGTGAGTGCATATGGACCGGGATCGGAGAGGAGTGGGGAGGAGACAAAGGAGTTTTGGGAGAAGTTGTTCGAGTGTGTTGCAAGAGTTGGGAATGGTTGTAGAGTTACGGTGATGGGGGACCTGAATGCGAGAGTGGGTGATGAGGTGGTGGATGGTGTTGTTGGTGGGTATGGAGTAGCTGGGGTGAATGAGAGTGGTGAATACTTGGTAGAGTTGTGTGTAGAGAGTGAGTTGGTGGTTGGGAATAGAATGTTTGAGAAAAAGTATAAACAAGTATACAAATGTGAGGATGAATTGAGGTTTGAAAGTGGAAAGAGCATTGATGGATTATATTTTGGTTTGCGTGATTGGTCGTTTGCTCGACGTGCATCTGTTCCGTGGTGAGATGAATGGGATATCGGATCATTACTTGGTCGAAGGAAAGTTGAGACTAAGTGGAGTGTGGGGAGGTGTAAAAAGGAGGAGTGGAAGGGAAGTGTTAAATGTAAACAAGTTGCATCAGTTTGAGCGTCAATGTGAGTATCAGGAGAAGATGAAAGTGGAGTATAGGATGGTGAAGGTAAGTGAGGTTGGTAGAGTGGAAAGGGAATGGAAGTTATTTAAAGATGTGGTGGAGAAATGTGCGAGTGTGTGGGTAAGGAAGGCTGGAGGGGGGATTAGAAAGGGGAGTGAATGGTGGAACGGAGGAGTAGGAACAGCTGTGAGCAGAAAGCGGGGGGCGTGTAAGCGGGGGGGCCGTAAGTGGAAAAGAAACAGAGAAAATATACTATTGAACATAAAATATATCTGAACACGTCAGGGGTTTGCTTTAATCACAACCTTATCAAAAGCTTAAAAACGATGAAAATTCCGGTCAAATTTATCATCTTTACTAAGAAAACGTTTCGGAGTCCAGCTCCATCATCACTTCAAATGAAAAAAAAAATTACGTCTGAAATATAAGATCAAAGTAAAATGAATTGTGGGTACTAAAAATATATCATGAAAGTAAAAATACAAAGTATGAGACGGATAAAAACAAAGAATAAAATACAGAAGCACACAAACAAAAAAAATGTATACGTGTGACACTTAAGTATGAAATGAATTTAGGTTGGTACTGAAGGGGAATCTTCCTATTCACTATTTGCAAAGGGTACGAACTGTCCATATTGTTCGAATCAGAGTTTCGCTTGAAGATATGCAAGTACTCTAAAATTGTGAGGTCATACGGGGTTGAAGCTGAGTCTAAAATTTTGAATCGGCAGGAGATATAGGAACATTGCTTTTTCGGCATGATTTCGCACTGCGGAATGCGATGGGCTTGCTAGTATTTCAAGATATGGTATCAGACGTAATTCTTTTTTTTTGTTTGAACTGATGATGGAGCTGGAATCCGAAACGTTTTCTTGGTAAAGATGATAAATTTTATCGGAATTTTCTTCGTTTTCAAGTTTCTGAACATAAAATACTTTGACATATGCTTCCAATAAGCACTTAATTTTGTATGACTTACAAACTTTGAACTGATTGCACGGTGAGAAATTCAGTTTCGGTGCGAGTAGGTTCAGTAAAGTTGATTGAAGATTCACATAATTTAAATAGTTTAGACATGGTTCGTTTAGTTTTGAACGTTGAAAATATGCTTATAATTCTTCTGATATTTATTAATTTGCATCATTTCCTGATTTGTCGAATTATGAATACATCAAAAATAGATATTTTGAAAATAATCTGAGCATAATTGGAAAATAATCTATCGAATAGATTGTTATTAGGTTCTGTCAATTCAATACCTTATGAGGAAGCGTAGAAGCTGACCAACTTTTCAGTTTGGGGCGTACGTTGCTCGTAAAATTACCATTGTTTGATGGCCAGTGAATCTATTTCTGTGAAGTAATTAAAAGACTTCTCTTTAAATGATCATACCAGCAACGTCGGGCAGTACCACTGTGTGATTTTCGAAAACCTCTACTTTCACAAAAAAGGATTTACTTTGAGACGGCTTGACCATGATAATAACTAAGTTAAAAAAAACAAGAAACTTACGGAAGACTAAATCAATTTTTATGCTGATAATTAGGCATTTCACTCAGAATATACAATTTTTTAATGTTAAAATTTCAATTGGGCAAAGTAACGAAATTACTCGCCTTCGCATCTGAGATAAACTCAGTCACGCAGTTGGTGGCTTTTGTAGCCTTAATTGCCTGCAACGCAAAATTGTAATTGGATTACTCGTGTTGGATCTATGACACAATAGGAAAAGGCTAATTTGGTAACTCTTTTAAAAAAACAAAGAGGAGATGTCAGGAATTTTTTTTACGATATGGTATTCCCATATGGTCTCAACTATCTTACTAATTTCAATTTTTGACAAACAGTTTAATTTTCAAAAGTAAATAATCTCCATACGATTCGAGCGAGCTATCTAATAACGTTTCACAATTGCTTGGTAGGGAAGCAACACTCACAAACGACCGATATGATCATGCGCGCTCGCTGCACTTAGCCATAAGATCTTAACATCAACACGCCTCACTTTAGCCTGGTAGGCCTGCAGGACGGTGACGGCCGCCATTGTGCCGTGCCTCAGTCGCTGCAGAATTGGCCGTAGCGCCAACACACTCAGCACTCCGCTCCTTCGTCAGCAGAACTCCCTCGTCTACAGCAGATATGAGCTCCTCCTCCAGGGCACGTCTCGCAGCCACGGCCTTGCCGCGATGCTCCTTGCGACTGGAGAGATGACTATTTTAAAATCTGCAATAGCACTTTCGTTTCATTGCTTGAATCTAAGGATTTTTTATTTTATTTCCCTATAGAAGCCAAGGATGCTCTCATTGTTTGTTTACGCAGTGTTCATCAAAAAAGGTTTCTTTTGAATTCGGTTGGGTGCCGGAGCGCGTTATGTTGATGCTAGAACATCATTGAGTGCTCGGATTTTATGAAATAATTCCTAGCGGAACAAAATTAAATCATTATGATAATCATAGACCATCATTGTGTTTACGAGCTATACAATAGATTATTATGCATGAGTGGAAAAATATGTTCGAGCTATCGCTTAGGATCTAAACAGATTGCAGTGATATTGTTTTCAAGTGCATGGCTGAGCATGAAGCTAACGGTAAACTAACTTATTTCGTCTAGAATACTTTGGAAATTATTCGATGATGAGTGATGTGGAGGCATTTTAGTATGATCATAATTGAAATACATTAAGCTTCATCATTCGTTATTTTTATTAATTAATTATTTCGAAAAACAATCATATGCTTACTTGGTTTAATCGCGTTCTATACTGTAAGGTATGAGCGCAGTGCGACTATAGAACAGGTTCAATATCGTGAGTGTGACACTCACTCTATCTGCCGAGAGGTAGCAGTTTCGGAGCTTTTATCGAACACCGACGTTTCGACCTACGAAACTAATTTTGTCGGTGAACTCCACTGGCACCAAATGGTAATAGGAGACAAGTGATTATTTTTACGAACATACGCATAAGGTAGTTTGCACTATTGTAGAGCGCACGCACGTTTTACCGCATTAAAATGCAGATGATGTCTATCGATTCGTCGCTGCCAAAGCTGCAATAAAGAGGCAGTGCATTGCGTGTACCGACGTTAAGTAGAGTAATTACGCTAATTAGGGTAATTACGCTGCAAAAACATCGGTAAGAATCAGAACCAATTTTTAAAAGGAGCGAATAATCTCTCACGCTCAATGGGAAACAAAATCGTAAGAACGAGTGCAATTTAATGTTATTTTTGAATGTTAATTTCAAGGAAGTAAGAACCAATCAATCAGTGTGCTTTTTTTATTTTTATATTAGCTTCACAAAACTCGCGTAGTACCATATGCAGTGTTATTAGTTAAATTTCAATTCCTTGATGAATTAAGACGGGTTCTTGATAGTGTATGTTTCAGCTTTTAGTTGCACAAAGAAGATTTGCATAACAAATTTACAGTTAGTCTCTATGGTGTTAAATAAATTTTCTTTGGAATTTGAATGAACCAAAACATCATTTTTTTTGCTGGTGAGTATTGAAAATTATCATAACAAAAGTTGCTTTTACACAAGCACGAAAAGTTTTCTTTCGCTGAACACTGTTATGTGTAATTACAACATGCAATACACATTCTCGAGATCACACCCCGTTTTGAGAATCCAAACACAATGGCTTTAAGATGCAAAACCGAGATGAGAACAACGTTGTGGTGCATTTTTACGTTCTTTCTAAGTTCGTACTGAAATAATCAGGTTAATCTTGGTTTCATATACAACAATGGAGTGATGACAATAATTATTATTGCTTTGTAAATTTCTTTTGGGGCCTGCTTCAGAAAAAAACAGCCAGGCAGGCTACCTACGCTTTCTCGGTGAACTGCCGCATGCTGAAAGTGTTTGTTCCCAGGCTGTTTGTTCTGGGTTAGGAAAACAAGAAAAAATGTTTCTGAAGAGGAGGTCGTGAATGATACTGTGTATAATCGAATTAAATAATTTTCTAGAATTGTAAAGCCTGAAAAATGAGAATTCTTCTGGTTTGGCTCACGGTTTAGGAAATATGGTAGGGTTATTTCCATGGGGGAAAATACACTTCTTGTTTGAGTAGCCAATATAAAGGCTTTATTTCAAACAAACTTTATGACGTCGCAAAAACGCAGTGTCGTTAGGCCAATAGTGGAGACAGATTTGGGGGTAGCAGTGCTACTAGAAGCAATGTGAGTGCTGCTATTGGTTCGTTGCCGTGACGTAAGCAAACCCACACAGACGACGAAAAAAAGACTTGTTTGAAACTACCTTGCTTCCTCTACCATAGTTAGGCTCAACCGAGATTGAAGTCGGGAATTGTCGGAAAGAGTAAAGTTATTTGTTTAAATTAAATTCACAGTTTGTTGTTCGATCGCTCACTTCGTTGGTCCGTTCGTACTTACTACCAGTCAGTAAACTGGATACCTGAACACTTCATAATGTTGTGAATTGCCATCAATTTAAAATGGCAGTTTACTGATATAAGATTGAATCCATTCTGAATTTATCTGAACCCAAAAAATGAAGGAATCGAATAAGAAAAGGATTCTCATTCTTACCGCTGCTGTTCATTAAGTTTGAACTGTTTTCCCTATAACCCTACTAAATTAGGGTTTTGAAATTAGAAAACACCCTCATTTTAAAGCGAACACTACAGCTTTTTAACGTTAATTTCAAAAAGCTCCAGTTCAATTCAAAAAAGCTCAAGTTTAATTTGAAAAAGCTCAAGTTTAATTTAAAAAAGATCAAGTTTAATTAAAAAGCCTCAAGCAGGCTATATTTAAAAAAGATAATTTTCAATTTTGAAAAGCTTATGTTTCTAAAATCTAACATCTATGTAATAATAAAAGTAAAGTTTATTTGTGAGAATGCGTATTAAAAGTACTGACTGGCCCTGGAAATAGAATAAATCGAATATCAGGCAAACCAAGCTGCTGTGATTTTGTACTTAATTTGACATTGTTCAAGTTTTACTTATGAATCATTTGTTAAATCATTTGCGAAACAGATCATCGATACTTATATCTATTGAGAAAAATGATGAGAATAAACTTTGTGTAATAAGTAATTGTGTGACAATTAGCAAACTGCACTGACTGAAAAATTGAGCATTACTGATCTTCAACTTTTCAGTCAGTGCAGTTTGCTGATAATTGTCACACAGTTACTTATTACATAAAGTGTATTCGCATCATTTTTATCAATAGATATAAGTAACGATGATCTGTTTAGCAAATGATTCATAGGTAAAACTTGGAGAATGTCAAATTGAGTACAAAATCACAGCAGCTTGCTTTGTCTGATATTTGATTTTCTCTATTTTCAGGGCCTGTACTTTTAAATAAATATGCATACTCACAAATAAACTACGTATATCATTATTACATAGGTATCTAATTTTATAAATATAAGCTTTTCAAATTAAACTTGATCGTTTTTATATATATAGCCTACTTGAGACTTTTTAAATTAAGCTTCATATTTTTTAAATTAAAATTGAGCTTTTTTAAATTGACCTTGAAGTTTTTTAAATTAAACTTGCCCTTTCTTAAATTAAACTTGAATTTTTGTAAATTTGAATTGAGCTTTTTGAAATTGAACTTGAGCGTTTTTAAATGAAAGTTAAAAATCTGTAGTTGGGTGTGAACAACAGCTTTTTAACTTTAATTTTAAAAAGCTCAAGTTCAATTTCAAAAAGCTCAAGTTTAATTTAAAAAAGGTCAAGTTCAATTTAAAAAAGCTCAAGTTCAATTTAAAAAATCTCAAGTTTAATTTAAAAAATTCAAGTTCAATTTAAAAAAGATCAAGTTTAATTTAAAAAGTCATTGCAGGCTATATTTAAAAAAAGATAAATTTCAATTTTGAAAAGCTTATGTTACAAAAATTTCGTACTTATGTATTAATAATATAAGTAAAGTTTATTTGTGAGGAGGCATATTTATTTAAAAGAACTGCCCCTGAAAATAGAGTAAATTTAAAATCAGACAAACAAAGCTGCTGTGATTTGTATTTGAATTTGACATTCTTTAAGTTTTATCTATGAATCATTTGCTACATCATTTGTAAAACAGATCATCGGTACTTATATCTGTTGACAAAAATGATGCGAATAAACTTTATGTAATGATTAACTGTATGACAATTAGCAAACTGCACTGACTGAAAAATTGAACATTACTGAGCTTCAACTTTCAGTCAGTGCTGATTGCTAATTGTCCCACAGTTACTTATTACATAAAGTGTATTCGCATCATTTTTATCAATAGATAAAAGTAACGATGATCTGTTTAGCAAATGATTCAGAGGTAAAACTTGAATGTCAAATTGAGTCCAAAATCATCGCAGCTTGCATTGTCTGATATTCGATTTACTCTATTTTCAGTGCCAGTACTTTTAAATTAATATGCATTCTCACAAATAAACTTTTCTTATATTATTACATAGGTATGCAATTTTAGAAACATGAGCTTTTCAAAATTGAAATTCATCTTTTTTAAATATAGCCTGCTTGAGACTTTTTAAATTAAACTTGATCTTTTTTAAATTGAACTTGAGCTTTTTTAAATTGAACTTGACCTTTTTCAAATTGAACTTGACCTTTTTTAAATTGAACTTGACATTTTTTAAATTGACCTTGAGCTTTTTTAAATTGAACTTGAGCTTTTTTAAATTAAAGTTAAAAAGCTGTAGAGTGCACGGCCAGCCAGAAATGACGGGATTCCATACCTTTCTTGATGAAATCGTTCAGATGTGAATGACGAACAAATATTTCCATCCTAACAGTACCCGTGGTTAAAAATATTCTTGTACATGTGCACTGGTGAAATCGTATCAGAGGTACGGTCATTATAACTATCCCTATGAGCGTGACAGAGAAATGGAAGGAACGGACTCCAAACAAATGAACCAAGGGTATTATTAGGTAGTAACAGGACTCGTGGAAATTACACGGACAATGTCATCGTTAAGCTAAGTGGACCTGTGAAAAAATTCCGTCAACATTACTTACCTATCCTAACCTATCATGTCCTAACCGAATCTATACTGATAAAATGTCAAACATATCAATGCATGTAAGGCCATTTTTCAATACACTGAGGAATTCGGTATCCATGATACCGTAAACTTAGACATCCAACGTTTCTTAAGAAGCGCACACCAAACAGATAGATATATAAACACACAACGGGTATTATTAGGTGATATGTTGTTTTTTTATTCTTCATCGTATTACGATATCCTAAATTCTACCTAAAAGAAAATTTTTTAATGCATGCATTAATTATTTGTGTGTGCAATTTGAAAACAATTGATACTCCGGTGAAAAGCAAAGCTACCAACTTACCAGATGTGTGCTTTGGTTACTCATAAATTCATGACTATCAGGCTCTCTCCGTTTTGCTGTCAGTGTTATCAGGCTATCATGAAACTACAGCCTCGGCATCTACATCAGCTTTTTAGGCCAACTAGTATCCTGTATACAAGGTCCTTTTCTTCTGTGTTAGCATCCAACTACGCTGATATCGACTGCACCACCACCAGTAAAACGGAGTAGGACTTTTGAGTGCCTTTGCACTTCTCCAGAAGACAAAGAAAATGTCGATGAACAACTAGGAAAATTTTTCTTTAGTTCAAATATTGTCTACTAGTGTGCACGGCCCTCCAAAAATGACGGGATTCAATATCTTTCTTGAACAAACTTCCTGATGGGGATGCCTAACAAATATATCCATCTTAACAGTACCCGTGATAAAAAATATTATTGTACTTTCGCACCGGTGAAACTCGTATCACAGATACGGTCATTATGGCTATCCTTATGAGCGTGACAGAGAAATGGAAGAAGCGGACTCCAAACAAATAAACCAAGGGTATTATTAGGTAGTTGCAGGACCCGTGGAAATTCGACGGACAATGTCATCGTTAAGCTAGGTGGACCCGTGAAAAAATTCCATCAACATTACTCAACCTTTCCTGTCCTAACCTATCGTAACCGAAGTTATCCTGATAAAATATCAAACATATCAAAGCATGTTAGGGCCATCATTCAATGTTACACTGAGATGTTCGGTATCCATGATACCGCACACTCTGACATCCTATGTTTCTCAAGAAGCGGACACCAAACAAATATATAAATAAACACACAACGGGTATTATTAGGTTAGATTGTAAAAGAAAATTAAGAGTTCCTCAAGCTCTGTTCTGTTATGCGACCTGGATACATACTATCAGATCAAACTGCTAGTCGACATCGTCCGTGACAATGTTTGATATAGAATGGGGCAGGGAAAGCTAAAATTCTCCTTGAAATATTAAAACATATGAGCCCAAATGTTGGACTCTAAGATGATACAATTAACACCTACCACTGCCAGGAGAGACTTCCACACGATGGTACCAAGTGTGTTGTCCAACCCATAGGAAGAAATTAAGGTTCAAATTTGATTCAATACATCAAGATTGAAAATGGAGTCAGTACAAGAAAAACTATAAAACTTGCAGTGTGCTTTGTTACAGGTTTGTGCATCCTTTAGTGACTTTAAATGAAAAAACACTAGAATGTTAGGTGCTTTGGCTTGTTTTTCATGTGTTTTTTGGGTGTTTTTTTTGGGTGGGTTTACAATGCCAACCCTGCCTTAAATGGCGTTTATTCGTCCATTCATACTTTCTACAGCAAAGCCGCTTTTAAAAATGAGATTTGTAAAATCCATCCTGCTGTTAGATGATTAGATGAATTTATTTGCACAGACGGCAGTTGTTCAGTGGGATCAATTCATTGACAAATTTTTGGAAATTGCACAGGTTTTGTGCACTAAAACACCCATTTTGTTTTTCAATGACGGAGTCATGCAGGCAGGGTTCAGCTAATTATAATTTAGTACTCATAAAGGGCGCGGAAGGCATTTGTGCTTCAGAGAATTAGCATTAATAGACGCTGAGATTCTCGAAACTAGATTACCGCGAACTCCATTTATGGAAAAAGAGTGAGATTTCCACGCGCATTGTTCCGTTCACATTAATTTTGCTCGTTTCAAGAAGTATGGGCCGAAGATGCGATGAACTTGGGAATAGCGAAAGAAATTGCAGTGTGGATGAGCGTGAAAATACAGGTTGCGTTAACGCCATTAAAAGAAAATTTTGCGAGCTCGCCATGCAGCTGCAAGTAAAATTAGAGAAATCACTGAACAGACATATGAACACCAGTGGATTTTTTTGCTGGGGAGGGTTTTACCGATAGCAATAGGCATATATTTCAAGCCACCTATGGTTTTTAAGCATGTATTAAATAAATGTCAAATTTTGATTTGATCGGGGAAACAAACTTTTGAACATCGTTTAAAATCACTCGAATGTATTTCATATCCGACAAAATGACGGATCCAAACAATTTTATATTTATATGTTATTTGATAAATATTTCGTTTCGATAATCCACATCACACCTCTCCGGTAATCTGATTTCAATAGGAGTAGAAAACATTTATACCAAGGGAGAAAATGTCATCTCATTTGGGAGAAAAGTCGAGTTATTTTGACCACATGCTCTTGGGACCGAGTTTACTCGACCATTTTCCTCAATTGCGAGCCCCAAACAGATTGAAGAACAGAAGGAGGGGTTGTTCTTGGCAGATGGGCATGTAGGTACCGCAATCACACTCATAGTTCAGATGCTCAAAATTTGACTCTTGGTTGAAATAAATTCAAGGTTCATTGCTGGAAACGATACATGTGAAACATTGCTGGAAACATTTTATGTGAAATTAATATTCCACAAGATTCAAATCTGTCAGTACATTCATAAGTCTACGTGAAGTAGAACTACTTGGATAAAAGGTTGGTGAAGTGACCATTGAAGAAATGAACTTGAATTGAGCGAGAAAAAGAATTCGTTCGCCTTGAGCGTAAGAGCAGATTCAATGGTTGTTCTCGAAATAGGGTTGTCTGGAGTGGTGTAGTAGTATATTGAAGTACATTGTTTATTGTCCCCACGGTGTGAAGTGTGTGTCATACATATGTGCTGTAAAATAAGATGAGCTCCTCAAGAAATATTTCTATTTGGCGCATCTTTATCGCAGGTCTTTTACGTTGTATTCATGGGCTGCTGTATGAAAATATTCTTCTACTGAGTATCATCTTTTAGGTCAAACAGTTGATATCTCCTATAATGTTAAATGACTTATTCTCCATAGTTTGTTCATTTGAAAATAGTCTAACCACTTCAAATCCATTTATGCTAATAGCATTCTCTTCTTGGCTAATTATGACATGAATGCTGTAGTTCAGATTGATTTGTTTTCTGTTGTACATTGATTAGGAAAAGGTAGCAAGGACGTTGAATTTTTACACGATTCTGAGGTCTTGAGCGAAAGTAAAATACGGTTTAGCCTAAAAAATATCCCAGAAAAGGATTTCAAGATATCTGTCTCTACCGGTGCTTTTCCCGAACTCATGAAAAAATTTACTCATGTAGTGAGATTTTACTGAATTTGAGCCTACTTTAATGTACAAAATAATGCTTTTGTGTCGCCTTCAGCGGCATTTATTCGTCCATTCATACCTCTAGAGCAAAGCACTTTTGAATATACGAAATTTGCAAAACATCATGCTTTTAGCTGATTGGCTGAATTTATTCGCAAAGACGGTAGTGGTTCAATTATTGAAGTCATTTCATTGTCAAATTTACGAAAAATGTACATTACTTGAGCATGAAACCACCCATATTGTGTTTCAATGATTGAGTCATGACATGCATCGTCCAGTAAAGTAAAATTTAGTGTTAAAATAGTGCCCTCTACCTCATTTATTTTTATGAAATGAGCAATAGTAGAGGTTGAGATTTTTAAAACGAAGCTACTGAAAACTTAACTTGAGAAAAAAAGAGTGAGATTTTCACGTGCTCTATAATAATAATAATAATAACAATAATTTGACTTGACATTTAACATAATAATAATAATTTGTATGTGGTAATGTGTGCCGTAACTTGTTACCTTGAAGTGAAGTTGATTAAATTATAAGATAACAAAAATGCAGAATACCATACAATAAACGTATTTTTAGCGCACCGGCCATTTATGAACTAGTCAAAAGAGTGATACGAAGCAACACGTAAATTTTATTTATCTTATCTAAGCTCAGGCGTTAGTGTAATGGTGACTAAATGGTTTTTGTGTTTTCTAAATAACTTTATCGCAAATTTTGTTCGCTTCATTTGATTTTTGTTAAAAAATGTTTTCATATAAATGAAAACTTCGTCCACCTCATTTTTAAGAAGTATGGGACGAAGACATAATGAACCTGGGAATAAAAAAAGGTTGGAGTGGTGTAGTGGTGTATAGAAGTATTTTGTATTGGGTCCCCATGGCGGGAAGTTTGTGTCATACATATCTGGTGTGAAACAATATGAGTTACACCTGTAGTATTTCCGTATGGCGCTTCTTTATCGTAGGTCCTCTACGTTGTATTCAAGGGCTGCTGTATTAAAAAATTCATCTAATACGTCTTCTTCTATTATCTTTTGCTTCATACAGTTGATGAATCCTGCCCAATTGAAAATTATCGCCCTTATCAGGTAGGAAATTAGTCGTAAAAGGTCAACAACGGCCCAGAAGGACCAAAAATCACGACTTCAAACCGACTCCTACCTATACTTGGCCTATTAGGGCTTGAAAAGGGCCCTTCATTCAACAGGCCTTTTATAGGTCTAGTCCAAGGAGGTTCAATAGAATGGAGGCGCTATCGCTATCTTTTGCCAGTCATTCGAGTGAAGCCACTTTTGCCGTCCCAAGCCCCGCCCAACCGGCATTTGGTCCTAGTGTGGAGGTGGTGTGGCAGTGGAGGGGTAGCACCACCTCTAACATCAACAACTGAACACCGGTTGTAATTCATGAAATTTCTGTACGTGCACGTGAAAACTTATGTCCGAATCTTTTTTGAAAGTAACTGCACATGTGTATCATGCATGAGCTCGGCATATTGAGAAAGTAGTGCTTGAACGCAGCATGGATAAGCGACGCCCTGTCACGCTGAGCGTCTGACACACACTGAGCGGTCTGAGCCCCATCTCCGAGCGTGTGCCCGTATACCCTACAGATACCGAAAATTGGCTTCACTTTAGAGCGCTGATGCCGCCTCCATTCTATTGAACCTCCTTGGTCTAGTCAATGGCTGTTTTCGGGCTTATTCGGGTTGTTTAAACTCGTCTTCTAGCCTTTTTCGATGAGCTCTATTTGGACGCGTAATAGGTTGTAAAAAGATTTGTAATGGTAAATGTTGTACATATCGTACTACTTCAGTAAATTTAAAGAACTAAATGAACTTCAACTAACCTAACTTAGTTAAGTTTGATTAGGTCAGGGTGGCCAAAGTTAGTTTCGATTAGTTTCATCAATGAATTATCACTATAAATTTCGGCTTAGTAATTAAAAAAATATTATACTCATGTAGATATCCGGAGCTGGTCATAGATATTTTGAAAATGTATCTAGATACTAGATACTTCTCCAGGAGTATCTAGATACTAGATAATTTTCTTTCAATTCTCTGTCTCACTACTTCATCGTACAACATACACCTTACAACACTAAGATAAACAAGTAGGAGGAATTTACCCAATGAAACATTCAAAATATACTTTTATTCGATTCGTTATAAATCTTCAACAATACTATAAATAATTAATCGAGTTGATGTGAAAACTATTAAAGAAAAGCTAACTGCTGCGTATAACATCAAATGGCACTTTATTAATGCATTATATAAAATAAGTATGAATGATAGCATTTAACTGTTCGAACAATTGGGTTGTCGAACGCTGAGTATTCAACTCTCCATATCGTATAAAAAATCTGATGTTGGAGTGATCTGATCTGCCGAAACATCAACTGAATTCAGTAATCGTATAAAATTCAGTAAATGTTTTGGCAGATCAGATAGCCACAGCATCAGATTCTGTACATGGTATAAAGAGTTGAATGGTCAGTGTCCCGGCACTCGATAATCATGTGGTGCCCAGAAACAACGCTTATTATTTTTCGTGATAAATTATTAACTTTAAAATCCAAAATTCCTTTCGCCCATCCGGCAATACTTCGCCTTCACATCCGGTGATGTTCCGCATCCGGTAATGCCCCTACGTTTGGTTACGCCTCACATTTATCTCTGCCCCACATCCGTTGAAAACCCACATCCGATCATTCATCCCTATATAAAGTGTCCGAACGATATATGCAGCTTACTCAACCATATCTCCCTCTAACGAAGCGTTCGTATAGTGTCCTACGCCGAAAATTGCCAGGTAAGTTATGTTCTTGCATACTATTGAATTATGTGATTAGACAGAACTTGTAAATCTGTTCTTAAAGATGTGTAGATAAATGATGTTCATTGCCTGCTAGGTAAATTTCCACATTGTAATTTCATGTCGATGAACGATGTTATTGTGTTAAATATTTAATTGTTTGATGTTCAATTGGGGACTATAGGTTCCATTTGTTTTCTATTTTTGAGGGCGCGCGTGCGGATTTTCCGAGTTTTCATTGAGGGATCCTTATTTGGTGGCCGATTTGGCGGGTTTCGAAGTGACGAAGTCAGTGACGCACCTGTTTGCTGTGCTGTAGAAACCGAGAACTATAAGTCAATCGCGTGATTCAGTGAATTAATTAGTGTTGTGATGAAATCAGCGAATGTAATACTACCTTTTGAATTTAATTCACATGTTGCATGATGCTATTCTTTGCTAGTAGGCAACTATTAACTAATTTTTTTTGGTAGGCCATATTTGAATTGCCAAATTCTGCTTATAGCCTACTTAGAGATGAATACATTACCTAGGCCAAGGTTAGGACCTAGCAGGAATATGACAGGGTGTCTACTAGGTAGTAAAAAAGTAAAAAGTAGTCAATTTTGGAAAGCAGTAAAAAAAGTATTCAAAAGTAGTCAAATTTGCTCAGGGGAGTAAAGAATTGTGAAGTGGAGTAATTCTCTGAAAATTTAAAGTAATGTTACATATGTATATAGAGTATGAAGATTTTGTAAAATTTATTTTTCCCATAATCAGAAATTTGCCTCGGTTTATGGAAGATATTCCTGTAAAGTGGAGTGTAATTTTAGGATTAGAGGACACAAAATAGAACAGAGATCCCAAAATTTTGCGGACAGTAAAAATAATTAATTTCTCATTTAGTTTCAGCTGAAAGTTATCAAGTTGTTTTGTGATGGAAGGGTCATTTCATCCATTTTATCATTAAAAAATTTTTGAGCGAAAACTATTAAAAATGGCTTTTGCTTTGATTTGTTAATCAAGGTTTTATAAATCGTATAAATATAAATTGAAAAATGTAATACCAGTGACGGGGCATTGTTAAAAACACTTCTAATAGCGCAAACTTGAATTTAAATACAAGCTTAGGAACTTGTAATATCAGGGATTAATATTGAAAATAAAATATGGATGGATAATGGATAATTGTTCTTTTTGTGCACTTGATACTCAGAAATTAGAGTATTTTATTCACAAACATTAGCACAGAAATCAAATTATTCTCAATGAGCTTTTAGAGACTAATGCTACAATTTCAGATGAGTAAATCCTGAATCAAACTTATTACATTTCGATTCCTCCTAATAAATAAAGTTTAATTCAAAGTCATATATTTGGCTGAAAAAATCTTGATTGTCATAAATTTGATCTAACCTTCCAATTCTTGGGTCATTCAATTCTTAGGGCGTTTTAGTTGATATGGTATTTCCATGGATTCTCTGTAGCATGATTTTCTATTTTCTGCTATTGATTTTCTACATGTTAAAGTCATCTCTATGTGAAAGGATACATTTTAAGATATTTTACAGAAGTGCTCATTCCATCAGAAATGCAGTCTTTTGAGCCTAGGCCTAGCTATAATGCATTTCATGTTGCAGTAGGAATAACACGAAGGTATTCACCACTGGCCCACCATTTTTGTTTATGTGTTGCATTTACATGGTGAGAATAGTGTAATTTTTTTTCTAAATGAACTTTTCCTACCCAACTTTAACCCTTTTTGAATATGAATATGCTAAGAGTGGGATCTTTTAACAGTGATGAGTCTTGCTACATTGCAATAAAAATTCTTCATCTAAATTGTCATGTATAAAAAGAAAATTTATTCTTGTCCATTATATTCACTACAACTGCAGTTAAAGAATATTTGATCATAAGTTTTATGTTTTGATTGCAGGATAAGTGCAAGATGTGGATGTATATTTTAGGCAAAAAAATTTTATAGGCTTGTATTTTAATAGCAAGGGCTCTTGGGATATTGTTCCCAAAAAAAGGCCAACAAAAGTGAAAAGAAGCGTTCAATGCTTTTGGCCAATAAACCAAGATCTAGAAACAGCTGCCCGGAATCAAGCAGATCCTGAAGACTCCTGGCCAAACTATAAAGTGAAAGAGATAGTTGCTTCATCAAGTAAGTCTTGAATAAACGGAAGAGGTGCTATTTATATGTCATATGAGGCTCTTTTGCATATACAATATTTATTTTGAAACTTATTGCTAAATGTTAGTATCTAGTAATGTTTTCTACCAAATAATTTTATTCTACTTTCTTATTTTCACAAGATGACTATGCTCGTGCTGCCAAGAAAATAATGGAGATGAACGTTCCAACTACTGCATCTGAAAATGAGTCTATGGAACCGTCAACAAAGAAAAAGAAAATTGTTGACTGTGATACCCCTTTGCCTTATGTTCGGCCTCAGCAGAGCAGAGAAGAACCTGCATCATCATCAAGGAAGAATTTATTTGGAACTTCATCTCAGGGTAACGATCATAGAGAGTAATAAATAATTCCTCTTATGCTTATTTCAAAGTGCAATTTCATTGAAATAGTTACATTTATATTAAATACAATTTATGGGACATTGCTAGGCCTATTTAAGACAGAAGCATGCCTCTTTAAAGTATTCTGAATCCCCAGTAAAACTTGGGCACGGAGGCGTAAACAATTCATGTAATATGAATAATTGTACTAACGTTTATGTTTGAATACAAATGTCTATTGGAAGATTAGGTCACACAATTATAATTTCATATTAGTGTTTAGCTTGATAACATGTATTTCTTATTTACTATTTGTCTCAATTCTGAATTGTTTCCTTCACAGGAGGTGTATCGGATTCAAACAGTTCAGATTCCAGTGAGAGTGAGCACATCATTAATTCTCCTTTGCCTCAGCTCAACACCAAGGAATTTCTTCCAGAATGGTATGTATTGAATTATCAGCCAAATGAAAAATATCTGTGAAAAATAGCATGAAAGGATATATTTCTTTAATAGAGCTTTGATTCAAATCTAGGTAACTAATTCCCAAGTATGTTTTGTGCAAGTTTTGTAGCTGTTGCATTGTCATAATGCTATGTCTGGCACCTGGGTCGAGTTTGGTGGCAAATTGTGAGGAGCTTGTGAGGAAGCTAGCTTGTTGCTCCCGGAAGCAAGCAGATCTAATTTCGTCTTTTGGTGAAGAGAGGCCTAGGGTTCCCAACCAATTGTTATCCGATCATTTGGTTGACGATCTTTATGGTTAGGGTTGTTTTTTCATGGGCTTCTTTTTCCTTTTGGCTCATTCGTGTCTTTTTCAGCACCTATGGTACTACTCTCTAGATGTTTTTCTCATTTCTAATGCTTTTTCGATTTTTATGTATCACATGGACACAGCATGTGTTCCCATTTAGGACTGACAGGTGTGGAAGCCACCTCATGTGTAAGATTTTAATTCCCCAAAACTCATTTGTTTTGATAGATAAGGTACATTATCTAGCTAAGGACCGTCTGTCTTTTGGTTCACTGCCATCCTTTTCTTCAGCCCCTCTTGCTATCTTTTTCAAGTTTCTCTTCTTTCTATTCTTCTTTCTGCCCTTGCTGTTTCTATGCGGAGGGTTTCCTGTGCGGGAGTACACTTGTGCATAGATTCCCCATGCACATGTCCCCGCAATAGATGGTGCCTTATACTTCGCTCTCTTGTTGCAACGAGTATTGCCCGTGCGAGCCTTAAACTAGTCTAATAATTTAATTCCTGAACTTCATACTATATTGTCACTTAAACCAGTAAATTTACAGTTTTTCTGTGGCCAGACTTTGCAAGGCCTCCTGGTTGGGTACCATAATCTCTAGCACCAAACTCATGTACATGTACAATGAGTTAAACTACCTCTTGCAAATGGACGGCAAATGGGTAGGTATATGTATTCGATGCTTAATTAATTTTTTTTTTGCTTCAGGAAACCGTGCCCTCAATGAAGCTACTGATGCAGCTACGACTTCTGGCAGTGACTTCTCTGGTGAAGGGGTCACCGGTGGCTTTATTCACCAAGCCACAAACATTCTCAACCTTTCGTAATGCACTTTCAGTTTTTCAGTGATGTACCGATGTATCGATATCGGTAGTATCGGTCATTTTTACTGCTATCGGTATCGGCAAAATTCGGCCGATACCTTTCAATAATACGTATTTTATCCTGAAAATGAAGGTCATAAATCGTGAAAGTAAAAGTAGCTAACCTAATAATACCCGCTGGTGTTTATTTATATATTTATATATCAGTTTGGTGTCCGCTTCTTAAGAAACATAGGATGTCTGAGTTTCCGGTATCATGGATACCGAACATCTCAGTGTAACATTCAAAGATGGCCCTTACATGCTTTGATATGTTTGATATTTTATCAGGATAGCTTCGATTAGGATAGGTTAGGCAGGAAAGGTTGAGTAATGTTGACGGAATTTTTTCACGGGTCCACCTAGCTTAACGATGACATTGTCCATAGAATTTCCACTGGAAATTTTTGGCGGGCCCTAGAAATACCCTTGGTTTCTTTGTTTGGAGTCCACTTCTTCCATTTCTCTGTCATGCTCATAAATGTAGCCATAATGGCCGTATCTGTGATACGAGTTTCACCATTCCGCAAGTACAATGATATTTTTTATCACGGGTACTGTTATGATAAGTATACTTGTTATTCATCCACATCTGGAAAATTTGTTCAAGAAAGGGATTGAGTCCCGTCATTTTTGGCGGGCCGCGCACACTTGTAGTCAAATAAAGAGCCTACTCATACCTAGTAAATTAGTTAGCTAACTGTTGACACCCCCAGCAAATTTAATTTTAAATTTAATATAGAAGTAGCTGAAAATTCTATTTTAAGTTAGCATGTAAATAGCCGTACATTACGGTTCTTGCATTTTCCTTCTATTTTAAGATGTTTGAAAAATTCACGAGCAATCTTATAGTTGGTTGCGTATTTGCGGATCTTTTCGGTTATGGGGCTTATTGAATTTTAATGTTTTCTTTTCGCCAAAGTATGTATTTTGGGGAGGAAAACATGAAAATGAAGCCCATTTTGTGGAGAAATTATTCATTAAGTGGTACTAACCTAACTTAACCAAGGGTAAAATTTTAAACACCTCACTGTTAATCATGGTGAAAACTTCGTGGACCCTGCAACAGGTGAACACTCAAATGATTCAGAGTGCATAGCATGGTATAAGAAAGAAAAAAAGTCAGGGAGGCACTCACCGACAAATGATGAAATCGGATCTGTGTGAATTTGCGTGGCGAAAACGTACCGAGAAACCACAGTATTTTCATAAAATATTAATGGATATAAGAAAATTTCTGGCTTAAAAAATAATTTCTTCACAAAATGCTTATCATTTTCGTGTTTTTCACACTAATACACAAACTTTAGTGCAAAGAAAATATTAAAATTCGATAGGCCCCCAAACCGAAAAGAGCCGTGTTTGCTTCTGCACACTGTGTGTGTTAGTACTACTATTACTACTATCTACTACTATACTATTATTACTACTGTATACTACGTGCGTTCACGCTGCTATTTATGAAACTAAATGCCACATTATATTACTATAGCTTTTTAACTTTAATTTAAAAAGCTCAAGTTCAATTTAAAAAAACTCAAGTTTAATTTAAAAAAGGTCAAGTTCAATTTAAAAAAGCTCAAGCAGGCTATATTTAAAAAAAGATGAATTTCAATTTTGAAAAGCTTATGATGCTAAAATTTCATACTTATTTATTAATAATATAAGTAAAGTTTATTTGTGAGTAGGCAAATTTATTTAAAAGTAATGGCCCTGAAAATAGAGTAAATCGAATATCAGACAAACAAAGCTGCTGTGATTTTGTATTTCAATTTGACATTCTTAAAGTTTTACCTATGAACCATTTGCTAAATCATTTGCAAACAGCTCATCGGTACTTGTATCTGTTGACAAAAATGATGCGAATAAACTTTATGTAGTGATTAACTGTGTGACAATTAGCAAACTGCACTGACTGAAAAATTGAACATTACTGAGCTTCAACTTTTTATTCAGTGCAGTTTGCTAATAGTCTCACAGTTACTTATTACATAAAGTTTATTCGCATCATTTTTATCAATAGATATAAGTGTCGATGATCTGTTTAGCAAATGATTCATAGGTAAAACTTGAATGTCAAATTGAGTCCAAAATCATAGCAGCTTGCTTTGTCTGATATTCGATTTACTCTATTTCCAGTGCCAGTACTTTTAAATAAATATGCACTCTCACAAATAAACTTTACTTATATAATTATTACATAGGTATAAAATTTAAAACATATGCTTTTCAAAATTGAACTTGATTTTTTTATATATAGTCTTCTTGATAGTTTTTCAATATAACTTGATCTTTTTTAAATTAAACTTGATCTTTTTTAAATTGACTTTGAATTTGTTTAAATTAAACTTGAACTTTTTAAAATTAAACCTTAACTTTTTTAAATTAAACTTGACATTTTTTAAATTGAACTTGACCTTTTTTGAATTAAACTTGAGCTTTTTTTAAATTGAACTTGACATTTTTTAAATTGAACTTGAGCTTTTCTAAATTGAACTTGAGCTTTTTTGAATTGAACTTTAGCTTTTTCAAATTAAAGTTAAAAAGCTGTAGTTTACGCCTGTAAATGGAGAAATATATCATTTTTAATTAATTTAGTCGGATAATAACCTCAGTTGGCAAATGAAGATTACTGAACAGTGAATACTTGTTTGTTCATACATGCTGGTAACGGTATCATACGAAATAAAGCGAAAGATTAAGCAATCGAAAAAATTTGTGCGGGAAACTAATCAAAAGATATAGTTAACGTAGCCAGAGCAGTTTTATCTTTCCTAATCGAAAATTTCATTGTCAATACTGTTATATTATTACATACTACTATAGACCGACCGGGGTTGAAAATTTGGCCGGGGCCGGGGCAGGGGTCAACAAATTTGTCATGGCCGGGGCCGGGCCGGGGCCGGGGTTATCAAATTTAACACGGCCGGGGCCGGGGCCGGGGCCGGGGCCGGGGTTCAGACCGTGTCAGGACGTGTCACGACGACGTAATGAATAACGCCGGTTAGTGGCTCAATGCATGTTGAATTACGGTTGCGGTTGGGTGTGTATTTATGTCAAGTCAATAAAGTTTGTAGACTTGAATTAAGTTGCAGTGCTTGTTGAATTAATTAATACAGAAACAATTATAATAATTGAACGTACCGGGTGTTCCACAAAAATGTCCCCGACTTTTTAATTGTTTCTATCTCCACTTTATATTAACATATTTGAACTGTCTGTTTTTCAAAATGTGGTAAATCTCGTTTCCTTTTCGAATAATTTGATAGAATTAAAAGGGCGATTGTTGGGAAATCTAATACGGAAAATGAAAAAAAGAAGCAATATAAAATAGAACATTCTTTTAATGGCAAACGCTTCGAAATCTCTGATTCCATCATCAGTGCTGTAAAACAAGAAATAAAAAACGATAATGAACAAATTGCGAAAAAGCTTTGAGAAATTAATATCACTATACCTACATCGAAAAATAGCTATGCCTAACTATTAAAAATATAAACACCATTTCTCTTAAACATTCGAAGCCATACGTACACATACACCTAAATTCTAGCAATCAAACCAACACACAATAACATACACAAAGTAACAAAACTGTATACACACACAAACACGCACAAAACTCACACACACACACGGACACACACACTTTCCTAGACACTCTTATTTACACAGTTGAGGCAATATTTAATTTCATCGCACTTTGATCATTATTTAGCTGAGGTCTATGGGTAAAAATAAAAAATTCTTTCAAAATTCTAAGGTCAAATTCGTCTACAGTTCTACAAAGTTCGGAGAAATTGGAACTTTTGAAAGGGTGGTTTGAACTATGACAATGATCTCGGATGGCTGACTGGGAGGGAGATGAGGATGGACGGCCGATTCTATGGGAGATACCAGAGTGTTGGCTGTGACGAATAAATTGCTGGAGTGTGATACTTCCAACATAGGACTGCTGGTAGCAATCACATTTATACAAGTAGACACAACCATTTCTCAGGCACTCTTCTAAACGCTATTTCCTATTGAAAAATGAACTATTAAACTATTTAAAACTATTTCTATAAAATGGTAACAAGTCAATGAAAGGAAAATGAGAGTGTACCAGAGATAAAAGATCCTTTCTCATCTACTTGAAAAGATAGCCCAAGAAAGAGAGCTAGTCGAAAACTTTCTGCTTTGGTGAGGTCAGAATTGTACACGGAGAGGATAGTTTTTTGTCTAAAAACTTTTTAACCAGATTGTTAATTAAAGATACAGGGTATTTATTTTTTATAAGTAACTTTGTGAAATATTTCACTTCGTCATGAAATATTTTATAAGAATTTGATATATAGTATGCTCTATGCAATAATGTAGTGACACTTGTTTTACTATTATCCTTGTAAATGCAACTGAAGAAATTGGTACATGATCCCGTGAATGTAGGTTTTCTATAAATAAAGGTGGTGAACGTTGAATTAGTTTTCTTTACGAGAACGTCTAAAACTGGCAATTTATCATTCTGCTCAGTTTCCAATGTGAAATTTATCTTGGCGTGATATCCATTTATGTAGTCAAAGAATTTTAAGGCCTCTTCCTGTGAACGAAACAAAACGAATGTATCGTCTAGGTACCGCAGGTACCTAGACGATCCTAGACTTTAAATGGAAAAACTATTTGTTCAAAGGAAAAGCTTTAAAAACAACACTGGTGATCTTCTTCATTTCTCAATACCTACTGTGAAGGAACGCGTTTTCAAAACATCACCTCCATCATTAATAATTCTTCGACAACGAGTTGAAGTGTTTCAAGACTAAAAGAAAACGGTGAAATGATCCGCAAAACTCTTCGTTTAATCGTGGCTAGAAGTAATGCTTGCCTTGAGAGAAATGGTGTGTACGTCGAAGGGTACTAAATTACTTTTTTATTTAAACATTATTTAATGTGTTGATTTGTTACTTTTTTAAGTTTTTGTTTGTTCGATTTTTTTGAAAGTGCAAAATAAGGAAGAATATCTATATTGTTTTAAAATGTTTTCAATGTTTTAGTTTTTCTATCCCTTTCAGTTAATCGATCAATGTAAAGTTGTTATTAAACGATTTTCAAAAACATCAATTTTTCGAAAATAAAATAAAATTTACTACATTGTGAAAAAATGAAAATTAAAATAAGAAAATTTAAAGCGGAAGTATTATCAATTAAAACTCAGTGACATTTTTGTGGCACACATGGTATAATGACTAAAAGTAGTGCGTCAGCAGTATGGGATTACTTTCACAAATCGGCGAAGAGTGTAGAAATTGAAGTGTGCACCATTTGTGAAGCAAATGTACGACGAGGAGCGGCAGGCGCATCTTAGAAAACTTTCTCATCTAAATATTCATTGGGCCATCAAAAATTGACATAAAATGATCAATTCTTGGAAGCTGAAGAAAAACCAAACAACGAAAAGGAATTGAAAAATTGAAGCAAAATGAACAAGAAGAAAAACCAAATGTCTATGTTTTGAAAACAAACACAGTTTAGGTTGCAACAGTGACAAAACTGATGATTGTAGCAAGTCGTCTTCGTCTACTGGCAAACGGCTGACTTTAAATTTAAAAGAAACATTTACTCAATCTAAAAACTGGGAGCCAAATAATAATGACCAAATACATGGAGAGAAATTGTTAATTTACTGGCTTTGTGACGCGCTCAATCCTAACGACCCTGTGGAAAAGGACATTTTTTTTAATTTTGTAGGGTTTTTGAATATGAAGTTTCAAGTTCCATCTGAGAAGGTAATTACAACAAGACTAATTCCGGACCATTGTTTTTTTAAATTCACTTTGTCATTTCAGAGGAAATACAACAGCAAAATTAATGAAAATAACGTTTTCTCAGTAACTGCTGATTTTAGGACCTCTCCAAGTCAAGATTCTTTCATGTCAACAACTGTGCACTGGATTATAATTTCACTGGATGGTAGCATAGATACTGTTTTTTCTTCTCAGTTTTTTCTTTAGGATTGCAATGAAATCGCAAATCTCTTGATAAATCGTTTTAAATCTATTTAAAAGCCACGCGAATTTTCACGCGAGGGTAGCCGGGCATTTCGCTTTATTCACTTAAAATTATTATTCCAAGTCATTTTCAAATTAATCCAAATCAACTTCAATGTAATCCTAGGCAAGTTCAAATTAATCCAAATCAAATTATATCAATCTAAGTCAAGTTCAAATTAATCCAAGTCAAGTTTATATTAATCCAAATCAAGTTCAAATTAATCCAGCCCCAAGTTGAGTTAAGAATCGACATAAATCCCTCGTTAATTTGAGCGTTTTTTGTATTAAAAATGTATCTATTGAATGGGATGAGCAAGAAAAACGTTTTTCCTTTCAGCAAGGAATACATAAAATTGCTGCAGTATTAAAAAAAGCTGTCGTAAAATGTGCTAAGTATCCAGCATCAGGAGGCAGAGTGTGATTCAAATCTTTGAGCGGAGTAACAGTTAGAAGTTAATTAGAAAAACTTCGTATTACACTACACATTAAAGTTGTTTTATAATTCTAAATTAATTGCAGTATGCATCCATTCAAATAAACTTTTATGTTACAGATACACATAGTATCGAGGATTCATTTACACTCATTTAAAGATTTACATGCCTGAAATTCCACTTTATCACATTTATGAAATCATATGTGCATGCAATTACAAATGATTGCCACTGGACGATGTGTAGATATAAACCTCTAAAAGAAATGAGCAAATGCGATTCACTGAGTACTTATGTACGATACCATTTGATTACAATTTATGTGAGTACATTACTACACAGATACAATCCTGCAATAGCAATAAAAATTGTGTCATCCCTTCAAATGAATAGGCCTAAGTAAATATATCATCTCCATCGATGAAAAAAATTGAAACTTGTCTTTACAAAAATCGTTTGAACAAGCAAAAACAGACTTCGTTGCTATATTGCTTTTAAAGGTTAAATCTACATATCATCCAATGGTAATCTTTCGTAGTTGCATGCATATATGACTTTGTATACAGGGTGTTTCAAAAATACACGGCATAATTTCAGGTATGTATTTCCCACATGTAGACAATCAAAATAGTTCATTACAACATATGTCCGGAAATGCTTCATTTCCGAGTTATGGCCTTCACAACATTGAAATTCACCGGAACGTTTTTCTTTCCGCAGGTCGTTGCCGTCAAAGGACACATTAAGAGGGCACTCTGACAGATCATTCCTAGGCGAAGGTTAAATTCAGTGTTGTGTTTGGCGTTCGACTGTGTGTCATGTACACAAATCAGGAGCTGGCAGAGATGCACTTGATCTACGGTAAGGCAGACGGCAATGCTGCGCTGGCTCGTCGTTTGTACCAGGAGAGGTACCCACAGCGACAATGTCCAGATCGGAAGACATTTGTAAGTCTCCATCAGCGTCTGTGCGAGTATGGAAAATTTGACTCTCCTGGATTGGGAAGGGGACGACCAAGATCTACAACTCCAGAAGAACAGGAGGAGATTCTGGAGATTGTGAACAGAACTCCTTCTATCAGCACACGAAGGTTAGCGTTGCAAGTGAATGTTCCCCATACGACTGTCTGGAGACTGCTGAAAGAGTATCAATTGTATCCTTACCATTTGCAACGTGTACAGGCGCTGTCACCAGCAGATTACCCTGCACGAGTTAGGTACTGTCAGTGGTTCTTGCAGCAATGTGCTGCAAATCCGAACTTTCCTGCCTTAGTATTATTTACAGATGAAGCACAGTTCACACGAGATGGCATAACAAATCTCCACAATCAGCATGTATGGGCGTATGAAAACCCAAATGCAACTGTTGCATCTCATCACCAGGTGCGGTTCTCCCTCAACATGTGGGCCGGTATCATTGGTGATCGGTTAGTTGGACCCCATGTACTTGTAAACAGACTTACGGGGCAGGCGTACACAAACTTCCTGGAAAACATCATACCTGATGTTTATGACGACACTCCACTGATCGATCGTCAGCACGCTCACTTCTTGCATGACGGCGCTCCTGCACACTTCAGTCGTACGGCTCGCCGGTACTTGGATCGAAGATTTCCTGATCGATGGATAGGTAGAGGTGGCCCAATTGCTTGGCCTCCACGCTCACCTGATCTGAACCCTCTCGATTTCTACTTGTGGGGCCATTTAAAATCATTGGTTTATTCGTCTCCGGTGCCTGATTTGGAATCCCTTCGGAATCGAATTGTGGCACGCTCTGAGGACATACGCAACATTCCTGGAGTGTGGGATCGTGTTCGCAGGTCAATGAGACATCGATGTGAGGTCTGTATTCAAGCAGGAGGTGGTCATTTTGAACATCTTCTGTAATGGCAACGACCTGCGGAAAGAAAAACGTTCCGGTGAATTTCAATGTTGTGAAGGCCATAACTCGGAAATGAAGCATTTCCGGACATATGTTGTAATGAACTATTTTGATTGTCTACATGTGGGAAATACATACCTTAAATTATGCCGTGTATTTTTGAAACACCCTGTATGTAGTAAAGCGAATTTTCACGCATATAAATCTCTATATGAGTAATTAAATCCTCGATACTACTATGTGTATGTGCATGTGTAACATAAAATTATCTTTGAACATAAATATTTGAATGGATGCACACTGCCAGTAATGTAGAATTGAAAAACAACTTTAATGTATAGTTAGTACTAAACTTTTATAATTGATTTCTATATGTTACTCCGCTCAAAGATCTGAATCACACTCTGCCTCCTAATGCTGGATACTTAGCGTGTTTAATTTGAATTTAACTAGCATTAATATGAACTTGACTCAGATTAATTTGAATTTGACTTGGATTAAATTTAAATTATCTTGGATTAAATTGACCTTGACTTGGATTAATTTGAAGTGAAAAAGGTGTAGTAAAAAATTAAAATCCCCGGCCAAAACCCCGGTTTAGGGCACTATTTTGCCGGGGCCGGGGCCGGGGCCGGGGTTTGCAAAAATTGTCGGGGCTTGCCGGGGCCGGGGCCGGGGTCAGCCAAAATGGCCGGGGTTAGCCGGGGCCGGGGCCGGGGCCGGGGCAACGGTCGGTCTATACATGCTACAGCTTTTTAACTTTAATTTAAAAAAGCCCAAGTTTAATTTAATAAAGCTCAAGTTCAATTTAAAAAAGGTCAAGTTTAATTTAAAAAAGGTAAATTTCAATTTAAAAAAGCTCAAGTTCAATTTAAAAAAGTTCAAGTTTAATTTAAAAAAGCTCAAGTTTAATTTAAAAAAGAGCTAGTTTAATTTAAAAAGTCTCATGCAGGCTATATTTTAAAAAAGATGAATTTCAATTTTGAAAAGCTTATGTCTAAAATTTCATACTTATGTAATATGGTGTACAAATAAGTAAAGTTTATTTGTGAGACTCATATTTATTTAAAAGTACTGGCCCTGAAAATAGAGTAAATCGAATATCAGACAAGCAAAGCTGCTGTGATTTTGTACTTAATTTGAGATTCTTTAAGTTTTACCTATGAATCATTTGCTAATTCACTTGCTAAACAGATCATGGGTACTTATATCTATTGACAAAAAGGATGCGAGTAAACTTTATGTAATAAGTAAATGTAGGACAATTAGCAAACTGCACTGACTGAAAAGTTGAAGCTCAGTAATGTTCAATTTTTCAGTCAGTCCGATTAGCTAATTGTCACACAATTACTTATTCCATAAAGTTTATTCACAGCATTTTTGTCAATAGATATAAGTACTGATGATCTGTTTAGCAAATGATTTAGCAAATCATTTATAGGTGAAACTTAAAGCTTCTCAAATTAAGTACAAAATCACAGCAGCTTTGTTTGTTTGATATTCGATTTGCTCTATTTGCAGGGCCAGTACTTTAAAATAAATATGCATTCTCACAAATAAACTTTATTTGTATTATTATTACATAAGTATGAAATTTTAGAAACATAAGCTTTTCAAAATTGAAATTAATCTTTTTTAAAATATAGCCTGCTTGAGACTTTTTAAATTGAACTTGAATTTTTTAAAATTGAAATTGACCTTTTTTAAATTCAACTTGACCTTTTTTAAATTGAACTTGAGCTTTTTTAAATTTCACTTGAGCTTTTTAAATTGAACATCAGCTTTTTTAAATTACAGTTAAAAAGCTGTAGTGTGCACGGCCCGCCAAAAATGACGGGATTCAATACCTTTCTTGAACAAACTTCCAGATGTGGATGCCTAACAAATATATCCATCTTAACTGTACCCGTGATAAAAAATATTATTGTACATGCACACCGGTGAAACTCGTATCACAGATACGGTCATTATAACTATCCTTATGAGCCTGACTGAGAGATGGAAGGAGCGGACTCGAAACAAATAAACCAAGGGTATATAAGGTAGTAGCAGGACCCGTCGAAATTCCACTGACAATGTCATCGTTAAGCTAAGTGGACCCGTGGAAAAATTCCGTCAACATATCCTACCCTATTATGTCCTAACCGAATCTATCGTGATGAAATGTCAAACATATCAATGCATGTAAGGCCATCTTGCAATACACGAAGAATTCGATATGATACCGCAAACTCAGACATCCTATGTTTCTTAAGAAGCGGACACCAATCCGATATATAAATAAACACACAACGGGTATTGCTAGGTTAGATATTAGTAAATAATTTTATTATAACACCCATGTAGGGCTTATGATAGTTTTATTTAAATATAATTTTTAATTAAAGTATCGGTATCGGAAGTAGTATCGGTATTTCCAAGAATCGGAGTATCGTTATCGGTATCGGCCAAAAAATGGGTATCGGCATCGGCCAAAAAATGGTATCGGTACATCACTATTCCTAAGGTGAGGCATTTCGCGTCGATACTGAAAAAAGTTAACTCTTTGTTAACTTTATATATATTTATAAATATATATAAGCGTGTGGAGGTTTCAAGTCGGTGAAAATAATGAGTAATATAATATCATATACTAATTATCTGCGAGCATGAATGTTAGCGTTGTAAGACGTTCATAAATATGTATGTGTATTTAGATTTTTTTTTGTGTACCAAATGTCTTCAGTATCTTGCACGGCCAGTATTTCGCCAGTATTCCTGGTTTGAACCAACGTAAGAAGTTTTTATATATTTTTTTAATAAAGGGAAATCCGCCCCAAAAGTTTTTCAACTTCTACCTTTTCATCTGCAGCAGTGCTGTGGTTACTTACACCCAGGAGCTCTTTGTTACAAATGTGGTTTGCTGCAAATCTAGCAGCTGCAGGATGCTGTTGCTCTTTTGCTGCCATAAGGTACAGTGCTGAGAGGATCTAAGAGGTCTTTCAAGGCAGTAGCCTGTTTGTTTTGAGGCCCAGTATAAGTCGTACTGAAGCAAGAGAAGGCTGTTATTAGCCTTGATCAAGCAGTAAGGAGCCCAAAAAGTCCGTTATGAGCCTTGTTCAAGCAGTAAGGAAGCCCAAAAAGGCCAGGACGAGACTCGTTCAAACAATAGCAATAGAAAAGCCAAAAAAGGTCATGAATAGCCTCGTTCAAGTAGTAGAGAAGCACAAAATGGATGTTGCATTAGCCTTTTAGATGCCCAGAAATAGCCGTTTATCAGGGCTTAAAATAAGTGACATAGCGACCTGAAAAGGCTAATTTACAGCTTGAAAAAGACTAATCTCTTGGCTTAAAACTGTCTGAAAACGCTCTGTAAAAGGCTCAGAATTTCCATTGGGTTTAATCCTAATTGACTTATTTTCGATAGTTCGGTAATTTGAAAATATTCAGGAGGACTTCAAATCGATTAATGCTCTGAGTCTTCTCTTCTCGGTCAAATAGAATCCTGTCATTCTGATTGATTTCTTTTCGATAGTATATTGATTAAGAAATCGTAGCAAAGATATTAAATTTCCATTAGATTCTAAGGTCTACGAAACACTGATATTTCAGCCTTTTCTAACGCTTAAATACTTGAATTAAGAAGCCAAGGAACAAACAAGGCTACTAATCTTTGAAAGTGTCTAATCGAACAATAGGTATATTTCTTAAGCACATCTTCAAGAAAGTCTTGCAATAGAACGTACTAAGGATTTCAGATTGTTTAAAATTTGTTTGTTTCATTCAAATACTGTTCACTTCACTGAGCGGCTTGTTTAAACTGACTTAAAAAATTATTGCTTTGGTAATCCCAATTGTTAGTTGGTTACAAATTTATTTTCTTCTGCTTATAAACAAGAGACTGTACGTTTATTCAGCCTTTCAAAATCCCTGAAGGATATCTATTTCATTTCTCCTAGTGGTTCTACCAGTAGAATTACTCGAAAAGAAATGCTATTGAAATCATTAAAAACACATCTTGATCTGTGGCCGACGCCAGAGTTTATTTGTCTTCAATTAGCATAACTGCTCAAACAAACTAGAGTATTTCCTGTTAGAACAGCACCGGCAAAAGATAAAATGATTCATTGCTATACGCAATATCCTATGTTCATGATATTTGGTACCCATTTTAAATTTTCTCCTTTTAGTTGCCAACTCGGGGGGAGATGCCTCATGAATACGTTAACACACAGCCCACCTGACGTACGCTCTTCGTTGTGGACTGCATCTCTCGGTGATCGCACAGTGAACTCTCACGTTGTGACTGAGGAGTTTCCTTTGAATATAGCTTCTTCAATCTCATTCGATAGTCAATTCACGAAACAGGTTTACCTTTTCTTGAGGATTGGAATTCCGTATTTCGAACCTTCAATCTCTCTGCCATGTATATTCCAAAAATACAGAGCTTGGTTTGTTGTATGTAACAACCAACAAGACAGTTAACTCTCTCGCAATTTAAATGGTATTTGTGAAATTTATTAGATGGTAGACGCATGAGTATAACCGTTGGGATAGGCATTTTTGAGGCTTTAAAAGTAAGTTTACACAACTCTGTACCAATCAATGTAATTGTTCATGTATCAATACAATAATTATCAGCCCAGTACTGTAAATAAATTTGTGCGATGCTCATAATTTCAATCGACTTTTTTGATGTGTTTCTAGTCTTGTAGAGAGTGGTAGAAAATTGATGAAAACAAGCATAAGAACAGAAGAAGTCAAATTGGATCACACGTTATTTTCCGTCACTTATTCATCATTAAATGCCCCTGGAAAATTTCATGTCTGGAGTTTATTTCATTACTATTCTAATTGAATTTGGGAAATTTAACAAGCTAGTTTATTTGTGTTTCGTTGAATACCACCGAGGAGTGATGATGTAACTTAAATTCATTCCGACTTTTACCATAATAATTTGACGGTGGATTGTGCGTTTTTGAAATGAGTGCGTTTTTGTCATGATTACCTCCCACAAAAACTATGATGATGAAAATACCTTTATTTTTTTCTACCAACGTTCTTTATTATTGGACAAACAACAAACCCCATAGAGTTATTTGATGCTGAAATTGGATTTTTGTTATGTGCTATATTTGAATTATGTTATCTATAAGAAGTTATATTATATATATAGAGCACGGTGCCTGAACGCCTAAAGTTGATGAATGCGTTTACATTCCTTGCCAAAATTGACCGCTCATTGCTGAAAAATTTTCCTCGACTGCATTTCACGCGTAGATGTACAGTATTTATTTTCAAAACTCATTTTCAACGTTTATTTTCCGTATTTACTTTTGTACAGTGATTGTCAAAGTAACTTTCACGGAATAAATTCGCTTTATTAGCTTTTTGGAAATGTCTTACTCTAGTTGATAGACATATGTTAATAGATACAGACATCCGTACAAGTTTAAATCGTGCCAGTTCCTGTTTAAAATACTACAATACAGCGAATATCGTAGCTAACAGCACAGACAGGAATACATTTGTGCTGTAACGTACCATCTTTGTATGACTTGAACGAAAGTTAATCAAGGAACTTATGACTCAATACAAAACCTTAATTTATTAGAGCGAGCATCTTGATATGAATCCCATCATTCCCCACAATGAAAATACGATGGTGGCTGAACACACAGCAAACAAAATTGTATCAGTTGTGGGGGAGTAGCCGAACACTCGATTTATGTACATAAAACTTC
This sequence comes from Morinoia aosen, assembly GCA_030386875.1. Taxonomy (NCBI): domain Eukaryota; kingdom Metazoa; phylum Arthropoda; class Malacostraca; order Amphipoda; family Talitridae; genus Morinoia; species Morinoia aosen. The sequence continues at coordinate 19,483,101 of CM059557.1, read as the reverse complement.
AACTAGCGGTAAAAATTTAGAGTCAAGTTATTTCCAAACCAACTAAGTTAACAAACTTCCAATCCAATCGTTAGAATAATTAAGATAGAAAAAACAGCATCTGCTTAGTTAGCTAACAGCAGCTTGCTTTTCTACTTCGAGGAAAACACGATTATCGGGAGCATTTCGCCGTCAGCCTCCCTCCGTTCTTCTCTCAACCACAATCCAGCAGCCAATCAGCGCTGCAGTCTGTAGTCAGCCTCCTCCCGTACTTTTCTCAACCACAATCCAGCAGCCAATCAGCGCTGTAGTCTGTAGTCAGCCTCCTCTCGTACTTCTCTCAACCACAATCCAGCAGCCAATCAGCGCTGCAGTCTTTAGTCAGCCTCCTCCCGTACTTCTCTCAACCACAATCCAGCAGCCAATCAGTGCTGCAGTCGGTTGTCAGCCTCCTCCCGTACTCCTCTCAACCACAATCCAGCAGCCAATCAGCGCTGCAGTCTATAGTCAACCTCCTCCCGTACTTCTCTCAACCACAATCCAGCAGCCAATCAGTGCTGCAGTCGGTTGTCAGCCTCCTCCCGTACTCCTCTCAACCACAATCCAGCAGCCAGTCAGCACTGCAGTCGGTAGTCAGCCTCCTCTCGTACTTCTCTCAACCACAATCCAGCAGCCAATCAGCGCTACAGTCTGTAGTCAGCCTCCTCCCGTTCTTCTCTCAACCACAATCCAGCAGCCAATCAGCGCTGCAGTTTGTAGTCAGCCTCCTCCCGTTCTTCTCTCAACCACAATCCAGCAGCCAATCAGCGCTGCCGTCTGTAGTCAGCCTCCTCCCGTACTTCTCTCAACCACCTTCCAGCAGCCAATCACCACTGCAGTCTGTAGTCTACCACGTCAGAAATTTCCCGCACCGCCCGGCAGAGCAGCTCCTCGCAGTAGGGCAGCGCCACGAGTTGCACGCCCAGCGGCAGCCCCACGGCGTCTGTCCCGTTCTGAAGAAAGCAAGAATTTAAACATGCATTTAAATCGAGAGATATTCCACACAAGAAGTGGAGTAAAGTAGCGTGAAAAAATTTACGTTAGAGTTCACAGAACAAGAAGAGAATCTAAGATTCTATGCTGATGGAATGCATTAAAAATTAGTCGCTATGTAATACACGTATCACTCCTAAAGTTTGTGGGATACGTTTGACACAACGAATTCCATACAAAGTGCATATCTCACAATTTCTATCCTTTTTCTTCCAAGAAACTTATGGTTAACCCATTCAGCATATCCCGTGAAGAATCCGAACAAGAAAATATACTCATCAATCTCAACGTTTAACTCTTTTTTCCATGAACAAATTTTACAGCCTTCACTTTACGCGCTTCAGGGAAATATGCATTCTAACTATATTTATGTGACCTATAAAATATTTTAACAACTGTTCGTAGTTCCCTTTGACTGATATACCTCTGTGCTATTCCTATGAGAGGTTAATTAGCTCTCGGGCTAAAAACAGTGGGTCTTCGAAAAATTATCAGAAATCAGAAAACTTTCTTGGTAAGTAGCACAGCGTACTAATAAGTTATGTCCAAATTTATTCTTGTGACGGATGTCTTCATTACGTAAATGTCAAAACATTTAAATGCCTGCACGTGTATCATATGCCCTTTAAGAACACCTCAATTAAAATTTTGGTACTACAGGTTATTGTGTTATGAAATTTGAATGTAATGATTACTTGTGGGAGATGAATTTAGGTCACCATGCAATGTAAAACTAAAGGGAAAATGGGGAAAACAGAGATGATTAGATAGAAAAACTCAGCTTCTAGAGACTGCAGTAAAAATGGAATCTCTTTTACCTCACTTTCTTTCTCTCCGACTCATTTTCCTCTTTCTCTCTTTTTGATAAGATTTTATTTTATCCAGAAAACTCCTTATGACCGTTTTGTATTTTAATTGTACTCCAATAAACTTTTTTTAAGGTTTTAACCAGCATTTACGATACTGGATAGTGAAATTCTGATATATAGATTTGTTCTGATTATTTACGTCTTGTCATTGTTTTCTTTAGACACCAATTTGAATACATGAAGAACAATTTTGTGAATCTGTCATGTTTTTATTCAACGTATATAAATATATTTTTGAAGATTATGACTGATGATTCTTTCAAGTGATATCCAAATATTAAGTGCTTGGTCATGATTTGATTCGAGCATATGTTCAAATTTTCAAATTCAAAAATGATTCTAAACAGGAAGGAATATTTTATCTATGGATCTAGGCGCCTGAAAATCATACTAAACGCGCTTCAAATGATTCAACGCTTAATCAAACATGTTGTAATGGTCTTTATACAATGGCATAATATTTTACGTTTTTCAGAACATTAAGCAAAAAAATAGTTTTTCTCGGTAATTTTCTTTCTTCTGGAGTCGCTGCATAATTTTGAGGAGTAAAAATTTCAAGTCAATTTCACCTTAGCATTCATTGTGAGGAAATTAATTTTAACTTTAGCTCACTTGCTCATAAATTGAAAAAATCTCATTCCCCAGAGTATTTCGTTTTTATAACTCATTCCTAATTATGTCAAGTCACCGATGAGCCTAATCTTTGTCTAGAAACTTAATAAGACGCACGCCCTAGCAGAAGGGAAGTACACCTGTTAAATGTTTACTGTATTCTATTGATTGGTTTGCAGGTGTCCCAGGGGTGACGATATCAATCTTTGACCCTCGCAAAACCCCGTACTTGAAACTTACCGCTACTTCACGACAATCTTTCTACTAATTTATTCCGGCCTTAACATTCGATTCAATTTTTTTCCGATTTCCTCCCTTTCAATTGAAATATATGAACACACTCTGGTTAACATATGATCGTACGCATTCTTGACACGAAATTTTCGCGATTGAATATTCCCAACAGACTTTTTGTCTAATAGGTTTCATTCGTGCAAATAAGCTACAGAGCTGCACAGGTCGCTTTTCATTTCATGCCGTTTGTAATCCATTTCGATAACAATAAACCTTCACACATAGCAACTAGCTACCAATATGGCACGATTAACTCCGTTGCATTCCACACCTCTTTAATGATCTCATGCATCAAGTCCGTGGTCTTGTACTGGACGATATTTTGTTCATCAGCTTCGTTTTGACGCGTGACGGGCACCACCGTAGCGGGGTAGTCCAGTAGGTTGAACAACACGGTGAAGACCAAGGCCGCTGGAGGGAGGAATTTTATTGCATTTATGGTACGCATTTGAGGGAACATTGAAATATTTTTTAAAACTCTAAATAATGATAATGCTTAGAAAATTGTTACAAATAAGGATCATAAAATACTGATTGAAATAATTTGAGTTTTTTGATGAGGGAATTGGTGAGAATGTAGTTTCAAAAATTGTACTCTATCTGATTGCAAGAAGCATGAAGGATTTGTATAAATGTTTGTTACTTCTCTGCTTCAGGTAGTGTGAACTAAATTTAAAACTTTTTCAAAATCATTAAGCTACGTAGTTTTAGAATCATGTTAACACTTTTTTCATCATATTTCTGAAATAAAACTATAAAATTATTTGAACTTCAGTAATTGATCGTCTTCGGAGTAACTAGAACGACCCTTTAAAAATTGATCTATTTTTTTACGCGGTTAATGTTTCTTTCATAAGAAAAAGTGGAAGAAAAAAGTTGAGTGAAAACTTGAAAGGCGGCATTCCAAACTGACGTGTTACTTTTGATGGGCATATCTCCATCATTTTTGCCTATATCATGTTTGCCTCCAGCATATTTGCCTCTAAAATATTTATTGGTAAGTGTTAATTTTTTCGCACTCCACAAGAAAGAGTTTCGAAGGCTTATCATAATAATTACGTGTAGTATTGACAGCATTACCAAAACCATTTTAAATGGTTAAATAGCGTAGAAATGGATGAATAAAATGGATACAAGACATTGCTATTCACGGTGTGATTTGATAACTGAATTTCACAGTGTATTAAGTTGACCTGCGTAGTTCAAGGCCGAGGCATCACATCGGTTTCATGGAAACCCGTCTTCTTTCATTAAGCTTATTGAGTGTTAATAAATGCGATTCATCATGTACTACTATGTTTTTGGATGAACTAAACCAGTTGCGTTCGTAAGGTTACTACTTCTGAAGCAATGTTTTATTCCGTGTTTTTCGGCAAAGTTATGACTGTTCTTCTTTACAAATAAGGTTGCGATAAGAATCATACAATAAAATAGTAAAAAAGTATGAAAAATAAACTCACGGGTTATTTTCCCGATATGCTCAGGTTTGGGAGCGGGTGAGGGAGCCACAGGAAAGATCAGGAGATCCAGTTTCTCTTTCTTCCAAGCTTGTAAGAAGTTGTCGCAAAACTTGCTTCTCTCGACCATCTTTTTCCATAAGTCGGAGACCGTGTTAATGGTGACTGAAAAAAACCTTTATATTAAAAACAGAATTTTCTTAACTGAAGTTTCTAGCTTTTATTTGATTTTAATTTTCTGATTTTTTTTTTGCGGGGGGTACCAACTCTTTAAATTTCATGCACTGCCAAAATAAATACATCAGAAAAAATCTTGGTTTTTCAAAGCAAGCGTTTCTCTATAATAGAATTTACCCGACAATTTTCGGAAGAGAAAATATAGGCATCTATTGTTCTTTGTTCGTGGCATTCATAAAAATATCAATTAGACCTTTTTTTGGAAATTCTTGTAGCCCTTCACATCACGTACAGTGCAACGTCTGAATCATTTCCGTATACCGACAACATTTTCCATATGGCATCAATATGTTTGTGCACTTTAACATGACCACAAAGTCCTGTTCAATCGTTTAGGAATTTATTAGCATAAGTGAAACACCGTTGTTACATCGGGACTCAGAAGTTGATATTTTTTTAGACTGCAGGTTTTAGGGTGATGCTCTGGCTGATACTCGGTGAAAACTTCTCACTGTGTCGATAGATTATGAAGTCACTGTCGAAGTATTAGGCAATCACTATACATGCCTCGTATTTTGGAGCGATTTTTTTCACCTAAAATTAATTTTTTCATTAACAACTTTATGCGTCATATTTTGGTGTGAAATTTATCACTGCAAATTTATTTTTTTAATTCGTTGTTGAGCCTTAAAATGCAGTTATAAGGGAAAATCAATTAAAATAAGTTAATCAATATCCTCAACTTATCATGGCCGGTGAATGAAGGGAATTACATATAATTTCTCACACTAGCTGCAGAGAACACACTGATGCTCTATGTAGATGAGCTCACACATGAGCAATTGTTTTCGTAATGCAGAAAGTAATGTAAATTTGTACTTAGTTAACAGTGAATTAAGGCAATTTACCTATACATGTGAGAAGCGTGTATATGATGGAATAGTCGACCAATGAAGTGCATGAGTTTTTCGAGAAGTGATAAACCGGTGCAAAAAATTTCGAGTTAGAGAAGCAAAGGTAATCATAATTTTTACTTGGAGTCAATCTCGTCCAATGACAAGTGGCGGATACACAGGTAACATTGTACGAGAATAAAATGTGTACTGACCACCACTGTGCTTAGTAGCAAGGCCTCCGTATAAGCTCTTGAGTTTAGGTTTCAGCTTTTCCAAGTCGCCTGGTGCTAAGGTAGCAAAGTCTCTGTACCAAGACAGTTCGTCATCCACGATTTCTTCTTCCAGCAGAGCTGACGTCACGTCACCACGGTCTCCCAACAGAAGTTCCAAGAAGAGGTCCAGGCCATCTGCCATGTTCGGAGGTGTATATGGCACCACCTCATGACCGAGTTTCTGATGATAAAATTCCAACACAAAATTAGAAAGTTTGCTCATGATTACTGAGCAAACTTGGTTTGCTACTTGGTTCGTGGTGTTACCAGATATCTATGCTATGAGAAGCCGTTTGAATGCTCAGTAAAACTGTGCTTGGAATAATTTACTGTGAATAATTTTTAGATTCTCTATCTGCATTGGCTCTGCGTATGTAATGTCTGAAATTATCACCCAAGGTGTCTCATTGAATGCAATTGAATTTTTCAGTATGGTACTTCTAAAAACTTTCAGGGACTTTGATTTTCAACTATTGATTCAAATTAATAATTTTTTACTTCAACATTGAGGTTCTTGAAATGAGGATTTATACATTTATTAAAGAGAGCAATGTTTATTTTTCAAATGGAATGAAAGGTCACAATTTTTAATATTCAAGATAATTGTATTATTAATTTAAAAGTATTCAAAAGTTACCTGTATTTTTTATTAAGTTTGTGAGAACTACAATTATTCAAATATGTATATAAACGTACAGAAACTGTTTCTCCTTCCATTTTAATATGTCTCTACTATGGAAAAATTATTTCATGAAACGAATTACTTTGAAATTGGTTTTGTCTCAGTATAACAGCTTAGACATCTGTTTTTGAATGATATTGATGAAATTGTTGATATACTCCTCTAAGTTGAGAATTCAACTAGTGAGTAGGACAGAAAAATTTAAATATAAATATAGAAATGAACACCGTAGGTTACACTTTGATAATTTTAGGATTTTGGCAATGCCAAATTAATGTCCAAAAGAACCACAGCTTAGAATTATTGTTTTGTACAATTGGAACAGAAGAAGAATATTTCTCTAGTCACTCTCTTTCCTTAACCACATTGACACTTTATACTGGTATAATTATACATCGTTTAATAAAAACTGCTTTCAACCAGGACGCGCTAAAACATCGGTGGTCATGCTACATTAGTTTTATGGAAGGTTTGGTCTGGAGTGATGATTTATTAAGGATGAATTATTGATCAGACTTGAGTGAACTACTCAAAAGTTTTTCACGATCGAAAAAGTGAAAAATGCACTTATCAACCACTTTTTTTCTTTACAGCTAATTGTAGTGGACTTGAATAGAATTAAGAAAGCACTGTTCCTCGTTGCTGACTACGTTTTTATTATAATAAAACGCACTCGTGTATGAAAATAAAAGAATACTTCATATTCAATTGTATCTTCGTCTGTGACGTCTTGATTCGTTGTTGAAAAAATAAAATTTAAAAGTCCATCTTATTCTTCTCAAAACATTGATCAATGAAGCAATTTTAATGATAAAGAAAATGAAATATGTGTTGTTTACCTCATAAATAATCACATTCCGATCATTCCTACTTCTATAAACGATAAAAATCTCCCCTGACTCTCATGGTGGGCAACGATTTTTTAATTTTACCGTTTATGATTCGTGAGACGATCATGGTTAAAAATCCTTATGCAAGATTAGAAACATTGATGAATGTTAATTCATGACATCATGATACCCTACTCTAACATCTTGAACGCAGTGATGAGCACAAAGGCTGCTCGTGTGATATTCCGACAGTTAGGAATAATGCTTGCGCGAAATAAAAAAATCCCATTTTATTGGTAGTGGCATATGCTTTCGTTCGCCATGAATGACTACAATTATAATCGTTCATGGAGATCCAAATTAAAATCATGAATAGTTTTGTATATTCTTCATGAATAAATCAATATTCATGATATAATCATGAATAATTATAATGAATGATTATAATCACTCATTCTCCAATTATGACCCACCTGGAAGGCAGACGAAGCCTCCGCCAGGGCCCTTTTCACGCCCGGAGTGAGAGGGAAGAGGACGTCTGTGTTCAGCACGCCGAGGCGAAGGGGCTTCTTGGAGGAGTACATGGCATCGTTCCAGGGAATGGGCGGAATGTTCATATTCGCTGAAGTTGCTCGACAAAATGGCTTTAGTTGCTTCGCTTATCAAAGCTGCATCCTGGCACATCATGCCTGAGGTGCCGAATACTGGAACAGTGAAAAGCTTTAGTAAAATGCAATTATTTCAATGAGGCGTTGAACTGTGTGTATTCCAAATATGAATGCAATCTGAGCGTTAACTACATTTATTACTGAAAATTCAATGTATTTTCGTATTTGAGATGTATTACAGTGAGAAAAATCTCATGTAGGATGTTTAGGTAACGAATGGGAAAAAACATGTGAATGAAAAATTATGTTAATGTGATTACTGAATCTGTTCGCAACAGAGCCTTTTTTGACCCCCTCGCAAGGTTAGCATTTCGTACTCTGGGGGAAAATACAGAATCAAATTATGTGGTATGAAAATTTGATTTTATTTGATCTCATCACTGTTATAAATTATTACAAACGTTGTTATGATAGTATCATTTGAAAATTTTTTTTATGGTGGAAACCCTGTGTCCTTTCAGAAATGAAAGCATTCTTTTCGAGATGAACTCTAATCAAATTTTTTCTTGTCCAATATAAAATCCTTGCAACTAGTGGTTCTAAAAGGGATAAAAGACGTAACAGCAAGCCACTCTTGCTGCCGTGTTGTAAATCGCTATCTGTGGACACTGGCAGAGTAATGCTTGCGCAGTCAGTTCAGCTCAGTTATGTGGCTTGGCAAAAGCACTGCTTGCTGCAGCATGCTATTTAGGGGGCAGATGAGGTGTGACCGCGTAAAGCTTCGCGTATCTGTTCAGACAAAATCGCGAAAAACAAGTGATAGAAAGGGGATATTTTTGCTTTGCTGCTACTTAGTACCGGTGCTGGCCGCTGCATCAGGGGCGCAGGTCTTGTGCCACATTGTTGGCGGGCTGCCACATCACCGGGTAAACTTCACAAAAGGGAATAAGTGATAGTGGTTTGTGTTACAATTGTCGTCTGGCGTTTATTTTAGTAGACAAAACTAAAAATAATTCACGTGTGTTTTCCTTTCTTGCAATTTATGAACAAATTCAAGTTGAATTATTTTTTAGTCAACCATCATATTTAGCTAGTGAATGGTAATAAATTCCAACATCATTCACCTGAAGTGGATTGAATCTTAATTAAATGTATACTCAAATTGGTGGGCTTACAACTCTCATGAAATTCAATTTAGGTGGACTAATTTATATTTGTTGTAAATTCGGTAATTTTCTTTATAACTTGTCTCGTGCTTCAAAAATTATCAGACAGCGCTTTTTTTAACAAATACAACTAATATAAAAGTTATGGAGAGACTTTCGTACTCAACCATGCCGTCTAGTTTTTATCATTGCTTATTGAAACGGTATGGAACCCATCAGCCATTCCCATAAAAAACGCACTTCCGACTGGTTCTGGTATGTTGGCAACACCGCGGTTGGAGATCCTCTTGGAAGTGGGTTTGAGCCCCACGATGCCGCACCAGTTGGACTTGGAAGGCAGGCGCACGCTGCCGCCTATGTCCGACCCAAAGCCGAGCACGGACCCGCCTCCAGAAATTAGGGCTCCCTCGCCACCTGAAAACTCCTTCTAGTTAGACAATGGGGGAGTTGAAAAATGAATATAAAGGGATGTCAGCAGCACATTTGGGCTTTTTCGGACATAGAATGTGAGGGGAAATTAAATTGGTAATTTTTGTAATCTGTTTGCTCTGATTTTCCTGTAATTGTAGTTCATCTTCTAAACGCTCATTGTATTCGGTCTAAAACGCATTACGTAAAGAATTCTATTTGAACATTCAACATTTTATACTCACGTCCGAATACAGTACAGAGTTGTTTTTTAATCCATTTGTCTGATAGAAATATTGCGGTAGCGCTTAGTATTTATATGGGGAAATGTTATTGTTATGCTCTCTCGATGAACCTCCAACTCTAGCAGCTCCACATTCACAGGAGGAAATGTTTTTGTGTTACTCACCCGAAGAACCTCCACATGAGCGTTTGGCGTTCAGAGGGTGGACGGTAGCGCCCCACAGTGGATTAGAACATCCAGGCCTGATAGGATTGAAAAGCATATTCGATGTTGCAGGAAAATGATTGCAATTAAATATTAGGTAAACAGTAAAAAACCTTTGTGCTAGTTTTGAAAATTGTTACGTGTATAATTTAGCATTATGAGGTATTGCTCAAAACGGTATCACACAGCTGTAGTTATTTATTATGTACGCTGAAGTCAGGTTGAAGAAAAAATACATTTAAACTCTTGGAATGCCAATGATCTCGGGAAAAAAATACCACAGAGGGTTGACATGACATCTTTTTCGGTGTGCGCGACAAAGAGGGGTGAAATCTTTGTGAAATGGCGATATGTTTGCGGAAATTATGTGTTTATAGCGGGGGAAGAATTAAAAAAAAAACAAGTCTAATTTCAGAACGTAAGCAATGAGCGAGGGCTGACCACAGTTTGCTTGCCAATTGCTTAGGCAACTCATATATATTGGCAGCGAAGCGAATGACTTTCACCCTCATGCAAGAAGGATTCAGAAAGTTAGTCAACAGCCATCAATGTCGATGTTATGAGGATTCACTATGACGATAAGTTTCACACTTCAAAACATTCAGTTCAAATATCTCCAGGTTATACGGGGGTTTTCAGAACTAGAGGTAAAAAATGAAATTACCTGAATTCAGAAATTTTACACAATGACACAAACAGTAACAATTACAGTAATTTTACACAATGTTACAGTAATTTTATACAATGTTACAGTAATTACAGTAATTTTATACAATGTTACAGTAATTACAGTAATTTTACACAATGACACAATCGAGAGTTTGTGTCATTGATTACCCAACCATCCTAATTTAAACCATTTAGGGAATGATCGTTAAAAATTTTTGTGGGAAAAATATCCCATAACAAATGATAAATTTCATTGTCAATGAAAGTTCAAAAGGTGTTCAAAGTGCCTACCGTGAACTTCAATGCCCTTTTCGAATCTGTCATGAACTGACTGCCGTACAGATGTGGAAACATTAGATTTGTCTGCTATCTGTGCTGCAGCATCAACTATGCGGGCAACCAGATCTTGCTCAGAACCCACAGGGGGGGCATATGCCAGGTCCTTCATCGCCCCCCCTCAGGAAGAAATCAAATGGTGTCATGTCTGGTGAGCGAGGAGGCCATTTCTCTGGGCCGCCTCTCCCAATCCACTTATTGGGAAACTGCTTACCTAAAACCTTTCGTAGTACAAGGAAATGATTTGGAGGTGCTCCATCACGTTGACATCACATTCTTATATTTATGTTCAGAGGGATCTTTTCTAATAATGCAGGTAAAATTCCTTTCAAGAATATTCTGTAAGCAGGCCCAGAGAGAGGTGAAGGCATCAAATATGGACCGATTAAATTGTCATTTGCAATTCCTTCCCACACGTTGACGTCGAAGCGATGTTGATGCTGAAGAACACGAATTTAGTGAAGATAATAGAAAACACAATGGTGAGAATTGTGCGCATTCAATACACCACAACGAGTAAAAGATGTTTCATCAGTGAACAGGACTCTCTTCGGAAAACCGACATCATTTGTTTCTTGTTTCAAAATACCTTAGCATATTGCATGCGGGGCTCATGATCTGCAGGAAGCAAACATTGCACTCTTTGAATATGTTATAAGTTCTCGTCAAGTGTATAAGTTTTGACCGTAAAGTTCTCGCCATACAATGACATGACTTGAAATGCCGAGATGTTGAACAGCATAGCGTGTACTATCACGAGGATTTTTTTCACAATGTTGAATGATTCGTCCTAGCTGATCGTTGCATGGACGCCCTGTTTCCTGTCTGTTTGTCCTGAAGCTTCCATTTTCACGCAATCTTCTGTGTAAGTTGGTGAAGAACCTGTATCTATGAACTTTTCGATTAGGGTAGCGTTCTCTGTGCAACTGTGAATCTGTACAACTAGCCGCAGCTTTTTATATGAAGTGCATGTCAGCAAGTTCTGCATTCGTGAAGCGCTCCATGCTTACTGTTCGACGGGCAGTTAACAAATGACCAATAAGATCCCCCACCTAACATAGTTCTATGAATTTAATTTTCAGATTCGATGCAAACAAGCAACTGCTCCATAAACATTTCCCTTTCTATGATTCTATGTGGAGGTATATTAATCACATCAAATCTAACTTCATTGGCAACCGTTGCGTGAGCATTTAATATTTATAATTTAAGAACTTTTCAACTTGGAATTATTCGAAAATGGTGGATTTTTTTACGACTTTTGTCACTCATTAAAATCGCTTTATTTTGCATTTTATATTTATAGTTTAATTTTTACCTTTAGTTCTGAAATGCTCTTTATATGGAGATGTTTATGAACCGAGTTGAAAATAGATCGCATCAGTGTGTAGAAAGTACTGCAAGAAGGCATTTAAGTTTATTGAAAACCTGAACGGGAAGCGTGTAGGGATAAACTGAACGGCGGGCATTGAAGACGTTGGAAATAGACAGAAGGGTAACACTGCATGGGTCAATGAATAGCTTAATTGACAACAACAGCGACATGAGTAATAAAAAAACCTCCAGCGGTTAGTAGTTGCTTGCCAAGTCAATGAAGCTCAGCGAGAAGTACTGTAATGAACCACAATCTGGCTGAAAAACAAAGCAAAATGGATCAAAGTCGGCTGCCTCATGCAGAAGCAACCATCGTCGGTCAGTTAATAATGGAGCTGAAAAAATCATGTGCTAGACGGAAATGGAAGTTGGTGTTGAGTCTGATAGGGAGTGGAAATGAATCATAGGCTAAATATTTATGAATAATCTGCAAGTCATAATAGAAAATTCAACCGTTACGTGAGACCCATAATGTTAATTTTTTGTCCTTAGCAAAAAGAAAATCCACAAGCACCAAGAAACATTCTTACTATAGAAAATTACTATATAAATGTGATCCCCAAGTAGGATCCAAATTGATTGCAATCATCATTTGAAAATTGCTGAAACGCAGTTATTATCGAAGATGAATCATGTGTAAAATTTCATTATATAACTGGGGTATGAAAGTGCTGAAGTTGGAGCTATTCGGGGTCAAAAGTTTTCTGTAACGAGTTCGGATCTCGCCATTCGTTTGCACGTCATGGGAATTTTTATCTCTTTATTCTGAAAGTTTGTCTCAGATCACTACTTCGTGAATGAAGATCACTGATCTTTAATTACGACCCTTGAGTAACTAATCATAAATCTAGGCATCGAATTTGCCAGTATTATTTCAAGCGAACAATTAGAAAATTACATTCACACAGCGATATTGTATGTGTATGTGGCAAATTGAAAACTCCGAAAAAATATTGAAATGTATGGTTTTTCTTATGCGTTATGAATTTAAATGAATTGTGAAAGTGGAGAGTTATACTGTGATATAGCATAGTCAACACCGAAAACATTATTTTTGATGCGTTTGTTCCTGACACGATATTCTTTAAAAAGCTCTATATCAGCCGTGTTCATTCCGTTAAAAAAAATTCAATACCGTTCTGCTTACAAAAACATAGCGTTAGCGAGTCCACAGTATCTCAGAGTAGCCTCTCAGTAACCAGTGAATATTTACAAGGAGATGATAAGAGAACCCATTAATAGAAGCGTTCACATGTTTCAGTCGTGTTGCGCTAGAATTCTACATTTAAATGTTAATGATTTTAATTCCTGCTTATTTAGTCGGTTGATATCGCGGGGAAATTATAAATAAGCTAATAGTGTGCGTTATCAGGTATACTGGTATTAGGTGCACTAATCTGGCGTCAGGTTTCAGGTATATTTGTCAAGCTGTTCACTCGAGTATTACACAATAAGAGTTCAAGTGCCATTCAGCACGGAAGTCAAATTTTCATAGCAGCTATTATCAAAATGGTACTTTTTTAAATTAGATATAAGTTGAGGACATTGGTAAATACTTTTTCCCATAAACTACCTAACGAAGAAGGAAAGTAGTTATTGGCAAAATATCGTCGCAAAAATCGAACTCTTTGTGTGAGCATTGAAAGTTAGAACACACATTAAGCGCTCTATGGACGAGAGTACGAATGCCGCAAACCTTAAAATTGTATGAACAAAAGATGAAAAATCTGGTCCCTAGCCCAGAAAAAGTTTTCTTTCGGAAAACAGAGCACTGAAAAGTATTACCAACTCTCTCTACACATACATCAAGAAACGGTAACCTATCAGTTTCTCCGTCTTCTCTAGTAAATCTAATATTGCTATGACGAGAATTTAAGTATTGGGGAAAGAGGTCAGCATGAGCCTTATCTCTGAACAAAACAAAGGTGTCATCAACATTCCGCTTGCAAAAACGTTGGACCTAAGGGTACACCCATGCCCAATCCATCAACTTGCTTAAAATATTTACAATTGAAAATGAAAAAAGAATTACAGACTGCCAATTTTAGTAACTTTTCAACCATACTGTGAGAGAGCCTCTTGAAAGTTTGACAATCTGCGAATAATTTAGACAAGCAAATTTCTATAGTTTTCAGTAAAGGTACATTGTTAAACAAATTTTCCACATCAAAGGACGCCATGAACAACCCATCAGCATTATTAAAAGTACTCAAGCTATCTACAAATGCTTTAGAATTGTCTTCAGTAAAACAATTGGTTGTAAAAGGTTTCAGAATTGGAACAAAAAATTTGGCAAGATTAAAACTGGGAGTATTGAAAAAGGCAAAAATGGGGCGAAATTGAAACTTTGTGGCAAAATCAAACTTGTGGATTTTAGGTAGGCCGTAAAGAGTACCCGGACCAGATCCGGTTGCACGTAGTGTATTATAATCGTCAGGTGATATGGATCCCTTATTCATCAACCGTAACAAAAAATTATTGATCTTATCCTCAACACGCATGGAGAATTTATGAATGGGCTCTACAAATTCCTGAAACTTGCTATCACCGGAAAGGATATTGCTCATGCTTTCTATGAACTTTGCTGTGTCTATTAGCACAACACCCCGGCCCTTATCTGGTTTGGTCACAACAACATCCTTATTTGCGGCAAGAGTTGTAGTTGCCAGCTTTTTCAGTTTTTGTTCATACAATTTTAAGGTTTGCGGCATTCGTACTCTCGCCCGTAGAGCGTTTAATGTGTGTTCTAACTTTCAATACTTACACAAAGAGTTTGATTTTTTGCGACGATATTTTGCCAAAACGGCTTTCCTTTTTCTGTTGTTGACAGGTATATAAATAGATTTCTACCTACCGAATTAATGCAGGCATCACCCTGTACGGTGTATTTTCTGCGTTCAGCTTTAATTCTTTACAATGGCTTCATCAATTGCTTGGTAGAAGGAAATAAAACGAAGAAAGACTTTTGAAGTAGAGGTAGCGTTGATTGAAGGGTTTTTTCCCCTTTTGTTAATGCTGGGATTAATTTAGGGTAGCAGCCGTATACGCACTCCTGTGGTTTGGAATATATTGGCTGATCCATATATTAACTCATTTTAACTTTTCTTGCAACTTTGTGATCCTACGATCCTATTATTTTCATAGCATAAGCGATGGCATACTCATTCATTTGCCTCTGTAAAGCAGATGGAAATTCGCAGTACGTCTGCAGACCAATAAAATTCTAACAAGTTCTATTAAACTTCTCGTCCTATTTCCATGTATGAGAAGCTGGATGATATACAGGTAAATTGGGATAAGAAATTTTGATCAGATTTTACCATTTTCAGGGTATAGAAATTGGTTGGTCTAACATGTTTAAATTTAAAACCTAAAGTGGGAGGGATTGATTATAAAGTAGATCTTTGTAGATTAAAAAGATATAAATTTCGGGAACGAAATTAGGGAAAAACTACACTCTAGCCATTTTTCGCACTTCCGATTGAAACATCTTGAATTAAAACCCGTAGAGTGAAATCAGTCAGGGAATAAAATTATCCTTTCATATTTTTTGCACTGATCAATTTCAGCGCCGATCGATTTAAGAATTTAGACTGGCTCAGATCGTTCTCGAGTTTACAAGATATACACCATACTTATCTTTTGTTGTTTATTTCTTACAATAATCCATTCAAACACCCAAATAATATGCTCCTGATTTAGCATGGAGAGTTAACTCCGAAATACCATGGAGTTTCTGATAAATGATGCATATATATTCATAAAGCAAACATAATCACTGATGCATACTTCAACTGCTCCAAAAAATTTGAAATTATCCTTTACGTAGGAAGGGAAAAGTTCATAAAGATGGTCAATAAGTAAATAAAATTTCATCATATTTTGAAAACATTCCACTCTTACAACAACGCACTAAATAATTCCTTACTTTTGAAGCCAATCGAATGTGCTATTATTAATCGTTCAACGTGTGAATGTTTCAATAAACCTGAATTGCCGGCTTGTTGACGGAGCCAAATCTTCTCTCCCTTGTCGACATTTAAATTTACTATATTTCATATGGTCTCAAATTATATTAAATATGGTCGATAAATACTTGTACGCTTTGTATCTGAACCATCTATTCATCCAACTTTACTGGAAAACAAGCAAGAAGGTTAACTGTGGCATCAGTGAGTCATCACTTAGCGGTGACAGCAGCGAGTCATCAGGACGTGGCATTTGGGGTCGTATCAGCCCCAATCTGAATGAGGGTCCTCTAAAAAAGATTACTTTATTACCTTTATAACCTTCCCTAATGAAATTTTGGCAACATTTCAATCAGATTATTTACACTTACGTGAGAACAATCTGCGTTACGTTAGTCTTGACGAAAGGAATAGCCCCCAACTCTCTGATGACTTTAACGATGTCTGCATCTTGCTCTGCGGGTTGGTTGACTCGCTTCAACAAACCATACGTCGAGTCCATGCCTTCCACGTCGATGCAGTCTTTGATGCTCACCGGCAGTCCAAAAAGTGGAGGCTTTTTGTCGCTTGTAAGAGCATCCAATGCTACGGCCTTTGCCTTCACAAAAGAAAATATCGTAAGACTTTCTCGCTCATCATCCTATTTTTGCCTATATTTCTTGACAATGCAACGCCTTCGCTCTAGTCTTAGGAACGTAAATGCACTTTTTCGCTCGAGCAGCGCCTTACCATTAATTATTTTCTACACAATGCATTGCTCACACTTAACTCCAGCTCCAACGTTGGGTCTGTTCTTCCTAACCTATGTTCGCCAAGTACATTATTTATACGACATTGAAATAACTAACAAATATGTACCGAATACAGTGGAAACAGTTCTTAAAATCTACTTAAGACAGTGGAGTGAATAGAAGGAACGGCGAAACTTAGTCACTTTTTGTGTAATATTTATAATACCTTCTAAATTATTACTCGTGAGAATTATTACTAGTGAAAAGTTTGGAAGTCTATTTTATAATTTAATTACTATAAATACTCTGAACTTTTCGGTTTTAATCCCTAAAGTTGTTCCAATAATAGAGTGGTAGGTTTTGTGAGCGTATTCAAATTCAAACAAAGGATGGTATTAACATTCTCATTACATTTGAATTAGCTGGCCTTCGTTGTATGAAATGCAGAAGAATAATCAAATACCCTTCGAATTTGTCGACTTGAATTTATTGGTACATTTGAATGAATAATGTTGCGTTTTTTCACAATATTTTATTTGATCGCCCTCGATTCTTTCAGGTGCGATGAAAATGAGGAGGAATGTAAAAGGTTTTCTTCCCTTAAGTGGGCGTTCAAGTCTAAAATATACGAGGAACCACTGGGTGAGGCAAGCTTAATTTTGTGTTATGCTAAAATCGAGCGACGAAAAACCTCGTTTATACTAAAATATCCATGAGGGTGAGAAGAAACTCCACATCGTTCTAAAATTTGCTGAGAAGTGAACAAAAATTTATATCATAACTGAAAATAAAAGCGTCAAGTTATCTGAAATATTGGGTGATACTTTAATGACCAAATATACCATTAGGTAAGGAATTTTCAAGGCATAGCTGAACAATTAGGACGTTGCTTCGACTGGTTCCATGTACCAGTAAGCATTTGTTTCCAATTCCCTGACACATTAGTTATTAATCGAATTTTCGGCTATTCAAATATGCTTTTGCATATTTGAGCATACTTCCTCTTATACATCAAATACATCGTTTATAATTTTAAAAAGAGGCTTTCATCAACAGTATTTTGTATTATTATTTTTTTTAATTTTTTTTATTTAGTATTATTGATTTTTTTAACAGTAAATTTGCTATCAATTTCAGTAGTTGATATTTTCGTACTTATAATGCCCATCAAATTAAAAGAACTTTCAATTTTAAAATATTTTTGACTTTACAATTCAAAGCTTAATTACCACAGAATAAGTTAAAATTCCTACGATTTTCACGTCACGTTAATCTCTAATTTATGTTATGAAATAAAACAAATTGGGATAAAATTATGGTCATAAACATCGCAAAAGAATACACAAGCATTTCTAATTCAAAGAGATACCCTTGATATTCTAAATCTTAAATTACATGTTACTGCTACAATCAATTACTCGCTGATGAAACTTCAGTTGAGTATTATGGAAATTCCTCACCTTTGCGTTGGGGATAAATTCGGTAACGCAATTGGTGGCCTTTGTAACCTCTATGGCCTGTAACACAAAATAATTTAAATTAGATACTTTATTATTATTTTCTTCGTCTTATTTGTACGGTATTTGCAAGGCTCAAAGTCATGACCTACTGTTGCTGATACATATCATCAAGGAAGTTATTTTTCTTAAGGCGAATGATCATTAGGAATTTAAAAACGAAGAAAGCGCCCCGTTTTGAAATCCTATTAAATGAAGATTTCAAGAACTATAAATTTAATACTCGTCAGTTCTATAAAATATCTCGGAGACCCGCTCCATTTTCAGTTAACCGTCTGCAAAATTGAACATAAAGAATAAAATCAATCTTTTTTATAAAATACAGGGGCACCATAAAATCTACAAATGAATTAACAATGGATAAGAACTATTGACGCTCTTGAGTTCTGGTTTTTCGTTGGAGGAAAATGAAATTCTAAAATACGTAAATCTAAATTATTAGATATGTGGGTAAAATAGAAAATTTTTCCTCTGCTATTTGGTCAAAACATGCACTGGTCGCTGTAAAGGCGGATAGATGAATGAGGCAGAGGTTTTCTGCTACTTTCTTCGCTTTTAAATTCCTACTGATATTATCAGTTTTGTATTTATACATTTTTAAGCAATAAGATTATGAAATCCAACATGTTTTTGGAGAGCTCGTTTCTATATTATACTGGCAGTGTTCACTATTTCAGCGATGATAACCATCCACACAATTTTTACATGTGTGACAATATCCTTGTGTCATACCGAACAGATTCACTTTGTGATGATAGGTGTTAATATTAGTCATATGATTGCTGTGTTACAAACCGTAATATCATAGTTATTTTGCTTATAAATTTAACGTGAATGTAATGAGAGAAGCAAAGCATCTTTTGCGTTATCTATGATTTGTTTTTTATCTCATGCAAAGAGTAGTCAGAGAAGGTTATCAGTGCTTTTAAATTATCTGTTTCACACCAGAATGAGTAAGTCATGGAGAGTAGCGCAACTGAAGAAAAGGTGCATGTTGGAAGCGTATATAAAGATCAGGTTATTAACAAATGTTTCGAGCAAGGAAATAACGCGTAACTGAATATAAAGATCGTAAATATCTGTGACAAAAGAATATAACACGGCTCCTCGTGGCGTGAGGGGGGCAACGTCGCTAAAAATTTTCGACATGTTTTATTGCCAGTGCTTTCAAACTGACGGTAAAGAGTTAGTTAGAGTCTTAGAGTTAGAGTTAGAGTCTTATTGCTGTTAAATTTATAATATCGACTAATTATCAGACAGCTGAACAAAAAGTTTCGTACACCAACGATTTAGAACGACTACGTTAGCGAATTTATGACACGCGAAGAAGTGAAACAAACTTTGTTTCACATTACGTACTTCGTAAGAGAAGGCTACATAATATCCTATATTATTTCACCATAACAAATCTCGCGAATTCATTTGATAACCATGTACGTCATTGTACGCATAAAGCATATTTCGTTTTCTCTACAGATCACTAAGC
Source organism: Morinoia aosen (assembly GCA_030386875.1). Taxonomy (NCBI): domain Eukaryota; kingdom Metazoa; phylum Arthropoda; class Malacostraca; order Amphipoda; family Talitridae; genus Morinoia; species Morinoia aosen. The sequence continues at coordinate 19,463,290 of CM059557.1, read as the reverse complement.
CAAAAGTTCCAAATATGATACTAGTGTTACTTACTAGTAAAAACAAGACATTAACGAGACGCATAAATTAGGCGATAGTGAACATCTGACGCTAGTTCACGCGCATGAAAAATTTTAAATAATTAGCATTGAAGGTATCCTGTTAGGGCCAATGGTAATCACGTGTTTCTCCTCATTCTAACTTTGCAAAAATTAGACTTCTTTTGTCAATGCACTGGAAGGATTCTCGAAATAATTTCGTATTTAACATAAGTGAAATATATTCCCCATTTTCTGATGTGATGCGAGTTATTTTCTCGTACTACAAATATTGAAACGTACAAAATTTTCTTATGTTCCCGTAGTTTTAAGTTTGATAATCGTTTAAATGAAAGAACAATGAGTTTTGTTTTTGTAAACAAAGGGAATAATAACCTTTGATACTCTTGTTACTAATAGTGTGCCCATCTTGAGCAAATAGAAATACATTCATCATGTTTTTTTCCGAGCATCGTAGGAAATTTAAGCTCTTCTGTAATGTTTGTTTTTCTATGTCAATTCAAGAGTTGCATGGCTTGATAAAAAATAATTATTTAGTGTTTTCAATATGTTATTCTATATGTTAATTTTGGTGCATTTATATGCGTTGAGTCATGCGTAAATGAAATGACTGTTTTATGGATCAAGTGTGTTTTACTGTTTATTCCGTGATGTAGTGAAATAGAATAGCCTAATCAAGCAAAGTTACTGTCTAGAGTTGATTGTTTTTATACATCAGTACACTGGTATGTTATTTTAGGGTAAGCACTTGGAATATTTTTAAAGAACGACACATGAAACAATTTCTAATCTGTTTTTGGTTTCCATATTTGATTTGAAATCTCAATGCACCGTTTTCATAAATATTCACAACACATAAGTTCTTATGCTTTGTCTAGATATGGAAACAAAATTTTGCATTTCATAGAACTTTTCAGTCTCACTTTAGCCTGGTAGGCCTGCAGGACGGTGACGGCCGCCAGTATGCCGTCCCTCAGTCGCTGCAGAAGGTCCATTGACCGTAGCGCCAACACAGCACTCCGCTCCTTCGTCAGCAGAACTCCCTCGCCTCCTGCAGATATGAGCTCCTCCTCCAGGGCAAGGCGTGCTGCCAGGGCCTTGTCGCGATGATCCTTGTAACTAGGAAGAAGTTACTTTCAGTATGTACGATTGTAGTTTTCATATCGTATAGTTAGTTATTCGTTGCCCTAAATCAGAAAAAGATCAAGCATGTTTTCGTTGTTTTTTCGTACTTACTAGTGTGAAACAAACGATTTCAAATCATTAGAATTATACGAATGTTTGTCATTGCCAGGTTACAATGCATATTGGGATTTATAGGGTCTTTCTTTTCAAAATGTACATTATTTTTGTGTTTTGAGCAGATGAAATACACTGAGGCTAGAAATTTTGAGGTGAAGGTATTCTTGATTGTTAATAGGTTACGAGCAAAAAATTCATTGCGCTTTCAATCAGTTTTGTTAATGGATACAGGATTTGTAATTTTCAGGACTTAATTAAACACAAAACTGTGTGTTAAGAAACTATGTTCGTTGTAATTTTCACGTGCTTCTACCATGGTGGAATTGAGAAGAGTCTTTCATTAATATAGTTGGAATTGAAAAAAAATATATCAAAAGTATTTCTCTAGATGTTTGCACTGTAAGAAAAAAGAAAAAGAGTTTTTCAAACCATAGAACTTTAGCAATTCAAATCTCTGTACGCAAATAACTATTTAATGAAAGGTTCACGTTTTTCGAAAACGAACATGGAGAAATTGATTGCTCAACCAAAAGGTGTTATCAAAATTCTTTCATACACCTGACACAACCTTGAATAGAAGTTTTTGTAATATTTTATGAAGGTTTCATTGGCAGGAAGCCTGAATGAAAATATCTTTCGATATAGCATTACAGATGCAGTTTTTATCTCGTGTATTGCTGCAGAAAACGGTTGTATGTTTCAAATTTTTCAATGCATCAACTTTAATCACTAAGACTTCGATAATGTTTGTAAATTTATGATAAGTTTAATTTCCAAGTTTTCTAAATTTGAAGTATTTCTCGAGGTATGGGATCAAAATTCTGAAATTATTTATCCGGGACATTTTTATTTTTCGACGAAGAATTGACCATTAATACGGCATAAGTTGTTCAAAGATTAGCGTGTAAAGATTCCATTGATAAGGGACGTGGTTGTCTTTGTGATTTTGTAGAAAGTGCTTAGTAACCCTCTGTAAAACTGTTCACATAATTATTCAAGTGTCACAAATAGGAACTACAGTAAACTCGTTGAAGATTCGCTACTTATAAATTGATCAAGTGTCAAAGGGAGACACTAATATGGTAATATTAGAATGCAATCCAGAAATTTAGATAATGTTTCTTCGTGATAAAATTTTCTCTGTGCCATCAAAAAGGACTTCACGACTCACTCTTTTTCGGTGAACTTTCCCATGGTGGAAGTATTTCTCCAGCTGTTTGCCCTATCTAAGAAAAGCAGAAGACTTGGTTAAAACATAGAACTTGAGAAATTCAAATCTCCGTACACAATTAAATGTTTAATGAAAGGTATGAAAAAAATGATTACCACTGATTTCTTGCGTCCAAACTTCACAAAATATTGTAAAATAACCGTGAGCGTTGAGGGGTAAAATAAAAAGGTGTTATTGAAACATTCATTTTAACTGATGACTCTGGGTAGACAACTGTTTCATGAAGGGTGATAAAACGTTCTGGCTTCAATTTTCTTTAGCAATTGAATACGAATTCTTGGCTACTATTTTAGAATGAGCAAAGTAATAAAGGCCTAGTTGTGGTTACCGCCAGAAATTAATTTGGAGTTCTCCTTCTCTGCTTCTGTCAAAAACTTCAAGGAAATAAAGTGTTTGGTGAAAATTTCAAATAAATTCTAAATTATTTGTAAAAATTTCAAATTTGGGAATAATTAAAAGGTATTTATTCTATATACGAATATTCTAAATTCTAAGACTCGGCTGATTCAGTTTTATAGGAAACAAAACCAAATTAGTGCTCAACAATCACGAACGCATCTTAAAAAGCCAGATTTTTACTCGGAAATTGTCTATTGGAATTTCTTCAGCTATTTCCAGAGGAATTTAGTGTCAGGCCAGTAAAATTAACAAAAGTTGCATTTTCTTGATTTCAGGGTAAAAATAGTTGAGTAGGGTTACAAATTTAGAGGTAATAGGGATATACGACCATTTTCTATTGACAACGACGGAACAGGTAAAGGTACTCCGAGCAGTCCACGGTATCTGGTTTTCTCAATCTAAATATTGCCAAATTTCAGTTTATTCGTTTCACATTTGTACTACTCATATAGTCACCAAAGTTTAAAGCAACGCTATGATCAACAGTAAATCGAGTAATAAAATCTCTATTGCGTGGTAGCGACGTTTAAACATGAGAGCAACGTAACATTAAGCTCTCTGCCCTTAAGAAAGATGCTGTTTAGTTGCATACATCACTGTATAATCAATCACTGAGAACCAAGTAACTGAAAAATTACTGATCACACTGAGTCAGCTTCAGAAATACATCTTGGCATGCATTAGAATTAAATATTTTTTGTCATTCGTTTCACGAGAGCGATGCTCGCTGCTTGGAGTCTCCTCACCAACTGCGGCGGTTCTTTTAATAACTACATGCAATCACTCGATTGTGAGATGGTGAAGTGCTCGACATCTAAAATTAGTTGTGACGGCACAGAATTCGTCTTGAAGAATTTGCTCATCATTCACCAGATTTTCAGCAATATCGGTTGTTAGAGGTACCTTAATTGAGTTATATGTCCGCAAAAACCGGTGCTTGTTCACTCACGGATGCCTCAGTGGCCTCGTATAAACAATTATCTTCACCTAAATTGTCCAGAAGGAAATCTTTACTTGGATGACTTGCAAGAGCTAATCATCAAGCTTGAACGAATAGGAAAAGGAGAATTGCCAATCAAAAAACATTACTTGAAACCGCAATTTGATGCTGAGTCAATAGTGCAGCTATAGAAACGTCGTGTACGCTTCTAAATCAGTTTTTTCCTCTGTGACTCCGAGTGCCGCTGCAATAATTCCAACTCTTTAACTCTATTGAGCAGCACCGACCGCAGTAGCTGGCAGTACAGTAGTGACCACTGTTTACAAATCGTATCAGATGACATTAATGGTGACACCCCAGGGATTTTTGGGTCCAACCGGCCATTTTAGTTTCTTTGCTTAAAAAGGATCTTCAGGCGGTGGGCTATTGTGCCCTATAATTTGATGGGGCCACGGGCGCTACGGGCACTTACACTCCCCCCCCCCACTCTGGGTGTGGGGGGGGGGGGGGTGTTGTGAGGGGATCAAAAATCATGAATTTTGACCCCATATAAGAAAACGGAACAAATGAACAATCTGGCTCTTTAGTTTATTAGTAATGTTTCAAAGATTCGAAAACTGTCTTTGGTTTTGTTGTAGCATGAAAACTCATTGACTCATATTCATTTGAAACATCAGATAAAATGACATAAAAAGCAAATATTTCCCATTTTCTGAAAAACTAAGGCCAAAAAAAAAGAAATGGCACAGAATTTGTGTCTTTAAAAAAATAACAAAATTACATATAATGGTTTATTTCAGAAGAATCAGTCTGCAAATAAAAATTTACCATTCTTCAAGAAATGAAAAATAAATGTATATCTTTACATAATTTATACATGTATATCATGCAATTCACAGTGTTGATATGAAATTATGCACGCATATTATTCGTAGATGATACTAAAACATGGTTTCTGCATTCAAGTAAAAAAATGTTCATTATATTACACCTTACCAAAAAAGGTATTTTTTTGCCTCTAAGGTAAAAACTTCATTTCCAACATAAAAATATAAAAAGTCAGTGAGTTTTCATGCTAGAAAAAACCAAGACAGCTTTAGATTCTTTGAAACATTTCTAACAAACTAAAGGAGTCCGATTTTCCAATTTGTAAATTTCATTTCTTTTAGAACGAGCGGTTCACATGAAAAATGTTGTGTACTTTATTTATATATAGTTTATACATGTAATATGCAATTCACAGTGACGATATCATATTATGCATGGATATTATTTGTAGATGATCATACAACATGAATACAGCATTCAAATGAAAAAATGTCCATTATATCACATTTTACCACAAAATTTATTTAATTTTTTCGCTTCTTACGGAAAAAGATTATTTTCACCCCCAAAAATGATAGAAGTCAGTGAGTTTTCATGCTAGGAAAAAACAAAGACAGTTTTGAAATCCCTGAAACATTTACAACAATCCAAAGCTCTTCGATTTTCCAAATTGTACATTAGATATTTTTATCACTGTTCGAAAAAAATTCGTATATTTTAGTTATTGATCAAAAATTGCATTTCAAGAGAAAACGAAAATGAAAATAAAAAATTTAAGAGCTTTAGTTTGTTTGCAATGTTTGAAGGATTCCAAAACTGTTCATGAATTTTTTCTAGCATAAAAACTCATTGACTTCTATTCATTTTAAAATATCACTATAAATGAACTGAAAAATAATTTTTTTCAAAAACTAAGGCCTAAATCGAAAAAGTTACACGAGTACAAATCGTTTTTTTCAACAAAATACATATGCTGGCCAAATTTTAAAACAATTAGATCAAAATTTAAAAATCGCTGGGTTGCCCCCTCGAAGTACTGTAATAGTGCGCAGATATTCTTCACTGCTTCAAGTTGTTTGTAGCCAGAATTGATCTTCGTTGCCACTAGAACTACCTATGGGCGTAATGCAGCGCTCTAAACCGACCCTATAGGGTGTACTTGCTGCAGAAAACCAATGGAGACACTGCGCCGATTTCAACTAAGTAATCTTCCTTGACGGGAAATGGTGTCCCAAACCATCTTTCAAGAAACTACAATAACTACACGTGTTCATGCCGGAAAAACAAAGACGACTTAATCAACTCAGTAGCCGTGGAAGGAATGATCCGTAAAATTCAGTCGGCTTCGCATATGTCGAGAAAAGTGAAAGGACTCTACTACGTGTTGAATATAAAACAATTAGGCATGAATACTAACTACCATGAATAATATGTAGTACCTCGCCGGCAATCAATTAATCTTTTAAATGTTTGAATTTGAGTGGATGTTTTAATGCGTTGGGGAAGTTGTTGGTGATTCAAAACTTAATTTCTTATTTCTATGAAATGTATCAATTGCGAAACGTTGAAGAATTAGTGTATGTCAATGTTTCTCCAGGAACAGTCTCGCGCATGCAATCTTGGTGGCATCAATTATGTTTAAAATATTAAAATGTAGAAGACACTCGCAATGTTATGTATTTAATTAACGAACTTAAATCAGAAAGTTCGCCAGATTGAAAGGATCTTCGAAATCCATGCGGTCTTCGAGAAAGGATCTTGTACAATCAAATGACATTCATTCCCATTGACTTTTATATCAACTTTTTATATGTTCATTGCCCGCTCAACAATTACGCGTTTCCAAGAATTTCTTTTCCCCAAACCATAATTTCAGCCCCGTCATTTGCTGATAGATTTGCTCCATAATGGAAGAGACACACAGAGCCTGTAAGTTTACTTAGATAATTTTACCTAATATACTTCATATTCAATATACCCCAGACGTCTGTGGCAAGAGAAATTGAAAAGGAGATTTTTTTCAAAAGATTTAGTAAAATTAGTTTCTCATTCAAGAGTAACATTGTGGATTCCTTGAAGGGTTGGGAATGTCTTTCATTCTATGTATATTTCTTGAATAAATCTACACGAGTCAATGAAAAATTAATAACCGAAAATGTGTGGAATGGCAGCTGATTTCTTAAGCTGTTCCATCATTTCTTATGATGACCATTCAGCTTTTTCTACATGCAATTATTTAATTCTGAATAACACTTAAGATTACTCAGTTTTCACAATTAAAAACTGTCTTTAAAACCTTTCTCGTATTTCCTTTTAGAATATTTCACTGATGCTTGTTAATGGCACACCGAAGAATTTTCTTTTTGAATATTGAAACCCATCATAAGGAATATGAAAATACCAGGCTATATTAAAAGCATTTAATACAGATATGTAGTTGCTTTAATATCTAAAACCTTTGGCACAATCCTGTTCCCAAGGGAGATTTCTTTCACGAAGTTGAGTTTTGAACACTAAACCTAACACCCGAATAAATTGAGCGAACAATTCGCCTGAACGTAACTCTACCTCCTTCAATTTTTCTACTTTTTTAAAGTCGTACTGGCTGAATGATTATCAAAGTTTTTTCTCAGATAAATCACACGCCTTTGCTTAGGGTAAATATTTGTCATACTTTTGAATCTCTAAATTATTCGTTAAAAATAGTCCCGAGCACTTCAACACGGATAAGGATCAGAGCATTCTCTTCTTAGTGAAATAGTGTACGAATCCTGTAATTCTGATTGATATGTTCTCGATAACAAATTGATTAGGAAATGTGGTAGATTTTGATTATAATGTGCTCCCGAAAATTAAAAATTTGGTGTCCAAGAATCGGTAGAAGAACACATTTGAAGGCGTTTCACATGAATGCCATTTATCTTGCCAATGCGTAATTTTCGAAACATAGCAATAATTACATTGAGGTAGGAATAATATTATATAGTCGGTTGCGTAGTCGCCGAATGGTTGGAACACGCCCACTTTTATTCGGTGGAAATAGCATCGGTTTGGGTGAATTGAGGTAAGCTGTTGTAGGTTTATTTAGGTAGGTTTAGGCTAGTTTACTTAATTAACCTAAAGTTATCTGACCTAACCTCACCCATTGTTACGTCAATACCGTATTGCAGCATATTTCCGTGTCTGTTTCTTCACTTTTATTTACATGTTCTTATAACTTCAAAGTTGTATAACTAGAAAATTACGCATCAGCGAGCCAAATGTAATTCATGTAAAACGTTTTTAAATGTGCTCCTTTAGTGATTCGTGGGAACCAAATTTTTTAATTTCTTTGAGAACTGAGAACATTAAAATCAATATCGACCGGAAACGTTTCCTAAGATTCATAGATTTATATCTCAGCCTTTTCCTGACGTCTAACTACTTCAATGACTCCAATGAACAGGCAAGGATACTAGTCTCTGGCAGTCCCTAATCTAATAATAGGCTTCAAAAGCGCACTTTCAAGAAGCTCTTCCACTCGATTGTGTTAAAAATTTTCCGTCTCTGAAAATTGGTTTGTTTCACTCAAATACTGCTCACTCTACAAAGCACTCTGTTTGAACCGACCTAAATGGATGTTGCTTTGGCAATGTTAATTGTCAGTGAGACGCTAACTTTTATCATCTACTTACAAACCAGGTACGGTACATTTATCCAGTGTTGGAAAGTGGTATTTGAACCCCTGGAGGAGAACTAGTTCATTTGTCTGCGGGATTCTCCCAGTTGAATTGTTTTAAAAGAGATGCTATTGAAAGAATTAAAAATATATCCCAATCAGTGACCGAAGCTATAGAGTTTATTTGTGTTCACTTAGCAGAACCACCCAGAACAATTTAAAGTATTTATAGTTTGAACAGCACGGCAAAAGATAAAACGACTCGTTGTGATACGCAATGCCCTTTTTTCGTGAATATTTCGTCGCCATTTTAAATTTTCTCCTTAAAGTTGAGAACTCGGGGGGAGATGCCTCATGAATACAATAAACACACGAACCGCTCGATCCTACGCTCTTCGTTGTGAGCTGAATCTCTCGGTGATCACGGTGTGAACTCTTTCGTTCTGACCGAGGAATTTCCTTTCAATATAGTTTATTCAATCGAATTCGATGTTCAATTCATGAAACGTGTTTATATTGGCCTTGTGTTAGAGGATTGGAAATCCGCATTTCGTAACTTCAATCGCTCAGCTAGGTACGATTTGAAAAAACTGAGTTTCGTTCGTTGTTAATGGCAAGACAAAATACTTTCTCATAACTAAGATGGTATCTATGAAATTTATAGGATGTGCGATGTGCAAATATAACTGTTAGAACGAACATTCTGGAATCTTTATTTATGAGTTCGACTATCGAATTCTCCGTTGTATTACTAGCTTGTTGGAGAGTGATGTTAAATTCTAAAAACAGCAATAAAAACAACTAATAAAAACAGTAATAAAAATATAAAACATAAATTCTAAAACAGCAATAAGTATTTTAGTCGGATCACACATTATTTTATCAACACTTACAATGAGAAGAAGAACCAATATAAAAGGTAACATTCTTTTTATTGCAAACGTTTCAGAATCTCTGACTCCATCATGTTGTAAAACAAAGAACAAAAAACGATAATGAACAAATTGCGAAAAAACTGTAAGAAACCTTATTAAAAACTAAAAGAAGCTATAAGGCCCTAAAATTCTTTGACTACATAAATGATTATCACGCAAACATAAATTTCACAATGGAAACTGAACAGAATGATTAATTTCCATTTTTAGACGTTCTCGTAAAAAAATCAATTCATCCTTCCCCGTCTCTATTTATAGAAAACCTACATTTATGGGATTATGTACCAATTTCTTCAGTTGTATTTACAAGGGTTATATTAAAAACAAGTGGCACAACTTCATTGCATAAGGCATATCGTATCTCAAGTTCTAATAAAATATTTCATGACGAAGTGGAATATATAACAAAGTTATTTGTACAAAGTAAATACCCTGTAGGGTAATTCATCAAATATCGAACAGAAACCACGTGTGTCTAGAAACAACCTTCATAAATCGGTAACTTTTGCTCTGAATAACTGTTGCGGGCCTCAATATTATTCTTGAACAGTTGCTTTCTTGTTCTGTGATGTTGCTTTAAAGACAACGTAGATTGTTGGAATTTATTTATTGTTTTAAAAATCGAATTCTTCAATAACATAATTTCATCAATATCGAACATGAATCGAACAAGAATTTTGATTCGAACAGGATGGTTTGTCAATTAGTTCTCCTCGTATGGAACATTTGTTAGACTATTGGCACGCCACGTATGGTTTGTCTATTAGTACGCCTCGTATATTTTGTCCATTAATATGCCTCGTATGGTCTATCTATTTGTACACCTCTGATAGTTTGTCTATTAGTACACCTCGTATAGTTTGTCAATTATTATGCCTCATATGGCTTTTCTATTTGTACACCTCTGATGGTTTGTCAATTAGTACTCCTCGTATGGAACTTTTGTTTTAGGACGTCCTATATTAAGAAACTTTTTAAAACCAAATATGTTGACATGTATCTCATGTGGCCACTTGGAAAATAATCGTTTTTCTTTCATTCTTTTTTTCTTTGGTGCACTGGATTTTCTTGGAAATGCTCGCGGTGGCACAGCGGTTAAGGGATCGGACTTGTATGCTGGAGTCGCGGGTTCGTATCCCGGCGCTGGCGCTGCGATTTTCCCCGTTGGGTATAAGGGAAAGCTCAAGCACAATACCCCACTCGACCCAGGTGTCGGAAATGGGTACCGGCTTTACGGGGGAACCGTCATAGTGTCCTATATATAGTGTTAGTTATAAGACATTTGAAAAACCAATGCTTAAGATAATTTGTATCAGGCTTGATTGGAAATAAAGCATCCCAAAGATGCCGATGTTTGTTTTGTTTGTTTCTTTGTTTGAACTAACTGTCTCATTACTTATTTTCAATGCATTTGAATGGAGAGTTATCAAAATTTGAATATGATGTCGATGTTTCATTTGCAGTGTTTGTTGAACCATCATTGTGATCATCAACCTGTGTGACCTTTTTTGGAGTAGAGTGTAAAGCACTCGTCAATGAATTATTAATGATGCTTGCATCAATTTTCTTGGCTAGGGATTGATCATCAGTAAATGTAGCCAGACAAATCATTGATGATCTTGAGGGCCTTGGAACACCAGCAGCTGATTGGTCGCCATCTTCAACTATTCAATGTTATTATCAAGCGTTAATACAATATTTTAAGGAAATGAAACAGGCGTTCAATATATCGATTCAGATATTTAAAAGAATTAAGAATCGAAGAGCCTTGTTCGAGGCATAAATTCATGATTTTTAAGGAATTTTGATTCGAACACCTTTGTTCAGTATTTAATACTGACATGAAAAAGGAACTGAATGTCGAACATGGAATAATTATCAAGTTTTTGGCGGAAAAGAAAAAAATACAGTAACAGAACATCATATGACAACACTACTCTCTAGTTATGACGGGAGGTTGACGGTGACCCAACAACAATTAAACCGTCGCAATTTTCCCGAGGTGCGTAAGATTTTTCGAGTGAAAAAATTCGACCAATTTGTAAGGGTCGTACAGAAAATGCGTTCGCAACCGCTGGTAGCAGTTTGCAGCTCACAGAAATGAGTTTTTATCACTAAAATAGGAGTTTTAGATGTAAGATCACTGGCACTGAGCAAGTTTGGATGCTTACTAAATTTATTACGCGCATATTTCCCAAGTTGTTCGATAATCAGTTCAGTTCGATATTTGATGAATTACCCTACCTTTTGCCAACAATCTGGGTAAAAAGTTTTTAGACAAAAAACTTTTCCCTTCTTCTACAATTATTCTGACCGCACCAAAGCAGAAAGTGTTCGACGAGCTTCCATTCGTAGGCTATCTGAACAAGGAGATGAGAGAAGAGCTTTTATCCCAGATAGACTCTCATTTTACTTTCAATGACGTGCTACCATTTCAAGAAAATAGTTTTAAAATAGTTGCATTTTTTAATAGGAAAGGGCGCTCGAAATAGTGCCTACGAAATGATTGTGTCTACTTGTTTAAATGTGATTGCTGCCTGCAGTCCTATGTTGGAAGTACCACACTCCAGCAATTTATTCGTCACAGCCAACACTCTGGTATCTCCCATAGAACCGGCCGTCCATACGCATCTTCCTCCCAGTCAACTATCAGAGATCATTGTCATAGTTCAAACCACCCTTTTAAAAGTTTCAATTCATTCACGTTTTGTGAAACTGCAGAGGAATTTGGAATTTAGAATTTTGGAATCCATGTTTATTTTTACCCATAGACCTCAGCTAAATAATGATCAAAGTGCGATGAAATTAAATATTGCCCCTACTGCGTAACTATGTGTGCGTTGGAATGTGTGTGTGCGTGTGTGTAGTTCTGTTACTTTGTGTATATGTTATCGAGTGTTGGTTTGTTTGCTAGAATTAAGGTGCATTTGTACGTATGGCTTCGAATGTTAAAATGATTTTAAATTTTTTAATGGTTATGCATATAAATTTTTCGATGTAGTTATAGTGATATTAGTTTCTAATAGATTTTTCGCAATTTGGTCATTAGCGTTTTTTGTTCTTTGTTTTACAGCACTGATGATGGATTGATAGATTGTGAAACGTTTTCAATTAAAAAAATTTCTTTTATTGGATCATTTTTTCATTTTACTATTAGATCTCCAAAAAATTGCCCCTTTATTTCTATTTTACCAACACTTATTTCATCATTGAATGCTCTTAAAGAGTTGTAAATATGGAGTTCGCATCATAACATTTTTATTTAAAATAAGAAATTCAAACAACTCAATTTTTGTGTCGCTGATCACCAACAAGGTGTGATGAAGTAATGCAAAATAATTCCGACATTTTTAGCTGTAGTCCAACTGTAGTCCTACGGCGACAATAATGACCGCTCTTTGTTCCTGATTTCTTTCCACAAAATCGATGAAAGTATCGATAACTTAATTTTTTTGCCATCAAGGTTTTATTCTCGCGCTAAGTCATTTGCCATTTTTGAACGGGTTCTGAAATTTTATTTCTGTTTTATGCTCTAGGTAAAATGTATGGTAAGGAATTTCATTGAAACACAGTGCCTGAACGCCAAAAGTCAATAAATACGTTTGCATCAATTGCCAAAAACACGGCTCAATTCTGAAATATTGCCCTAGTTTGGTTATCGCGCATAAAATTATTTATTTTTCCATAGAGATTGTTCAAGTAGCATCACACAAAATATTCGATTTATTACCATTTTATAAACGTCCTATTCTAGTTGGCAGACATATGTTAGTAGGTATAAAACGTACCGGCAGCAGTTCAAACCACTCCAGTTCGCGTAGAAAATATGAACATACTGCAGTGCAGCGAAGACCGCGGTTAGTAGCAAAGAAAAGAAAATATTCGTGTTGTAACGCTCCATGTCTTATTTGACCTGAACGGAAGTTAATTTAGTAACTTACGAACCCATGCAATAGCCTAAAGTTTTAAGAATGAATTTTGAATCAAAAATCCCATCATTTGCCGCAATGAAAAAAAATAGGTCCCTAACGCACAGCAAACACAATCGTATAGTGTGGGAAGGAGTCGTCAAATGCTCGATTCATTTGCATAAAACTTCAATTTGTTTTAAAAATTTAGAGGCAAGTAATTTCCATAGCTGTCATGAAAACAAAATTGCATCTGCTTAAGTAGTAGTCGAACCCTCAATTTATGAATATAGAACATCAAGTCTTAAAAAATTTAGACTCAAGTAAATTCCATACCTTCGAAACTGGCAAAATTTCAATCTAACCATCAGAATAGTTATTTTTAGTGAGAAACATTAATTGCTTATTTAACCACTAGAAGCTTGCTTCCTCCACTACTTCTCTCAACCACAATCCAGCAACTAATCAGCGTTTGCGGTTGAAGTTGGCGTCTTCGCGTGTTCCTCCCAACCACACTCCAGCAGCCAATCAGCGCTGTAGTCTGTAGTCGACCACGTCAGAAATTTCCATCACCGCCCGGCAAAGCAGCTCCTCGCAGTAGGGCAGCGCCACGAGTTGCACGCCCAGCGGCAACCCTACGGCGTCCATCCCGTTCTGAAGCACGTAAGAATTTAAACTCAAGTTGGAATCAAGGGAAACTCAGCACAAGATATGCAGTAAAGTAGCGTGAAAAATGTTGCGGTAGAATTCATAAAACAAGGTGTGAATATGAGATTCTTCGCCGATGGGATGCACTAAAAATTAGTCGATAGGGAATACGAGACCCACTCCTTAATTAAGTTTCGGGGATACGTTCGACACTACGAATTCCCGTCAATGCATACCTCACATTTTCTACATCATTCCTCAAAGAAAACGCACGAGTAATACATGTAGCATACGCCATGAAGGAACCGAACAGTGATATTTACTCATCAATTCCTGAATTTAACTCTTTCTTCAAAGAACAAATTTTACAATCTTTACTTTACGCGCCAAAGGGAATTATGCTTTCTATGGTAATTTACCTGATCCATAAAATCGTTCACAGATTGTTCATAGTTTCCTTTGTTGGAAAAACCTCTATGGCATTCTCACGAGAAGAGAATTAGCGTCTCAGGCTAAAAAACTTTGGGTCTATCAAAAATTACTTGAAGTTAGGAAACTTTCTTGAAAACCAACACGGCGTACTAGCAATTTATTAGATCCGTATGTATTCATGGGTTATTTTTATTATGCAAATTTATAAGCATTTAAAGATACTTGTAAGTGTAACACAAACCCTTTAAAAATTCTTTGGTGAAAATTTTGAAATCGCAGGTAACACGATTAAATCGGTGTGTTATGAAATTCGAAATGGAATGATCACTGTGGGAGATGAATGTAGGTTAACATGTAATTTTAAAATATAAATCTATGGCAGCTTCAACTTTTATGCTAATGACGAATGAGAATCTTAGTACTATGAATTTGTTGCGTTTCTCAACAATCCGCGTATCTAGAGTAAACTTAATGATTTAAAAATTCATAGTTAATAATGAATACCCTACTCGAAATCCTACATGTATGTATCAGGAAGCCCCTGTTTAGGAGGGTCACTTGTCACATGCTTAATCGAACATGCTCGAGAAAAGAAGATCCAATAAAATAATTTTTTCTAATTGCAACCCTGTTCATTGTTCCCAGGCGGGTGGATTTTTTGAACGCCGCAACCTGGGTGCTCTCTACAACCAAGGGCTCTCGACACAGTTGGAGAGACTCGGGCACTTGGGGGGCCACATCGAAGTAATGCGAGAATTACAATGATTCTCACCCGATCGTGGGGTGACGCACCGAAGTGTCGTCATGAAACTCCTAAGCACAAAAAGGAGCTTAGCCGCATCTGCATCTACACAAAGGGAAGTTATTGCGTATAAGTCTTTGCACAGTCGCCAGTACATAAGGAAGAACTCATCGCTAATCCATCATCTTTCTTGTGCAGCTTGATTGATAGGAGCCATGTGTTATTTTACATCATGTTAATTGTGCTTATTCGCGCGCGCCGCGATCGCCTAGGATTGTGTAAGATGTGTTTCTTGCTAGGGTGATGTGTTGGGGTTACAAAGCGCGCGCGCGCTTGGGGCTAGCCGTGTGCAATGATGCGCGGTACGTTTTGCAGTGTGTGTTTTGGCAGTTGTAGGTAAAAACATTTCTATCCCCTCGTAGCGTGAATTGTAACGCAAAGTTTGGGCATTACAGCAGTGTAGTCTCACATTTTGCCACGCGTATGTTTGAACGTGCACTGGTTATTACTTCAACGTACGATTTTACGTGTTCTTTAAATAATGTAATAATAAATTTCAGCCAGGTGTTTTATTTCCCATGTTGAACTGGGGTACTGGTGTGGGTGAGCAGATCAGTAGTTACCTTTCTGTATTGCTCCACCTGTTCTATCATTCCTCTTTCTGTGTTATCCGCTCTGTGTTTCACTTTACCCTCTGTCTATATGTGGTTGAGAGTCCTCACTACGAACACAGTGGAGGCGTCTGATCAGCGCCGCGGCCACCACTTGTCGGTTTCGTGACACTGATGACAAAATATAGTCGTACGTATTCTTGGAACGAAATTGTCGTGAGTGAATGTTTTCAATAAACCATTTGTCTGAAAGGTTTCATTCGTACAAATAAACTACAGAGCTCCACAGGCTATATTTCATTTCATGTCGCTTGTAATTCATTAAGGATGTAACCATTTAAATAAAAATAAACTTTCACTCATAGCAAATAGCTACCAATAGGACACGATTAAATCCGTAGAATTTCGCACCTCTTTGATGATCTCATGAATTAAGTCTGCGGTCTTGTAGTGGACGATATTTTGTTCGTCAGTTTCATTTTGACGCGTGATGGGCACCACCGTAGCGGGGTAGTCCAGTAGGTTGAACAACACGGTGAAGACCATAGCAGCTGGAGGGAGGAATTTTATTGTATTTATGGTACGCATTCGAGGGAACATTGAAAAATTATTCGAAGCGTTAAATGATGAAAATATTTTAGGTGTGATACAAATAAGGATAATGAAATATAGATTAAAATAATTCAAGGTTATTGTTGACGATATTGGGGAGGCCATGGTTTCTTTACTTCTGCGCTATCTGATTGCGATAGGCGTGAAAGTTTTGTACCAATATTTATTACTTCTCTGCTTCGAGAAGTGTGAACAAAATTGAAACCGTTTTTAAAATCATCAGGCTAGGTTGTTTAAAATCGAGAAAATACGTTTTTGTTATTATTTTTCTGAAATAAAGCCAGAAGAAAATTTGAGCCTTAATAATTGATCTTCTTCGGGGTAACTGGAATGATCATTTGTAAAATTGTATTTTTTTATACGCTTGATGGATTAAATGATAGTTCACTTTCTGCTTTTATAATAATTCGATGGAAAAGTTTGATGAAACCTTGAAAGGCGGCGTTTCAAATTGATGCGTTACTTCTGATCGAAACATTGCCATCATTTTTGCCCATAAACTTTTATTTTTATAATTTTTTCGTAATCCACAGGAAAGAGATTCAAAGGTTTTTCTCAATAATTACGCTGAGTATTGACATCATTACAAAAACGTGTTGATTGGGTTAAATAGCGTAGAAATGGGAGAAAAAATGGAAACAATTTAATACTATTCACGCTGTGATTTGATAACTGAATTTTGCAGTGTATTAAGTTGACCAGCGTAGCTCAAAGCAGTGGAATCTCATTAGTTTCACGGAATGCTGTCTACTTTCATTGAGCATACTGAGTCCTGATAAATGCAACTTCTCCACTTTTGACTTGGGCTGATATTTACCTACATACCAGTTGCTCTCGTAAGGTTGCTACTTCTTGAGCAGTGTTTTATTCTGCGTTTTTTGGCAAAATTATGAATGTTCCTCAATACAAATAACGTTGCGATTAGAATAATACGATAGTCTAACAAGAATGATCAAGAAACTCACAGCTTATTTTGCTGATATGCGTAGGCTTGGGAGCGGGTGAGGGTGCCACAGGAAAGATCAGGAGATCCAGTTTCTCTTTCTTCCAAGCTTGCAAGAAGTTGTCGCAAAACTTGTTTCTCTCAACCATCTTTTTCCACAAGTCAGAGACCGTGTTAATGGTGACTGAACAGAAAAGAAACCTTTATTTTGAAAACAGGATTTTATTAACTAAAGTTTCCAACTTTTATTTCGTTTTAATGTGCTGATTTTAAAAAAAAGTGGTACAAGATTCCAAGATTTAAATAATCTGTGATTTTCAAAGTGCACGTTTTTCTATGGTAAAATATATCGGAAAATTTTCATAGAAAGAGGATATCTAAGCATTTACTCTTCTCTGTTTCTGGCAATCATGAAAATATTAATTAGACGTTTCACTGAAAATCCTGTAGCCATCTACTTTACGTCCACCGCAACGTCTGAGTCATTTCCGTATACCCAATTCATTTTCCGAATGGCATTGATATTTTTCTGCACTTTAAAATGGCCACAAAGTCCTGTTCAATCATATGATAATTTTTTGACATAAGTGAAAAACCATTGATACCTCGGGACTCAGAAGATGATATTTGGGGGGACTGTAGGCTTCAGAGTAATGCTTAGGCTGATGCGCAATGAATATTTCTTACTGTGTCGATAGATTATGTAGTTACCGTCAAAATAGTAGGCATTTGTAATAAATGCCTTGCATTTTGGAGTGAATTTTTCAATTAAAATTTTTTTTTTCAATAATAACTTTTTGCAATATAGTTTAATGTAAAATTTATAACTGAAAATTCATTTTTCCAATTCGTTGTTAAGCCTTAAAATACAGTAATAAGAGAGAATAGATTAAAATCAGTTAATGAATATTCTCGACTTGTGGTAGGTGAATGAAGGAATCTCAAATAATTTCTCACATTAGCTGCAGAGAACAAATTAATGCTCTACATAAATGAGCACAAAGTTGAGCAATTTTTTTCGTCATGGAGAAAGAAATGTAAAATGTTAACTTAGTTAACAGTGAAAAAAAGCAATTAACCTAAACCATGTGACAAGCGAATATTCAATGGAATAATTAACTAATGAAGTGCAGGATTTTTTTACGTGAAGCGATAAACAGGTGGAAAAGACTTAGCGTCAGACAAGTAAAGGTAATCATAATTCTTACTTAAACATCTCGTTCAATGACAAGTGACGTATCTGCAGGTACCATTGTACGAAAATATAATGTGTACTGACCAACGCTGTGCTCAGCAGCGAGGTCTCCGTATAAGCTCTTGAGTTTAGGTGTCAGCTTCTCTAAGTCGCCTGGTGCTAAGGTAGAAAAGTCTCTGTACCAAGACAGTTCGTCATCCACGATTTCTCCCTCCAGCAGAGCTGACGTCACGTCACCGCGGTCTCCCATCACAAGTGTCATGAAGAGGTCCAGGCCATCTGACATGTTCGGAGGTGTATACGGTACCACCTCATGCCCGAGTTTCTGATGACAAAATTCCAATCCAATTAAACGATTTTTCTCATGATTGCACCGGTGCATATCTAGATTCGTGGCTTTACTGAGTAGATATGATATGTGAAGCCGTTTGAATGTTCATTAAAAACTGTGCCTGTAATAATTTACGATGAACAATTTTTAAATTCTGTTACTTCATTAGCTTTGCGTTTATATCGCCTCAAATTATCACCCAAGCTGTCTCATGGAAGGCAATTGAATTTATCAGTATGATTATTTACACTTTATTAATATGACACTAGTCAAAACTTCCAGGAAATTTAATTTCAAATATTGGTTCAAACTATTTCAAATTTTGCTTCAACGTTGAAGTTCTTGAAATGGGGGTTTATAAATGAGAATTTATTTATGAGGATTTATCTTCTAAAGTAAGAAAATTTCATTTTTCAAATTTAATGGTAGATCATAATTTTAAATATTCAAGTGAAATATTTTATTGATTTACGGGTATTCAAAGGCTACCTCCACTTTTGGTGTTGTTTGTGAGACCAAATTTTACAAATATATGTATATGTAAACGCACAGAAACTCTTTTTCCTTCCTATTTTATCCGTCTCTACCATGTGAAAATTACTTCACGAACGAAATACTTTGAAATTTGTTTTGTTCCACCATAACAGCTGAAAAATTTGTTCGTGATTGATATTGATGAAGTTGTTGATATACTTTTCCAAATTGAGAATATAACCGTTGATTAGGAGAGAAAAGATACAAAAAAAGAAATAAATATAAACACGCTAGGTTACACTCATATTGTTTTAGGATTTTTGAAATGACAATTTAATATCCCAAAGCACAGCCTACAATTATTGCTTTGTGCAACTGGAACAGAAAAAAGAATATTTCTCAAGTCGCTCTCTTTCTTTGACTATACCTACACTTTTTACTGGCATAATTTTACATCGTTTATTAAATACTGCTTTTAATCGGGTCGCGCGCTGAAACATCTGTGGTCATGCTACCTTGCTTTCATGGAGGGTTAGCTGAGGAGTGTTGAAGATTACAAATGGATTATTGACCAGATTTGCGTGAACTACTCAAAAGGTGGTCACGATCAGAAACGAAAAAGATGAACTTAACACCCCTTTTTTTTCTTTAAAGCTAATTGTAGGGGACTTGGACAGAAATGGAAATTATCGTTTTTCGTTGCTGCCAACGCTTTTGTTAGAATACAACGTACTCGTGTGTAGAAGTAAAATAATTCTTCATATTTAACAGTGTCTTCGTCTGTGACATCTTGATTCATTGATGACAAAATAAAATCTAAAATTTCATCTTATTTTTTGCAAAACATCGATTAATGAAGCAATTTTACTGATAAAGTTCATGAAATATGTGTTCCTTATCTCACAGATATTCACAATTCTTTCATTCGTATTTATTTAAACGATAAAAATCTCCCTTGAAACTTATGGTTGGTAACGATCTTTTAATTTTTCTGCTCATGATTCGTGAGAAGAACAAGGTTAAGGATCACTAAGCAAGATTGAAAACAATGATGAATATGAATTCATGAAATCATGTTACCCTACTCCAACTTCTTGACCGCAGTGATTAGTGCAAAGCTAGCTCGTGTGATTTCTAACTGTTAGAATAATGTTAGCGTGTAACAAAAATTGCGTTTATAAATTGGGGCAAAAGATTTCGTTGGTCATGAAGGATTATAATTAAAATCAGCGATGAAGATCTGAATTAAATCATGAATAGTTGTATATATTCTACATGGGTAATTCAATGTTGAAGATATAATAATGGAAAATCATATTGAATAATTATTATAATTCATACTCCAATTATGGCCCACCTGGAAGGCAGAAGAAGCCTCTGCCAGGGCCCTTTTCACGCCCGGAGTGAGAGGGAAGAGGACGTCTGTGTCCAGCACGCCGAGGCGAAGGGGCTTCTTGGAGGAGTACATGGCATCGTTCCAGGGAATGGGCGGAATGTTCGCGTCATATTCGCTGAAGTTGCTCGACAAAATGGCCTTAGTTACTTCGCTTATCATAGCTGCATCCTGGCACAGAATGCCTGCTGTTCCGAATACTGGAAAAATGAAAAGCTTTGATAATATGCATTGATTTCATTGAATCATTGATGCATCGATTGAGGCGTTTAACTGTGTGCATTCCAAATATGAATGGAATATAAGCGTTAACTCCATTTATTACTGAAAATTGAATGTATTTTCATATTTCAGACGTATTAGACTGAGAATAATCTCATGTAGGATGCCTAGGTAGTGAATAGTAAAAAAATGTGTGCATGAAAAAATTATATTTATTTGATTAACTAAATAAATTAGCAACAGAGCATTTTTTCACCCCGTGGTGAGATTAGCATTTCGTACTCTGGTGGCAAGAACAAGATGCAAATTATATAGCATACAAATTTTGATTTAAATTGATCTCATTACTGTTATAAATTATAACAAACGTTGTTAAGATAGTATCATTTCAAAATTTCTCCTTACGGTGGAAACCCAGTGTGAGCTCCTTTCAGAAATATAAGCAATTTTTTTCAAGATGAACTCCATTCAAATTCTTTTTGTACAATATAAAATTCTTGTAACTAGTGGTTCTGAAACGGATAAAAGATGTAACAGCAAGCCACTCTTACTGCCGAGTTTTAAATCGCTATCTGTGGACATTGGCAGGATAATGCTTGCGCTGTGCAGTTCAGCTCAGTTTTATGGCTTGGCAAAAGCACAGCTGGCCGTAGCATGCTATTTAGGCGGCAGATGAGGTGTGACTGCGTAAAACTTCGCGTATCTGTTCAGAAAAAATCTCGAAAACCAAGTGATACAGAGTGAACGTGTTTGCTTTGCTGCTGCTTTATACCGGCGCTGCCCGCTGCATCAAGGGCGCTGGTCTTGTGCCACATTGTTGGAGGCCTGCCACATCACCGGGTCATTTTCATAAAAGGGAATTAGTAATAATGGTTTGTGTGACAATTGTCGTCCGGCGTTTGTTTTAGTAGACAAAACTAAACGTATTTAACTTTTGTTTTCCTTTCCCCCAATTTATGAACCAGTTCAATTTGAATTATATTTTAGTCAACATTTACATTAAGCTAGTGAATGATAATGAATTCCAACATCATTCACCTAAATTGGAGTAAATTGTAATTAAATGCCCACTCTAAGTGGTGGGCTTACAACTCTCATAAAATTAGACATAGGTCGACTGATTTAGATTTGTTGCAGCTTCGGTATTATTATGTATTCCTCATTACCATTCTCGAGCTTCAGGATAATCGGACAGCGTTTTTTAACAAAACAACTAATATACGAGTCATGGAAAGACTTTTCTACTCAACCATGCCTTCTAGTTTTTATCACTGCTTATTAAAACGGTATGAAGCCCATCAGTCATTCCAATGAAAAAATTACCTCAGACTGGTTCTGGTTTGTTGACAACACCGCGGTTGGAGATCCTCTTGGAGGTGGGCTTGAGCCCCACGATGCCGCACCAGCTGGAAGGCAGGCGCACGCTGCCGCCTATGTCCGACCCAAAGCCGAGTACGGACCCGCCTCCAGAAACTAGGGCTCCTTCGCCACCTGAAAATTACCTTTCGATGAATAATGGGGCAGTTGAAAAATAAATATAAAGGGATGTCAGCAGCACATTGGGCTTCTTCAGTCATCTAATGTGAGGGTAATTTTAGTTGGTGAATTTTTGTAATCTGATGCTCCGGTAATCCTGCAATTGGGGTTCATCTTCTAAACGCTCCTTGTATTCGATCTAAAACGCTTCACGTAAGGATTTCTTTTTGAATATTCAAAATTTATATGCATGCCTTAATACAGTTAAGAATTTCTTCTTTCATTAGTCTTTTACATATATTGCTCTAGCGCTAAGTATCCATAGGGTGAAATGTTATTGTTTTGCTCTCTCTCTACACTCCAGCAGCTCACCATTCACAAGGAAATGTTTTCATGTTGCTCACCCGAAGAACCTCCACTCGAGCGTTTGGCGTTCAGAGGGTGGACGGTAGCGCCCCACAGAGGATTAGAACATCCAGGCCTGATAGGAATGAAAAACATATTCGATGTCGGAGGATAATTATTGCTATTAATTATTAGGTAAAAAGTAAAAACCCCTTGTGCCAGTTTCGAAAAATTGTTACGTGTAAATTTTAGCATTATGAGTCAATGCTCAAAACGGCATCTCATAGCTGTAGTTATTTTTTCTGTACACTGAAGTCAGGTTGAAGAAAAAATATATTTAAACTCTTGGAATGCCAATTACCTCGAGAAGAAAATTACACAAAAGGTTAATATGACATCCCTTTTGGTGTACACGACAAAGAGGGGTAAAATCTTTTTGAAATGACGATATGTATGCCGAAATTATATGTTTTCAGTTTGGGAAGGATTAAGAAACAAGTCTAACGCCTGAACGCAAGCAATGAGCGAGGGTTGGTCCCAGTTTGCTTGCCAGTTGTTTAGACAACTGATATATATTGGCAACGAAGCTGATGGCGTTCACCCTCTAGCAAGAAGGATTCGGAAAGCTAGTCAACATCCATTAATGTTGATGTTGTAAGGATGGATTCATTATGTAGATTAGTTTCACACTTTAAAACAATCAAATAAAATATCTTGAGGTTATACAAGGTTTTTCAGGAGTAGAGGTAAAAAATGAAACTAAACATAAAAAATTACAAAATATAGCGATTTTCATGAGAACAAAAATCATAAAACTCAACCGTTTTCGAGTAATTCCCAGATGAATAGTAGTAGTAATAGTAATAGTAATAGATGAATAGTAATATCATGCTAATTTAGACTACTTAAGGAATGATTTGTTAATTTTTTTCGAAAAAAAAACAATCACAAATGATAAATTTCATCGTTACTACAAAAGGTGTTCAAAGTTCCTACCGTGAACTGACTTTGAATGACTTCCTACCGTGAATGCACTTTTCATATCTGTCATGAACTGACTGCTGTACAGATGTGGAAACATTATGTTTGTCTTTTTGTGCTGCAGCATCAATATGCGGGCAACCAGATCTTGGTCAGAATCCACAGGGGTGGCTTAGACCAGCTCCTTCATCGCCTCCCACAGGATGAAATCAAGTGGTGCCATGTCTGATGAGCGAGGAGGCCATGTCTCTGGGCCGCCTCTGCCAATCCACTTAGTGAGAAACTGCTTATCTGAAACCACTCGTGAACCAAGAAAATAATGTGCTCGTGCTCAATCATGTTGAAACCACATTCTTCTATTTCTGTTCAGAGAGACCTCTGTTCAGAGAGACCTCTCCTCATAATGGAAGCAAAACTTCTCGTAGAAAAATCCTGGGGGCATGCCTAATGAGAAATGAAGGCATCAAATCTGACCGACTAAATTGTCGTTTACAATTCATTTCCACACGTTGACGCCGAATCGATGATGATGAACACGTATTATGTGAGGATTATTGACAACCCAATGGTGAGAATTGTGCTCATTCAAAACACACAGTTAGTGAAGGATGCTTCATCAGTGAACAGGACTCTCTCGGAAAACCGACATCATTTGTTTCTTGTTTCAAAAACCACTGAGCATATTGGATGCTAGGCTTATGATCTGCAGGAAGCAACCTTTGCACTCTTTGAATATGTTATAAGTTATCGCCAAGTTCAGAAGTTTTGACCGTAGAGTTTTCGCCGTACAATAACATGACTTAAAATGCAGTGATGTTGAGCAGCATAGCGGGTACTACCTCTGGGATTTTGTTAAAAATGTTGAATGATTCGTCCCAGGTTATCGTTGCGTGTACGATCTGTTTTCTGACCGGCAGGCCGCAGCGGAGACATTTCAAGAAACACTTTGCGAGAAGTACAGGAATTTCTTGAGAATTTCTTGAGTCCCCCTCGCGCGATATTACACTTTAGTTTCCCACTCATAACTTTGGAAAGAATGTACCTATTAACTTCAAATTGCTCTCAAACGAAAGAGCGAAACATTCTCTATCTAGCTAGTATAAGCAACACCCTCAAGAAATTCTGAAAGTTACAAAAATTCTTCGATAAACCTTGCAAACATGCGGGCACTAAAACCACTTCAGTTTCCCACTCGTAACTTTAGGAAGAATGTACCTATCAACTTCAAATTGCTCTCAAACGAAAGAGCGAAACTTTCTCTATCTAGCTAGTATAAGCAACACCCTCAAAGTATTCTGAAAATTACAAAAATTCTTCGATAAACCTTGCAAACATGCGCGCACTAAAAACACTTCAGTTTCCCACTCGTAACTTTAGAAAGAATGTACCTATTAACTTCAAATTGCTCTCAAACGAAAGAGCGAAACATTCTCTATCTAGCTAGTATAAACAACACCCTCAAGATATTCTTAAAGTTACAAAAATTTTTCGATAAACCTTGCAAACATGCGCGCACTAAAAACACTTCAGTTTCCCACTCGTAACTTTAGAAAGAATGTACTTATTAACTTCAAATTGCTCTCAAACGAAAGAGCGAAACATTTTCTATCTGGCTAGTATAAACAACACCCTCAAGGTATTCTAAAAATTACAAAAATTCTTCGATAAACCTTGCAAACATGCGCGCACTAAAAACACTTCAGTTTCTTACTCGTAACTTTGGAAAGAATGTACCTATTAACTTCAAATTGCTTTCAAAAGAAAGAGCGAAACATTCTCTATCTAGCTAGTATAAGCAACACCCTCAAGGTATTCTGAAAGTTACAAAAATTCTTCGATAAACCTTGCAAACATGCGCGCACTAAAAACACGTCAGTTTCCCACTCGTAACTTTAGAAAGAATGTACCTATTAACTTCAAATTGCTCTCAAACGAAAGAGCGAAACATTCTCTATTAGCATATTATTAACAAAACCTAAACAGTTTTCTGAAAACAACAGTATATTTCACCTGCCGGTGAAATGTTCGTATGTGAGTTATATGAAATACAGTGTCATTTCAGAATATGATAACCTCAAGAAGAATACATTTAATGGGGCCTGTACCAAAAACTTTCCGCGGAAATCGCAGCGGGGGCAGATGCATCAACGCCTAAAGTACCTGTTTCGCATTTGAAAGACTAAAAAAAAGACATGCCTTCAAATCTAAAAAACTGACATAATTTTATGATAAATAGTTGAAAGTAAATATCACTAATTATAATGTGAGAATTGGTACATAACAAACCGAAGTGGAGAAATAAGCATTTCAATGGTTGAACATATAAATGAAAAAATAAGAAAAGCAAGGTAACACAAAAACATATTTTGAGATAATACCCATGAGCATAAGACAAATAGTCAGGTAATGGGTTTAGGAAATGCTAAATGAGTTTCGTTGTAGTCTTGACAATTTTAAGAAACAATGGATGCGTGACAGATTTCAGCTTTCGCATTTGAAACTGTAAACGTTTCATTAGAAATAAACGATTATTTTTTAGTTCATATTCAGAGTGAGAGTCTTAATCCTACTCATAACCAATGACCCAGCTAGACGACGTGGTTGTTTTGCTGACACGGCAAGCGCCTGCTGAGTAGCCCTCACACTGTTTAGGAATCACAGACCTGCGTTGGTATATAGTCTTGCTCCGTGCATGCCTACAACGTTAGTTCTATTTTAAGGGTTTTCGTGTAAGGTTGGACCTTTTCATTGGCCACAGGAGACCTTAATTGGAAATTCAGCTGATCAACGATCAAAACTTGTTGCTCTCCGTGGCACAGCGGTTAAGGGATCGGACTTGTATTCTGGAAGTCGCGGGTTCGTTCCCAGCGCTGGCGCGGAGATTTTCCCCGTGTGGTATAAGGGAAAGCTCAAGCACAATACTCCACTCAACCCAGGTGTCGGAAATGGGTACCGGCTTTACGGGGGAACCTTCATGGTGTCCTATATATAGGGTTAGTTATAAGACATTTGAAAAACCAATGCTAAGATCATATGTATCAGGCTTGATTGGAAATAAAGCATCCCAAAGATGCCGATGTTAACCTTAACCTTTAAGCGTATAGAAAACTGAACGTGTATTATTTTGTGCATTGTTTTGTGAAAATGGAGAGGGAACTCGAGCTCTTGAAATCGTTGCCGAGCAAAAGCTATAAAAGCAAACGTGAACTTTTTAAACGATTATCTCGCAGTTTAGGAAGTCAGCAATACGAACGAGACCGAGCTAGATTCCGAAAATTAGAAGGGACGAGTGCAGCGTTCAACTACCAAGTTGCCAGAATAGTTCAAGTAAGTTTATAAGCTTAAATTACTTTTACTCAAAGCTAGTTGCTGTCAAAAGTAGTTACAAAGATAGGCCTTCCCGACTATAGCATACAATTGCGTAAAAGATACAATTACTCTCTGTTGTAAAGCTAAATGAAAAACCAGTCCAATATCGCACCTCGAGATTATTACATGTTTGAAAACTTAGGTTAAACTATAATCTCAATAGTGCGAGGATCGCTCCTGCAAAATCTAAGTCCGATCCCAAGCCCGGCCTTAACAGAAAAAATTGAAATAAAACGAAAGAAGAAAAAAAGAACAACAGTTCATTTCCAATAAAGTGCAAAGAAGAAATGTTGATACATTGGTTTTTAAAATATCTTAACATTAACATCCTTAACTGATAATTATTCATTGGTATCGTAATACTGAAGTAAAATGTCAAAACAAAAAGTGACTGACAGAAAAGCACAACAAAAATGAGTTCCTTTCGTTGCTTAATCTGATTTCGAGAGTGCATTTAAATAAGAGTAACTTAGAAAACATAATCCTCGTAACGCTTAGTTGAAAACATTCTCGTTAGTGCGCACATGTATTGAAATAAAAGCGATAAACGCATTCAAATACCTTTACCTTGAGATCCTCAATTGCTATTCATACATGGTTATCGTAATACCCATGATAATTGTCGAAACATGATTCGGAGAAAAGCACGAAAAAAAGCGTTTCTCTTTCCTGCGGTCGTCGGATTTTGGTAATGCATTTAATACAAGCTTCTAAGAAAACATAATTCATGTGACGCATTGCTGAAAAACCCTCTCGTTGGTGCGTACTCGAATTGAAATATGATCATAAGAACATAAGAAATAGTGATACGAGCGTGAGGGATTGATGTTAGGGGTAAAATGAGCAGATTTGATTCATTTTGCGTGTAGAACTATGAGGTCGACAGTCGGGATTTGGGACAATTTTTCACACAGACGCATCATCTACACCTTTTTCACTTCAAATTAATCTAAGTCGAGTTCAATTTAATCCTAGTCAAGTTCAAATTAATCCAAGTCAAGTTCAAATTGATCCAAGTCAAGTTCAAATTGATCCAAGTCAAGTTCAAATTAATCCGAGTCAAGTTCAAATTAATCCGCGTCAAGTTCAAATTAATCCAAGTCAAGTTAAAATTGATCCAAGTCAAGTTCAAATTGATCCAAGTCAAGTTCAATTTAATCCAAGTCAAGTTCAAATTAATCCGAGTCAAGTTAAAATTAATCCGCGTCAAGTTAAAATTGATCCAAGTCAAGTTCAAATTGATCCAAGTCAAGTTCAATTTAATCCAAGTCAAGTTAAAATTAATCCGAGTCAAGTTCAAATTAATCCGCGTCAAGTTCAAATTAATATTGAGTTATAAAATGACATATTAATTTGTTAATTTGAGTTTTTTGTGTTAAATATGTATCTATTGGATGTTATAAGCATGACTGGTTTGGAGGATTTATTTACACTCATAGATATTTATATACATGAAATTCCACTTGATCACATCTATGAAATCATATACATGCAAATACAAAAGGTTACCATTGAACGATATGTAGATATAATCTTTAAAAGAAATATACAAATGTGATTCACTTAGTACTAATGTACGATTCCGTTTGATTACAATTTATACATGTACATTACTACCCAGATACATTCTTGCATTAGCAATATCAATGTTGCCATCCATTCGAATTCCATGTTAGTCAATGTGAAGAAATGTAGGATCGACTTACAATACACAATAATAATACAAGGAACAATGTTTCTAACTTATTACTGACTTTATTTGAGTGTGTTTACAATTCAGTATATAAAACTTTCAAGACTTAAATATTCATAATATGATTATTATGTAAGTAATTGAAGTCTTAAAAGTGTTATATATTGAATTGTAAACACACACAAATGAAATCAGTTGTGAATTAGAAACATTGTTTCCTGTATCATTATTGTCTATTGTGAGTGGATCGTACATTTCTTCATATTGCCTAACACGGAATTAGAATGGATGGCAACATTTATATTGCTAATGCAAGAACGTATCTGGGTAGTAATGTAAATGTATAAATTGTAATCAAACGGAATCGTACATTAGTACTCAGTGAATCGCACTTGTATATTTCTTTTAAAGATTAAATCTACATATCGTCCAATGATAATATTTTGTTCTTCCATGTATATGATTTCATGTATGTGATAAAGTGGAATTTCACGTGTATAAATATCTATGAGTGTAAATGAAACCTCGAAACCAGTTTTGCTCATCACATCCAATGGATACATATTTAACACAAAAAACTCATATTAACAAATTTTTATGTTATCTTTTAACTCATCAGAGGGTTGGATCAATTTGAACTTGACGCGGAATAATTTGAATTTGACTTGGATTAAATTGAGCTTGACTTAGATTAATTTGTAGTGAAAAAGGTGTAGTATACTAAGTGGCGAGCTCGGAAAGAATATATTATTCATTATAACAGAACAAAAAATTTGTATGCTATTTCTTATTTACGCTAATAGTACTGGTGCAAAGAGTTCATCTGAGTCAAAGACCTGAATAGGATTGTTGTACAACACGGCCGTCAGCTCTACGTAGCAGGACGAAATTCGTTTTTATCATCACTTTTATTTCCTATTTTTTTTATTTATATGTACCATCCGTACATGAAACAGTTTTGAAATTCATTTTTGTGCGTATATTAGTCTATGTGTTCCTAGATGCGAGTGTTGTGCTATATTTCTTACAAATTATTTTTGCAAAACGTTCTCTCACTACTTTCTCTCACATTTTGTTCGCTTATAGTGGAGGACTTCCGAGGCATTTTTTTCGTGTAGTTTTTATGAGTTTTAAATCATCTTACCAAGCATGAAATATCCCAGATAATATATTTCTTTGGTGCCTCTTATTGACATAATTAACCCCCGACAGGGCCATTGTAATGTACGCCTCGTTTGGTTTGTACTCCTGTATTCCTCGTATGGGGGAAATATGCGTTTTTTATTCGTTCTTTCTCTGCGCAATGTTAGCTCTGAACTTACAATTTGAAATAACTCTAAATTTCAGTAAATAAAATTAGCATACTAGGTCACTGTTCCCCTTACTCCTAAGTGCAAAAACTTTGTGCATATTTGCTACTCATATGTTATTTCACAGTATCTTCAATGTGTCACATGTACCCATGTACGCATAATGTTGAAGAGACTACCGAAAGCCTGTGAAGCCTGAGATGGTTTTTGTTGTTGTTCCTAGACTATAACTTGATTTCCCTTCAAATTTCCGTAGAAAACAAGAAGCTAGTACATTTTTTCG
Organism: Morinoia aosen; assembly: GCA_030386875.1. Lineage (NCBI taxonomy): Eukaryota > Metazoa > Arthropoda > Malacostraca > Amphipoda > Talitridae > Morinoia > Morinoia aosen. The sequence continues at coordinate 19,433,050 of CM059557.1, read as the reverse complement.
TTCTTCTTAGACTTATTTCCATTTTACTTACTTTTTCTTCTGGTATTTTCATTCGATTATACTTAGCTCGACTGCTATTTTCGAGGTAGCAAAGGGACGGTTTAAGTTTTTACTTATCCAACCCCTTTATATGATTTTAAAAAAGGGCGAAACGAGAGAAAGGCCATAAGAAATTAATATATACAATCTCTCGAGAGTTAATGAGGCCGCGTGAACACGGTCCGTCAAAATATATAGGGCTGGAGCCTGTATCACAGATACGCTCATCACACACTGCAGGCTGGCTTCGGACAAACAGACCGATCGACCGACGCGGCTCTTATTATAGTATAGATAGATAGATTAATTATAATGAAAAATGAACGCTCTAAGCGCAAGATTTTAACGATAATATTGTCTATTGGGAAAAGCGTTTTGGAATAGGATATTCTAATATCGAAATACATAAGACTGAAGGAAGTAACTAATGACTTTTGCAAATTGAAAGTAAGTTTTTACACATATAGTAATCTCAAGATGCGATAATTAGGTGGTCTTATACTCACCTATGTTCGTTGTTTCTTTTAAGTTCAACAGTGAAAGGCGACACAAGCAAACGACCTCCTACCGGAGGCGTTCGTTTGAATGAATATTTTCACGAAGAAAACGTCGCAGTATCTACGGGGAAGTGCGCAATTTTTGTAACTTTTAGAATACCTTGAGGGTGTTGTTTATACTAGCTAGATATAGAATGTTTCGCTCTTTCGTTTGAGAGCAATTTGAAGTTAACAGGTACATTCTTTCTAAAGTTACGAGTGGGAAACTGAAGTGTTTTTAGTGCGCGCATGTTTGCAAGGTTTATCGAAGAATTTTTGTAACTTTCAGAATACCTTGAGGGTGTTGCTTATACTAGCTAGATAGAGAATGTTTCGCTCTTTCGTTTGAGAGCAATTTGAAGTTAATAGGTTCATTCTTTCTAAAGTTACGAGTGGGAAACTGAAGTGTTTTTAGTGCGCGCATGTTTGCAAGGTTTATCGAAGAATTTTTGTAACTTTCAGAATACCTTGAGGGTGTGGCTTATACTAGCTAGATAGAGAATGTTTCGCTCTTTCGTTTGAGAGCCATTTGAAGTTAATAGGTACATTCTTTCTAAAGTTACGAGTGCGAAACTGAAGTGTTTTCAGTGCGCGCATGTTTGCAAGGTTTATCGAAGAAGTTTTGTAATTTTCAGAATACTTTAAGGGTTTTGCTTATACTAGCTAGATAGAGAATGTTTCGCTCTTTCGTTTGCGAGCAATTTGAAGTTAATAGGTACATTCTTTCTAAAGTTACGAGTGGGAAACTGAAGTGTTTTTAGTGCGCGCATGTTTGCAAGGTTTATCGAAGAATTTTTGTAACTTTCAGAATACCTTGAGGGTGTTGCTTATACTAGCTAGATAGAGAATGTTTCGCTCTTTCGTTTGAGAGCAATTTGAAGTTAATAGGTACATTCTTTCCAAAGTTACGAGTGGGAAACTAAAGTGTAATATCGCGCGAGGGGGACTCAAGAAATTCTCAAGAAATTCCTGTACTTCTCGCAAAGTGTTTCTTGAAATGTCTCCGCTGCGGCCTGCCGGTTGTTTTCTGTCTGTTTATCCTGAAGCTTCCATTTTTACTGAATTTTCAGTGTAAGCTGGTGAAGAACCTGTGTTCAGGAACCTTTCGATCAGGGTAGCGTTCTCTGTACAACTGTGAAGCAAGTGAAGCATTTCCTGCTGCAGCCCCGTACATGAAATGCATGTCACCAAGTTCTGCATTCGTGAAGCGGTCCATGCTTACTGTTCGACGTGAAGTTAAAAAATGACCAATAAAATAGCGCTCTTCTCATCTTTACATGGTACTATGAATTTAATTTTCATATTCGATACAAACATGAATCTGTTTCATAAATAATTTCCTTTCTATGATTCTCCGAGCAGGTACATTATTCACATAAAAACCTAACTTCGTTGGCAGCCGGTGCATGAGAGCTTAATATTTAATATTTAAAACCTTTTCAATTTTGAATTACTCTAAATCGGTTGAGTTTTAAGATTATTACTACCCATGAAAATCGCTTTATTTTGCGATTTCCAATTCATAGGTTCATTTTTCACCGCTAGTTCTGAAACACTCTGCATAGATAGATGTTTGAGAACCTAGTTGAAGATAGTTTACATCAGTACGTAGAAAATACTGCAAGAAGGCATTTAAGTTTATTGAAAAACTGAACAGGAAGCGTGTAGGAAAAACTGAACGGCGGGCATTGAAGACGTTGGATGAATCAAAGTCGGCTGCCACATGCCGACTTCGTCGATCATTCAATGAAAGAGCTGACAAAATCACGAGCTAGACGGAAATAGGCATTGGTCTTAAGTCTGTTAGGGAGTGAAAATAAAACATGCGCTATATAATTATGAATAACCTACGAGTCGTTATCAAAAATTCAACCGTTATGTGAGGCACATAGAGTTAATTTTTTCTTCTTAGCAAAAAGAAAACTTACAAGCACCAAGAAACATTCTTGCTATTGAAAAATTACTGAGGAACACTTGTTTCCCCCAAGTAGGATCCAAATTGATTGAAATCGTAATTTGAAAATAGGTGAAACGGAGTTCTTATCGAAGATGAATCATGTGCTAAATTTTATTTTATAGCTGGGGAATAAAAGTGCGGAAGTTGATGCTATTCGGGGTCCATAGTTTTTTGTAACAAGTTCGTTTCACGCTTTTCGTTAGCACTGCATGGGAATTTTTACATCTTTATTCTGAATGTTTGTCGCACATCTTTACGTCTTCATTGCAGATCATTGATCTTTAATTACGACCCTCGAGTAACTCATCATAAATCTAGGCAACAAATTGGCCAGTATTATTTCAAGCGAACAATTCAAAAATAATATTCATGCAGCGATATTGTATGTGTATGGGGCAACTTGAAAAGTCCGAAAAAATATTAATGATTTTAGATATGCGTTACGAATTTAAATGAAGCCGTGAAAGTGGAGAGTTATACTTTGAGACAACATAGTCAACACCATAAGGAATATTTTTTTATGCAATTGTTCTTGACACGATAGGGTTGATGAGGCTCTATATCAGCCGTGTTCATTCCGTCAAGAAAAATTTAATATCTTTCTGCTTACTAATACATAGCGTTAGCGAGTCCGCAGTATCTCAGAGTAGGCTTTCAGTAACCAGTGAATATTTACAAGGCGATGTTAAGAGAACCGATTAGTAGAAGCGTTCACATGTTTCAGTCGTGTTTCGCTATAATTCCATATTTATATATTAGTGATTTTAATTGTTGCTTATTTAATCGGTTGACATCTGGGTGAAATAATAAATGAACTAATAGCGTGTGTTATCAGGTGTACGGGTATTAAGTGCACTAATCTTGCATCATGTTTCAGGTATATTCGCCAAGCTGCTCACTCGAGGTTTACACAATACGAGTTTAAGTGCCATTTCGGCATGAGGGTCAAATTTCCGTAGCTGTTATCAAAATGGGACGTTTTTAATTAAGTCTATGTAGAGGACATTGGTAAATGTTTTTTCCTGTCAACTACCTAACGAATTAATGCAGGCATCACCAAGTACGGTGTATTCTCTGCGTTCAGCTTCAATGCTTTACAATAGCTTCATGAATTACTTGGTAGAAGGAAATAGAACGAAGAAAAATTTTTGAAGTAGATGTAGCGTGGATTGAAGGGGTTTTCCCCCTTTTTATAATGCTGCGATTAATAAAGGGTAGCAGTCGTACACGCGCTCCTGTGTTTTGGAATAAAATGGCGGATCCATCAATTAACTCATTTTCATTTTTCTTGCAACTTTGTGATCCTACGATTCTATAATTTTCATAGCATAAATGATTGCGTATTTATGGGGTACGTCGACCCAGAATCAGAAATAGGCCGTCACGTTTGTTGTATGGGAACTAGATCAATGAAATTTGGCCCACGGATGTATTTTTGATAGAATTACAGGTGCATTTCTAAAACTTTTTCAATGTTTGAACTAGTTACTGAGATAATGAAGAAAAATGGGTGAAAAAAAATTCTTAAGCTATCTCCTCCATAAGGAATTATCGTAAAGCAATGATTTAGGTCTCATTGAATGCGCAAAAAGTTGCTGTATAGCTGAACGGAGAATGGATTACAATTCGTGAAAGTTTAGTTGTATGAAATTATAATTTTTTCAGTTATTGATTGGGAATAGTGATTGTGAATAGTGAGTGAGAGACTGGGAATAGTATATTCGAGGAAAAAAGTATAAACAAGTATACATATGAGGGGACGAATGGAGGTGTGATAGTGGAGAGAGCATTGAGGGAATAAATTTTGGTTAGCAGGGGAATGATGGGTGGTTTGCTCGATGTGCATGTATTCCGGGGTGAGATGAATGGGATATCGGATCATTACTTGGTAGAAGGAAAGTTGAGAGTAAGTGGAGTGTGGGGAGGTGTAGAAAGGAGGAGTGGAAGGGAGGTGTTAAATGTAAGCAAGTTGCATAAACCTGAGCCTGAGTGTGAGTATCAAGAGAAGATGAAAGTAGAGAATGGGAGGGTGAAGGTAAGTGAGGTTGGTGAAGCGGAAGGGGAATAGACGTTATTTAAAGATGCGGTGGAAAAATGTGCAAGGGAAGTGTTTGGGGTAAGGACGGTTGGAGGGGTGAATAGAAAGGAGAGTGAATGGTGGAACGGAGAAGTAGGAGCGGCTGTGAGAAGAAAGCGGGGGGCGTTCGAAAGGTGGCTGCAAAGGGGCAGCCAGCATAATTTCGAAGAGTATAAGGAGAGGAAAAACGAGGTACAAAGAAGGGTAAGGAGAGCAACGAGGGCGGGGGGAGTGGAGTGGGGGAGGAAGTTGGGAGGGGACTTCATGGAGAGAAAGAAGGTTTTCTAGAAAGAAGTGAAGAGAATTAGGAAAGGACAGGTGGAGAGTGTGGCAAGAGTGCAGGATGCAAATAGTAGGTTGCTAGTGGAGGGTGGTGATGTGAGGAAGAGATGGGCGGAGTATTTTGAGGAACTGCTGACCGTGAAGGATGATAGGGTTGCGAGAGTGGTAGCTGTTGGAAGTGATGTTAGAATGCCTGTGTTTGGAGAAGTGAATAGAAGTCGAATAAGAAGTGCAGAGGTAAAAGGAGCGTTGGACGTTAAGAAAAATGGCAACGCTCCAGGTATGGATGGCTTCACTGTTGAATGTCCGAAGAAAGGCGGAAATATCGTTGTAGAATGGTTGGTGCGTTTGTTTAATGTGTGTTTTGAGGCTAGTAAAGTGCCAGTGGATTGGAGTAGCGAGTGTGTAGGTCCGTTGTACAAGGGGAAAGGTGACAGGTATGAGTGCAGTAACTCTAGGGGTATAAGTCTACTGAGTGTCGTTGGGAAGCTGTATGGAAGATTTTTAATTGGAAGAGTGAGAGTGATGACTGATCGTGTGCTTGCAGAAGAACAGTGTGGTTTTAGGGGTGGTAGAGGTTGTGTGGATCAAATATTTGTTGTGAGGCAGGTGAATGAGAAATACTTAGCAAAAGGAAAAGATGTATATTGAGCATTTATGGATTTAGAGAAGGCAGATGACAGAGTGGACCATGAAGCTCTATGGCAACTTGTAAGCTTGTATGGAGTGGGTGGGAGACTGTTGAATGAGATCAAGAGTTTCTACATTGATAGCAGAGCATGTGTGAGAGTAGGGAATGTGGTGAGTGAGTGGCTCCCAGTAGTGACAGATGTGAGACAGGGATGTGTGATGTTGCCATGGTTGTTTAATTTGTTTATGGATGGTGTGGTGAGAGAAGTGAATGTCACAGTGTTGGGAAAAGGTGCGCAGTTGGTGGGACAAAATGGTATGTATTGGGAAGTGTGTCAGTTGTTTGCAGATGATGCAGCGCTTGTAGCTGATTCAGAGGAAAACTGCGGAGACTGGTTGCAGTGTTTGGTAGAGTGTGCGAAAGGCGTAAGTTGAGGGTAAATGCAAATAAAAGCACGGTGATGAAACGTTCAAGAGGTGGAGTGTTTGGAACTTTGGATGTGAGGATGAATGGTGAAGTGTTAGAGGAGGTTGAGCATTTTAGGTACCTCGGGTCGGATGTGGCTATTAAAAATATTATGGAAGTAGAAGTGAGGCATCGAGTGAGTGAAGGCTGTTAGACATTGGTTGCAATGTGTCAACAGTGTTTCCGTGAAGAGAGGACGTACTTTGTCTTTGCTCGGAAACAAAATGCCCAATTGGTTATTGAACATGCATTTCTAACCAAAAAGAGTGCCCACTTAGACCATGAGGAACCAATAGTAAATTTCATCTAACCAAAATCCAAAAATCGAACAAAAAGTGTGATATTCCCTCAAAAAAGCACTCAACCCTTGCTTCATTTTTTCGCGAGTGTCTCCTTTCTCACAAGATGGCGGCACAAAATAAGACTCGCAAGAACTCTGGATGGCAATATCAACGTCTACTCTCCGAAGATACCTGGACAAGCAACTCCGAGACGTCTGACCATCAACACACCTGAATCACTTGACCAGTACTTATTACAACATGTCGGCAATTACTCAGTAGAAATTATTCGTAATTAGTATATTTATGTGCTTATGTACTGAATTTAATAGCATTTTGATCTCTGTCCACATGATTTCTTCTTGTTTTTTGATAGAATCACCTTTGCCTCTTCAAGGCACCCACGCCGAACTTGCAACTTTGTTTTACTGCTCACTACGTTATTTTTTTTTATTTCCTTCTTTTCTCATTTTTATAGAAGGCTCATACCAAATTTTCTACTCACACTTAAATTATATGTTACCACATGTCTCTAAATCTGAAAATGATTTAGATACTCAAGATCTCTATATTAATTAATTAGCTTCGCTGTCAATTCGATTCTAATCCATTTCGTCCTTTGCTACATCTTATGTGTTACATGCTGATACCACTGGTATGAAAGCCTTGTAACTACATTATTCACAATTTATGATCTCTAATGCTCCCACTCATGGACTGAGTTAGCGCTCTCCTTATGAAATCATCCTTGATTTTAGACAATTTAGACTAATAATCTCTGTGTTTTTTAGTTTTTCTTTATTTCTTAAAGTTTATTCTAAGTAGGACTGTCTGTATAAAGTCAGGGTATGAAGTCAGATTCATCCCATCTTTGCCGTTATCGTTGCCGAGCGAAAATATATAATTGATGTGAAGACTGGATCTCTTAATACACGGGTCATAAAAATTAATGCCAGCGTTCATGCTTTGGTTTTGGGAAATACACGATCTGAACGTTCTCATACGAAACACTTATCATAGTAAATTCGATAAATTTGATGCGCTTGGGCTGCAGCGGTTACACAGAGCGGAGAGACGCTGGTGCTGATTAGCGCCGGTCTGTGAAATTGTCAGGGATAATAAAATATCCAGATCTTAATATAAAAACAATGTGCCGGTCCCGATCGTGTAGCTGGGGAGCCGAGCGTGGGATCAGTCGTTGAATTAGCCATGGCTAAAGAGGAGGCTGGGGCCAGGAGACACGACCCCTCTCCCCCAGCCGTACCCCCGGTTGTGTGGGGAGTAGGGCGACTCCGAACCCTAGCCACCCCTTGTTACCCTGCTCGTGTGGCGACCACCCTCCCCTTCGGGAAGGGGGGAACGCTGTCCGAGCGAGAATTAAGTCGGACCAGGGGAGATCACTTCGCGGGTAGCCGTAGTTGAGAGCGGACAAACCGGGTTGTCGGGCTTGAGTGGTGAGAAGACCAAGCTGGTTGTATTATACTTAGAAAACTTAGTCGCCGGTGAGCCTAGAGAAAGGTCAGGGGCTCTGGACGCAAGGGATCAGAGAGTATTCACAGTAAAGTTTAAAACTCAAACGTCGGTCGGTGCTGTGATAGTTGAGGCGTCGCTTGTTTCAGCTTTATAACTTGAGAATCCGGCTGGCTCAAATATCCACTTTATTGTGAGGGCTCGAAGTTTGGGTGTATGCACACACTCCCCAGGGCTCGGTGTTTCATTGGCTCGTGTGTTGGCTGTTTGTACACAGTCTGTTGTCGTGAGAAATCGATCGAAGGAAATGGTGAATTATTGGTCCTGTTTATTTATAAATTGTGAAGGGTATTCTACCACGCTGTCTCGTGTCATCCTTGCTTGCCATCCAATAAATACGAAAACTTGGGCCTCGTATATTTCCCTTTCTCTCTCGTCACTGGCAATGAAACACGTGCCGGGGGCCGTCAGCCCACGTTACCAAAAGTTCATATATCTGAATAGGGGTGGTCGTAAAAGCTCCCGTATACGCGCTAACGTCACCCAGCTAAGTACTCAATTGACAATCAGAAACTAACGTAATTAATCTCCAATTTAGTTCCGGGTTCGCCCGGTGGTGGCAGCGAGCTATCGTCATTAATTCTCTTTAAATGATTCATGATTTATTCAAAACAATCGGAGAACTCAAACAACATAAATCATATCGAGAGCGGAAGAAATACCCCGCAAGAATCAAGCTTTCTTTCATGTCTTTATTTTTAACTTGACCCTGTAGCGTGTATCATATTCTTTATTTATTACGTCACATTTTACTTACTGTTTCTTAATTTTTATGACTGACCATGTTGATATATTCGATAATATTGATCCAGATCTCAATCATTTAAATAGACTGCATCCAAACCTAAATGAAACTGAGAATTGTAAGTACCTAAATATTAAAGAATTCAATGAATCGATAAGAAAAACCTGTAACGATTTCTCAGTATTATTTTGGAACTGTAGGTCCATTTATCCGAAAATAGATGAAATATCTTGTACTATCACTGGGCTAAACAGCAATTTTATTGTTCTCAGTTTCACCGAAAGTTGGCTAGATGACTCAACCAAAGACCTAATTCAAATTCAGGACTATAAAAGCCATCATTCACTCTGTAATTACAAACGTGGCGGTGGCATCAGTACGTACATATCTAAACACATATCATCGAAAATCATTAAAAGTGCAACTATGAATCGTGAACATATTGAGACTCTATTTATAGAACTAACGAAAAATGGTAAACGGATTATACTTAGGACTGTATATAGGCCCCCGACAGCTTGCAACATTTCTTTCCTGAACGAGCTTCAAAGCATAATATCTCAGTTTAACAAATCTCTATACAATGACCAAACAATTTGTGGGGATTTCAACTATGATCTTCTACAACATGAAAGCTGTGAGCAAATCTCAAACTTCATAAATGTTTTTCAGTCTAACTCCTTCCTTCCAATCATCACGAAACCTACACGTGTTACATCTGAAACTGCTACTCTGCTCGATAATATTTTTATGTTAGATTCGACTGATTTTCTTTGAGGAATAATAATTTCTGACTTATCTGACCATTTTCCGGTGTTTCTCATCAAGAAAAATGTCTATAGTCCCTGTAACAGCCCACAGGCTGAGACTTTTTCATATCGTCGTGTAAACGAATATAACTTGGGAACAATGCGAACTGCTCTAGAAGAATTAATGCCATCATTGGACATCTATGAACTGGACAATAATGCGATTAACATTGATTAAGCAATACTAAATCTAAGTGAAATTATAATGACCGCATACATCCAGTGTTGTCCAATAATCACCCGCACAGTAACAGCGAAAAATACACAAAAGCCTTGGATTACTGAAGATATCGTGATCAATATAAAGAAACGTCTAGCGTAGGTTCTTAGCCTTACTATACGAAGGAAGAATATCTAGAGTAACGTATAACTGATTCAGGAATCATGTGACAAATCAAATACGAACATCGAAACGAAACTACTTTACGCATAAATTTACTGAATACAAAACTGATATTGAAAAAACTAGGAGCCTGCTTAATTCATGCTTTAAACCAAATAATAATGCTACAAAAACAATTGAGTCCATCGTTCAAAAAAATTTCAAATATCCCGACAAGCAAGATATTGCAACAGTGTTTGACAACTTTTTTATAAATATAGGGAAAAATCTAGCCGATAGTGTCGTTAGTGAACCTAGAGACCACTTGCAGTACATGGACCATGTTCGTGAACACAACTCTTTCTTTTTCACGCTAACTAATCCCTCCGATGTATTATAAACCATTCATTTTCTCAAGGTATCTTCCCCAACTCTCTCAAAACTGCCGGAGTGACCCCTATTTTTAAAAATGGTGATAAAAATTGCATTACAAATTATAGACCTATCTCTGTTTTGGAAATTATTAGCAAAATATTTGAAAAATTTGTGTATATAAAAAAGTGGATTCGTATTTTCAACAAAAATCTTTTCTCTTCGAGAGACAATACGGTTTTCGTTCTAAAAAATCAATGACACAAGCTGTATTGTATAATTTACAGTACCTTTACTGTAATATAGATGAAGGAAAGCTTGTTTTCTCCGTATTTCTTGACTTTCGAAAAGCATTCGATTGTGTGGACCATAACGTATTACTCTCGAAACTACATTGTTTTGGCATTCGAGGGGCTGCCCATAATTGGTTCAAATCATACTTAGCGAATCGGAAACAATGCGTTGTCAATGACGACGCAAAATCAGACCCACAGACAAATTATTAGCCATGGAGTTCCACAAGGATCTGTCCTTGGGCCTCTCCTATTTCTAATTTTTATCAATTATATCATTAAATCTACATCATTCCTCAAATTCATACTTTTTACCGATGACAGTACCCTTTCTGCGATCCTTCCAAACCAAAATCCCGCTAGGATGGCGGAGCGTATAAATAATGAACTTCATAAGGTTTCTTTGTAGCTTAAAGCTAATAAAGTAAGCCTCAACATCGATAAAACAAAATATATTACATTCTCATACAAGAAAAATAAATCTTTCCCACGCATAAAAATTGGCGAAGGTGAAATCGAAGAAACCAACTCATGCAAGTTTCTGGGCATCATAATAGATAAACATCTGACCATTAAAGAGCACATCGCTCATATTAGTTCTAAATTATCAAAATCCATCGGAATCCTGAATAAAGTTGAAAAACCTGCCTGAAACAGCTTTACGAATGCTCTACCGAACGCTCATTTCATCATACTTGCAATACGGAATATAAGCATGGCACGGAACTGATAAAAATAAGACCAATATAATTTTTACTCTGCAAAAAAGAGCCATCAGAGCGGTAAAGAATCTAGAATATAATGCTCACACAAATGATTCTTTCAAAAATTTTCAAATACTTAAACTTTCGGAACTTTACAAAATCTCCATTTGCAATTTCATTTACAAAACATTAAGAAATGATGGCGACAATAGCCTAAAACAATTATTAACTGCGAAAACTGGTCATCACGACCATTTAACCCGAAATAGAATTAAATTCATGCTTCCTTATTATTCAAAGGCCCGGTCGCAACACAGTATCCTCTTCGTTGGAACTAAAACTTGGAACTCAATACCTGCGGAGATCCATGATAGTAATTCTTACAAGGTATTCAAAAGAAATCTTGAGTCTCACTTCCTATCGGAATACTAGTCGGGTAAGATCACCAAGTCAAATCTTGTCTCCTACATGACTGTTTCCAATAATGTAATTTGCATTGGTAATATCGCAGATCTTCAGTTTGCTGTTAAATCGTTTATCGAATATACTGTTAAATATAGTCCATATGACCTATATTGTAGAATGATATATCTAATATCGAGTAAATTATCTCACTGATCAGTCTAATGCGAAACTAGGTTAGGTGATTTAGGTTAAACATTATTGTACACCTTAGAATGACGTTGATGGTAGGATGCACCAAAAGTCGCTGAAATTATTCGGGCCCACAGGTAGCTATATTCAAATTTGGCCATTGTACTAGACTTAAGAAACATTCTACCTCTGTATCTCCTGTAATAAATAAATTGTTTAAAATATTGTTTAAATGAGGAAAGTTTTTGAATACAGGAGCTTGAGTATGAATGGTAAGAGGGGACTGTATGAAAGCTTGATCATGCCAGTTTTGTTGTATGGAGCAGAGTCCTGGGGGTTGAGAGCAGCTGAGAGGAGAAAGTTGGATGTGTTTGAGATGAAGTGTTTGAGAGCATGTATGGAGTAACAAGAAGATATAGGATCAGGAATGAGTTGGTTGGGGGGCAGACGGGTGTTATCAAAAAATTGAACAGGCGGGTGGATGAAAGAGTGTTGGATGGTGTGGGCCTGTTGAAAGAATGAATGTTGAGCTGCTGGTGAAAAAGATTTGTACGTCTGAAGAGAGTGGTATTAGAGCGCTAGGTAGACCACGGATGAGTTGGATGGATGGGGTGAAACGTACTTTGTATGAGAGAGACCTGACTGTGGACGTGGCGAGAGGGATGACTGCGGGCAGAAGTGAGGGGGGGCAGTGCATTAGAAGATAATTTAATTTTTTTACGCGGTACTGGAAGCCTGCCCGCGTGTGATGGGGTTGACCTGTCCTGTGCGGGGGGAGGAGCTGCAATCAAAGCGGTCGGAGTAAACCAGCTATAGCTGTCGGGCCTGACTGTGGAAGGTGGTTGTGCTGGGCTGCTGCTGATCCTTACAGTTCTAGTGCAGCCAGTGCAGCTTCTCACGCCTCCTAGTGACTAAGAGTGATGATTGTGCCTGCTGTCGGCTACCCTCCTATAGGGAGGATAGGCCAATATATGTACATTTTTTTGGAGAGGTCATTGTTTTTTCCATAGATTTTTCAGTGTAACTAAAAAAGGACTATGCATTTCATATTGATTCTTGGGCTAGCCATGCAGCCAATCTTTGCGCAATCAATGAGACTTCAATCATTGCTCAACAATGATAACTGTGGGAGAAAATAGCTTTCTGAAACAGTTCATCTTCAGGTGTTCAGGGAGGGCATTTTTCTAAAAGTTCTAATATTTTATTTGAAGCTATATTGCTCGGAAAACTAGACGCGGTTGATATTCTGAAAGCTATCAAAGCATATGAATATCATTTCTTGTAAGTTTTTGTGGTTCCTTGAAGAAACCGGCACTACAAGGGGTAACCCAGATATGTATCATAGATAAGGATCACCGCTCCAGGTGCGATTCGCTTGCCCCTCTCAAGGAGCAAAGATATTTGAGTAGATTTACTAGATCATAAACTAAGGACTTCTGTATTGAAGAGATAAATATAAACCCCAAAGAAAATAATTTTCAGAGAGGAGGCACATGCACTTGCTGGCTGCTAATTGACCCCCAACCCCATTTCCCCAGCTTACGATTCTCAGATTTTGCTGCAAATTTGACAGCTTGTGAAGAAAGCATATCTCAAGCGAATAAAGCAATAAAAAGAAAACCAGGAATTTTCCAGATTCTGGTTAGACGTCTCTCTTAATGTGCTCCTGGTTTAGAACGCCGAATTAACTTCGAAATACCCTGGAGTTTCTGTTATATGTTGCAGAAATATTCATAGAACATTTTATCACTGATGCACGCTTCAACCGAACGAAAAAGTTTAAAATTATTTTTCACACAGGAAGGGAAAAGTTCATACAGATGGTCAATATGTGAATAAAATCTCAGCGCATTTTGAGAATCTTGTACAATCACAGCAATGCACAAAGTAATTTCTTACCTTTGAAGCCAATTGAAAATGCTATAATTCATCGTTCAACGTGTGAATGTTTTAACAAACCTGAATTGCCTATTTATTGACGGAGCCAAATCTTCTCTCCCTTGTCGACATTTAAATTTGCTCCTCTTCATTTGATCTCAATTATACTAAATGTGGCCGATGAATACTCGTACGTTTTGTGTCTTAACCATCTTTTCATCCAACTTTACTGGAAAACATAAGAGAAGGTTAACTGTGGCATCAGGGAGTCATCACTTAACGGTGACAACAGCGAATCATCAAGACGTGGCATTTGGGGTCGTATCAGCCTCAATCTGAATGGGGCTTCTCTTAATTTATCTTTATTTATCTATATTTAATTGGAGAAGGTTATAAGGTAATAAAGTAGTTTTTTTTACTTACTTCATTACCTTTATAACCTCTTCTAATAAAATTTTGGCAACATTTCCATTAGATTATTGATACTTACGTGAGAACAATCTGCGATACGTTCGTCTTGACGAAGGGAATAGCCCCCAATTCTCTGATGACCTTAACGATGTCTGCATCCTGCTCTGCGGGTTGGCTGACTCGCTTCAACAAACCATACGTCGAGTCCATGCCTTCCACGTCGACGCTGTCTTTGATGCTCACCGGAAGTCCAAAAAGCGGAGGCCTTTTGTAGTTCGTAAGAGCATCCAAAGCTGCGGCCTTTGCCTGCACCAAAGAAAATATCGTAAGACATTCTCGCTCATCATCTTATTTCTGCTTATATTTCTTGACAATAAAATGCCTTCACGCAAGTCTTAGGAACGTAAAAGCACCTTTGCGCTCAAACAACGCCCTACCATTAATTATTTTCTACACAAAGCATTGCTCATAATTAACTCCAGCTCCGACGTTGGGTCTCTGCTCCCTAACGTATGTCCGCTGAGTACATTTTTTATACAACATCGAAATACCTAACAAATATGCGCCGAATACAGAGGAAACAGTTTTAAAAATCTAATTAGGACAGTGGAGTGAATATAAGGAACGGCGAAACTCACTCACTCCTTGTGTAATATTCATTATACTCTTTAAATTATTACTCGCGAGAATTGTTACTAGTGAAAAGTTCAGGTGAAGTCTATTTTATACTTAAATTACTATAAATATTATGAACCTTTCAGTGTTAGTCGCCGAAGTAGTTCCCATAATCGAGTGGTAGGTTTCCTCAGCGTATTCCAACTCAAACAAAGGATGATATTAACATTCCCAATACATCTGAAATTAGCTGACATTAGTTGTATGAAATGCGGAGGAATTACCAACAGCCCTCTGAATTTGTTGGCTTAAATTTATGGGTACATTTGAATGATAAAAGTTGCGTTCTTTTGCAATTTTTCATTTGATCGCTCTCGATTTTTTCGACTTCAACGAAAAATGAGGAGGAATGAAAAATGTTTTCTTCCCTCAAGTCCTGAATATAAGATGAACAGCTTGGTGACACCAGCTTAATTTTGTGTTATGTTGAGGTCTAGTAACCAAACGTTTTGATTTCATCAAAATATCCATGAGGACGTAAAAAAGTTCCTCATCGTCTTGAATTTGCTGCTGATAAGTGCACAATAATAATATTTCTATTATAACTGAAAGTAAACGCTTTATGTGATCTGAAATACTGTGTGAAACTCGTAAGGAATTTTCAATGTGTTCGAATAATTAATTTATGGTATATTTGAGCACACTTCTTCTTCTACACTATATCAAATACAACATTTATATTCGTAAACATTAACTTTCATCAACATTAAAATGTATAATCGATTTCAATTGATATTTTCCTGCTTATAATGCATATTAAATTAAAAACTTGAAATTTTTAAAATATTTCTTGCTGTGCAATTCTAAGCTTATTTACTACAGAATCAGTGAAAAATTCTACGATTTCCATGTCACGTTAGTCTTTAATTTATGTAGAGGGATAAAAAATGGGATACAATTTTGGTCACATGTATCATAAAAAAATACACCAGTAATTGTAATTCAAAGTAATACCCTTGATGTTCTGAATCTGACATTTAATATTACTGCTGCAGTAAATTACTCGCTGTTGAAACTTTAGTTGAGTTTTACCGGAAATTCCTCACCTTTGCGTTGGGGATGAATTCAGTCACGCAGTTGGTGGCCTTAGTAACTTCTATGGCCTGCAACACAAATGAATTTAAATTAGATGCTAAATTTCTATTTCCTTCGTCATAAATGTAAGGCATTCGCTATGCTTAGATTTATGACCTAAAATTACTGATACCATCAGCATCATTTTTATTTGGTTTTATACAATTAGGCCATGAAATCCAACATGGTTTTCGGAAAGACAATTTTTGTATTTTACTTACAGTGTTCACAATTTCAGTGATGATAGCTATCTACATAATTTTGCGACTATACCCTTGTGTTTTTCTAACAGTTCCACTGTGTGATAATGAGCAGAGTTACTATCAGTTACATAATTGCTGAGCTAGTTAACCATAACATCAGACCAGTTATTTCGTCTCTTATTTTACTGCACATGTATAATGAGGAATGCAAAGCAGCTCTCGCTTAATCTTTGATTGGTTTTCATCTCGCGCACAGAGTACTCAGGGAAGGTTATCAGTACTTATAAATTATCTGATACACACAAGGATGAGTAAGCCGAGGAGAGTAGCGCCACTGAAGAAAAGATCCGCGTAGGAAGACGATTTAAAGATCAGGTCTTTAATAAATATTTAGAGCAAGGGAATAATGTGAAACTTAATATTAACATCATTAATATCTGTATCCGAAGAATTTAACATGGCTCCTCATAGCGTAAAGGGAGCAACGTCATGAAAAATATTCGAAATACTTTCATCGCCACTGTTTTCAAACTCACGGTAAGGAATCAATTAAATTTCCGGTTCGCTTCTCGCAGAGGTACGACCCGTTAAAAGCCAGCGCTGGATTTTTTAAGATTAAGGCGGTTATTCATTGTTGTGAATATATAGATTGCTTTCCTTCAAGATGGAGTCCAGTAGCAAGAACTGTATTTTAAATACTTTCAAATTTGTGATATAAATTAATTATCAGATAGCTGAACTAAAAGTTCGTACACTATCGATTGAGAATAACTACGTTAAAGAATTTATGAAACGCGAAGAAGGGAAACAAACTTAGTTTCACACTACGCACTATGTAAGAAAAGGTTGATGTAAATCCTGAATTCTTGCACCAAAAATATTTTAAGCAAATTAATATGATAATCATATACGTCATTGTACGTGTAATTAAAGCTAGTTCGTTTGCAGTACGGATGACTAAGGCTAAAGTTCCAAACAAGATGCTGGTATTACTTACTTCAAACCACGAGTCATTAACGGGGCATAAAGATGGGGCGATAGTGAAAATCTAACGTTAGTTCACGCCCAAGAAAAGTTTAAATAATTAGCATTAGGGTATCCTGTCAGGTCCTGTGGTAATCACGTGTCTCTCCTCATGCTAACTGTGCAAAAATTAGTCTCCTTTTGTTAAATATACGTAAGAAACATTCCCCATTTTTGGATGAGATACGTGTTATGTCCTCGTACTACAAATACGAGAACGGACCGAATTTTTGTATGATCTCGCAGCTTGTAATGTTTGGTAGTCGTTTATAAACGAAAGAACGATGAGTTTGGTTTTTGAAAATAAAAGGAAAAATGAAGCTTTAATACTCTAGTTAATAATGGTGTGACAATTTTGAGCAAATGGAATTACATTCATGGTGTTTTTTTTTAACCTCATAGAAAATTTAAGCTCTTCTGCAGTGTTTGTTTTTCTACGGCAATTCACGCGTTGAATGTCTTGATAAAAAAGAGTGAATTAGTGAGTTCGATATCGTATTCTAAATGATTACTGTGTTGCATGTATATGCGTTGAGTCTTGCGTAAATAAAATGATTATGTTATGGATCAAGGGTGTTTTACTGTTTATTCCATGACAGAGGGAAATACAAAAGCCTAATGAATTATCAAGTGAACGTTCTGCCTAGGGTAAATTGTAATCATAGATCAGTATACTCTTTTAGAGGTAACCTTAGGAAGTTTATGAGAGATGACGCCTGAAAAAAAACGTTATCCGTTTCGTATTTGTGTTTGAAGCCTCGATGTACGGCTTTCACAAATATTCACAAAACATAAATTAATTTACTTTAAACTGGATGCAAAAAATCTCACATATCACAATATTTTTGAGCCTCACTTTAGCCTGGTAGGCCTGGAGGACGGTGACGGCCGCCAGTGTGCCGTCCCTCAGTCGCTGCAGAAGGTCCATTGGCCGTAGCGCCAACACAGCACTCCGCTCCTTCGTCAGCAGAACTCCCTCGCCTCCACCAGATATGAGCTCCTCCTCCAGGGCACGTCGCGCTGCCACGGCCTTGTCGCGATGCTCTTTGTAACTGGAAAAATGTTGCCTTTTCATGTACGATTGTAAGTATTCATGTCGCATAATTATTCGTTTCCCTTAATCATAAAAAAAGATCAAGCATGTTCTCGTTGCTTGTTCACTCTTACCTGCTTGAATCAAATGACTTCACAATAATTTTCACAACATTAGAATTTTACGAATGTTTGTTATTGCTAGGTCACATTGCATGTTGGGATTTATACGGTTTTTCTTTGCAGAGTTTTGGTTTGATTTTTCAAGATTTAATTAAACACAAAACTGTGTGTTAGGGAAACCAAGTTCTTTGTAATTTTCACGTTCTTTCATCAATTTCTCGTTCAAAGAGTCTTTCATCAATTTAGTTTGAATTTAAAAAAATATCGTTTCAAAATGGGGGCGTTGCTACACGTTTTTCTAAAACGAACTTGGAGCAAATGATAGCTCAACCAAAAAAGGCCATCAAAATCATTTTACACACCTGTCACAACCATGAATAGGACTTTTTGTAATTTTGTATGAAGGTTTTGTGGCGCTCCTTCAGCGAGTTTTATTAATTTTTTGCTTAATAAAAAAACCTCTGATACTGTAGTGTATGGCAACACTTGCCATTTAGGCGTAAGATACAAAGACTGTTACCTCGTCAGTTAGGGGCGGTAGAGCATCGTGTGCGCTTAATACTATTAGTAAATTGTTTAATGTATTATCTTGTTTAAACTTCTAAAATTTGTTTCAAAAGTATAATTAGAAAGGTTTCATAATTTATTTCATAGCATTTCTTTTTCTATTTCAGACTAGGTAAACTTAATTAATTGAGAAAATTCCACTACTTTCTTTCCGTATCGATTTACGCCCTGAAAACCCTTGTTTAAAGGGTGAGTGTTATCCTCCATCATTTCATCAGTATTGCCTTCTAATGTAATTCACATTTTTTTTTGAAGTACTGTACTATGTTTATATTGGATTGTAAGGCGCATGGAATAAAAAGCCGAAATTGATCCTTTCAGGTTTCGGTTTGCGGACGGAACTTCGATTCAAATCATTTATCCTGCCTGGCTAGTCATAAAACGGACTTAACCCCCACAGTTTCATTGGCAGTAAGCCTGAATGAAAATGTATCTTATGGCAATACAGATGCAGTTTTTACCTTGCTTATTGCTGCAGAAAACGGTTTCAATAGTGTTTTTCTTTATTTATGATAAGTTTAATTTCTTAGTTTTCTAAATTTAAAGCATTTCTCAAGGCTTGGGAACAAATTTCTGAAATGAATTAGCCAAGGCATTTTTTTTTCGAGGATGTATTGACCATTAATACAGCTTAATTTCTTCAAAGATTAGTGCGTTAAGATTCCGTTGATAGGATACGTGCTTGTCTTCGTGATTTTGTTGGAAGCTGCTTAGTAATCCGTTGTAAAACTGGCCACAAAATTATTCAAGTGTCACAAATAGGAGCTACATTAAACTCGGTAATGATACACTGCTTATAAATAGATCAAGTGTTAAAGGGATACACTAATATGGTAATGCTAGGATGCAATACAGAAATTTAGATAATGCTTGTTTGTGAATAAATTTTCTCTATTGCCATAAAAAAGGACAACACGACTCACTCTTTGTCGGTGACCTTTCCCATGATGGAAGTATTTTTCTAGCTCTTTGCCCTGTCAAAGAAAAGAAAAAGAGTTTGTTAAAACATAGAACTTGAGCAATTCAAAACTCTGTACACAAATAATTATTTAATGAACGGTAAGAAAACGATGATAACCACTGATGTTTTCTGTCCAAACTTCACAAAATATTGTGAAGTAACAGTGAGCGTCGTAGGGTAAAAACAAAACGTATTTTTGTGTTTGTGTAGACAACTGTTTCATGAAGGATTCAAACCGTTCGGGCCTTAATTTTCTTTAGCAATTGAATACCCATTCTTGGCGACTATTTTAGAATGGGCAAAGTAATAAGGGTCTAGTTGTGGTTGACGCAATAAATTAATTTGGAATTCTCCTTTTCCGTTTTTGTCGAAAACTCCAAGGAAATAAGATGCTGGGTGAAAACTTAACAAAAATTCCAAATTATTTATAAAATATTCTAAATTTGGGAATAATTGTTTGTAATTATTCTAAATCTAAAAATTTTAAATTCTAAGACTCCGCTCATTTAGTTTTAGGGATACAAAATTGGCGCTCAACTATCACGATCGTATCTCAAAAGACCAGTATTTAACTCGGAAATTGTCTACCGAAATTTGCTCAGCAATTTCCAGATGAATTTAGTGGCAGGAAATGAAATTAACAAAAGTCGCGTTTTCTTTATTTTAGGGTGAAACTAGTAGAGTATGGATTCAAATTTATAGGTATTAGGGAAGTGCAACCGTTTTCTATTAACAACGACGGAAAGGTAAGGTTAAAGGAAAGTACTTCGGGCACTCTACGGTATCTTGTTTTCTCAATCTAAATAGGTATTGCCGAATTTCAGTTTATTCACTTCAAATTTGTACTACTCGTATAGTCACCAAAGTTCAAGGCAACGCTATGTTCAACACTAAATCGAGTAACTACATCTCTTTTGCGTGGTAGCGACGTTAAACATGAAAAACGACGTAACATTTAACTCCTAGCTATTAAGAAAGAAAGAAAGAAAGAAAGAAAAGAAAAAACTTTATTTCCAATAGAGATTGTACAATATTACAATCATTGGTTTTTAAATATCTTAAAATTAATACACTTAGATGATACACACACACGAGTATTAAAAAACTCGTGGCACTAGTCGAAAATAAATGATTGAGGGCAATGTACTCCTAATCTTGCTTAATCTACATTTGACAATACATGTAATGATAATTATAAGAGATAACGCAAATTCATGGACGATGCATTTTCATTGTGGGGTGAAAACACTTTTGACAGTTTACATGTACATGACATAAAAATTCGCAATTATTGATGCCAGGAAATAATATATGAATCGCTTGTTTCGGCAAATGTTCAAAAGTGTCATTTTAAGGAAGCATGAAAAAAAAATATAAATACAAATCCATATACATATATATACGTACATATATATATATACATACATACACACACATACAGATATATATATATATATATATATATATATATGTACGCATAAGCTTGAGGACCAAGAAGATTATAAGTTTTGTATTTCTAAGAGGCTGTTTAGTTGCGTACGTCACTGTATAATCACTGAGTATCAAGTAACTGAAAAATTACTGATCACACCAAGTCAGCTTCAGAAATACATCTTGCCACGCATAAGAATTAAATATTTTATGTTGTTAGTTTCACGAGAGCGACGCTCGCTGCTTGGAGTCTCCTCACCAACTGCGGTGGTTGTGTTAGCAACTACATACAATGACTCGATTGTGAGATACTGAAGTGCTCTACTGCACGTCTAAAATTAGTTGTGACGGCACAGAATTCGTCTTGAGGAGCTTACAAATCATTCTCCAGATTTTCAGCAATATCGGTTGTTCGAGGTACTTTAATTGAGTTATACGTCCGCAAAAACCAGTGCTTGTTCACTGACTGATGATTCAGTGGCCTCGTATAAACAATTATCTTTACCTAAATTGCCCAGAACGATATCATGATTTGAGAGGCATGCAAGAGCTAATCATCAAGCTTGAACGTATAGGAAAGAGAAAATATGCCAATAAGAAAAGGTTTCTTGAAATAACAATTTGGTGCTTAGCCAATAGTGCAGCTATAGAAACATCGTGCAGGCTTCTAATGCAGTTTTTTCCTCTGTGACTGTGAATGCCACTACGTAGTTTCGACACTTAACTCTATTGAGCTGCACCAACCGCAGTAGCTGGCAGTACAGTAGTGACCACTGTTTACAAATCGTATCAGATGGCATTAAGTACTGTAATAGTGCGCTGATATTTTCCACTGTTTCAAGTTGCATAATGTTCTATAGGCATAATGCACCGCTGTAAACCGACCCTATAGGGTGTACTTGCTGCAGAAAACCAATGGAGACACTGCGCCGATTTCAACTAAGTAATCTTCCATGACGGGGAATGGTGTCCCAACCCATTTTACAAGAAACTACAATAACTACACGTGTTCATGCCGATAATAATATCGATAAGTATTAACGTCTTAATCAACTCAGTAGCCGTGGAAGGAACGAACCGTAAAATTCAGTCGGCTTCGCATAAGTCGAGAAAAATGAAATGACTCTACTCCGTGTTGCAAATAAAACAATTCGGCATTAATACTTCTAAAAATGGTTGAATCGCTCAGATTGTGTTGAGTTGGTCAAAGAGGAATAAAAGAAGTTAAGATTGCGTCAGTTCATGTTAGTTTGAATAGTATTCATGTGAGTAGGTGATGAACGCATCATAAGAATTTCAGTAAAAATGAAGGAATACCTATTTTAATCCATTTCCCGCTGGATATTTACCAATAAACGGTCTAAGTCTTTCTTCTATTTTTCTTAACTTATACAAAAAAAATAACCTCGCTCTTTTCGGGGAGAAACGGATTTTTGTTACACACAGCGAACAAACTAACATTTTTAAAATTGAGATTTACAAGAAATTTTCCGCTCTCAATTGCTGGAAATGACCTAATCGTTGCCTTAATTATTTTCCATTAGTCCATTCAATAGAATTTACACCTACTTCTGTATATCTTCGTTAGGTAATTTTTTATGGACAATATAAAAATACTAGCTCACACTTTTCCAAATAAAATTAGTTGCAGCATATGATTACCCGAATGTTGGAGTTTTGTTCTGCAGGATTTGCGTGAGAACCTCCACATATCGAACCTTCGCACACCGAACCTTCGCATTCACTTACTCCATAAAGCGAACCAAATCCAGAATTATGGACGCAAGTTCGAGTATCAGAAAGTGCAGCGGCGTTCGCTCTGGGATCGCATCAGAAAAACATGTAATCAGGTATTCATGAAGCACCTCAGAGTGTTGACAGTTTGGACCTGAGTATTTGCGAACGCCTGCTGGGAATTCTGTACAAAGGTCGTCAAAATTTCAATAACATCTGTTTCATACCAAATATGACTCAGTTAGAGACTACGTGACAAGAGCGTCATGAATGCGATTGACTCGATATTTTTAGATTCGTTTGTGGATTAAGATGCACTTTTGCTTCATGTGTGAAAATTCTTTTTTAATTTAAAGCGACAGTGCGATGTACCTGTCCCAAGTGACCTGATGCAACCTGTGCTGTTTCTCATCACTTTTTAAGCTTACTCTTTCTTAGGATCTCTGGTGTCTTAAGCAGACGAGTGCTCTTTGGACTGCTCCTCTTATCGCTCTGTTCAACACTGTCTTGTAGCTTGACCCACAAGGAGCAAATTCGAACTCAACTGAATACCAGCGAACCAAACGTGATCGATGCTAACCTCGCATTGATGGTAAAATCTGATATAACTTTGCATAACTAACCTGAAGCTCAAATAAAACTGAATGCAAATGATTTCATTTTGTTCAATATTCATAAATGCTTCTAAAATGAAAAAATTGAAACTGACTTTAATTATCCATTGTTTGAACAGTTGTTGTTTTGCTAATCATAGAGTTTGACAAGTTTTTTTTTCTATGCTAGCTGCACGCGGATAAAAGTGGTATAACGTTACTGGAGTAATATTGTGCCTCATTCAAGTTGTAAATTATTGCGAACAATTGCTACAAAATTTTACCGATTCTTCTAAAAGTTTTTATAAAACTTTTCGTTAATTCGTAGATTGCGTCAGGTTGGCGACGGGGCGAGTGATGGTGTGAGAAATTTTAATTATAGTAAGAAAAGTTGATGACATGTTCCATGAATGCGCGGTACTTTGCATGCAATTAATTAATCTTTTAAATGTTCGAATTCGAGTTGAGGTTTTAATGCTTGGTGGAAGTTGCTGGTGATTCAGAAATTAATTTTTCATTTCGGTGAAACGTGTCAATTACTAAACGTTGGACAGAATTAGAGTATGTTAACGTTCCTTCGGAAACAATCGCGCGCATGCAATCTTGGTGGCATCAATTATGTTCAAAATATTAAAATGTAGAAGTCGCTGTGAATGTTACTTGTTTAATTAACGAACACAAATCTAAAAGTTCGCAAGATTGAAATGGTCTTCGAGAACCGTGCTGTCTACGAAAAAGGGTCTTATACAATCAAATGACGTTCATGCTCAAAGATTTGTGTACTAATTTTTTATTTGTTCATCGCCGGCTCATTAATAACCCGTTTCCAAGAATTTCTTTCAACCTAATCATAATTTCTGCCATGTTATTTGGCGAAAGATTTGCTCCATAATGGAAGAAGCACACTCAAAACCTGTAAGTTTGGTTGGATAATCTTCCCGTTATACATCGTATTCACCCCAGGTGCCAGTGGCAAGAGCAGTTGTTGTAGAGCAGATTTTTTTCAAAAGATTAAGTAAAATTAGTTTTTCATTCAAGAGTAACATTGCGGATTTCTTGAAGGGCTGCAAAAGCCTTTCATTCTATATTTCTTGAATAAATCGACAGCAGTCAGTAAAAAATTAATGAACGAAAATCTGTGGAGTGGCAGCCGATTGCTTAAGTTTTTCCACCAATATTATATGATGAACATTCAGGATTTTTAAATGCGATTTTTTAATTCTGAATAACACCCACGGATTACTCAGTTTTCGTAATTGAAAAAACTGTCTTTAAACCTATGTTGCATTTCTTCTAGTATATTTCACTGGTGGGTGCTAGTTAATGGCACAGCGTAGATTTCATTGAAAAATATTCATACCCAACATAAGGAACATGGAAATAACAGGCTATATAAATTTTTACATTAGTTTCACTGACCTACGAAAAACATAATCAATTGACATTTGTAATTGCTATAATATCCAAAACTTTCGCCTTAATCCAGTTCCTAAGGAAGATTTCTTTCACGAAGTTAGGTTTTGAACACCAAACTAACCACCCGAATAAATTGAGCGAAAAAATCGTCTGAACGTAACTCAACCTTTTGAAACTTTCTTTCTTTTCGAAGTCTTAGTGGCTGAATGATTTTTAAATTTTTTCTCATATATATATATATATATATATTACACGCCTTTGAGATCGTTAGACTTGAGGGCAAATATTTGCAATACTTTTGAATCTCTAAATTTTTCGTTGTAGATAGTCACGAGGACTTCAAACGCGAGTAATGCTCAGAGCATTCTCTTCCTATTAAAATAGTGTATGAATCCTGTAATCCTGATTGATTTGTTCTCGATAGTGTATTGATTAGGAAATGTGGTCTATATTGATTTTAATATGCTAACGGAAATTAAATATTTAGCTTACAAGAATCGGTAGAAAAACAAAATTTAAAAATGTTTCACACGAATATTTTGCTCGTTAGTGCGTAATTTTCGAGATATAGCAATAATTACGCTCAGGTAGGAATAGCATTATATAATCGGTTGCGAATACGCCGCATTGTTGGAACACGCCCACTTTTTTGGCGGAAACAGCATCGGTTTGGGTAAGTTAAAGTAAGTTATTTTATGTATATTAAGGTAAGTTGAGGTTAATTTATTTAACTGACCTAACTTTACCTAACCTAACCTCAGCCATCCTTACATCAATACCGTATTACAGCAAATATACGTGTCTGTTTCTTCACTTCTATATACGACGTTCCTATAACTTCAAAGTTGAATAACTAAAAAATTACGCATCAGCGAGCAAAATGTCATTCATGTAAAACGTTTTTAAATGTGCTCCTTCAGTGATTCGTGGGAACCAAATTTTTAATTTTTGTGAGAGCATTAACTCAATATCGACCGGAAATGTTTGCTAAGATTCATGGATTGATATTTCAGACTTTTCCTGATGTCTAATTACTTCAACGAAGCCAATGAACAGACAATGATACTACTCTCTGGAAGTCCCTAATCAAATATTGGGCTTCTAAAGCACACCTTCAAGAAGCTCTTCCACTGGAACGTGTTAAAAATTTTTCGTCTTTGAAAATTGGTCTGTTTCACTCAAATACTGCTCACTTTACAAAGCACTTAGTTTCAACTGACCTTAATAAATGTTGCTTTGGCATTGTTAATTGTCAGTGAGAGACAAACTTGTATTATCTACGTCCAAACAAGGTACGGTACATTTGTTCAGTGTGGAAAATGGTATTCGAGCCCCTTAAGGATAATTAGTTCACTTCTCGGCGGGATTTTTCCAGTAGAATTATTTGAAAAGAAATGCTATTCAAACAAGTAAAAACATATCCTGATCTGTGACTGATGTATATTTGTCTTCAATAAGCATAACCGCTCAGAACACACTATAGTATTTATAGTTGGAACAGCATCGGGAAAAGGTAAAACGACTCATTGCGATACGCAATACCCTTTCTTCATGAATATTTGGTAGCTATTTTAATTTACTCCTTCAAGTTGCTAACTTGGGGGGAGATACCTCATGAATACATTAACACACTGCCCACCGAGCGTACGCTCTTCGTTATGGGCTGCATCTCTCGGTGATCAGGTTGAAGTCTCTCGTTCTGACTGAGGAATTTCCTTCCAATATAGCCTAATCATTCTCATTCGATATTCAATTCACGAAACGGGTTTATATTGGCTTTGTGTTAGGGGATTGGAATTACGTATTTCGTAACTTCAATCGCTCAGCTAGGTATATTCTAAAAAAATTGAGTTTCGTTCGTTGTTCATGACAAGACAAAATACTTTCTCATGATTTAGATGATATCTGTGAAATTTGTTGGATGTACGATGTGCAGATATAACTGTTAGAACGAACATTCTGGAATCTTTATTTATGAGTTCGACTATCAACTTTTCCGATGAATTTCTAGCTTGTTGGAAAGTGATGCAAAATTATAAAAAAACATCAATAAAAACAGAAAATAAAAACAGCAAAAAAACATAAAACATTGTTTCTAAAACAGCAATAAGTATTTTAGTCGGATCACGCATCATTTTACCAACACTTACAATAAAAAGAAGAACCAATATAAAGCAAACACTCTTTTAATTGCAAACGTTTCAGAATCTCTGACTCCATCATCAGTGTAGTAAAACAAAGACCAAAAAACGATAATGAACGAATTGCGAAAAAATTGTAAGAAACGTTATTAAAAACTATAAGAAGCTATAAGGCCCTAAAATTCTTTGACTACATAAATGAATATCAAGCAAACATAAATTTCACAATGGAAACTGAACAGAATGATTAATTTCCATTTTTAGACGTTCTCGTAAAGAAAATCAATTCATCATTCACCACCTCTGTTTATAGAAAACTACATTATGGGATTATGTACCAATTTCTTCAGTTGTATTTACAAGGGTTATATTAAAACAAGGGGCACTACATTACACATATCGTATCTCAAGTTCTAATAAAATATTTCATGACGAAGTGGAGTATATAACAAAGTTCCTTGTACAAAGTAAATACCCTGTACCTTTTGCCAACAATCTGGATAAAAAGTTTTTGGACAAAAAACTTTTCCCTTTTTCTAATATTATTCTGACCGCACCAAAGCAGAAAGTGTTCGACGAGCTTCCATTCCTGGGCTGATTCCTGCACTCAGAGTGGCCAGGACTTGAGGCGGCATGATCTTGTCATCAAGGCCTCGCTAAGCCCCGAGTGAACAACAACATTCGTGGGCTATCTGAACAAGGAGATGAGAGAGGAGCTTCTATCCCTGATAGACTCTCGTTTTACTTTCAATGACGTGCTACCATTTCATAAAAATGGTTTTAAAATAGGTGCATTTTTTAATGGGAAAGGGCGCTTGCAAGAGTGCCTATGAAATGGTTGTGTCTACTTGTTTAAATGTGATTGCTGCCTGCAGTCCTATGTTGGAGGTACCACACTCCAGCAATTTATTTGTCACAGCCAACACTCTGGTATCTCCCATAGAACCGGCCGTCCATACGCATCTTCCTCCCAGTCAACTATCAGAGATCATTGCCGTAGTTCAAACCACCCTTTTCAAAGTTTCAATTCATTCACGTTTTGTAGAACTGCCGAGGAATTTGGAATTTAGAATTTTGGAATCCATGTGTATTTTTACCCATAGACCTCAGCTAAATAATGATCAAAGTGCAGTGAAATTAAATATTGCCCCTACAGCGTAAATATGTGTGTGTTGGAATGCGTGTTTGTGCGTGTGTGTAGTTCTGTTACTTTGTGTTGATGTTATTGAGTGTTAGTTTGTTTGCTAGAATTTAAGTGCATTTGTGCGAGTAGCTTCGAATGTTAAAATAATTTTATATTTTTTAATGATTAGGCATAGCGTTTTTTCGATGTAGTTATAGTGATATTAGTTTCTTCCAGTTTTTGCAATTTGTTCATTAGCGTTTTTTTGTTCGTTTTACAGCACTGAATATGGATTCAGAGATTCCAAAACATTTGCAATTAGAAAAATTTCTTTTATTGGATCTTCTTTTCATTTTAGTATTAGATGACCAAGAAATCACCCTTTTAATTCTATTTTACCCACACTTTATTCATCATTGAATGCTCTTAAAGAATTGTAAATATGGAGTTCGTTTCATAAATATTTTTATTTAAATTAAGAAATTCAAGCAACTTAATTTTTTGTCGTTGATCACCAACAAGGTGTGATGAAGTAATGCAAAATGATTCCGATATTTTTAGCTCTAGTCCAACTGTAGTCCTACGGCGACATTAATGACCACTCTTTGCTCCTAATTTCTTCCCACAAAATCGATGAAAGTATCGATAACTTATTTTTTTTTGCCATCAAGGTTTTTATTCTTGCGATAAGTCATTTGCCATTTATTGAACGGGTTCTGAAATTTGATTTCTGTTTTGTGCTCTAGGTAAAATTTATGATAAGGAATTTCATTGAAACACAGTGCCTGGACGCCAAAAGTTAATAAATACGTTTACATCAATTGCCAAAAAAAAACGGCTCAATTCTGAAATATTGCCCTCGTTTGCTTTTCGCGTGTAAAAGTATTTATTTTCCATAGAGATTGTTCAGGTAGCATCACACAAAATATTCGATTTGTAACCATTTTATAAATGTCTTCCTCTAGTTGGCAGACATTTGTTAGTAGGTATAAAACATATTGGCAGCAGTTCAAACCACCCCAGTTCGCGTTGAAAGTATGAACATACTGCAGTGCAGCGAAGACCACGGTTAGTAGCAAGAAAAAAATATTCGTGTTGGAACGTACCATGGCTTATTTGACCTGAACGGAAGTTAATTTAGAAACTTAAGAACCTATGCAATAGCCTAAATTTTTAAAAATGAATTTTCCGTCATGAATCCCATCATCCACCGCAATGAAAAAAAAGATGGTGCCTAACGCACAGCAAACACAATCGTATAGTGTAGGAAGGATTAGTCAAATGCTCGATTTATATACATACAACTTTAATTTGTTTTAAAAATTTAGAGTCAAGTAATTTCCATAGCTGTCAAGAAAACAAAATTGCATCAG
Organism: Morinoia aosen; assembly: GCA_030386875.1. Classification (NCBI taxonomy): domain Eukaryota; kingdom Metazoa; phylum Arthropoda; class Malacostraca; order Amphipoda; family Talitridae; genus Morinoia; species Morinoia aosen. The sequence continues at coordinate 19,403,655 of CM059557.1, read as the reverse complement.
CTTAAGTAGTAGTCAAACCCTCAATTTATGCATATAGAACATCAAGTCTTAAAAAATTTAGACTCGAGTAAATTCCTTGCCTTCAAAACTGACAAAATTTCAATCTTACCACCAAAATAGTTATTTTTAGTGAAAAACATCAATTGCTTATTTAACCACTAGAAGCTTGCTTCCTCCACTACTTCTCTCAACCACAATCCAACAACTAATCAGCGTTTGCGGTTGAAGTTGGCTTCTTCGAGAGTTCCTTTCAACCACAAGAACACTGCTGTTCCAACTATAAATACTATAGTGTGTTCGGGGCGGTTATGCTTATTGAACACAAATATACATCAGCCAACGTTCCTCAGCGTTGCAGTCTGTAGTCGACCACGTCAGAAATTTCCCGCACCGCCCGGCAGAGCAGCTCCTCGCAGTAGGGCAGCGCCACGAGTTGCACGCCCAGCGGCAGCCCCACGGCGTCCGTCCCGTTCTGATGCACGTAAGAATTTAAACTCAAATTGAAATCAAGGAAAACTCAGCACAAGATATGCAGTAAAGTTGCGTGAAAAATGTTGCGGTAGAATTCATAAAACAAGGTGTGAATATAAGATTCTTCGCCGATGGGATGCACCAAAAATTATTCGATAGGTAATACGAGACCCACTCCTAAAGTTTCGGGGATACGTTTGACACTAGGAATTCCCATCAATGCATATCCCACATTTTCTACCTTATTCCTCAAAGAAAACACACAAGTAATAAATGGAGCATACACCATGAAGGAACCGAACAGTGATATTTACTCAATTCCTGAGTTTAACACTTTCTTCAAAGAACAAATTTTACAATCTTTACTTTACGCGCCAAAGGGAATTATGCTTTCTATGGTAATTTACCTGATCCATAAAATCGTTCACATATTGTTCATAGTTTCCTTTGTTGGAAAAACCTCTTTGGCATTCTCACGAGAAGAGAATTACCGTCTCAGGCTAAAAAACTTTGGGTCTATCAAAAATTACTTGAAGTTAGGAAACTTTCTTGAAAACTAACAAGGCGTACTAGTAATTTGTTAGATCTGTATGTATTCATGGGTCATTTTTATTATGCAAATTTATAAGCGTTTTAAAGATACCTGTAAGTGTAACACAAACCCTTTAAAAATTCTTTGGTGAAAATTTTGAAATCACAGGTAACGCGATTAAATCGGTGTGTTATGAAATTTGAAATGCAATGATTACTGTGGGAGATGAATGTAGGTTAACATGTAATTTTAAAATATAAATCTATGGCAGCTTCAACTTTTATGCTAATGATAAATGAGAATCTTAGTACTATGAATAAGTTGCGTTTCTCAACAATCCGCGTATCTAGAGTAGACTTAAAGATTTAAGAATTCATATTTAATAATGAATACCCCAATTGAAATCCTACACGTATGTATCAGGAAGCCCCACTTTAGGAGGGTCACATGTCACATGCTTAATCGAACAAGTACGCAATATGTGTTTTAGCACGCTAACGTAATGTTTACATTGAACACTTAACGAAAAAAAATGAATTTGATTCGGAAATTTTCCCTGTTTTTGGGAGTATCAGGCTAGTTTTAGGGGAGTTGAAATTTGAGCCTATTTCATCTCAGCAGGAAATTGCTTTTATCTTCCGCTGAAACGCTCAGAAATTGAAAAAAACGTTTTTTATTTTCCAGAGTTTCACTTATTGTAAGTTTTTTCAAAATTATCTCAAGTTTCCGATGAGCATAATATATGTCAAGAAACAAAATAATAAAGTAACGAGCCTTAGCAGAGGGGATGGACACAAGTTAAATATTTGCTGTCGGATGAACATTTGTCGGGAATAATGCTTCATTTGAGTTCTGTTCAAATTGGCGATACTTCAGTTATATTAAATTGTTTTATTGATCGGTTTGTATGTGTCCATGGGGTGACTATAAAAAGCTTTTAGTCTCGCACAACCCCGTCCGTATAACTTGCTGATACATTAAGAGATTTTTTTGATAATTTATACCGGTGTTTTACATTCGATACAGATTTTTACCAATTTCCTTGCTTTCAATTGATTTATTTGAGCAAAACTGATAACAAAATATGGTTGTACGTATTCTTGGAACGAAATTGTCATGAGTGAATATTCCCAACAAACTTTTTGTGTAAAAGGTTTCATTCGTGCAAATAAGCTACAGAGCTCCACAGGGTACATTTCATTTCAAGTCGTTTGTAACTTTTGAAGGATGTAACCATTTCAATAACCATAAACTTTCACACATAGCAACTAGCTACCAATAGGACACGATTAAATCCGTTGGATTCCGCACTTCTTTCATGATCTCATGTATGAAGTCCGTGGTCTCGTAATGGACGATATTTTGTTCGTCAGTTTCATTTTGACGCGTGACGGGCACCACCGTAGCGGGGTAGTCCAGTAGGTTGAATAACCTGGTGAATACCAGGGCAGCTGGAGGGAGGAATTACATTGCATTTACATAAGATACAAAGTCAAGAAACTTTGAAAATTGCTCGAAGCTTTAAATGATTAAAAGTTTTCACATATATATATATGATGCAAATAAGGATTATGAAGTACAGATTGAAATAATTTAAGGTTATTGCTGACGATATTGGGGGAGGCTATGCTGTCAATAATTCTGCACTATCTGATTGCAAGAGGCGTTAAATTTTTTTACAAGTGTTTGTTACTCCTCTGCTTCAAGTAGTGTGAACAAAATTGAAAATTTTTTAAGATCATCAAGCTACGTTGTTTAGATTCATGTAAATACATTTTTGTTGCTATATTTCTGAAAAAAAACTAAAAAATTATTTGGGCCTTACTAATGTAAATACATTTTTGTTGCTATATTTCTGAAAAAAAAATTAAAAAATAATTTGAGCCTTACTCTCTTTTGGGGTAACTGGAATGTTCCTTTAGAAAGTTTTCAACTTTTTTATACGTTTAATGGATGAAAAGATAGTTCACTTTCTGCTTTTATAACAACTCGAAGAAAAAAGTTTGATAAAACCTTAAAAGGCGGCGTTCCAAATTGACACGTTACTTTTAATCGAAATATCACCATCATTTTTGCCTTTAAAATATTCATTTTTAATGGTCAATTTTATCGTAATCCACAGGGAAGAGTTTCAAAGGTTGTTCGTAATAATTACGCGAAGTATTAACATCATTACAAAAACATGTTAATTGGGTTAAATAGCGTATAAATGGGAGAAAATATGGACACAATTTAATGCTATTTATGCTCTGATTTGATAACTGAATTTTGCAGTGTATTAAGTTGACCTGCGTAGCTCAAACCAGTGGAATCACATCAGTTTCACGGAAAGCTGTCTACTTTCATTGAGCTTATTGCGTGCTAATAAATGCAACTCTTCCACTTCTGTCAAGGGCGGATACATAGCTACCAGTTGCTCTCGCAAGGTTGCTACTTCTTGAGCAGTGTTTTATTCCGCATTTTTCGGCAAAATTATGAATGTTCCTCAATATGAATAATGTTGCGATAAGAATAATGTAAGATAGTCCAACAAGAATGATAAATAAACTCACAGGTTATTTTCCCGATATGCTCAGGTTTGGGAGCGGGTGAGGGTGCCACAGGAAAGATCAGGAGATCCAGTTTCTCTTTCTTCCAAGCTTGCAAGAAGTTGGCGCAAAACTTGTTTCTCTCAGCCATCTTTTTCCACAAGTCAGAGACTGTGTTAATGGTGACTAAAAAGAAAAGGAACCTTTACTTTGAAAACAGTATTATCTTTACTGAAGTTTCTAGCTATCATTTCATTTAATTTTGTGATTTTTCTTGAATGTTGTACTAACCTCTTTTAATTTTATACAATGCCGAAATGAATATATCAAATTTAAAAAATCGTGGTTTTTCAAAGCGCACCTTTTTCGATAGTAAAATTTATCCGAAAATTTTCAATAAGCATCTGAGCATTTATTCTTTTTCGTTCGTCTCAATCACAAAAACATCAATTGGACTTTTTTGGAAAATTATGTAGCCCATCACATCACGTACACCCTAACTTCTGAATCATTTTCGTATACCAACTACATTTTCCAAATGGTATCAATATGCTTGTGCACTTTAACATGATCACAAAGTCCTGTTCAATTGGATAGGAATTGTAGACCAAAAGTGAAACACCATTTATACTTTGGGACTCAGTATTTGGGTAGACTGCAGTTTCAGAGTAATGCTCAGGCTTATACTCGGTGAATATTTCTTACTGTGTTGATAGATTATAAAGTTACCGTCACATTTTGATGTGAAATTTATCACTGCGAATTCATTTTATTAATTCGCTGTTGAGCCTTAAAATGTAGTGATAAGGGAGAATCAATTAAAATCAGTTAATGAATATTCTCGAATTGTTGTGGCAGGTGAATGAAGGGAATTGTAATTAATTTCTCCCATTAGCTGCATAGAACAAATTGATGCTCAACGTATGAAAATAAAACCACAACTGAGCAATTTTTTCGTCATGCAGGAAAAACAATATAATAATGGTTAACAGTGAACTAAAGCAATTTACCTATACATGTGAAAAGCAATTATATAATAGAATAGTTGACCAATGAAGTGCAGGAGTTTTATGTGAAGCAATAAACCGGTGGGAAGTAAAGGTAAATATAATTCTTACTTAAACATCTCGTCCAACTACAAGTGACGTGTCTACAGGTTCCATCGTACGAAAATATAATGTGTACTGACCCCTACTGCGCTCAGTAGCAAGTCCTCCATATAAGCTTTCGAGTTTAGGTGTCAGCTTCTCTAAGTCGCCTGGTGCTAAGGTAGCAAAGTCTCTGTACCAAGACAGTTCGTCATCCACGATTTCTCCTTCCAGCAGAGCTGACGTCACGTCACCACGGTCTCCCATCACAAGTGCCACGAAGAGGTCCACGCCATCTGATACGTTCGGAGGTGTATATGGCACCACCTCATGACCGAGTTTCTGATAAGACAATATTCCAATAGAAAATTAACAATTTTGCTCATGATTATGGGGTTGCACATCTTGATTCGCTGTTTTACTAAATAGATATGCTGTGAAAAGCCGTTTGAATGTTCATTAAAAACTGTGCTTGGAATTTACTTTTAACAATTTCTAAATTCTGTTACTTCATTGGCTCTGCGTATCTATCGCCTCAAATTATAACCTAAGCTGTTTCATGTAAGGCAAATAAATTTATCAGAATGATATTTCACACTTTATCAATATGATACTTCCCAAAACTTCCAGGATGTTTCGTTTTTCAAATTTTGGTTCAAATCTATAGTATTTTATTTCAACATTAAGGTTCTTGAAATGAGGATTCAAACATTTACTAAAGTGAGAAAAGCTCATATTTCAAATTCAATGGTAAATCATAGTTTTCGTTATTTGAGAAAATTATATTATTTATTTACTAGTATTCAAATGCTACCTACATTTTTTTAAAGGTTGTGAGACCTACAATTATTTAATTATCTAAAGAAACGCACAAAAACTGTTTCTCTTTTCATTTTAATATGTCTCTACAATGTGAAAATTACTTCATGAAACGAAATACTTTGAAATTGGTTTTGTTTCAGTATAACAGCTTAGAAATTTTATTTTTGAATGATATTGATGAAGTTGTTGATATACTTCTCCAAGTTGAGAGTACAACCGACGAGTAGGATTAAGAAAACAAATATAAAAATAAACACCGTTGGTTACCTTTTGATTATTTTAGGATTTTAGAAATGCCAAATTAATCTTCCAAAGCTCCGCAGTCTACAATTATTGCTTTATAACATTGGAACAGAAAAAAAATAATATTTCTCTAGTCGCTCTCTTTCCTTGACTTCACATACTCTATTTACTGGTATAATTATACATCGTTTAATAACAACTGCTTTCAACCGGGACACGCTGAAACATACGTGGTCATGCTACTTTAGTTTTATGAAGGGTTGTCTTGGGAGTGTTGATGATTTATCGTCGGTAAAACTACTCAAAAAATTTTCACGATTGAAAAAGTAAAAGATGCACTTAACAATCACTTCTTCCCTAAAGCTAATTGTAGTGGACTTGAATATAATTGGGAAAGCATTTTTTCTCGTTGCTGCGTACGTTTTTATTAGAATACAGCGCACTCGTTAACTAAAATGAAAGAATACTTCATATATAATGGTATCTTTGTCTTTGACGACTTGATTCGGTGTTTAAAAAAATAAAATCTAAAAGTTCATATTATTTTTCGCACAAGATTGATCCAGGAAACAATTTTCCTGATAAAGTAACTGAAATGTGCGTCGTTTACCTCACAGATGATCATATTCCGATCATTCCTACTTCTTCAAATGATGAAAATCTCCCCTGAGACTCATAGTGGGCAACGTTCTTTCAATTTTATTGCTCACTTTTCGTGAGAAGAACAAGGCTAAAAATCACTGCGCAAGATTGGAAACATTGTTGAAATGAATTCATGATATCATGATACCCTACTCCTACTTCTTGACCGCAGTGATTAGCACAAAGGTAGCTCGTGTGATTTTCAACTGTTAGGAATAATGTGAGCGCGAAATAAAAAATTGTATTTATATATGGGGGCAAAGGATTTCGCTTGTCATGAATCATTATAACTATAATCATTCCTGATAAATAAAATTATAATCAAGAATAGTTTTGTACATTCGACATGAATAACTCAATATTCATGATATGATCACGAAGAAACGTGTTGAATGATTATAATCATTCATACTCCAATTATGACCCACCTGGAAGGCAGAAGAAGCCTCCGCCAGGGCCCTTTTCACGCCCGGAGTTAGAGGGAAGAGGACGTCTGTGTCCAGCACGCCGAGGCGAAGGGGCTTCTTGGAGGAGTACATGGCATCGTTCCAGGGAATGGGTGGAATGTTCTCGTCATATTTGCTGAAGTTTCTCGACAAAATGGCCTTAGTTGCTTCGCTTATCATAGCTGCATCCTGGCACAGAATGCCTGCAGTGCCGAATACTGGAAAATTGAAAAGCCTCAGTAAAATGCATTTATTTCAATGAGGCGTTGAACTGTTTGTATTCCAAATATGATTGCACTATACTCGTCAACTTCTCTGACTACTGAAAATTAACACATGTAGGATGTAACGAATAGGAAAAATGTGTTGATGAAAAACCAGATAAATTTGATTACCTGAATAAATTAGCAGCATAGCATTTCTTTGACCCCCTCACGAGATTAGGATTTCGTACTCTGGGAGCAAATACGAAGAGCCGATTATGTAGTACACAAATTTTGATTTGAATTGATCTCATTAGTGTTATACATTATAACAAACGTTGTTACGATGGTACCTTTTTTAAACACTTTTCTTATAGAGGTAACCCTGTGTGAGGTTCTTTCAGAAATGGAAGCAATTTTTTTCGAGATGAACTCTATTCAAATTTTTCCTTGTCCAAAATGAAATTATGGCAACTAGTGATTCTAAAAGGGATAAAAGACGTAACAGCTAGCCACTCTTACTGCCACGTTTTAAATCGCTATCTGTGTACATTGGTAAAGTAATGCTTGCGCGGCGCAGTTCAGCTCAGTTACATGGCATGGCAACAGCACAGCTTGCCGCAGCATGCTATTTAGGGGGCAGATGAGGTGTGACTGCGTAAAACTTCAAGTATCTGTTCAGAAACAGTCACGAAAATCAAGTGATACAACGTGGACATTTTTGTTTAGCTGTTGCGTAGTACCGGCGCTGCTCGTTGCATCAAGGTTGCTGGACTTGTGTCACATTGTTGGCGGCCTGTCACATCATCGGGTAATTTTCATTAATGGGAATTACTGATAGTGGTTTGTGTTACAATTGGCGTCCGGCGTTTATTTTAGTGGGTAAAACAGCAAGTAATTCACGTTTGTTTTTCTTTCCCGCAATTTATGAACAAATTCAAGTTGAATTATTTTTTAGTCAACCATCATTTTCAGCTAGTGAATGATAATAAATTCCAACATCATTCAACTGAAGTGGAATGAATCTTAATTAAATGCCTACTCTTATTCGTGGGCTTACAACTCTCATAAAATTGAATATAGGTCGACTGATTTAGATTTGTTTTAACTTCGGTATTATTCTGTATAACTTCTCGTGCTTCAAAGATTATTAGACAGCGCTTTTTTAAGGGGAGAGTACCCTCAAAAATTGGATAATTGGGGGAAAATTGATTTTAGCTGCTATAGGAGGTGAAAGAGGTCAGGTACATCCTGTGAAAAAATGAAGTTCGTACGTTCGCTCGTTCGGCCGCTATAAGGGTTTGAAGAATGGGGGGAGGGAATGGTGAAGTGGTATTTTATCATGTTACAACTCCCCCTTGGTTATTTCTCCACTGTGCGACGTTGATATGTCATCTTCTATGTCTATTTATTACTGTATAATGATTTCAGGGGTCCTAGATGACCCCACAAATAATAACGAAGAAAAATTGAGATTGTTTATGTTCACCTAATTTCCTTTTTTAGGAGGATCGGAATGTGGGGTTTCAAAATGCTTCTACTCCTACAGTTTTTGAGCTACAGTAATGATTTGGGTATCAATGGATGCGGAAGGACAAGGGCTTCCCAAAACTTTTAATTGCTTTTCGAAATAAATTTTTTGTCAAAAGTTATAACGTCAAAAATCCGTATTTTTCGAAAACCAAGTTTGCTCTCGAATTTTTTTATTTAAAACTGGAAATTTGGGGCAAAGCATTTGAGTTTTTAGAATTTTCACGTCTTTCCGCATCCAATGATATCAAAATCATCACTGTAGCTTAAAAACTGTCGGAGGAGAAGCATTTTGAATCCCCATCTAAAACTTAGTTTTCTATGATTTCCTATTTTCTTTTCAAGAAAATCGCATTTTTTCACGGTAGACAAACGATTCTAAACTCTATTTCCTATCAGTATACCAAATTTAATTGCTCTAGGTCCAATAACAAAAAAAAGTCCTTATGGGGTACTCTCTCCGCAACAAATACAACTAATATAAAAGTCATGGAGAGACTCTTTCACTCAACTATGTCTTCCAGTTTTTATCATTGCATATTGAAACGGTATGGAACCAATCAGTCATTCCCATAAAAAAACGCACTTCCGACTGGTTCTGGTATGTTGGCAACGCCGCGGTTGGAGATCCTCTTGGAAGTGGGCTTGAGCCCCATGATGCCGCACCAGTTGGAAGGCAGGCGCACGCTGCCGCCTAAGTCCGACCCAAAGCCAAGCACGGACCCGCCTCCAGAAATTAAGGCTCCTTCACCACCTGAAAACTCCTTTTCGTTAGACAATGGTGGGGTTGAAAAATAAACATGAAGAGATGTCAGCAGCACATTTGGGCTTCGTCAGACATCGAATGTGGGGGAAATTTAGTTGGTTATTTTGGTAATCTGATGCTCTAGTTTTTCTGTTATTGGGATTCATCATCTAAACACTCCTGATCTAAAACAAATGTTGCACTAGCGCTAAGTATTTAGAGGGTGAAATGTTATTGTTTTGCTCTATCGAAGAATATCCACTCGAGCAGCTCCACATTCACAGGAGGAAATGTTTTCATGTTGCTTACCCGAAGAACCTCCACTTGAGCGTTTGGCGTTCAGAGGGTGGACCGTAGCGCCCCACAGAGGATTAGAACATCCAGGCCTGATAGGATTGAGAAGTTCATTCGATGTCGAAGGTCAATTATTGCGATTAAGGACACAGTCCCCCCTTAGGAACTTTTTGTTTATTATTGAACTTAGAGCAATAACATTTGATGTACTAATAGACAATGCAATTTAGAATCGTTTATCTTCTATAAAAAATGCGATTTTCTCTGAAGAAAACGAGATATTCATAGAAAACGTAGTTGGTGTTTTTTTTCAAAATGCTTCTTGTCAGAGAGTTTTTAAGCTTCATAATGATTTTGGTATCACTGGACGTAGAAAGACGTGGACATTCCAAAAACTTCAAAGATTTTTCCAAATTTCCAGTTTCAAACAAAATAAAAGGACAAAATTTGAGAGCAAACCTAATTTTCGAATAATTTCGGGTTTACGACGTCATATCTGATAAACAAAATAATAATTTTGAAAAACGATTGACGTTTTTGGAATGCCCAGGTTTTCCCGCATCCGATAATACCAAAACCATCCTTGTAGCTCAAAAACGTTGGAGAAGAAGCATTTTGAAACCCGAAAGTCCATTGTTTACATTATAAGCAAAACAAAGAAACATAATTAATTTTAAATAACATTTTTTCAAAATTTTTGGTTCAGGTTGACCCCTGAAATCATTATGGAGTAATACAGAGACATAAGAGATGACATAGCAACGTCAAGAAAGTGCCAAGGGGGAGAGGTAACATGATAAAATACCCCTTCCCCTCCCCCTAATTTTTCCAACCCCCTAGCCGATGAACGAGTGGACGTACGAGTCTCATTTTTTCACAGGATGTGTCTGACCTTCTACACTTCATATTGTAGCAAAAATTTACATTTTTGAAATCATCGCCAAAATCCTGGATCCTATGGGGGACTCTGTCCTTAAATATTGAATAAACATGAAAAAACCCTTGTGACAGTAGCAAAAAATTGATACTTATATATTTTAGCATTATGAGGCAATGCTCAAAACAGTGTCACACATCTGTAGTTATTTATTATGCACACTAAAGTCGGGTTTAAGAAAAAGATACATTAATATTCTTCGAACGCCAATGATCTCGAAAAAATAACAGAAAAGGGTAATATGACATCTCCTTTGATTTGTACGACAAAGAGGAGTAAAATCTTCGTGAAACAGCGACATGTTTTCAAAAATTATGTGTTTTTAGCTGGGGAAGAATTCAGAAAAAAGGCTCTAGTGTCTGAACGCAAGCAATGAGCGAGGGTTGGCCATAGTTTGCTTGCCAATTGTTTAGACATCTGATGTGTGCATACACATATTGGCAACGAAGCGGAAGACGTTCACCCTCAAGCAAGGACTCAGAAATTTAGTTAACAGCCATTAATGTCGATGTTGAGAGTATTCACTATGTCAATTAGTTTCACACCTCAAAACATTCAGTTCAAATATCTTAATGTTATACAAGCTGTTTCAGAAGTAGAGGTAAAAAATGAAACTATATTTAAAAAATTCCAAATAAAGCGATTTCCATGGGTAACCAAAATCTTTAAACTCCACTGTTTTCGAGTAATTTCAAGTTGAAAAGTTCTTAAATCCTAAATTTTAGGCACTCACGTCACTCGCGCCGGCTGCCAACGAAGTTAGGTTTTAAGTGATCTAATTAAAAAGTAAAATTTCTGTATTCACGAGAGTTTGTTTCATTGATATCCCAATCATACTAATATGGACAATTTAAGGAATTATTTTTCTTAAATTTGTTGTAGGAAAAACATAACTAATCACAAATGAAAAATTTAATTGTTACGACAAGATAATAATAATAATAATGAGGGGTGTTGATACAATCAACATTAAAGCACGGACACGGGTCCTTTACTGCTCCCCTTTATGCATGTCGTCTGCGATCGAAAGGTCGATTTAGAAACTCATCATTAAAGGTAAGTCAATTGCAATGCAAAGTTACTGAAACATTTAAATTAGGTCGTAGACATCTATCACACGAAGATAGTTCATTAATTCCTTGACGTCTAAATGGCGTCCCAATACCGTCTCGACGGTAGGTTGTAGCGTTTGGCAAGCCTTTATACAATTTCTACTAATTGTTAGACTTTCACATTCTATGATTAGGTGTTTGACAGTTAGTGTTGAGTTGTTGCAAAACTCGCATACTGGTGCAATATCAGGTATCTCGTTGTTCATCAGGTAGCCATGCGTTAAGAATGTGTGTCCTATTCTGAGTCTGTTAACTATTATTTCCTCTTTACGTGATATTTTACCTAGTTCCAATTTCGTGCCTGGTGATGGCTGTATTTCCCTCAACCTGTCTCTGCAATTTTCCCACCTAGTATTCCACTGGTCAATCATCTTTTGTTGTATTAATGGTTTCCAGTCTGAGTGGCAAATAAGAATGAATTCTTCGGGTCTTCGGGTAGCGTTCTTAGCTGCGGTATCTGCAGCGTCGTTACCGCCTATTCCGACATGGGAGGGGATCCAGCATATGTTGATGAGTTTGCCACTTTTTTGCACGTCGTGTATTTCGTGTTGTATTCGGCGTAGTACTGGGTGATGTGTCTCGCAATTTAGGCCGTTAACACTTTACGACAAGAGATGTTCAAAGTGCCTACCGTGAACTTCAATGCACTTTCCACATCTGTCATGAATTGACAGCCGTACAGATGCGAAAACATTAGGTTTCTCAGCTATTTGTGCTGCAGCATCAACTATGCGGGCAACCAGATCTTGCTCTGAATCTACTTGGGTGGCATACACTAGCTCCTTCATCGCCCCCCACAGGAAAAAATCAAGTGGTGTCATGTCTGGTGAGCGAGGAGGCCATTGCACTGATTGTGGAAACGGCTCATCTTTAGGTGATCTTTCCAGGCCTCTGCCAGGCCCCTGTCTGTCCGATGAGTATTTTCTATGTTTTTGTTGAAAAAGGACCCTTAGGTGGTGGACTATTCGGTCCTAAAATTTTATGGCGCTACGGACAATAGATTCCTTCCCAAAAATCAAAAATCTAGAATTGGACCCTATTTCGACCCCATTTAATAAGAAAACCAAACGGGAAATGGAAAATTCAAAAATTTACTTTTGTTAGCAATGTTCCAAGGATTCTAAAACTGTCTTTGGTTTTGTTCTAGCATAAAAACTCCATGAGGGAATACGGGTTGAAATATCCATTAAAGTGAACTAAAAAACCAACATGCCCAATTTTTTCAAAAACTTAGGCCTGAATCAAAAAATGAATGGAATGAATTGTGTTTCTTTTCAAAAGTGACATATTTTAGTCAATTTTCATAAGAATCAGATTGAAAATAAATAATTTCAGAATTTTTATACAAATAAAAACTTTTTTGTTCGAAAATCCCAATTCACAGTGTTTGTATGAAGTTATGCATGGAAAGTATCGAAATAAAAATTAAAACTGCATTCAATTACACAAATTGACCATTATAATACACTTCAACAAAAAGTTTTGTTTATGGCTTATCCCCAAAACAAATAACTTTCAACATTCAAACCGTATCTCCTCATTGATTTTTGATGCTAGAACAAAACTGAAGACAGTTTTACAATCCTTGGAATATTTCTAACAAAAAAAGATTGCTTTTTCCAAATTCACGGAAAAAACTTATATAGCTCACAACCAATGAATAATTTTTTGTGATGAAATGATAAAATATCGCTTATCACAAATTTTTTCTTCCAAATGTTAAAATTGTAAATCTTTCCTTTGTTAGAAATGCTTCAAGGATTCTAAAACTGTTTTTGGTTTTGTTCTAGCATCAAAACTCAATGAGAAGATACGTCTTGAATTATTGATAAAAATATACCAAAAAACTAATTTTTCGTCAAAAAAACGAAGGCCTAAATCGAAAAAGTGACATGAGTAAAAAAAGTTTACTTTAAAAAAATACATATACTGGCCAATTTTCAAATGAATCAGACGAAAAAAGTTGATAAACCGGGATGATCACTTTAAACCTTTGTTGATCCAAGAGACAATGTGCTGGTGCTCCATTATGTTGAAATCACATTCTTCTATATATGTTCAGAGGGACATCTTCTAATAATGCAGGCAAAACTTATTGTAAAAAATCCTGTAAGCAGGGCCAGTGAGAGGTGAAGGTATCAAATATGGACCGATTTTAATTGGCGTTAACAATTCCTGCCCACACGTTGACGGTAAAGCGATGTTGATGAACATCATTTATGTGAGCGTTATTGACAACCCAATGGTGAATATTTTTTCGTATTCAATACACCACAACGAGTGAAAGATGCTTCATCAGTGAACAGGACTCTATTCGGAAAACCAACATCATTTGTTTCTTTTCGCAAAAACCACTGTGCATATTGCATGCGAGGCTCTTGATCTGTAGAAGCAAACTTTCATTCTATGAAAATGATATGGGCGTGAGTTTCGACCGCGGAGTTCTCACCATTCAAAAACATGACTTGAAACGCCTAAATGTTGAACAGCATAGCGTGTGCTATCACGAAGATTTTGTTCAAAATGTTGAATGATTCGTCCTAGCTGATCGTGGCGTGGATGCCCTGTTTCCTGTCTGTTTATCCTGAAGGTTCCATTTTCACGCAATCTTCTGTGTAAGTTGGTGAAAAACTTGTGTCCAGGAACCCCACTATTAGGGTAGCGATCTCTGTACAACTGTAAAGGGAGTAAAGCATTTCCTGCTGTAGCACCGTACATGAAATGCATGTCAGCAAGTTCTGCATTCGTGAAGCGCTCCATGCTTGCTATTCTACGTGCAGTTAACAAATGACCAATGACATAACGCTCTTCCCACTTAACTTGGTATGTGAATTTAATTTTTAAATTCGATACAAACATGCAACTGTTCCATAAACAAATTTGCCTTTCTATGATTCTCCGTGCAGGTACCATTAATCACCTAAAACCTAACTTCGTTGGCAGCCGGTGCATGAGCGCTCAATATTCAAGATTTAGGAGCTTTTCAACTTGGAATTACTCGAAAACGGGGAGTTTGAAGATTTTTGTTACTCATGAAAATTTTTTCCATTCAAATTTTGTATATAGTTTCATTCGTTACCTCTTGTTCTGAAACCCTGTATGTTGCGTTAATATTTTCAGTATTTAACGAACTACATCGCCGAAGCATGGTTCAAACATACAAAAAAGATTTGAATTATTCCTAATAGAAATTGGAAAAAGTACATAAGGTTGGTTGGTCAATAAATAAAATTTCAGCCTATTCTGAATGTCTTGCATAATTATAGCAACAAAAAATCTAATTCCTTAGTTCTTCAAACCAAACAAATATGCTATATTCAATCGTTCACAGAGGGAATATTTTAACAAACCTGAATCACTTATTATGAAGATTGAGCAAAATCTTTTCTCCATTATCGATATTTCGATAAACCACTCGGCATTAGATCTCAACATGTAGTAAATATTATCCGTATACAAAATTGTATCTGAACCATCTATTCGTTCAACTCTCCTAGAAAAGAAATAAAAATAATTACAATTTTTCCAGCTTATCTGTGACAACAGGTAGTCATAACGACGCAGCATTTGGCATCACTTCAGCCTCAATCTGAATTAGGGTCCCCTAAACAAATTTACTTTGTTCCCTCAACCTTCTCGAATAAAATTTGGGCAGAATTTCAATTAGATTATTGATACTTACGTAAGAACAATCTGCGTTATGTTTGTCTTGACGAAAGGAATAGCCCCCAACTCTCTAATAACCTTAACGATGTCTGCATCTTGCTCTGCGGGTTGGTTGACTCGCTTCAACAAACCGTATGTCGAGTCCATGCCTTCCACGTCAATGTTGTCTTTAATGCTCACCGGCAGTCCAAAAAGTGGAGGCTTTTTGTCGCTTGCAAGAGCATCCAAAGCTGCGGCCTTTGCCTGTACCAAGGAAAATATCGAAAGACTTTTTTCCTCATCATCTGATATCTGTCCACATTTCTTGACGATGTAATTCCTTCACGCAAGTCTTAGGAACGTAAAAGCACTTTTGTTCTTGAGCAAAACCTTACCATTTTTTTTCTATGGAATGTATTACTCATAATTAAATTCAGCTCCAACGTTGGGTCTCTGCTCTTTAACCTTTTCCCGCCGAGTACATTATTACAACACTGAAATAACTAACAAATATGTAGCGAATACAGTGGAAACAGTTTTTAAAATCTAATTAGGACATTGAAGGAATGGCGAAACTTACTCACTTTCAGTATAACTTTTATAGTACCCTGTAAATTATTATTAGTGAGGAGTATTACTAGAGAGATGTTTAGGTGGAGTCTATTTAAAATTAAAGTACTATAAATATTAGGAAATTTTCAGTTTAGTAGCTAAAGTTGTTCCAATGATTGAGTGGTAGGCTTCCTCATCGTACTCAAACTCGAACAAAGGATGTTAACATTCCCATTACATCTGAAATTAGCTGACCTTCGTTGAATGAAATGCGAATTATCAACTGCCCTTAGAATTTGGCGACTTGAATTTATTGGTACATATGAATGAATAATATTTCGTTCTTCTGCAATTGTTCATTTGATCGGCCTCGATTCTTTGGGACGGACCGAAAAATGAGGGAGAATGAAAAAGGTTTTCTTCCCTTAATTAACTGGGTGTTCAGGTACAGAATATAAAATGAACCGCTGGGTGACGCTCGCCTAATTTTGTAATATGTTGGATTGCAGTGACGAAAACCTAGATTTTACCAAAAATACGCGAGGGTGGGAAATAGTTGCATATCGTCTTAAAATTAGCTGATAAGTGCAGAATAATTTCTATGAAATGTAACTCAAAATAAACGCGTTAAGTTACCTGAAATATTTTGCAAAACTTTATTAACCAGATAAACCATTAGGTAAAGAATCTTCAAGGCTTCTTCTGAATAATTGGGACCTTGCTTAGACTGATACCCATCATCGGTATATGTTTCCAATTCACTGGCAAATTAGTAATGTAATGAATTTTCTGCGGTTCGAATATTTAATTTATTGAATAGTTGAACATACTTCCTCTTATACATCGTATACAACATTTATAATTATAAATAGAGGCTCTCATCAGCGGTAAAATGTACCATCAGTTTAAACAGTTGATATTTCCGAACTTATATTGCCAATCAATTTAAAAGAATTTTGAATTTACAAAAAAAACATTTTTTACTGTGCGATTCAAAAATTATTTACCACAGAATAAGTCAAAATTTCTACGATTTTGACATCACGTTAGTCTTAAATTTACCTTATGAGCTAAAAAATTGGGATCAAATTATGGTTATAAATATCGTAGAAGAATACACCAGCATTTGCAATTCAAATTGATACCTTTGATATTCTGAATCTGAAATTTCATATTACTGCTACAGTAAATTACTCGCCTTTGAAAGTTCAGTTAAGGAGTATTAAGGGATAGTATTAAGGGAGTATTATGTGAAATTCCCCACCTTTGCGTTGGGGATGAATTCAGTAACGCAGTTGGTGGCCTTTGCAACCTCTATGGCCTGCAGCACAAAAGCATTTAAATTAGATGTTTTATTATTTTGTTCGTTTCAATTGCATGGTATTCGCTCTGCATAAATACATGACCTAATGTTACTGTTATTGTCAGGGAAGTCACTTATCTTAAGGCGAATGATCATTAGGAATTTAAAAACGAAGAAAACACCCTATATTGAAATCATATTTAATAGAGATTATACAAACTATAAATTTAAAACATGGGAGATCTATAAAAAGTTTCGGAGACCAGCTTTATTTTCAGTCAACAGTCAAAATTAGTCTTTTTCATAAAATACATGGGCACAATAAAGTCTACAAGTAAATTTGGAATAGATGAGAACTTTGGCGCTATTGAATTATGATTTTTCTATGGAGATAAAAAAAGATTCAAACATAAGTATATCTAAATTATTAGATGCTTTGTGCAAAATAGAAAAAGTCTCCTCTGCAACTTGGGCACAACACTGCTCGCTGTGAAGGCGGATAGATGAATGAGGCGGTTGGGTCAGAAGTCTTCTGCTATGGTAGCTGACTCCACGGTGTTGGGCAACCCTAATACAGATTGGCATGGTCATCATGCCGACATTGCCAGTTGTACATTGTACATAACTAAACTAGTGCCCAATGGATGCCCGCATCCGCTTAGGAATCACGTCCATGTAGCGAAAGGAGGAGCCAACTTTAATTGAATTAATAGACAATAGACAATACATAGTTTTACAGCAGGAAAATGACGTTTGAAAAGAATTTCTAAATCTCGCGACATTTTATCAGTGTAATCTCCAAAATAAGGGAAAACGAAATAGAGACTTTGCAGTGGTTCTACCTCGGCATTGGTTACGGAGTATTTCTTGGCCAAAAATTTTTTAATGTGAACATTGACAATAGAAGAAGGGTACCCATTTTTTCCTAGAAAATTTTGCAAGAAATAAAATTCCATTTGAAGATCGACGTAATTAGAACAAATGTTGAGTGCTCGATTTAAATATTGTTATCATAGTATTACTTTTGAATCTATAGTTCCAGAAACGAAAAAAGCTTATATATAAACCAGTGAATGTAGTTTTTTGAGAGACAGATGATCTGAGCGTATGGCCACTTCTAGTAATTTTAGAATCCAGAAAAGATAAACAATTATTGGCCTCGATTTCAATGGTAAATTTTATGGACGGGTGCTTTAAGTTTAAGTAATCACTGAACAAAGGTGCATGGCTAGGGTCTCTACACAATAAAAAATTATCGTCCATATATCTACGGTAGAATTCAAGGTTAAACTCTGTTGGGCAATCTACCAATCATTTTTCTTCCAATGGCACAGGAAAATAGTGGCAAACTTAGGCCCTAAACTCCTAAAGGAAGACCCATACCGAGACCTTCAACTTGCTTTTACGTACATCTTTCCTGCAAAAATAAATACAGAATTAAACACGGAACTGAGAAGAAACGAACTGAGAAGAATTTTCTAATGTATAATCATTCTTGGTTACAGGACTTAATCCTTTCCTTCCCAACGGGAACTCCAGTTCCCGTCGTGAACTCGTCTTCCAGTTTAGGGAAATTGACGAAATTTCAGGGTAATTCAACTAGTAGGGAAATAATTTGAAGTAATTGACAAAATTAGGGCAATTAATAATATTCCTGCATCTATGTTTTAGACACTCCAGAAGTTTGACATGTGCAATTTGCTATTGATATCCACTCAATGTGAGCTTCATGGTCTATGCAATACATATAATACTTTTTTATTTAACTTGAGCAATTTTTTCATAAGAACATGTATTTACAGATAAAGCAAAGCAAAATCTAAATTTATATCTTTTCTCAGATTTTTCGACTATTTTTTTGGCGTGGATGCATATATTTTTAAAGTAAAATTGTTTTCAATTTAATACTTTGACCACGGAGTGGGACCAATGTGTACCACTAGGCAAATTGTTCATACACGCACAGATGTAAATTTCTAGCATTTCAAGTTATTTTTCGACCTCTTTTGAAGAAATTTTATCATACCATGAAAATATTATTGAGCTCCTACATTTTGTACATTTCTTACAAAAGACGGAAACTTATTCAACCGAATACATCGTTATTACCACTCTGTTTTTCACAACCTAACCAAATCAACTGTACAACACGTGCAATCGTAGTCACCGTGTTGTAAAGGAAGTAAAGGAAAAAACATGCTAGGGCAATTTTACTGATATTTGAGGGTAATGACTGAAATTACCTTAGAAAACTTTTCTCTTAACAATTAAAGTGTTGGGAAGGAAATGGTTAACAAGGGTACCAGGAATCGGGCTAAATTGAAACTAGGCGTGTTACAAGCAGCAAAAATAGGCCGGAACTGGAACTTGGGTGAAAAGCCTGACTTGTGCACTTTATGTAAACCGTACAATACTCCTGGACATAACCAGTTACATAAAACTTTGAATATATTTCATTTTGCAAAACCTGCAAAGTTTTTAGCTTCCGCAAAAAGTTGTTAATTTTGTCTTCAATTTGGAGACTAGTTTTTTCCCATAACTCTGTTATCAACGTAAATTTAGATACATTATAAATTAAAGTTTTCATTTTAGTATTGTGCACGGACTTACCAAGAATTACAATTCCTCAGCCTTTCTCAGGTTTACATATCACGATTTTTTCATTACGGCCCAAATTATTCTTTCAGCGCACATACATCGTTCTTCTGAAACACTGCTGAGAAAATTTTCTGCGGTTTAAAACTATAGAAGTAGCGATGGGCTAAAGAACGTAAATCATGCCAGAATCTCGTACGGTCAGCACATTGTAAAGTTTCCCTCGAGTAAGCAAGTTTTTCGTATGATAAGAAATTTTTGTAAAAGTTCAGCTTAAAAATGGAAAAGCAGAAGTCGAGACCAAAAGCTAGTTATAATTTTCTACGCTCCGATGGTGATATTGCACTATAGGTGAAAATCCCTTTGTTTGGATCACATGGGTTAATTTCGATTTGTAAACCAAGGTTATCAAGTTTTCTGTTATGCACCCTAAGAGTAACCAGTTTGAACTTTTCGTCTTTGCCGAAAACCACGAACGCACAATGCGAGCATGCGAGAAAAGAACGCGCAAACTTCATTTACTGGTTTTGGTTTGAGCATTTTTAGTTGCTGTAACAATAGATTCAAAATCAATTCTATAAAGACCTTATTAAATCGTGCATTCAATATTTATTCCCATTACGTCGACCTTCAGATGGAGTTTTCTTTCGTGTAAAATTTTCTGCTAAAAAATGGGTCCCCTACTTCCATGGTCAATGTTCATATTAAAAATTGTTGGCTGAGAAACACGCCGTTACCAATGCCGCGACAGAACCATTGCAACGTCTCAATTGCGTTTTCCCCTATTTTAGAGATTACACTGATAAAATGTAGCAAGATTTGGATATGCTTTTTGAACGTATTATCCTGCTGTAAAACTATGAATTGTGTCTATTAATTTACTTAAAGTTGGCTTGTTCTTTCGATACAAGGATATGATTCCTAAACGGATGCGGGCATCCACTGTGTATTAGCTTAAATGTGTACAGTGTACAGTGTACATTTGGCTATGTCGGCATGACGACTTTGCCATTCTGTATCAGGATTGCCCAAGACCGTGGAGGTAGCAGAAGCATCTGACCCAACCGCCTCATTCATCTATCCGCCTTCACAGCGAGCAGTGTTGTGACTAAATAGCAGAGGAGAATTTAACTATTTACGCACAGTACCTAATGATTAAGATTTACTTATTTTACAATCTCTGTTTATCTCCAAAGAAAAAACAGAACTCAATAGTACCATTAGTTCTAATCCATTGCACATTTACCGATTGATTTTATTTTGCCCATGTATTTTATAAAACAACTGATTTGATTCTCTATTTTCAACTTTGCAGACTCTTAACCCTTTAACGCCCACATTTTTATACTAATATTACCGTTATCACAACCACTTTCACTAAACAGACACTGGCATTAGGTAGTCGCTGTTATCAAGATATGGAAGGAACTGCCACTCTGCAGTGAAGTTCTAAGGACACATTAGTGAACAAATTGAATAAGAAATACAATATATTATTGTTATTTTTGAAAGAGGACAGTACAGTCCACTTGGGCGTTAAAGGGTTAGGTAAAGATGGGGCTGGTCTCCGATACGTTTTATAGAACTGACTTAATACGTAGTGCTTTCTTCATTTTTAAATTCCTACTGATATTATCAGTATTTTCTCTAAACACTTTAAAGCAATTAGATTATGAAATCCAGCATGTATTTGGGAAGATGGTTTCTATATTTTAATGACAGCGTTCACTATTTCAGCGAAGATAACCACCTACATAAATTTTACATGTGCGACAATATCCTTGTTATACCGAACAGTTTCAGTTAGTGATAATGATAAGTGTTATTATCAGTTATATAGATGCTGAGTTGCTTAATCGTAATACCAAATCAGTTGATTTGCTTCTTATTTTACAGGGCATGTAATGAAGGATGCAAAGCACCTTTCGCGTTATCTATGATTGGTTTTATCTCATGCCGAGTACCCAGAGAGGGTTATCAGTGCTGATAAATTATCTGAAACACACAGTAGCGCAACTGAAAGAAAGATGCTCGTAGAAAGACGATTTGAAGATCAGGTCATTAACAAATGTTTAAAGCTGGGAAGTAGTGTAAAAATGAATATTAACACCGTAAATATCTGTGTCAAAACAATATAATATGGCTCCTCATGGCGTACAGGGAGCAACGTTATTAAAAATATTCGACATGTTTTCATTGCCAGTGCTTTTATGAATACGGTAAAGAGTTAATTGATATTGCGGTTCGTTTCACGCGAAGGTGCGACACGTTTAATTGTCACCGCAGGATTTGTTGTGATTAATTTAGACGGTTAATAATTGTTTTGAATCTGTAGATTGCGTTCCTCCAAAACCGAGTCCAGCACCGAGAAGTGTATTTTAAATACCATAGAATTTTCAATGGAAATTAATTATCAGATAGATGAACGAAAAGTTTCGTGCACCATCGATTGAGAACGGCTACGTTAGCGAATTTATGACACGCGAAGAAGTGAAACAAACTTAGTTTCACACTATGCGCTATGTAAGAAAATGCTGCAGTAAATCCTGAATTCTACCACCAAAATATTTTTCGCAAATTAATATGATAACCATGTACGTCATTGTATGCGTAATGCATGTTTCGTTTTCTGTCTGGATAACTAAACCAAAAGTTCCAAATATGATACTATAGTTTTACTTACTTGTAACAATGAGACATTAACGAAACATATACTAGATTAGGCAGTAGTGAACATCTTACGCTAGTTCACAAGCATGAACAACTTTAAATAAATATCATTGGGGTCTCCTGTCAGGTCCTGTGGTAATCACGTGTCTCTTCTCATTTTAACTTTGAAAATATTGGACTCATTTTGTCAATACACTGGAATGATTTTCGAAATAGTTTCGTATTTAACTTACGTAAAAAATATTCCCCATTTTCTGAGGTAATACGTGGTTTGTTCTCGTACTCCAAATACGAGAACGGATGCAATCATCGTATGTTCTCGCAGTTTTTAAAGTTTGTTAATCGTTTAAATAAAAGAACAATGAGTTTGTTTTTTGCATATAAAAGGAATTATAAACGTCCAATACTCTAGTTAATTATGGTGTGCCAATGTGGAATAATTGGGAGTACATTCATGGTCTTATTTTCCGGGCGACAATGGAAATTTCAGCTCTTTTACTTAGTTTGTTTTTCTATATCAATTCATACGTTGAATGTCTTGAAAAAAAGGAGTGATTTTGTGTGGTCGATTTCTTTTTCGAAATTATTTGGTGCATGTATATGTGTTGAGTCATGCGTAAATGAAATGAAAGTGTTATGGATCACGTGTGTTTCACTTTTTATTCCATGATAGAGTGACATAGAAAAGCATATTAAATTATCAAGTAAAGTTATTGTCTAGAGTTGATTGTAATTATACATCAGTACACTGCAATGCTGTTTTAGGACGAGCAGTTGGAATATTTTCAAGAAACTACATATGAAAAAATCTCTAATCTGTTTTTGGGTTCCGTATTTGTGGTTGAAACCTCAATTCACAGTTTTCATAAATATTCACAATACATACGTGCTTATGCTTTGTCTAGATATGGAGAAGAATTTTGCATTTCATAGAACTTTTCAGTCTCACTTTAGCCTGGTAGGCCTGCAGGACGGTGACGGCCGCCAGTATGCCGTCCCTCAGTCGCTGCAGAAGGTCCATTGGCCGTAGCGCCAACACAGCTCTCCGTTCCTTCGTCAGCAGAACTCCCTCGCCTCCAGCAGATATGAGCTCCTCCTCCAGGGCACGTCGCGCTGCCACGGCCTTGTCGCGATGCTCCTTGTAACTGGAAATAAGTTAACAGAATATACGATTTTACTTTCTTACGTCGTATAATTATTTTTTTCCCTGAATCATGAAAAAAGATCAAGCATGTCTTCGTAGTTTGTTCGCACTTACTAGTTTGAAACAAATGACTTCATATCATTAGAATTATACGAATGTATGTTCTTGCTAGGTAACAATGCATGTTGGGATTTATATGCATTTTCTTTGCAGAGTTGACATTATTTTTGTGCTGTGAGCAGGTGAAATACACTGAAACATGAAAATTATAAACGCGTGTCTTCCTGATTGTTTACAGGTTATGAATTAAAAGTTCATTGCTCTTCCAATCAATTTTGATAACGGATATGAGACAGAGACAGGATTTGTAATTTTCAAGACCATAAATAAACGAAAATAAACGAATATGCTCGTTGTAATTGTCGCGTGCTTCTACCATAGAGGAATTGAGAAGAGTCTTTATCAATTTAGTTGAAATTGTAAAAAATGACATTTCAAAATTAGGGCTTGGTACATGTTTTTCGAAAACGTACTTTAAACAAATCATTGCTCAAG
Source organism: Morinoia aosen (assembly GCA_030386875.1). Taxonomy (NCBI): domain Eukaryota; kingdom Metazoa; phylum Arthropoda; class Malacostraca; order Amphipoda; family Talitridae; genus Morinoia; species Morinoia aosen. Next base: position 19,379,598 of record CM059557.1, on the reverse strand, counting down.
AAAAAAATTCATCAAAATCATTTTATACACCTGATACAACCTTGAATAGGACTTTATATTGTTTTTTGAAGGTTTCATTGACAGGTAGCTTGAATGAAAATATCTCCTGTATGGCATTACAGATGCAGTTTTTAACTCGTGTTTTGCTGCAGAAAACGGTTGTATGTTTTGAATTTTTGAATGCGTCAACTTTAATCAATAAGAGTTTTTGCTTCTAAATTTACAGTCAGTTAAACTTCCAAGTTTTCTAAATTTAAAGCATTTCTCAAGGTATGGGATCAAATTTCTGAAATGAATTAGCCCGAGTATTTTCGAAGATTGATGTGTTGAGACTCCATTGATAAGATACTTGGTTGTCTTTGTGACTTTGTTTGAAGGTGCTTAGTGATCACCGAAAAAAAAGAAAACAAAATTATATAAATGTCACAAATGGGAACTACAGTAAACTCGTTAATGATGCACTGCTTATAAATTGATCTAGTTGTAAAGGGATTCACTAATATGGTAATATTACCATGCACTCCAGATATTAACGTAATGTTGGTTTGTGTGTAAATTTTCTTTATTAACATAACAAAATGGCTTCACGACTTACTCTTTTTCGGTGTACTTTCCCATGATGGAAGTATTTCACTAACTGTTTGTCCTGGCAAAGAAAAGAAAAAGAGTTTGTGAAAACATAGAACTTGAGCAATTTAAATCTCTGTACACAAATGGTTATTGAATGAAAGGTATGAGAATAATGACAACCACTGATTTTTTGTGCACAAACTTCACAATATTAGTAGTCCTGAGCGACGTAGGGTAACAACAAATATGTCATAAAACACTTATTTTAACTTATAATTATGAGTCGAAAACTGTTTTATGAAGATTTAAAAACCGTTCGGGCGATTCTTTTCTTTAGCATCTGAATATCCAAACATGGCTACTATTTCAATATGAGCAGAGTAATAAGTGCTTACTTATGCTTAACGCACGAAATTAATTTTGAATTCTCCTCCATTTTTATCATAAACTTAAAGGAAATAAAGTGTTGGGTGAAAATTAAAAAAAAATTTTAATTAATTTGGGCTAAATCTGAGACTCCGCCCATACAGTTGTAGGGCAACAAAATTAGCGCTCAACAATCACCGTCGCATCTCAAAAACGCCAGTATCTAACTCGGAAATAGTCTTTCGAAATCAGTTCAGCTATTGCTGGATGAATTTGGCTCGGGTACTAAAATTGAAAAAAGTTTATCATTTTTAATTCCAGGGTGAGACGAGTAGAGTATCGATGCAAATTTAGAGGTATTGGGGAAATGCAATGTTTTATATTGACAACGACGAAAAGATAAGGTTAAGGAAAGTACCCCGGGCACTTTTCGGTATCTGTTTTTCATAATCTGAATTTTGCTGAATTTTAGTTCATTCATGTTACATTTGTACTACCTATATAGTTACCAAAGGTCAAGGCAATGCGATGCTCATTGGTCAACAGTAAATCGAGGTACAACAGCTCAGTTGCGTGGTAGCAACGCGAAATATGAAAAGCAACGTAACACTAAGCCTTAGCTCTTAAGAGAGATGCTGTTTAGTTGTGTACGTCACTGTATAACTCACTGAGAACGGACTAACTGAAAAATCACTGACCACACTAAGTCAGCTTCAGAAATTCGTTTTCGCATGCATTAAAATTGAATATTCTATATCATTCGAATCACGAGAGCGATGCTCACTGCTTGGAGTCTCCTCACCAACTGCGGCGGTTGTTTTAGCAACTACATACAATGACTCGATTGTAAGATAGTGATGTGCTCTACGTCTAAAATTAGTCTGCGACGAAAAGAATTCGTATCGAGAGGTTTGCACATTATTATCCAGATTTCCAGAAATATTGAGTTATATTCTTTAAAAAACCGGTGCTTGTTCACTGTACGATTCATTCGCCTCGATCGTATAAACAGCTATTTTTACCTAAATTGGCTAATGATATCTTAATTTGAAGTGCATACATGAGCTAATCATCAAGCTTCAACGGATGGGAAATGGAAAATATACCAGTGAAAAAAGTTAGTTAGTTGAAACAGTAATTCGGTGCTGAGCCAATAGTACAGCGATAGAAACGTCGTGTATGCCTCTTATGCAGTTTTCTTCCTCTGGGACTGCGAATGCCGCCACGTTAGTTCTGACACTGAACTCTATTGAGCTGCACCAGCCGGAGTAGCTGGCCATACGGAGGTGAACACTATTTACATATCGAATCAAATGGCATCAAGTACTTTAATAGTGCGCAGATATTATTCACTGCTTAAAGTTGCGTGTAGAAGCCAGAATCTTCATTGCCATTAGTATTAGAACTATCTATAGGCGTAATGCTCTGCTCTAAGCCAACCCTAAGGTGCTCTTGCAGCGGAAAGCCAATGGAGACACTGCGCCGATTTCAACTAAGTAATCATCCATTATGGGAAATGATGTCCCAACACATTTTACAAGGAACTACAATAACTACACATGTTCATGCAGGTAAAAAAGGTAATCATTAACAACTCAATCAACTAAATAGCCGTAGAAGGAATGAACCGTAAAATTTAGTCGGCTTCGTATAAGTCGAGAAAAATGAAATGACTCTAGGATGTGTCGAATATAAAACAATTCGGCATGAATACTTCTAAAGAAAAAGAATTACACTGGTTGTGTTAAGTTTGTCAAAAAAGAACTCAAAAAAGTTGAGATTGCGTCAGTGCATTTCAGTTTGAATAGTGTTCTTGTGCGTAGGTAACGAACGAATCATAAGGGTTTCCATGAAAATGAAGGAAAAATTGTTTTTTAACTCTTCCCAGATGGATATTTACCATTAAATGGTCTAAGTCTTATTTTCAGATTTCTTAACTTTTAATAAAAAACTAACCTCGCTCTTTTCGAGGAGAAACGAATCTTGTTAACACAGCGAACAAACTAACATTTTTACACTTGAGATTTGTGAGAAATTTTCCGCTCTCAATTGCTGGAAATATCCTAGTCGTTGCGTTTATTATTTTCTATTAGTCGATTTAGAAGAATTTACACCTACTTCTCAATATCTTCGTTAGTTAATTTTTTTGAAGGAAAATATAGAAATATCAGCTCACATTTTTCCCATTGAATTTAGTAGCAGCATATGATTACCCGAATGTTAGAGTTTTCTTTCAAAAAATTTGAGCGAGAACCTTTGCATAACGAACCTTCGCATGCACTCACTCCATAAAGCGAACCAAATCCAGAATTATGGACGAAAGTTCGAACATCAGAATAAGCAGCGGCGCCCGCTCTGGGATCACATCAGAAAAACATGTATTCAGGTATTCATGAATCACCTGAGTGTTGACAGTTTGGACCTGAGTATTTGCGAACGACTGCTGGGAATTCTGTACAAAGGTCGTCAAAATGTCAATAACTTCTGTTAAATACCAAACATGATTCAGTTAGAGACTACGTGACACGAGCGTCATGAATGCGCTTGACTCGATATTTTTAGATTCGTTTGTGGATTGAGATGCTCTTATGCTTCATGTATGAGAAATTCTTGCTTTATTTAAAGCGACAGTGTGAAGTGCCTGTTCCAAGTGACCTGGTGCAACTTGTGCTAATGCTACTCATCACTTTTTATGCTTGTGCTTTCTTGGATCTCTGGTGTCTTAGGCAGACGAGTGCTCTTTGGACTGCTCCTCTTATCGCTCTGTTCTACAATGTCTTGTAGCTTGATGTCGATACCGTCGTGCGGTCGACGTGAGGGTTCGTGGAAAAGGGGGGCTGTCTTCTGTACAGCTACCTTTTCCGGGGCGCTAGCTTTTCTTCGCAGCTGCCCTTCCTGAGGTTCGTGTGGGTACCGCCTACGCCGTAATCAGTCCGCTAGGGCAACAGAAGTAAATTCTGTTAGTGCCGAACTACGGCGGTACCGTTGTGTGTGGGGGGGTGAGGTGAGTGTGGGTACCACCTGCGCCGTATTCAGTCCGCTAGGGCAACAGAAGTAAATTCTGTTATGTGCCGAACTACGGTGGTACCGCTAGGGTGAGGTGTGTGTGTGGGTACCACCTACGCCGTAATAAGACCGCTAGGGCAACAGAAGTAAATTCTGTTAGTGCCGAACTACGGTGGTACCGTTAGGAAGACGAACAACTGTCTGCGCCGTATGAGACCGCTAGAGCAACAGAAGTGAATTCTGTTAGTGCCGAACTGCGACAGCGTCTTCCTATCGACAAACTATGCGAAATAGTTCGTCCTTCCGAGGTAGCTCCTTAATCCCCTTATTAGGCGAAGTGTCGTATAAGACTAAAGCCTGTGTCAACAAGGAGAAAGGAAACTCTTTTGACCTCAAGGTATGACTTGTTTAATGCTGAATCTCTTTGAAGTCCCTATCACGTACACTGATATATTTTAACAAAGACAGTGATTTATTTTCTATTGCAAAAATAGTGCGTACAGACGTGGGCTACTTCATAACAGGGTACAACACTCAAAATTGCATTTAAAATATTAGTCATATTTAGCTAGATAACACAAGAAACATTGGAATATCGACATGTAATACAAATGATATTTAAGGGCTAACTAAAGTAAATGCACAAACGCAACATCAGCGCGGGGAAATAGATAAGTCGGCGTTCAGAGAGCTGGACACATGAGGAAAATACTTAAGATTATGGGTAACTAACACAAAAAGGCTCGACAACCCCTGTGCGGCCTGACACGCCCGGGGGAGGGTGTCTCTGCTACGATAGCCGAGACAGGAAATCTGCAAGGTGGTTGTCGACTCCCGGAAGGTGTTCTGCTCGGAACCTGAAAAGGCTGAAATACAAAGCCCAGCGTTTCAATCGGGGGTTCAACTTGTCTGCCTGTTGCAAATAAAGGAGCGGTCGATGGTCGGTTTGTAACACAAATTCTCGTCCATACAGGTAGACCTCAAACTTCTGTAGAGCCCAGTAGATGCTTAACGCTTCTTTTTCAATGGTAGAATAGTTTATTTCTGCTCCTCTCAGTCGACGTGAAGCATATGCTACCGGCGCGTAGTGACGGAAGTCTCGTTTGCTTGGCTGGAGGAGAGCTGCTCCAAGCCCAGTTTGGGAGGCATCTGTCCTCAGAATGAAAGGACATCTGGGGTCTGGTAACTGTAAGACCGGTCTCTTGACTAACGCTGTCTTCAAACTTTCGAACAGATCTTCTGTTGTATCGGTCCAAGGTATTTGTTCTGGGGAGTTCTTCTTTAGGAAATCATGGAGTTTAGATGTCAGTTGAGAGTAGTTAGGAATGTACTGTTGGTAGTACCCAACTGTACCGAGAAAACTTCGGAGCTCCCGTTTGGTTTTTGGGAGTGGAGCCGATTTCAAGGCTTCGACTCGGTTCTCCAGAGGGTGGATCTGATTACTGCTCAGTTGATGACCCAAATACTGGAGGCTGTCAAATCCGAATTCGCATTTGGACGGCTTCGCTTTAAGGCCATGTCGAGAGAGAGCTTCGAACAGTTTAGCTAATGCTGTGCAATGATCTCCCCAGGTTGTCGAGGCGATTAAGATGTCGTCCATGTAGACCTCGGTATCTTGCAGTCCTGCAGTGACTTGACGTATAAGGCGGGAAAAAGTGGCTGGAGCATTTGCTAGGCCGAAAGGCAGTACGTTGAATTCATAGAGGCCAGACCTAGTTTTGAAGGCGGTGTATTGGCGGGACTCAGGGTGTAGAGGTACTTGCCAATATCCACTGGTCAGATCCATTTTGCTGAATATTGTTTTGCCAGCTAAATTGGTGAAAATAGCAGTGGTGTCTGCTATCGGCTCGGCATTGAATACTGTCTGGCTGTTGAGGTGCCTGCAGTCCAGACAAAATCGGTGGGTTCCGTCTTTCTTCCGGACAGCAAGGAGCGGTGAATAGTAAGGTGATGTGAATGGCGTCACGATTCCCATCTTCATCCACTTCTCTAAACTTGACCGCAGTTCAGGCTCCAGCGCTAAGGGAAGTGGATACAATTGTTGAAGTCGAAAACTGGAAGTGTCCTTCAATTTTATTTCATGAACTGCCGTGCTGGTTCTTCCGGGAGTATCTGTGAAAAGATCGCGATATTCTTCAAGTAGTTCTTGGAGTTCTGAGCGTTGTGTTTTAGTCAACGTAGAGGAGATGAGACAGTCCTCAATGGTTTCTCCGACGGGTGACGGTATCTCTGGTTCTTTCCGGTCGAGTTCTTCTTCTTCGCAGGTAGGTTCTAGGGCGAGGCCAACCGCTGCAAATGCTTCCTCTACTCTCTCGTCGTCCTCCTCGCGATCTTTCTCGCTTGGTGAGGCGGAACTTTGCTTCTCCCGGTCGTGGTACTGGCGAAGGAGGTTGATGTGATAGACTTTGTTGTTTCCATCCACGTCCAATGTATAGGTATAGGTTCCCAGGCGTGATTTCACTGTATAGGGACCTTTCCAAGTCATAAGTAGCTTCTTTCGAGAATCGGGCAGAAATACGAGGACTTTATCTCCTTGCTTAAGAGTTCGCATCTTGGTACGTCTGTTGAAGAACTTGGCGCTTTTCTCTTGGCTCCTGTTTAGATTCTCGCGAGCGATTTTACATGTTTCTTTCAATCGGTGCTTCATTTCCATCAAATACTGAGCAGTGCTCGTGTCGTCTTGCAAGCTACCATCGGTCCAGCATTCCTTGAGCACGGTTAAAGGTCCACGGACCCGATGGCCGTAGATGAGTTCGAAAGGAGAATACCCGGTTGAGGCCTGAGGAGCGTCTCGATAAGCAAAAAGGAGTGAAGGCAGATACAGGTCCCAATCTCGCGGCTGTTCTACGGCTAACTTCCGCAACATGACTTTGAGCGTACCATTGAAGCGTTCGACTATGCCGTTCGATTGGGCATGGTATAATGGCGTCAATCGGTGCTGGATACCGACGAGTTTCAGGAAAGCTTCGAAGGTTGCAGCTGTGAACTGAGTGCCGTTGTCGCTTGTTAGCGTGTGAGGGAAACCAACTCTGCTGCAGATTTCGAGTAGCTCCTGGGCGACTGTTTCTGCATCTATATGTCTGAGCGGGGCTGCGTCTGCGTACCGAGTTGCTTGGCCCACCACGGTGAGAATGTATCGGTGGCCACGTGCCGAAGCTGGTTGTAATGGGCCTACCAAATCAACACTGAGCGCGGAGAATGGAGTGGTGATCGGTGGGGTTGAGATAGGTGCCTTTCTTGGTCGAGATGGAGCGTGCGTCTGGCAGGTATGGCAGGAGTGACAGTATTGGACCACATCTTTTGCTAGGGACGGCCAATAAAAATCGCGTTCTAGTCGAGCCTGAGTCTTCTTTTGGGAATAATGGCCAGCAAGTGGATTGTCATGAGCCATTTCCAAGATTTGTGGGCGCACGCTTGCAGGTGCTACAAGTTGATGAGTTTCCTGACCGTCTCGTAACGTTTTCCGATGGAGAATGCCGTCATGGAGTTCAAAGGTAATGACTCTGCCATCCTTGTGCGTTTCTTCTTTGCCAGTGTCAACTTTCTTAAATAAAAGCTGCAATGTTTTGCACTCCCGCTGTAATTTCTTGAAGTCTTCTTTGTTGTGTTGCAATATATCGACAGTGCTTGGTGCGGCAGTGGGATCTTCGATCGCTTATGCTGCTGCCCTTGTGACAACGTGAGAGACTTCTGCAGCAACTGGTTGCTCTTCATAGTCGGTCATCTTTTCTTCGAAGGAGGTGGTTCCGGGAACTCGGCCGAGAATGACATCGTGGGAGAGCTCTTCCATGGCTACGGCTGTCACCTCTCTGTGGTAATAGGGGCACACGAGAGAGACCCGGGCCAGAGGCGCTTCGAAAGAGTGATTGTTGGCCAGCCGTACGGTAATTTCCTTCTTCAAAATGGCGTCAGCTGGGACGAGAGCCTTCTTGACGAAGACCGCCGTTGCTCCTCCATCGAGTAGTACTTGAACGGGTTGTTGGTTCACGGTGCCAGAGCATGTTTTCAGCTGTCCCAATTCGATCAGCTTGTTCGAGGCGATGTGATTGCATGCGACTGGGGGAATATCGTCTTATTCATCTGCTTCTTCATGCGTTGCTAGATTGTTTACTCGAGCGGTAGTACTGGAGATAGGTGGGCTTGCATGGGCTGCTCCATTACTGTGACCATCACCTTGCCTCCTCTGCAATTGGCGGCACTCGTCACTGGAATGCGATTGGTTGGGCCCATGAAAAGTACAGTAAAATCCATTGTAAGGTCCTCGTTGTTCGCGCTGCGGAGTGTTGACCGATCCTGAGCGGGTGGGACCACCACGTGTGTTAGAAGTTCTTGGCGGCGTTCCTCGAGAGTTGTTGCTGGAGTTGGGTGATCTTGCTGGAGTGCTCGGGGCTCGGACAGGAAATGTCGCGCGTCGCTCTGGTGCTCCTGATGCTTTGAGTGCTGGAGGGCCCGCATCCGTCGATGATGTCAGTGTGCGACCCTTACAAAGCTGATGGAGCGATGTATGAGGTCTTGCTTGTAAGAAGCTATCACCTTGCTCTCCTAGGCTTGCGACTGTGTTACCACCCCTGTCACGCAACTGAGTAGCGAGGAAGGGCGACAAGCTTGAATAAGCTCGGTCAACAATTAGGAAGTCACGAAGAGTCTTGTAGTTGGCTTCGATGTTGCATCCTTTTAACCAAGCGTCAAAGGATTGTTCGAGTCGCCGTAGGTAACGTGACATATTGTCGCCTTCTTCTGGCTTCAATTCGTAGTAGTTGGCACGTAGTTTTGCCGGAGTAACTTTATGAGCATCTAGTAGGAGCAATTTAATTTCAGAAAGCTTGAAGCGATCTGCTGCGGGCAGGGTATTGATGAGTCGACGTTCCTTCGGTGTGATCAAATTATGGAGCATGACAACAGCATCGACTTCAGTAAATCCCATCGCTGTGGTGTGAGTGCAGAAGCGTTGCAAGAATTCGTCCATCCTTTCTTTCGTGGGATCGAATGGAGCCGGTGGAGGTATCTTCACTCTAGCATTTTGGGGAGCGATTTGAGCATCGAGTTGTCGGAGTCTGAGCTCGTGGTCTCGTTGTGCTGCTTCTCGTTCCGCTGCTCGTTCTGCGGCTTCTCGATCCGCTGCTCGTTCTTCTCGTTCCGCTGCTCGTTCTGCGGCTTCTTCCAAATGCCTCAGGCGGCTGGTAAATTCTTCCCGGTACTCCGCATCGGTGGGAGTGAGGCCGAGGGCTTCGACGTATTCTCGAGCTTGAGCGACGAGGTTCATCTTGTTTAAGTGATGCGGTGTCCGCGTAGTTGATTAGAACCCAGAAATCTCAGACAACGTTGGTAGTCGGGCAAAGCTTCTGGGTCCCTGTTCGGGCGCCAGAATATGTCGATACCGTCGTGCGGTCGACGTGAGGGTTCGTGGAAAAGGGGGGCTGTCTTCTGTACAGCTACCTTTTCCGGGGCGCTAGCTTTTCTTCGCAGCTGCCCTTCCTGAGGTTCGTGTGGGTACCGCCTACGCCGTAATCAGTCCGCTAGGGCAACAGAAGTAAATTCTGTTAGTGCCGAACTACGGCGGTACCGTTGTGTGTGGGGGGGTGAGGTGAGTGTGGGTACCACCTGCGCCGTATTCAGTCCGCTAGGGCAACAGAAGTAAATTCTGTTATGTGCCGAACTACGGTGGTACCGCTAGGGTGAGGTGTGTGTGTGGGTACCACCTACGCCGTAATAAGTCCGCTAGGGCAACAGAAGTAAATTCTGTTAGTGCCGAACTACGGTGGTACCGTTAGGAAGACGAACAACTGTCTGCGCCGTATGAGACCGCTAGGGCAACAGAAGTGAATTCTGTTAGTGCCGAACTGCGACAACGTCTTCCTATCGACAAACTATGCGAAATAGTTCGTCCTTCCGAGGTGGCTCCTTGAACCCCTTATTAGGCGAAGTGTCGTATAAGACTAAAGCCTGTGTCAACAAGGAGAAAGGAAACTCTTTTGACCTGAGGGTGTGACTTGTTTAATGCTGAATCTCTTTGAAGTCCTTATCACATACACTGATATATTTGAACAAAGACAGTGATTTATTTTCTATTGCAAAAATAGTGCGTACAGACGTGGGCTACTTCATAACAGGGTACCACACTCAAAATTGCATTTAAAATATTAGTCGTATTTAGCTAGATAACACAAGAAACATTGGAATATCGACATGTAATACAAATGATATTTAAGGGCTAACTAAAGTAAATGCACAAACGCAACATCAGCGCGGGGAAATAGATAAGTCGGCGTTCAGAGAGCTGGACACATGAAGAAAATACTTAAGATTATGGGTAACTAACACAAAAAGGCTCGACAACCCCTGTGCGGCCTGACACTTGAGCTACAAGGAGCCCAATCCAAACTCAATTGAATACTAGCGAACCAAATGTGATCGATCCTAACCCCGTGAAGATGATGTAATGTGCTATAAGTTTGCATACTTACCTGAAGCTTAAATAAAGCTAAGTGAAAATGATTTCATTTTATTAAATGTTCATAGATGTTAATAAAGAGGAAAAATTCGAAACTCACTAGAATTCTCCATTGTTTGAACGAGTTTTTGCTGATCATTGAGTTTGACAAGATCATTTTGTGCTAAAATCGCAGAACGGGGATAAAAAGTGGTATAATGTCAATGAAGTAGTATTGTGCCTCATTCAAGTTGTAAATTTTTGTGAACAATTGCCTCAAAATTCGATCGATTCTTCTGAAAGTTTACATAAAACTTTTTCGTAGAAGTCGTGGATTGCTGCCAGGTTGGCGGCATTGGGAGTGGTGGTGTGAGACTCTCTTATTATTCAAGAAAGGTTGATGACGCCCACCATAAATATGTAGTAGTTGGCCGGCAATCAATTAATTTTTTGAATGTTTGAATTCGAGTTGATGTCTGAATGCGTTGGGGAAGGTGTTGGTGATTCAGAACTTAATTTTTTATTTCTTTGAAGTGTATCATTTGCTAAACGTTGTACATAATTAATGTATGTCAATGTTTCTTCAGGAACGATCGCTCGAATGCAATCTTGGTGACATCAATTATGTTTAAAATATTAAAATTTAGAAGTGGCTCTGAAAGTTACATGTTTAATTAACGAACATAAATCAAAAAGTTTGTCAGTTTGAAAGGGTCTTCGAAAACCGTGGGGTCTTCGAGAAAGGGTCCTGTACAATCAAATGACATTCATGTTCATAGACTTTTATATTAATTTTTATATGTTCATTGCCCGCTCATCAATTGCGCGTTTCGAAGAATTTTTTCCCCTTAACTATAATTTCAGCCACGTCATTTGCTGGTAGATTTGCTCCATAATGGAAAAGAAACACAGAGCTTGTAATTAAGTTGCTTAGATAATCTCACCTATTATACTTCATATTCACCTCAGAGGCCAGTGGCAGGAGTAATTGTACAATAGGGTTTTCAAAAGACTTAGTAAAATTAGTTTCTCATTCAAGAGTAACATTGCGGATTCCGTGAAGGTCTGCGATTGTCTTCCGTTCTATATTTTTCGAATAAATCGACAAGGGTCAGTAAAACATTAATAACCGAAAATATGGAGAGGCAGCTGATTTCTTGAGTTGTTCCACCAAATCATATGATGACCATTCAGGTTTTCCTAAATGCAATTTTTTAATGCTGAATAACTCTCCCGTATTATTCAGTTTTCATAATTAAAAACCAGCCCTTAAACCTTTCTTGCACTTCCTTCAAGAATATTTTACCGGTGCTTGTTAATGGCTAAGCGAAAAATAAAAAAAAATATGAATACTCATCATAAAGAATATGAAACTAACAGGCTAAATATATATTTTTACCATATTTTCACTAACCTACAAAAAAAACATATTCAACATAGATTTGTAGTTGCTTTAAAATCTAAAACCTCCTTAATCCGGTTCCTAAGGGAGATTTCTTTCACGAAGTTAGGTTTTGAACACCAAACCTAACACCCGAATAAACTGAATAAATTGAAAAATGCGCTTGAACGTAACTCCACCTTTTCAAACTTTCTTACTTTTCGGAAGTCTCATTGGCTAAATGATTATCGAAAAATTTTCTCAGATGTATTACACGCCTTTGAGACCGTTAGCTTTGAAGGTTTATATTTGCCATACCTTTGAATTTCTAAATTCTTCTTTGAAAATAGTCGCGAGGACTTCAACGCGAGTGATGCTCAGAGCATTCTCTGCTTAGTCAAATAGTGGATGAATCCTGTAATTCTGATTGATTTGTTCTCGATAGCATATTGATTAGGAAATGTGGTCGATATTGATTTTAAGGTGCTCACGGAAATGAAAAAACTTGTTTTCAAAAATCGATAGAAGAACAAATTTAAAGACGTTTCATGTCTAGTATGTCATTTTACTCGATAATACGTAATTTTTGGGGCATAACAATAATTACGTCCCGGTAGGAATAACATTATATAGTAGGTTGCGTAGTCGCCGCATTGATGGAATACGCCCACTTTTTTGGCAAAAACAGCATCGGTTTGTATAAGTTAGGGTAGCTATTGTAGGTTTATTTAGGTCAGCTTAGGTAAGTTTTTTTCCCTAACCCAAAGTTACCTAACTTAACCCTTTCTTTCCCAGCATTTTAATTTTTAAGGGAAAAATTTTCTAATGTAATTTCAGTCATTACCCTGAAATATCAGCACAATTGCTCTAGCATTTTTTTTTTTCTGCATAATCAGGTGCTTACTTCCTTTTCGACACGTTGACTACAATTGCACGTGTTGTGAAGTTGGTTTGGTTAGGTTGTAAGAAACAGACTGGTAAAATCGATTTATTTGCTTGAATAAGTTTCCGTCCCTTGTAAGAAATGTACAAAATGTAAGAGCTCAATAATATTTTCATGGTAGGATGAAATTTCTTCAAAAAAGGTCACAAAATGGTATGAAATGCCCGGCATTTACATTGGTGCGTGTATGAACAATTTACCTAGTGGTAAACATTTGTACCACTCCGTGGACAAAGTGTTGAATTGAAAAAAAATTATGCTCTAAAAATGTATGCTTCGACCCCAAAAAATGGCCCAAAAATCTGAGAAAAAATATCAATTCAGTTTCTGCTTAATTTTATCTGTAAATACATGCACGTACGAAAAACTTGCTCAAGGTAAATGAAAAGGATTAAATGTATTGCATAGACCACGAAGCTAACATTGAGTGGATATCAATAGCAAATTGTACGTGTCAAACTTCTGGAGTGTCAAAAGACATAGTTGTAGGAATATTATTAATTGCCTTGATATTTATCATTTACTCAAAATTATTTCCCTACTAGATTAATTACTCTGAAATCCTGTCAATTTCCCTAAACTGGAAGAACTAGTCAGTCTGGGAACTAGAGTTCCCGTCGGGAAGCAAAGGGTTAAGGGGGTCAACCCAAAAATTTTCAAAATATAATCCGATTCGTTTGAAATTTGGCCAGTATATGTATTTGCTGAAAATGAACATATTTTACGAATGTAATTTTTTCGATTTAGGCATTATATTTTTGAGAAATACGAAACAACTTTTTGATACATTGTATAGATATTTCGGTAAATCTGAAGGATATGTCTGTCATTGATTTTGTAAATTTCGATGCCTAATCATAGTTATTTAGATCGAAATAAACAAGTTTTCTTCTATGCACTTTCCGTCTCAAATGAGTATTTTATTAGTTATAGCGGTAAATGACTGACCGCAACTCCAGTGTTTGAAGCGGCAAGTAATTCAAGGAGCACGTCGGACAGCAATGCTGCAATGCGCACTCGCTTCCAGCGCGATCGTCATCAAAGACGAAACCAAACCTACCGCTATACCTCGTTAAATACTCATTTGACGAAAAAAGTGTATAGAAGAAAAGTTGTTTATTTCGATGTTATTACCATGATTCAAGCAACAAAAATTCGAAAAACGATGAGTAGCTATTTATTCGAGCGCATTCGTCATCAAAGACGAAACTAAACCTACCGCTATAAATCGTAAAATACTCATTTGAGACGGAAAGTGCACGGAAAAAACTTGTTTATTTTGATTTAATTAATTAGGTTCAGGCACCAATAAGTGGAAAATCGATAACTGACATATCCTTCAGATTTACCGATATTTCAAAGGAATAGAAGTCATTGAGTTTTTATGCTAGAACAAAACCAAAGACAGTTTTAGAATCCTTGAGGTATTGCAAACAAAGGGATAATTTCAAATTATCCATTTGAAATTTTTATTTTTTTATATGCGATATTTGATCACTAACTAGCATATACACTAATTTTGGGTTTTGAGCTTCATAAAAAAAATTATTCGTACAATAATTGGGAAGAACAGAATTATACTTTTGTTAGAAATGTTCCAAGGATTCTAAAACTGTCGTTGCTTTTTCCTAGCATTAAAACTCACTTTCTTCAATTCTTTTGAATGTTGAAAATAAGTATTGTTGGTAATAAGGCATACATTTTAATTATCTGAACTGTAATATAATGGACAATTTATATAATTGAATGCTGTTTTCATTTTTATTTCGATAATCTCCATGTATAACTTCAAATTCGCACTGGGAATTTTAATTGACAAAAAAAATTTTGTTCATAAAAATTATGAATTTTTATATTTGTGGTTTATTTCTCACGAAATTTGACTATTATATGTAATTTTTTAAAGAATAAACACATTTTCTTCTATTCATTTTATCGATTCAGGCCTTAGTTGTTTAAAAAAATAGATATATTGGGTTTTTATTTCATTTTTATTGAAACGTCAAACGAATAGAACTCATTGAGTTTTTATGCTAGAACAAAACCAAGGACAGGTTCAGAATCCTTGAAGCATTGTAAACAAAGTTACGGTTTAAAATTTTGTATTTCCCGCTTTGTTTTCTTTTTATATGGGGTCGAAAATTCGGCATTTTTGGTCCCCTTACACCCCCCTGGGGGGGGTTTAGTGTCCTTGGCGCCATGAAACTTTAGGACCGAATAGTTAAGTCCACCACATAAGGGTCATTTTTCAACAAAAACACAAAAAATGCTCATCGAACCGACAGGGGCCTGGGTTGACCTCCTTAAACTCACCCATCGTTACGTCAATACCGTATTACACCATATTCACGTGTCTGTTCCTTCACTTTCATATACGACGTTCATTTATCTTCAAATTTGAATAACTCAAAAATTACGCATCAGCGAGCAAAATAACAATCATGTAAAAAGTTTGTAAATGTGCTTCTTTAGTGATTCGTGGAAGCCCAATTGTTAATTTCCATGAGCGCATTAAAATCAATATCGACCGGATATGTTTGCTCAGATTGATAGATTGATATCTCAGTATTTCCTGACGTCTAATTACTTCAATAAAGCCAATGAACAGACAAGGATACTACTTTTCTTAAAGTCCCTAATCAAATAATGGGCATCTAATGCACACCTTCAAGAAGCTCTTCCACTGGAATTTGTTAAAAATTTCCCGTCCTTGAAAAATGATTTGTTTCTCTTAAAAACTGCTCAATTTACAAAGAACTTTGTTTAAACCAATTTTAATAAAAGTCGCTTAGGCAATGTTAATTGTCAGTGAGATAAAAACTTGTATTATCTACAAACAAACAAGGTACGTACATTAGGACATTGTTCAGTGTTGGAAAATGGTATTTGAACCCCTAAAGGATAACTAGTTCATTTCTCGGCGGGATTATCACCGTAGAATTATTTGAAAATAAATGCTATTGAAACCAGTAAAAACATATCCTAATCTGTGGCCGAAGCTAGAGTTTATTTATGTTCAATTAGCATAACTGCCCCGAACAAACTAAAGTATTTATAGTGGGAATAGCACAGGCAAAAGGTTAAATGACTCATTGCTATACGCAATATCCTTTCTTCATGAATATTTGGTGTGCCATTTTAAGTTTTCTCCTTTGAGTTGCAAACTCGGGGGGGGGAGATGCCTCATGAATACGTTAACACACGGACCACCCGGCGTACGCTCTTCGTTGTGGGCTGCATCTCTCAGTGATCACAGTGTGAACTCTCTCGTTCTGACTGAGGAATTTCCTTTCAATATAGCTTATTCAATCTAATTCGAAATTCTATTCACGAAATGAGTTTATATTGGTCTTTTGTTAGAGGATTGGAATTACGTATTTCATAACTTCAATCGCTCAACTAGGTATATCCCCAAAAAATTGAGTTTCGTTCGTTGTTCATGGCAAGACAAAATATTTTCTCACGATTTACATAGATGGTATCTGTGAAATTTAGTGGATGTGCGATGTGTAGATATAACCTTTAGAACGAACTTCTCGAATCTTTATTTATGAGTTCGACTGTCAACTTTTCCGTAGTATTTCTAGCTTGTTTGAAAATGATGCTGATTCTAAGAGAACAGCATAAAAACATAAGTATTCTAGTCGGATCACACATTATTTTACCAACACTTAAAATGAAAAGAAGAACCGGTATAAAAGGGAACATTTTTTTAATTGCAGACGTTTCAGAATCTCTGATTCCATCATCAGTGCTGTAAAACAAAGAACAAAAACGAAATGAACAAATTTCGAAAAACCATAAGAAACTAAACTAAAATTATAAGGCCCTAAACTTCTTAGACTTCATCAATAAAAATCAGGCGAACACAAATTTCACAATGGAAACTGAACAGAATTATTAATTACCATTTTCAGACGTTCTCGTAAAGAAAACCAATTCAACATTCGCCACCTCTGTTTATAAAAAACCTACATTTACGGGATCATGTTCCAAGTTTTTAGTCGCATTAACACGGATTATATTAAAACAAGTGACTCTACATTATTGCATAGATCACATTGTATCTCAGGTTCTTATAAAATATTTCATGACAGAGTAGAATATATCACAAAGTTACTTGTACAAATTAATACCCTGTATCTTTTGTCAACAATCTGGTTGAAAAGTTTTTAGAGAGAAATCTTTTCCCTTCTTCTACAATTTTCCCTTCTTCCGCACCAAAGCAGAAAGTGCTCGTTGAGCTCCCTTTCGTGGGCTATCTGAACAAGGAGATGTGAGAGGAGCTTTTATCTCTGTTAGACTCTCATTTGACTTTCATTGACGTTCTACCATTTCATGAAAATAGTTTTAAGGTAGGTTCATTTTTTAATAGGAAAGGGCGTTTGAAAGAGTGCCTAGAAATGGTTGGGTAAATCTGAAGGATATGACAGTTATCGATTTTCCACTTTTTGGTGCCTGAACCTAAATGATTGAATCAAAATAAACAAGTTTTCTTCTATGCACTTTCCGTCTCAAATGAGTATTTTACGATTTATAGCGGTAGGTTTAGTTTCGTCTTTGATGACGAATGCGCTCGAATAAACAGCTACTCATCGATTTTCGAATTTTCATTGCTTGAATCATGGTAATAACATCGAAATAAACAACTTTTCTTCCATACCTTTTTTTTGTCAAATGAGTATTTAACGAGGTATAGCGGTGGTTTGGTTTCGTCTTTGATGACGATCGCGCTGGAAGCGAGTGCGCATTGCAGTGTTGCTGTCCGACGTGCTCCTTGAATTACTTGCTGCTTCAAACACTAGAGTTGCGGGAAGTCATTTACCGCTATAACTAATAAAATACTCATTTGAGACGGAAAGTGCATAGAAGAAAACTTGTTTATTTCGATCTAATTAACTATTTTAGGCATCGAAATTTACAAAATCGATACCTGTCATATCCTCCAGATTTACCAATGGTTGTGTCTATTTGTATAAATGTCATTGCTGCCTGTAGTATTATGTTGGAATTACCACACTCCAACCATTTTTTCGTCACAGCCAACACTCGGGTATCTCCCATAGAACCGGCCGTCCATACTCGTCTCCCTCCCAGTCAGCTATCAGAAATCATTGCCATAGTTCAAACCACCCTTTCAAAAGTTCCAATTTCTGTAGAACTACAGAGGAACTTGACTTCAGAATTTCAGAATCCTTATTTATTTTTACCCGTAGACCTCAATTAAATCATGATCGAAATGCGACAAAAGTAAATTTTGCCCCAGCTGTGTAAATAGGAGTGTGTTTGAATGTGTTTGTGTGCGTGTGTAGTTCTATTACTTTGTGCAGATGTTATTGTGTGTTGGTTTGATTGCTAGAATTCCGGTGCATGTGTGCGCATGGCTTCGAATGTTAAAATATTGTTTAATTTTTAATGGTTAGGCATAGCTATTTTTCGATGTAGTTATAGTGATATTAGTCTCTCATAGTTTTTTCGCAATTGTTCATTTTCGTTTTATGTTCTTTGTTTTACAGCACTGATGATGAAATCAGAGATTCCGAAACGTTTGCAATTAAAATAATTTTTCCTTTTGTATTGGTTCTTCTTTTCATTTTAAGTATTAGATTTCCATAAAATTTTCATTTACATTTTTTTACCAACACTTTATTCATCATTGAATGCTCTTGAAGAATTGTAAATGTGGAGTTCATTTCATTGTTATTTTATTAAAAAAAAAGAAATGCAAGCAATTCAATTTTTGTATCGTTGAACACAACCAAGGTGTGGTGAAGTAATGGAAAACAATCCCAACATTTTTGACAGGAGTCCAACCGCGAATTTTAATGGCGGCATTAATACCGATCTTTGGTCCTGGTTTCATTCCGCAAAATCTATGAAAATAAATTTTCCGTATTTGTTTGCCATCAATGTTTTTATTCTCGCTTCAAAACTTATACCATAAATTTAACGGGTTCTGAAATTGGATTTTTATTTTGTGCTCTAGGTAAAATATATGGTATGAAATTATTTTGAAGCGCGGTGCCTGAGCGCCAAAAGTTGATAAGCACGTTTGCATCAATTGACAAAAAAACGGCTCAGTTCTGAAATATTATCCTAGTTTGCTCTTCACGCATGAAAGTATTTATTTTTCCATGGAGGTTGTCAAAGTAGTATCACACAAAAGATTCGATTTATTACCATTTTATCAATGCCTTACTTTAGGGGGGAGACATATGTGTGTTAGTAGGTAGAAAACATAGTGGCAGCAGTTCAAACCACCCCAGAAAAAATGTACATGCTGATATGCAGCGAATAAAGCGGGTAATAGACAAGAAAGGAAAATATTCGTGTTGTAACGTACCATGTCCTATATGACCTGAACGGAAGGTAATTTAGAAATTTACGAACCTATGCAACAGCCAAAATTTGTAAGAATAAATTTTCCTTGATGAATCCCATCATCCGCCGCAATGAAAAAAAAGATGGTGCGTGAACGCACAGCAAACACAATCGAATAGTGTAGGAAGGAGTAGTCAAGCGCTCGATTTATATCCATAAAACTTCAATTCATTTAAAATAAATTAGAGTGAAATAATTTCCATACCTTTCAAGAAAACCAAATTGCATCTGTTTAAGTAGTAGTTGAATCCTCGTTTTTTATATAGAACATCAATTCTTACAAAAAATAGACTCAATTAATTTCCATACCTTTTGAACTGACAAAATTTCAATTTTACCATGAGAATAATCATTTTTAGTGCCGAACATCAATTGCTTATTTAGTCACTAAAAGTTTGCTGCCTCCGCTACTTCTCTCAATCACAATCCAGGAACTAATTAGCGTTTACGGTTGGAGTTGGCATCTTCGCGTGTTCTTCCAACCGCAATACAGTAGCCAATCAGCGCTGCAGTCTGTAGTCGACCACGTCAGAAATTTCCCGCACCGCCCGGCAGAGCAGCTCCTCGCAGTAGGGCAGCGCCACGAGTTGCACGCCCAGAGGCAGCCCCAAGGCGTCCGTCCCGTTCTGAAGAGCGTAAGAAAAAAATTCGTCAAATGCGAAGGGTAGGCTGAAGTCCAATATTCAACTGATATTATGATTATTTCAGAGATTAAATTTAAAAATGATGAACATTTTATAGATATTACCTTCATTTAACTTTCATTTAGTATTCATAAAAATTTAGTTAGTGATCGCAGGTCGTTCAACAGGATATTGAAAATTCGTTTAGTGACCACCAGTTGGTCCTTCCGCAGGAAACGTGTTAAAAGCAAATTAAAATGGAGGGTAAATCATTATAAGATGTGGAGTAAAATAGCGAGAAAAATCTCAGTGTTTAATTCACATAACAAAATGTCAATAGAAGAATTTACGGTGATGGGATGCATTGAAAATTAGTCGTTAAGAAATACAAGTACAAGCGTAGGACACTACGAATTACACATTTTGCCTTGTCATTCATTTTTTTCCTCTTCCTCACAGAAACATTCGAGTAAAGCATTCAGCATTAGCCATGAATAATAATTGAGAATCTTCGAACTATCAATTGGGGTGTTTCTCAAAAATACGTATTTCTGGAATTAACTTATTGATTTGAGAATGTTCAGTCAACGAATGCCGTTCTAGAAAACCTATATGTCAAAGAAGCCTATCTTAAGGTGGGTCACATGCATTGTAGTAACTTTGCATTTTCAACTGCGGAACAAATTCGATTCCCTGTTTACAACGGAGAAATTAGTTATTTAGCTAGACGGTGAATATCACTGATTCTATACCGTATGTAAAAATATTAATTGCACGATTCAAACGGAAGTTGAAATTTTCCAACTCTAAATGGATTCTACACAGTAAGGAATATTGTCTATATGCATCTAGGCGTCTGAAAATCATGTCAAATGCACTTTAAATGGCTCAAAGCTCAATCAAACATGTTGGATTTTTTGCAAATAACATACTGCAGAAATATTAGGTTATCATCATTTTGATATAAAATACTAATTTAATATATTACATAGTACATTAGAACACTAAACAAATAAATGAATTTAACTCGGGTATTTTCTTTTTTCTTATAGAGTGGCTGGTTAGTTTTCGTTGAGTTTATAATTCTGACCAATTTCACCTACGTATTCATTGAGGGAAAATTTATTTTTACATCGCTAATTTGCTCAGAAAATGAAGTAAGTTTTTTTCCAACGCATTCATTGCCATAACTATTTTTCAAATTATTACAAGTCACCGATGAGCCAGATATCAGTCGATAGACATGCTAAATACGGGACACCCCAGCGGAGAATTGAACAAGGGTTAAATATTTGTTGACCGATGAATTGTTGTTAGGAATTATGATTCTCCTGAGTTCTTTTTAAATTGCCGATACTTCTGTTGTATTAAAGTATTCTATTGATTGCTTTACAGGCGTCCCAGGGGTGACTATATAAAACTTTTACTCTCTCATAACCCCGACCGGGAAAATTGCTGATCCTTTACGAAGATCTTCCTTCTAATTTATATCGGTGTACATATCCTATTTGATTAAATTCGTTTAACCAATTTCCTTGCTTTCAGTCGATAAATATGAACACGCTCTGATTAGCACATCATCGAATGCTTTCTTGACACAAAATTTTCATGAAGGAATATTCACAACAGATTTATTATCTGATAGGTTTCCCATGTTCAAATAGGTTGAAGAACTGCAAAGGCTACTTTTCTTTTCATGTCGCTTCTAATTTATGAAGGATGTCATTATATCTATAACAAAAAACGTTCACACTTAGCAATTAGTTACTAATTTTACATGACTATCTCCAGTTCATTTCACACCTCTTTAATGATCTCATGGATCAAGTCCGTAGTCTTGTAATGACCGATATTTTGTTCATCAGTTTCGTTTTGACGCGTGACCGGCACCACCAAAGCAGGGTAGTCCAGTAGGTTGAACAACGAGCTGATGACCAGGGTAGCTGGAGAGAAGAATTTTGTTACATATATGTGAGCCTTAAAAATTGAAAAATTTCTGGAAGCTTTGTAAAATAAAAAAGATAAAAATTATAAAATAAAAATAAAATAAAAATGTTGGTACAAATAACAATCTTGATGTACAGATTAAAATAGTTTTGCGTTTTTGCTGAGGAGATCGGTTAGGATATGGTTTCAATAATTCCACGCTCTCTGGTTGCGAGAAGCATAGAAGTTTTGTATAAGTGTTCGTTATTTCTCCACTAGAAGTTGTGTGCCCGAAATTCAACCCTTTGAAAATCCTTAAGCAAAGTTATTTAAGAATCTTGTAAATACTGTTCTACAATTTTTTAAATTAAAATAAAATATGATTTGAACCCTAGTAGCTAGTTTCATTCGGTGAAACTGAAACGAAATCAAAAAATTATCTGTTTTCTATGTGCTTAATGGATTAAAAAAGGTTCATTTCTGCTTTCATAGCAACTGCTTACATCTTACAACTTTAGTGAAAACTCAAAAGCCTGCATTCAAATTCCCGAGTTACTTTTTCATCAAAATCTCTTCATAATATTTGTCTCTAAAATATTTATTTGTAATAAATTTTTTTTTGATTCACAGGAAGAGGTTTAAAAATTTTCTCAGAATAATCAGGTGGAGTATTGACAGCATTACCAAAACATATTAAGTGGATTCAAAAGTGAAGATATGCGATTAGAAAATAGATAAAAAATAATTCCGTTCACATTGCAACTTCATAACTGAATTTAACAGTGTATCAAGTTGACCTGCGTGGTTCAAGGCAGAAGCATCCTATCTGTTTCATAGAATGCTGTCTACTTTCAATTAAGCTTATTGATGGCTTATAAATGTGAGGCTTTCGTTTTGTTTTGCGTTGAAATATACCAGTAACCTCGTAGGGTTGCTACTCTTGAACTGCGTTTCATTCCGTATTTCTTAATGAAGGTTTGAATTCTCTTCATTACGGCGACGCGAAATATTTAAATGATCAGATATTCGTGTATGATTGATGAATAAACTCACAGGCTATTTTCATGATGTTTCCAGTCTTGGGAGCTGGTACGGGTGCCGCAGGAAAGATCAGGATATCCAGTTCCTCTTTCTTCCAAGCTTGTACGAAGTTATCGCAAAACTTTTTTCTCTCAACCATCTTCTTCCACAAATCAGAGACCGTGTTAATGGTGGCTGAAAAGAAAAGGAACCTACATTTCGAATACAGGATTTTCTTGACAGAGCTTTCTAGATTTTATTTTGTTTAGACTTTTTGATGTTTTGAAGGGGAACCAACCTCTTTAAACCTCAAACAATGCCAAAACGAATACATCACATTTAAATTATTTTATTTTTTGTAGCTAACGTCTCTATGTGGTAAAAGTTATTCGGAAAATATTCATAAGATGAGATTGCCATGGCATCTACTCTTCTTCGTTCATTGCATTCATAAAAAGTTGATTATAATTTTTTTAAATCCTGTAGCCCTTCACATCCCGTGCATCAATACGTCTGAACCATTTTGGTATACTAACTACATTTTTCAAATGGCAATGATATGTTTGGGTACATTAATAAATAAATTTCTAAAAACAAGTGTAAAACCGTTGATATATCGGGTCTTTGAAGATAACATTTGGCCTGAGAACAGGTTTTTAGAGCTTTGTGTTCAGGCTGAACGTCGGAAGAAATATCTCAGTGTCTATGGATTAAGTAATTGCTGTCGAGGTTTGCGTAATTACTTAAAATGAGCCGCATTTTATGTAAAATTTTTTCACTTAAAATTCAGTCTTTCGATGGTTACCTTATTTGTTACCATATTGTTGTGAAACTCATCACTGCAAATTCATTTTGCCAAAATGGGGTTCAGTTTAATACGGTAATATGGGTGAACCAATTATATATGTTAGTCAGTATACCTGCCTCAATGTGGCAAGAGAAATAAAGGAGATGGTAAATAATTTATAAAATTAACTACCGAAAATTTTTTTTTGCAAATGAGCACACACATCGCCAATTTTCTTTGTTATACAAAAAAGCAAAGTACACTTTTACTAAATAAACAGAGAATTAGGGTCATATAACTATACATGAAATATGCGTAAATTTGATAGAATTGCTGATTAATTGAAGAGCTGGAATTTTACGTCAAATGGTAAACCTGCAGCAAAAAAAATCCGTTGGAGAAGAAAGGGTAATCGTAATTCTTGAACACAATCTCGCCAAATGACAAGAGGTGGATACCCAGGTAAGATAACACAAACCATTAATGTGTACTGACCAACACTGTGCCTAGCAGCAAGGTCTCCGGATAAGCTCATGAGTTCAGGTTTCAACTTTTCTAAGTCGCCTGGTGCTAAGGTAGCAAAGTCTCTGTACCAAGACAGTTCGTCATCCACGATTTCTCCCTCAAGTAGAGCTGTCGTTACATCGCCGTGGTCTCCCATCACAAGTGCCATGAAGAGGTCCAGGCCATCTGCCATGTTCGGCAGCGTGTATGGCACCACCTCATGGCCGAGTTTCTGATGACAAAATTTCGATGCAAAATTATCAAATTGGCTCATAATTGCGGAGTTGCCCATCTTTATTCGAGGTTTTACTACATAGCTATATATACTGTGAGAAGTCGTTTGAGGTTTCAAGAAAAACAGTGCCAGGAATAATTAACCAAGGGCAATTTTACAATTCTGGTAGTTTATTAGGTTTACGTATTCATCGTCTCAAATCCACCCAAGCTGTCTCGTGAATGGCAATTTGAATTTGAATTCTCCAATATTATAATTTCCACTATTTTAGCATGTTACTCTAGAAAATAGCGAAGAACATTGATCCTTCATATATTGATTGAAATTGATGTCTTTTTCAATATTTGGATTCTTGAAATATGAATTTTAAATTTGCTCATGTAAATAACATTTTATATTTTCGACTCGTTCAAAAGTTACATTGATAATTCGAAAAAGTGTAAGACAAATACAATTGTTTAAATATCTATATAAACGTAAAAAAAACATTTCTCCTTCAGTCTTAATATCTTTCTCTACCATGTGAAAATTACTTAATGAAACAAAATGGTTTGAATATTTTTATTTCAGGATAGCAGCTTTGAAATTTCTAATCATATCGATGAAGTTGCTGATTTACTCTTCCAAGTGAAGATTACAACCGGCAAGCAAGCTATCGACTTTTCTAGTAGTACTTTCAATTTAACACAAAATTAGACACTGCAGCCTGTTCTTTATTTTTTTTAGGACTTTGCAATGTTAGTTTAAGCTTCAGGTTACCGTAATCAACAATTATTGTTTTGGTCAGTAGAATATTTCACAAGTCGCTCTCTTTCTTCGACAACACTTATACTTTTCTCAGGTATGATTTTACACCATTTAATAAAAAATGCTTTAAACTTGGACGCTCTGATCTGTGGCCATACGACGTTCGTTTCATGGAGGGCTTGCCACGGAATGTTGATTATTTATTCAGTAGGAATTCTAGTCAAATTTGCTTGAACTGCTTACAAGTTATTTTCTTTGAGTGAAAAAATTAATTGAATTACTTAAAAATTAAAAATTAAGTGTTGTGGTCTAAAAACAAAATAATACCATACGCAAAAATGTAGCCCGGCTACACGCGCACTGACTTACCTCGCAGCCCAGCTGCTGGAATATGAGTAAGCCTCGTACAGCCTAACTACACCGCAGATCCGCTGCTTCGTGGTCTCCTCCAAAGCCCCTTACAACAACTCGCTGCCTGGCCTCGAGCCCTGCCTACGGACCACTCTCCGCACAAGGCTCCTACTGATCTAAAGTCCCACAGATTAATCCTCCACAGCCACAACTGCGAAGTAAATCACCAAGGATAACGCACGGAAATACACAATGCAATCACATCTCATGAGCACAGTTCCTCGCCAACTGACTCCCTCAGCCAGCCAACAACCGGCGCCGAGACTCCGCAGTGCCATCTCAACGAGGCTTAACTTAAAGAAGGCTGAAAGGAAGTGCTTAACAACCACTTTTTCTTCATAACTAATTATAGTGAACTCGGGTTGATTTAGGAAATTACTGCCTTTGCTTTTTTCATTGCATGGTACTCCAATGTGAAAGTAACACAATGCATCATACATTATCATATCTGCTTCAGCGACATCTTCATTCGGTATTGCAAAAATTAAATCTTAAAGTCCGTCATGTAACTGAAAAACATTGATCAATGATATAAATGAATGCAATGATGAAATGAATGAAATATGAGTTGATTACTTTACAGGTGATCTCATGCCGATTATTTCTACTTTCAAATACGATAAAAATCTTCTCTGAGACTCAATGGTGTACTACGATCTTAAAACTTCACAGCTCATTCACTATTCGTGATGTGAACAAGTTTGAAAATCAATAGTCAAGGTTAGGAATACTGATGCAAATTAATTTATAACATATGATACACTACTCTAACTTCTTGGATGCAGGGGTGAGCACATGGGTTGCCCTTTAAATTTTTAGTAATAATGAGCGCATCAAATACAAATTTGAATTTATTTATAAGAGCAAATGTCTCTGCTCATCCTGAAGGATTGTAGCCCACCTGGAAGGCAGACGAAGCCTCCGCCAGGGCCCTTTTCACACCCGGAGTGAGAGGGAAGAGGACGTCTGAGTCCAGCACGCCGAGGCGAAGGGGCTTCTTGGAGGAGTACATGGCATCGTTCCAGGGAATGGGTGGAATGTTCTCGTCATATTCGCTGAAGTTGCTCGACAAAATGGCCTTAGTTGCTTCGCTCATCATAGCTGCATCGTGGCACATCATGCCTGCTGTTCCGAATACTGGAAAAATGAAAAGCTTCAGTAACATGCATTTCTTTCAATGAGGCGTTGAACTGTGTGCATTCCCAATATGAATGTGATGTGAGCGTTGCTATGCTTATCGCTGAAAATTTAATGTATTTTTTTATTTCAGTTGTAATAGACTTAATGTAGGTAAAGGTCACGAATATAGGTTGTAAAGGTAACGAATAAAAAAAATAATTAATGGAAAATTATATTAATTTGATAAAGTAAATAAATAATCAATATATTTATGTTATCCCCCCGCAAGATTAGAATTTCTTACTTTGGGGTAATTTGAAAGGCAAATTCTGTAATACAAAAACTTCTATTTTGAATTAATGTCATTTCCGTTGGAAACTTTCTCTAATATTGTACTGGCAGAATCACTCTGAAAATTTACTTTGAAATACCCAGTTTGAGTTTTCTCAGAAATGAAAGCAATTTTATCTACGATGAACTCAATTTCATTTTCTTCACCAGTAATCATGAAGAGATTATGCTTAGTGTCTGAGTTATAAAGTTATTAGAGCTAGATGATCTGAAAGAGATAAATGACATAACAGCTACCCATTCTCAGAGCCAAATTTTTAATCGCTGTCTGTGGACATTCGTGCAGCTATGCTTGCGCAGTGCAGTTCAGCTCAGTAACATGGCTTGATGAAAGAACTGGTTGCCGCCGCATTTCAGGGGGCAGATGAGGTGTGACTGCGTAAAACTTCGCGTCTCTGTTCAGATAAAGCCACAAAAGTGACTGATTTAAAGTGGCAATTCTTGCCCATCTACTGCGTAGCGCAGGCGCTGCACGCTAAGTGAATGATGCACTGATTGTTGGTGGCCTGCCACATGACCGGGTAAATTTCACTGCGGGGAATTAGCGATAATGTTTAGTGAGATAAATGTCGCTGGGCGTTTATTTTAGCAGACAAAGCTGGAAGTAAATCTCTTTTGTTTTCCTCTCTCTTAATTTATGGACAAATTTTAATTCAATTATTTTTCAGTCAACAATCGTATTTGGCTAATGAATAACTCTAAATTCCAACATCGTTCGCCTGAAGTGGAATAAATTGTAATTAAATGCCTACTCTAATCTGTTCGCTTATTACTCATAGAAAATTATATTTAGGTCGACTGATTTAAACTCGTTGCAACTGTAGCATTATTCTTGATACAGTATTTCGTGATTCAAATATTTTCAGAAAGCTCCTTGAAGCAAGAAAAGTAAGAGTCATGGAATGGCTTTTCAAGTCAAAAACGCCGGTTTTTATCGTTGCTGATAAAAATTGCTTGTTACTCATCATCTATTCCCACTCAAAACGCACTTCCGACTGGTTCTGGTATGTTGGCAACACCGCGGTTGGATATCCTCTTGGAAGTGGGCTTGAGCCCCACGATGCCGCACCAGTTGGAAGGCAGGCGCACGCTGCCGCCTATGTCCGACCCAAAGCCGAGCACGGACCCTCCCCCAGAAATCAGGGCTCCTTCACCACCTGAAAACTCATTTCGTTAAAGTGTGGGAGCGGTTGAAGAATAAATACAAAGGAATGTCAGCAGCACATCTGGGTTTCTTAAGACATCGAATGTGAGGGGAATTTGATTGGTAATTTTATGCTAACTGATGCTCTGGTTATCTGTTATTGCAGTTCATCTTCTAAATGGTCCGTGCACTTGATGTAAAACGCATTATCTAAAGATTTCCATTTAAATATTCCATATCTTTTATTCAATACCGAACAGAGTTTTTCCATTCATTTTTTGAATTCAAACATTGCTATCTAGAACGAGAACATTAGAAATTTTTCTTAATATCAATGGATAGCACATTGGACCTTGGGAAATATAGAGTGGAAATTTTAGTGCTAGAAATTGGGATAAGTACTGCTTTTCAACACTGACAACATTGCTAATTCTTTTCACTTGAAAAACATCCACTGAAGCAGTAAGTTATCAGAGGATGAAATATTTTACCTGCCTGAAAGATCTCCACTCTGGAATGGAGAGTTCACTACGAGTAATACTTTGGTTGCGTTCATTCATCTCAGCGCTAGCACCTAGTATTCATAGGGTGAAATGAAATGTCATAGTTTGACTTTCTCGACGAACCTCCACTCCAGCACATCCACCTGCACAGGGTGAAATGTTTTGGTGTTGCTCACCCGAAGAACCTCCACATGAGCGTTTGGCGTTCAGAGGGTGGACCGTATCGCCCCACAGAGGATTAGAGCATCCAGGCCTGATGGAAGTGAAAAGTATATCAGATATCGAAGGGGAATTATTGCGAGTGCACTGTGAGAAATTTTGCCAATGGAGTACAATTCTAACCAAAAACTGTAGTACCTTCGCTAATTTTTCTTCTAATTCTTAGACATTGTCTGTATATAAGTGTAATCAGTTGCCAGTCTAAGAAAGTGATATATATATATATATATATGTGAAATAAAATTGACGGTGCGCCACCAAATTGGGGACTGTGTTCGTTGGTTCCTCAATCAAACATTTCCCGACCGGTGGATTCGTAGGGATGCTCCAATTTCTTGGGCACCACGTTCACCAGATATCACTCCATTAGGCTTCTTTCTATGGGGCTATGTTAAAGATATCGTGTATCATGTGAATGGGATATTACTGACCTATAACAGATTATTACTGATGCCAAGGCCCCATTTTATGAGGCTATGTTACAGCGAAGTTGAAAGCTATCAAGTACCGTCCTAATGTGCTTCACGGAACTGATGGTGTCCATGTAGAAATCATAAAAGAGGTAAAAACTTTGAAAAACGTAAAATAAAAAAGAACAAATTTGGAAAAAATATCCTCTCAATCGCATTCAAAATAAATTTTTGAAATGGTAAAGAGACCCGTTAAAAGTCGAGTATCTGAACCATCTATGCGCCCAGTTTTACTAGAAACAAGATAAATTTCAATTTGTTCACGTGAGCTGTGGCAACAGCTAGTCACAACGACTTACAGTAGGATTTGAAGTCTCTTCAGCCTCAATCTGAATAGGGCGCATTAAAAGAACTTACTTTATTACCTTAATAACTGCCACGAATAAAATTTTCTTTGAATTTCGATTAGAATATTGATACTTGCGTTAAAACAATCTGCGATACGTTCGTCTTGACGAAAGGAATAGCCCCCAATTCTCTGATGACTTTAACGATGTCTGCATCCTGCTCTGCAGGTTGGTTGACTCGCTTCAACAAACCATACGTCGAGTCCATGCCTTCTACGTCAATGCTGTCTTTGATGCTTACCGGAAGTCCAAAAAGTGGAGGCTTTTTGTCGCTTTTAAGAGCATCCAAAGCTTCGGCTCTTGCCTGCACCAAAGGAAATATCATAAGACGTCCTGCATACGTCTTGTCCGATGTTTGCCGACATTTCTTGGCACTGCAATGCCTTCACGCAAGTCTTAGGAACATAAAAGCACCTCTGTGCTCGAGCAACGCCTTACCATAAATTTTTTTCCATACAATGCATTGCTCATAATTAACTCCAGCTCCGACGTTGGATCTCTGCTTCCCAACTTTTGTCCGCCAAGTATATTATTACAACATTGAAATAACTAACAGGTATGTCGCATATATATTGTGAAGAGTTTTAAAGTATAATTAGGCCATTGCAGTGAATAGAAGGAAGGGCGAAATTTTCTTACTCTCTGTATAATATTTAAAATATCCTGAAAATTATTACCACTGAGAAACCCCAGGTAAGTTTCGGTGAAGCTCATTTTAGATTTATATTACTATAAATATTAGAAATTCTTTAGTTTAGTTGCTAAAGTTGCTTCAGTAATTAAGTGGCAGGTTACCTCAGATTGTTCAAACTCAAACTAAGGATAATATTAACATTTCAATTACATTTCAAATTATCTGACCTTCGTTTTATAAAATGCAGAGGAATCATCAACTGCCATTTGGACTTCTCGATTTAAATTTATTAGTGCATTTGAATGATTAATATATTGCGTTATTTCGCAATTTTATCATTAATTTTGATCGTCTTCGATTCTTTCGGACGCAATGAAAAATGAGGAGGAATGAAAAAGGTTTTCTCCCCTTGAGTGGATGTTCATGTCCAAAATCTAAGATGAACAGCTAGGTGACTCCATCTTAATTTTGTAGTTGTTGAAATCGATTGACGTAAGACCTAAATTTCACCAAAATACCTCTGAGGGTGAGAAAAAGTGGCATATCATCTTAAAATTACTTAATAAGTGCACAATAATTCCCGCGATGACTGAAAATAAAAGCCTTATGTTATATGAAATACTGCGTGATATTTTATTGACCACATATACCATTAGGTAAGGAATTTTCAAGGTGTTGTCTTAATAATTAAGACTTTGCCCCGACTGGTTCTCTGAATGAGTGTTCAGCGTGTTTACAATTTTCTGACAAGTTAGCTATTTTATGAATTTTTTGATGTTCGAATAATTAATTTATTGCGTATTTGAGTATACTTCCTCTTACTCATCAAGTACAGCATTCATAATTGTGAAAAGGAGCTTTCATTAATAGTGAAATGTATTATCAGTTTCAGCATTTAATGTTTTGTACTTATAATGCCTATCAAATCAAAATAACTTTGAGCTATTCAAGTTATTGCTTACTGTGCAATTAAGAGCGTATTTACTACAGAGTGAGTTAAAATTTTTTCTACTTTTTTGTCACGTTAGTCTCAAATTTATATTCGGAGGTAAAAATTGTTTTTAGACTTCAGTTGTAAACATCGTAAGCACACCAGCAATTTCAATTCAAAGTGATATCCATGGTATTGTGAATTTGGAATTTCATATTACTGCTACAGTAAATTACTCGCTATGAAATTTCAGTTGAGTATTTCCGGAAATTCCTCACCTTTGCGCTGGGGATGAATTCTGTAACGCAGTTGGTTGCCTTTGTGACCTCTATGGCCTGCAACACAAAATCATTTAAATAAGATGCTTTTTTTATTATTATCTCGTCTTATTAGCACGGTATTCGCTCTGCTTAAATTTATTATTTGCAATTACCGACATTATCAGTATTGTCATTATTTTTTTTTAGCAATTATATAATGAAATCCAACATGGTTTTTGGAAAGATCGTTTCTAAATGTTACTGGAGGTGTTCGCTTTTTCAACGATGATAACTATCAACATAATTTGTATATTACAACGATATCGTGTTACAACGAACTGTTTCACTTGGGGATCTTGAACTGTGTTGCCATCTGCTATGTAATATATTATTGCCGAGTTACTCAAACGAAATACCATCCAGTTATTTCGACTCTTATTTTACCGCTCGTGTAACGTATCTTTTGCTTTATCTTTGATTTGTTTTCATCTCATGCAGAGAGTGCTCAGAGAAAGTTATCGGTGCTTTTAAATTATCTGATACACACATAAATGAGTAAGCCATGGAAAGTAGCCCATGTGGAGAAAAGATGCGCGTATTAACTCACTTTTAAGGTCAAATGTAAATTCTGTATTCTTGCGAAATTCATCTCGTAAATTCATGTGATATCCATGTGCGTCATTTTATGTGAGTAGTACGTTTTGTTTCCTGTAACCCGTTATATTCCCCTGTACTAGAACTTATCGCGTCGAATGCTAAAATGTACACAGTTCTCGCAACAAAATTAAAAAGCTTAATTTGAATCCTATTTTGAACAATTTACGTTTGATGATTTCGGCATTCATGTAAATCAAAAGGGAAATATCAAAACGGACTGATGAACTTTTTTAAATTTTGCTCTACTATTAACTGACGATAAAGTTCGAACTGAGGTGAAATACAAATCTTTAAACTTCCTTCAATGTAGCAATGATGGATTTATACACAGGGTGAATTTTTCACGCTAGCAGGAAAATTTCACACCGCGATAAATTTGTAATAAGCTGCGAGCAATGTTTTCATATGTCGGGTTATAGTTAGTATTGAAATTATAAATGAAACAAGCTAATGAGGCAATTTGAAGATCTAATACGAGTTCACGCGCCTGAGAAGAGTTAAAAAATAATGGGCTTTAGGATAACCTGTCAGGTCCTATGACGCTCACGTCTCTTCTGATTTTATGTTTGAAAAATAAGCCTTCTATCAAGTTTTCAAGTTCTGACGTGTTAAGTTGTGAAAAAATAAGTTTTCATAAATTGTCATAGTACATTAGTGATTTTGACTAGTCTTGGTGGAGAAGAAAAATCTTTCATTTCATAGAACTTTTCAGTCTCACTTTAGCCTGGTAGGCCTGCAGGACGGTGACGGCCGTCAGTGTGCCGTCCCTCAGTCGCTGCAGAAGGTCCATTGGCCGTAGCGCCAACACAGCGCTCCGCTCCTTCGTCAGCAGAACTCCCTCGCCTCCTGCAGATATGAGCTCCTCCTCCAGGGCACGTCGAGCTGCCAGGGCCTTGTCGCGATGTTCTTTGTAACTGGAAAGAAGTTGTCTTCATAATGTACGGTTATCAGTTTCCACGTCGCAAAACTTTTTAGAACCCTAAATTTTCAAAAAAGATCGGGCATGTCTTCGTTGCTTGTTCGCTCCTACACGTCTGAAGTAAATGACTTCACAGCATTAGAATTATAAGAATGTGTGTTATTGTGGGGTCACAATTCGTGTTGGGATTTATGCGGTTCTTCATAGCAAAGTTGACAGTTTTTTGTGCTTTTTAAAGGTGAAATAGATTTAGGACAGCAATTGTGAGACGCAGGTTTTCCTGGTTGTTGATGGGTTCCGGATAAGAAGTCCATGGCACTTGTGATCAGTTTGGAGAAGTGATACGTGACGGATACAGGATTTGTAATATTCAAGACTTAGCTAAATGCAAAGCCATGCGATAAGAAAGTATTCTCTATTCAATTTTCACGTGAGTCCACCATGGTGGAATTGAGAGGAGTCTTTCCTCAATTTAAAAAAAATTGTAAAAATACCATTTCAAAGTGTATGTTTTCGAAAACGTGCATGGGGCAAGTCATTGCTCCCTCAAAAAAGTTCATCAAAATCAATTTACCTACCTGGTACGTACAGCAATGAGGTGGAGTTTTTGTAATTTTTCGGGAAGTTTTGATTGGAAGAGGCTTGAATAAAAATATCTCTTGTTACGGCACCACAGAAACATTTTTTACCTCATGTATTGTAGCAAAGAGCGGTTGTTAGTTTTGAATTTCAGAATGCGTTTACTTTTAGCACTGAGAGTTCAATTGTGCCTATAAATTTTGGATAAGATTGACTTCCCATGTTTTCTAACTTTGAAATATTTCTCAATGCATGGGATCAAGAGTCTGAAATAAATTTGATGGTGCATTTTTATTTTTTGAGGAAGTATTGGCCTTTAATACGGCCTATGTTCTTCAAAGATTAGTGCGTCAAATATACATTGACAGGTTACGTGGTGGTATTTGTGATTTTTTTCATGAGGAGCTAGGTAGCCCGTCGTAAAGTTGGACACAAAATTATTCAAGTGTCACGATAAGGAACATCAACAAATTCATTAGAGATGCACTGCTTATAAATTCATCGAGTGTTGAGGCGATGTACTAATGTTTTGATATTAACGTGCAATCCAAAAATTTAGATAATTTTCGTTGGTAGTAAGAATTTCTATGGTTACATCAAAAGAGTCTAGGTAAATTACAAAAAATCAGTCTAGTCTGTAAAAATTTCCTCATTTTTCTAGAGAAATAACTACACGGTTTGCTCTTTTCAGTAAATTTCCCCATGATGTAAGTTTTTCGTTTGTAGTAATAATTTCTATAGTTACATTAGAAGAGTCTAGGTAAATTACATAAATCCAGTCTAGTCTAGTCTAGTCAAATTTTCTCATTTTTCTAGAAAAATAACTACAGGGTTTGCTCTTTTCAGTAAATTTCCCCATGATGTAATTATTTCGTTTGTAGTAATAATTTCTATAGTTACATTAGAAGAGTCTAGGTAAATTACATAAATCCAGTCTAGTCTACACAAATTATCTCATTTTTCTTGAAAAATAACTCCATGACTTACTCTTTTTCAGTGAATTTGCCCATGATGGAAGTATTTCACGAACTGTTTGCCCTGGCAAGGAAAAAAAAGAATTCGTAAAGATATACAACTTGAGCAAAACAAATCTCTGTATGCAAATAATTATTTGATGAAAGGTATGGAAATAATGAAAAACGCGTATTTCTTTTGTCCAAACATCACAAAATGTTGGAAAGTAACCGTGAGCGCTGCAAAGTAAAGATAAAATCTTCAATAGTAAATTCTCAATCCTTTATCTTATTACTCTTTGTAGACAACTGTTTCATGAAGGGTTAGAAACCAATTTGAGCTTAATTTTTTTAACATGTGAAGCTTCTTGCGTGGTTACCATTTCAGCATGAGCATAGTAATAGGTGCCTGATCGTGCTTAACGTAAGAAATTCTTGCAGAATTCTTCCTATATGCAAAAAAACTCCAGAGGTGTAAAGTGCTGGGTTAAAATTAAAAAAATGTTAATTTATTTCGGCAAAATCTGAAACTCAGCCCGTAAAGTTTTAGAGAAAAAAATTAGCGCTCAACACTTAGTGTCGAATATTTAATAACCAGTATTTAACTAAAAAATTGTGTAACGAAACTTATTAACGTATTTGCTTGGATGAATTTAGTTTCATTTTCCAGGTCGTAAAATTAACAAAAGTTGCTCATTTATGATTTTCGCGTGACACGAGAAGAGTACGAAGTTAAACATAGAGGTATTCGGAAAATTAGGCTATTTTATTTTGACAACAATAAAAAAAATAGGGTGAAGTAAGGAACTGCCACCACTTTACGGTCTCTGATTGTCTCAATTTAAATGTTGTTTAATTTCACTTTATTCATGTCCCATTTGTACTAAACTTATTGTCGACGAAGTTCTTGTGCACATGTTGTTCAACAGTAAATATAGCAGCAACATCTCAGTAGCGTGGTAGCAACGTGAAACTGCAAGACGACGAAACACTAAGCTCTTGTCAGCTATGAAGAAAAATATTGTTTAGTTGCGTACTTCACTGAATAACTGACCAAGTACTGAGTTACTGTAAAAAAATCACTGATCTCACTAAGTCAGCTTAAGAAATTTGTCCGGGCACGTATTAAAATTAAACATTTTATTATTCGTTTCACGAGAGCGACGCTCGCTTCTTGGAGTCTCCTCACCAACTGCGAACGGTTTTTTTAGCAACTACATACAATGACTCGATTGTGAGATAGGAAGTGCTCTTCGTCTAAAATTAGTCCGTGACGGCGAAGAATTTATCTCGAGAGGTTCGCACTAGATCGCACTAGAATACTGTTTTTTTAGAGGTACCTCAATTGAGTTATATTTCGGCAAAACCGATGCTTGTACTGTTTGATTCAATCTCCTCGTATGAACAGTAATTATCTTCGCCTAAATTGGTCAAAACGATGTCTTACTTTGTAGTGCATACAAGAGCTAATCGTCAAGCTTGAACGAATAGAAGAGGAAAAATTTTTCAACAGAAATAGGTTAGCAGAAACAGCAATTCGGTGCTAAGCCAATAGTGCAGTGATAGAAACGTCGTGTTCGCTTCTAATGTAGCTTCCTTCCCCCGTGACTCCGAGTGAGGATACATTAATTCCGACACTTAACTCTTCGAGCTGCACCAATCGGAGCAGCTGGCAGTACAGTAGTGATCACTGTTTACAAATCATATCTGGTGACAACAAGTACTGTAATAGTGCGCAGATATTCTTTACTGCTTCAAGTTGCTTGTAGCCAGAATCGATCTTTGATGTCAGGAGAACTATCTATGGGCGTAATGTACCGCTCTAAACCGACCGTAGAATGCACTTGCTGCCTCGAACTACAGAAAACCAATGGAGACACTACGCTGATTTCAACTAAGCAATCTTCCACTACGGGAAATGATGTCCCGATCCATTTTACAAGGAACTGCAATAACTATTCATGTTCCTGAAGGTAAGAACATTTATAAGAATTAACAACATAATGGACTCAATAGCCGGGGAAAGAATGAACCGTAAAATTCAGTCGGTTTCACAAAAGTTGAAAAGAATGAAATGACTCTATAATGTGTTGATTGTAAAATAATTTGGAATAAATATTTCTTCAAATGTTCGAATTGCAAAGATTGTGTTAAGTTTGACAATTATGAATAAAAGAAGTTGAGATTGCGTCAGTTCATTTTGGTTTGAATAGTTTTTCATGTGCGTAGGTGATGAATGTACTGTAAGGATTTCGATGGAAATGATGGAATAATTTTTTTGCGATCTTCCCCGATGGATATTAACCAATTAACTGCCAAACAGTTATTTTCTGTTTTCTCAACTTCTACAAAATAACCAACTTCTACAAATAACCAAAATA
The DNA here is from genome assembly GCA_030386875.1 of Morinoia aosen. Classification (NCBI taxonomy): domain Eukaryota; kingdom Metazoa; phylum Arthropoda; class Malacostraca; order Amphipoda; family Talitridae; genus Morinoia; species Morinoia aosen. Next base: position 19,342,801 of record CM059557.1, on the reverse strand, counting down.
ACGCCAGGCTGTCCAATCTCCGACTCCAGGGCTGGGTGCTGCAGCACCGCCAACTGTGAGGCTTCCAACGCTACAAAATGAACTTTTTTTTCGGAGTTTCGATCGTTCTGTAGTAGTGACTATATGCCAGAATTTTAAAGCCACCGCTTCCACAGTCATGAGATTTTTTCACAGGCGATTTTTGTCAGATTGAGTGACGAAACTTTGGAGTACGGGCACTTTTTACCGCATTTCCAGGACAGAAAATGCAATTAATTCTAAATAATTGTGGAATATGTTATCTCAAAGTGACGACTTTAATGAGTGCAAGTTTTCTGTATACTTTACTCAAGCAGTATTGCACGTTGCAAAACTGCACTGATGAAATTGGATTTCAGAATTCTGGAGTCGCGAAAATCAGTTTGTATATTCTGCTGCAATTTCAAATTGGGGGATATAATGAAACTTTTATTATTAGCTCGTCAAACACCCTGATGAGCAGTTTTGATTTTATCGATTAGGATGTGCATTTTATTTTTGCTAGCAGGTGAACATTGTTTCGTGTTATAGTCAGACCTTTTATATTATTCCTATGCAACTGGACAATTTCAGAGAACTCAATCTATAATATTGCAGTGAAGCACTGAGTGAAATAGAACAGACAAAATAGATGAAATAGAGTCAAATAAAATTTAATAGAATATATCACCAGGACCGAGCTCAGTGCCCAATTTTTGAGTTTGCTGCCCAAAACTCGTGCCTCAGACCCCAATCACGCACAGGCATCACAGCTAGAGTAGGGAAAAACAACAATCAATAAATCAGAACAATAAATAACATTCTGAGAAACATCATCGCAATACATTTACTGTGCTGTTACAATGCTCATGCCAAATCAAGATATTGCATAAGCAGCATATGCACGCAAGGAAGAAATTATACAACGCGCACCTCAATAAAAAAGTGTTAGCAAACTTGAAGCGACGGTTAAAAAGTTCTTTCGCGATAAAGGTGTGAGTTGTGAAGGTGCGCACGCTTTCTTCTCGAGAGATTTCTTCTCGAGAGATTACCTACACCAGATTTCGTCAGATATTTTTGTAGCTCGTTGGGATTTATTTGATATTCCAGTCCAAATACTTCACCTCCTTAATTAGGGACGTCTTCGCGATCTGTGTCATCAGGTTTTTTAATAATCAGTTTGATATTTTCTGCGTTGCATGTGATGATATGTTCTATGAAGAAACTATATTAGAAAATTAATTGTGCTTGTGAACGTTCACGGGCGACTGATGATAATCACAACCTGGGCAAGAAGACACTGGAAGTCTCTAAAACTGGACTTACAGTAGGAAACAATTGTCTTCTGCTATTCAAGAATTTACGTGTCAAAAGTACGGAGAAAATGACCATTGTCTACAAACTTAAGGTTGAAGTTTTGTTGGTGGTATATTAATGGAAATTTAGGCCATTTCTGTGAGAGAAAATGACTTATCGAGTTATCAATTTTAAAATTTATCATGGGTAAAATTTGGGGATGACCAACCACAGCGAAGTGAGAGTTTTACAACCTTCCTTAACGATAAGAGATGTTTATTGACCTTGAAAAATGAAAAAGATTCAATCGCCTCAAGTTTATGGAATAAAGTCGTGATAAATCGAAAATAGGAGCTACGTAGGGCTACTTCAGTCGCCTCATCATTCTTAGTTGAAATGTAACTTTGACATCTCTACGTAAAACGGATACCATGAAGAGGGTTTTGAATTTTTCGATTGAGTCTCCCTGCTTCAAAGTGGATAAGTCAGATGCTGCTGCGTTATCCCACTGTCTTTCCCTTTCCTTTGTTCAGACCCATTATAAGCCCTCTCCCTTAATGCCTCTACAGTATGTAAAACGTAATTGCTGATAAAAGCTAACATTCATCTCTGTTTGGGGGTTCTATTGTCTTGACACATTAGTCCAATTATGTGCACGGTAAAAATAGTTCACTTTTTGCCTGCATATCAAAACGACCTACTGTGTTACGATCTTTGGCACAGCGAGCTTTACACAAGATTGCCCTCGTATGGATGCGACGCAATCTTTCACCAGTCATTAGGCCTCTTCAAGGCGTAGATCATATCAGTAATTGAAGTCTTGCACATCGAATGTCATAACTTACGCGTCAATTTATGTTACTGCTTTTGATGTTCGATATAGCTGGAATCACTTATCACGCTATAATTCAAGCCATTTTTTGTCGGAAATTAAAAATAATTTTGTTAATTTCAACACAATACCTTTCAGAGCAAGTGTTCATCGAAGAGATAACGATTTTAAATTATCTTATGCATCGTTTTCAGACATTGACTAACATCAAAAATGTACAATTTTCAGAAAAATGGTTATGCATTCCTTCATTTACTAATGGTATTGCGACTGTATTACTTCACTGTGGGACAAAATGGTATCGCACGCTAAACGTTGACGCGAGCGCTAGTGCACGCATTCGACAATTCAAAATTTGCACCACAGCAGCATTTGTGAGCCTAAGAGCCACAGCAGCAGAGAATGCAAGCCAGTAAAAGTATCGAACAATTTCTGTTTGGAGGCCATGACCGTCATTTTTCACAAAGTGAAAACAACAGAGATAAATTAGTACGTAGAGTGGTGAAACTTGATACAGTATGATGAGGATTGAGCCTAAAAACACTCAGAAGCCCAAAAAATAATAGTCATAATATAGCGTGAGAGCATGGTGAGCAGAGATACAGTGATTCAACTATTAGAGTAAGGGGAGGGATGAAAGACACTGGTATTATTACCACGTGTTTCACCTATGTTTAGGATCGAAAAACTCTGCAATGAACATGATCGTCAATTTCTGACTGCGAATTTATTCTTTATTGTTAAGAACACTATAATTTTTTCACTAGTCCTTTTTTCCAGAGAACGTACAAATAACTAGTTTCAGTGCAGGGTTTGCCTGAATTGTTCAATAAACCTGTAAAAATGTGTGCTTAACCTGCACACAATCATCGGTTAAAACCACACAACAGACGCTCCACTCCGCATGAAATACATAATATGCAGTTGCATTGACTTAAAGTAGGCTCTTTTAATTCACTATAGAGTTACGTTTGACCTCGCACTGAAGACCAAAATTCAACCGATTTCACGGACAGGATTCCCGACAGACGCTAACAATGCCGAGTTCGGAGTTGTCAACAAGCAGGCTGCTCATGAATACGTGCATACATGTTTTTTGAAAAGATCTGACTGAAAAGAGCAAGTGACAGCACATTGTAAGAAAAAATCAGGAGCCTATAATCCGAGGTCTGGCTCCAGTCAGTACGAATGCTTTAGAATTGGATCGGAAACCTGTTTTATTCTTGCTTCCTTGAATTCCGAAGCAGGGGTTACGACCGGTGAAGTTTGTACAGCTTGCTCAGTGAGTGTATAAATTCAAGTGGATGAATAAATTCGAAAATGAAGGTATAAAAACTAGAGAGTTATTTTAGCTAAGGCTTGTCCTATTCTGACTTTGGCCACTCGGGCCGTTCATATGGCTGAGGTTACTCTGCCTTAGGTTTTCCAGACGATACTCTGTTTGAACCAGCCTGGAAATTCTTTAATTGGAAAAGTACTCTTTACAATAAAGTTATTTACTCAAACGTTTGAATCAGTTAAGCAGAGACAGTGCAGAGTAGCAGTTCAGAGATGAATGATGTGAAAGGCGGATACTTCAAGGTCCAAGAATGTAATAGAGCATATCATGAAATAGGCTCATTAGCTTCTATTGTTTCTAGTAGCCTATCTGATAATACCCATCACATTTGCAGTAAAATGTTGACGCTACGACGTTTCATACCCTAACATAGTAAGATAAAATACGTGCAGGCCAACAAATTACCGTAAGTAAAAAATTTGCCTGAGACATTATTCAGGAGCGTTGTAAGTTTCTCAGTACGTTTAGAATCTTTAAACGAATTGAATTGAATTGAATTGCTAAAACATTCGCTAGAAAACAATAATAGTTTAAATTGAAAACAGTGCAGCAGTATGAAAGATCTATAATTATTTCGTTTTCAGAGTTCTGTAAATCAGCATCAATGAATAGAGATTAATTTGTGTATGTAATGACCTTCATACGCCAAATTGCCATGAATCAATATAACTTGATGAGCTGTATTTGTTGGTTTCTGCTGGTAAGTTATTTCCCCGTTTAGGATTCTACCAAGTAAATTAATCCAATTAATTTCTCCTTTACTGGCCTTCCTAAAATCCAACGGTTATCAATTACTCAGTAACTGAAGTCAGAAAGCGTCGTGAAAACAATAGTACATTGCCAAAACAAAAGCATTTGAATGAAGCATGGACGAGTTAAAAATGAATTTATCTTTGGCGCGTCAATTATAATTGATACGCCAAGGATAAATTCAATAGTATGGAGAAAGATTTATGTGTGTTTTGTGAATGATAATTACCATTCACAAAGCTTGTTGGAAAAGAACGGACACAGCTTCTATCGAACATTTTGGCAATAAAATGAAGTTATTACACGGACATGAACTTCAAATGATTCCTCTGACACATCCATTTACAGAATACTTGTTTAGTAATTTCAAGTCTACAGAAAAACCTATTAGCCTCGAGTACAGGAGCTGGGGCGATTCTTGATGTTCGTGAGATGAATATTGGCTTTATTTTACACTGTTCTAATGGTTAGGATGCACTCCAATTAAGGAGGGCAATGAAAAGAAAACCAGTTACTGAAAAGAATCCTTTCTCCTTTCACCCTAACGCCCCCGCTGTTCTACTGCTCCTCCTTTCCGCTCTTCAGTGTGTGTATTTATTATGGAAGGACAGAGAAGATAGAAAAACAGTAGAAGGAGCTTTCGAGAACAGGGAAACGAATGAAAAATTTTTGGCGCGTAATAAAAAATTATCATTAATTAAAAGCATTCATTAAACGTCCCCATTTATTACCCTTAGGAAAGTTCAGGAGTATGGTAAAATATTTGCCGATTTTAAACAACAGTGGATTTTTTTTTCCAAATATGGTGTCCAGCTCAATTCATTTAGCTGAAGGAATCCTCTTAACTGCCATTCAAACCACTCTTGGTATACTGTTAGCGTTTGACTTACCCATTTGTTCATCCTCAGCGTGTTTGAACATAGCGGTGTCTCCACAATTATTTTTGTATTACAAATATGGGAATCGTCAGTCACTTACCCCCATACTTAACAGTTTGCAGTCTCTCGAGTGAGGCCTTTATTTGTTTTCAATTGCATGTCAAGTGCTGGTGTTTACACCCAGCCTCCTCGAGTATTTTTATGAACCATAATTCAGCTTCAAAGCTGCGTAACAGTTTGCTGTCGACCTCGTAAGAAGTTCTCGCACAGCCTGACCAAGCACCGCCTCGAAGTATGGTAGGGGGGATGTGTTCTTATTATAAAAATTTCTGCTGCGTCGAAATTAAAATACAGTTTAATCAAGCCAGGAGGGTTGCCATTGACACGGTTCAAAGTTCAAACCACGGTTGGGCCCTGAGGAAGAAACTCAGCCTGATACTAACACTCGAAGTCTTCTTGTAATATGTTACAGACTACTTGGAGAGATTTTCTTGCATGTTAAGCGAGTTCAATCGATTTTCTTTATAAATATCATATCCAGGAGGAGCATAAGCCTCTGCACAAGGAAGACGACACTGAGGAAGGAGATCTAATAGACTGTCTTTGGAATTCGACTGGGGAGAAAAAATTCAGTGCAAATTCTTTGAAATTGTTTCACTCTGGAATAAGGTGCCGAAGCATGGATGTATTTTTACAAAAATCCAGTATTTCTCGAAAGGGCAAAGTCAATTCTTTTCAGAGGAATATGTAGATATGTGTAAGATGAGTACCGCACATGATTTCATTTAACTCTGATGAGCCCAAATAATGATGGTATAAATCGAATTTGAGCTTAAATTCTGCTGAATTTATCATAAAAACCCAAAAAATTCAAATAGACTTGGAATCTCACAAAGATTTTCTTCAAATATCACGAAGATAATAAAAATATATAAATTATTAAATCAATATTAGTGGACGAGTTTGTCGTTTTTGCAGTCTGATACGAACAGAATTTTGTTTTGTCAAACCAAAGTAATTCTTATTAGACGATCACTTTCATTTCAAATATAAGTTAGATCTTTTCGCTACCTGTAGATACGACATCTGTTCCCCTGAATACCGCAAATAAGAACCATGGATCGAAAAAGACAAAAAATATACCATACAGTAAACCACAAAACTTAATGTTCACTTGTCAAAAACCTCAAGTTTACGTTTCACTTGCACAAAAATCTATGTCCGGCAGTCTAACCAAACAAAATATTTATTACTGCCGCTTCAATTGACATGGTTTCGATGCCTGCTGTGTGACGATTGGCACAGTGAAGCTCAATCTGCTTAGATTATGTTAATACAAAAATAACGTGCTTTTGTCGACACAGTTGGCTTAGCTGCATTAACATACTTCTTGATCTCTGATAAAAAAGGGGTTACCGATAAAAATAAACCAATAAGTTCAAGGATATTTGAATGAGAAGTTAGCTGCACGGTGCTCTGCATCATCTTTAGGACGTTTGAAACAGTAGAATAATTTGAGAAAGGTTCGAAAACTCAAGTCGTTCAAGTGTTTTATAGAAAAATGTTAGCATGTGAGATAGGTTATTAATAACATAGCCAATCAAAGAGACAGAGGTTAAGGAAGTCCGGCCTACCTTTTACTAAAAAGCTAAGCCAAATGTTGACTCCTGCAAGAAACTCCGCTTTGTGTTGTAATACAATAGATATCCCATACAGAGCTTATTCTTAAAAGCACATAACTACCAGAGATGCTCGTGATTACTACACTTCCTATCATTTTCAAGTTTCTTAGATTTGCTGAAGAGCTGCAAACTTTTCCGGAGTCCAGCCCATTAAATATAAATAAAGCTTTGAAATACTACGGAGAATGTTTCCTTACAGCGTATGTTTAAATCATTATAACTATCTCTGTGTGAATTGCGTTCTCTTACTCAGTACGAGATTAGACTGCTCTTTACTAATCCACCTGTTCCGAATGTGAGGTGGCTGCGCTAATGCTACTCAGCATTGGGAATAATTTTCAAAATTATTTGCAGTTCAAGGCTATGGATTTTCATACAATCCACCTAACAATAGGATTGTTTGAATGGAATGAAAATCCCTTGAGAATTCGTTTCCTATTATTGCATAATTCAGGGACGAAGAGCTTCAAAGGACGGTTCAGCAGTTCAGGAGATGCTCTGAACCAAATTCGATTGTGCACATATGGGTGTTCATAAATGTTTCTTCTTTTACATCATTGCCTTTTCAACCTTGAATGTTTGAGTTATTCATTTCTCTCTGTTTGTCGTGCTTTTTAACGTTGTGTGAGATAAGGTTTGGGGAGTTATACAAGACGCATTTATGTTTTAATTTTGATTTTGTAAAGAAAGATTCGTTTTTGTTCATATGTGTTGTTTTGACTACGGCGTTGCAAGAGTACACTTTACTGTCCTCTGAATTTAAGTCACCATCAAGCGTATTCTAATTTTCCAATTATTATTCTGCAAACATCGAAACAATGCTTGGAAGCCTCTTTTCAATGTTTCTTTGTTTCCTTTTAAATTTTTCTTCGAAAATACTTGCTCCTGTAATAGTTTACAGGCGAAAATAAAGAATTTGGTAAAATAAAAGTCTAAATTTTTCCGCCTTCATAATTGTTGACTACATCTCGAGTTATATTGGATCACTTTCTTCAAAGAGACAATTCTGTTTTTCAGAAACGCAGTCTCTCGCATATTTCTTAGTCAGCTTCAGATGCGGTTGAATTTCTTTATCTTCGCTCAGGACTGTAAGAATTTCAGTTCATTTAACCTCGCTGGGTGAATAATTGCAGGTGATTAGCTCACTGGGGTGTGATTAACTTGTTCACTTTTAAACAACTTAACTCAACTGATATTCAAAACAGGATTATTTAAGATAAATTAGAAAAAATTCAAAGAAACGTTTTCATTTAATGAAGATTTTTGATCTTCTAATCCTTGTACTGCAACACTGATGTGTCATTGCAGGAACTTTCTTCGTTTGGGTTGGAGGCTTTTGAAGAGTTGAGGAACGTGGGCCGGTTTAGCAAATAATTCACGTCGTTGTAAAGGTAAAATTATTGGAAGCGCAAGTTCTTGGAAGTCAACTTTGAAAACCTAATATAGTCAGCCGTACGGTTATGATGACGTTCATTTATTATTGCCTGTTCTTTCTTCACAGTCTCCAAGTGTTTGGAGGTTCAATTTCTCCCTTTCCTTACTGCGTAAGATTGATTACTCGATAATTCCACCTAAGGATCATCTCATCGAAGGACCAAACGCATATTCATGGAAAATGATGCGAGTATTTCGAGGCACAAAAATTGATGAAGGTCTCCATTTTCCATAACCCGTTTACTCCATAAAAATTGCAGACTTTAACCGAAAATAATTTTTTAGCGTCTTTCACTAACCGTATTTAGCGACACGTTTCAAGTCATTTAATGACTCATTTTCGCTGTTTATAAAGATGATAGTTACTTTCTCTGTTATGCAAGAAATGCTTAAACTACATTTTAAGAAAGTTGTTTTAAATTTTATTGCTCGTGATCATGGAAAGAGTACTTTGAAAAAATTCGAGGTATGTGTTACTGTAAGAAACACACGTATTAGGAAAAAAAACGGAAATATTCGTTTTCAAATCTTAGTTTATTATTTGTGTTGTATGGGAGAAAGAATTTGTATATTATGGGCTTTAAATAAATTCACATGAAAGTATTCATTTTATAGGGTCAACAATAAACTCAGAAACATGAATACTATTGAAATTTTTACGAAATTTTCCTGTTAATTACTGGAAATGACCTAATCGTTGCGTGCATTACTTCCCTTAGTCCATTCAATAGAAATTGACACCAACTCTTGTTCATCTTAAGATTCAGCTTTTATTTGTATGAACATAGTGAAGTTATCAGGTCACATTTTTCCAAATTAATATTAGTAGCAGCTAATGAACACCAGAATGTTGGAGTTTTATTCTGCAGAATTTGAGCGAGAACCTTCGTATACACTCACTCCATACAGCGAACCAAATCCAGAATTATGGACACAAGTTCGCGCATCAGAAAGTGCAGCGGCGCTCGCTGTGGGATCACATCAGAAAAACATGTATCCAGGTATTCATGAAGCACCTCAGAGTGTTGACAGTTTGGACCTGAGTATTTGCGAACGACTGCTGGGAATTCTGTACAAAGGTCGTCAAAATGTCAATAACTTCTGTTTCATATAAATATGATTCAGTTAGAGACTACGTGACAAGAGCGTCATGAATGCGATTGACGGCATTTTTAGATTCGTTTGGGGATTGAGATGTTCTTATGCTTCTTTTGAGATAAATTCTGGTTTTATTTAAAGCAACAGAGTTGAAGTGCCTGTCCCAAGTGACCTGATGCAACTTGTGCGTTGTTTCATCAATTTTTAAGCTTGCGTTTTTGGGTGTCTGGTGTCTTAGGCAGACGAGTGCTCTTTAACTTGAGCTCCAGGGAGCCCAGTCCAAACTCAATTGAATGCTAGCAAACCAAATGTGAGCGATGCTAACCCCGTGTAGATGATAAAATCTGATATAACTTTGCATGAGTCGAATGAAGCTAAGTTAGAATAATTTCATTTAGTTTGAGATCCTTTGATATTAGTGAAAAGAAAGAATCAAAACCAACCAGAATTTTCCGTTGTTTGAAACGCATTGCTGATCATCGAGTTTGGCAAGATCATTTTAAGCTAAACTCGCAGTATACGGATAAAAATTAGCACCGTTCATGTTATTCAAGTGATATTGTGGCTCATACAATTTGTTATCTGCTATAAATATCTGCTACAAAATTTTGACGATACTTCTGAAGGTTTGAATAAGATGTTTGCGTAGAACTCGTGGATTGCCGTCAGGTTGGCGGCTGTGGGAGTAATGGTGTGATAAATTTTTATTATAACAAGACTTAGTTGATGACTTGTTCCGTTTATGCGCGGTACTTTAAATGCAATCAATTAATTTTTTATAAATGTGAATTTGAGTGGTTGTTTAAATGCGCAGCGGAAGTCGTTGCTTATTCAGAATTCAATTTTTTTACTTCTGCGCAGTACAATAATTTCTGCATATTGGTCAGAATTAGTCTACTGCCAGCCGTATCTTCGGAAACGTTCGTGCTCACGCTCTCTTGGTAGCATCTATTATACTGAAAAAATAATCGATGAAAATTTGTAAATGCCGCTTTGAATATTACGTGTTTAATTGACGAACGCGAATCGAAAAGTTCGAGCGGGTGAACAGAAGAAAAATTCTACAGAGTGTGTTATTCATTCAAATGACATTTATGTTCTCCGAATTTGATTTTAATTTTATTTCTGTTCATTGCCCGTTCATCAATTACGCGTTTTCAAGAATTTCTGTCACCTAACCTCAATTTGAGTCACCTTATTTGCTGATAGATTTGCTCTTCAATGGATTGACTCACACAAAGCTCGTTAGTTAGCTTAGGTAATCTTACAGGAAAGTCATTTTTCTTCAATAGAATTATCTTTGGAAACTTATAAACGAAGAACGCTGTTAATATTGAAATCATATTTTATTTGAATTTTACAAGGTCTTGGAATAAAATATGTACAAAGAATCTAATCACTCTGTAAAACGATTCGGAGACCAGCTCCATCCTCAGTAAGTCATTCTGTAAAAAATTGACATAAGAAAAATTCAGTCCTATCTAACGAACACAAGTTTTTCCATTAAAAATTCACATTTAAATTTTCAGGGAAATGAACTATTTGTACTATCAAGGACAGGCTTTTCTGTGGCTATGTATAGGGACTCTAAAGTACGCAAGTCTAATTCATTGGGAGCAGTACGTAAAATTTTAAAATCATCTTCTGCTATGCGATCGCAGCACTGTTCACTATGGAGGCGAATAGACGAGTGAGGCGGTTGGGTTAGCATTCTTCCACTACGGTAGCTGATTCCAGGATGCGGAGCAAACCTAATATAAAGTAGCAAAGTCGTCATGCCGACATAGCCAGATGTACACTGTACACAACTAAACTTATAGACAACGGATGACCGCATTCGCTTCGCAATCACGTCCTTGTAGCGGAAAAATGAGCCAACTTTAAAAGAATTCAAGGAAATGATGCATTGTTTCACGGCAGAAAAATGGCGTTTAAAAAGGATCTCTAAATCTCTTGACATCTTATCAGTAAAATCTCCAAAAAACGGGTAAGCACAATATAGACGCTGTATTGGCTCTGGAGGAGTACTTGTTATTGATTATTGACCAAAAAATTTTTTAGAAAATTAAATTCACCGTGCACGTCCACATAGTTCGAACAAATGTTATATGTTCGATTCAATAATGTCTTTATAGTATTAATTTTGAACCTATAAGCACAGAAACTGGAAAACTTGAGCCCAATCCAGTAAAGGTAGCCATCCTAAAAACGGAGGATTTAAAATTGCGGCCTGTTCTAGTAATTTGGGAATCTAAAAATGATCAACAATTATTGAATTCAGTTTCAACAGTGAATTTTATGTTAGGATGCTTATAGGTTAAAAATTTTTTGGTTAAAAAAATTTTAGCGGCAGAAATTATTTTGGCTAAAATATTAAAGTTGACTCAAAAATTATTAACCGCACAGCTACAGTTACTTCAAATTAATTACAAGCAAATCACACAATTTTACTCATATTTAATGTTTAGCGTGTTTTCTCCAGATTTTTTATTGTCACACAAACCAGAAGCAACGATGAAACGCTGCGTACATTGCAGCATTATACTAGGTGGAAACTGTTTTGAAAAATATTTAGTTATGGATTAACGCTTCAACATCCCATGTAACTATTAGGTCCTCTTTCCTCCAGTAATTTTATTTCTTGTTAAATTTGTTCCTTAATGTGTTCTTTGAAGTTCAATGCTAAGTGGAAGTTCCTTCCTCGTCCTGATGTTGCTGACTAGCTTTGCCAGTGCTGGTTTAACGATGGTGGTTGAAATAACGGTAATAAGAGTTCAAGAATGCTGACGTTAGAGGGTCGATGCAAGCAATATGCTGCTCCACTAAAAACTAGTGTGTTATTTCTGGCTGAATTATATGTAAAAGCTGATATTCTTACAACAAATCAAAAAAATTCGCTAAGATTCATAAAGACGCTTAATGTCCGTGGACTTTATAAATAAAACTTTAAAGAATATTCTGAGTCCTAAATATTTTTTTTAACAAGCAATAAATCTTTCGTTGATATTGTAAATCCAGCACAATCAGAGACGTCTAAGTCATAGTTTTTGGTTCCGTTTTTTTACATCAAACAAATTTTTAGCACCGTATTTTGTTATACTTTCGGAAGGCATTTTAGGTTTAAAGCTTTTTGGCATCGATATTACCATGAGAAAATTATCTTCGTTCTTATATTTAAAATTATAGTAACTTCAAAAGTTACTCTATAAACTTTAAATTTTAAAGTTACTCTATTAAAAGTAACCTTGAACATCTCATGCAGAAAGTCTTGAGGCGACTCAACAGAGCGAATATTGTGTTTCGAGCATTAGCCGGTGCGACCATTGGGTGTCTCTTCTCTGCTGACACGCAAGACTTCGCAGTCGGGGACTGCAAAGCAGACGAGCATTCAAGTATTCATGAAGCGACCCTCAGAGTTGTCAACTGAAAGCGAAAAATTTAAGTGTGCCTTCCAGCAATTTCCATTGTCCAGCATCAGGCGGACAATGGGAAATGGGACTCCAAGATTTTAGCCCCTATTGGTTGATGTGTCAACTTCAATTGCGTTTACTTGATTGAACTAAACTTTTACTACGTATGAATACAAACGATCTGTTATTGAAAATCAAAGTGATGTCCTTGACAATATGGAAATTTTTTTTTCAGATAGACAGTCATGTGTATCAGTGGCTGAATATTTACTGCCGAGTAAGTTCACGTTGAATACCTCAAGTCCCCTTCTCTGAATATTCATGGCAATGGTAACAGAGGAAAGCTAAATGTCATCCCTAATTCAATTAGGGATTCCGAATATGAAAAATGAGGAAATTGCCTCGCAGAGCAACAGAATTTTTAGCTTTTTTGTATTAACAATTATAGGGCTAGGTTTGACGCTTCTATAAAACCTATCAACGGCTACAAGCCAAATGATCTATAGGCTATGAAATCATCATGTTTAAAGTCACTGCAGTGTACTTCGATCGAGAATTTAATGGCAATCTCAGTCCCTTTCTTTCCATCGTAGTATTTAGTCTCATAAGAGTTAAAAATTTCTGCTTTAAAATTCTCGCCTAAGTTTACAACGGTGATCAATAACGTTCCATTTTTGTGAAAGTCTTCATTTCAAAGAAGCATGCAACAGAACTTTACAGAAGATAGATTCCCACCAACACAATACACGCAGCGTCCAAAATATTCAAAAAATACATGTTCTCATGAAAGAAATATTAATGAGTTACTCAATCGAAATCAATTTTACTCCCATATCGCATGTTTTCACTTGTATTTATTTTACTAAGAAAGTAGCGCGTACGGCTCACGTTGAAGACTTGAAAACCTAGACTAGAGAGATTAAATTCATCTAAATTCAAAACATACCTCGTCCAAAACAGAAAATTTTAGCTCTAATTTTTGCGAAAGTAAAATTTCAATATTTGAGCCTGGGACCAAATTATCTTAAACATAAATATTATGAAAACTTGTGGGTGATAATATTGTATGGTTTTATTTCATGATAGCGATGAAGATCAATTGGTATCGGTGTACCTGAATTTTGGTGTGTGCTAACAACATTGTACGAAAGTCATATTTTCAAAATTTTATTCACTGGCTAGTGTGTCAAATATCGGTTGTAAATTATGGTTAAAGTTTTTGTACGGAGAATGGATACGTAATACAACTTTTTACATAATTAATTGGTTGAGAGTCGCAATGGTATTCGTAAAATCCGCATAAAACATGCATAAATAAGTTTCATTGTTCATTTTAAATTCTCGGAGTGGAATATAAAGCAGGATTCACTGAAATTATTCATACAGTTCGACTAGTTGAATTTTCCGCATAAAGTCCTAAAAAAGTGCAGAAAATATTTAGCACCACTGAGGGTTTCTGTACGTTTTTTTTTTTTGCATTTAAACATATTCAAAAGGTGAGTATAAAATCTAAGTTTGTGCTACACGATCAATGAGGTGAGTGACTCTCTGTAAAATTGAGCATAGTTCGAAATCCTTGCATCATACCGTGACGTGAACGATGGGTATCTGTAACACATAAGTTCATACTCATTGATGGATTGGTTTGGTGAGAAGTTTCTAAGATTTTTAACCACCTATTTTGACATTCAAAAATTATTAAAATTTCTACAAGCACCTTAAGTTGATTCGATGAAAATTGAGAACAACCCAGTGGTCGGATACAAAATAATGCGCCTAACGCAACTCAAAGTCACATTAGGATTCAAAATAGAAAATTCGTAGCACTCATCTCCAGAGATCACGTTTTCATAATTTTTGTTGCGAAGAAGAATAACCACTACTTATGACGGTTGACTGTTAGATTTGACGCTTAAACAATTACGCAAAGTGTCCCCAAGGAAACTCAATTACTTGGCTCAAATTATTCTGCGGTATTTTAAAATTAGGTGGCCTGAATAGAGAAGCTTGGCTTCTTCTTCGCTTCATTTTCGCTATGTATTTAATAATGCTGGCACTACTGGTCTTTTGCTTAGCAGAATGCTGTGAACATTCACGCTCTTCGTGAGATTAGATTGAAAAGTAGTACTTGTAGAATTCTAACCCATCCCTTTGATATTGGAAAAAATAATTTACATTTCTATAACCGCCCCAAATTTAGTCTATAATAATTGTGAAAATATTTCATTCAATTTCGATTAATCAAAACACTGTATCTCAGTCAAATCTGGATAGGCTCATTTGGCTCTCTCAAAAATAGATCATATGATTTAAATTAGCCTTAAACCTCTAAATAGGTAATTTCAAGTGAAGCACCCCCTGTGTAAAAAAATCGCCGTTCAAAATGAACTTTCAATCAACGTGCATATTTGCTGCTTTATTCATAGGTTCTCATGTTGGATTGCGTGTGTTATTTATCTTTATTGCAGACATTATACTTCGAATGACTTATCTAATTTATCAATTTGTATGAACCTCTTGGAGCACTAAGCTTGGACCATTATGGAGAGCGATAAAGTCCCCCAAATGTACCCCTACAAATCTTTTAAGAAATGCTTTGATATATATCTGTGCATCGATTTATTAAGGTATTTCAGGACTCTAACCCTGATTATTCGTTCAAGAAAATTTTAATTGGAATGACAAATTATAGTCCTTCTCAAAGTTTCTTGACGACCGCTATCTCCCAAGCACGAATCAACAGGACGCACTCAGTTTCTTTAAATAAGCAGGCTGATTCTTCAATGAAACATCTTAAAGTCCCGAGAATAATCTCCCAGAAAGTCGTTTCGATGAGTCCTCGAATAATTTTAATTCTACTGCGATTTCATTGTTCGCTTTTCTGGACCACAAGCTAGTTTGGCCACTCTTCACGGGATATTTACGAGCCTTAAAAGATAAATACGGACACTTGGAGCTAATCTCAAAGTCCAATTTTCTCATTAGTGCAAAAATTTTTGCAATAGTTTCTACCATGGGTGCATGTACAATACTTAAAATGTGCAGCCTACCATTTTATTGCGTGTTGATTTCATTCTACTCTAGGGGGAAAAAAATAAATTTGGCTTTTTCCTGAAAATCTTAGCTTTAATACCTAAATGCATGGATGTGAGAAAGTTATGAGGTCTTTGAGTGATTGAGAGAACGAAATTGCTCATTGTTGAACTTTTGTTCATTTTTCCCTCTATAATACAGATATGAATGAGCGGAAATTTAATTTTGTATGGAAAAGATAGAAGAAGTTTAAGTAAAATACAACGACAGTTCATGGTTTTCTTTCGAGACTTAGTGATGCACGGAGTTTGAATTTGGGCTCTGTTTATATGAGGCTATGATAAAATAACTTTTTATACGTTTTTGAAATCCTGCCAACCTATTGATTTCGAGATGTAAGTTATTCTAGGCTTTGTGTTACCGGAAACATTCAGTCTAAAAGGAGTCAATAATGATATTCAATTACGTTTATTCGTGATGGAATCAACTACATGATTAGGCACTAGGCAATTTTGGCCTGATGATCTGTTGTTAATATTCTGATAATAGAATTGATGAAGTTTTTCTACGGGATCATTCCTACACTGAAAAAATAGTTAATTTCCAACACGGAATCGGCTTGGAAATGCTATTGAAAAATTAAAATTAACAAACATCGCGAAATAACATGACAGAATAATCATTTACTGTAAAAAATATCCTTTTTTTCAGGGTTTCCGGCCAAAATATATTTCCCGTTAAGCCGTTACACGTTCCAACAGTGACACAAATTGCTCGAGGATCGTCCTGATATTGAGCGAACGTCGTCAAAATACAAGAAAGTTTCCAGCACTTACCATGCAAAGCTCACAACCTTAGGGCTTGTGCGCGTACAACTTTAGGGCTGGTACGCCCGAAACTTTTGGCTAGTACGCGTGCAACTTTAGGGCTGGTGGGCGTGAAGAGGCTGGTTATGTTTATGCAGGCCATAGCCAAAGTCAGGCAGCGCATCCCATTGAAAACTTAGGAAATTTGCGCTCCTTAACTTGGTCGATGAGAACAACATGTTTTGTGCGCGCCCTGATGAGGCGAAATCCGAGCTCTGCTCCTAAATTATACCCTCCCTGATGAAAGGAAGCTTTCACAAGCGAGATAAGATTAATGAAAGCTGGACGAAGCGCGCGCTTTACCATAGCAATTAATATTATTTTTCAGTTCATCACTCTAAGGGTCAGGGCTGAGAAAAGCTCGAAATAAGTTACAAGCGTCTAAGACGTTAGCAACTGTAGAGTTAACACCTTGTGTCTAGAAATAGAATGGGAATGAATTAGTATTTATACGGGACTCGGATTCTAAAACTAAATCTAGTACGTATCGTATAATGTCACTTTAATGCAGTTCATTCGAAAGCAATCCATTTCTTCATCGCTTTTCTTCTGCAGAAAGCTCGACTCTTGGCCCCAATTCGAGGCAACGTCTTTCTTGTTTTTCAGGCTCCTAGAAAGTTACGGAAGGAAAAATTGCTGCGGCAATAGTGCCTTCCTGACTCCAAAATTTGATACATGGTCCTCCACTTTTTTGACAAAATATTACGACGCAGAGGAAGAAACACGCTCAGAAATTGACGAAAAGAAACCTTTTAGTGTCGAGTTACATTAGAATCCTCAAAGAGGACAGAAAGTCGTGAAGAAAAACGACTGCCTCGAGAACTTGGCTGTGGTACTGTGTGCAATGAATTTCATATCTTCTCCTTGGCAAATTGGCGAAGTTTTAAATTGTTTGTGAAATTCAGCGAAATAATGAGAAGAACGTCTTCGACAGATTAATTAACACTTACGCACGCTCGAATAGTGATCAATAATTCCGCCTCGAGAAAGCGGGAGAAAATTACCTTAGCGATGCGACAGACTTCTGAATAATGAATCGCCGTTTTCCCTTTTTCCTGAAGTGAATCGCAGCTCTGGATTTAAGTAGACGTATTTCAAAATTCCTCTACGGAAGATTTCGAGCTGGTTTAAATATGTGCTAAACATTAAAATAGTTGAGTTTATTTTATCCATTTCACTTGAATGACTTGTTACGTTGAAGCATGTTGAGTAGAAAATTTTCAATCATTCTCATATAACCCTAAGCTCAACTCATGTCGCAAATTGTGCTACAAAATTAACTTTGAATTCAAGTATCAAAGAAAATTTTAAAAATGTTTGGAAGCAACTCAGGTCTAGGTAGAATGACTTGCTGGGCTTTATCGGTGCAATGAGACACGTAATGTATGCGGCAGGCTCCAATAAGATACTCATAAAATGATTTCGAAGATTACTGTATGATACCTTAGGTCAGGTATTACTATTACTCTTCACGTCTTCGAAAAATATAACGAGTTTATCCATCCGGCCCACTCCCCAATTGTTGTGTCGCGATACGTAAAAAGGGTTTTTAATCACGTACGCATGAGAGGATTTTCAACCCCTGAATAAATATAATGTACACCTTTGTGCTCGCACGTTACCCACATTTCACACTTGAGGATCACTTTTCTGAGCTCCAAACCAGTAGATTGGCCTAAACCCTTTCTTGCAATTGTAGATCACGATGAATTAACACACTTCCAATACTGCTTGAGAATTCACGCAGTGCAGCTCAGGCGATGAATTAACACACTCAAAATGCTGCTTGAGAATTCACTTAGTGCAGATCAGACCGTCCCACGGCCCCGAAGCTCCTTCGCCCCCGCGGTCCCGAAGTTCCTTCCTCATCAGCCGGCCGTAGTGCGGGAGCGCCATACTCAGCCCCATTTCAAGCTCTGAATTTCGAGTCTACTTGACCACTACAGGACTCGTAGTGGCGGCATCATTGTAGACTCTGAAGGCGGTGCGGCTTCAATATTTTCTCGCTGAAGTTGCTTGTACGCCCGGAACCGATTACTAATATTCCAAATTCTCTCCGTGGCATGGTTGCTATGTTGATGCTGGACGATTCCACCATAAAGCTGAGGTGCTTCGAGCAGTCGTGTTGCAAAATTGGAGCTTCGACGATTTATGATGATCGACGTTGCCTTTCTTGAAAATTTCGATGTGCTCAGATATTCGATTTGCTGATTATATTGGAGGCACACCAGCAGTGTGCCGGCGTGCCTGCTGGCGTGCCCCTCAGGTACGTGCACCTCTTCCGCACTCGCTTCCACCAAAAAGAACCCTGATTATCCTCGTCTCACTCCTTTTATGTGTGTCGCCTTTTTCTTTCTCGAAGGATCTGGATTCTTCCAAGCTACAGAGAAAGTCACTCGATTTTCTCAATTTTTGATTCGTTGGAAACTTGCCGGTCCTGAAGTTTTGTCTATGATTGGTTCGCGCTCGACACACCTCCAAGTGGATGTCTTCGCGAGCTCTCGTGATTGGCCCGTGTGTTGCGGCCCTCTCTTGATCCCTCACCCCTTCGAAGTCCCCCTCGCACTCGCGGCGGCGCTGTCTCCCGTTCTCACGCCTAGACGGCGCCGGCTTAACGGTCTACATTCCTTTGTCGTAGCCCAGCAGCATGTTATATACGCAACATGTCTTAAATATGTTGTAGATTTACGGGATTTAGCAAAAAAAACGATTATCACGTATAAATAAAAATATCATCTAATATGAACAAAGCTTTACATGATTTAGCCAAAAACATGTCATGTGATATAAACATACATATTTCGTAACAGTTGTATATTTTGCGAATGATTTAAATATAAGGAATGGCAGTTGCAACTATCTCCTTCTGATAGTTGCTGCGAAGGTTGTCAGAAATTTATAATATGTGAAGAGACTATAACGACTCATTAAGAAATGACAGCACCACTGTCCGCTCCACAGCTCTGCAGCTGTTCCACAGTCAACTGATCGTTCTTGTTCATGCGTAACTGGCTGCTAGTTGTAAGCCTTCAGGTATTTCGAACTCATGAGTAGGCAAATGAAATTGTTTGCTTTTATTTCACACGGGCCACAAATCGGTAACACTGGAATCTTCACACAAATATGCATTACTAAAATCGGATACACTCACTTTGAATTCATAATTGTTAATGATTATTAAATGAACATTAAATTTTTACTTAATATGGCGATAGAATGATTTTTTTGTGATTTATTTCACTCTCTTCCAATACTTTGGCCAAAGTTAGAAAAATAAACAATCGAATTCGCCCGATGCTATCGAACGAGCGACAAGCTATGGAACTTTTTCTGCCCTGATAAGAAATGGTATAGAGATAGTTCGAAAATGCCAAATTCTCGGAGAATCTCATAATTGTTCGCTCGACCACGACTTTGCCTGTTTGCAGCCTATGAAAGAGGCTTCTTTTTGAATAATTAATGAGACCGCGAAATCGAGGCGCAGATTATTCGAGGCTTCATTAAAGGCACATTATGCTTCCTGCTAAACACAACGTTTACCGAGTCACCAAGCTAAAATAATGCCTTCGTTTAGCCTGAGAGGCAGCTTTCAAAATTGTTCAAGGGGAATGAGGGGGTGCAGGTGAGGTGCTCGAAGCTTAAATTGCGTAGCTTTTGCACTACGAGCGAGGTCAATTACGGTAATTATTACCGTGGAAGAGGCATTTAATGTGTGTTCACACATTTTGTGTGTGTTTTATTATTATTTAATGCATAAATATGGTACGACTGAATAACACTATCAGTGATTTCGGAAATAATTGTGGTGAAAAATGCAATTATTTTTATATATAAGCTAGACACATCGGAGAGGATCATTATCAATAAATACAAAGATAGGAAATGAGAACTGGTGCTGAATTTTTCGATGTTGGTTGAGAAATGGGAAAAAAAATTTACTGAGTTTTCAAATGTAATTGAATATTCTTCATTGAGAATATCAACAAATAGAAAATATCGTTGAGCAAATCATTAAAATGATTTATGATAACTAAAAATTAAATTACTTCTCAAGTTTAAGTATCTAATGAAAACAACGGGCTATTAAGATTGCTTTTCCAGCTGATTTTGCTACAGATTTTCGTTAAATTTGTTCGTTAAACTGTCTACGATGAAGAAAGTAGGTAAAATATGTGTGAGTTATGATGCTACACTTCAAACGTAATGAAAGGAAAATATTTGAGGAAGTACTGTATGTGAAGGATAGTTACGATAGCATTCTGCAAAGTAAACAAATGGGCTTGTGTGCTTGAAAAATCTTTTAGTCTGAGCTGCAGCCCCTTACTTTTCATTCAAGAGGAAATTTTACATATGCATTTTACAACTTACACTCTGTTGTTTTCGGCGGAAGTTGAATTCGGGATGTCATGGTTCTGCTGTGACTATACTCTACGCTGTGTTTGAATAAGCGTTAAGAAGAAAAAGTCTGCCTAGCTAGCGACTGAAATTCCTTCGAAAAGACTGACTTCCATAGAAATATCTTCTCGTCAATAAAGGCTGCATATTCTTTTCTCCACATCTTCGCCTAGACATCGTCAACCGTCGTCTTCAGCTCTACCAACCGTCGCATTCAACAGCGACAACGTCATCCCATCGCTTGAAGGGCGCACCAACGCACCCTCTACGAGTGCCACGTCACAGGCAACGATAGGTTACCGGACTGCCTAATGCCTCCATTTGCTCAACATATATTCTTCCCCTTCCTTAGAGAGACTTAGGATCTTATTCACTCTGGGTAAATTAACTGTCATCCAATCGTATATCTATTCTCTTCTAATTATATGATGATACTTGCCATTTCCGATAGGAACAGCTAATGTAAAGCATTGTCTATAAGAGAACCTGTTTGTTATCTATGCGAACAGCGTCGCAGACTCCTACGCTTGTTAGACGACGATCCGGCAGAAACGTCCCAGCAATCGCAAAGCACAGTCACGTCTGTTTGTGTCCTCCCACCTCGCTGCTCTGGCTAGTCAGCCAGGCAGTGAGGGTTACCCACTTGTTATTCAATGAGTCGTGTGTTGACTCATAGGCGCCATTCAGGACTGAGCTAAGTAACCCAATGTGACATTGTAATCCGTACCCTCACGTTCCCTTTACTTCGTGTAGTAGGTCTAGATTCTGTAACGTAAATGTATTGAGCTAGGTTTATTGATGATTTAAATGTTCTGTATTTCGCAAGACAAATGATTCCGCGGAGGCTTCACCTCATATAAAATGTGCTTATAGTAATTATCAATGTATTAATGTTCAAGTAATGAAGGCTTCACCTGCTTATTTTGAGATCATGATGCGATCTCCTGTAACTGTATTTTCTGATAGATTAGAATAGTTTCTGAGATTTGATGGTGTCACGATCATCTAAATTCATTAATGTGACACGTGCATCGCAAGTCAATCACTATCCTAATATGTAATCTATTGCTATTTGAAGGACGTCATCATTTTAACAGAAATTTACGTTGTAACCGTGTCGTCACTATCCTTAATGAGGCCCTATTCGATTTGCCATAATATTATATTTAATTGTAACTAATGACATTGAAAAGTCTCAATCTACTTCAATCTTTAATACAAACAAAATAGAATAATTGAGGCCTTCTGTCTCGACTATTGATCGAAAGAAAATGAAAGCGACGAGGAAATAACGAGAAATAATGCAGAGAAAAGAATTGCCTCCTGAAAATCGGCCAACAAATAAATGCGACATTGATGAAAATTACGATCATGGCTTCGATGAGAAACCACGTTCATAACAGGGATAACGAAATCAATTGAATTCGGGATAACAATCGACTCGGCCACATCCATATGATAGTTAATAATTTGCATTATTCGAGATGACCTGGAGTGAAATGCTTCACAAGAGTAACCCGTGTGTGTCAATCTTTAGCACTGGATTTATCACGGTATCTCATAGGTAACCTGAGAAATGCAAATGCTTAAGTTGCTTCGGCGTTTTCATTGGCAACAATATCACAGAAAAAGGCAAGTTCATATTTTTACGTTTTTAAATTTCAAAAGATCGTTTGACAGACAAAATACACCATCCACTACTAATTAACAGATAATGTCGCGCTATTTCACTGAATTTTTGATATATCAAAAAACTTTACAATTCGCAATGAAAATTACCATCGAGAATGCGATATCGTCCAGCATGGGAGCGTGAAGTGTTTACTTATTGATCGAATGCTAAATAAATATCGAAGCATGAAATATTTTCAATCTCTTGGAGTATCTTATGTTTATTTTGTGAGGTTGTATCCAATGTTTTTTCTCATAATTTTGTCGAAGGATACCGATACCTGCACAAGTTTAACGTTAAAACTACAAGCTCATATTTTTAAATTCAGTAATTTAATGCATGAAAAAATCAGTTCAAAATTCCCCTTTGCTGAGCTGCTTTCACAATAATTGTTTGTGAAGCACGGGGGATTATTGTGAACCTTTCGTATCTCTTGAAGATATTTTCGTGCTGTATGATTTTCGAGTTAAGGTGATTCAGAACAGAGATCTTGGATGCTATCCAGCCACACGGGTCTTCTAATCTCCAGTAATGAAGGAATACATAAGTTATGCGAATATTCTATCTGTTTCACAGGTTAATAACAGTAAGTAATGGTTTAAAACTCTTTTCAAAAACGCACGAAGTTTGACAGACAGTTTGTATGATACAGTACCCACGATTCACCTATGCACGTCAAAACCAGACAAATAGGAGTACATATGACAGTGTAGATATCTCAAAGTCTTCAGTTTTTACTTTAAATATATTGGTTGATAGTAGCTTTATATATATATATATATATATATATATATATATATATATATATATATATATATATATATATAAAATTAATATTTTAACTAGCAAAGTTACGTAGAAAATTAACTGTAATTTACGTATTGAACTAGTCAATATAAGGAGAATAAGTGCAGCGTCTCTATGAACGTGAGGAAAAATTCCTTTTAATGAGAGAATTGAGGTATTCAACTAATTATCACTGAGGATTCAAACACCTTCGTTCATATTATTGTAGAGTTCGTCATAGTAGTCATCTAACTCAACCCTAATCAAACAATTTTTTAGTTTTTTGCTCTTTTTTATAATAATTGTAATAAATAAACAAATCAATTTGTTATCCCATCTAAAGCTGTTTGGTATTGATTGGCTATTTTGAATCCTTTCCATGCTGGACTAAGTAATTCTTTAAAAAATCCTTGCAGTGTTTCGTTAGAGTCCCTCGTACATTAGTCTTCACGTAATTCTGAGCGAGAACTGAAAAGATAAAGCTTGCTCATTCGCTACCACTCAAGCAGAATTCAATGGAACAAGACCTCAAAAACTCCCGTGACAGATGACCGAGTTTCTAGTGGCGTTAAAAGAACGCATTAAATATGGTACAAAACGTAGCATTATTTCATGAGGAGCTCGTAAATGACCTCTTAAGTACCAGCGAGCTTGTTTGCGGTCCACAAAAGAGGTGTGGGCTGTCTTCTTCATAATTGATGGCAATGTGGTGCGGGGCGTAGATTATGCCAACACTCTGTGGGGTCATTTTACGACGCTTGCTCAGCTCGATTCTGACCTAGTGCTCAAACTTCTGCACTCGTACATCCAATGAGATTGATGCTGCTAGTCATGCTTGGGTAGGGCGAAAATCCTCTTAATGCTGATTTACATTAAGGTTTCAAGTGAAAATTAGGCCATTTTTGGCCTAATATCAACTGAAATTAGGATCGAGAAATGAGATCAGCTGCTTTGGAGATTATTGTACGAGTATCATCAGTATCTAAATTTTATGAAAAGAACTGAAAACTGGGCTCAATTTCTTCAGAATGCTCGAAGTCATTTCTGAATCAGTATTATCTTTTTCCCTCCTTAATCACGGTTTACTCTAAACTGAAATAATGGAAACTATAAACATACTGTATGTATGTATGTGTTAGTAGCTGAGCGATGTGCTTGTAGTTGAATACGAGGAAAAGAGATCTGAAAAGATGTTCACATTGTGTCATCGGTGGACGAGCCTCAATGACTGATTCTTTTCTTCCATGACCCCAGCACCTCAGCAAAAACAGACTCGAGCGTGGACTCGTATCTTATTCTCAACAATAATTCTGCCTTCCATCATCCATTATTATTGCTAATGAACTCCAGTGCAACCTATTGCGATTTTTTCATTGTTACCTGATCATATGTTTTGAGAAAAAAATGCTAAAACTTGAATTTTAAGCGAGTAGGAGGAAAGCTCAAACTTAGGACAGAGGAAATTTTATTTCTGAATGAGTTTTAAGTTTTAAATGAACACAATGAAAAGTTATCTTAGAATGATGTGAGTGGAATATGCAAAATGTTGGATGCTGAACGTTTTTAAAAAAATTGAAGTAGTAAAAACGAGATAAAAGAAAACCTGTTCGAATTATTTATCTTGCTCTTCATATTTGAGACACTTGTAGAAATGACTGCTAGAAAAAACTTGAAGAATGTTAGCATATATTCAAATTTTATTAAAGTGGTGCTCTCATTTCAGCGGTTACGTTCGTATACGATAAAACTTCGTAAACTTGCTTTTATAAGTTTGATTTTAGTCTATATACCAAACTACGAATAGCAAAATAGGAAAAAGTCCTTTATAATAGTAACATGAACCACATCCGAGTTTGATCCTATATGAAAAATTTAGTGCTAAAGTAACAACAAATTTTTGTCACATATTCCCCTGCTTCTGTAGTCAACGTCAGACTCCGAGAAAACATGTTTCTGTGACTTCGAATATAATGAATCAACAAATAATACTTTGAGGTTCGTATTTATTGATGTTTTAAAAAAGAACTTACGGATAGAAATTTTTCCATAAAATAAAATTATTTATTGAGCCTACTACATTCTATAAATTGAAAGAGAGGGAATAATATAGGCACTTTTCGGCAAGAAAGAATTAATATGTATGTTACACGCTTGTTCAAAGCATCAAAATATTATTTGCCTGCATTTAAAATCTATCTTTGCAAACGCAAGTGTACATTTTCGTTGCAGAGTATTATCCTTGTAAAATTCAGTTGCGCTCAGAGAAACATTCATACCACATGTAATTACAACATTAAAACAGCATAGCCTAAATTTCTGTTATTGCTTTTAATTCGATTAATATATGAGCGTGGGATTCTACTCTGACTACAAGTGTTTTTGTGATAGAAAATGGGTGAAATTTTTCAGCTACATCTCCGAGAAATGTAACATTGCGAGCGTAAGTCTAAGCAGTGTTTCAAAATTTGAACAAGAATTAAACACTGCAATTGAAGCAATCTATTCTTCTACAAAGAAGCTGTATAACTAACACAAATGACTGCTCACACGTCTCATATTATTTGGGCAATTACACACAACAAAAAGCTAGATAATAAATTGATTGAGTTGTCTGCAATGGAAAATTCTTACGGTTAAAGTCATAAAGTCATAATTATAGTAATTATCCAGAGCAAAATTTGAAGAAGGTAGACATCGATAAAAAAAGGGAAAAACAAATTCCAATTATTTCAAAATAATGGTAAAACGTAAGTTCACTAGAGCGAAAAGCAAAAATTGCGACATTTTTAAGCACTCGCATATACTTATTAAATTTGGAGTCACCCGCGTAGGTTACCATTAAATTTCAATTTCCTGTGTCAATAACGATGTTAGATCGGAAACATGTGACGTGGGTGGGCGACGCCGAGCTGCGCCTTGCTATGGTCCAAGTTTGAAGTTGGCGACTTGAGAAAGTTGTGCTGCAGCCCTGCACAGCAGCTCCTCCCTGTACGGGAGTGCCGCAAGCTGTACCCCCAGCGGCAGCCCCACAGCATTCGAACCAATCTGAAAATGAAGGCAAAATGAGGTACGTTAGACCGGTTGGCTGTAATTTTCATTGCAGTGAATCGTTGCATGCGGGTGTCACTCGTCTATGATGCTGCACGGTTTTGTTGAAGTAAGAACTGGACCCAAACAAGTCCACCAACCATGACAACTACCAGTTTTCATTGAAGTGAATCGTGACGTAAAGGTTTAATTCGTCCATGGTACTCCACGGTTTTTGGTGAAGTAGGAACTGGATCACAACAAGTCCACCAATCATGACAACTACCAGTTTTCATTTAAGTGAATCGTGACGTAACGTTGTTACTCGTCCATGGTGATGCACGGTTTTGGTGAAGTAAGAACTGGATCCAAACAAGTCCACCCACCCTATTTGCCGCCGTTTTTACTGCAAGGAATCGTGACATGAGGTTGTCACACGTTCATGACTTCGGAGAGCATTTGTTAAAAAAACTGGTTACCAGCCAGTCCACCGAACTGAAGGGCAGCGTGTAAATTTGCGTTTAACATCCGTTACGCTGGCTTAAGGCGCATTAGTCATGGATACTTAGGGTATTTATAAAGCGAGTATTTGTTTACAACTCGTGGTAAGCGTAAAAAAAACTATCCCAGTGAAATAATGGTAAAAAAATTTTTTTTAGCTATTTGTGTTCTCCACTTATTATCAGGGATCAAATAGACTATCACTAAAAAATAAATAGACGCATGAATCACTGACCTCTTTGATAACTTCATGGATGTAGTCTGTGGGCTTCAAATGAACGATATTTTTCTCGTCCAGTTCTGATTGGTGCGTGACAGGCACGGCCACACACGGGTAGTCCAGGAGGTTGAAAAGCACCGTGAAAATAAGCGCAGCTGCGGGAAAATAAATTTTAAATTACACTTAACTCGTTGCTAGCTCATTCCCTTAATAAAAAGTGTGATGAATTTCTCAGCTGCTCTGAATGGCAGGTTTTGAACTTGCGAGTTTTTAGTGCATTTGATAATTTTGTACGAGATTAGGTGAGATGCTGCTTATTAGGCGAATAAAAGTACACTTGATCATGTAGCGTGTGTTAGTCTTCTTACCTGTTGGAAACAGTTGGCCTTTTAATGAGGTTAGAAGTTCGATAAACCGTGGCTAAAATATTGCAAAGTTTACTACCATGAAAGTGGGCTGATCGTATATTTTAATTATTTACTAAGTCGCCTAAATGGTGTAGAGAAATATGTATCAAATCTAGATTTCATGAGACCCCGTTAAAACAACGTATCTCTGTTTAGTGAAATCAGGATGAAATGTTTTACAAGGGTTCCAAAAAGGCTTAGGAAAATAGAACCTTAATATACTGGCTGAAAGTTGCTTAATGTCATCAATCTGAATAATCTTGTATTGTGAGAGATATTAGAAATATTACATATTAGTAAGATCGGTTGCTTCAGCCCATTTTACAAATATCACATATTCTTTTGGAGACAAAACAAACTGAATAGCGTGCTAAGAACCAGAGCAGCACATTGACTAGCTGAGTGAACTTAGTTAAAACAATGCAGCCATTTTCCCTACGCAAATGCAGATAATTCATGTAAAATGTAATTTAGCCGTTTTGGCAGTTTTATTTCTCAACGCACGTTCATACATGACGAAGCCATTCAGTTTACCGGTGTCTCGGCTCTTCTAGTTTCAGATGGAGATGTTATCAGGTAATAGGGATACCGGTGAGAAGTGATAATGTAGCTGGCATGGCAGTTGAAGTTATATTTCTTAGCTTGTATACGTCATTATTTGTACGATATTTTACTGGGAGAGCAGTTTTTTTAGGTAGCCACAAAAACTTGCTCATAATTGTAAATGTAGTTGATAAATTTATTTAATACATGTAATCAGTTGATATGCTGGAAACTGTTGTCGAGAGTTAATTCGTATGCATTAATATTTAGCACATATCAAGCTAGTGTATTATAAATTGAACTAAATTTCCAAAGAATAACAAGCCAGTCGATTACTCATTCAGAATATGAATGAGAATCTTTTTTCTTAAGAGATGAGGTATAATGGTACATTTAGGTTTTTAGGTTAAACTTCTCTGCATATTAAGCATGCGCCGGGCAGCCATGTGCAACCCTTGAATTAAGAAGTGAAAAACATTTCAAATACAACGCAACCGTAGAAATAGAGCAAATAATAAAACCGATTAAGGAGAATAGAAATCTACGTACATGTTAGTTTGCCGACGTACTGAGGTAGAGGAGCGGGACAGGGTGACACAGAGGACATCAGCAGGTCCAAACCCTGATCTTTCCAGGCTTTCAAAAAGCGTTCGCTGTATGAGCTGCGCTCGACCATTTTCTTCCACAAATCTGACACAGTTTCCAAAGTTCCTGCGGTTTGATTGAGTGTATCACGAAAGATGCTGGTGCATTTATAATTAACTGCATTTTAAAATGAACTACTGGAGGTTAATACGAACGGCAGTTTTCGCATTAACTATGTCAAAATAACTACGCTATATTTTTTTGGGTGAGGCTTGGGTTATTTTTATACTTTCTTTAAGCACTGGTGTCAATATCTTGCTTTTGATTGACTAAATTAAAATTGGTATTGCAGTGTAGGATATGAGATCTCGCCAATGACGTTTTGACTAAATTTCAGTAACCAACGTAAAATTCTGAAGATGGATTTACAATTTACTCGTCCATTGAAGTTGGTTGAAAAGTTATTATCGACCTATCAGTTTCATTGATTTTTAATTGAAAAAATCCAATGAGCTTTGAATAGAATGCAGCAGCGCAGAGTGCTTACATATTGAGAATAATCCGCTTCAAACTGAACAAACACTGTAACATTTGTTGAGGTAAGTCAGAATTCATCGCTATTATTATAAAACAGCAAGATAGTAACTAAGAAAAAACTAAGTAAAAAACAATTCGATTCAGGGAAAACAAATCAAATTTATGAAAGAATTACCTTCATCCAGCTCTTTGTTTGACGATAGAGGTGGATGAGTTATTAATCATTAGACAACTGTTGCTGAACAAATACGAATAAAATAAAATAATTTTTCAGTAGTACAAAAAAGAGTAATTGATGTGAATCTTAGATAAAAACAAAATCAGAGTGATTCATTTCCACGCTGCTAAAACAGGGGAACTGAAATAATTTTGATCAGAAACAAGTGAGAGTACTTTAACTAGTCCATGATGAGCAAATTCAGCGATTTCTACCAGGAAATGTGAATCATGCTACGCAGGTATCACATGAATTTGAATAAACATATTTTCACCATGAATCAGAGTTTTCACAATTATGAAACACCGTCATCATGATTGGAAAAAATTACTATCACTTTTGTGTAACAGAACCTTCACGATAGTGAAGATGTGGGATCATGATCTTGAAACAGTATCGTGACGATTACGAAATATTGCCATCATGATTATGAAATGCTATCATCATGATGGTAGAAAATTCTGGCAATCAAATTCTCTTAACTTATTACACAGACCAATAGGATTAAAATATTTTTCAGGATAAAAATACTGCTCCGCGAGGACTAGCCAAAATGCTCCTAAAATACTTCATATAAATCGTGTGACGGACCCATGCTGTGCTCAACAGCCAGATCCCCGAACAGGCGCCTCAACTTTGGCTTAGCTGCGTCGGCGTCCTTGGGCAGCACCGTCGCAAATTCTCTGTACCACGAAAGCCCATCGTCCACAATTTCGCCCTCAAGAAGCGATGTTGTGAACTCGCCGTGATCTCCCATCATAAGTTGCGTGAAAATATCAAGACCTTCTGTTATGCTAGGCAGCAAGTACGGCACGACTTCGTGTCCAAGTTCCTGCAAGAGGGATGGCATTGGAGGTCTGAACTTGAGTATTTGTGATAAGTAGAAGAACACTTAGAGAATTATTGATGAGTACAACACATGATTCTTCAAGAATAAGTATTAAAATCATGTGTATGTATTCAATATCATAATTATGAGCATATTGTGTTGTGAATGACATTTTGGTGCAAAGTTTCCACATTATGGCACCTACCGTTTCTATTCAAATCATATCATATTATCGCCATGTTTAACAGGTACAGCAGAAACTCTACGTCGTTTACTCTACTTTAGCAAGGAAAATAATCAGTTAGTGGGAAAGAACACTTGAACAGCCGTAGAAATTATGGTTTACGTACTCTGAATGCTGCCGCAGCTTCATCTAACGCTCGCTGCACTCCAGGAGTGACTGGAATGAGCTCACTTGAGTCCAGCACTCCGATGCGCAGAGGTCGCTTGGAAAGGTACACGGCGTCATTCCAGGGCAAGGGAGGAACATCTGCGTTGTGTTTGTGGAAGTTTGAAGAGAAGATGGCTTTGGTTACCTCGCTGCATATTGATGTATCTTGAAACATCATGCCGACTGTCCCAAAAACTGGGAGGAAGAAAAATTTCCTATTGAGTAATTTTTTAATTTCAAATGGGATAAATGTTTTCAGCTTCAATTTGTTGGGGGGATTTAAAACAAAATGCTGATATAAACTGAGCATATAGGCATAAAGGATGTGGGTTACAGAGTAGGTTCGGGTATTAAAAGTTGAGGTAAACAGTTTTAGACTGCCATTACAAAAAGCAAATGCGTCTATCACATGAATGAGTATTTCCGAGTGCACGTATGAGTGTAATCCTAAACAGACGAGTTGAAGAGAACTGAAAAATTTATATGTTCTCACAATTCAAACATATTTTGATAAAATTTGGGGATGCAGGTTGCAAAGAAACACCCAAAGGCTGCAAATGCGCTTAAGAATATGATTTTCCGTTGATGTTACGCTACTTCTCTCTGTTTAAATAAAAACTTAGGAAAATTATTTCAGACAATTTGAACCGTTTCATTCCTTCTTAGAAAATCTTACTTGACTAACATTTAATATTGGAGTTAAAGAAGCGTTTAAAACATTGACAGATATAACTTTACTTCGTGTTAATAATTCTGACCACTGATCCAGATTTTGTGTTAATCTTAATCAAAATATCTGGTGAAATCATTTTTAATTATTGTCGTAGCATAGTACAAATTCATGTAATTGTGATGCAAGTTAAGTAACAAAAAATCCATTCTCAGAGTATGAAAATGTTACCATTCGACGTTGATGGGAGTAATTTTTAAATATTTTATTTCAAATCACATATTGATGTGAAGCTAACACTTCAGGCTCTTGGTTATTGACGCTGAATTTGTGAGTTAAGCTAGCATGTGAAGCAACTGAGCCATGCATTTTAAGCCATGTTTATTATCTTTCTGATTCATGCTTCAGATCCAAATATTTACCAAACTATTTCAAACAAATGGCCGATAAATATAATAAACACTGAAGTCAGAAATAAATTTGCAGAATCCACTCGAGAGTTTTTTATCCCATTCGAGTCATCAGTCTAATCTTCTCAGTTCCTTTAATTAATTAAGAACACCATTGCCTGCAGTGGTAACAGCACAAAATTAATTTGCCGGAATCTTCAATAATTAGAGGATATACACAGACGTCCCGAAGAATTTTGTGACAGTAAGTTCAAGTTATCGCCTTCACACTTTCACTTAGCCTGACAAGGTAATTTTCAACACTAGTTCAAATTGCTGGGTCAAAACTTGCTCGCGGGACCTGCTTCTGCCTGGATAAGGTGGCTTATGTTGCACTTACTGCCAACTGGCCCTGGTGTGTTAGTCACGCCTCTGTTGGAGATCCTCTTGGAAGTTGGTTTGAGCCCCACGATACCGCACCAGTTGGAAGGCAGGCGCACGCTGCCCGCTATGTCTGAGCCAAGTCCAAAAACTGACCCACCCTCTGCAATGAGCGCTCCTTCGCCTCCTGAAAATGGGCAAATGCAAACAAAACGCGAGATGAATCAGTAGAATTGTCGAGCGCTTCAAAATTTGGTCTGATGACGAAGGGCTGTTGTAAAATTTATACAAGTTTTTCCTTTATGGTTACTATCCCCGAAGCTGTACGAGACAAATTTTATCATTTTATCGTCAGAACAGGATCGATTTTTTATCGTCAGCATAAAAATAATAAAATTTCTATTCATGTTACTGAACAATATTCCTCATTAATAGTTGGAATATCATGCAGTTTTAACAAGGTGCTACAGCACCACACAAGTTATTTGAGTGCAAACACTTAAAAAAATTATTGAGAAATTCATATTTTATAAATAAGGCAAACTTTAATTATTTGTTAACTCACCGGAAGAACCTCCACAAGAACGTTGAGAATTTAGGGGATGGACAGTGTCTCCCCAAAGAGGATTGGAGCACCCTGGGCTGTACGAAGAGGTAAATATTGCTTAAAGATGCACCCAACAGACACGAATAGACCGATTGACAAAAAAAAGGAATTAGCTAGCCTTGAAAATTCAGACTGAATTAACTAAAAAATTTCAATGAAGTTGTGCCTGCTGTTACACTAATTCGCAGCAGATTTAACCTCAAGAGCTAGATCATTTTTAAGATTAATGACTGAATGATTAACTTTTGGAAGCTTAGATTGATATGAGTTTGTTGACAAAGAAGGGGATATTTGTTAGTGGTTACAATGATGTGAAGTACGTGCTGTATGAATTTCCTCGAATGAGCTCATTAGGCTCATTTGAAACATAATTTTAAGTTTTGGAAATATTTTAATGCTTTACACTCGAGAAATGAACGTATCATTTTTAATGTATATTCTTAACAGCAAAAGGTTAACAGAGTTTCCTTCGGCACAATCATGTCTCAAGTTTGATTTTCATAAACAGTCGAGGATATAATTTTTCCACGAAACAGACTCATAAATAATTGTTCAGAAAATATACACATGCCCACATGGTAATATTTCTAGCTATTTACCTATTAAGTAATAGCTATTTCGGATGCACAGCTTATTGAGTCATAGGCTTAATGACTATGCGAATGTGATAAAACTTCTAATTGCAGTATATCAGGTGTTTGCTGATAGACTAAAGGATCCTGAACTGAGAATAGCATTTGGACCTTTATTTCGAATGGCGTTGAGTAATTTCAGTTCATTTCGAGGCCGTTTCTCTTCGCTCCTTGACACAAATTGAAAACAAGTTACGCTCTAAGATTTCCATCAGCTTATCCTGATATACTGACGTGAGCACGATTTGAGCTGTGTTGGTCTTCACGAAGGGGATGCCTCCAAGCTCCTCTACAATTTTGACGACATCTGCATCATCTTCGGCCGGCTTGTTCACTTGCTTCAGCAAACCCAGCGTTGTGTCCATGCCCTGCACTGCGATGCTGTCCTTCACGCTCACAGGCAGGCCGTGGATAGGCTTCCTCAGCTCAGGTTTTATTAAGTCTAATGCCTTCGCCCTGTTCTGAGCAACAAGGAAAATGAGATTGTGTGGCGTGGCTGAAACTGCGAAGATGAACGTAAGCCTTTTTCACATTTCTCTAGAATTGCCAGGGATGAAATAGTTTAACAATGATTTTGATTTTACACTTCCGTAAGATTCTGAATTAAAGTGTGAACTTACTAGCGCGTCCGGGACGAACTCTGTAATGCAGTTGGTACGTCCTGACAGGTCGATGGCCTGTAAATAGAATATTCCTGAATGCATAAAAAAGTTTTACCCTTTCCGCGGAATTTTTTAGTTTATCATTATGGGTCAAACCATATATGATAGAAGAACGAAAATTGTTGTCTTTAAAGCATAAATATGAGACGTCACAGGTAATATCAACCGTTCCGAAAATAACCCTCTGATGAAAATACCTTCAGGAATGCCTCCATTGGAATGCAACAGTAGCCATAACGTCAAGCAAGAACTTTTAGAATCAAAGCTTAGTAAGAGGGAATAATTCTCTCACATTACAGAGGCAGTGAGGGATATCATCTTCCTTGCCAATCTTAGGGTCACAGCCGATAACTTTTAACCAGTAGCAATATCTAAAAAGTAAGCCGGCAGTAACAGTAAAGCTATTCTCGGCGTACTCATTACTCCACGGCCAATTTCTGGGTATCACACGTTAGCTAACACGTCGAACTGCAGCCACCGTTTCTGACCTCAGCCTTGAAAGGTCACGGCTGGCGATTTACTCGCGATTCTTTCGATGCAATGATGACGCAAAAGTTTACATTAACCGGCCTCACTTTAGCCTGGTAGGCCTGCAAGACGGTGACGGCCGCCAGTGTGCCGTCCCTCAGTCGCTGCAGAAGGTCCATTGGCCGTAGCGCCAACACAGCACTCCGCTCCTTCGTCAGCAGAACTCCCTCTCCTCCAGCAGATATGAGCTCCTCCTCCAGGGCACGTCTGGCCAATTCAGCCTTATGCCTGTGCTCCTTGTATCTATTTGTAATTTTGGGATTAGCTTGGACGTATTTGGAAATTCAATAGCTATTGTAGAGGTAGATGATAATGAAAATAAGAACGCTTGGTATGAAACAAAGGAATATGCAAGCCGGTGTGCGACATTAAATTTACAGTTGAAATTTTTGAATTACGGATTATTGTATTACAATTGTTATTACTATTAAAATTATTATTCATTAAACGATACGCCTGGATATCTATGAACAAGTAGTAGAGTAAAATTTATGAAACCCAAAATGGAAACCAATGAAACCCAAAGCAGTTGACAGAAATATCTCTGCTTAGAGGCATTGAAGTTGACCTGACATTCCCCGAGTTTACACGTCACTTTTCGGACAAAAATGTTCACCGACTTATGATTCCTCGTTATTATACCTTGTAGATTGCACTTTGAATTCATGATTTCTTTTAAAAAATCGGGGTGCTTAGAGATTCAATCTAGACTACTGCGGCACATGCAAAACAGTGAGTGCTGTAGATCTCTGTACCAGGTTATGAGCTAATCAATTTCTAAAACCCGCCTTGGGAAGTTGACAATGTTTGAGCGCTTCAGGGATAACGCGTGCGTGGTCAGTTATTGCAGTCCGCTTTCCCAGTCAAACTTTCTCGCCGGTGCATGCATGTTTTTCGCCGCCTAAGCGATTTAATTACTTGGGTGACGAAAAACATGCATGCAGGCGGCGAAAAAGTTAGACTGGGTTGGTAGATTACTGAAAATTTTCCTCGTTTTCTTTTAAGCAAGAAAAAATTTCAGCAGCGTTGAGTATCAATCAGGATGAGTCCAGGACAAAGGCATAAAATGCAAATCAGGTCATTAGACGGAGCGAAACGAGCGTCAACGACGGCTGCAAATGGAAGTCATTCTGAGTTATTTCATAACATCAAAAAATGTAATCAAGGTCACGCTTTTTTGAGTTTACTTACTGTGTTTCCGTGAAATTATTCATAGTGGCCGTCCAAAGAATCTCAATTTAGTATGTATACTTGGGCAGTTCTGTAAAGAAATTACACAAATATTTAACAGGCAAAAACTATGCTGCAAACTTCGTTGGATAGAAAAACCTGGACTCGATAAATCTTTCCATAATTCTGCTCATAACCGAACTAATAATACATATTGATTATGTTAATACCATTTAAGTGCAATCTATTGAATAGAATTTTCATTCAAAACTGCTGGTAGTTATAAATCGCAATAAAAATGTTAAAATCAATAAAGACAACCAACCAATCGTGAAATCCAGTGCAGGGTCATCATGAGATTTAACTTATCTAGTTCTGAACTTTCGTTGCATCAAATATTTGATTGGAGTACAATTATTTACGCAGAGTTTTTTCGCAGGGCTGTTTTGATCGTGCTTCAATTATTTCTGCAACAATCGACGTTATACCGTAACTTTGGACGGAACTACAAAAATTGCTCTGTAATTTCGCTTGAACTGCAGATATTATTCATTGAATTTCTGCTGTTGTATTTGTCATGATGAAAATTTTCAACAAATTGATCATACTGCAAAAAAAATTTTCCTCGAAGTGTAAATATCCCACCGTAAATACTGGCGAAATTTGAAAAAGAACTACAATTATTATAACGAATTCCATTTTGAATACATTTTACTTAAAATTCACCTTGAGGAGGGAATGTTGTCATGTATTTTGTTTTGAATTTGACATATTGGGTCAAAATTTAAATCCACAGCCAATATTATGTTAGAGACGCTACTTCATCTTAACGACTGAAATAAAAATGTACACACCACCACCATAATTTGATGGAAGGCTGAGCCCTCCACTGAATAAAGGAGTGGTTAGAGTCCAGTAAATGTATTTCTTACGGCCTCAATCAATTGTAAAATGCCAATCACCGTTCAAAATTTGTTGCCCAACGAGGATGGAGGATGGCAACGATAATATTTCTTAAGATGAACGGCAGGTATAACATTGCCACCAAGGATGGAACTGACAACATTGCCATTAAGGATGGAAATGACAACATTGCCATTAAGGATGGAAAGGACAACATTGCCAGCAGGGATGGAAAGGAGAACATTGCCACCAAGGACGGAAATGACAACATTGCCATTAAGGATGGAAATGACAACATTGCCATTAAGGATGGAAAGGAGAACATTGCCAGCAAGGATGGAAAGGACAACATTGCCAGCAAGGATGGAAAGGAGAACATTGCCAGCAAGGATGGAAAGGAGAACATTGCCAGCAGGGATGGAAAGGAGAACATTGCCAGCAAGGATGGAAAGGACAACATTGCCAGCAAGGAAGGAAAGGACAACATTGCCCACAATGATGACAAGGATAACATTCCCACCAAGGATGGAAAGGACAACATTACTAGCAAGGATGAAAAGGATAACATTGCCACCATGGATGGAGAGGACAACATTGCCACCAAGGATGGAAAGGACAACATTGCCAGCAAGGATGACAAGGATAACATTGCCCACAATGACGGCAAGTATAACATTATCCACAATGATGGCAAGTATAACATTGCCCACAATGATGACAAGGATAACATTGCCACCAAGGATGGGAACGATAACAGTGTCAACATAAATGACAACGATAACATTGTCAGCCCGAATGGAAGCCAAATACTAACCACAGCTACTTGAGAATCAAATTTTGAAAACTGAAAACTGAATAACAGTTTTCTAAAATATTCAGGCTAGTAAATGAATAGCATAAATTGTTCCTTAATGTACAATGACTTCGTTGTACGCTCTCGCGCTTGTAACACAACATTTTTCCAAAGTTTCTGCCAGCCTCGTATGTCATCCTAAGAGTATGTAAAATATTTTGAGTCACTGACAAATACGGTCGTAAAGTATGTACAGTACATGTTTTATAATTTGAAGGACTTTCTAATCCGTTCTGTCTTATCCGAGGGTTTGACTTTCTGTTCCATTATTGTTTCCCCTAACAGATGAATGAAGAATCACTGCAGAAAAAACGTCTCAGTTAAATAAAAATGATTGTTTGTATATTTCTCAAAGAATCACACTGTTCAACACTTAAACTGCCATGTGTTCCACCGGTGGCCGCGGAGGGAATTTTCAAAATGATGCTAACCGACTAGCAGTCACAAACCCCATTTATACTACAATAGGAGCCGTCACACCCACCAGCAGAAAGTGTGTCATGAGCGTATCTGTGATACAAGATTCATCAACTCCGCAATTTTCGGTGCATTATTCTTCAGTTTCGGAGTCAGGACGATATCACGTGTATTGTTAGGAAATAGGAACGTGCGTCATGTGATATGTTATATACTATTTTACATTTTAATACATTAAAAATACATTCGATGGGTGGTATTGCAAACAACGTGTTAACGTTTCTCACCACAGTTGACTTTAAATTTGAGTTTAATATTAGACTTTAGTTTAACCCGAGGCGGTTAACGTTTTAAATTCAATGTCACGGCCTTGAGCATAATATTTAGGCAAATTTGTACGAGTAAAACTTTAGAAAGGTGAAAGGAGAATTGTTTTCAAATTATCGCCATTTGGCGATTCCTCTAAACACGAAGTGTAAAAACAACTGGTTTCCACTCTAGTGTAAAAAATGCTTGTTCTATGGTTTCTTTCGACAATATTGTGAGTCAAATTCAAAACTATTCAAATACTGTGCACTTCATCCGATGAGAAAAGAGCTCGTTAGAACACAAAAATTGTTCTCATAATTTTAAGGCTGAACACGCTCGCACTACGACATCACAATGAGAGCAGCAGACCACGCTGTGCTTGAACCTATAAAGTCGAGCGCCATCAAGAGATAGCTGAATAGCACATTTCTTTCGTGATAGTGTCTAGCAACGGATAATTTTTTGTAGAAAGTTGTTAATAAAATCCTGAGCTCACAATTACAACCCACCGACGAAAGTCTGTAAAAACACTTTAAATGGGTAGAGAATCAGCGCACTGTTGAAGCCGGCGTGCTACTGCCGTACGCCACCAATGTAAACTGATGCCCAAACAACCCTGGCAACAACTTGCCGCGATAGCCAAAGGGCCCCAGTGAGATAGTGCACCGGCACACTGACAGCCTTGCAGCTCTGAAGTGATCTCACTCATGATGCACGGGGAGCGCGGCTCAGAAATGGACAACTAATCTGAATCCTGGATATATTTCCTTATGTCTGATAAACTGTTTTATTAAACTTTTCTGTGTTAAAATGGGATTTTGATGCGATCAGAAAATATACGAATGTGAGTGCTTAAAGGCCAGCCATTAACACTTTAATAGAAAATAATGCAACGTGTGGTCGTGAGTTTAATGAATCAAATGCATGAGCAGAATGTGCACTCGTTCGTTGAACATGTGTTTATTCTCGTTTGATGAGACTACCAGTTATTTCTCATCGCCAAAAACATTAATTTCATAGGCATAAATAACATAGAGAAGGATAAACGATTCGTATTCAAGTGTGATTTGTTCTACAAGAGTGTGTAGTAAAGAGAAAGACTTGCTAGGAAATAATGTCTGCATGTGAGAACGCACCGATAGCGCAGTTAGGATTCCATTGGTGCATTGTTTCAGGATGTGAAGATAGTGAAGCTGAGATACCATTAATTTTAAAATCGTAGCAATGACATAGAGCAATTAAAATATTTAAATGCTAAACTTGAGGTGATAAATATAATGCAACCAGGGCTGCGTCGGGGTTGAGTTACGGTGATGGAAGCAACTCAGTTATAGGGCCACTTTTGGTTCAATTTTTGAGGCTACAAAATTAATATCGTCATAGCACTATTATGTGGTGCTTACTTTGAAATGATATACAGATTACGGCTAGGATTGCATCATAGCAACGATACGGTCTGATGATGAAACGTTTGATGGCGGAAAGAAGTACAGGTGATGCGATGTCATGTGAGTAGTGTGTGTGTGTGTCTGAGAGGTAGGCCATGTGACGATTACCTCTGTATGTGATTTTTTAAAAACATAGAATAAAGCGTGAATGAAAGGTCCATAACGTCTTTCATCGTTAGTGAGCATTCCTATTCCTGAAAGATTGTATTTTGAGAAAAATTGAGTCAGTCAACTCCCGATATTTTCTAACGAGGGCATGCCGTCTATTTTCAAGCTTCTTTTGCTGGCTACTCTATTCGAAAACATTTTCTGACAAATTCACTATTTTTTTTCTGAGCTACACAATTTACTAGTATGAGGAAATCATCCAACGTATATTCGCATAAACAAATGAAATACGATGGTAATATGCAAAAATATAGTAAAAAATATTTAGTCTATCAGAGATCTCTAGCGCAATGTTGGTTTACGTACCTCTTCTAAGAACTAGGTATGAAATTGAAATGAAACTAAAAATGCTGGTACGACTATCACATTCATTTTTACCTTTTTTTGCATTGTAAAACCGAAAACAAAGTAGTATGAACACCCAAAATGTTCAATACAGAGAGAATGATGAATTTATTCTGAAAACTATGCAAAGAAATTGAGTTTAAAAAATACCTCACTCATTGGAAGAAACTCTTTCGGGCTTATCATGTAGAAGCGAGATAACGATACAGGTCTTTGAAAACAGGTACGAATCAAACTAATAAGTTATAAGGTTTTAAGCGCAGTTTAAACGCATTTGATCCGTACATTAA
Source organism: Morinoia aosen (assembly GCA_030386875.1). Lineage (NCBI taxonomy): Eukaryota > Metazoa > Arthropoda > Malacostraca > Amphipoda > Talitridae > Morinoia > Morinoia aosen. Next base: position 19,302,304 of record CM059557.1, on the reverse strand, counting down.
CAATCTGTTTGCATATGGGCACGTATTTTTAAGTTATTTTACTAGGCAGTGTTGTGACCGAAGAATATTACAATATTTCTGGGGCAAGGTCTCACTAACTGCTGTTAAAAGATCATCAGCGTTAACGTTGCTTAAACTTTACTTACTGATTTGCAGGATCAGGGTTTGGTACTTAAAGTCTACCGAAAAAGTATACGGAATTTTTTGTTGCGGGAAATAGAGAGCCAAATTATATCCAAATAGAGTAAAATTTTAACTGGTAATTCTGTAGGACAAAATTAAAATTATTTCGATCTTAGGACTGATTTCTATCAGTTATTCTATAACAAGTTTCTGCTCAATATTATCCTTAATTCTCCATAGCACCATGAATATCCTAGACAACCGAGGACATTCATATCTTGTGTTTTTGCTTCATTTCACATGGAAATAAAAATGTTCCAAATCTTTTTGAAACTCCCAAGATCATCGAGTACTTTGCATTCTGTGAAGGTAAAGCACATTAGACATGAGATTTGAAAAGTGTTTTTTTCAATAATTATAATTAATGAAACTGATATCAACATTTTCTTAGCCCCATTACCGTATAAACAATTCAACGTTACCCGAAAACCATGAGTCTATTTATTCAAATATTCACGAAAGGTAATGTAACAAAACATTTACACAGTGAATAAATAATTACTCATGTGATCGATACCTCTCCTGGTGTGTTTAGGAAAAGAAAATCGCTTCCTGACTTCTCGTTATGTCATCACCGATGTTTGTTTCTGGCAATGTTAGTACCTCGGACGCTTCATGTTTCTGCACTGCTGAGTCTTTTTGTGCTGCCTTTTCTAAGTTTTCATGTTATTCGATTTTTGAAACTTGGGTTGGGTACATACGTTCTATTGTCACGCAATAACTACAAAGACCTGTTGGTTGAAGTGCTTGCCCATCTTCAGGTACGAGATATGCACTCTCCGACACCTGCGAGGCGTGCTCGGTGTTTTTTCCCGTTGTTGAGAAAAACTAGCCACAATTCGATACCCAATTCAAATGTTTGACACGGGCATCAGCTCTTTTGTGGGTAACCATCGTTGAATTTTGAGGTTAGTCATTACACTCATGAAAAAATTAAAACATGACGTGCACTAACTTTATTAGGAAGAAACATTCATGTTATCTATATTTGTGGCCCGGCTTTTTACTTCTATTTGAGGAGCGCCTAAAACTTTAGCAGTAGGGCATTTTCATCCCGATGTCAGGATGGGTGTAGAGGAAACGAACGAGAATGATCACCTAATTTTTAACGGGCATCATCTGGATAAAATTTCTAGGATCCTATTCATATCCCCTAACTAATAAGTTTTGGATAAACACTCGGGTTACCAAAGACGGGCGTTAAAACGTAGCAAAAACGCACGCTAAGACTTTGCAAAATCGTATACTTAAAATCAGCAAAAATGTACAGTAATATTTAGACTGAGACATTGCAATGACGTGCTTTAAGACGTAGTGAAGACGCTTGCCATTCTTACTCTATCACGTGGTTACACGGGCCAATTGCGTTTTAATGAAAACCAGCGTCGCCAAAACAAGGCTTCTGCGCAACGCAACTCAAACTGCTAATTGACTCTCATTCAGTGGTCTGCTTGCCAGCACCGCGTTCTCAGATGTGAACTTCCCGTAATGCGCTGCTTAATATTCGCTCCGCAGTCTCCAGCTGCGGCTTCCCAGAATAGCAATTGATGCTTCAGTGTTGATGGTCCACGTTAAGCAAGGGAAGCAAACTGCGTTGCAGTATTTGGGATCAAAGCGTTCAATATTTTGCGCTAGTTTTCAAGACAGAATTTGCGACAGAATCTTTCATGATATAAAAACTATCGAAAATTATTTTCGTTCCTTTGGATCTTAGATTTTTTGAGCTTCGTATTCTAAGCGAGAATTGGGTGCATTTTAGAACTATGCAGTTTTCATTGGAATAAATATCTCTTAAATGAAAGCAGAATTAATATAGAAATAAAATGAGGTAAACTAGTAATCATTTTTTCTCTCTCATCTCCCTACTAAAGGCATGAGAAACTCAAACACACGTGTAGGAACTCACAAGGAGTTAAATTTCATAAGATTCTTGTACGTCTGAGTGACTAATCACGATTGTTAGGGTGAAGAATAAACGTTGCTATGACTTATTCTCCAAACTGTTGATATAGATGAACTAGTGTGAACTAATACAGTCTAGCATATAGGCTGGTTATACGTGACTCGATACAATCAAGAACAGCGCAGACTCAAATACATTGAGAAACCACAAAAAACTAGTGAACACACAACGTAGACGGCTAATTTAATGCGAACAAAAGAAAACAAAAACTAATACGTACCTGAAGACCTGCGGACTTTGGTCAAGGTTACTCATGACGTTCATGGGAGCTTTAAATTCCTGTGTAGGGCAATGCTCTGGTTTCCATCCATGGTGGGGAATGTTATTGTACCGTTCTTTTTGGGAAATGTTATTGTATCATCTTTTTTGGGCAATGTTACTGTACCATCCATGGTGGGGAATGTTATTGTACCGTTCTTTTTGGGCAATGTTATTGTATCATCTTTTTTGGTCAATGTTACTGTACCATCCTTGGTGGGGAATGTTATTGAACCGTTCTTGTTGGGCATTGTTATTTTACCATCAGGGTTGGGCATTGTTATTGTACCATCCTTGTTGGGCAATGTTATTGTACCATACTTGTTGGGCAATGTTATTGTACCATCCTTGTTGGTCAATGTTATTGTACCATCCTTGTTGGGCAATGTTATTGTACCATCTTTGTTGGGCAATGTTATTGTACCATCCTTGTTGGTCAATGTTATTGTACCATCCTTGTTGGGCAATGTTATTGTACCATCCTTGTTGGGCAATGTTATTGTACCATCCTTGTTGGTCAATGTTATTGTACCATCCTTGTTGGACAATGTTATTGTACCATCCTTGTTGGACAATGTTATTGTACCATCTTTGTTGGGCAATGTTATTGTACCATCCTTGTTGGGCAATGTTATTGTACCATCCTTGTTGGGCAATGTTATTGTACCATCCTTGATGGGCAATGTTATTGTACCATCCTTGTTGGGCAATGTTATTGTACCATCCTTGTTGGGCAATGTTATTGTACCATCCTTGTTGGTCAATGTTATTGTACCATCCTTGTTGGGCAATGTTATTGTACCATCCTTGTTGGGCAATGTTATTGTACCATCCTTCTTGGTCAATGTTATTGTACCATCCTTGTTGGGCAATGTTATTGTACCATCCTTGTTGGGCAATGTTATTGTACCATCCTTGTTGGGCAATGTTATTGTACCATCCTTGTTGGTCAATGTTATTGTACCATCCTTGTTGGTCAATGTTATTGTACCATCCTTGTTGGGAAATGTTATTGTACCATCCTTGTTGGTCAATGTTATTGTACCATCCTTGTTGGGCAATGTTATTGTACCATCCTTGTTGGTCAATGTTATTGTACCATCCTTGTTGGGCAATGTTATTGTACCATCCTTGTTGGTCAATGTTATTGTACCATCCTTGTTGGGCAATGTTATTGTACCATCCTTGTTGGTCAATGTTATTGTACCATCCTTGTTGGGCAATGTTATTGTACCATCCTTGTTGGGCAATGTTATTGTACCATCCTTGTTGGTCATTGTTATTGTACCATACTTGTTGGGCAATGTTATTGTACCATCCTTGTTGGGCAATGTTATTGTACCATCCTTGTTGGACAATGTTATTGTACCATCTTTGTTGGGCAATGTTATTGTACCATCCTTGTTGGACAATGTTATTGTACCATCCTTGTTGGGCAATGTTATTGTACCATCCTTGTTGGACAATGTTATTGTACCATCTTTGTTGGGCAATGTTATTGTACCATCCTTGTTGGGCAATGTTATTGTACCATCCTTGTTGGACAATGTTATTGTACCATCCTTGTTGGACAATGTTATTGTACCATCCTTGTTGGACAATGTTATTGTACCATCTTTGTTGGGCAATGTTATTGTACCATCCTTGTTGGGCAATGTTATTGTACCATCCTTGTTGGACAATGTTATTGTACCATCCTTGTTGGACAATGTTATTGTACCATCCTTGTTGGGCAATGTTATTGTACCATCCTTGTTGGGCAATGTTATTGTACCATCCTTGTTGGGCAATGTTATTGTACCATCCTTGTTGGGCAATGTTATTGTACCATCCTTGATGGGCAATGTTATTGTACCATCCTTGTTGGGCAATGTTATTGTACCATCCTTGTTGGGCAATGTTATTGTACCATCCTTGTTGGGCAATGTTATTGTACCATCCTTGTTGGGCAATGTTATTGTACCATCCTTGTTGGGCAATGTTATTGTACCATCCTTGTTGGGCAATGTTATTGTACCATCCTTGTTGGACAATGTTATTGTACCATCCTTGTTGGACAATGTTATTGTACCATCCTTGTTGGACAATGTTATTGTACCATCCTTGTTGGACAATGTTATTGTACCATCCTTGTTGGACAATGTTATTGTACCATCCTTGTTGGGCAATGTTATTGTACCATCCTTGTTGGACAATGTTATTGTACCATCTTTGTTGGGCAATGTTATTGTACCATCCTTGTTGGGCAATGTTATTGTACCATCCTTGTTGGACAATGTTATTGTACCATCCTTGTTGGACAATGTTATTGTACCATCCTTTTTGGACAATGCTGTTTTCATTCTTGTTGGACAATGTCGTCGCAACACCCTTATTGAGTCATGTTATCGTTTCTATCCTTGTTGGGCAATGTTAACGTCTCCATCCTTGGTGAGCATCAGATTTCGAACGACGGTAGGCGATTTTAAATTTCTATAAGACGCAAGAGATGCATTGATCTGGCTCTGGATGTTCCATTATTTAGAGGAATGCCTCGAGTAACTTCAAATGGTGGTCATGAAGTGTTCTAGTTTCAGGTATTAAAATGAAATCAATAACTGTAAAATAGACTTTGTAGTTGATGGAGAAATCAGCCCGAAGTGTGCAGGTTAGGAAAATTACTATACAGCACTTTGTGTGCAGTTATAGGAAAATTATTAGTATATGGTGTTCGCAAGGGTTGCTGCGTAACATATGCAATTCAAGGAACATTTTCAGCCCAATACTTGTAACTAAAAGATAATTAGCTGTAAAATATTTAAACTTTTAGAAAAAACTCTAACATAGTTTCCGCAGATGAAGCAAAATCTTAGCACCAAACATGCAGGTTACTGGAAAAATCTGCATTTAGGCAGAATTATTTCCATGCAACATAAGTTTTAGGACTTTTTTTACGTTTTGATAACAAATTTGCGCGTAACATCGGCAGTTCAATGTTCATAAAAATTCAGGTCAGTTCAGAAAAAATTCTCTGCATGTATAATTCCACTTCAAAAAAAAAATTGATGTGACTAATGGTGAGAATTAAATGAATTGAGCACAGTGCGATCCTATTCTTGATCTCGCGATCTTGGTATTGGTTGGTTGTCCTTATTTATTTGATATAATTTTATAACGATTAAAATCATACCCAGGAGTATTGAATGAAAATTTCAGTAAATAGGTTTCATTGAGATAATATTAACTGTATTACTCTAGATTATAACTCTGGCCATGAGCATCATTATGTAAAGATTCATCGAGTCCACACTTTTCCCGTCCAATGAAGCGAGTAATGAAATTCTTGCCCGTTCAACATTCTGTCGTTTCTTTACAGCGCTAAACAAGGATACATAGTAAGTTGAGATTAATTGGATGACCACTATGAATAAATCAAATCAACAGGAAACAGGGAGTAAACTCAATTATGCGTGATGGTGATTGCATTTTTTAAAGCTAGAAAATAACTCAACGTGAGTTCTATTGATGCCGTCATCAATGTTTGTTATGCTTCGTCTGATGACCTGATTTGCATAATTTTTCTTTATCCTCGAAACATTTTCACTGTATTGCAACGCGGATACAATTTTCTTTTGCTCAAAGAAAACGAGAATCAGTTTTAATCTTCTTCAAAGCTGATAGTAATGACTTACCATGTACGCATATTGCAAAAATACGCGGAATTTTGCAATTCTTACGATAAGTTTTAAAAATGTAGCAGCTCATCATCTGCTACAGAGATTTACAGTGTTCGCAGCTCTGATTGTGTCTCGATAGTCGAGATTGATTTTCTACTCTCCACAATGCATTAAAAAATCCTAAAATCTAGTCACAATCTCCAAGATATAGCGAGGAATCATAAGTTAGTAAACATTTCTTCTCGAAAAATCGTCCGAGTAAACTCGGAAAATATATTATTTCTCTGCCACAAAGCAGAAGTAAATGTTTCAATAGACTTAGATTTCATTGGTTCTATTTTGGGTTTCTCCACTTGTACATGGAAATCCAAGTGTACTGTGTCATTGATTGTAATTATTTTTATCAGATATGCTTCAGGGCATGGACGAATTGTGCGGCCAAGTAGTAACTTTCCGCTCATATCCTAAGTTGTAAAAATTGGCAATAAGGGTCGTAAGAATGCATTAGTTTCTTCCGAACTCAATTTATTAATAATTTAATTAGACCTAGTACACAACTTGTTTTCCGAATTACTCACTTTTTTGGGAGATACAACTGAGAAACTCTGTCTCCTAGACCCTGTTATCTTAAAAAAAAATTAGCAGGCAAGAGAATATACAATTTTTTTCATAAAATACATCCCTTACAATAGAAAAAACATGACATTTTTTTGGAAATCGAATACGTAATATAAAAAGAAAAACCAATGTGAATGGGAACATTCTTTCAATTCCAAATGTTTCGGAATCTCCGATTCCAGCCTCAGTTCTCATCAAAGTGCAATGAAATTACATATTGCCCAACTGTTTAAATTGAAGGGTGTTCGAATGTGTATGTGTATAGTTCTGTCTCTTTGTATAGATGTTATTCTGTGTTTGCTTGATTGCTAGAATTCAGGTGCATGTGTACGTTTGACCTTGAATGTTCGAAAATTCATTTTTTTATAGTTAGGCGTAACTATTTTTCGATACATGTATACTGTCATTATTTTCGCATAGTTTTGCCATTTGTTGATCATCGCTTTCGTTCTTTGTTTGACAGCACTGAAGATGGAATCTTAAATTTCGAAACGTTTGCAAATAAAATGATGTTCCCTTTTACATTGGTTCTTTTCTTCATAATACATCCCTTCGAATGAAAGATTTAGCGTTATCGCTTACCTGCAGTTTAAAGTTACTCAGGCAATTCCATCTATCTATGCTAGAATGATTCACATGTCATTGTGTTTAAAGGGTATCAGTCAATGTTCCAAGATTCGCCGTAAAAATTAAAATCCCTTACAAAATTTCAACCAACGTTATACCAAACCGTGAATAAATTCCGGTAACTATCCACAAGGATAGATTCTCAAAGATAGTTAGCGACCATCGACAATATTGAAGCTAACAACAACCACCTAGATGAAATTTTCCCTTGTACATAAGAGTCATTTTCAAAATTGTATTTTCTTTGGTGAACACTTAGCAGAAGCGATGCTCTATTTTGTAATACATGACTAATTTACGCTTTCCCATTGCTCAATTTTCCCCTTAGACGATAGCTTAACGCGACATACTGTACGTACTGTACTTACCAGCGTCGGGAACTGAGCAGAGGGAGCGCAGTAATTCAAATAAGATCTTAAATCTTTCAGCTTGATTTATAGTTGGTCTACTTCCTCGCATGATTAAACGGTCTAAGGATGCAAACCAAAAGAATAGTTTACTTTTTTGTCTCCCGTAATTGGGGTAATATTTGACCTACTCAAATAATTTTCAGCGAACGAAATTACAAAACATTTTAAATTTATCCCTGAAACAGCCCTGTTCTCAAGGAACTCCACCAATAACGGATAAATTAATAGCAATAAGAAAAAAGTTTCTTCGGTATACCTTACAATAACCATGTAAGAGTTTTTCCATTTTTACGCCTTGGACTAGAAAATTTTTGGAAAGTTGTCACAAAGGATAACGTAAACTGGTAGTTGCAACTTCACATTTTGTGCAACAAGACATAAAAAATGCTTGAGCTTTTAGTACATCGCAACACCTTGCAGACCCGTTTTCTGAGCGTTCCTTTATATAGCTCTAGGAAGCCCTTCATAAAACCTCGTGTGAGCGTTCTTTTACGAGGTTTTATCATTTAAGATGGACGACTGAGCGGCCCTGATGGAGCCCAAGCCTCCCTGTTATTTTATCAACTAAAAGGCTTGCATATGTATGGGAACTTGCGGTCTGTTTTGTTGTTGGGTTTCAGCGCGCATGAATATTCAGGCGAAGGTCGTAAGAATAGCAACGCTTAAGTGGTGTGCCACCGACGCAAATTGGCGGACGATGTGATACTTTTGGCACAGTTTGGAAAAAGTAAATTCATGTCAGAAGAACGCTGTCCCATGTTTTTTACGGGAAATTGAAAAGAATTAGTTGAATGAGCCTGGAAGCGGGGCGAAAATGCTAATGTTTTTTTCAATGAAACGTTCAAGTAGCACAATTTGATAACTATGATGACTAGGATATTAGAATCATCTAAAAATTCAGCATCCATGCACTTCAATGAATGCATAACAAGCAATATTAAGGCATTTATTTAGAAACAGGAATTGGAAAAATCAATTAATGGAATTTTTGACTGGCAGGATAATATGTAGATCATAGTTTGTACAAGCACTCACTTTATGAAGGCAATTTTTATTGATACAAAAGTGACAAAATACTATGAGAAACGAAAGTATTCATAAGATATACGTACCTAACTATGCCAAACAAGCAGCACAGAATAATTTTGATTAATTTCGAGTAAGAGTAATCTTCTCCTACAAACAATTCTAATCCCATAATTTTCGCACATAGAAAAGGCACGCCTTTCCATATCGATTGACGAATAAATAGCCAGTAATATTTGGGGTGCTAATTCTTCAGATGAACCTGATATTAATGAAGACTAAATAGAGATGCTGATAGTGTTAACAAGACAACACACAAGAAATGAATCTCTTTGAATAAAACGCAACATGCCACTAAGTTGTTAAATAAGTGCTTGTTTCATTTGAATTGGGTAATTTTAAATGGGAATTATTGTAATAACAGAAACTTGCGTTCATAATGGTAGCTATAAAAAATTTCTATCTGTGATGTAATGTACATTTTAGTGACTTCAATGAACCCATCAATGATAGTGAATATTTCATTTAGAACTCAAAACGAGAAACTCATATAAATTAGATAAGTGCAAGGAACCATGTTGAGGAAATCCATAACGAGATCAAATAATACGACACGTTGGAATGAGTAACGATTGTTACGTTTCTAGTCTGAGTAGATTGTTCAAATTTCTATAATTTAAGTATAATACAATGGCATAGTAAATGGAACATTCAATGCGTTAAATTTTTCGGTCGGTAAACTTGGTAGTGATGAAGACTATATCAATCAGACAAAAGTATGAAACACATTACGAAATAATCATTTCATATTTAGTTGCATAGACTTTGCTAGTAAAAATTGTCAACAAAATTTTAAAATAGTAACTACCAGTTATTCGTAGCTTTTCAGTTTTTTCTTCGGCATTTTCACATAGATTTGTTTTAGTTAGACAGTATTTCTGTGGTCTTTACTTTTAGTATTCAGTTTCCGTTCTCCTTAAAAATTGTCAATAAGATTTAGCTTCGCTCAAGGATTTGGCTTGGCCACTTTAGATGAGTTATTTTCTTCTCGAGAACCAACTCAAGAACTGTGTAACGCCAAGCTGTTGAAAAAGAGGATTTGAGAAGATGTCGATCTCAATTTGAGTGTTTCCTGGAATATTCAAGAATAATTTCTGATTCATTTCAGAAGATAAAGTGTTAACGTTTTTGTCTTTAATGATTTGTAGTGAAAAAATGTGTTACGTGTTTTAAACTTTTGCTCTCCCAATCATTATTTAGACTCCTGTTGTATTTTTCTAATGAAAATTTTGAAATTTGATCGTTTTATTTGCCATGACTTGCATTTGACGAACTTGTCGTTTTCTCTGACGTTATAGTTGTAGATTTTAAATTTCAGCCAAAATAAATTCAGATAGATAGAAAAGTAGCCTAGAATTCACAAAAATAAAGCAAAGGTACTTTTCATACGACAAAAAAAGACCAATGGAGCAATACGAAACTTCAAATACAATATCGAAGCGAATAAAGAATTCTCATAGTACTTAACGCTAACCTTTTTAAAATTTCCTTATGTAATTACATACTTGAAACTTTGCAAAATGATCGCCATTAAGGCCTCCAAAAATAATTATCTATCTACTATCGCAATCCATAAACCATAAGTTGAAGTAAATTCATAGTAAAACAATCAGTGATCTCATCTTGTTAGTGCTCTTTATTCATTGGATTTCATGCTTGAAACTCCCTGCCTTCTGATATCCGCGAGGCATTGAAAAAGTCGCACCTGTTGTTTTTTAAGTAGGTACTATGGTAGCTTGCTATTAAGAAAAAAGAAAAAGAAAATCAGTTTATTTCCAATAGATTAAAAACATGAAATATTGATACATTGGTTTTTCATTAGTTATCTGATTAGAACTAACTAATAAAACTGATTAGAATTAGTTACTCTATTTTGATTAATCAAATGGGGATGAACGCTAAGCCAATTGTTTAGGGTTAAAACCAGTGCTATAAGTGTGTTCTAAAATTTGGTGTCCTTGATTGAGTCAACAATGCAGTGTTGTAAAATCACATTATTTCCATTCCATTCAATTAAACCACTATCCGGCGTCATGTGAAAATTTGAGTTATGTGTTTTGGATCAAATGAAATTTTAATCGGAGAATGAGGTTTCCATATCATCGATGTCCTAGAAGTTCCTGAGCTTAGTACTTCTCACAAGTAGCAATGCTTTCAACTTATCCAACGCCATATTTCTAAGTAATGATGTTACGACTGTATTGTTCGTAGACATGAATTACCTAACTGGGTCCAATTGTGTAAGTGATGTGAAGTGTTCTTGCGTGAAACAACTTATTTTTTGGGGTTAACTGTTGATCCTATTATCTAAAAATGTAATCTCCTTTGAATTAAAATCTTTTTTGTGTCTATTTGAGCATTATTTTCTGTTATATATTGCACCGTACAGGACGAACAAGAAATGCTCAAAATGAAAATTCCTGAACAATTAAAACTGTACCACTGAAACTGAGTCTTTATACTGTGGAGCATATTTAAATGGGCGTCGTTTGACGAGAACGCTGTTAAAATTTGAATTTGAAAGTTTTGTTCGAAAAGGTAAAATATTTTTAAAGTAAAAATAGATGAAGACCATGGTTGCGTATCACACGTGATAAAATGAGTGCTTTGAATCACCAAATTGAAGAAACTAGTTGTGAAAACTGGAATAAGTAGTGAAATCCTGAAAATATTACTCTTTCTCCGCCCTTAAATGGCGCTGGAAAAAAGCAGAGACTAAAATTAAACATCCAACTCTGAAAACATTGCATCAGTGCTCAAAACATGTAGTAAAACTCTTCTTCGGCACTCAAAAGCAAATTGAAAAGGCGAAAAAAAACTGCACTGGTTTGTTCCACTCGCTCTGAACGAGGTCTCAAAAAATTGATCTATTCAAGCTGTACCATCTTTTGTTTCGCTGACTGAAAGAGGTACTATTTTAGCGTCGGATCATTCCACACGACGAAAAATAATTCTCTTTGACATCCAAAGGATAAAACCAGAGATTGGATGCAAGCGAGTGTCACAACAACGCCCGAAACCTCTTCGTCGCCCCAAATTTTAACTGTTTCAATGCTGTTGTCTACTAAAGGGGTTTAGCAGCGTCTGTTTTACGTGGAGAGAAAATCATAAAATTTATTTTGTATTGCGAAGGAATGGATTTTATGCACGAATGTTGAAAACAGTGTGATATATTGATAGATGTTCTTGACCTTCTTCTGCTACACGACTGCGCACAACGCACAACTATTTTATTTTCAGTAGGTCTGTAAAGGCTGCATTGCCTTAATAAAGAAATTTGCCTTCACACCAGATGTAGTGAGGAGCAGAAAATCTCAAGAAAATATGAAGAATCATCTTTAATTTAGGTTTTCAACAAAAAAGAAAACACACTTTAATGGAAGACTTTTATTGCTGCCGATACTGCATTTGTTGCACTAGTTTTAACTACTGTCTAACTGAAAGAAATCTGTTTTAGAGACCCGAATAAAATACATTAGGAAAGAAGCAAATGGCAGAGAACTTTTAAACTATTTGAGGTGATTGTTACTTGCATAGGTCATGAATCCAACTACGAAACGATTAGTTTAGTATTTTGTTGTAAGCTTTGCTCTCTTCTGTATCGTCTATATTATTACTAATTTTATCTACAAGTTTAATACCTTGAATGTTTCATTTACCATGGCTCCCTACTATATTTCATTAGTAGAAATTTGCACAATCTACCCCTACTACAGAAGTGAAAACCATTACATATTTCAACGCGTCCTTTTATTTAGCTTCTTTATAGATTCGTTTAATAATGTTCCATGTATTGATCTAATATTTACGAATCTTGAATTCAAAATTTAAAATGAAATATTCTCGCACAATAACAAGATAATTGAAATTATTGAAGTACTTATTATGTCACAGAATGCAATTTTTATTGATACATCAAAACTCTAGTTTCTGTTAAATTTGAAATGTTTTTATCGGTTACTCAACTGTTAAGATCCCTTATCATTAATTTTATTCCAAAAGTTTCATTTCTCATGAGATGTTTAGTTAACACGATTTGATATCTCTCTTAAGTTTTGATTAAACATGAAATCCAGATCTCATGTAGAAGAAGCATCCAAAAGATACTTGGCTAGTTATTGAACGATTTCAAAAGGAGTGCCCTTTCTTCATACGAAAATTATGGGATGAGATTTATTTGTTAGGTAGGATAATTATTCTTACGTAAAGTTTATTCTTAAGGGTTATTTGTGCTCCTTGTTTGGTATGGTTTGTACGTTACGTTAGGTATGTACATCGAAAAAATACTTTTGCTCCTCACACTCTTTAATTACATTTTTGTCACAATCAAAATGCATTTCATGAGATAAATGCTTTCATAAACTATGATCAGATGTTCTATACATTTTCATGAGTAGACAAAAACTTAATTCAATAATTTATTCTAATTTCTCTTTGTTTAGCTGTGAAAACCTTTAAAGGTCCTGCTATTCAAGTCACTCATTGGAGAGCATGGGTGCTACATCTTTACGTTAGTCTAGTATCGTTAGTTGTTATGGGGGCCGAATTGTGCTACTTCAATGTTTCTTTCAAAGCCATAAGCATTTCTGTCTCGTTCTCAGGCTCACTTAATTATTTTATTTCAATTTCCCTAAAAATGCATGGAACTGCGTTCTTCTTACATGAATTTACTTTTTCCCAACAGTACCGAAAGTATCACATCGTCCTCCAATTTGCGTCGGTGGCACATCACTTAAGCGTTGTTATTCCTACGACCTTCGCCTGAATATTCATGCGCGCTGAAACCCAACAACAAAACAGACCGCAAGTTCCTGAGATTCCTGAGATATAGTTTGGAGCACAGCTCCAGGCCACGATGAGTTGCCGCCTTTTAAGTTCCCCATACATATGCAAGCCTTTTAGTTGATAAAATAACAGGGAGGCTTGGGCTCCATCAGGGCCGCTCAGTCGTCCATCTTAAATGATAAAACCTCGTAAAAGAACGCCCACACGAGGTTTTATGAAAGGCTTCCTAGAGCTATATAAAGGAACGCTCAGAAAACTGGTCTGCAAGGTGTTGCGATGAATTACAAGCTCAAGCATTTTTTATATCTCGTTGCAGAAAATGTGAAGTTACAACTAACAGTTTTGATAAGCCATAGTGAAAACTTCCCCCAATTTTCTAGCTTATTGAGAAGGCTGGAAAATAGCATCTGTTGGTAGGTATTCTTGAGAAACTAATATAGTTTCTATTGATTTTCACTCATTGGGTATGTTACTGCAGAACTGGACTTTTTTGAAGATAACTTAAATATTTTTCTGTGGCTTCGGACACTGAAAATGATTCTAACTAGTAAAATTTCACGCCTATAACGGAAGTAAAAACATACATTTGTTCCTTAGATTTGTATCTTTAGATTACGTAATCCCGGGAGGAAGTAAACCTACTGTAAAGCAAGCTGGCAGGTTGAAGATCTAATTTGAATTACTGCGATCCCTGTGCTCAGTTCCCGAGTCAGGTAAGTACGTATATCGCATCACGTTATCGTCTACGATGAACATTGAGCAATAGGAAGGCTGAAATGAGTCAGGTGCTACAAAATAGAGTAGAGCTTCTGGTGTGCGTTCGAAATAGAAAATAGAATTTAGAAGATTATTGCGAAGTTCGAGAAAAAAATTCTTGCAAGAGTTGTTTGCTTTAATCGTCTATGGTTTCTTTACTATCCTTTAAGATACCTGACTCGGGCAAGTCATGGGAATGTTTAACTGTTTAGTATGACGTTGCTTTTAATATTATGGGGTATTTAAATTTTTAATTTCTGGCGAATATTGACACATTGCCTTAGTTTTTTCCTTGGGACTTGTAATTCATATTAATATAAGTTCGTGGAATTGCCTATAAAGGTTTTAAGTGAAGGTAGACCGCAGAGGTTGATTTTTTGGTTCCAAAGTATGCATTTTATGACAAAACTTTTGTACGTTCTCTGGCATGCATAAATGGTTCAAATATTTAAAGGTGTAGCGGGCAAAATTCTAAGTTTTCTCTTTCAAAAATGTGAAGAATTAGGAAAATGATGTTTTTAGTTTGTTTATGTACAGTCAGATGGATTTCAAAGGAAATCTGCGTGTTCGCTTGACGCTCGTTCCCGATTTTTCAATTCCAGACATGATTTGTTTTCTATAGTTCGAGATCCTGTAGCCGTTGGCTAGGAAGTACAGGAACTGATCGCGCTTTTTTACTCCTGAAAAAGTTATAATTTTATAATGCCTAAATCGCCCATTCATTGACAAGGAGATCTAACCTTCTTACGTTGAAACAGGCAAACAAAATTAACGAACCCAAAGATTCTTTCCATGTGCAGAACTCTGATTTATTAAAATCTCTTCGAATGATTGCTCGCTTGGATGTCACCGTCAACATCCTACTTTCATTGAAAATATGTGAGCTAATTCATCTCCCTGCTTCTCGTAATATTAAAGAGAAAAATTACGATTGCACATTTAGTTAAAACGTAAAGGGAAATTCAACTCTAGTTTTTATCCTGCTGATAATTCAAAATTTTCACTCATAAACGCTGAGAAATTAAAACTTATTTGCACTAAGATGTCATATTAATTCAATACATTGTGTTGTGGACACAGTCTGCAACAAATATTCGTGTTACGACCGATAATTACCGTTGTATCGTCAGCATGTCGTAAAAATATATGAATTAAAAGTGAAAAATTTACCCACCTGAGAGTCATTGCAACCAACCATTATTTAGACTTAAAATTTACTAAAATATGTAAACAACCTGATCCTACAGTAGCACGTGGTATACTATGAGCGTAAACTTGAATAATTTTGTTACTTACTTTGGCTGTGTGACCATATTTTCATTGAATATTTTGTTAGATCCAACCGTTTTGGCACTAATTGATTGGGTTCCTTATTTGCAAATTGGTCCGTTTGTTGTCTCCGTAACTTTATGGCTTTCAGAGGTTAAACAGAATATGCCTGAAACTTAAACTAGAAAGATTTAATGAGTTAGCTTAAGCCTCCTTGAGCACAATAAACGTGCTCCAAAGAGAGGGAGGAGAAAGGTACCATTTATCATGGACGATAGAGAACAGGGAATTTATACGGATGGTGAGTTCCCACATAAGGTATGATCATGGAAACGGAGAGTTAAGAATGAATTTTGTGAAAAAGGTGCCAACTTCAGAAGAAGTAACAGGAGCTGAGAAAAAGCTGCAGTGAACTGAATAAGATGGTTACGTAACGAACCCAAAATCTATTCAAAATGAACAAAAGAAAGGCATTACTAACCTTCAGTTCCGGACCTCAAACCTTCCCCAGATTATCGAAGAAGCGGATTTTAGAAATGACATAGGGTAAGTTAATTTTTTGGGGTAAGTTCAATATCAAAGCGTATATTACAAAGTCTCGCTTAGCGTATGTAAAAATTTCCATTATTTCGTTTCAGATTATGTTAGTCACATCTCTATTTCGCGGATACGGTCTATACTAATTTTAATTAGGTGAGGTATTCCCCATTGCCTCGTCAGCTAATTTTCCTAGAAATATTTTTTATTCATATTGAATCATTTTCCCACAAGAAAAACATGCTTTTCAATCAGATTTAAATTTTCCCTAGAAACAACGGATCATGAGTGGTCTAGTGTCGCGATACGGAGAAAGGGGTGCGTTTAGGACCCCCTTCCCATACGCTGAGGGACTCTCAACCCCCGTACACATTTTATAGTATTATCCTTCATGCTTGCGCACACCTGCATACCAGACATGGAGAATAAAAGAATTAGCCAGATTTACATGAATTTATTTGGAGACACGTGGCTAAATACACAAGGCATTGGAACGAAATGATTTGAAAGGGCACAACTGCGTTAATGAAAGTATGCACATTTCTACCGCCATAAAACTTTAAACAAGACATGGTATAAATGTGATGCTTACCGATAATTCAAGTTACCAATACTCCATCGCTGACAACAATTTGCGCATCCACAAAATTGCAGGTTCCACAAGCGACACAAAGCACCATATACGAGTATGCAAGAATGACATATCACGATTTAACCTGGCCTTGCAACAAGGTGTCGAATTATATGAAGCGCCGCATCATTCACAACGTGAATTCGATCCTCGACTACATAAACACAGAAAACCGATTGCCTATAATTTAGATGATTTTTGCGCGATACTTTGAAAAGCACTTTTCTGAGTGCTGTTCTACATTTGAAATTGAACTTCTATCACCACCTTAAAGAGCTCTCACAACCATAAAACACTCGCCCTTTTGATTATAAGTAATTCACTGATAGATATTCACTGCCGATATGCTATCGTTCACTCGCTGATCTCCTTCGTCGTTGCTGAGAATAGCTGCTTTCCTGTGCTGATGTCTCGCTAACGTGCTGCAGCGGTACCTTCCACCGCTCCATCTTCGTGCTGCCGGTATTACCACTCGTATTCGCTGCTGCCCTGGTGTCTGGAATCTTTCAAGAGTTTCGTTCAGCCCAGGATTCCTTGAAGCGTTGGTGAGCCAATTCACTGTAGTTTTGTGCGCTGATCTTCGCATTGTTGGTGGACGAACTTAACTGTTGATATTCGCAACGTTAGTAATTGCATGGCAACAAATCTTGACGCTGAAGTTGCCCGTGAGAGCGGTCCCGATGCAGAGATGTCTGAATGCTCCGTCGCTGACGACATTTACGCTTGCCGATTACCGCTGCCTCGCTGCTGTGCTACGAATGGCTCCTGACGCACGTCAGTACTTTGAAGTTTGTTGATACACTGGACGCCTCCTCTCGAAACTTCGATGGTTAACTTTCATTTTAGATGTTGGATTTTGGCTGCTCATGTCGAAAGTGTGCCGGCGGCGCTCTTCACTTGCAGTCAACACCGGACTTGGTATAATGCCGGGTAATACCGGCGTCTGCCGGTATTCCGGCTGCAAAACCCCTCCTTGATTATGCGTCTCTCTCGTAGCGTCCCCGAGCGGAAAATCCCTCTCGAGGCTTCATCCCAACTCCTTATAAGTATTTCCCTTTCTTCCTTCGAGATTGATCTCGAACATTCCATTCTACAGAGGCCGTATCTGCATCCTGATTGGCGGGATCCATGTTTGTTCTGACGTGTGGGACTCCCATTGGTGTGTGCTCAGACACACCTTCTCGCGTGATCGCTAGGCAAGCGTTCATTGGTGTAGCACAATAGGTTCTCTGCTAACGTGTCTGCTTTTCCCCCTCGAAGCAGCCCCGCTTGGCGGCCTAACCGTCAAATTCCAATCCTTGCTGTAACATCTCTCACAAAATAAAGCACAGCATCTTTGAACCATAAAGTGAAGTATTTTCCCAAAGAACATTTTACAAGCCTGTTTCCCCAAAAAAAATATTTTACGAGAGTATTTCTCCAAAATTCCCCAAAAAATATTTTACGAGAGTATTTCTCAAAAATGCCCAAAAACATCTTATGAGAGTAGTATTTCCTCACAATACCCGCTTACTCTCATAAGATGTTATTGGGAATTTTTGAGAAATACTCTCGTAAATTATTTTTTGGAGAATTTTTGAGAAATACTCTCGTAAAATATTTTACGAGAGTATTTCTCAAAAATTCCCAAAAACATCTTATGAGAGTAGTATTTCCTCACACTAGTAATTACTGTTACGTATATAAATAGCAATCGAAAAAGGAGTTAACTTTCCGGCTTCAACTTTGCTCATCCTGATGAAATCTTTTTTGAGTTCTCGGTAGCATAGAGTCAATTTGGATTTCGTAGACTGGAATTTAACTGAACCTACGCTTGCTTGGCCTTCTCGCACTTGAAATTCAAAACATAAGTCTTCATCCTAATGAACTCATTTTTGTATATAACAGTGAAATACGACATTTGAAAAGCCATGTGCGACACCGGAGAAATCTGCAAAAAAAATTTCAAAAGTTTGTCTGCTGATCAATTTCCTTACAGAGACGAAGTTCCTGTCAGTGACACAAGCGAGTGAACAAAGCTTGGAGCACCTGTCTAATTAAATTAGCTCAGGTCGAGCCGGCGAACTGTAAAGTAACTGGCATGTGAAATACCTAATTTGCTTCAAGAAGATTCAAGTATTGAACTTGATTTAAGGATATCTACCCGAATAACTAGAATTGCATTTGATTCGAGTTAATTAAATTCGAGTTGAGTCCCCTAGAAAGCTTTCCTTGTTTCATTTTTTAGAAGTTGCTGCGAATTTTTGCTGGTTTCGTACTTCGTTTGTCGCCTCACGTTCGGTGTCTCCTCGATAGTGCTGGATTTTTTTTGGCGTAATGAAGGTTGTGTCTGATTCCTTTGACAATTATTGCATCTTTGTGTTTCAAAGGTGTCATCATAGCTTAAATTTTAATAGCAACACTTTTATTGAAGAACTTACCCAAGTTTGAACATTTTGTCTGATAAAATATAGGCTCATAAAGCAACATTTTCAGTGTTTTTTGTCATCCGTCAGCACTGTATAGTTGAAATTTTTATGTATTTTATTGCTGATTCTGTACGTAGTTGGTCAGGCTAGGTTAAGTAAATGGCAACTAACTGTACATGAAAACTTGGAAAATTAAGTTCCCTTCTGCCAACAAAAAACAAATGAGCTAATTGAGTTGGTTGAGATGAGATGGTTGCGTGACCAAATTATAGTTATAATAAACAATTTATGAAACCAAACATCAACAACTATATAAAGAATTATTTTTACGTAACAGCTAAATTACAGAGTTTTATTAGCAAATAACAGCAACTTTATTCTTCTCTGCATCTACTTTGGCATTTTATTTCTCCTGCCTAACATTCTGTTTTTCATCGTGCAGATGAAAATGTCAAGCGTATGTCTCAGCGCAGTTGTCCCATATTTTAGTCTTGGCTAAAGTTTGGCAATTCAATGAAGACGTATGCGGATAAACCTTCTGCGAAGTTTTGTATGCGTAAACGGCGGGGTTTTGTATGTCGGATAAACTCTTAAGCCCCTCAACTGACGACCGTGTGCACGTAAAAATCTCATATACGAAAATTTCAGCGTGCGAACACAAAATGGGATCCTATTTTTTGCTCACTAAACATAGATTGTTGGACGTTTATTATCAATTCATTTGTTCGAAAAATACGCGTCAAAAGCCTAAATGTTGATTGTGGGGAATTTGTTATAGTGTTTTTTTTTGGGGTGAAAATTTTAAGGCTGTTCGAGTTAAGCGGGTATGGCACCAATTTTACTTTTCCAAATTTTCATTGCTTAAATTATATAATTTTCTATATATAATCATTACCAGTAAATGCCGGGTTAAAACTCAAATGGTCCTCTAAATTAAATAGTAAAACATTAGGTTGGTATTGAGAATAATATTGAGGCCGGCCGTGGTGCAGTGGACCAAAAACGCATTATTGTCTGGAATTGGCTAGCGCCTGTTGACATTCACGAAAATAAAGCCAGACAAGTCTCAAGGCTCTGGAGCATCCTTGCTCTGCCTTCTTCTGCTATGCTACTCAGAAGCAATATTTTTCTAAGTCCTACTTAATCTCTCTAAAAATAACAGCGCACCGTCATGCCCGCAGAATATTTATTTTATGGTTGTTGTGTAGGCCCTCATTCTGATTCATCACTCTCATCACTAAACCCCACCGAGCAAAGATATCTGAGGTCTATGTCTTTTTCTTTTGTGCTCGTACTTCTTATGCTTTATGAATTTGTTCATTCATTGGTAACGTTCCCTTTTAACATATTTTCTGTCACTAATGCTCGAGAGATAGGTGACTTTATTTTCGTACGTGGAAGTGTAATGCATCTTATGATACATGAGTTAAATTAAGAAAAACTCATGGCCCAATTTGAGAAAAACGTTGCTAAACGGAGCAATAATTTATTTCAATTACTAAATTTTTATTTAGAGGAGACTTAATACAGGCATAAAAAAGCATTAGAAAGATCTACAGTATTTTATTTACATCTCTTAGTTTTGACTCAGTTAATTTGACGTTTAGACGATGCGTTGCTCAGAAGAACATATATGAATGATTTCTTTAAAAAGTATGAATTCCAAAAAATGCCATCACTATCAACGGAAGGAAACGACGCTTTTACCACTCATATCAGTAGCTTCAAATCGTTGAGATAATAAATCATTTTAACAGCGTCTTAAGCTGAACGTAATGTCATCACGTTGTACTGGTGAGCCATAACCGATAGCAAAATGTTTGTAGCTCAAATAGCCCGTGGTAACAACGTGCAACCGAAGTGTCGAGGCCAGGTTACTGCGGTGACCTGGTCATGGAGATCGAGGGCTTTCAAGAAAGATGGTCCTCATGCCACTGAACGTATACACGATCGCCCAAATCTGCGGCCTCCTACACCAGCAACATCTTAAATTGGGTCGAGAAAATGCAAAAACAAGAATAAAGAGAAGACCTAGGGACAGGTGTAATGAGATAAATGTATGAAAAGCATATGCATCGAATTGAATAAAATTTCTGCCGACGGCGATAAAAAACGTGAATTGAGATCAATTAGGTATAAATTGTATCGCAAGTGAGCTCGCTTAAATGAGAGCCAATTTTAACGCTTGAACTACCTTCAGAAAATGCAAAAACACAAGTTAAAACAAACGCATTTTTAAATTAGATTTGAACTGTACAGTTAATGGCGTGCATTTTGATGATGTTCTTTAATAAGCATTCATTTAACACATGGCTATTGGTCAATCTTCTAAGGTGCTAAGACAGTAAGCCCACATTTTCCAGCACTTTTGCTTATTTATTTTTTTCATTTAGTTGACTAGGAGGGGTTATTAGTTCTAGGGTTGTGTTTCTATCGAATATTTTCATTTTTCGCCATCGTTCTGCATATTGCTTCTGCCTCAACCCCGCATTTACAGAGTTGCCCGCTCATGAAACAGGAGTTGTTGAAGCCAGGTCTGGCACTCAATCACGAGCGCAGTTATATTCTGCGTACAGATAACCTCAATTGATAGTCATATCTGAGAAATTCTATGTTTCGGTTGCTTACTCCGATTCTCATCGAGTATTAAAATGCAAAATCTGGAAAAGTGACAAGCTAACAATTGAAAAGAGTCAAGTTCGAATATTTTAAGCACTTTTGATCTTTTAATTGTTGAGCGTCAGAAATATTTCTTTGTTAGCGTCATTCATTGTACACATCCCGCGTCTCATGTTTAAATTTCTAATTGATAAATAATAATTAGTAAATGACAGTGCATTTAAATCTATCATTTAAGCTTAAAAACTGCTTCACCTCACACCAAGCAAATACGTTAAAAAAATTGAGCCTATAACAATACTCCAGTATTCCCTTCAGCACTCTGCACATAACGTTTGTGTGCCACGTACTGAGAGCGAGGGCCCAGTCTCACCTACGTAAAAAGGGACCAAATTTTCTGACTTTTGCGTTATCATAGCGTCCAGCCGGCAGTTAAACTTCTTTTGTCGCCTTGGCCACTCTAAGCGCTGATATATTTTTTCCGGGCCAAAGCCATAAGCAAGTGCTTTTCAAAATGAAATTTGAGGCACACAGCATCTACACGTGATGCTAGATGCGCGCAGTTGATTCTGGCATTACACGTCGGTGTGCGCAGTTGATTCCGGCATCTCGCGTTGACATCATACGAGACCACTTGCAGATGACTCTGGTATCATAAACAGTTGCGTGCAGATGATTCTTCTATAGTGTAGGGGAGTCAGAGGTCGTGCACTTCAAATTTAATCTAAAATAGCTCAAACCTAAGAATTTTGGTCAGAAAAATAGTACGTAGGATAGCGACCGACAGATTAACTTACACACACAGATATATTACAACAGTGACATAAAATACTTCACAATTTGGCCGCTGAAGAGCAATCGGAAAAGGGAAAGACGTAGGTACCCTAGAGTCAACAGAACTCTTTGGTTTAACTTATCCTTGTGGGTTTTTGATGATTGGTAATTTCTGGTTTACCAGCTTACTTACATAATTCTATAGGCAGACGATAATGAATTGCAACTGCTTTTGATTCAATGTGGCGCTATCACAGCTTGTAATTTACTGACACTATTAGTCAGTGCGCTGGTAAAATATTTTCTTCTCTCTTTTTTATAACACAGCCTGAGTAACGAGGCAAGGGTAGTTTAAACATATATATGAAAAGCTTAAAATAGGAACTACGTAATCCAGAACCACAAAATTGCCCAAATGATGAGCTTTCAGGAAAAGAGAGTAAACAATCAAAAGTTTCACTTGCTTGGGTGCCTCGTGAGGTAATGAAAATTGTTGACCTGAATACGTAAGCTTGCGACATATCGAGAAACGGAATTCAGACTCTAATCTATGAGCATAAACATCAAGGAATGGTACCTTATAATCGCTTGCAATTAAGTATTTCTACACCTAATAGTAGAATGATTGTGTTATAGCATAGATAATACGAAGGTTGGAATTATTTATTTTGGATTATACACCATTCAACAGACTGGATTTGGAATTAGTTTGAACCTTACTCAACGTTTTCATCTTCCATTCGTTGGCATGGATAAGTCTCATCAAAAAAGTGAACTGGTCATGGGCGACCAGAATGTAGGGGATTATTAACGTACGAGGAGCGTTTAGAATATGGGATTGTCTAGGTCGACTACAAAAAACAAGGTTTTCCGGAAATAATTAATTGAAGCAGACACAGTAGATGCTGACATCTTTTTCTAATTAATCACTGCAATAATTGAGGCATTTGTCTCACGTTCTGTGTGTGTATCGTATGTACGTTAAATTCAAGTTCAAATGTTTGAAACCACATCTCAATAAGTAGATACTCACAGCAAAGTTTAATCTCTGATGAACAAAAAGCATAAAAATATTCGTGAGCGTTTAAAGCATCTTTTCAGAACAATTCGATGAAAATTTGATACCATATGAACCGTTACTTCACTTATCAGAAGTTCTTTTGAGAAAATTATCGAATCAGGAATGATAAACTTTTCTATGCCCATTAAATTTTTTAAATTATAAGACACTGGATGACATCAAACGAATTCGTGCCCGGAGATGAAAATCTGGAAGAAGCTCAGATAAATTAAATCAGCCGAAATTTTTTCAAAGAATGAGAGATCAAATCTGAATCTTTAATAAGACACAACAAATACACCCCTGGCGTCAGACAAATGCATTCACTACTAATGTCAAGCGCTGAATTCTGCAAAAGAATGTGAGCTGTGTGTCCTACTTAAGATTCTGAAAGAACGCCGGTGTTCTCACCTAATTTTTCGCGTTTTAAGAAGGTCCACTTTCTGCGCTTGAATGACATCATTTTCAAACTGGCCTGAATGCTACGAATTTTTTCATCCTCTATTTCAGGCTAGACTTGATGGGAGTGGTTAGCGTTTTTTTTACAGCTGTTTGTGGCAGACTTGGATGAAGCTCTCGGCTTCTTCCCACAGAACTCTGGCCTGACCTACTTTCCTTGACGACTCGCATCTGGGCTAATTGTGGAGAAAATATGGAAATAGCCTCGCCGGATGCGGAAGTTCAGCTTTGCTCGCTTTTACGTCAAATCTCAGGCCAAAAAGGTGGCTCGAATTTTGCTGGGTGACAAAATAATTCCATATTTCATTCATGGAACTAGAATGTGTTGAAGTTTGTCATAATTTTCATCATTAACGTTAATACCACATCAAGGGAAGAAAAAACTTGAGTCATGAATAACTTTTTCAAATTTTACACTTTTTTTCGATTGACGTTTGAATTATTTCCCAGTTCGTGTAAGATATTTTCCAGTTGCATTGAAGCTACCCTGTTAAATTCAGAATAAAATCGTACAACGAAATTCAAAGAGTTTGTAGGTTCGCTGTGTAAGATTGGCCAACATTGTTTAATTAACTTTGTCTGAGCTTCTTGAGAAAATCGTAGTACAATTATCTAATTTTGGTTCGCTGGTTCAAAATCTGATCACAGATTTGAGATATCTCGTAAGAACTTTGTGCTCAAGGATTATATTATTATTATTTTACATTCAATACGTCAATAAAAAATTAAAACTGTTATGGACGAAGGTTTAGAATCCGAGCAACCTATTTGGCGTTATATGTATGTCCTTTAGTGGGCCCACAAAAGGTATTTAATGTTGTAGGAAGTGGTAATCGCCCAACAATGTTTTCAAACAGGCTTGAGACTCTTGCTCTTTTGCTTGTGAGGAAATAGAGTCTTCCCACCTCATAAGCCCACCTCATAAGCCCCATCACGACTTCGTAGATACGTCCTTGACACCCGTTTTCCCTTCTAGCGATTTCTTGGTGGAACTTTTCACTATCTTCGACACTGATATTGTTCGTATTGAATGGTGAGAAATGTAGCTGATAATGCAAGAAATACATTTCAAAAGACTTTTAGCACCCCATAGCTTGATAGGGTTTTAGTATTTCGTACACTATTTTTTTCAGTTTTCAGCCCAATGATTACCAAAGAAGTTCTGTACTACGCGGACAAACGAATGCTGAATAACTCGAACGGATTTGGTTTACTGCTTAAATCCATTGTCTGATGTCCGGTCTTACATAAAGGAAAAGGGATCAAAGGGCTGCTCTAAGTGAAATATAAGTTTTCTTTGCTCCGAATTTTTTTTTTGAGGCAATGGATTCTATCAGCATCTCGGGTAATTGCTTTAACAAAGTTCTTATGGGGGAAAAGTTTAGTATGAAAGGGTGAATACAGATCAACTGTCGACTTACCAAAGGCATGTGCTGCACAGTGCACATTATATCAATCAACTGTTTGTTCTTCTTTTTCGAGTTACTTTTTGAGAATATGCTGATATCTATCATCACTGCAGTTCCACAAACATATAATCACATATTCTTCGTGCATTCTATCTGAAGTTCAAGAATTATAGAAAGTACTATTAGAACACCACAGATATTCAACTTATTATGCGCCTATGGAAAAAATACCAAAATAAATTCCATTGAGTCACGCGTATCAGTTATCTTAACAACATGTACTGCAGGAATCGGGTTTTTCGTTGCCAAAGTGTAGTAACACAGGTTTGAGGCTGGTAGTGCTGATCGTATGGATGAATAATCTCCATTCACAATCGAAGCTCGTTTCCTAGCTAATTTTTGAGGTAATTTACGTCAAAACAGAAACAAGATCCATCTTATTTCATTTAAATGGCAGCTGAGACATCATGGCGCTTAAGAAATTATCCTTTTGTGCCGTCCTCTATAAGATTAAATTTCTAAAGTCTGGAGCCAATCAGTTCAAAATTCTCTTTTGACACTGACAAAGCCCTCATCATATTCTTCAATTTTATTGGTTTAGCAATTGAATTCCTTTTTTTACACACTGATCCACATACATTTTGTCATTATTCTTATTGTCCTCTTCAGGGGATGAATCGCCTTCTATAAGTGCATTAACTGATTGAGGATCTAGGAATGGTATCTGTAATCATACCAAATTGGTTTTAAGCCTGGCTCAGAACCTAGCCGTACCTCTTTAGGTTGTTCTTATTAGAGAATCCCTTAATATTTTTTATGTAAAAGTATCAATCAGAAACCTGATTTGTAAGTTCACCCCACATCATTTGTACGGTGAAAGACATACCCGTTCAATCGCCAGTTAACCTTTGCGTGAGTTCCGAATAGAATTGCGTGAACCCAGAACAGGTAACCTTTGTCGCCAACTTTGTAGCTAAAATAATAATTACATACAGTTTTCACTCCTTTGGTTAAATTTTCCGCTGATTGTTCTATACGTATACCTTCCATAGACATAACAAAAGTTTTTGGGTTATGCGAATATCCTCACCGATTCATCGTTTCACTAATTTTGAAAGGTTAATACTTTCATTTACAAATTAACTGGGAGATAAATATAAAAAAACACTCACTATATTTAATACTGTTTCAATACCACAACTGTAGCACCACTGCTTCAATAGTTAAATCTGATGAAGTGAACACTGGGACCAAACGCACACTGCACGTCCTCTCACTGCGGGGGCCGAGGCAACGTTGTACGTACTGATGTTTACCTCACGGATGTACAGGTAACTCAAGAACCCGACGTATTAGAACAATTTTGATCACAAATTCTTAATTAGCATAAGTCACATTTTATTTTCCAATTAGCGTAACTTCTGTTTATTGGTGTTATCAATTGTAGTTTTATGAAAGCGTTGATGACACTACCTTGAAACGTGATGATTCAACTCTGTATACAAGTTTTATTGCGTGAACGACTGTTAAAGTTATAAAATTTTGTACCAGAGCTTTGCACTTGTCTTGAAAGAGCACAGTTTCTTTGAAGAAAGAATATGTGCGTAAAGTTTTTTCAGCTTTGAAAATGAAAGAAAGGAAATTGAAAATGACGTCCGTTTATGCAAATACTGTTAATAGATTAATTTGAATTCACAAATTGATGTGCTTGGGAATATGCTTTAGATTTACAACAAATCGAAACGAAGAAGGTTCGATGAAAAATTTTAAGAGAGATATTAAATAAAAATTCTGATATGCAAGTTTGAAAAAATTAAGATTTCGAGGAAAATGGTTTCTTACTGAATTTCTAAACAATTAAACAGTTGGAAAACATCAGCGTTATTTCCTCAAGAAAGTTAACGTATACTTTTTGAAGATTTTCGAACTTATTCGCTGATGAACGTTTTCGACATCATTTTGCAAAAACTTTCCGAATTGTCTTTCCTGCGATAAAGATTAGCTAAAATTGGAGAAACGGCTGTTATCGATAGAACTCCGATCAAAGGCGAAGTCTTCGCCATTATAAAAGGTCAAGGGATTCCACAAGGCCACTTACTTTTGTTTCCGTAATCTGTTCAGTTAGGGCAAGGGCCCAGTTGGTAAACCCTTGAGTTTTCTCACAATAATACCCACTTGCACTCAGTTTCTTCTTACAGATCTTCTATACGCTCTTTTCTATATAACCTAAACTAAGCTCCTCCAGTTAATTTGAAAGCTTTTATGTCTTTCCAAAGCGCTGAAATATCCCTCTCTTGGAGGGATTTATTTTGAGAATTAAGAAATTTTCCGTCCAGCTCTTATTTTAGCTCAGTCTGGAAGGAGGCAAAAAACAGGACAACAACAGAGAATCTCTCTGCAAAATAGCGAATGAAAAGCGGATTTATCGAGTCTTGTGAGCATCGGTTTGCTCAGCAGGAAACAATCCAATAATGATGAGACTGCTCTCCAGATTGCGAAGAGGCAATCTCCTTCCTAAGCGAGCAGAGATCGGCAGTTGAGGAAGAAATGATGGGAAAAATACGATGATGTAGACGCTTGAAAGAAGTACAAGAAAGAGAAATGAAGTGGGGTTAAGAACGGTGAAGCTGAATTAGATTATTTAGATGGGGAACGGAAGCAATCGAGCGAAGGCACTTGAAAGGATCAAAGTGCAAGAGGTAGATGTGAAGAGATTAAAGTACAAGAAAAAAACAATGAGCAAATGAAAAGAATGAAAGCATTAGAGTTATAAAGCGTGGATGAATCAAACGATTGTAACGGTAGTGAGAAGAAAGAAACAAGAGCACACAAAACTGATGACAGAAACGTATTTCATGGAACAACTCAACTCAGTAGAATAATGAAGCACAATAAAAATTGGCACGTATTTGTTATGAGATTTTAGCGCACAGCACAATGATGTTTCTCGTTGAAAACATACTATACGTTGATAATCGTAATGGAACCGATTAACGTGAGAACAAAAGCTATTTATTTTAACCGTCATGCCGAAAAAATAGAGCGTGATTTTCATAGCACGGGAAACGCTTCTCTTATTTTATATTTATTAAATTATAAGTTCCAGAATGAGAATTTATTCGAGGTATATTTTGTACTAACTACGTAAATTGCTGTGAACTCATAAGAAACGTGCAAACTAAAACTCGTATCAATTATTACTTTGAGAGAAGTTTTGGTTCACCATACACCGGTAAATTTCAAAATTTCATAAGCAGATCTGGTGTGTTAATATGTGATGATTGTTCTTTGTTTTGGCTAGAGTTGAAGGTGGGACAAAATACATAACAATTAATCACAACAACAAGATGGATTAGTTACTCATTACTGAGAGGAACTCACTGTACATGAGGGATTTATTTAAAATCACGTGTGAAATATTTGCAACTATTAGTTGCCAGTATCGGCTTAGAAAGAGTAGAAATGAGCGTTTCATTTTACGGAGATGGAAAAATATCGCTGCTGCCATCGAAATATCATGGACGGCCTCACCCTGTCTCAAGTTTGACCCGGTCAGAGTATGGCAAAATTATTGAAAACCATACCACTTCAGGCCCAAAATCTTTAGTTCTGAGGTATAATATATATTCTATAATATATAATATATTCTGAGATATATAATAATAAAATTCCTAATATTATAACTTTAAATGATCTCATAACATTATAGTATCAAACCATCTCAATATTACACTAAATTATTTCGTTTCTCTGAATAAGAAGTTGAAAAGAAGAAATCGTAAATTTTTTAGAAATTCTATACCTGTTATGATCCGGACGATCTCTCACAGTTTGAATTTGATTCCAGGCCAATGACCCTTTAAAATGTTTCACTGATGTATCGAAGATGGAAAATAATCAAAAATGTTTAAAACAAATATGAAATGTTTTCGAATTAGTCAATTTAAATGGTTAATTTAAGTCTAACTGTTCTTTTTTATTTCATTGCACCTGAGAGGAAAAAATAAAGTCTGTCTAGCTGTTTTTGGCGTCATTTCATTGCACCTGCGAGTAAAAATTCATCGTGAATAGTGAACAAAAAGAGTAACTTTCGTAAATAGTTAATAATTTGTAAACAAATGCAACAACATTCTTTTTCATAGAGTTTACGTTCGTCATAGCTGACATATTCCACAAAACTTTTATATAATCCCGTGCACTCCAGAACTGTTTAATGAAAGCAGATTAGTTATACCGCTGCAGCATCATGGTTTGACTGATGAGCCTCGTATTAACCAGGATAAACCGAAATTCATGCAACTCATTAACTGTGCTACCCGAAAGGCAATAGCAAGAACAAAAACGCCGTCGGCTTCCGTTTGTTTTATTATTTGGATGACAATTTCTGTTGAATTATTTCTCTCATTTACTTTGAGCTGTGAAAATAAGCGGAATTCTTCATGCCGGTCTAGACTGAAAAAATTGCATGTAATGAGGAAGAACATTCTTCATGTGTCCTATATTCTAACCAATGAAACAAGATGCTTTAAATTATGTAATTCCGAAACAGCTATCAGTGAATGCTGCACGAATGGAATTCGACCATCAAGTGCCCCTCGAAACAGAATTGCCTCGATTATTTTCTTCGAGAAAGATGTGGAAAACCAATCGATGTCGCACAAAAACCGACCTTCGCAGAGCTAAAGTGATAGCATTGCTTAATCCAAACGACCCTCGGCCGTTCGAAGCAATGCCCGGATATGGCCGAAACGCACCCTTTCCAATCCAGTTAAGATGCCTCATTAGTGTTTCTGTTTACTTTCCCTAAATTTCTGGGGCGCTACGGTCTTCCATTTATTGGAAGATTAAGGTCCTATCTGAGCACGACTGAAACTGCTTCTTAATGACACCTGGGAGAATTTAGTAGATTACCATCAGAACAGTGGTTGATTGCGTGCAATGGCTTCACAATTCGTTTCGAATGTGGTGCCTACAACAAAGAATATGGAAAGTGTGATAGTGAACGATGAATATTAGCAGTCGAGTAATTTCACTGGAAAAAAGTTGTTGTTTTTCAACCTCCACGACACTGTGTTCAAAGTTTAGAGAGCGAAATGGTAAACGAATATCAAAAAGTGTAAACACACCAGTTACTCTTCCACTTGATCAACAAGTCGATCAACGTCGAGCTAACTTTGCGAGGAAACGACCAACAAATTTTCCCTTCTTTTGCAGTCTCTCTGAGCTGTCCAATCTAACACATTCTGGGCCACCTTGGAAGCCCTACAATGCTACTTCTTGAGGACTTCGCTCAGGTCCGACTTGGCGACTAGAGCCACTTTTCGAAGGAGTTTTCAGAACCGCCAAGTGACTCCATTAAACAGATTTGTGTTGTTTGTCACAGAGAAAACCTTTACTTGAGCCCAAGTCGATGGATGGTTTTCTGAGAAAAAAAGTAGAAAGAAACAAAATATCGACTGATTTTCTACTCTAGGTTTACAAGCGAGGTCGAAGAAAAGCTGAGAGTCAGATTCAATTGAAGTCTTCGTAAAGTGAGAAGTACGTCAAAGGTTGGGAGGAATGACACCTCTTTGTGAGCAAAGTTCTCATTCTATTCTTGTTTCATAGAATAGGGAAAAAAAACATTTTATTTTCTGGAACTCCTAAACTGCGAATAAAGATTCAACAGATTTTTACCTAGACGATCTTCGGGTTGTTTTCGGAAAGAATTTTCGACTTTAGAACAATTTTAAAAGTAGAATGAATTCAACGCATGTTAGTTAAATATGTATGAAGGAACTTCAGCGCACCCAGTGGAGAAATATTTCTCATTTTTTCAAACATAACGAACATTTAACTAAAGTATGCAAGATGAAATTGGTGAAATATATTTTACGTGATGAAATTATGATGCGCAGTTGGAAATATTACTTCCCTTAATCATTTAGCGGGCTTTAACAAACTAAAGCTGACAGAATTATCGTAAAAGATATTATTTTGCCACAGATCTATAATGCAATGATACGCAGAATATTCTACAATTGTCGGAAGAAAAATTAGAATGAAATCTTGCAGTTAGCCACAAATCATTGAGAAAAATGTGTGCTAATTTAAAGAGAAAAACGAACTTTCATGCCATCCAGTGACAAAGTCACAATGTCTCAATCTCGAACCTCAATTTGTTTAACTCGACAAGTCAATAGAATAAATAATTTGGATTTCAATTTTGATGACAATTAGTGCACGCCATACATTTTGCGGCTTGATGATAAATTCCTCTTTTCTAAGGTCTCCCATAAAATTTTGAAGTTAGCGATTCTCACGTTCTTGAAGCGATCTTGAGCGATTGTCACGTTCTGCAAGTTCTTGAAGAACTTGCAGGTGTAAGAATATCCAGTCTAACTTTTTCGCCGCCTGCATGCATGTTTTTCGACGCTTAAGCGATTTAATAGCTTAAATCGCTTAGGCGGTGAAAAACATGCATGAAGGCGGCGGAAAAGTTAGACTGGGTAGGAAAGAGTCAAATCAAACCCTCGCATTTCATCCAATAACTTCTCAGCAATCACAACAAAGAAAAGCAGCAAAGACTCAAGTAATGATGCGCATGAGATCATTTGATCATTGAAGTAAACCCTATTTTCGTCGTCTCAGAAAATCGCTCAAGTTATTTTGCTTAAACTAAATTCGGCAGAGCCGAATTTAGTCAGATTGAGATTTTTTTACTATTTTCAGTGACCATAAAGTGAATAACCATGTTGAATAATTAAGAATTATTCTTTATAGTTTTGTTTCTGAAATACATTCACTTATTCTGTTTTGAAACAAGTTGTAGATTCGAGCTGTGGTCTGAACTTGTTCGTTTAGAAGTAATCTTTGATCCTTCCTTTTTTCCCGGTTATTTTTCCAGTTGTTTTAGTTAATTCATGCAACGTGAATTTTCTCAGCATCTGTTTACTTAGAAATGACAGAATACCATATTATTAATACTGTACTCTCATGCTGAGGGTTGGCGGGACTCCTGAATGTAAACAGGGGCTCAATTTCTGAGGGATCTTTTCTTCGTAGCTTCAAGAAATTTAAAATTGATGTTTATACTGATAATATCACCCATGATTGGTCTATCCTGTATTTTTGTAAAGGGAATATTAAAATAATTTTTATAACGCGTTTCCTAAAACATAAAAGATCAGCCTGAAGAGGTATTTCAACTTCAAGATGAAATACCTTCACTGCGTGAGCGGCGGTCCATGTGAAGCGTGATATTTCAATAGAATTGAGGAATGTTCCTCGGTTCAATTTTCCAACCTTTCTCTCCGGATAGAGCTAATACGCTTCAGAACGTATGCACCCGCATTTACAGTAATCTAAAAAGCCAATGCGAAAAATTTGTCAAGCTTCTCAACTATTCGGACGCAGAAACGCGTTCCTGTACATGCGTACGGGACCCCGAATGGAATATGGCGTGAAAATGCCGTACTCTGCATTTCGCAGCCGCATTCTCTCTTTCACGGATGAAAAATGTGCTAAAAAATCAACTTGCTTCTGCTGCCGACGCTCTAATTGGCACTCACGTGGATTAGAAAGCAGGTGAGGGCTGCAAAAATTCTCTCGGTAACACAGTTAGGGAGGTGATGACTCGCAAAATGCCTAAAGGGCAAAATTAACTAAGTTCTTGGGCAAAATTTTCCTGAGATTCTTTCTACTGCAACTGATTTGCATCAGAATAAAGGTATTGCCATGATGAGAAAAACTAATTCAGTAGGTAAGTTAAAGCGTTAATTTTCGTGGTTTGAATGCTGTTGCAAAGATCCGTTTGATTTTCACCGTACCAAAAAATCTACCAGACATTTTTTTACTTTCCATGTATGGTTAGTGGGCCACTTTCAAGTCACTTGCCCGTTTTTAACTTCGCTTTTTAGATACGAAGAACCTAAGGTCAACAATCTATTGACACATTCAGTGCCGCAAATTTTTCGAAATTTAAAATTAAAAAAATGTAAAACTTTTAAACGAGCGAAAATTATTTGAGAAGCACCCTTCACATGGTTGTGATAAGGTACAGATAAAAATGCCGTTCGTGATAGCAAGTGAGTCACCCGCTTTATGGACATTCCCTCAGGGACCACTAGCTGGTCACCAAGCACTCAACATGTCAACAAATACTTTCGGAAATGAGAGAATGTTGAAATCTTTGCTGCGTATAACATGGCTCTCGAACACGAGCTGGAGATCTGACTGCGGGGACAGTAATGAGTTTGAACAATTCGTTTCCCTTCGCTTCATATGGGAGCGTGAAAACAAGGTATAATAATGAAATTGGAGAGGTTAATTCAATATAATCATCCACTTCAATGAAGTTTACGCATGCAAATTCGCATGAAATATATCAATAGTTTGTTTTTAATCAGAGTATTTTAATTTTTTTTCCTTATAGTCTCACACACGAATAAACAAAAAATTTAACACTTTTTGGCAATAAAATTGAATAAAGGTTCTAAGAACTTACCCTAAATTCTTCTTACATGAAAAGTACTTTTAATCACTATTATTATTTTAGTGCAGTTTCATGAGGGAATTCAGTCTATATCCTTTCACTAAAATCAGTAAAATGCGTGATGACTGTCGTGATGACTGTTCAATATTTTTATGCTTTCTGGGCTATGAAAACTGAGAAATGCAATTTTTATTCGAGATCCTTAACTAAGTAATTATCAGGATTTTTCCCAGAAAACGAAATATTTTTAAAACGGTCACCAAATTTTAGAATCTGCCCACTCTTTCACAACCGGCTGTGCCTTAACTGTAAGGACAAAATTTTTGATTGAAGTTCGAGGTATTATTTGCATCGTTAAAAAAGACGTTAGGGAGAAGATTAATTTTTGGTAACCACAAATACATTTTTGCATCATTTTAGGCAATGTTTTCAAGTTCTCCCTCTCGAGGCAACCGTGATGAATACCGGCGCGACACACTCGTAGTCTATTTAGAAGTGACGCAGTGAAAACCAGACGAAAAATTAAATTGAATTTGTAACTAGTTACCATTGAAAACAATCTGTAAATACACAGAGACTGGATAAATGTGCTGCGAAAGCAGTGATAAAAAAGTATAAATGAGTGGAGATGAAGTGAGATTTCGATATGGCGGGAAAGTAAGGTAAATTAGCAATAAAATAATTCGATAACTTAGGAGTTAGGGAATAACTTTATAGTACATGGGCAAGTGATATGAATGGCTGATAGCAGGAAACTCTTAGAAGGGAACGCAAAGAATGGAAGCCTGGAAGGCAAGAAGGCAGTCAGTTATCTGACACCGAGGAGAAAGGAGCCTGCCGGTTAAAATGTTTCCTTGATTGAAACGAACAACTATACAAAAAATGTATGAATTTTTTCACAATATAGACAACCGATGTGGAAGTGGAAGAATATAAACTGTGAATAATACAATATGATGAAATGAAATATGTCACCCAAATATCGAGCAAATCAAGAACAAATAAAATCATAACTGATAAAATTAATAAAACCGTTAGTAAAACTATGATTACTTAAGAAGCCAAGAATCAATACAACGTCATGAATAGAAAAATCAAGTGTAAGATGCAAACAAAATATAATAAAACACATAAATGACTATTAAAGTTATGAACAAGTTTGCATGAACTCACAATTTTTTCCGATGACAAGCGGCTGTCTTTGAGTGCCCCAGAGATAACCGTAATCCCAGTTTCGAAATGCGAGATTTATAGATGGGAATCACATTCTGAGAGTTTTCCATTGAGTCATTTCGATCTGTGAAGATATAAATTAAAAATTTCAATACAATACTGAAATGCAGAAACCATGAATGCTATTTGACGAGAAAGGATTCAACTAGATTGCGCTGAAAGAAACGACCAGAGCACTCAGCAAGATCACCATATTATCTGGTTTATCAGTAATAGATTATGACTATCTTTCTTTGTTGCTAGTATAACTGGTGAGTTGAACCATAAAAAAATTTACACAGTTTCCTTGCTTGAACTTCGCAAGAACAGAAAGATTTCTGTTTCCAATATCTCAAGCACAGACCTTCATTCAAATAACTCCCACACTATTTCAACACGATTTAACCTTCACGTTGCTATTTAACAACGAACTCGTTTGTGCAGCGACCCGATTACCATAATAATTGTGCGATCAAGACAGACAAAGTTCCACCGAAGGAATTTCTATAAAACGAATAAATTAATCATGTACGCCATGAATAACAATTCAGTAATCATCATTCGACCTCGAAATATCTTCTAAGCCTTTACTCTTTCGTACGAAAGCAAATATTTTTACTACACTGCACAATTTATTTTTCATTTATCAAAACCCCATTTCCCTGCTTTTTCTTGCTCTTGTTATACTTGAGCTACTGTATTGGTTTGATAACGAATGCGACAGTACGAAGATGTAAAACGTATAAATAACCCACTCTAAACTTGTCCGCGCAATTTCACGGCCACTAAAAGACTTTTTAAATGCCTTAATCACTGCAAGAAGACAACAGAAAGCGAGCGTGCTGAAGCACCGTTTAGAACGCCACCTTATGAGATGGATGGCTTGCGTGCGAAGAATTTCAGCCTTTCAATTATTCAACGGACTTTGTTGGAGAATGCCTTCTTTTTAGGCTGAACTTTACCTAAAACACGAAGCACTCTCAAGTAAATCCATTCTTCTACGACGTTTTTTAGCCCTCCAGGACCAACTGCAAACGTGTGTTGCGGAATTAGCAACTAAACGCAAAAAATGATGAAAGCTCCGCTTTTTATATACGAAAGGAATTTACATTGGTAAAGCTGGCTCACGCTTGGGGCATTAAAAAACGGATTTCAGTCGGTATTGTTTCGCTCCTATCTTGTATGACGCTGCAATTTTGCCGTAGCGGCCATATTTTCGTGGGTATTTTCTCAGTGTCTGAGCGTCAGAAATATGCATAAGGTCTCATGCGTAATGCAGGTACCCTCACCTACTGCACACTGAGGAATACAGAACGCTTAAAAGTCATGATATTGCGCGAATTGGTTAAGTTATAGTCCGACACTAAAAGCTTCTACCCAGCTCACTCCCATCTCGAGATCAAAGTGTTCTTTACTGAGTAGTTTTGGATGGAGCTTTTGATGCTCGCTGCAGAAACGATCGGAATATTTGATGACCTTCGTTCGTATCTGTTTCGCTACCGTGGGCAGAGCGAGTGTTCTGGGAATACGTGGACATTTTAAGCAAATGAATAATAATATTCTATGAGAAATAATTGAGAAAAGCTTCTCTGTTTCAAATGTAGCATTGCTCACTTTGAAGCGTTTCCTTCATTCGTAAAAGAATATTTATTTCAAGGAGGTTTTCTGATAATTTACTGTGTGGCTGTAAAAAAGTGTGACATTACATCCAATTTGGTGAATTCCACGCAGTAAGAACGTCCCATTTTCAATTATCTACACCATATAAAACTATAAAAATGATGAACTATATAACAATGATGGATGCAAAGGATGCCATGATATGCTTTCTAAATTCCCTGAATTGAAGGCTGTCCCTTATGAATAAATTTCCACACTATTCACTTTTCACTTTACAAAACTTACACAAATACTCGTTTAAATCTAGAGAGTAAAGATCAGTAATCATTTTACAGTATAGCCCATGCAATAAATGAAAATTTGTGAAAAAATTATTATTCATCGACGATACTAAATATTTAGATCGTGAATTCCAATGTATTGGTAACTTGTTTATAATGATTATTCGAGAGCACACTGCACGAAGTTTGTAAGTTCAAGTAAAATGTAATTTTAAATTTCAGCAACGAATGGAAAACCTAGAAGCTATGAAATAGACATCTTGAAGATTCAAGATTCGATTTTGAAAAGAATTGTCATGTTCAACAGTTTTATACCGAAAATACGCTGAAAAGAATGGAGTGGTGTGACCATGCATTGTATTGACCATATAAGTACTTTGGGTGCTGGTGTGTGCTCCTTTCCTTTCTATATTGTTCACCAGCAAGCTCCCGTTCACATTTCTGTAATGTTTAATGCTCTGATGCGTGATTTCTATTGACATAAGAAATTATTATCGATGAAATTGAGAATTTTCATTTTTTCAAATAGAAGTTGAAACTTATGAAGGATATTCAATTTTTCCCTAAATTATTTATAGGTGTTAGTTGATTTATTTCGTTCGCGAAACTAAATATTTATGATGAATTTCCGCAATTCTTGAAAATAGATTTTTGTTCAAGTAAGTTCATAAATAAGCAAGTAACCTTTCTCTAACTTTGGGGGAAATATCGTTTCATATTTCCCGAGTTGAAATTCAAGAAAATGGTAAATGTGCAGTTGGATTTCTTGGTGAAATGAGACCAAGAGGTTGAAGAAAACTTGGGAAGTGAATTGCTCACGTGATCCTGAATGAATAATAAATTTGAATTAATTTGGAAGCGTGTGGAACTGAAGAACCAACGGAAGGTAATGAAAGACGAATTGAACATTATTTTCTACCTTAGTTTTTCTGGTTAAGGATTCAGTACAATGATTTGAACCGTGATGGTTTAATTAGTAACGTAGTCACCAAATCTAGTAAAATAATGTCCGTGTAAGTAGAAAGAGAGTAGGCACAAATTGTGATGTAGCTTTGGACAGACGAACATGAAAAAATTTTAAGCCAAAAGTTATAAAGAAGCCGGATAAATTACACCTTCAAAAATTCAATAATCAGCAAAGCTGTACGGCTTTTCTAAGAACGCACAGTGAGGTAGAGACTTTAAAATCTCAGGACCTCGCTTTTCTTTTGAAATAAAGAGAAAATAAGATAAATCTCTTACGGTGAGCAAAAAATTATATTGTATTGGTTATTTTCTGAGAAGAATATAATTTATACAACGATATGACCTATAAATATAAATACGAAACATGGCGCTTAAAGAGATAGAATAAACATACATATATATGAAGTATATATAAATTCTAATGATGTGAGCATATGAGGTTAATTGAAGTGAATTATGAAGAATACATAGCATTAAAATAAAGATCTCTTGGAAAACCCAAGTCTCAGGAGCAAAATTAGAAAATTTACCCACTCATTTCCTGTAGAACGATTCAAATCAAGTACTATTAGGCAAATTCCTGAAGTTAGTGCAGAGGTATGAGTCAACGATGGGAAATTCACAACGTAGGAGTGAGTTTTAAATGGTAATTGTGCGGTCATGCATGAGGGCTAAAAAATTAAATACTTGTAGTATTTTCGAAACGCTGAAATTTCATTCAACTTCAGAGAGATAAAATGAATTCCCCATAATTCTACTATCATTGTAGCTTTGCATCAATAGTTAAATAGTACATAATTTTACCGTAAGATCGCGGATACAACTGACTGATGTTGGACCGTGATGCCAATGCTTACTGTTTAAATGCCCTACCGCATAAGCTTGTAAATTAGTTTATTTTTCACGGAAAGTCTCATAAAAGAAAAGAAGCCCACCAGGTTTTATTTAACATCATTCTAATTTCTAGTTTTGCTCGAGCTCATGATACGCCTATGTTCGGCATTGCTAACTGCCAATTAAATGGCGAAGTTAAAAAGTACCCTCATTCAAGACTCCTGCACAAATCTGGAGTTAGTTTTGCTCCTATTGAAAGACTCAAAAATTCAAGTTCTTATCTTATGCGTCTCGGCCCCGGAGCCATTCCGGTGACTCTGGTTTAAGTGGAGCGCCTGCATTCGCGTCCTTACACTCCTGCCTGGAGCTCAGTTCCATTCAAGAAAGGAGTTCTGAAGCTATACCTTTGCTCGCGGATGCGTATACTTCTATTTATGCATTTTTATTTGTCCCAGGCCCGGCAAGATGCAGCAGTCCAGTCATTTTGAAAATCATGCAATATTCAGGGAAGTTGAGGGCCAGCGTTTCACCGCAGCGGGTCCGGGACGACTTCAAAAATGTTTTCTTGTGCGACTCGCAGCATGCAAATGAAAACTTGACGTGGTGCTCGAGAGAGTCTCAGGTTTACTGAAATTTATTCCGCTATATTTTGTTTTACTAAATTGCAAACTTCCTCAGAGAAACTGAGGTTTTGTTGTTACGTTGGCTGCGTGAATGCATATGAATTGACTGGAATAATGTTCAAGATGAATTTCATACAAAATCAGAGTTATGTGAGGAAAGTGCAGTGAACACCGATAAGATATCCTGAACTTTACGAAAAATATTTTAGGGAACAAACGTCGAGGATAATTTTACATCAAGCGCAACTTGCTCGTTTCTATTCCAACTTTCTTTTTTATGGCCCATATAAAAAATATAGCACTATCTTTTCTCGTAAAGTGTTTCCTACAAGTCGGAGAAAGATTTTTCAAAAATATTGCGTGAATTCCTTTATATGAGGGATCTTTAAAACATTTTAAATACGAGTAAATATAAGGATCTTTTATACAGTATTACAAAGTTGATGTGCATAACACTTTTCGACATTTTATTAATCGTAAATTGTTGCCGCAAGCCAAATATTTATTGGTCCTAAAAGCTTCTGTTTTGATTATCTAATAAATTGCATTGTTTTGTTTCCAGCATGACGCGAGGTGAAATTTACTTCTAGAAATTTTCGAAATTACGGAGATTAAAGTTATATATAATACCTACAATAATTATTAAGCCAATGGTTATTTCTTCCCGATCAATAGCACCGCTTGCATCAATATTTTCGGGACGCTAACACAGAAAGAGAGTGAAGAATTCTTTCAGGTTTTATGAGTAATGTTATATTTACGTTTAACTCGGGATAGTTCTATAAACTTTAATACAATAAACTTTAATCTATAAACTTTAATAAATCTATTTTCCATGACTTTGGATTTTGGAATCATTGTGATGAACACCAGAGTCCTTTCATTTGGTCGATGCTCGGCCAGTTTTCCAATTGAGATTCAGGCGACGCCAACTGCAATGCAACTGATGACCGTGAAATTGCACTTCGAATCACAATGAGCTCGCTGCCGAGGTAGGATTTTTTCGTCAAGCCATCACAACCTTTGTTGACTGATGCATGATTTCCAAGTTGGATTATCGGAATTAGCTAACGTTCTAGTGACTCCTTTCGTTGTGCTCACGCTCGTGACTTAAACGGGTTTCCTTTCACGTGGATAATCATGCAAAATTGTAATGATGTTAATATGAATTTATGTTACTGAACTATTTGCATTTTTATTTTTGTAGTAGAGAAAAAAACCAGGGAATAATGGTGATCATAATAATTAGATTTAAGGTGATTTGAACTGACCTGTAGGGCAGAGCGCTGTCAAATGATTCTATATTATTGAACAAAATAACTTTCAAAGCTATGGCGTACATTTAATAATAACATAAAAAACACTGTTTGTAGGCGCGACACTATGAAACGGAATTTTCAATTAGTTCCGTTATATTTTCAGACATTAAACTGCATGTGTCCAGAGGTACTGCAGAATCAATTATAATCACTGGTAATATAAATTTTAGACGTTATTTTTCGTCGTCTGCAAATGCTTCAATGCCATGATTGTCGTTCCAAATTATTGAATTGGATACAGAATAATATTTTTAGAAACAGAGCTTGGCTTCCAAAAATAATTAACATGTTGCGCTCTAGGTAGTGGAGTACAGGTGAGAATCGTAATTGAAAATTATAATGAGTCTATGTAATTCATTTTGTTCAATATTAGTATCCTTTGAAATATTCTTCGTTTAGTATTATGTACCATCATTTGTATTCACTCTGTTTCAGAGATTAAATTCCATTATGATAAGAATGTAATAGCTTTGAGCTCTTATGATAGTCCTTTGCTTAACGTATAATTCAAGCATATAATTCATGTTTAAGC
The DNA here is from genome assembly GCA_030386875.1 of Morinoia aosen. Classification (NCBI taxonomy): domain Eukaryota; kingdom Metazoa; phylum Arthropoda; class Malacostraca; order Amphipoda; family Talitridae; genus Morinoia; species Morinoia aosen. The sequence goes on along the minus strand of CM059557.1, from coordinate 19,260,936 downwards.
ATTAAACTCCTAAAGATTGCCAAGAAAAATGCATATTCATTATCAGATTTTATTTTAATTGTTTTAATAATAATAAATAACATTTAATTTAATTTGTATTTTGATTTTAATTTTAATTCTAGTGATTTAATTCATTCTACCATCAGCAATAAACCTTTTATTGTAATGCACGTAGGTGTAGGAATAATAAGATTAAAAAATATACCTGTGGCGTTTTCCGCCCTCACGATTCTGAACAACAGAGCATTTATCCAAATAAGGAATAACCTGAACTTCCAAATATATCCTCAATAATTAAGAGATCTTAAATATGTTCCTTTTATTTAAATTGACTGACTTCAAATTAAGAAAATCAGAAAACATGCGCCACCGGTGCCCACGTAAGGAATTTTCATAATGCTGCTCACTGCCCGGCAGTCGCAAACTCAATTTTCATCAATAATTATATAATTAAAGCCAAGTGAAGGCATGATCCAGTTAATGGTTGCTATTATCAAAATTTCTTACTATAATTGATTCTAAATTTTAGTTTAATTATGAAATTCAGCTTAACCAATTACAGTATAGGGAGTTGATACCGACATTATTCAATTCAGCAAAGTTGTATGCATAATTTTCGCAGTGCTTCTGCGTGATGCGACATACTTTCTCTCGTTGCCCAAGCGCGCACGAACTTCTCAGCAGGAATATTTCTGTTGGTTGTCTTTTCAAACACGAACTGAAAATTTCGAGGAAACCTCGACTGAATGAAAACAGTTTCATAAACTGTGAGTTGTAGAAGAGACTTTGAGTTACCAAAGTGCGATGCCCAAAAGCTAGAGATCATTTATTTCTTCTTAAAGGAACGGTACTTGACAATTTGACTGTGACGAGTCCCACTTAGGGTATTTCCATTAAGTAATCGTAATTTTCTTGAATACTTAATGGAAATTAACTGAAGGCACGGTTTATTTAATATTCGTTATTTCAAAATATATCTTAAAAATTTACTCTGATTTAACTTGAATATTGAACTTCAGTTTAAGACACCACAGTTGATGCGTTAAGGAGATCGTCCCAGGCATCTGCCGCTCAGGTGGTCATTTTTCATTTTTTTGTTGGAAAAGGACCCTTAGGTGGTGGACTATTTGGTCCTAAAATTTTATGGCGCTACGGACAATAGATCTCCCCCCCCCAGGGGGGGGGGAGGGGACCAAAATCTTTAATTTTGAGCCCATTTCAACCCCATATAAAAAGAGGACAAATGGGAAATAGAAAAAAAAACATGTGAGTTTGTTAGAAATGTTTCAAGGATTCTAAAACTGTCTTTGTTTTTGTTCTAGCATCAAAACTCGATGACGAGTCTCATTTTTAAATATCAATACCAGTGAAATATCAATACCTAAAAACCAATATGTCAAAATTTTTCAAAACTAAGGCCTAAAGCAAAAAAATTGAAGGAATAAATTGTGTTTCTTTTCAAAGGTTACAATCATAAGCAAATTTCATAAGGATCAGACTGAAAATAAAAAATTTCATATTTTTGGAAAAAAAAATGGGGGGGAGGGGTTTGGAAATCACAATTCACACTGTGAATATGAATTTATGTATGAAAATTATCGAAATAAAATAAAACTGCATTCAATTACATAAATTGTTCATTATATTACACTTCAACAAAAAAATTCGTTCTATGCTTATACCCAACACTTCTAACTTTCAACATTCAAAATGGGACTAGTCCTCGAGTTTTGATGCTAGAACAAAACCAAAGACAGTTTTAGAATCCTTGAAACATTTCTAACAAACTCTCACGTGTTTTTTTCAAATTTAAATTTTTCGAAAAAATATATAGCTTTAAACCCAAAAAATTACTGTTTTTAGGAATTTTAAAAAATTTGAATAAAAAAGAAAAAATTGAATTTGAAAAAAAACCGTGAGAGTTTGTTAGAAATGTTTCAAGGATTCTAAAACTGTCTTTGGTTTGGTTCTAGCATCAAAACTCGATGACGAGTCCCGTTTTGAAATATCCATAAAATATTCCCAAAAAAACTAATTTTTCTCGAAAAAAACTAAGGCCTAAATCTAAAAAATGACACGAGTAAAAAAGGTTTACTAACAAAAAATACATATACTGGCCAATTTTCAAACGAATCGGACGAAAAAAGTTGAAAACGTGGGACGATCTCCTGCCTGACCTTCTTGGCTAGCAGACCCACAAGAGAGGCTTCAGTCACGCTGCCGCAGCAGTTTAATGGCAAAGAATGTAGGTTGAGCTATTGTATAGACTAATAAAAAGTATAGAGCCATTAAAATTACATTCCAACTCGTTTTGAGACTAATAAATGTTTTAAAATGTCTCATGAGCTCACAAGTGTTATTAAAGGTCCCCGCGTAAGTTATTGTCATTCGATATTTTCAGTACACTAAGTGGTCATCGTGCTGCAACTGCTGAGCTAAATTCCGTAAATAAATGCAAATTAGGATCAGAGAAGTTTTAAGTTGAAATACTAAAGGTTCTATAAAAGTACGGTTTATCACACTGCGTCTGTTTCACCAATTGTGAAGCACCGATGATCGTCTTAAAAGTTTTCGCAGCCGAACTTCTGGCTATATCTTTATTATAAAATCACAAAACAAAAGACAACTGAAAAAAAGATAGTGAGTAGCCTAGCAAAATAAATTTTTGGGAAAAAATGCGAAAAACGTTGTCGAAAAATACTTCAATAACTTGTTACTATTTACGACGCATCCGCGTCAGTAACCTCTTACCTCAAAAAAAAAAAAAAAAAACAATAACCAAGATTAACACGTCGACCCCGATGGGTTAAAGTGAAGTTCAATATTTAACTAAAATTTTCAATCAAGTGTTGTTATCAATAATAAAAATAGCAAACAATCAATGGATGGCTTCTTTATTTAGCATTATAAAGTATTTATAAAAATTGAGTTTGGTACTACTGGTCGGTCAGCAGCCGTATGGAAATTCCCCCGTGAACACCGGAGGCTCACATCGAAGGTTAATGGTTCTTCTGGACGAGTTAAATGTGGCGACATGAAAAACGTGGCTTTGCTAAACTGCCAACATATCTGAAAAATAATGATTTTTCTTATTGGGACAAAACTGTATTATGCTACTACCAGTTCATATCGACTGTGATGAATGAAATGTATTTTAGTTGATACCAGGATGCAATGATGGTTATCACCGATCGAGTAAGTCAAACACCTTTGTAGGGTTGAGAATTGCGGATAATTTCCTTCTTTTTATACAGGAAGAAACACCGGATATGCAATGGTCTTTTGAACTTTCCACACGAAGAGCGAGCGTTCTTAACCACAAAGCCACGATGGCCACAATTTAGCAGGGGTCCAAGTTTTCACATTTAACCGCACAGATTCATTAAAAGCAGAAGGGAAGAAATTTAACAACATTTAAATTTATCAGAAATACAACAAAATAATTGAGTTCTTAAATTTTTTGGTGTCTAAAATTGAGATCATGCTTTGCGTTGTGAGGTCAAGTGGCGGATAATAATCTCCAAATATTACTCCCGAAATGTATTTATTTTTCCTCTCCAGTGAACATGATTTTATTTTTAATTTTTAGGCGAAGTTTGCATCACTTGAAAAAAATATTTTGCTGAAATAAAGTTAAGAAAGCGCAATTCCTTGAAACAACATCAATGACCTGGTGACTACGTAAACGAATGAGTAAGGTACATCGCAACTTTATTACAAGGAACAGCTGCCGAAGATGCATTTCATTCCCTCAATATATCCAAGGATAACTACAGCAGCAGTTATAATGAATGTGTTCAAGCACCTCCAGACTTTATCTGTTATTCAATTGCTAATGCTGAGAATTCTAACATATTTTTTCAATGAGCTTTCTGCTATGGACGACGGTAATTGAAATGACATGATTGACATCTCTCTATTCCTGACCACAACTGCAGCATTTTGTCCTATAGGAAAAGGCTGGTGATCTGAGCAAAAATAAAAAACGAGTACAAGAGGTCACAGAGAGAACTCTTCTATTGATTGAGCTTACATATTGGCCCCTTATACCCTTACATTGAGCCAAGGATTTAAAAACACATTTACACAACGATATTAGGGTAGTGGATTGATTAACAGAAATGTTTTGAACATAACCCCGATATTACGTGGGTGGCGTATTTTGTCAAACGACGATAAGTCTGGCTGCGCAGAGGCTGTACCAATTCTAGACAAATTCTACCGAACAGGTTGAGCATCATTGTCTTCTAATTTTTTAATGATAAATACGAAACAAGATTCGCTATGAATGAGGCGTACTCTTGCTTCTCTCAATTTCAATCTTGAACTTTTCGGGCATCTTGACTATTAGTTATCTAACCAAAAGCACAATTGCAGTGCTTCTCTTTGCATAAGGAGGAATACAATTTCTATTTGGCTTCGATTATCTTCCTCAAACCTAATTTCAAAAGGGGGAATGAGTGTATTATTTCTGCAATAAATACCTGCTCAATAACCTAATTCTAATGGAAGGATTGCGGCTTCTAATCCTTCTAACCCCATTTAATCTAATCATATATAATCCTCATTTCATGAGGAAATAAAAAACTGTAATTTTTCTCGAAATTTTTATGAACTTAATTTCCAAAAAGAAAGAATTGCTAATTAAAAATAGGAAGACTAGTGACACAACGCTGAGACTCATTTTGTACTAATTTTGTACTAATTGGTGGATAAAATCGATAAAAGTGAACGTTTCGACTTCGACCAACTAGCAGTGGTCATTCTCAACACTGTAAAAGTAAAGATTACAAATCAGACATCATTCAGAAAATCACAATGGTAAAAACAAACATAAAATTAGAAACATTTGCTAACAAACTATTTGTAGGGGATAGGCAGACTGCATATCATTGAGATTTGGCTTTAGTCTATAAATGAAAAGAGATTCTAATATTCTGAGTTCTATTGGGTTACTTCCTCGGCCTAATACTTCAAAGTCAGATAGTCTAACAGGCAGGTCGCATTTTTCTGCATGTGTGCGTATTGCAGAGTGAGAAGGTGCTGATAAAAGGTTATTAGAACGGTGACTTCGTCCAGCATGCTCAGCCACACGAATACGCAGGCTACGGGATGTAGATCCAACGTATTCAGATGCACCACATCGTGCACAACTATGCTTGTATACAACCGAGCTAAGCATGCCTTTAGGAAGTTCATCCTTAAATTTGAAAAAAGATCCAACTGACAAGGAATTGACAAGAAAAAATTTGAAATCACACTGCGTAAAAAACTTCGATAAAAGGAGGGATAGTTCAGATTTAAGTTTTTCCGACTGAGCACCAAAGTACAATAGTGAAACGTAACATTGTTTTCTATCAACAGAGGCAACCGATGGAACGTTTGTGCGAACAGAGGAGAGAAATTTTCTAATTGAGTCGTCTACTAGGCGAACAGGGAACCCATTCTTAACAAAGTAGTTCTTTAAGAACATAAATTCCTCGTGGAGGAAATCAAATGTGCTGCAAACACTATAAGCCCAATACAGTAATGTTTTGATACCATTTATTTTGAATTGAAAACAGCAAAAACTAAAAAAACTCAATCCTAAACCAGTAAATGTTGGTTTGCGAAAGACTGCACATTCAAAACTATTACCCATTCTACGAACATTGACATCTAAAAACGGGAGGCAATTATCTCTTTCTATGTCCATGGTAAATTTGATATTCGGGTGCTTAGTATTCAAGTAATCTAAAAATAATGAACAATGGTGTTGGTCCCTGAACAAAATGAAAGTATCGTCTATATAACGCTTGTAAAAGGCTGGCTTAAATTCAATAGGACATTCCTCAATCCAGGATTTCTCGTGATGACACAGAAAAATATTAGCCAACGTGGGACCCAACGGGAGGCCCATACCCAATCCATCCAGTTGTTTGTAAAGTTTACCATTAAAAATGAAAAAACTATTAAGAACCGAAAGTTCAAGAAATTTCTGAAACAATTCACGGGTTAGGCCCAAAACTAAATTGTTGTTACTAAAAAGATAATTCAAACAGATCGAAATAGTTTCGTGCAATGGGATATTAGCGAACAGGTTTTCCACGTCAAATGATGCCATATAAAGTGAATTTGCATGTTTAACAGAGGAAATTTGCTGCGAAAATGATTTAGAATTTTCTACTCTGTACGAGTTTTGTGTGAACGGAGAAAGAATAGGCACCAGGAATTTTGCTAGTTTAAAGCTTGGAGTTTGATAAGCAGCAAAAATGGGCCTGAACGGAGAGGACACGTTAAAATTCAGTTTATGAATTTTGGCTAAGCCATATAAAATACCAGGGGCGGAGCCAGAAACAAAAAGGCGCTTATACAGTTCGTCTGAAATCACTTGCATTTTTCTAAGTTTACGTAAAAAATTATTTATTCTATCTTCGATGCGTAACGTATATGTGTGCATTTCTTCTGAAACTTCTGTAAATTTGCTCAAATCAGAAACAATACTATTCATGCTCTTATTATATCTGTCTCTGTCCACAATTACAACTCCCCTGCCCTTGTCAGGGCGAGCAACAACAATACTTTTATCACCTGACAAATTTCTTAGAAGAGTTAAGTCAGATCTTGAAAACACGGAGGAAAAAATTTTATATGGTTTGAAATTATAAAAATACGTATAGGACAAAGTTTTAAGTTGGTATTTCATGTTGTTGAAAGAAATTGGGTCTATTGATTTCAAGTGGCAGGCCAGTTTTTCAAAACATAAATAATATTTGGTAAAATCTAAGCCGTAAACGGGTAGATTAAAATCCAGGCCAAACGCTAGCAAAAATTTCAACCGAGACGGTAATGCTTTTGAGCTGTAATTAAAAACTACTGTATCAGGATTACAAAGTTCAATTTTGTTAGAAATCCCCAAATTGCGTAGCTTATTAAAGTGTGTACGCTGAATGGCAGCAGAAAAGGTAGTAAGTAGTAGCTTGACGGACATGTTGATCGGCCCACAACATGGAGAAGACTGAGAACTTCTGCCGCAGAGATGAACGAAGATCCTTTAGTTGAGCCGTGAGTGTACCAACAGCCTTCTTCTTAGCACGAATTTCTGTTAGAAGAAGTTTGGTCTGCCAAGCTTTGTAAAAGGATGCCGACAGAAGGGATTTCTTATGCAGTTTGAAACGGAGGAATTTTGGGATCTTGTTGTGAATTTTGCACTGTTTTAAGAAGTCGATGTCTAGGTTGGTCTTCGCTAATTTCTTTGAAGTACTCTCATACTTCCTTAACAGTCGGATTCCATCTTCACCGTAGCAACGCCTAATATAGTAAAAGAAGTCAAAGTTCCAATTCTTGGAGATCTTAATTAAAAATAGGAAGACTAGTGACACAACGCTTAGACTCATTTTTCAGCGTACATTTCTAAGCATTTCTCTAAGTACATTTCTTTCGTACATTTCATTTTTCATTCAGCGTACACACTTTAATAAGCTACGCAATTTGGGGATTTCTAACAAAATTGAACCTTGTAATCCTGATACAGTAGTTTTTAATTACAGCTCAAAAGCATTACCGTCTCGGTTGAAATTTTTGCTAGCGTTTGGCCTGGATTTTAATCTACCAGTTTACGGCTTAGATTTTACCAAATATTTTTTATGTTTTGAAAAACTGGCCTGCCACTTGAAATCAATAGACCCAATTTCTTTCAACAACATGAAAGACCAACTTAAAACTTTGTCCTATACGTATTTTTATAATTTCAAACCATATAAAATTTTTTCCTCCGTGTTTTCAAGATCTGACTTAACTCTTCTAAGAAATTTGTCAGGTGATATAAGTATTGTTGTTGCTCGCCCTGACAAGGGCAGGGGAGTTGTAATTGTGGACAGAGACAGATATAATGAGAGCATGAATAGTATTGTTTCTGATTTGAGCAAATTTGGAGAAGTTTCAAAAGAAATGCACACATATACGTTACGCATCGAAGATAGAATAAATAATTTTTTACGTAAACTTAGAAAAATGCAAGTGATTTCAGACGAACTGTATAAGCACCTTTTTGTTTCTGGCTCCGCCCCTGGTATTTTATATGGCTTAGCCAAAATTCATAAACTGAATTTTAACGTGTCCTTTCCGTTCAGGCCCATTTTTGCTGCTTATCAAACTCCAAGCTTTAAACTAGCAAAATTCCTGGTGCCTATTCTTTCTCCGTTCACACAAAACTCGTACACAGTAGAAAATTCTAAATCATTTTCGCAGCAAATTTCCTCTGTTAAAAATGCAAATTCACTTTATATGGCATCATTTGACGTGGAAAACCTGTTCACTAATATCCCATTGCACGAAACTATTTCGATCTGTTTGAATTATCTTTTTATTAACAACAATTTAGTTTTGGGCCTAACCCGTGAATTGTTTCAGAAATTTCTTGAACTTTCGGTTCTTAATAGTTTTTCCATTTTTAATGGTAAACTTTACAAACAACTGGATGGATTGGGTATGGGCCTCCCGTTGGGTCCCACGTTGGCTAATATTTTTATATGTCATCACGAGAAATCCTGGATTGAGGAATGTCCTATTGAATTTAAGCCAGCCTTTTACAAGCGTTATATAGACGATACTTTCATTTTGTTCAGGGACCAACACCATTGTTCATTATTTTTAGATTACTTGAATACTAAGCACCCGAATATAAAATTTACCATGGACACAGAAAGAGATAATTGCCTCCCGTTTTTAGATGTCAATGTTCGTAGAATGGGTAATAGTTTTGAATGTGCAGTCTTTCGCAAACCAACATTTACTGGTTTAGGATTGAGTTTTTTTAGTTTTTGCTGTTTTCAATTCAAAATAAATTGTATCAAAACATTACTGTATAGGGCTTATAGTGTTTGCAGCACATTTGATTTCCTCCACGAGGAATTTATGTTCTTAAAGAACTACTTTGTTAAGAATGGGTTCCCTGTTCGCCTAGTAGACGACTCAATTAGAAAATTTCTCTCCTCTGTTCGCACAAACGTTCCATCGGTTGCCTCTGTTGATAGAAAACAATGTTACGTTTCACTATTGTACTTTGGTGCTCAGTCGGAAAAACTAAAATCTGAACTATCCCTCCTTTTATCGAAGTTTTTTACGCAGTGTGATTTCAAATTTTTTCTTGTCAATTCCTTGTCAGTTGGATCTTTTTTCAAATTCAAGGATGAACTTCCTAAAGGCATGCTTAGCTCGGTTGTATTTAAGCATAGTTGTGCACGATGTGGTGCATCTGAATACGTTGGATCTACATCCCGTAGCCTGCGTATTCGTGTGGCTGAGCATGCTGGACGAAGTCACCGTACTAATAACCTTTTATCAGCACCTTCTCACTCTGCAATACGCACACATGCAGAAAAATGCGACCTGCCTGTTAGACTATCTGACTTTGAAGTATTAGGCCGAGGAAGTAACCCAATAGAACTCAGAATATTAGAATCTCTTTTCATTTATAGACTAAAGCCAAATCTCAATGATATGCAGTCTGCCTATCCCCTACAAATAGTTTGTTAGCAAATGTTTCTAATTTTATGTTTGTTTTTACCATTGTGATTTTCTGAATGATGTCTGATTTGTAATCTTTACTTTTACAGTGTTGAGAATGACCACTGCTAGTTGGTCGAAACGTTCACTTTTATCGATTTTATCCACCAATTAGTACAAAATTAGTACAAAATGAGTCTAAGCGTTGTGTCACTAGTCTTCCTATTTTTAATTAAGATCTCCAAGAATTGGAACTTTGACTTCTTTAACTATATTAGGCGTTGCTACGGTGAAGATGGAATCCGACTGTTAAGGAAGTATGAGAGTACCTCAAAGAAATTAGCGAAGACCAACCTAGACATCGACTTCTTAAAACAGTGCAACATTTACAACAAGATCCCAAAATTCCTCCGTTTCAAACTGCATAATGAATCCCTTCTGTCGGCATCCTTTTACAAAGCTTGGCAGACCAAACTTCTTCTAACAGAAATTCGTGCTAAGAAGAAGGCTGTTGGTACACTCACGGCTCAACTAAAGGATCTTCGTTCATCTCTGCGGCAGAAGTTCTCAGTCTTCTCCATGTTGTGGGCCGATCAACATGTCCGTCAAGCTACTACTACCTTTTCTGCTGCCATTCAGCGTACACACTTTAATAAGCTACGCAATTTGGGGATTTCTAACAAAATTGAACCTTGTAATCCTGATACTGTAGTTTTTAATTACAGCTCAAAAGCATTACCGTCTCGGTTGAAATTTTTGCTAGCGTTTGGCCTGAATTTTAATCTACCAGTTTACGGCTTAGATTTTACCAAATATTTTTTTGTTTTGAAAAACTGGCCTGCCACTTGAAATCAATAGACCCAATTTCTTTCAACAACATGAAAGACCAACCTAAAACTTTGTCCTATAAGTATTTTTATAATTTCAAACCATATAAAATTTTTTCCTCCGTGTTTTCAAGATCTGACTTAACTCTTCTAAGAAATTTGTCAGATGATAAAAGTATTGTTGTTGCTCGCCCTGACAATTAAGGGCAGGGGAGTTGTAATTGTGGACAGAGACAGATATAATGAGAGCATGAATAGTATTGTTTCTGATTTGAGCAAATTTGGAGAAGTTTCAGAAGAAATGCACACATATACGTTACGCATCGAAGATAGAATAAATAATTTTTTACGTAAACTTAGAAAAATGCAAGTGATTTCAGACGAACTGTATAAGCGCCTTTTTGTTTCTGGCTCCGCCCCTGGTATTTTATATGGCTTAGCCAAAATTCATAAACTGAATTTTAACGTGTCCTTTCCGTTCAGGCCCATTTTTGCTGCTTATCCAACTCCAAGCTTTAAACTAGCAAAATTCCTGGTGCCTATTCTTTCTCCGTTCACACAAAACTCGTACACAGTAGAAAATTCTAAATCATTTTCGCAGCAAATTTCCTCTGTTAAAAATGCAAATTCACTTTATATGGCATCATTGGACGTGGAAAACCTGTTCACTAATATCCCATTGCACGAAACTATTTCGATCTGTTTGAATTATCTTTTTAGTAACAACAATTTAGTTTTGGGCCTAACCCGTGAATTGTTTCAGAAATTTCTTGAACTTTCGGTTCTTAATAGTTTTTCCATTTTTAATGGTAAACTTTACAAACAACTGGATGGATTGGGTATGGGCCTCCCGTTGGGTCCCACGTTGGCTAATATTTTTATGTGTCATCACGAGAAATCCTGGATTGAGGAATGTCCTATTGAATTTAAGCCAGCCTTTTACAAGCGTTATATAGACGATACTTTCATTTTGTTCAGGGACCAACACCATTGTTCATTATTTTTAGATTACTTGAATACTAAGCACCCGAATATCAAATTTACCATGGACACAGAAAGAGATAATTGCCTCCCGTTTTTAGATGTCAATGTTCGTAGAATGGGTAATAGTTTTGAATGTGCAGTCTTTCGCAAACCAACATTTACTGGTTTAGGATTGAGTTTTTTTAGTTTTTGCTGTTTTCAATTCAAAATAAATGGTATCAAAACATTACTGTATTGGGCTTATAGTGTTTGCAGCACATTTGATTTCCTCCACGAGGAATTTATGTTCTTAAAGAACTACTTTGTTAAGAATGGGTTCCCTGTTCGCCTAGTAGACGACTCAATTAGAAAATTTCTCTCCTATGTTCGCACAAACGTTCCATCGGTTGCCTCTGTTGATAGAAAACAATGTTACGTTTCACTATTGTACTTTGGTGCTCAGTCGGAAAAACTAAAATCTGAACTATCCCTCCTTTTATCGAAGTTTTTTACGCAGTGTGATTTCAAATTTTTTCTTGTCAATTCCTTGTCAGTTGGATCTTTTTAAAATTTAAGGATGAACTTCCTAAAGGCATGCTTAGCTCGGTTGTATACAAGCATAGTTGTGCACGATGTGGTGCATCTGAATACGTTGGATCTACATCCCGTAGCCTGCGTATTCGTGTGGCTGAGCATGGTGGACGAAGTCACCGTACTAATAACCTTTTATCAGCACCTTCTCACTCTGCAATACGCACACATGCAGAAAAATGCGACCTGCCTGTTAGACTATCTGACTTTGAAGTATTAGGCCGAGGAAGTAACCCAATAGAACTCAGAATATTAGAATCTCTTTTCATTTATAGACTAAAGCCAAATCTCAATGATATGCCGTCTGCCTATCCCCTACAAATAGTTTGTTAGCAAATGTTTCTAATTTTATGTTTGTTTTTACCATTGTGATTTTCTGAATGATATCCGATTTGTAATCTTTACTTTTACAGTGTTGAGAATGACCACTGCTAGTTGGTCGAAACGTTAACTTTTATCGATTTTATCCACCAATTAGTGCAAAATTAGTACAAAATGAGTTTAATCGTTGTGTCACTAGTCTTCCTATTTTTAATTAAGATCTCCAAGAATTGGAACTTTGACTTCTTTAACTATGAAAGAATTGCTGTACCAATTTTTCCCAGAAGTTGTCACTGAAAATTTAAATTTTTTGAAATTTTGTTCAGACGTGCTTTTAATGTGTGTTGGTTGATGCCTAATAAGTCATGTTCGTAGAGTTGCTTAAATACTATTTATGTTGCTTATTTAGAGCAATACAAAGTGCCACATTTTAAGAGAAAATACTACAATACGAAAAAGCCTGTCGGATCTTTCTGATTGATCGGATTTGAACTGAATTATTAGAACAATAATTTAGCGAGTTTCAGGTTTTCGTCCGATTTTCACACGTGTCATGGCTCTTTAGCCATATTATGGACATATCTTGTCCATTACTCAGGGAACATTCAAGCTTTTTACTAAATTTTCATGCGCATTTTCGTTTCCGAGAATATTCTGCGTAATTCTACCTTTTTACCCATGAGCTATGAGATGTATTTTTGGTATTTTTATTATTCTCTGAACTCGTCTGTATTATCGCTGATATTATGAACCAAATCTTTCTATTTTTTTAAATTCTACGCTTATTTTGTGTTAATGCTAATACACTGCTTTTACGTTGGCTTTTTTCTTTATCTTCAATAATCATCTGATACATGAAATGCGCGTTGCATATATTCAAACTGTTCTCAACTTTGAGTAGTCTGTTCATTTTATGATATTGTTCTGATGAATAATACGGACGTTTCGCTGAAAACTTCACTGTTAGCGCAACATGATGTAATGTTCCTTTAAAATTCTTTTTACGACCAAACTTCACGACATTAATTTTGCTTCGAGAAGCACATAAGGCTTCAGTAATTCACGACCAATAATTTTTGTTATTTCAATAGAACGCCGGGCTGCAAACAGGCTGGGCCTTTAGAATGTGAAGTTGTGGACGCAGGCGCTCCTCCTAAATTGTTTACGAGCAAAATCCTCCTTCGGGAATCGTTTCATAAATTTTTATCCCCCAAAGAGTCGTGCGCAGCTGCGGCCAGAATAAGAGCTACATTTGCTGCCCCAATGCTGGGCTTGGCGATGTTTTTATTTTCATTGAAGTGCCAATTTGCGCTAACGATTTCGAGCTCTGTGTACCCTCAGATTTTTGTGCTTAGAATATTTGCTTTTAAATGTCGTCAGGTGTAAAGTTTTTCAGCTCTCTGGTTTGTTACCTGTCGAAACATCAGCCACAAGTTCGCCAATCAAATTCTATTCTGAAGTAAGGCTTTGGGATTGTGAGAATTCTATTCTCCATTAGAGACAGATTTTTCTCAAAACAAGTTGAAGGAAAGTATTTATTTATTATTCAAAAGCGGTCCCTTGAAAGCCCAATTAGCTAGCATTATTACAACGGTCAATTTATCTATTTGAACGTTGTTTGTAATTGCATCTATACAATTATGAATTGTACAATTGCAATTATATCTATACAATTATAGTTCCATTGTATAGATAAATAATTGTATCTATATACTTATGTGTAAATATGTGTTTCCAAGCCTTTGGGACTTTAATGAAGTAGCGTGAAATTATTTCTGTTATTACATTTGATAGGAAAAAACTGAGAACCATTCTAAATACTTTGCTGTGACGTGGTGCACCTTCAATCCATGGTCTTATTGGTTTGCGATGTGAACATTTTACGGGCTAGATATCGTATGTTATGGAATAACCGACCTGAAATATATTATAATAATACACTCAACATTGCTATTGATATGCAATATACTCGTTTCAAGAGATAAATGTTGTTTAGTTTCAAAATAGTTTTATCTGCTTCGCTTAATTCCTTTCTGGAGCCTTTTCAGCACAGAGATAAATTTCTGAGTATCCTTACACGCATGCGCATCTTTCTCTCTGCGGAGCTTTGCACAAGCACTTTACCGGTTAAAAGAGTTGCTGGAGGCCGTAAACACAAGGGCTCTAGATGGAGTCACCTAGCCGTAACTCCGCAGGGAACTTTTAACGCTAACTTGTGTCTCCCATCTAAGTTGCGGTGATAAACCTGGCTCGAAGGCGAGCGCTGGCCAAATGTTCAGCCCAAAACAGTGACCAGATGAGCTCGGATTCTAATGAAATTTTCATTTGTCTAACTGAGAATGTTATCTTTCATTCTAAATGATGTTATTTATTTGCTAAATAGTTTTTGAATTAAATAATTACTAGTAAATCATTGCTGTCTTTGTCAGATAGTAAACAAATTCTTCAGCATAACTTCTAGTTCAGTTCGATAACAAAGGCAAGGGCAATCGGGCTGCCAAATTTGGTGTGCAACCAAGTTTTGCAAGAGAGTTCATTCATGCACTAACATCTGTATTGCCCTGAATGTATGTACATATTTATATATACATACCTGAGTCCTAAATCGTTATGATAAAAATATTCAGTTTGCTACAAGCGAGTTGGGTCTTCACGGGCAGAAGATGATGCCAATGCAGAAGAGCTGGGCAGGAATACATTATTCTAATGGAGTGCACTGCCGGAAAGACCTCTCTTTCTATTCGTCGGAGATGGCTTTCACGTGGAGTGATCATTGCCCTTACCACTGAAAATAACTCTTGCTTCTGAAAGAAACACAGAGGTTATTGTTGAAAAATGGATGGGTTACAGTCTCCGGAGCTACAAGTAGTCATTCATCGAGAGAGAGATGGCGTATCAGGGGCATGGATATGCCAGCTGCAAAGAGCGGTCATTTCGATTTTTGAGACAAATATTCCAATCCAGCTGTTAGGGAAAACTTGAACCTACAGAGGATCAAAGAGGATATTTGCCGTCCCAGGTAGAAAAGAAATAATTTGTTCTGATGAATTGCTCGAATAACGAAAGCATGAAGCTCTTCAGACGGTGAATATTCACGTCCTCGCATGGGTTGTTTAGTTACTGAAATGAGTCAAACACATGTTGTAAGGTAGAAGAAATTGTGTGCAGGCTGTCTGACATAAAATTTTGGTAAATTAAATCTTGCTATTTTTTTTAAGGTTTACCTTGTTGTAGGACAACGGCTTCTCGATCGTATTACGACGTAGAAAAGCCCAATAATTAATGCTCATTCACTGTGTACTTCTGAAATTGATTCAGTGTTTCTTCGCGCTCATTGATACTGTTTAAGTCTGTTGACGATTGTTTGTTGACGATTGTTTTTTCCTATTATTATCTCCTTATTTGTATCTTCATCTATGTCTTTGGTTTTCTCTGTATCTCGCTTGAAGGTCATGCAACTGTCGTCGCCCTATTATTTAATAAATTTGTTTTTAAACTTTCAATTTCGTGTCGTTTATGTTACGTTATTTAGCAATGATTGGCTTCTGAAAATGATATTGGTGTCCAGTCACTTGCTGCGGGAACGTATTTTCATTTACCGGATTCCCTCTGGATTCATTCATTACTTCTTGCTTGAGCTTATAGTTCATCTCGGAGGCTAACTCACGAGAGTTCCCAGTGTTGAGTAGAGTGAGAGGACTTCACATGTTTCTCTGTGGTTTCAAGTACGGCTCCAAGTATCTCGTGAACGTTTCATCATTTGAGGTAAATCTATTGGGAAAACTTGTAGCTTATGATCAATTGCATCAGGCGTTCTACTTTGTTAAGTTTCAAACATTATTTGCATAAATTTTTGAACGTAAACATAAATAGTAGTACTGCCTAGCGCAGCGCTCTTTCCGAAATCGCGTTGATGAACAATGGTGGACTTTATTTTGAGACAAAATAAGATCTTGATTTCATTTTTGAACTACAATCGACATAACGTTTAATGTTCAGGTTAACAATCTGTGAATTAGTTATGAACTGACTCTCGTATACGCGTATTTAGCCACTCTTTAGTTCATTGAATTCTTGAAGCTATTGATTTTGAGCAACAGATGCAACACTTTGTATTGCTCTAGATAAGGAATATAAATAGTGTTTTAACACCTCAACAAACATGACTTATCAGGTATTAACCGGTACACGTTAAAAGCACGTCTGACCTAGATTCTAAATGAGGAAATTTTCAGTAATAACTTCTGGCAAAATTGGTACAGCAATTCTTTCTCTTTGAAAAAGAAAATCATTGATCAATCAATATCAGCTGATCTGCTAGATATTTCAGAACTCTGTGTGTTCCTGCCTATCAGTTGCTCTTCGATGATAGCCGACGACAAAAGTTTAGAAGCCTTTACCCTTACAATTGCACATAACTCTTTCATATTTTGTTCTGTGATTTTGTTCGAGGGGTTGTTTTCCAGTGTCATCTGAGTGATGATAAATGATTAATTTGAGCAATTTCTGGAGCAGTTTATGCTTCAGTCAAAGACTGGAAACAACTTTTGATTCATATTTATTCTCTCAAGTGCGTTTTAGTTTAGCGTAATAAAAAGTATACTGACTTACAAAGATTCATCAATCTTGTAGTGAAGGGCTAATAAATGGCTGATTTTCAACCTTTATGAGCTCACATAATCCGCATCGCTACTATTAACTGTAGGGTCTATTTCACGTCTACATACGGAGAGCATCGAAGTCAGGATTTTGCCAGGTCGTGCGACTTCGCATCTCCCTAACTCTACAACCTGATTTGGTTTACAATGTCTATCAAACACGTGTAGCAGCAATTCTTTATTGTTACTACAAACAGGTCATAAACATTGGTCTGGAAAGAATACACAAAGTTACACAAGCGAATATGCAATAAATGAATAATGAACTAACAAGAGAAATGAAATAAAGATACCCATCGGCCAGCGACGCAGACGCCCCGACCGAAGTGCAACATATGCTACACCGGCGGAGGCAACCGAGCCCTACGCTAACTAACGCCAAGTGACAAGAACAGGCCAAGAGGCAACAAAGTTCTAACTAATTCAAACATAAAGGGTCGCGCTGCTTTGTCGATGACAGAACTGCGGCAACATTAACCTTTATGAGCGATACGGAGAAAGACAGAGCTTTAAAAACAGACAGAGATAGTGAGAATTGAAAAAGAAATAGAAATATAAAGTAAGACAGATATAAAAAGTAACACAGAATAACAGAGTAAAACGTTAGAAAAACCTACACCACAAGCATCAGTAGTTTTCAATTATTCAAAGGAATAAAAAATACAAAGAAATAGCCGGCCACTACTTCCACAGGTAGAGATAAAAAAGCTCTTGACCTTTGCAACATGGCAGTATAAAAACCATTGCTATAAAAACGATGACAACTCTGCAAAAAATTAGAAAATAAGTGTATGAAATATAAATAGAAATGGAGAGCTACATAAAGAATGCTACTCCGTTACGTCACCAACAGGTGAGTGGCATCTATCTTGAACTAATTTTGCATATATTCAAGTGTCTTTTATTTTTTCATATTCGTTCTATATTGATGAGCAAATAGCATGAGCAAGCTTCCATGATATTCACTACAATTGCTGATAGCGGGCTTTGGCTTCCACACACCTGATGGAAATACCATTTCAGTGATAATTTATTCTTAGTTGAAAGAATGGTTGTGGTTTTCAGTAAGAACTGCTAATAATTTTAAATAACTCATTATTCCCGTCATCATTTTAATAATTTTAATTTCAATTGGCGAGATAATGTCTGCGACTAAATGATTAAGGAACCATGCCACAAGAGTTTAGATGTTTGAATGAATCCACATGTCGAATTATATTATAATTACTTTAAGTGATGTAAGGATATACGTGAGAATACGTACTGAACTTGAATAAGAGCAGTCTCTAACGCCTCTCGGAGTTCTCCTGTACTTCCTTTGCAGAGCCAAGCAACACGAAACGTTTCACAGAACACGATCTTCTTGAGAAAAGACTCAGATTCAAACAAAAAATTGAAGCGTCTTGTGTTTATGAAAATTTTGAATGTACTTGAACCATTCATACTTTTCTTCTCTTCGCGTTTGATTAATCAATGTATGCAGAACCAGAAAAACGTTGGTCATCGACAATTTCAGAGTTGAATGAAAATAAATTTACAAAATTTAGAAACTGACTGAATAAAACATTAACGAAATTATGTTTAGACACTGCAGTGAAATAATACCATACGGTTCATTCGAAAATTTCTCGACTGTACCTGGTGGAAAATAATCTGAAACACAATATTAATATATACACATCGTAGTGATATTCATACTAAACGAGGAGCATCTATGATCCTCGAGTGAAGGGCGATAGATTCCTGTAAATATTTAGTTGTTCGTATACAGTGAAAGGTTGACATCAGCTGGAGAAGAGGTGAAAATTTCTCCGTAACTCACTATCGTTTCAGCCTGGATGTTTGCTCGACAAAAGTGAACAATTACGAAATTGCGACTGCATGAAGCAATGTGAGAACTTCACTTTATTCGAGGCACGACTGCTGGAAAATGTTTGTAATTCAGACCGCGAATTCGCGTACCCTATTTAATTTGTCGCAAATTATGCAAACGAAACCGCTGTCGTATCAATTGGAACAATTACGAAATACTGTAAGTTTCATTCATACTGTAAGCGATCCACCTCATGAAGCTCCACCTAACTAAGGTGCTGTGAGAGCGAAATGAGTTCATCATTGACTCAAATTAAACTCTTTGGTGTCCAATGTTACATGCGAACTCATGAAGTTCCGTCGACGCAGTTCCATGATTGGTCCTTAACTTTTTTGGCAACAATGACCTGTTTTGGCACCAGTGGCTGTTGTCACTGTCCTCTTCCAAGCTCTGGTCTCTGTTTTATTCGAATAGTTTGATCTTTCTTTCTAAACGGCTTTGTTTGAAAAAGATGGTGAACATTCATTTAGGATTAGCGCACCCGAACATCAAAGAAGATCTTGCAGTAATGTTTAATAAAGCAAAAAAATATTTTTTCTAGGTTGAAGATTATAAAAAATTGGATTTACAAAGCTTCGATTTCCCCGTTCCATATTCATTCAAATGCGGACTCCTATATCAGAGAAATTTATATGAGTTTTAATAAATCTGGTTTCCACAAAAAAATTCATTTTTAATTAACCCTATCCTAACAAATTCAACCACATGATGTTTTACCTTAACCTGATCAGTTCTATCCTAACCTTTCGTACCGTACCGTACGCTATTCAATCTAATCGTAACGTGACACACTAAAACCGAGAATACGAGAAATATTTCAGGAGTATTTTTCCCTTAAGTAACTTGACCCATGGTGACCTATGCTACTTTCGTCTAACTAATCTTAATTTAGCATATCTTAAACTATCTAACGTTACCTAAATATATTTTAAATTGCACCAATCTTCCCATAAATTTGCTACTAACTAACGACAGTTTCCAGGCAATGAGAGTTATTAAAAGACAGCATACTCTGAGCTTAGGCTTCCAGCTCTGGCTTTTCGAGATTGAAAATTCTATAAAAGTCTGCCTTCAGGGTTACATGGGAGTTGAGCTTTTCCCGTCGTGTGATTTGTATGAACAAGGAAGGAAAACATGAGCAACACATTGTAAGTGATCTCTCCTAATTATACTCTCAGTTTGTTTATTCATTTAAATATTTGTTTGGTATCCGCTTCTTTCGTCTCTCTGTCATGCTCGGTCATGCTTAATGCCCGTGTCCGTGATACGAGTTTCACCAGTGCACAAGTACAATAATATTTTTATCGCCGGTGCTATTAGGATGGAGGTATTCGTTTGTCAACCACATCTGGAAAATTTATTCATGGAAAATTTTGAATCCCATAATTTTTGATGGCCCTCGTACACTAGCTATTAATTATATGTTTGATAGTCTTTCTCCACAAAGTGAATGAATTTTGCCCGATGATATTCATAGCGTAATATTACGCTTTTGATTATTGTGAATGCAACTCACAAAGCTACGGAGGTATGCACATGTATATGAATACATGCAAGGTAATTTAAACGTAACTGAAGTTTTTTTCGAAAATCAACATGAAAACCATGTAACAAATACATATCGGAATTATCATCGAAAATCCTGGAGAGTTTCTAATTTGATTTACACGCCAGCTATGGAAAATAATACCTACTTGATAATCAACAATTGCTTAAAAAATACGTTCTCAGACTTTTAAAGAGACTGTTCATTATTTTACCCAAGCCTTTGGAGCAATAATGTTAACTCCCTAAACGATGTTGGGTACCAATTCCTGTAAGACATCAGGTTGGCTGTTGCAAAGTCTTTCCTTCAAATAAGCTGAGGAGGACGAAAGCACAGGAACATTTGGAAGTCGAGGGGGCTAAGTCGCGTCGCCGAAACGTGGAGTTAATCAGTGCGGATTTTTTTTAGCCTAGTAATTGAATTATACGACTCATGAGACGTAGTTCCATCGTGTCGGTACCAGTCATTCCTTATGTACGTATTTTTAAGTTCAGGTAGCAAATGTTCTCGAAATCTTGTGCAAATTTCTTTGAACTCTTACTGCACTATCATAAGTATCTAAAAAAATACGACCCAATTATAATTAAAAATAAGGTACCATGTCATTCTTTGATTCTGACGGCTGAAATCGAAATTGAATTATTTCTCTTGGATTTTCAAATGACCATAATCCACAATTTTCCCTAATATCTGCTTGCCAGAAAAGGTCGATCCAATAATTGAAGAAAATAAAAAAGTAAAATAAGAAAATTAACATTGTGAATTACATCTGTAAAATATAAGTCATTCGTTTGAATATTTTTTTGCATTTTTCATACATTCAAGTTACATCTTTCCATAATAATATATTGCTGTGTTTTCATGGAGAAGAACTCATCAAGCCTAATTTTCGTATTATTTGAAGTATAAAACTATTTACCATTTAGAATATTCCTCAAATCGAAATCAGATGGAAGTCAAAAAGAACAACATCTAATGAATATAGACGGTAGGGTAAAACTCCCACTCAAGTTGCCACAATTTTCGCTTCGTCGCTGAAGAAACGTGATGTCTGACATTTTTCTTAATGGAAAACCATCCTATTCCTGTTGGCTACTTATGGGCGTTTGTCTTGAACTACCTTCTACAATTCATCCAGTTGTGAACATCATTTTTCTGAGCTTAATGAAAAGTAAATTATCAGAGGCTCATAGTAAAAACTTCTTTTCTAATCCCATCAGAAACTGAACATAACTTTCTTTGAGTGGAGAACTAGTTTCGGTGTTTTGGGAGGCTATAAGGGGGACTCATATCGTTTACCTCAGGAATTTGTTCTCAAAATTGTGGTGATGATTCATTTCTTGTCTCTCGTCAAATTTTCATTCGAAAAGGAATATTTTCATTGCGCAATTGGACCGTTCAACAGAAATTTAAATGTGATGCAAAAAATTCTATGCCCAAAATTAATGTGGCCCCGAAGTATCATAGCGGCCTCTGTATCCAAGCTCCACCAAGGGCTCATCAACGGAATAGTTTGGTATGCTTCGTGCGTTGAGAAATGTGGGTTATTCTCAGTCCATTTATTTATTGGCTCATCATCTGCAGACGGTTGTTTACCTGATCGTTCTTCATCAACAAGGCGTCGAAAAATGTGGGTTATTCTCAGTCCATTTATTTATTGGCTCATCATCTGCTGACGGTTGTTTACCTGAGCGTTCTTCATCAACAAGGCGTTGAAAAATGTGCGTTATTCTCAGTCCATTTATTTATTGGCTCATCATCTGCACACGACTGTTTACCTGAGCGTTCTTCATCAACAAGGCTACAATCACCAGCTCCAAATCTTTCGAGCCCCTCCGTACAGTTGTGTCGGTTGAAAAACCATCACCGAACCCTTCTTGTATTTTCTTTGTTGTTTCAGTGACTTTTTTGTTCTACCGGTAGTAAAAATACATCGAATATTGAAATTGCGAATTAGTTTCTTCTATTTTAAATGGTCACCATATTGACACAAGTTATGCGAATTTAAACATTTTTCTCCAGAGAGAGCTTCAACGGTGCTTTGATCAGAAATATAAAATTCATACGTGTAAAATTTGACATGTTCTTATATGTGTTGGGACTTCCACAATCAAAAATCGGAACATACTTTCAGGACAGTCGAATAACTTCACTATACTACGGTGAAAATGTGTTTCATCAGACATGATTACTTTGGTATGCAGTCATTATATTTTGTAAGTCGAAGCTATGTGGGCAAAATTTATCCGCTTTTGATTATCTGAGAATTGGAGCTCTCGTGTCACCTGAATTTTATCGAAAAGACATTTGAAATTTTTGTGAAAGTGCGCAGCAGGGATATTCAAAACATTCATAGCTGAGTTGAACGATTCATCGCCAAGGTTTTAGGAAGAGAACAAGACTTCTTGAAAGAAAGTAAATAGTTACAATATTTTGAACTATTTACGGTCTGGCACAGTGTTGTTTGGCTGTTGTGAATCAGGATTCTTTAAATCTAGAGATCTTAACTTCAATGCTATTTTTATCAGACCTATTCTGCCATAAAAAATGCTTCTGTTACTTTTTTGAACAGTAATAGTCGCTCCAATATTATGGACGTCAAGCTCTGCAATTTTACTTCTTGGTTATTTGTGACGCCTATTTCTAAAGGGAAAAATATGTGTTTATTGAGCGGAATGCGTTTTCATTGGGGGTAGATAGGATTCATCACTCCTACAACGGTTGAATTTCATATTCACTTGACGTTTATGGTGTGAGCTACCTATTGGTCTCTACATACAGTAGATGGTATGATCTAAACTTTGTGTTTATTCCTGTGAGGCAATGAAATCGTGTATCATATTTAAGTGAGCTTGTCAAGAATCATTTTCAGTTATTTCACGCAAAAGACTTGACAGTTATAGATAAAATAGCGTTTTAATATGCATATAATATACTATATCATTTGTGACGATTTTCGCTATCGTGAATGACGATGAAATGAAAAAGAATTTTTGCTGCCGTTAAGATTGGCAAATTTATGATTTCAGTGTTGTTGGAGTTAAGTTAGAAAAAAGTTCAGCGTATATAACGAGGTGCATGAATTTTAAAACAAACTAAGGATAACTTTTAGCATTATTATTGCGTTTGTCTCGTGCATTGCACAAACACTTTTTATGATTCGTCAACTTTCACTAACTTCTCACGATGAAAACTGACGTCATCGATTCGTTTTCCCAATTTTCATTTACAAATCCATAGATCATAAGGCAGCTCTCTTTATCAGGCTCGTAAAGAGAACACATTGTGAGACTGGAAGTGAACTTTCAAAAGTAGGATTGCCTCCAGTGGGCGATACGTTCCCATATAACTGTTATTTGAATAAATGATGCAAGCGAGAACGAACGAAGGCTGTTTTGTGCTCTACGCAGCCGTACAAATACCTCGGAAGACCAACAGAGGATAATTCGAGTTTTCAGCGATAGGTGCCATTCGGAGATGGCCTATTGAGAACACCTGCCGTAGAAAAGCTGATGTGATTTCTTTCTTACGCGCTGCAATTTAGGTTAGAGCGCCCCAGAATAAATCACTCGCAGGATCCCCGAATCTCGCGTCGTAAACGATATCGTGCATGTTTTATTCAGGCCTGTTTTGGCGGCCCCTGCGAATGGTATGGATGTCAGGTTTTTATTGGTTGCTTTGCTATGCAAAATGCCACCGAAATTCTGAGGGCAAGAATTTGTAGCGTGTCAGATAGAACGAACCAGGGCACAGCATCGTTCCCTCGTGACATCGGCCCTTGCCCTCACAATTTACGCGCGTGAATGCGTAACGCAAGCCTGACTTCGCAAATATAATGAAAAATATTTTATGCATTTGGCGTTCACTCATGCAGGTGAGCTCTGCAGCGCATAAGCCCAGCTACTCACGATCTTTCAGGATGAGTTAGTAAAAGTGAAGGCATATTTTGTTTGCTTCAACTACATGTTGAATGCACGGATTATTTCCATTCGGTAAGAAAGATTAACGATCAACCACAATCAAATGTGTTGTATACGAAAATTTGAGGGAGTTATTTTATCAGCCGATGCAATAAAAATGTGTCTTTTTCGGTTCATTACTAACGTGTTATTTCAATATATTCTTCACGGTTCATAATTGTATTTTGCATTCTCCATCAAAACTCGAAAGTTAGTTTGAGATATTTCTCTCTTGAGCGTATTTGCATGCTTTAACGTAGTTTAAAGTCAAGTTGCAGTTTGCCAAGTCTGAAATGATCGGCTGCAGATCTTCTTGAGCAACAAGTGCTTCCATCTCGCGATTAATGTTCTCAAAATGAAGTTGATGACTCGAAATCTGTCTCTTTCAGATTTTCCATTATTTCTGGCCATTACACACAAGCTCAGATGAAATAACTACTGATCTTTGTGGAATAAAGAATTTCTTGACGTAGCTAGGAGTTATTTGAATTAAAGTGAACAATGAATCTAAGAAATCTACATTTTTTTCCATTCCGAAATGCATCTGAATTCGCGTACGAGGGGTTATCAGAAAGTTCTCGTACCGCACTGGTGACGTCTGTTTTTGTATTCGTCTGGTTTGTATGTTGGTGTCTGTTTTTGTCTGTTAGCGTTCATTTGCGAATTTTATGTCGGTTGATAAACGTGATTCCATCAAGTTTTGTTTCGTACTTTGTAACTAATCCGCTGGAACGATTGTAATGATTCAAGAAATATGGCGAAAGCCCAAGTAAACTACCCAGTCAAACTTTTTCGCCAGAGTATGCATGTTTTTCGCGGCCTAAGTGATTTAATTACTTGGACGGCAAAATACGTGTATGCGGGCGGCGAAAATTCAGACTGGGAAGGAGGTAATCTGCAATGAAAGTAGCTCGTCTTGTGAAAAATTCACGCTTAGTTGCAGCATCGTGAAAATGCACATGTTCAGGTGTCAATGAAATGTTCAGGTGTCAATGAAATGTTCAGGTGTCAATGAAATGTTCAGGTGTCAATGAAATGTTCAGGTGTCAATGAAATGTTCAGGTGTCAATGAAAATAAGTAAGTTTTTGACAAATTCAACCGGGCTGTTGTCTCACACCCTCATGATTCATCAGATTCAGCCCCCTAGGGCTCTCCCATTCTTTTGAAAATGTAAACTGACATGGTAGGTCACCGTTTTGACGCTGCTAAAGAGCTTAAGAAAAACAAGAGGTTCTCAGTAACTGTTCATAAAAGAATTTTTTGGCAATATCCAGGCATAAAATAAACTTGGGTCGTTGAATCGGTTCGTGTTAGACGGTTCGGTTTTGAAAGTTTTTTTTCGGTGAGGTAAAAATCAGACCTGACCCGGAAAGTTTCTGATGGGACCTCGTATAGAAGCGGATATAACCATCGAGGGTTAAATGAAACAATCATAATTTTAGGAGAGAGGAAAATTATTACCCCTGGTGTTTTTCGAAGAACAAAAATGATTTAGTTACATTTTTCTGATAGAGAAGCTGTTATTACCACGTGTACGGGGGATGCGCACACCGTCAAATTTACACATGGTATAATTCATGTTTATGATTTTATAGGCATAGGCAGTCAGTTAATTTCCCTTACTCTCATCAACCCAGAAAATTTATTTGCTATTTATTAGTGGAATAGATGAAAATTTCAATTGCTAAATACATGATATTATATTGCGTCAATGATATTATAACATGGTGTTAGCATTACTTCACATCAAAGTCTTATGAATAACTTTTTTTGCAGTTTTAACAATGGGGTACAAAAAGACAGTTTTATTTGAACTTTCTTTAACACCGAAATTCATTTTTACAGGTGTAGTATTAGTCATGAATTATACTTTGATATATTCTTTTGCTCTGTTCTTTTCTAAGTACTTCTGAGTTAGTGAAATATTTCATTTGTCAAACAATCCGAAAAAAAATGTTTCTTCTGTAAAAATATCAACACCCAAAAGCTACTATAAAACTATTGGACTTTTGCCACTAGTGCTTTATTTAAGATATAAGCTAAATGAATGGGTCACAAACAAAAATCGTTTGATAGTTTTTGGGTTAATTGTTGAAGGAATGATGACCAAGCACACTGTTCAAATTTATATGAATGAACAGTTAAAGAAATTCCGAAAGTATGCGAAAGAAACTAAATTCACAGAAATAAATTTCGGACACTGAATGCAGGTCGACAGCTGCTGTGAATTCGTGGCTACTCGTAAGCACACCACTTTTATCCCTTGAACATGATCGAAAATGACACAGTGGAATAAATTTACGCAAATCTAACTTTTTTATCCTCAGCAAGAGTTTGGCTTCTTAAAGCTATTCAATAAAAAAGAGCTGCGTTTGTCTCTCCGTTCATCGCTCTTTAAAACAGTATTGGATAAGGTGCACAGCAAATGGATGCGATTTAACTGCTTTCACTCGCTGTGCGGGAATATTAGGGCATAGGATTTGAAATACGTTTCCCGTGTTCTGTTCATTTAAAACGAATAGATGATTTACGCGGTTAATAATGCATCACCGAACAGGAGGCTCACATTTTTAACTGGACACGCACAAAAATTTTGTTATCATTTTACAGTGGAATTTACGCATTTAGATTAGACCTGCAGCTCAGATACACGAGCAACTGCTTTTTTCCGTAAAAAAACATGTCAACATTGATTCGAGGTGCATAGTTGTAACAAGCTGTATGGTTTCCTTGTTTCAATTGTTTCCTTTCATTACATTAACAATAGTTGGTGAAAAAACCCTCGCGGTGACTCTGAGTATTCCTCTTCACTTTTTTTGCAAACTGCCTGAAAAACAACCGTTCAACATTTGAGGGAATTTTTCGCAACTATCATGAGGCAAGTTCAAAATTGAGAGCTCATTCTTGATTAGGATAATATTAGTTTGGATCGGATGGGTTTGGTAAAGATTGGTTTGACTAGAACATAGAAAAGTTAGGTTATTTAGGATGCAGCAGTAGGAGAGAAATACTACGAATCAAAATGTTGAAATCAGACAACATAGCAGGAACAAGTCCTCTGTAGTTTGCAGCCTTCTTGTAGCCATGAAACAT
This sequence comes from Morinoia aosen, assembly GCA_030386875.1. Lineage (NCBI taxonomy): Eukaryota > Metazoa > Arthropoda > Malacostraca > Amphipoda > Talitridae > Morinoia > Morinoia aosen. Next base: position 19,233,618 of record CM059557.1, on the reverse strand, counting down.
CCTAAAAACAAAGACAAACACAGACTCAGCAGTGTCTCAAAGAAACAGAAGAAGAAAAAAATAACCTCGGATATTCGTCGTCAAAAAGATGAATTAAAACGAGAGTCCTTGAATACTTTTACACTTTAAATACTTTTACATCCTTTGAAGAAATTGGGTAAATTAAGTCAGTGAACTAAAGTATACACCTGTACTGCTAGTCAAGTACGAGCTGAGATCCAGTGAGTGCATGTACTCCTCAAAAGGTAAACTTCTTATTCGTTTAACAAATTAGCCACTTGGAAAGAGAAAGAGATTATCCAAAACGATTCGGTTAGGATACGTTAGGATACAATAGTATGAATAACGTTTTGAAAATTTCAAAATTTATCCTTGAATTTTTCACGAATGAAAAAAACATATAAAATTGATCTAATTTCCCTGAATTTGTGCTGCACAAATTCATGGTTGTTGCCCTTTTAAATCAGCCTCAGCTAATAATCGTGTGTGAGAGGAATTACAGCTTGTTTCGAGCAATCTATATAGTTTTTCACAGACAGCGGGTCCCATTTTTCGATAAACTCTAAGTTACACACTGCGCAACATGTGAAATGACACGACTTGCTTAAAGTTGAGAAGATGTTAAAAGTAAAGTTGTGATCAGTATTGATTATCTAAAATATTCATCATAATCGAACAGTTGCATTTTCTGCATGAATTGTGGATGACTGCATCGCTTTTCAAACTCGTATTTTGTTAGGATTGGGTTTCCTCATTCCTTGGATGAGATGAAAGTATTTAATTAGCCAAGTGTAAAAGTGGCTCCGCTCCGTTTCTTCACGGGGTTGATGGCAAAAGTGCTCACTCAGGTGGAAGCTCAAAAAATAATTACCTCGGTGGCCATTTTCCTTTAACGTCCCTGAAAATGAGAAGGGAACATTGATCAAGTAATCACATGAATGTTTTTCAATTTGAAAAATTAATTTTAGAATCCAGGATCGATTCCTAATTATGTTCGTGGCATTGTCACAAGTGAATGAGACAGTATTTCGTAGCGTGGGATACAAAAGAAGACAACAACTCTCAATTATTGCCTCCGGCTATACGTGTTACGATCCTGGTACTTCCCACCTCTGAATTCCATGATCAAAAGGGATACCTTCTAAAATCGGAGGTGTGGTACTTTCCGGAAGCTGCTAGGCTTATGAGGATGTCAAGATATGCTTGTAAAATTCATTGAAAGTTGATATTTGGAGCACCAAACTAAATTTTTTAAAATTTAGATGTTCGTAGTGATTTAGTGAGAGCCCCAGAAAAACAGTTCAGAACACGTTGCGGAAAACTAAGGATTAGAAATCAATCAATTAAGAATCGTCTAGGGACAACAATGATTAGTGATTTTGAGTATTGACTTATTTGCTCTACGATTTCCAGAAGTTACTAAATGATCAATTTCTGTTTTGAAAGATTGACGGATTCCAAGACTCCTTCTGGCGAGTATATTTTTTGCAAAAATAGTGCGTTTTTCAACGTACAAGACACAAACAACGAGACACAGACAACGCACTAGCGTGAAAAACAATCCAATCCTGCTCAGTACAAACCTTCCCTCAAGAAAATATAGTATTCTTCCCAGCAACACATGAGTACCCGAAAATTCAAAGCGCGCTCGGCACAAAATTTCGACGAGCTTAACTTGAAGAAGCTGTGGGGCGTCAGCGCCTTGCCGTCGTTACTCAGATGCGAAAAGTTTTGTGCTATGCAAACCGAATTTTTGACGCTCCAACCTGACAAAACAAGGAAGAGACATAAATCATGGAGCGACCACTACGCTGGTGAGAGGTAGGCCTTGCTTTTGATTTACGGCACACTAAAGTTTGAACGAGTGCTCGTTCAAGTTTTTTCGCTCCCGCTTTAATTTAAAAGAGTATGGAAAGCAGCACTTGAACGAGCCGTTCTTCCTCAAACGAACTTCACGCCCGTGAATGCACCGCTCATTTTATGAAACAAGTTAGATTTGCAGACACCTGCAGTAGCCCGCAGCCTGTCGTAAACCAAGCTCTGCAGTTGACTTGCGCTGCCACCAATGGCACAGAATTTAATTTATTCGGTCTAGAAACCTTGAATGATCTTCGATATGTGCAAAAAAATTATAACGGTATAATTTTCGATAACCCTTCCACCTCGAAATTTCACACTCAACTATTTATCGTGTAAATTCGGTTTATTCTATTCATAGCTGAAATGAAAATAATCAAATTCAAATGAAGCGACTAGAAGACTCTAATATACATGGTGTTTAAGAACAAGAGGTATAAAACTGCAAACCAATTCGAAAATAGCCAAATAAACACTTTTTGTTCTATGAAATTTTCCTAAAAAATATGGTTTTTGAGTTATTAGCTTTTTATTGATGTAAAGGATGAAATTTAATTAAACAATTATTCGCAATATTTAGTCGGAATTTACGTCACAAACACTTCTATTCTATGAGAGCTTACAATTATAAAATTCAATGAACTCCATTCGATTTATTTCTTTGGGGACACATGAAGAGCCTTGTTTATGACGCACCCATTGAATTTGAGGACGATCTCGTGGCCAGAATTACAGTGGCTGCTTGCGAGATTTCTGAAATGCCACACATGTTTCCTGATATCCGGCAGTCGTTAAGGCTATGATTTGAGAAGTGCATTGATGTAGGTGGAACACATTTTGAACAATTTTGTAAAGTAAATTCAAATGTTTATTGCGATTAATTGTCTCATTAAATTTCATTCCTTCAAACAATAAACAGCTAATATCTCTAAAACTTGAATTTTTTAAAAAAAAATGCATAGATGATAAAATGTTTATTTGGTTATTTTCACTTCTTGCGCAGTTTTTTACCTCTTGTTCTGAAACACCCTGTATAATTGAGCATCACTTGCGCTCATTGGCAGTGTAATTGTTCGCAGCTAAAGCTCCTTCTTCAAATTAGTTCACAAAACAATATGAATTATTTCGATTGGTCGATGTTTTTCACACGCCCTTTTCCCTGTTCAACTCCATGTAAAAAGTAGCAAAACCCAGTACAATTTTAGGAAAAAGTTTGTCTGGTAAAAATTTTCAATCCTGATTTCTGATCCTAACTCAAATTAATGTCGTATATTTGGTATTACCGTTTATATCCATATTTTAATTTTACTGTGTACGGTAGTTTGCTGTGCGTAGTCTTTGCATTGATTATTGCGGTGGAGAGAAGCTTTGTAAAGATGAAGAAAGACGTGCAATAATGTCAGATATCGCACGATCGAACGGAAACGAAACTTACGATTTAAGCGCAACATAAAAATAAAAAAGCGATCACCGTAGCGATCATATCATGCAACAGTCTATGCATAACACTACATGAAGCCTGAGCCAGTCATCGCGGATATTAAAGATTTTAGATTTAAATATAAATTCTAATGCTAATCTGGCACGTTTTTTAATTCTACTCGTGCCAGAGCGTGATTGACGTCTGACACCATGCAATATTAGAAGCAAGCCGGTAAAAAAGACGCGTTTTACTTTCCCGCTGCAGTCTTTGGTTGTGCTGTACTTTATTTCAATATAATAATTGTGAGTTTCTAACTTGTATTTTTATTGATTTAGAGCATACGGAAAGCTTTAAGATTATAACGTTTATGAACATTCTATAACAACTTAGGGGCATTATTTTGAACTATGATTTAATTAGTACAGTATATGTTTTTAAACTAAAGTATAAATCTGAATTTATTAAAGAAATCTCAATTCTCTTAACTCTGAACTTAAGAAATTAAGTCTCATTTACGGGTGATGGGGTACGGTAGAATACTGAGAATTTTTCGTGGGTTTCAAATTGACTGGAAAGGAAAATTCTTGTATCCAATGAAATGTATTTTAAAATCTGTGAACTATTGTTCAAAGAAAAAGATTGCATCGACATCAACCAATTGTCTCTCAACTGTGAACTTTACTCTTCTAACGAATAATTACATCACTCTGTTTGAAATAGATTCCAAATTCAAGATTTTCATTTTCATTGATCAAGCTGAACAATTCTGCTGGCCAGTCAAACATCACAGACGGGCAAAGTTTTGTACTAAGCAAATCAAATGCCTAGATATTCTTAAAGCAAGCATGAATTTTAAAATCGGTAGTTCTGAAAAAACTTTTGAAAAATTTCGCGGAAAAGAATATCAAAAAGTAGTATGAGAGTTTGTTTTTCATTGATTTGTGTTGTTCTTACAATGAGAAAAACTCACCAAGTCATATAAACCACGCCACAGTCAATCATTTACGAACTATGAGCCAATAAATACTAGCAGACATCGATGCTATTAACTAAATAGTCAGAGGCAATAGTAAATTCTTGCTACTATTTATTTAACGCATTTTGATCATAAAACTCTGAAAGAATTTGATGCAAAAGTTCAGTAATATTTCTGGCATTTTTTTTTCATTGAATGGGGATTTACTAAAGACTCCTTACAAAATGCCGCCGAAATTAAGCAAACGGTAAAATAGCAACTTGAGTATTGCTCAGGGGAAATCGATCACATTACGGAATATTCCCATCTGTATGGAAAGGTCCAAAAAGGATATTTAAGAAAAAGTGCTAAAAATTAAATACGGGTAGAATGTTGTAAAAACGATTTTAATTTCATCTGAACTGTGATTTTTATGTTATGATCTTGATAATTTTGGTTTTACATCTGCATCTGTACAGATAGTCGAGAATTTAATGGCCGATTTTTTTACTTTCAAGAGCCAATGAATAAAATGATATAACGTTATATCTCGAAAATTAAATACTTCGCTGATAAAAAAGGTACGAGTAAGTTCCAAGGAGATATTTAATATATCTTCTTCCTTCATTAATTCGTGAACGTTGGTGCAGTGAGCGCTTCGATAAAAATTCCAGTTTTAAATAGATTGAAAACATTGCAGATCCACACACTCACTACTGCTTAATACAGACCTTGACGTGAATATCAAAGCTCCGATTGATTCAAACGCCTGAGAAATTTAATTAAAGTTTGAGGAACTGAGACGATTTCACACCCAGACAATTTCAGTAAAATTCTGCGCAACATTCAAGCATTAGAGACTAGAATATTATAGTCTGCTGCACCGTCAGTTTGCATCAAGAATTATTGAAACTAGTATTTAATTTTTCGGTAAGATCGTGCTGTACTGACTAAATAATTTAAATGATCGCTCAATGCTCTTTGTTTCATGATTGCACTCACTTTGCAACGATTATTCATGAATAAGAACACTATTTGAGTGATGTCTTTGCCCAACGCCGTGTGTGGAGCCTGGAAAGATCATGCGAGTTTTCGTAAACTGGTAATTGTCTGCCAAGGTTTTTTGCAAGATCGGAATGAAGCTTGCCCTCTATTCAAGTTTTTGTGACATTCTTCGCGTACTCCATTAAGTGTCCATTGTTCGTAGCTCGATTGAAACGACTGTAAAAGCGATCCTTGTATCGCATCCCACGTATTCTTTATATTGTTATACAAGTAGAAATAAAGGTTCACTCTACTCTGTTCTCCAATGAAAATCGAAGTGGAATAATTACTCCAAAGAAAGAATGACGTTCAGTTCAAACCATGTTATTGATGCCGAATCTGAGTTTCATTCTTTTTTAACAGACAAAAATTTTTTGTATGCGTTGTAACTGTTTAAAAGATCGTTAACTGCAGAGAGTTTCATAAAACATTGAATTCTTGCGGAAGATTTTCAGGTTCTGTGCTCTGGTTGCCACATCGGTCTTCACTGGTTTTCAAGCGTCTCGCGCACTCAGAAAAATTAGAAAGTTGTTTTTGCTGGCGAAAGTACCATCGCAAGTACCATCGCAGTAACATCGGTTGACACGCAAGTACCATCGCAGCGGGATAACTTCAAGTTTAAACATGATTTTGCGATTGCGTGCCTGATTATATGATTATTGAAGGCTGTGACTATTTACATGGCATGAAAAATGTCGTGCCAACAGCTATCCAGTCTATGAACCTCAACACACAAGAATGTTTCACTAAAACCACTTCATTTTGTAAAGTGCTACTTAATTTTGCATTCCCTGAAAATGACGTTGAGTATAGCGTTTTTCAATCTTAGTTCTACTGTGAGACAGAAATAACTTGCTACTTTAAGCTACTTGTATTTTACTCTTTCTACAGCTCTTGTCTTCCTTACAATCTGGAATCTGTCAGTTCTGTAGAGATTAGTTTCCTTTTTGAGGAATATTAGCACGCTGACGCATCTTCTTTCTAGTTTTAGTAAATTGGAATATGATCTCTTCACAGTATAAACTAAAAAAATTATTATTTTAAGATGATCAGACTCAGTTAACGACACAAATATTTTTAATAAAGGTGCTTAAAAATATAGAAGAGTAGAGTAATGTAAAAACGACTTTATGCGAGTGGAGCATTACAAAAACTCACGAAATTCGAATTCTAGCGAAAATGAGAAGTGGAAAGGAAAGATCATACGGGATGTCTTTGTATTTGACGTATTCGCGAAAAAAGGTGTGAATCTATCATATGAGATATGACATTTGAGCACCAGTCGCCACTTTGAATTCATTTGAGCACATGGGAAATGCAACAGGAACTAAAACCAAGAAAAGCGTTTTGATCAAGACCGTTAATTTTTTTACCTTCGCACCCTAACGGGCTACCAGTGTTAGTTTCGTTATAGTTAAACGGAGATGAGTTAAGCCTATACATTTTGGCCCTGAGTAATATTATGCGTTTTGTTGCTTGAATGCTTGACCGCATATGCTGCGAACTGGACACCAGAGTACTACTTAATGAGCGTAAGTTTCTTTTTTTCATTGCATTTTATTTATAAACTTTACAAACATTTATCTGTTGCTGTAACACGGATAAAAGATTCAAACGGAGAAATTAAAGCTTAGAAACATAATATTTAAAAACAGTTGTTACTCACAAATTCACAAATGTTTTAACTTAGGGATAACTGTTATTTTAGGAGAAGGAGATGCATCAGGAATTAATGTAACTATTATAGTTGAAAATTTTCAGAGAAATCAAAACTAGTGACGAGTACATTTGACTTAAAAACTTCATGAAACACACATTCAGTTGCGTGATTTCCTTATCACCTTGGAACACTCCGACGATCTGATAAAAAAGTTGAGTTACAGCTATTGTCAATTCTTCGCACTCTGAGAGTCATTCGGGCTTTGAACTCGGTAAGGAAACTTTCATTCCTGACTGCCGATTAGAAATTTTGACCAGAGACTCGAAGTGATCCGAATTGACCAATCAAGGAGAGCACGCCTGTTGCTCAATTATCGTGCTACGTAAAAGTAAAACTTTCCCAATAGGTTCGTGGAAGTGGCAGGGGAAGATTTTTCCATCCAGATCTGTATTGATATCAGGGAGCGAAAGTTGGTTGGTGCAGAAGCAAAGTAGGCGCTGAGTATCTGCGCTGCTTCACATTATTAGGAAAGACCCCGGCAGCCGAATTTCTATTTGATCAAATTTTGCCGCTGGCCATCGAGCCTGCCGGCCTGCCTCAAACCAGCTGCTGCCAAAAAGGACTTCCATTTCCTGCTTTTGAAGTGTTGATTCACTTTATTGAAAAGCAATATATCATATCGAAGGATTTTAGGAGTTGTAATCGGTTTCCCTCGAAGCCGAGGGTCAGTTTCCTCAAGAGAATTTTTGGGCCACTTCAAGAGTGTTTCGAAAAAACTACGCGAAGGAATTTATTTATGTAATTGCTCAATTTGTACCAACTTCTTTTTGTCTTAGTGTCACACTCCAAACGGATAAGTATTTGAAAAACTTTCTTTATTACATAATTCAGGCGTCCAGGATGAGACACTCCAATTTGTTCTAGTGGCGATGTGAATTAAATTGTCCTAGCAACTTTTTTTTTGAGTTTTCAAAGGGTTCCAAGCCTTTCCTTGAATATTTTTGGCGTCTCAGAAGGCGGAACTCTCTAAGAGCTGATAGTGTCTCATATTGGCCAAGGCGAGCTCGCACAATTTTTCGAGGCTTGTTTAAGCAGCAGGGATAAAATTCAAAGGATTTTTATCCAAGGGAGGATCTCGTTCTGCATTGGCGCGCCCTTTAAAGCTCCGTTTGCAAGAAGCGTCTTCCCAAAAACTGCTACGGCCACTCGTAAGTTTGCTTGGTGCTCTCATCTGAGCTTGTTTGCGAAATGGGGCTGCGACTTTCCAGCAGAAAAGTTCAGCTACAAAAAGAGTCCTCGCCGAATTGTGTTTGAAAACAGTAGAGTGTCTGGCTGTTCTCCAACACAGAGGCTTGTCATAACAGTCTGCTCAGCGATTGGAAAAGATCGTTTACTCTGCGAGCTACAATGTCAAGGCAATATCCGAACCGTCGTTTTGCATCTCTCTTTGAAAGACAAACCTTAGAAACGACTTCCGAACGTCATTTATTTTACTATTCCACTTTTCAAAGAGAAATTTATTTTCTCTCTCATGAAATAGCTAGGGCACGGGATACAGCCACGAAGTTTCCAGAATTACTTTCCGTTAAGATTCAATTAAAAAAATTCGAAAATTTTTCAAAGTGACGAGATATTGGAGTGCTAATTACATTTTCACCAATAGCAGTGAAAGATTTCAAATTGATGCGAAAACTAAATTCCAGTCATGAAATTCTCCTGCATAGCAGATTTTTGGCACACAGTATTCCTCCCAGTTTAGTGCACTTAGGTACTTTATGCAACCAATTATATTCTCGTTCCATTCAGAGGCGAAAACTATACCATCGCATCTGAACTTGGAAGTCGGTCCATTTCAAGACAAGCCATTTAACAAAGTGGCTTTGAGACGCGGTAAACTTCTTCTCCCAAAGTTATCTCTCAGGGAACCGCTTTTCCCAGAAGTTTGCTCAAGTAATTTACCCAATAGCTCCTTGATCAACGGCGTGAGATTTTCAGCGGTGAAACTGGCGAGAAGTTTCTTCCTTTAACGGGCCCTCTAAAGAGCTAACTGTTTGGCCGCCATTTAGCAGTTCGCCGGGTAGCGGGAAGTCAACTGTTGGCGGTCATTTGGATGTTCACTGGGTAGCTGGAAGTCAACTGTTTGGCCAAGTGTTTACTGGGAGCTGAAAATTGAATGTCTTGCTGATAATTTCGACGTTTGACGAGTATCAATCAACTGCTTGGTCACCATTTTACAGTAGCAATATACTCGTAGCTATGGAAGCTAATTTTTGGTAGTCATTTTATTTCCATAGGTAGAGTGAAGTCAACTGCAGTAGTTAAATTATTTACTGGAAGTAAACTGGCTAACATTCATTAAGCAGTTTGCTGGGGAACTAAAACTCAACTGTGCGACATTCTTTTCGTAATTCACTGGGTAGCTAGACACCATCTGTTTGGGCAGTACTTGACAGCGTGGGAGATAAAAATGTACAAAATTCTAGGCCGTCATTTTTGATGAAAAGGTGAGCTGCTTCGGATAAAATTCAAAGTAATCATTTGATCGTACGATGAATAAGATTGAATGCTAAAAAGCAGGAAGTCATTAAACGGCGAGATGAACACCAAGATATTAAGCCAGCTACAGCCCAACTAAAAACAAACTATTATTACTAGCTATTTTTCAGTTTGACGAGTAGTTAAAAATCAGTTGTTAACTTATTTCTTAGCTTGATAGTCCAGCTTATCATATTAACTTCTCTGGAAGCTCTAGTTAAATTTTAAGAACATCTTTTCTTTGTTGTTATTGGAAACAAGAAAAAAATAGAGTACGACCACAGCTTCGGTATACGAAAAGTAACATGACAAAATGCCTTAAGCTTGTAGCTCTTATTATCTGAGTTTTTATATTGATTATTATTATTATTAGCTATTTAGGCAGGTTTATTTAAGATTGAGAGCTAAACAGTTAAAAAACTAATCAAATATGTTTTAAAAAGTTCAAAAGCTTCAAAGAATTCTATTTAAAAATGTACAGAGAGTCCAAAAGCAAAATGAGACGAACAATTTCCTAGCAAATTAAAATATCAAAGAATGTCATGTTTGGCCGGTGACTGCCTTCTCTGATATTTTGTCATAAAGCCTCGCGCTACGTGGTTCCATACAAGGCTTATAGTTGAAGTATAATGGGCTGTAAATATGTGCAGAGTTTCTAGGAAGAGATTTAGTGACCAAATTTATAAACTCTAAGTTGGAGGGTGAGGTATGAGGGTGCTTGTTTTCGACAGTTTTGGTTTAAAGGCAGTTGCTGCTCTACAACGACGGCAGCCAAGACGGTGAGGGCTGGAAAGGAAGAGTATCCGGGATCCTGCCAGGTGATGGAGGCATGAGAGCTTAAGGGTTTGAAAAAGATGAGTAAACAAACACTTTGAGGCTGAGACACGGTCACTAAGTTATTACTAAGAAATTTGATGAGTTTTCTGCTATTAGAAAGATTTAGGCATTTGAAATGAAAAATTCATTTAAAATAAGATGTATGCTTCATACCAACATTTGTTCTGGCGACATCTCACTTGTATAAGTGCATCAGTAAAAATGTAAGCGATTGAAAAAGGATGAGCAAATTTTTTTAAATCCCAGTGAGATACATATGTTTGATTCCTCTCTGGCAGTAATTCAATTTTATAAAGAATTAGAATACAGTGAAGAACTGCCATAACAAACTAAGAAAGACACTTAGATAAAAATGTTTAAAACATGGTTAGAAGTCCAACAGAAAACAGCAATATTACAAAAACAGACACAAAAAGTCTGCATAAGTTGCAAGTTATTTTGGAAGTTATAAGTTATTTTGCTTCGGCTGAAGTCGATCAATAGGGAGATATTGCTATGTTTTAGAAATAAGCTGCTACAGCACATTCCTTTCAACATATTGACATATTTAACATAGCTCAGTGAGTCATCCTCGGTTATACTCGAACGTTTCAACCTAAAAATTTCAGCAACATCGATAGCTTTCATAGCGTCAGATAGAATAACAAAAAAATGCATGATGATTTTTAACGCATTGAAAATAGCCCTTTGAAGCAATTTTTAAATCAATTCTGGAGGCAAAAGTTTTATGAGAAGTGACTATTTAGAAATTCATGCGGTATTATAAAGTGACAAACAAAATTTGCTTATATTATTGTCCTCATTTTAATCTGATTTTAGAATGATATTGAATTCCATGCAACGTTTTAGCGCTCAAACAGTGGCATAGTGTTGATATAGGGTTTCTAAAATTCATTTTCTCCTTCAAGAATTTTTTTCTTGGATATAGCAAACTACTTTAAGCAATATTTGCTTTATTAGGAGGGACGAAAAATTAAAAAACTGACACGTTAAATTATATCCAGTTATCGGCATATGACTGATGTTTTCAAGTTTGGTTCATTTTCATCAGTAACGTAACATTTTTTTGGGAGAGAGTGCTAAAAAAAGTGTACTTCCTGGCATCTTGCATCTCATGTTGAGTTTTATTTTTGACCAGCTTTTGAAACCAATATTACAGCTGACTTTAGATATAGGCTGAACAAACGACATTGCGCAGCATAATTGAATCTTAGTTGTTAGTTTCCCTGAAAGCACAAAGCTTTCAATGCCTCCATAAAAATGAAATGAAGTATTTCCAGGAATGAAATAGAAGGTAATTCGTGCATCCTGATTATAAAAAATAAAATCTCTGATATCAGTTGAGGATTTCTATCACGCAAACTACGAAAAGGATTCATTTGCAGCAACTGCTCGCGACATACGGATGACCTATTCTGACATAGCACTTAAGACCTCAATTTTATGACGAAAATTTTTTTCTCCGCCGAAGTTTTAAATGACAAAGTTCGGCATTAGCGTTTGAGCCAGATTCTACGCAAAGTTTCTCGAGGCAGTGGAACTACTTGAAGAAAGAGTTTCGCTGGAATGAGATTTGGTGTTTGGCGCTGCAGGTGGAGTTGCTAAGTTCAAGTATGAGGCATCCGAGGCCTACAGGGTTGAGTGAACAACAGAGAGGGCAGAACTTCGAGGAATGGGTTTACTGCACTGCCTCACAAATGAACAAGTCTTAAGGAGCCTTGGAGTGGACAGTATTTTGAAGCTTAAGAGGGCGGCATGAGCATTTCACAATTAGAGCTTAAAGTCTGAATGAGGCTTTCTTTTTAAGACAGATGAGAACTAAGTCGAAATCGCGGAGTTAGAGACAGAGTTTACTGTTACTCCGCCATCGTAGGGCCAGACAAGCAGGAATCGTCGAATGAAGCACTCGCTTCTCTTCGCTCAAACGTCTGAGTCTCATGAAGATTTCCGAGCAGCTTCCTGTGGAGTCATGGAAATTAGATTTCTCTCTTGGCTTGAAGTGAAAAATTTTTTTCCAATACGACAATGAGTAAAATTTTTTATAATAAAGCACAGTAGTTCCTGCGTTTAACTATTCTTGATTATTATAGCCTACTTTCGTACGTTCAGTTGAATAGATCATAATTTTGGGGGAATTGAAAGAAAAAGTTTCTCATGGATTTTGGGAAAGAAAATAAAAGTTTTAATCAAGTTGCAAATCATACAGTGCCATTTTAATCTGCTTCACTAATTGAACAGTTAGGTTACTGAAATCTTTCTTGTACGCCGGTACTGATTTCAAACCATGGCATTGTATTTAATTTAGTTGTAAATACCATCAGTGATGTCATTCAATCTCATTCAACCATCTGTATATATTGAGAGCAATTTAGACACAATTCTTCATTTTTTTCATAATCAGAACAATCTTTAAGTTAATTTTTATTTATTAAAATTATTCACTCAAATGTAACGTTGATATATATGATTTCGTTTTTTATTTCAAATTTAGCGCGGTAAATGAGCAACAATTTTCCAAGGCTGTCTATGCAGGAAGGCGAGGCATCACCTAGGCTGGGCGTAAAAAATTATTTTGTCTCAAAATGCCCCCCATCGTCCATTAAGTGTACTTTGATAACTTTCTTCATGTTTCCTAATCTCTCTCGGACATCAGGATGACATATAAACACTCTAAACTATCTTTTTACTAAAACAATGGGATCAAACTAATCTAGGTGGTGTCTTCAAGATTTTTTTCTGTTCAAAGTCAAGGAATGTGTCTAAGAATTGTTTTCAAATTTCAGCCATAAAGAAGGAAGTAGTACTAACATTCAGTTTGTACACATGTTCGTATTGACTGATCTCGATGAGGATATTTTGCTACTTATTATGTGCAGCGAACTAGTGATAAACGATAGAGAAGTTCACATGTGCACCGGCTCGTCTTCGTTTTGTTCATTTCAAAATGACGTTGCTTCGAGTATTGCTGAAACAGCAACGCATGACTGACTGAATTTTGTTGAGAAATTTGGATCGACGCCCAGTGTATTCCCTTCAGAGGGTAATCCATGGCATAAGTAACTGGATCACTTTCCTGTCACTAGTTTCTTTGAATAGGGGAGGTCTTGCGTGACTTTAAAAGCGAGATTATGAAGGAATGCAATTTTTTTGCGCCCCCTTACATTTGAATGTGAGGGAAGACGACAGTCGCCCATTCTATTGAAGAGTCTCTTTTGGCCAATTTCACGGGCCCCCGGGGCGAAGGTTGGCAAAAGTTAAAAAGAATCTCTGCTTCTTCATATCACTTCCAGAGTGCGTACGTTTTCGCTTTCAACATGAGCAAAGGAGATTCGACAACAGCGTCACAAGTGATCAGGCGTACATTCTATGTATTATGGCGTGAGTTATTTTCGGGCTGACGTCCAGTGTAAATTATTGTGCGGTCTTCGTAAAATTACTAGATAAATTCTGATAAAAAACAAATCTTCATAGTGTTTATAGTGTTCTGGGGCTACTCTCTTTGTCCATAAAAGAAAAGATAAAGTAAATTTTGTCCACGTTGGCTCACTGAAGGTTTATTTCATGGGTCAAATACAAGTTTTGTACATACGACAGCATTATGTTTAGAAGAGTATTTGCTATCGCGTATTCTAAATAAATTTTTGCGTTTACACGTACATTTACAATTTGTAAACAGTTTCGTTTTTCATGCGCTTTCTTGTGAATTAATTTAGCGAACTCCCGAGCTATCGATTTAGACGCATTGGCATCGGAGAGATTTTTTTCGACAGTAAGAGATCATATCGCGATATTTATTTTTAGCATGAGTCTAGCTCAAATGATTTCAGCGAAATAACCCAACAAAACTTTTTTACTGAGAGGGGTTTTGCTCAATGAACGCTACCAGACAATGTACTTTCCCAGAGTTTAATATTTTTGTCCTATTTCATATCTGATATTTTTAAATCCGAGGATGACATTTCGTTCGTCACAATTGAACAAGGAATTGTTAAAAGTGATATTTTATTTAATGCAGTGGTTATCTGATCCACAGTTCCACAGTACAAATGATCACCTGCCAAGTTTTTACCATTCAATTAAATATTCGTACCGATTCCATGATCATCGTCTTATGCACATTTTTTCTTCTTTGAGTTAAAGAAAAGTTGTTTTATGAATATCGACTATTATCGACGGTTTTACCATTCAATTAAATATTCGTACCGATTCCATGATCATCGTCTTAACACATTTTTTCTTCTTGGAGTTAAAGTAAAGTTGCTTTGTGAATATCGACTATTACTGAAAAAGGTTGCATATGAGGTCATGAAATACGACAGTGGCGGAGAATTCTAATATTTAAAGAAGAGTTATCAACGATTTTGATGCCAATAAATTAAGCAAACATTTGAGTTGACACTTTAACAAACCACGAAATATGTTATATTAGGTGCGTAGTTGAGAGCTCAAACACATTTTCTGTTAAAATTAATTATGTTTTTAATGTTCAATTTCGATGTGTTGATTTCGAAGCAAATTGATTGCTTTCATTCAAAATCTTAATTCAGTTCAAATTGCTACTCGATTCCCTCTTTTTTAACACAAAGTACAAACAACACGTCATTGCAACACAAGCTAATAATAGCATGTTTTATCAACGTGGAGTGTTTCCATCGTCTTATTAACAACACAAGCCATTGCCGGCATGTAAACATCAACGGAATATATTTTTGACATATTATTGGCGCAAAATAATCCGAGCACTTGTATATAGAAATAAGTGCAGAATATCCTCCAAATAGAATTTTATCAATACACGACACTGTCTCTTGCAAACTGTCAGCTGTTCGTATTCCAGATTCAAAATCAAAATCCATATGCCATTGAATTATTAAAACTTGTAGTCGTACATGGGTCAACGATTCTTTTTTCGAGAAGTAATTGTCTTCTCCGCAAACAGGCTCTGACGCAATTATACCTTCCGGGAATGAATTGTTGTTTACAATGCTTCTAGTACATTTTTGTATTTCTGCCCCCTCTAAGATACAAACATGAGCATGGTACAAAAGGTATACATGATCTAATATGCTTCTCTCGAAATACCCCCTTTTTGTAAGGAATGTGGTGCATTTCGCTGAACACGTCTTGGCTTTATTATTCGATATTACGGGCGCAGCTGTTTTTAGGCACGAGTTCATTAGATGTGGTATGCGTGTCTGTTCAGTTTTGCCGTGTGCGGGGATCTGTGTTTTGAAAACGAAGCAAAATTGGTGTCCAGCGCAGTTGAAGATTTTGCTTGTTTTGATTTTGCTAACCAACCAAGTTGAACTTACGTTTGTATTTGATTCGACACGAAATTATTTTCGTTTACTCTAAATAAAAAAAAGCTTTGGCAAAAGTACGCATAAAATTTCTCCTATTTAAAAAAAATAACAACAGTTGATGCGAGTCGGATTAAAGTTTTCGGTTGTTAAACCAATATCAATCTTCAATTTGAACGTGTTCTCAAAATTATAAAGATGGAGGAAGGCGAGCCTGGCTTTCAAATATTGTGGTCCGGAAATCATTGCAAATGGATGGCTTTTTAGTGGGTTATAGGAAATAAAGATAGAGGGATTACAGGTTCCGAGGAGATTCAAAATATGTAGAACCTCATAATAACATGAAAGGGTCTACTAAAAGTTTTCGATCAAAAAGTATTTTTGTTTCAACTAAGAATTACGTTAGTTTGAAGAAATGAGTTACGTCAGTGATAACATAGATAGCTGTGTAAGGGTTGGATGACATAAAAACATGTTTTTGGTTGCATGGTTTGCAGGAGTGTACCCTGAAAAGGAAGATCGAAGTGGTAAAAGGGCTTTTTAATTTGGGGAACGGATTGTCGAGATTGCGTTCAATCTGAATGCAGAGATCGTGAACAATATTTACTTAAATATTTAACATCAGGAAGAAGAAACAAGATACGCTAGAGGTAAGACCAATTATAGGAAAGAGTTTGAGAAACTCAATTTCATTTAAAGGCTGCTAAAATGCCCTGTAGGAGTAAAAAATATTAGGGGTAAGCTACTGAAACTTTGACTCACTGCGGTCTGTACACTCGCGTGATTCTCTCTCATGAGGCAGGAGGTGAGACAGGGAAGCACTTCTGAGTTGAGGCCGGAGGAAGACTTACAGAAACAGCTGAATTTCGTCTGCTGGTTTTCAAAAACATTGGTCGTATGGCCAGTGTTTTGAAGAAAGACTTACAGAAACAGCTGGATTTAGTCTGCTGGTTTTCAAAAACATTGGTCGTATGGCCAGTGTTTTGAAGAAAGACTTACAGAAACAGCTGGATTTCATCTTGTGGTTTGCAAAAACACAGGTCTATGTTTAGTGCTTCTAATGAAGACTAATAGAAACAGCTGAATTTTACCTGGTGGTCTCTAAAAACACAGGTTTCATGGCTAATGTTTTGAGGGTACACTAACAGGAACTGCTGAATTTAATTTGGTGGTCTCCAAAAACACAGGTCTCATGGCCAGTGTTTAAAGGCAAGACTAACAGGAACTGCTGAATTTAATTTGGTGGTCTCCAAAAACACAGGTCTCATGGCCAGTGTTTAAAGGCAAGACTAACAGGAGCAGCTGAATTTAATTTGGTGGTCTCCAAAAACACAGGTCTCATGGCCAGTGTTTAAAGGCAAGACTAACAGGAACTGCTGAATTTAATTTGGTGGTCTCCAAAAACACAGGTCTCATGGCCAGTGTTTAAAGGCAAGACTAACAGGAGCAGCTGAATTTAATTTGGTGGTCTCCAAAAACACAGGTCTCATGGCCAGTGTTTAAAGGCAAGACTTACAGGAACTGCTGAATTTAATTTTATGGTCTCCAAAAACACAGGTCTCATGGCCAGTGTTTAAAGGCAAGACTAACAGGAGCAGCTGAATTTAATTTGGTGGTCTCCAAAAACACAGGTCTCATGGCCAGTGTTTAAAGGCAAGACTTACAGGAACTGCTGAATTTAATTTGGTGGTCTCCAAAAACACAGGTCTCATGGCCAGTGTTTAAAGGCAAGACTTACAGGAACTGCTGAATTTAATTTTATGGTCTCCAAAAACACAGGTCTCATGGCCAGTGTTTAAAGGCAAGACTTACAGGAACTGCTGAATTTAATTTGGTGGTCTCCAAAAACACAGGTCTCATGGCCAGTGTTTAAAGGCAAGACTAACAGGAGCAGATGAATTTAATTTAGTGGTCTCCAAAAACACAGGTCTCATGGCCAGTGTTTAAAGGCAAGACTAACAGGAACTGCTGAATTTAATTTGGTGGTCTCCTAAAACACAGGTCTTATGGCCAGTGTTTAAAGGCAAGACTAACATGAACAGCTGAATTTTATTTGGTGGTCTCCAAAAACACAGGTCTCATGGCCAGTGTTTAAAGGCAAGACTAACAGGAACAGCTGAAATTTATTTGGTGGTATCCAAAAACACAGGTCTCATGTATAGTGTTTTGTGTTTGTACTGATAACTATGTCGCACTTTATCGAGAGCTCTGTTTTCTCTCACCGCAAGGAAAATGAAAATATCATAGCTATCATCTGCAGTATCCGTGCCATATTTTGTGAGGGTGGTCTGAAACAGGTATGTCACAAAAAAATAGATTTCCCTCTTTCCGTTTTCAATTGCCGAGTTCAGTAAATTGGAATATTGAAACCATTCTCTGTGTTTTCTGAGAATTCAGATCAGCTTCATTTATTAGTGATTCTGGGATGAATAGCGAATAGAATTTATTTATATCTTGCAAAGTAGGAACTTACGAGGGCTTGCATTACATTGAACAATAAAATGGCATTTCTTTCTGAACGATTTATATATTCTTCCGGCTTCAAATCTCATTAGAATAGAAAGCTTGGAAATGAAAGAGTCGCTGTTGCGCTGAGCTCATGTACGAACGTGCTGGTTGGAAGTGAAAAATTACTATAACATTAACGTTATGTGTGCCGTAGGTTCAAGCCAAGTGAAAGATGATACTTTATTTAAAATACTTAGCAACAGATGGTACTTCGAATCAGACACTGCATGCACGTACAGAATTTGCAAATCTCACAGAGCTTCTTAGTGTAGCTGTTGGATTATCGGAATTAGGGTCTGTTTGAGAATCGTCAAGCCTTTATTTCCAAATGCAACTCGCGATCAGAATACACACTAAAACAGGCTTCCACGCAACCCAGGAAAAAACTGAAAATACACATTTCTGCTTATTAACATTGGTTGAGAAATCATGAGTACATTTCTTAGAAATTAATCAAACCTGTCGTATTGACTCACTTGAACGTCATAGAGAAGCTCAGCTTGATGAGTCGAGATGATCTCGCGAGGGGAAACCACGTTTCGTTAACTGGAGCAGATTAAGATCGTTCAATCGGCAGTTATCAGAACCAAGTGGTCATTAGTTCACTTAAAGCATTGTCTGTGCCAGGGCCCATTGTTCTGGGCAGCTGGCTATGGATGCCGATAGCAGCCACAGTTACTCCACGGTACATTGAACGCCTTTTGTACGGCCGTGGCATCGCGTCCAATGCATACCTAAATTCCCTCTTTTTAGATCTGTACTTGTTTCCTGCGCGTTGCTAAGCACGGGGAAAAGGCTTTATATATCGTCTTCACAAAAAGACTTGCAAATTTTATCCTGTTTGGGTACAACCACGGCATGAATGTTCAAAGAGATCTACGAGTACCTTTTTACAGCGCGTTGGAATTGTTCTATTTTGAACGAAAAAATTTCAATTTGATCCCCATCAGTTTAAAAACTATCAATATTTTTAACCAGCGACAAAAGAATCGTAATGAAACTGTTTGAAAAAATTCATGAATTCAATCTCCAGGTAATAGTGAGAGTGACAGTTCAAGTTTAGATCATAGCATTTAGGACTCAGGTAATGTCCTCTCTAATAACGATTATTAGCAAATTTGAATTCAGTTTTATTCTCCTGTACTCAGGACAGTTTATAGTTACATACACTCCCACACTTGTAAGCTTTTATTATAAAGGTTTATTATAAAGGTTTATTTTTATAAATTTATTTATAAAATTTATAATTTATTATAGAGGTTTATTTTTTTTTTATATTATACAATTTATTATAAAGGTTTCAAATTTGTTCGTTTTCTAGAATTTGCTGAGTTCCAAAAGAACAGCTGAATTTTTATTAAAATGAAATGAATTATATCTTGGTTTTCAACGTCCAAACACGGGTCAAGAAAGATTGCGCAAAGGAAACTAACAGAAAATAAAGGAGAGAAAAAGCTGGTGTCCGGTCGTAAAATTATATGGAAGTAAATAGTAAAAATGTACAGTGAAATTGAGAAAAAATAGTAGAGCTAAAAGTTAAAAGTAGAGTAAATTGTAGAAGAAGAAGTAAAGTAAAGTAATGGAGCAGAAGTAAAGTAAATGATACAAGTTACATTTTTTGTGGAAGGGAATTAGGATATTAATGCAGATAAATTTTGCAACGGGCAGCGCAGCACACATTCGGTGAAAGGATTGACTCATAAAGAATTTATTCAAAAGTGGTAAATATTGATCGTATTGAACGTGGTTTTGTAACGGAGCGCAAACTTTTGCGAAATTGTTTCTTATGAAAACTGTTTTTCTTATGTGCTTATAATGAGCAAATATGACGTTTAAGCGAAGAGATCTTGTTTATATCTAACTAGAAGAGTGAAAAGAGTTACATTATTCAGGACTTTAACACAAATGCTGGAACCAATCTGACCCTTCCACATATATTATACCTTTTATCCTTCATACTTGCATGATATATGAAATAGCATCAAATTCCAATAAAGGGCGTCTGAACCTTCAATATTTCCTAAGAATTTATTGCTTCACTCTGGCAAAGGAACACTCTCTATGGAGTTAAATTTTTTCTCAAATGCAGTTTCAATATCAAAGTAGCGTGAACTTTCAACTGCACTCCAGCCAGTGGCGGAGAATGCAATGCACTCAATTTTCCTAGGGCACAGCAATTCCCCTGGCATCCTGCCTGTCTTGACTTGAACTCGAGAATGGCCGATAAGAAGTCTTGACCAATGATTTCCTAATCCAGTTATTGTTCGGGCAGACGCTAGATCTTTCTTCAGAGTTCTGGACCAGAGCCAGATTTCTAAAGAAGGACTTGCAATGAAGACGATTGTGCTGGGCAGAAGCTCTGTGTATATTTCCCGATGACGAGCCTCTGTGACTTTAATTTTCCATCACAAGACGTCCAAGGCACGAAAAAGGGATGGAAGCATTGTCACAGGGTAACATCTCGAGAGGAAAGCGCTAATGAAAGCTCTCAGGCATGTCTGTCTACATTGTGTTCTCCAGGAGGATATGGATTTTTTCTGATTTGGTCTTCCGCTTTTTCGCTTTGAGATATTACTCCCATCGAACAGTTCCATTTTTTGAGTTTCACCAAGCGTATCGCATCTGCATTTTGAAACTGGAGAAGCGTGCTAAGAAGGAAAACCATCATTGACGTATTATTAATTCTTTCGTTGGTAATTCAAATCTTAACGAATAGTCAGATATTTGCTTATGGTCGAAAAAGTATGTTTCACAAAATCAAGCAGATATTCTTAAAATGACTAGTATATCAGTAACAATAAGGCATTAAAATTTCTAGCGCAATAGAGCGTCTTCATTTTATTTTTTATTTTCTATAAATTATTTTCATTGCTTTTCTATTCATTTGTATTGAAAGTTTGGGTTATTCACTACCTCAATCATTCCAATCTAGTATAGAAGAGTGATTTGTTTGCAGATATTTCCTCCTTTTCCCTCCATCTATTTTGAAAATAATTTTTACAGGGCATTCAAAATGCCATCGTTTTACAAAAGTATGAAGTCAGTTTTCGATATAGATTGAATATCAAAAGTTGGGGAGCCGCAACCTTCAGGAAACTTCATCTCTCTGTACAGGCAAAGTTCTGTGTCAATTTCCCGAGTGTTTGACGGCAAAGAATGAAGAACGTTTTTCTCCGAGTAGATCCCCGTACTTCAGTCATAAGAGGAACAGTTTAATTAGTTGAGGGCCAGCAAAGAAGCATTTTTCTCGTCGTTAGTTGGTGGCTGTCAAAATTGCTTGGCTGATTATTCTTGGTCGGCTTTGGGGAGGTGAATCACCTATGAAAGTTGGGAGCGCTGATGAAGGGACTCGGAAGGTATCCGACAGATGTAATCTCGATTCGCAGCAGAAATAGAACTTCGATATCTAGGCTCCAGAACTTCCTCCAATCAACGAAATTATGTAAGACGCAACGCAGGAATGCAAGTGATACTTCGGAGAGTAGCTATCTGCGAGAGTGCTCTGATATTCTCATATAAAAATTTTGAACCATTCTAAGTCAGTTCAATATTTTACAATTAATTAAAGCGATAAGGTGTAGGAGAAGCACTGAAAGCGCAGTCTACGACAGGACTATGTAAGGCAAGAAATTTCAGCTCTTTTGTACATTTTTAGTGCGTTTTTGGATATTTACTTCAAAAATTTTGAGAAAAAACATCCTTCAATAGGTAGTTGATATTATAAATGACGATTTCGAGAGTAATGCGAATAAAAAATATCATGGAAGCAACACGAATCACAAATTAAGCTTTCGCGGGCATCGCACGACACTAGAATGAATGACAAATTCGCACGTAATACTCAAAACCAAGTCCTCGATATTGTTGACCCACTTTCACTTTCATTCAAACTGCTGCAAGTAGTCACTCAAAGGCCTAGTTATTGTTGGTCTTGCCCATGCTAACAAAGCCTAACGAAAGCCTTAATGCCTCAGGTCACGCAGAGCTTTTGTAACTATTGATGCGATAAAAAGCGTCCGGGGCTTTCGCTGGCTGGAGAAAACGTTCTACCGATTTCTGTTCTCTTTATGCCAGGCCAAAAAATATATAATTCATTACTTTAATTGAAGTGAGTGTTAATTCTTTTTTATACAGAATCGTGCATTCGCTAGGCTGATTCGTTTTTTACCGTTTCCGTAAACTTTATGTCAGAGTAGTCTCTTATTTTTCGCTCACTGCAGACGATTTGAGCTCCATTTGTAGATCTTTTGTTTATTTTCCAGGAGAGCATATTCCCAGCAGAGTGGCCATACCTCCATTAACAGAGATATACAAGCATTAATCGGCTTTTTACGTTTGTATATTTTTTATTTATCACATAATCGGTCATTTGTTATGACCAAACTGCCATATTCATACTTCTCACCCTGATTGGCCCAAAGTACGCAAGAAGAATCAGAGCTGCATGACAGGCCTTTATAAATGGCCAAAAGTTTTATAATTGATTCTTTTTACTGAAAAAATTGATAAAATTTTAAAATTAAATGAATAAAATATGTTAATTAATTATCAAATGAATTAATCATTCAATTATCTTTGAGTTGGAACAGGCCAGTCTAGCAATTTGGTCACTTCAGTTTGAATGATTTCTTCACCATAATGGAAATTTACTCATTTAAAGAGTTTTGCTAAATAAAATGGAAACTAAATTATAAGTATTGATGTTTTACAGGTTAGCTTGGGACTTGAAGACTTCTTTATTGGATTTAGTTTCTGTGATTTTGAAACGATTCACTTCTGAGATAGAAAATCAAAAACTACGTCAATGAAAGAGTTTTTGAATAAAATTCTCACCTCACACAAATTGGATGTTCATACGTGGGGCCTATGGAGAAAAACTGTGCAGCGGGGTATTTTTTACTCTTCAATTTGAGGCTGTTGGATTTTGGTAGATTTTTCTTCGGAGGAGTACAGCCCAGCATCAACTACTTTCCACATATAAAATATAAATACAACAGATTTGAATGCGAATACTGCTTTCTCGCATTTTATTTGATCAAAATTTGGCAATACGCCAAAAAATAAATAATTCATAGGTGCTCACCCGTATACCATCTTTGTGACGTCTATTTCAAAAGGAATTAATACTATCTTGAGAAACTCTATCATATTCATTGTTTGAAAATTAGATAAGGCACATTTGATGGACTCCTTTAATCTCACATTGATTGGGTTTTCACGGAGGGGAACCAAATTGAATTAGAAGCCATCAGGTAGATTTGAGATCAACACGGGATTCAACTCTACATTTGACTGTATAGTTCTCCTACGAATGTGGGGCGAGCTTGCGGAGTTCTTACTCTGCAATACCAGTGTTATTTAAAGGAGATATTACGTGCTGAAAAGTTTGCCCTGAAATATGAGCACCATCGTTCGATCATGAAATTGATACTCATGCATTCTTGTGTTCGGTATGCGATCTTTTATTTTGAATACGTAACTCACTGTATCGAATAGTGAGAAATAGGAGAAGAAGAAAAATTAATGGAATCAAATTTTTAAACTCTTGCTCTGAGAAGACACGCTCATTTCTCGAGTGATTTTGAACTCGTCCAAGTAGCGAAAAGGGTGAAATTTATTAAACTCAGAATCTTCATTTTGAAAACCAAGGAAGTCATGTCTAAATAGTGAACATTACTTACTCGCATTGTTAGAAATTTACACTTTATATCTCCCCCTGAGGCATACAAACTATAGCATATTATGAGTAAGTCTTCCTCTCGCCCCGTCAGTATTATTACGGCTTGATGTTTGCAATCGGGACAGAGCGTCAGTAAATTCTAACGCAATTTCATCAAGTTAAGTGCTCAAAATAGAATAGACAATAATATCGAACATTCTGAGACTAGAGGACGCTGTTGGCCGTTTTAGAAAGTTCTGCAAGTCCCTTGACGTGTGCCCGAGCGTTGGTTTTCTTTCGGTTCTTCTGACACTTTTGCCAGGACCATCGTCGGGCTCTGGCTAATCTTTGAGCTCTCAGAAGACTTAGTCCGAATTTAGACGCCTTCCTGGCAAAGCTCAAGCTATAAATTCGCCCGATATTTGCTCGCAATGAAACAACTACAGCCGGGAACATGCAGCGAAAAGACCTCTTCCAAAAAGGAAGAAAGGACGCAGGAATCTACGGCTCTGATAAGGGTTACATAGGACAGAAAGGCGTGAGTTCTGCTGCCTGAATTTTGGAGGAAGATAGAACCGCAGAATGCGTGTTTTGTTACGCAAACGGAATAAAAATTTCTTAGAATTTGGTTGTGTATTCTGAACTTTTCGTTTGAGTTTAATTAGCTGGTGTCGACAAAGAATAGCGTTGAAAAAAAGTTTTGCAGGTATATGTACAGATCAATTTTCAGTTGGTATTTCTGCAAAATTGAAAGTTTTCAGGTAGTTCTTCTTTTTCTTTATCACTTCTACGTTTTCAGGAATAGTTACAAATGCATTCGTGAAATAAAATCAGAATATCCTGGACTTTTCAACTATTTAAAGCTTTTTTGAATCGTCTTTCCATTTGAGCATGAATAACAACAGACTTTGGCTACTTTTTAGAAGTTTTGAGAGTAGTTCTGGGGTAGGAATAGGCCTTTTTGTCTTAGAGCTTGCAAAATTTAAATCTAATTTCAATCATTGAGCTTCAACATGTCTTGGGAAATATTACATGGGTGTGGAATTTTTACCCTGGCTGAAGTCTTCGCCACGTTCTCAGTTCAGTTTTTGCGAACAGCAAAATTAGTATACCATTATTTTACCTATAAACAAATTTAATCCAATGATTTTATCACTCAATTTCTCGTGATAACATGTACATTCGCCATCGTTTTTAATTTGGCTTTAGCTGTTTTTCTATCTATTTTTTGCAATAATAATATTTTCATTTCTTTATTGCGCTTTTCAGTTTCGATCGTTCACAAAATCTATGAATGCAATCAAATTTTTATTTTGAATTTGGTTACCTTGTTTCCATCGAATGCTGAAATGAACGTAAATTATTGCAATGATCATTGCGCATGAATAATTTGCCCGCTATCTCAAGAAAAGAGCTATCACAAGACTCACTTTTCCCGGCAGGCTATTCAAACGATGTAATATTAATCACCTGCTAGAGTATTATAATCTGAAACTTAACATTAATCGTTTCATCATATAAGATTCATTTGGCAGCACGCGAATAATTTTCTTAATTTCTTATTAATACTCTGTGGAAGCGATTGAATTATTCTAGTTCAAATTTCATTCGAATGATTTATTGATGAAGTGCTTTCGATGGTCAAACTTGAAATAAACCGATAAAAATGAAGTCGTGTACTGCAGTTTCCAGCTCTATTTTATTCGGATAATGGATTGCCGAAGCGTGTTGTACAATATAGTGGGATGAAAGCAAAAGAAATAAAGAAGTCTGAAATATTTTCTTTGCTTACTTTTTTTGGATTGTATAAGAGTACTGACACTGTTAAAGCCATAGTCCCATGGCATTCGAATTGCCAGGCTTTTAAATCGGTTTTCGTAAAATCGGCCCAGTGGATGTCGTAATTTTAGAAAACGCCTGTTCAAAGTTTTTTATTGACGCATGCCTACGGGGGCTGCCCAGTCAAACTGTCGTGATCCAGTAATAAGTTTCCTCAAAAGTGCGGATATTCTGGCGAATATATAGCATCATCTGAGTAGCGTGTGAATTGCGCAAGCCCAGCCTTGATAAAGGGGAGCGTGAGAGAACATAAATACGTCTTTCCGATATTGATTGTCGATTGGGTGATGAGAAATGATTTTCAACGAAAATTGAACAAATTCCATGAAGAGAATTTGCATCCAAAGAGGAAATTACTGGAATGACTGCCCCACCGCGAAAAGGTGATTGGTGGAGCGAGGAAAGCCGTTGTCTTCGCCACTGACACGAAGAAAGGAATCCAAAATTACGAGGACGGTCAATACTCAAATAAATTTGGCAGCAGCGCAGCTGATGGCTCAGGAATGCCTCATGGTTTCATGCATAAGCTACAAGGAGAAACAGTTCTTCTGCAGATCTGGACCATGTGAGCAGTCCTGTGGCAGTGTGAAGTGTATTTTCATTTCAGGAAATATTTCCGTTAACGGAGCACACTTGTTGGGAAGGTATGAGCTTGATTGAAGGGAAATTCATTCTTCTGAAGATATCACTTTATAAGGCAGTAGAAAAATGCCTACTTTCAAGGACGATGAATGTCGGTCATTATTATTCAAATGAAAAGCTTTGAAAACACATTTTAAGAGCAACGATGTTAAAACGACACTGAATGCTCATGAAATGTTCTGAAGCTTCATTAATAGACCACAAAACTTATTTGAAATCAACTGGTGAATAAATGCAATTACAGGATAAACCGAAAGGGTTGGATTCACCACAGCGACCCTAAGCGAATATTTATCACTTTTGACAGTTTGAACTTGATGTTTTCCTCAGCTCTCTTCTCTAGGCGTCACACATCTGCGTTTCTACTCGTACTTCCAAAATAAGCTGTCTCTTCGCAGGCTCGTTTTCAAATCGAATGAAAATCGGCATGAATGTGAAGATTGATATGTGAGGGAGATATTTGTTCGTATGTATGGTATACAAGTTGGGAGGTAGACAGGAAGTTTTGGTAGATAAGTAAGAAGGTAGATAGGTAGGAAGAAAAATTGTTATGAAGGTTGAGTGAAAAAAAGGAGACTGGTAGCAGGGCAAATAGTCGGAAGGTGAATAAATCGAAAAGAGACACGTAGGAATGCATCCAAGTAAGTTGGTAGACAGAAAGTGAGGTAAATAGGAAGAATGGTAGTCAGGTAGGGAATGGACAAGTATGCAAGTAGACAGGCCAAAGGTAAACAGGGTTAACGGTAGACAGATATAAAGATAGCCACGATGAAAGGATAGACAGGGAGGACGGTATACAGGTTGTGATCTGATAGCGAATAGATGGAATGAATATTAGAAAAATCATATTATAGTATCAGCGTTCAATGAGCTGATGAATTTTGGTGGTTTTCCACCTAAATTTTTCAATTATTTTTAGTAAAACCCATAATTTAATTCGTCTTCGTGTTCAGGTTTACAATTGCAATTTTAAAATATATGTTACTGAAGGAAAGTATATACCAACTTGCTGTGGGATTTACAATTGTTGACCTTCTTAGTTCCACTGGTGTATATTAGAAAGCAATTAAAATTTCAAAACTGTTTACAATCTCATTCACGCTCATTTTATTACCGAATTTTAACTGATTCGTTTGAGAATACAATAGAAAATATGCTTAATTCGTACTTAGACCTGCGAAGTTGATATAAACAACAGCTTTTGAAACCTACAAGCTACGATATATCTTCAATAAATTCAAAATAGTTTCAGTTTAAATATTGATAAATCACTTGAAATATTTCAGCTCCTCGCAGTGATTCAAGTTTTGCTTGCTGTTAATGAGTTAAACATCAAAAATATTTCATAAATCAAATCACAGTTCGGGGAGCAAGCTCCTTGAAGAATATAGCTAACTAAATTGAAATGCACGAATAACTATAAACGAAGTTCAAAGAAAACTAATACTGTTAAATATGCTCTGTCGTTTACAAGGCATGCCTGCAATTCAAGTAAAGAAGTTTCTACACAGCATGATTTACTAGTACGAAATTATGAAAATTTTACCTGCTTTAGTACGATTTTCCTTCTGTCTTATTGAAAACGCTATCCTCAGTACGTCTATGGAGAGTAACACTTCACATTTTCAATTTTCTCATCGGTACCCCAATCATCAAATTGGCAAACGCAATTGAGACACCTATCATTTGAATAATATATAGGGTTATTTATTACTTCATGTTTTTATATTCACTGTTTGATACACTATGTTATCTCAAATTTAAATAGTATCGAGCTTTCGGAAGCAGGACGGAAATTTAGGACTCCTTCATTAAATATTGAGCACACATCTCCAAAGCTTGAGCACCGGGCATTCCTAGGAGTTTCGCAACCGGTGTTAACTTTTCAGGTCTGGACTAGGCAAGAATTTCCTACTTCCCCGATGGAAAATCTGCATTAAGCCACTCCAGCAACAGCCGCCTCGGCCCCTGCCCTCAGTATGACGTTGACCCCCGTGAGGTAAAGGTGTGTGGCTGCTCGACTCGTAAACACTTGCAAGGTCGATTCAGTGCGGGAACGATGATGCCCAAATCAATGCTCATCAGTTCGCTCAAAAATTTTCATGAGCAAGGAATTGTGATTCCAGTGTGTTAAATGAATGTTTAAAATGGCGTTTTGGATTTTCAAATTTTCGGGAACAAATTTTATCCGAAACTTTTTCCAATTACCTAATGATGGGAAACATCTCTTTAGAGTTTCCTGCATATTAGATTTAATACATGACATCACCTACTCTATTTTTACTATTTTACTTAGTGAACGTTCTGTAAAGTTTAAATCTAAGTATACCAATTCAAATGAAGTGTACTAAACGTTCAATCTATCTGAAATATCTCGGCGTTGTTCATAATAAAATAGTATCCGGATAATAAATAATAAATTTTTTTGAGAACAAGCAACTCACTGATTTTTAACGAGCACTCCTAAAGGTGGGAATCGCCGTAAATTGTCCCCTAATTAAGAAAATAATCTCGACCCTAACATTTGAATCATCGTGCACCAGGGCATTTTTCCGCCAGTCCAGTTTTATTTGGTTGCTTTTGTATCCGGCAACAAATTTCTGGCTTTGTGATATATCAGACATCTTTTTTTGGGCGCATAAAATGTCAGAACTGGGTTCATACTAAGTACATTAGCGAAATTCCCTGCGATGTAATCAACGGAAAACTAAGACACATTAGAAGCGCAATAGTACGATAATAATACTAGTAAGTACAATGGGCCAGGATCAGTTGCAAAAAACATAGGCTTACAAGTGGACCCGGCTTCAATGTAGCTTTCAGTATGGGAAAACAGCCCGAAATATCTTGTGCGTGGAGTCAGTTTTGCATCTTTTTACAACGTAGTTTGAATTCATTACAAAGAAACAAAAATAGACTCATCACCTATTCACGTCGAACTTAGAAACTTCTCAAATTTCCAACTACAGATTCATTCTCATGATTTATTGATTTTTGTTAACTGATGGTAATGCAAGCACATAGATTATTAAACTACTATATGAAATATTTTTCTGATAAATTTCATGATAGGAGGTTGAATAACTTGAACGAGTGATAGAAACACAAGTAAAAGAACTTTTCTAGAATAAAGATCGTGTCTCATTTAATTTAATTTTTTTGTATGTTCCATCACTCTACTGGGTTTAGAAAAATAACAAATATTTTTTTGTCGGAAATAAATGTAGCTTTTGAGTAATGGGAAGCATAAAAAAGCAAAAGGAGTGATTACGCAAAATTAAATTAAATGATTCTCTTTCGTTAGCTTAGTAAATTGATCTACTTTCACACTGAAGCTTTTCTACGACAGTAGAAATTTCCCACAGAACATTGAAGGTAATGAACTTTTTAAAAAATATTTGCCGGCGAATTAGGTTGGACGTTCATAAAAATGAAAATTGAACTAAAATTTTGGGAGAGATTTGAGATAAATAAAGATAAATTAAGTTTGCGAATTCATGTTCTTTACGCGTCAATAATAATGTAGCATACATTACAAATTACTGCATATTTCTACAACTGTCGTTTTTATCTAATTCTGCGCAGGGGTTATGAAAATATTTAGGTTGTCATGCATTTTGACGTACAGATTTTAAAAAATTACCAATCAGCGAAGTAAGTTAAATATCGGTGTTATATACCGTAGACTTTAAAGCACCGGAGGAGTAAGTTAAATATTAGTTGTACTCACCGTAGACTATGCGACAAAATTTGATGTGGTATCACGACGTAATTGGTAAAACGTACATTCTTCTTCCGTTCAGCTGAAAGGAAACTCCGCACGTAACCTCGATGAATACTACTGAAAAGTTTACAACTTCTGGCTTTTTTTTGACCAGATAAGTTGTTATTAATATATATATATATATGAGATTGAAAGAATCATATGAGATTCCGATTTAAGGTTCGTGGTAGAAACATAGTATTTTGATGAGTTTCATCTGAATAGATCAAAATTTAGCCCTAAATTTATAGTTGTGTTCTTGACTCTCCTGTCATTGTTACTTTCTAAAAGCAGATTTCAACATTTTCTTAGGGATACTGAAAAATAGCTAAAAAGGTACTTGGAAAATCGCAATACTAAAGCTTAAGTAGTACCATTATTAGTGGGTTTCTTGATCATACCTTAGATGATAGAAGCACTCAGTGTAGCGATGCATCACCCTTAATATTGCTCTATATTTGCCCCATTATCGAAGCCATCGACCTCCACTCAACTTTTGACACATGATTGATGGATGAGGTGAGAGGTTGGCTCCTCTCCATCCTTTTCATAATGATGTGTCACGTGAACGGCGATGACAGCACCATCACTCTTTCAGTGTTACTCCTAGAACCTGCTTAGACTTTCAGATATATATTTTTTTTGATGAACATACAGTTTTCGCTGATCTTGTGTCTCACAAATCATAGGAAAATTTTTGACGATGTTTTCCTAGTGAAATAAAGGCAGGAATCTTGAGTATCCAACTTGCGTTCAACGATCAGCGAAAATTATGTTCATGTGTACAGTACATATTTTCTTGTTTGACGGATAAACATGGATGAAAATTCTGGGGAATGTAACCAGGAATTCTTTTTCATTGCCGGATTTTCCCTGCTATACTTTCAATATTCTTTTTGAGAGAAGAATAGCTTGCCCTATCATCGCCAGAGAAAAGGAATAAGGCACTGTCTATTTTGCTGAGTGTTTCGAGCACGCAACTCTTGTTAGATTGGTATCATCAGCAGCATAGAGTCATTGTATCTGAAAGCCTAAATCTTGAAAACTACCCAAGATCGGAATTTGAAATCTAAAAATGTTTTCAAGGGAACGAAACTTAGTTTCTTGAGAAAAATATAAATGTGATGTCAAAAGGGTGCTAAGGGATAGATTTTAGTTACTGTTAGCCACATTCGCAGCTGAATTTAAGAACCTCTATAATAATGGAAACTGCCTTCGTCGCTGCATCAGCAAGTACTTTCACAGAAGTCACGTTGAAGTTAAATGTTGTGATGTTAGAACATCGCGATGTTTTATTGCCCTTGTGCCATAAACCCATTTGTCACCTTCTGTAGAGCCGGAGAGTGAGAAGACAGCAAACAGAGTTAGGGTCGTAAAGCCCCTTGTTTACTTTCTGCCGGGGTTATCAGGCAGCGCTAGTAAATCGCTCCAAAAGTTTCCTATCATAAATCGAACGCTTCAATGTTTCCGCAAGCCTTGCCCCGACACATTTCTGTAATTCATAGTTCAGGTCTCGGTTAAGGTAAGATCTACCGAGTGACTTGTATGAGCATGTAGTTTTATTAAAAGTGACTTTGAGCAGGAATTTACGCATTTTAAGCAGTTTGAAAATGTTTCTTTTGTGAATGTCTCAATGCTGATCTTCGCTCATGGAATATTAGTATCTGTTAACATTTCCTAACTTAGTTCATGTCGATTACGTTCTCTGAAAAAAATGCTTTTCTTAAAAGCATCAATTTAAGGATGTTCGAGGGACTGAATTACAGGATTAGCATGAGTTCCCAATAGACCTTCTCATTCGTGAATATTTCATTCACACTAAGCAAGTATAGAACGCAACTGTAATGTAAACATTCTGCTCGTCACGCTTTCACTTTATCAAGACAATTTTTAGAGGATATATTCAGTTTGGCCACAATATCAAATGGTCTTATTGGCTCTCTGGAGTGTTCTTTTTTTTAATATCGGAATTTCCACTGTGCTGACAGGTTCAGTAGATTTATTAGCGAAAACCGATCCAGAAATGAAATATTTCAAGATACTTAAGGAAAAATTCTTAACAGAATTGTACTCTACGTTATTCTGGAACAGAAATAGAAGACACTCTTTTTTTAAGGTCGTCAGATATTCATCGGTGAAAAACTTAATACACTTTCAGAAGTACCAGAATTCCACACCGAATTTTGGTCATCTTGTCCATTATCCTCGTGACGGTGCAATCGAATCTCGGCACCTAAGAACACGAAGCGTGCGTGCGTGACACTCAACATTTCTTCAGCACAATGTAAGGGCTGAGATTGATGACGGTGGAGCGGCCGCAAGAACACGGCGCGGTTTTGTTCCCTCGCATCGATCGGTTCCTACCCGGCGGCGGTACTTGCATCGGCTTCAATTCTTCCTCAAAGCGCTCAGTTCACCCAAAACAATTGATCTAAAAAGTGATCGTTGAACAAATTTGCATGTCTCTTTCACCGAAGCTTGGGTGTAGAAAAAAGTTGCTCTACGAAATGATGAGCGATTGACATTGTAGAAAAAAATGGATCGTGTTCAACTCAGTCATTGAACCTATTATCGTACTGTGAAGTTCTGAGAAACTATGCGCATGTTATAGTACTATAAAAAGTGTTATTTTCGTATGAAAATGTGATGTCTGTGATTTTTTTTTTGAAATCCGACACGTTGAAAAAATTTCGAGGCTCGAAATAGTTCTTTTTGCAAAGTATATGAATATACTAGGCAGTATACGAAGTAAGAAATTCCAATCAATGCCACTTGTATTTTATATTTTTAGGCATTTCCAACTAATCTTACGAAGGGTCAAGAAATGCATTTAGGCTGACATGCATTGAGTTAATAACAGGCTGAAATCGTCTCGCAGTTCTAGCCCCGTTTAAAAAAACGTGCGTATTGCACTTCAGAGGCATTGTCGGTTCACTTGACTTCGAATAAATTTTATATTTTTCTTCTTTTACCCACGGTTGGGGTCTGAATCCAAACATGTTGAATTAGTTAATGAGTCGTTTGATCAGTGACTCAAACATCTGTAACTTTATTCTTATTTTACAACATCAATGAACAATATAAATACTTACTCATCGTCTTGAATTTACAGTACATGTTTGGCTCACAAATTGTGATGGATGGAAGAATCGATCCTGGTTTGTCAAGTTGAAACAAAATCTTGCACTCTTCAACCAACGCAAGGATTTCTCTGCCTTTCGTCCGTGTGTGGTTATGTTTTTTTCTCAATGAGAGATCTTTAAAAAGATTTTCAAAATCATCGCTGTGGAACGATAGGGTGTATTTTCTGTTGATTGATATGGCTTCTAGAGGTAAATTGTGAGGTTAAATTGTAACTTTTTATTCAGATTTTTTCAAGCCAATGTACTCAGTTTTCATGACGATTCTCTATTAAAGACTACACTTGCTAACAAACTTTTTTAAATTCATAAATTCCTTTTTTCTTCATCAAGCCATTTGTACTACTCCGGGCTTAAATGATAAAACAAAAATTGGATCAATTTTTTCTGTGAGCATTTGCCTATACTAAACAATGACGCTTTTATGAAACTCACATTTTCTTCGGCGACTCACTTCATTAAGGAATTTTTCCCTCACGTCAACTTAAGGCTAAGACTAATCGGCTCTTCTCCGATATAATGACTAAAAATTTCAAGGTTCAAAAAGGTGTTCAGCATCATCTACAGCTGATAGTTTTAGGGCGTGTGGCAGTATATCCTCTTGACTTCTACTTTTCCAAAGGAGATAGTGTATGGAGCTTACAAAGTTTAAGCCTATTAGAGAAAACTACGAGGCAGAAAGCAAGACGAGAAAGTATCTCGATTCGAGGGCTAAATCTTGGTAAGAGGGGCACTTCATTTTGGCCGCGACGAGGCTCCCACTTTGCAGAAGGACGACTTCTGATAAAGAGTAATGCACTTGATGAATAGTAATGTGCTTCATTAAGATCACCCCGCTTTATGAAAAGAATCTTTTCGTTTTCTGTTTATTATTCCTGATTGAGTTCCCCTATCATGATGAAGACAATCATGTGTAAACAGTTCTATGCTCAAATGATTTCCAACTGTAAACGTTTCTCCGAGTTTTTTAGTCTCAGGATAAAGTAAGGATTTATGTAAATCATATTGACATACAGATAAAGCAAATATTGTAAGTAATCTTTTGGGGGGTAGCAAGGTTCACCTAAAATTTCAGATAGGTGGTTGTTTTATATTCTGCGACATCTGAGCAACTTTGTATGCAAATGTTGAAGGGTTTTTACTTAGTTATGCCGTAATTATACTGGCGAGAGAAATTTATGTTCGTTACGGATGTGAAACTCGAGAGTGCCAAACAATATGGTTTAATTTCATTGTCATAGTGATACCTACCTCTTCATTTTTTTCTACACTTAGCAATAGCACAGTATTTATTTCAATACTTTAAAGGGTATTCCAAAATGTACCTTATGGTAATGTTTTAGAGCGAGAGATTAATTTTTGTCCGACTGTAAAAAGAAAAACAGGAATTTGTTAAATGATGAAAGTTAAGCTGCACTTCTATTCAGTATTTTTTAGTAAGCGTAGATTCTATTACTCCTATTTCAAATTCCTAGTTTTCATTACAGGCGAGAGTATCTTTCTTTCAAAACAAACAATATATTTGACAGGTATTCCGCAGGCAACAAATTTTTTAGTTTAAATGTGCCCGATAAGAAACATAAATTTTCCTGCTCACCCTTGACAGATTTATATATCTACAAGTTTAATAATGCATATACTACCTTCTTTAAACCTTCAAAGTGAAAATGAACGCAAATTGCAAGGACTTACGTAGTTAGACTCTGTTGAACAAGCAGAGTCGAGCAACTTTGACGTCCCCCAAAGTTTGACGAGAATAAATCGAGATGAAAATGGGTGGGTTGCATTCCTAATTGCTCGCAAAGGAGCTCAGACAGATCATTTGAAGCTAGGGCAATAATTGTCGACAGAATTATTTTAGTTATGTTGTACTTAGAACTGAATTATGGAATGGCATCAGGCTCTTCTGGGAAAGAATGCAAATCATTTTCACTGAATATAAATATAAAACTACTGATTGAACAAATAGTAAAACTATTTTGCATTTGTTCCCCACAAATCTCCCCTCGTCATGAAATTACAAATTTGAAATCAGCTCATATGAAAAAAGAGGTAAATGACTTTTCTAACCTCCATCAAATTTCAATGGCATTGTTTCACATCAGAACGAAGTTGTAAATCTTTTACAAGTTTCTTCCCTCACCATCTTTTTCGAATTGTATTTTTTGTTAGATCTCGTGCTCCGAATTTTCATTACCCAGACGACAAAGCTTTGAGCAGCGCGAGACCAGACATGCCAGCCATATTACCAGGGCGCGGAAATGCCTCAGAGCGCTCACTTGCCTCACGGGGCACTTTATTGGCGGCTCCGAGTATGCGTAATAAAATATCTGATCCCTATTGAGGCTGTCTAACTTCGTTTGAGGATTTAGCGTAATATTTAATAGATAATCGTATCAGAACTGGGAGTTCTCGTGGAATATTTGCGTTTTTGGTACAGTTTAATGGCCAACTATCTTAGATTTCAGCATTTCGAGGGATATTTTAATTTGATTTACAAATTAACAGTGAATTATTTTAGAGCAGAGGGTTTCGTCGAATATTTTCTTTTTCTGTACAATTGAATGAAAAATACATTAGAATGAATAAGTATCCTACAAAATTAAATGACATTTCGATCTTAATGAACTAAATACTTCATTAACAAAAAAGTAAATACCTAATTTTTAAAAATAGTTTATGTAAAAAATCCCTACCTAAACACATCCATGTTAAGGTATTTTTATCGCGTAACATCTCGCAGCAGCTTGTAATTAGTCTATGTTTTCTTGTCATTTATCGCAACAGATCTTTACGGGTAAGACAAAAATCTGTTCTTCTACTCCCCTCAGAGGGAATGCAGGAGCTACGCAACCAAAGCGCGCGAGGCGGTGTGCATGCATCACGACTAAAATAAAGACGCTGGGAGTGGGGACTGTTCGTGAGAAGCCATGTGAAATAGTTCATCACGTTCAACTAATTCAATGAGCCAACACGCTCCCAATGGTGCCGTGCTCGGTTTATTCTTGAGCGATAGTCCACTATCAGGGTCCGGTATTAAATATTCAAGCTAATTTATCCTCAAAAATTTAACCGGCAGCACACTGAATGAGCCTACAGGCTTCAATAATTTCTTGAATGATTTTATGCTGATTGTGTTTAAAAAAATTTAAAGATATTTTCATTCGTTCTATCATGAACAGTCCCAAAATATAGTACCTATTTTTTGTGGTCATTCAGCCTTGCTTGAATGTCATATTTTATTCTACTTTTCTTTTATATATTGATGGAAATTTAACATTCATCAAAGAATAACTATGACATTTATTTCAACATTATCTTTTGACTAGATATTCCAATGAAAATGATGAGTTTTGCTATTACTTTCACGACATTTCAGTTCTGTATAACGAGTTTAGTCTTGCAAAGAAGGGGATCGAAATTTTCCAAGTTAGTGATTTCAGGAAGAAACATCAGGTTTCTCGAACAAAAGCTCATTTCATTCATTCTGGGCGATAGAAAGCGATAACTCTGTAGACCACTGAAACATGATCATTAATCTTTGTAAGGCGTCCTTGCAGTGCCTTCGGATATTTTTTTTAACTATTTAACTGATTGAAGAATTTTAAACCAAAAAGATAAAGATTTGTATAAATATTTAAATAACATTACACAACGTCGTAGTTCGAGCATATTCTCTTAAATATTCAAGGAATTTTAAAAATTTTGTTACAGAAGCCTTTCCCAAGCTTATGCAATTTTGAGTAGATACTGAGTCCTTCAACCTTCGCCAGCTGAGAATCTGTGCATATTATGCTTTCGTGAAGGATTAAAATAAAATTAATCAAGGAAGGGCCGTAAATTTAGCTTCGCGCTTCGTCTTAACGCGACATCAGAGTGCATTTCGTATCCCTTGGGTAATCGAGATGATGGAAGTGGATTTCCGTGAAATTGTGCCCCAGGATGAGAAGAAAAACCTGCGAAACAGCGAAAATCACGATAGCAACAAACAGAAAATTACTCTTCTGGGTTCCCAAATACATAATTAAGCTATACGAATGACAGAGGGCTGTCATGTTATTGAATTCTCAGAATATAAAAATAGTAGTACAGTTACAAGAACGTAATTTCTCAAAAATAACAGGAGGACTCTTCTTTAAAAAATCATTCCAACCATACAACAAGGAACTTTTCTAGTAAATCTCCCCGGTTCTATACTTCATTTACGGTTGTGTAGTCCATGAATCTTCGAATGTAACGCATCGCATTTTTCTCGAACTCCAAAACTATTCATCTTAATCACTCTCGCTCTGGTCAGCCATTTATTTCCTTCCCGATTTCTTCCAAGCAGAATGGATATTTTAAGAATCTAATTTCCATCTCCGCTGTAAAATGTATCGTGATTTAAAGCATCGCGGTTTTTTTCTGGCCTCGTTTAAATGAGTGGACACGGAAAGCCACAAGGATTGTTTGAATGTCGGACGCGACAACTGCGTTCTTAAAGGCGGCGGCGGAGATGCTCCTAGAACTGAGCCCCGCAATCGACCTCTTGCGTTCCATAACTCGTCCAGTAAATGCCGGGGTTAGCAGGTCCTGGATTTCGCTAAAGAGACCATTTCGAACGTAAGGAAACCCATGGTCGAGCCTGATTGGGAGGCAAATTTTAAGGCTTTAATAAAACTGTCGAGCGAGACAACAGTCGAATGAGTCAACCTAAATAACCTGAAGATAAAAAATGAAAAAAATAAAGTTTGAGTCATGGAAAAAGTTGACAAAAGTCTAGCGCTTTTAAAGGAATATTTACGTAGGAGTCTTGCGTTTGAATTATGAGATGCAAGCGCTGATCTCACTAAAACCTTTCATATTTTTCGTCCTCAGTTCATATGAAAATATTTCCTTGGAAGCTTCAAATATCTTGTGTCATCTTGTGAACACTGGAAAAATGTGACCTGCAAGATTTTCATTATCTGTCGTCTTGTTCTTGAAAAGATCTGCTTATTTTCTTCACAGAACAAACCGCAGATTACCTCTTGTAACATGGAAGATCTCGTTTATTTTATGTCATTAATTTACAGCTGTGTTGATGTTGTAAAAATGTCTGATATCATTCGGAGCAGATATTGCATGTACGGTACAAGAAGCGTTGTCAGTAACATAGTAACATTATACCAATACAGCATGACAATTAGTGTTAATGATAGAGAAGTTATGGCCTGGATATTTGTGCCGAATTTGTTAATAATTGTGACAGAAATATACTAATTCAGGTAAAAGAGTAAAATAATTAATTGTGAACCTGTAGTCCTAAGTTTCGATGATAATTGTGATAAATATCACAAACTGAAACTGCGTCTATCACTCTACAGGGTGTGTAAAAGTAACAATTATAAAAAATTATCATAGAAGTATTTTTCAGTTGTACTCGCGATAAAGTAGAAACTAAACTATACGCATAGGAGTAAACAATTATTTTAAGAAATCTCAGAAAATTCATGTGGTTTTTCATTTCTTGAATGCATAACGCGTATCATCACATATGATCAGTTGTTTCACAATATTTATTCTGCTGCCTAATAATCTTATTCCAATGGGAAACTTTTCTCTTCTAGAATACTAACACCACCGTAGCGATTTCAATTACCGAGTGAGCCCGGTAAGATACATCAAGCCCGAGTGAGCTTATATCTTATACCAAGTACTAAGGTAATTGAAAAGTACTGAATTTTCTGCATAAAATTTGTACGTATTTCATTTGAACTAAGTTACTCAGGTTTACTGATGGAGGATCTTTTAAGTTCATGTTTTTTCATCACCCAGAATTATTGCTCATACAAATGACTTCTCACTCACTCGATGAGAAGCATTTCAAGCTTCAACTGATAAGCGGCAAGTTTCCAAGCAAAAGACAACTAAAGAATTTATGATGGACGACTATTTATGTAAACGTATGAGGTTACGTTTAAAATTGTAATTGCTTCAAAAATGCGTATAAAATATGTGCGTTGCATATCAGCACTCATATTTTACAGAACCAGAGCCAAATAAATACACAGTATTTATATCCCAAAGAAAGGAAATTTATTGTTCAAGCTGTGTTTTGTATTGTAATTTTACTGCCAACAGCTTAGGAAACTAAACGGACGTCAAGATGTGAATTAATAAACGAAAGCAGTCAATCTCACCGATGAGTAACTTATGTCTTGAAAAACCTTAATTAAGTTGATCTTCTTTAAAGATTCAAACTATCCTTTCCGAAGAAGTTGGCTTTAAACCGAGCATTGAAGTCACTTGAGAATATTGAAGTCACTTTAGAAAATATAATATAGTCACTTTAGAATATAGAAATACGTGTTTATTCCTACTTTCATATCATGTGTTAGAAAATTGCCATAGTTTTCCCAAGGCTAATTTCCCAAGGTCCTCGTTATCAGATCCCGAAAGAATTGAGCGTGCTGTGACACAATTGTACCCCTGAGATATTTTCCTTAGGAGCAAGGACCGAACAACAATTATTGGGCTTATGGAATGAATACCATCATGTCCGCGGGGCCTTGGTTATTTGATCTATATTGGCTGAGTTTCCTAATTTTTCAAGTCACGAAGCTAAAATCTTGGTATTGTTGTGCCGCGTTCTTTGTGATTGAAGTGTAATCTGTCTAGGAGCCCCAAAAATTGGTGGGCTCATTTCCAAGAAAAGTAATTTGATCGCATTTTTTCCAGCGAATCCAATCTCTAGGCGCATCCAAGACGCGTTTCTGGAGGCACGCGGCAATATGAGTATGTGTTTTTGTTGCTCAACAAAAAGTTTTATTCTAGGGGATTACTTTTTTCATATTTGTCGAATGCTTCGATAAGAACTTAAGTTTTTGTTTTTGATAAGCTTGCGTTCAGAATTAATAGCGTCTAGAACTTCTTCCATAAAACTTAGTACTAAAGCCTATCTACCCAGTTACTTCACACAAAATTCGTTGTTAATTTTTACTCATGTGATATTTTGTTCAGAATTGTAACAACAATAACGTAAAATGATCAAGTAAAAATTCAGCGCGGAACAAGAACTAATTTATAGATATACTCGACCTAAAAAATTATATTTCTACTTAAGGTTGGACTCAATGCACCTAAGCAAGGTTTATGGGCCCTAAATATCCGAGAGTCAGCTTTTATTGCTTTAATTGCATCCAGTCGCGCAGC
Source organism: Morinoia aosen (assembly GCA_030386875.1). NCBI lineage: Eukaryota > Metazoa > Arthropoda > Malacostraca > Amphipoda > Talitridae > Morinoia > Morinoia aosen. Next base: position 19,193,283 of record CM059557.1, on the reverse strand, counting down.
GGAGCAGTGAGGCGGAAGCTCACATCCGGGCTTTATGAAGCTATTACATTAGCAGCTCCGGTCTTCACAAGTCTCTTGGATCATTATAATTTCTCAGCAGATAAATATGTTGCTAAATAACAAATTTATCTGTTGTCGTTATTATGAGACGAAATGTGTTTTGAAATATATGATTGGTTTTATTTTTAAACTGGTAATTTTTTTTTTTGGACTGTGGCTATTTTTTCAGATCAATTTGCGGGTATGAGGATAATAAAATCTTTTCTTCTTAACTGCATAATATAGTGAATAAGAGTGTAAATTGTTCAAAATTTTAACTCTGAAAAACACTTTCCAAGCCCTTAAATTTACCACGTGATCCATGATTCGCAACAAAATATCACAGGGCGTTTATGATGTACAAGAAATGGATTTTGTGACAAGCAATGACGAACTGTGGCATGCAATTTTGATGATAGGTAACTTATGCAAAAACTTTTAACGACAGAAGATATTTGTGTTCTTCGCAATGCAATGCATCAAATTTTTTGTCGCAAAATTTCCTCTAAATACATCGCAATTCAAGAGATGACAGTTGATAAAAATAGATGAGAATCAGAAAAAATATAATGAATATTTTCTTCGTAAAAATTCACCCTTGATAGTAACGAGGCAATGTCGAACACTATCCAAATTCGCTCCGTAGGGTAGCACGTTGAAAATACATATTGCACGGAGCTTATTGCCTTGATATGTGAGTAAACACCAAGAGTGACAGCTAAAAAGTGTAAAATAGAATAACGATTAGGAGGACTGTTGCCGAAGTCCTGAGTAAATCTGGAATTGTGTTTCGTTGAAAATTTTTACTGTGAATGCTCATTTCGTTGATGTAATTGAATACGTTGAAATTAGTACGTTAGTATTGAGTACGACCTTTCGTTGTACTTTCCGTGGAATATTTTTAAGACATCAGCCCTTCAGAAATAAGTTTGCTGAATATCGCACGAAGCCGCAAGTCGAGCAAGGGATGCCCTCATTTTAGCATTATAGACAGTTGATGATACCGTCATAAGAGTGATGGCCCTGTAGATATTGAAAAAGAGAAAATACTCGGCACCAGCATTTTGTAGTACATCGATTTCACCAATCCTATTCTCCATTGTGACAATAACTGAACACGATAAGCGCTCCAGGGTTTTTTTAAAATAAAGTGGACTCCGGTGAAAGACACTCGCAGATCTGACAATATTTTTCAAATCATAGAGCGTCATCTGAAATAAATAATCTGAAATAAATAATCTGAAATAAATAATCGCAGAGGAAAAAAAGCGTCCTAGTTTTAAGCAGTAAGAATTTACAGAAGCCAACTCAAACCAAGACTTTAAGGTTAACCATTTTCCCGAGACAAAGCGGAAGCCAATTTTCTTTACAGCTAATTTCTCGTTTCTAACCACGTTCACGGCCCACCGTATATTTTGCGCCCTAATTATGAACTCAAAGGACCTGCCTGAAAGAAGGAAAAGGTTCGGCCGAGGCAGCGGTAGAATTTACGACTTCACTGGCTGAGCCGGGAAATATATTGCAACTCGCAGTTTTCACACATTTCTGAAATACACTGGCAAAAAACACGTCGATTTTGACGCGATAACTTTGGCTAAGACGACAGCTTTCACGGTCTCACTTTAGATCAGTTGTTTTGAAAAATTTGGACACAAATCTAGTGTACTATTTTTATATATTCCTAACATTTTTAATTTTTGGAGAGAGGATGGTTAGCTCTTTCTTAGAAAACTAAATTAAGATTGAATTAAAGATCAATTCAAAGGGTTTTCGCTTGCAATTTCTTCAAACGAATGTAAAGAAACCATACTTGCAGTCAATACCTGGCATGTTACTTCATTTACACTTTCAACAGTTCGAATATAGCAGAAAATGAACTACGTCTCATGGGTGAATTTTTAATTATGTTATAAAATTTTAATTACATCTAAAAACATGCAACTGGAATTACAAATTACACTTGACGCATTATGCAGTAAGGCTTATTGATTACTATCAGCCCTATTTGGTATTTAATGTTCCGCGACTTATTACTGGAATAATGTTTCTCATGTTGTGGTTATTGAAGGAGTTCAAGTTTATCCCTGATGCTCTAACATCACAGCCTGTAGCGTCAACATTCCTGTGTGCTATCACGGATTGTTAGTTTATGAAAATGAGTACATGCAATTTGGGTCCCTGACCGACTGCAACTTCGTAAATAAACGCAGTGAACAACCAAACCCGGCGGTAACTGTTACATCGTAAGTCCAAGTCGAAGGCCTTTGTAGCATTAGGACCAGTTTCATGTACGCCATTTGCAGACTTCAAAGGAATGTGTTTGAATTGTGGCAGCCCTGCGCTGTGCGCCGTAAGCGTAGGCAACGACTGAGCTCCAAATCCGTGTATTGGATTGCACTTCTCAGAGTGAACACGCACAACTTGTGGTAGTATTGAAGCGAAAAGTAAGCTCTGTTATTGAAGATTATAATTTTAATGAATGATCTCTGTTATTGAAGATTATATTAAAATGAATGATGAAAAACTTGGCGTAAAAAAGCTTGTTATGGGAATGTTCTTTGATCGGAAGAGGAATGAATGCTGCGAAATGTATTTTAGCTTGCTGCTCACGTTGTTTTTGCATAAGTATGAGTGTTCGTAAGCGGAAATAATCTAACTGCGGTAGCTTAATAAAAAAAAACGAATGAAATTTCTGTATTATTTGAAACACTCCAAATTTGAATACAACACATGATTTAATTTCCTTAACAATTTTAGGATTGTTAAAAAAATTGAGTATGGTTCAAAGCTTTGTTATATGCAACATTTTCAATAAAAGACTTACGGTAATAAAATTACGTTCATTTAGGTATACGACTGGTGTCATCTTTACTAGAAAACATTATTGAAACAATGAAATTCTGACGTGAGGGTAGATGAATTGATCTAGTAGATAGGGGCTGCGCTTAAAAAGTGAAAATGATTAACTTCGAAAAATTTTACACTCATCTGTTTTTTGTTGGTTTTGATTTGAGCAAACCATTCACTCGTTTAAATATATTTCAATCTGAACGCGTTGATGCGTGACTTATAATAATATATACGTCATTATTATTTATATTCATAGATTCTTTATCTATAACTAAAATATAGTAGGATGTAACACAATATCACCACAGGAAAGAAGAAGTTACTGCACCCGTTTTTGGGTTCCTAATTGATCTCGTGACTTTAGATACCAATGGCGCTAAGTCACCAGAGCAGAAGTAGCACAATAGTGACGGGCAAATTTACGGTGATCGATTTTCACGTTAAAGCACACTCAAACAGTTAAATCATAAAAAAGCGGTCTTTTCACAAACAAATGGTTCCAAACTTTACCTTAATTCGCGTTGGTAGTATCATTCCAAACTCTGTGACCGTGGCCCGCAGCAAAATAGTTCGTGCGCAAGGCAATTAGCATTAATTACTAAAAGTTTGCGAGTGCAAACGTTTGTGCCTTTCTCGTGTCTCCTCGCTGCACTTGTTTCAAATATTTGCAGGATAAATATCTTCACGAGGACTAGGAGGAGACAGAGTAAAATTGAATTAACTAAGTTTACTGCAAATTACTCTTTGTTGAAATGATATGAATTAAAGTTAACTGCCCCAACGTTTTTAAAGGGTACATGCGACACCTTATGATAAATATTTACGTACGATTACCTGAAAGTAAGCAAATTCTCCGGTGAATTTAGCGCTTAAGTAATGGGTACATTCGATTAGTACAATCGACACCTGATGATAAATATATATGTACGGAAGCATTACTAGTTCCATTTTTTTGCGAATTCAGTGCTGAAGTTGAAGTAAATAACCCTGCTATTGTCATTGATTTAGCCCGTGGTTTATCATTGTTCGAAAACATAACCCAGTTAACTGGATACAATTCAAGGTACACTTAACAATTTTTAGAAAAAAACATAATAATAAAATTATTGTTACATTGATGATATTCTTGGCAAACGCAAGGCTCGTAAAATAGGAAAGAAATAAGAATTAATATAGATGTGCTCAGAAACATAGTGTTGAAATTCGGTTCAAACTAAGGCGTTCGCGTTTCTAATAAATTTCTTAATGGGCGCTGTTCATGGTGAAGATCCCGTTCATAAAAAAGCGCAATGGAAGTTATTTTGCGACAGTTTTTCCAGTGTTCCATCAGCGCTAATTTTCACATGCATGCCCGCATATCATGGCACCTTACCATGTGGTGAAAAGTCTTGTACAAAAATGTAGAGCTCCAAATTTATCAGCATCCGTCTCTCATGTCTCAATCATCACACGTAACCAGTCACGGACGTCAGCATTTTCAGGAGGTTATCCCTCCAAGGGCGTACTGTTTGCCTCGATCTTTCGAAGCACCTCAGGCGCTCTTTAACTTAGGGAAGAGAAAGAATAACATTAAAAAGTTCGCTACTCAACAATTCTGAGCTAAGTAAATAGTTTGGTTTCGAAAAACAGCATTAGTGTAGAAGTGCAAAAAGTGAGCCTGCCAGCGTTCTCGTCCTCTTCAATTCAGGAATTAAGTGCCCCTCTTTCATAAAGATGATATCGAGGTGCAAAGTTTCTGCCTGTGACCAGTGCAATGGATATGTTGAATAACAAATCAATATGTCAGTTTATAATTACACATTAGGCTCAATGAAATGGACAGGGTTGCATATTATTATTTTCTGACCCGCAAGTACCGGGGAAGTACCGTGGAGAAAGCAATGTTGGAGGGAACAACTCGGCTGATAAAGATTATCATTAATTATTACCATGGACCGTGTTCAACGTATTGCTGAGTTTTGATTTGGAAAAAATATTTCATCCGGAAAAAAACATGAAAATACGCTGAAATGACAATTTTAGTTCGACCATGTGGTTCTAGATCTTATTCAAAACATTCTGGTATTATTATAAATTTGCAGGAATGAATGAACAATTGAAACTGTTCCGGCTGCGAAAGTTTTTTAGCCATGAGCAGAAGCATAAATTACTTTCTCCTTCATCGAAGTTTCAGTTAAAATAATCAATTATTTTTCAACGTACAATAAATGACATTTTGTTGCTGTTTAACACAAAATGAAATGAAAAGATATTAATAAATGATACATTAAAAAGTACAGCTTCATCACCGAGGCTCATTGTGGAGCACTAGCGTCGGAGGGAAAATTGAATCACACCGCTGTGTTCAGTAAGTCATAATAAATTGTGACTTTGCCTTGAAAATAATTTCAAATTTTTGCTTATTATTTTAATTTCAGCCGTTTTTTCCAGATCAAAGAGCTAATCATTGCGTTTCTCCGATTTCTCGCTTGATCTGTGAACTTCATAAATAGCGAACCATTTGAAACGTACAACGATTCCTGTATATGTTATAGTGGTTCCCAAAAGCGATGAATTTATTTTTGAGCGACGCTTGTCATTTGCCCGACTGGCCAACAAAACCCGTCGTCCGAGACTACAGCAGGTACCCTACGGGGCTCTAGAAAGAGACCGTCAGCTGCCCCCTCCAGCGCCGAAATGAAGAAATCTCCCTTCAGAAATGCCGGTGGTGCCGCGCTCGCCTTCTGCGCTCTGCTTGTGGTCGCATCCGCTGCTCTCGAAATGAAAAGAAGTAAGTGTATTTTTCGAGCTCCGCTGAAGCCATAACAGATCAAATTAAATGTTCGTCTCATAAGAATAAATTTCGGTGTGATGTATGTTAATGAACATGGGCCCTAAAAACTATAAGTATACCGTAATTTTTTAATCGTTACTGGATGATTGTTGTAATTTTAGCTGAGGCGGAAGGTTTTTGAAAAAAGTGCGCAAACTCCGGTTACTGGTGCAAATGGTTACTTAGTTTTTCGTACGCCCTCGTTTACAATACTTTTAGCCTTATCTTGTAATTTATTATTCGCGTAAACCTAAATTCTTGTTGTGTAATGAAATATTAAAAAAACAGTTATCACAGCAACAGATTTAATTCATCTATTTCGTTAAGAATACCATAGAAAAAAGGAATGGATATAAATTCTCTCATAATGAAACATTCTCGTTTTAGATGTGTCGATTCATGTAATTGTGAGAAGATCACATTTTTAACATTAGTGCTGCGTTTTGGGAGATATTGGTTAAGCAGAATATTCTAAAAAGTTCCATTATCGGTCAGAGCGAGCTCTATGCAATCATTAGAAGCTACGTTTCCATTATCACTTCGATCGCAAGATGACTATTGAGCTCAGCCTTATTCTGAGGAAAAATATTATTGATTTTTTCAATAGGATTGCAGGGGCTACGGCATTGTTGGAAAATGCTTAGATATCCCTAGATTTACTTTTGAATAATTGACCAAGAAGTTAAAAGAGTTTCATGCGACAGCTTTTTCCGTCAAAGTGGAAGAACGATCAGAATTTAGAACGATCTAGACCAACAGTTGTGGGTTGTGGAGTTAAAATGAACTATACATCGGACATTTCAACGTAATTCAAATAGGAATAAATAAATATTTACCTGTGTGGGTGGACAACACAGTCCCGAAATGTCCACACACTGAAATTTTACCAAAATTTTCTTGACGAAAAAAATTGCGACGGAAAACGAGAACTGTGGTATGACGAAATCACTTAGGTTTGTGAGAGAAAAAGAATATAAACAGAGTTAGGCTGGCCATTTTTGAGGCCCTTATCCCAAAAACGATGAACCAATATATATTCTAATATCTAATACCAATATGAATCATAAAATTGGAAACGACATTTTTGACCCACTTGCAATATGATGATGGAATGTGATGACTGGGTTAAAACACGGAAGAAGCACCTTCTGGTCCCGGCAAAAAATCTTGGTCGCAGCTGGCGGTTTTAATTCCAGCATGACAATGATCTCAATCACGGAACTGGTATCAAGTCTACGTGTTTGAATTCCAGGCTCAAAAGAAATATAGTTACAGTTGTGTTACCGCTCTCGACGAGTCTTGATTTGAATCTACATGAAATTATACGGCGGGTATTGGAAGTTTGAATACAAAATCAGTCTCCGAAAACCCAATATGAATTTTATCAGGTATTCATTGAAAAATAGTTGAAATCCTTGAACTAGCGGGTGCAAACTTGTTTATACATACATACATATACCGGGCTTATCCTCCCTATGGGAGGGTAGCCGACAGCAGGCCACAATCACCACACTTAGTCACTAGGAGGCGAGAGAGGCAGCACTGGCGGCACCTGAACTGCCAGGATCAGCAGCAGCCCAGCACAACCACCTTCCACAGTCAGGCCCGACAGCCACAGCTGGTTTACCCCGACCGCTTCATTGAGTGCAGCCCCTCCCCCCGCACATGACAGGTCAACCCCATCACACGCGGGCAGCTTCCAGTAACGCGTCAAAAATAAAATTACCTCATACACTGCCCCTACTCACTTCTGTCCGCAGCCATCCCTCTCGCCACGTCCACAGTCAGACCCCTCTCATACAAAGCACGTCGCACCCCATCCATCCAACTCATCCGTGGTCTACCTCGCGCTCGAAGACCACTCACTTCCGACATATATATCTTTTTCACCAGCCGCTCAACATTCATTCTTTCAACATGCCCAAACCATCCAAACACTCTGTCATCCACTCGTGCAACCAAACTTGTAAATGAGGAAAACTAAATGTCATATCCCTAGGAATAAAGTTCAAATGTGATTTATGAGCTTGATAAAAGGTGTATGCCCAAGCATCAGCGTTTTGCGAATTTTAGCTGATTGCATGGAAGCGCCATCGCATAAACTCAGTGATTCAAAATTTAAATAATATTTCGAATATCAAACTTCGATGAAAAATAATCGTGAAGCAGATATTTTTCATGTACTATGGAATAAGAGGAAATGAATTCCCATGTTGTTAAAGCGCGGTGATAACTGCTAAATTATAATTTTAAAAATCTAAGTGCAAGATACTTTTAGAAATGTGTTATAATACTCTGAGAATGACACTTCTAAGAGATCCCTGAGACATATTACCACTTAAATTCACTTCTCATTACAGAACTGAAAATTAGACAGAACATGCGACAGTACCTATTCCTTCACTTTCAAAATCAGGCTCAACTTGAAATTTCTTATATTGAAATATCTGAAGAATTAAAATTTCTCTTTTAACATATATGAAGCGCACTAAGCCATCGCAAAATAATCCTTATAATCGGCATAGACCTTCCGTGTCAACCAAATATATTGAAATCTGGAGGTTGACAATACCGATGGACATCCAGCTCTGAATCTGACGTTTGATATCAGGACTAAATCATTAATAACATCATAAATCGTTTAAAAGTAGAATTGTGCACATTTCTCATTATTGAATTATTTAAAAAATAAAAATTTTAGCTAGACATAGTTTATTATTTATGAATAGTTAGTGATTGAAACTTGGTGCACTCACACTAAATTTTCATTTTTGTTTTATTAGAGTTTGAACCCCTCGAATGAGAACCATAGGTTGCGTTCAAAAAATTGCAATTTTCTCAGACGGAAAATTTCTTTTACCTTCATTAAGGATGCAACCTCAAGTTTTCTTGACGAGGCGGCACGTTGATTAACAAACTTCCTAAAACTCAGTTCCTTCCCAAAAACCTAGCAGCTACTTTCCTACCAACTGCGCTCGATTCACAAGTTTAAGTATTTTTTGACCTCCACGTCGAATTGGCGTCTTCGATGCAAACTTTTTCGTCTTCCCCCTGCTGCCTTAACTTGGTGGCTAACCTTGTTTAAATTTGTTCCTACCAAACTTCACTGCAGGCAAAGGGGCGGTCGTTTCTGCTTGTCACTTCAATCGGCGCACCCCAGGAAAATTGGGTACCTTCCCACTTTGATTCAATTCTGCAAACTTGGAGCAAAGCAAGAACGTAAACTCAATTAGTACGCCAGGGATGTCAACATCAAACTGTATAGACCGTTCATCTTTTCTTCTAACCCTTTGTGTGATCCTCGATAATTTTTTACATGGAATATTGAAATAATAGTATCTCGGTAAATGAAGTTCCCAATGCAGCTGGTGAGACAACATGTCAGAAAGCAGCGTTCCGACAAGCATCACTGTGTTATTTCTATTCCTAGTCTTCATTCTTGATGAAGCTACATAAAAGACAAAGCCATAACTTGGAACAAACAGTATTCGCATTGCATTTCAAATCAAACATAGTAATTCCGAAGCGAGAATAATACCCATAATCTTGAGTACCGAAGTTCAGGCATATATAATTATGCTAAAATGAGAGCAAAAAAATCGTTTATTACCACGTAACTTGCTGTACAATACGAGCAGGTGCACTGTAACTTTAAGCGCTAAAAATTATTATAATTTCAGTTCAGACACTTCTGCTAGCGTTACAGCCAGTGAAGAATAAGCTTTACGCGCTTTTCAAGTGTCACTCCATGAGCCAGACTGAGGGAAAAATATTTCAAGTGAAATTTATGACGTTGTCTCATCTGTTCTGTTTGTAGTGATGAGATGCCCCCGAAATTCATAATTTTGACTAACTATTATGAGAATATTTGCCAATAATGTTACAGTGCATTTTGTTCGGTTGATATGTGCGTTTAAAATGCTGTTCTACAAAGATTGTTAGTTGGTGATGGGTTTATAGATGAATTCATCTTGACCTTTCAAGGTTACGATAAGAAATTTTGATTTCGTTGGAAGTACGTTAATTATGTGTACGTCAATAACAGACAGTGTTTCCCCATTTATTTTCGCTTTAAATAGAATAGCTTGATTCATTAATTACGTTGCGATTCTTCGAAGATATTTCCAAAGGGAGCTCAAAGTTTTTGATCTAATATCTGTATAACAATGAATTACCTCATCCCTCTGTGATAGTTCAAAGATGCACACAAATGGAACCAAAAGCTGTTTGTATGAAATCCATAGCACAGTGAATAAACTCATTTCACTGCAATTGTCCAAAGATATTTTGAAAAAGAGCTAAATAATTTTGATCAAAGCTTATTAAATGAGTGACCAAGTATTAAAAAAACCGTAGATCGTCGTGCCCACCAATACTGTGAACATTACAGGCAGTCGTGAACCCCAACACTGTAATTCTACACGCAAATTCAGTGAGCCTCAGCATGATAGTTCTTGATTACATAGAACCTCCAGATAAAACCATTCGGTATCCCGAAATCACAGACACTAATTGGACAAATGGAATGATTTCCGAAAATTCTTCATACATCGTTTGCCGAACACTGTACAGTTATATATCTTTAGCATGACATTTCTGTTGTAACAAATTCTGTTCTTGTTTAACGGATTTGTGCACCTAATATCCGGGTAGCAGTTCAGGTGTCCGTAATTTGTTCGTGAGGCTGCTGTATTATTATATGGGTTCGACGCTTCTTAGGCAGGCAATGTAAAGTTTAGCGAATGAAATGATACACTTCATAAGTTGTTTCTGGCATTGTGGCTTATCCATTATCATGATTGACTCATTTTACCGTCACGCGAACTTTATGCGAGCTGTGGTAACATTACACATGTGAATTTCTCAGACTGCTGTTGATTAATGTAAGTGATATACAGTAGATTCACACTAAAAATTGGCTGAAAATTTTAGTCTAATGCAGGATAAACGATCAATTTTCTTTACGTCGTTAAAAATGTTTGGAAAGAAGTCACAAATTTTGTTGTGTTGAAACTTGAATATAAATAATTATGAGCTAACCTGTTTTAAAAATAACTAAATATTTTTATCAAGAAAACTGCTCTTGTAGTTTTGCATTCAATCCAAAGTTACTTCTTGAGTTTTGTCATTATACTCGTTGAAAACTACGAAACTATTTTCCTACATTACCGTTTTGGAAAATTACCGAAGCAGAAAATATTGCACGTAAACGATATATTTATTTTACCACGATGGAAATAATCAATGATTCAAGCCCTTCAAATATGATGTTTATGATTTCAGAATTCGTAGTCTAATTTCCTGCTATTGAATTTCTTCACAATGTTGCGGCTCTGTTGGTTTGGTTAATTATAACATGAATTTTTGATTCGTTTTTCTTGGTAGGGAAAAGTGATCCATTCTTCAAGTTTAAACGTTTCTCTCAGACGCGTAACACAAGCTCATGTACTGAAGACTAGCCAACGTACAGAACATAAGAGCTTTCTACACTGACTTACAATGGTATATTTTTTTATTTTTCCGCATTTCAAACTCACTTCAAGTACGTGGAAGATTTGCCTCAAACAAAATATAATTTTGCTGACATGTAAACCCAGCTAAGTTTGAGTTGTATGGTATTCCACACGATTATACACCTTGTTACCATAAGTATTTCTGAGTTTCTAGTTTTGCAGAAAACCCTTCTAAGGTGTTCCCACTTCCTGTATAATACTCACTAGCTCCAGGTCTTGATTTCGCTCTCAAGCTTGTTATTTGCGATGGTCATTACGGCAGTCTCGAAAAAATGAGAAACTTTTATATTCTTTTGACGACCAAATCCTTTTTCTAGGATTGCTCGTAACCGTCAGCGCTAAAACAAGGCAGACAGGTCGTCGATTGCCAGACGGAAGCTCCAACAGATGGGACCTTTTGAAGAAATACCGATCTCTCGGAAGGCCGAGCTTCGCATACGCTGGAAATGAGATTGCTTTCTTGACTTGAGCGAGAAGACGAAACTCAACCTTGCCCGTGAAATGCGCTCAGACTTCATTCCGTTGCTCGTTTTCTGGCGAGAGCTCAGAAAGCAAAGACGATTTTGATTGGAACACCAATCTTGTACGAACTCCTCGGACTTGTGTTTCAATTGAATTGTTGTTGTCCCTCTTCGTTAATGGGTCAGGGAATACATTGTTCCTAATTTTAGAAACTTTAAGATATATGTTGTGTTTTAATTCGATGAAATCAAATATTGAAATGTTTGGTACTATACCGCTAATCAGAATTAATTTACAAACTGTTCAATTAAATTCTGTCAATGAAGAGAAAGGGAGCACATGGGTTAGAAAGAGTGATTTATTCACGAATCGCTAATCAGGATTTTACAAAATTGTTCAAATAAAATTTGCAGCGTTAGTCTGCTTCTAGTGAGATTGCTTCGTAAATTATAGCGGATTAACGTTTATCCACCAATTCAGCCAAAAATATTACAGATGGTGAAGTGCTTCTATCTATGAAGATCTATGACACTAAATAGAAAAAATTACCGTGAGTGAAACAAGTAGAGGCTTTTTGTGGCTGCAGCAAATAGGCTCCAGCTCATCGCATGGGATTATAGCATTAATTATTGTGACATGGTATACTGTTTTACTAGAGAGGTTATCATCCCTCGTACAATTTTTTCTAATTCCTAATACTACACACTTTAATAAACTTTTTATATCATTATCTTTGTTCTTCGTCTGATGTAAACGTATATCAGAAGACTTCTTCATTTGTTTCCGCTCTAAAATGTTGAGTGAACTAATAATTACTAAACTTCATACGCTCAATGTAACTAAAACCAATTATATAGATATATGCAGAAGTAAAAGATTCGGAAAAGAAGCATTCTAACTTGAATTGCCATCATGAATCTTAGAGATCAAACACTCGTCCTGAGATCACCCTCGTGCTACACATTGAGTTGATAGATATTTTTCTTCTGTTTCTAACTGTTAACTAAGGCCAAAGCTAATAATTCCCCGCTTATTGTTAGAATTTAATGTCAGTTCTACTGATAATATTTATTTTCAGCAATGAGCGCGACAAATTTTCAGGCAAATTGAAACACGATCGCTCTTTTCAAACACAACATTTCAGAAAATTCATTTTTGAATTGTTTTCCTTAGACGGTTTCATTGATGTTTCATATTTTGAAAGTCAAAGACGTGGGACACTGGACATTCTTGTTACAATAATACAGAAGCAAACCCGAAAATGAGCCATATCACCAAGACGCAAATTAGTTTCCCAGAACAGTCTCCGAAAAAGTCTCTTAAAACGATCTCCCTGAACAGTCTACCAGAACAGTCATGGACAAAACGTCTCCAGAACGGCAGATTTTTGTGCATATTATACCACGATGAGTATTTCCATGAATAAGATTTAAATTCATTGTTTAGTTGTTCTCCTCAAGTTGATTTTAGAATGTGTCATTTTTCAATATTTCAAAGACGAGGGACATGCAATACTATATGAGGATTACAGAAACAAACATAAAAAGGAAAGCCGTACGTTAGAAGCCGTATTACTACGAGGAAGAAACTTTACATTAGGTTTTTTTTTCAAGACAAAACGAATATCAAACTTCTCCTTTTCTGGCCTTCACGAGTTGTGTTAAATTTTATCGAATAGTCCTGTCGATAGGTGTTTGTTTACATAAGGCTCTCAACAGCCAAACAGTGTGGCAAACTTGACCAAAAACGGCAGGACTCCAAAGAAACTAGCCCCAGGGGCTGCAGAGTGATATCCTTCTAACGACACATTGTTTTACAAATGAATATCAGCTTCAATTTCAGATTTTGCAAAAGTTTTGCTTTTCGTAAGATACACGTTCGTGTTCAAAACTGCTTGTAAAATGTCAGTTTGTGAGTATGTGCATTACAAGCACTATCGTCTTTTCATCATACCATTTGTTTGAGGCAAGCAATTTGCGTTCTGATTGCACGTTTGGTGTCATATTAAAAAAAATGTTTTACGGAGCACATTCGAGTGCACTTTTAATATTCTTAGCTACTCATGGATCTTCAATATTTTGCCGTACTTTTTCGCTATCGAGGCCCTTAAAAAAGAATGCCATGGAAAATTTAAACTAAGAGTTTTTCATTTTTTGTATTTACCGTAAATTGTATATATCAAATTTTCAGCACGATTTCGGTGCAAATGAAGGTCATATCAATTGTTGGGTCGCTACATTTTACCTTTAATTGTTCAAACAAAGATTTTTAGGAGCTCAGAGAAGAAGAGATCCAGCAGCCTTCGACGTGCAACAGGATCAACAAGAGATTTCATTTCTCCTCGGCGAAAAGGCTATTGATGTCCAGCAAAGTTCGAACTAACGACAACCGTCGACCGGCTGCAGAGGACGTTATTGAAACATGTTCGGCACCCACTTTTCAGGGCATGCGATTTTGACAGCGGCGGAATGCAAATTAAGCACAACCTGGCCTATATTCCTTTGTCAGAGAATTTCAAATCAGCTTTGTTATTTTTAGGCACCGAGCCCCTCAAATTTGCATTATAATTGCTTTATCATTTTCGGGTTCAAAATATTCATGCCTTTGCTGAAAATGATCTGCTGGGTTTCGAAGCATCGCGTGAGATTCAAACTTATAAGTAAATGTTATTTATAAACAGCTTATGTCCCCTGGAGATTCCTGATTACATTAGGCCTGGATTTTATAATCGATTGAATGGAAATACGACAATGAAACATTTCTTTTTTCTTCCATTTTGCATTTCTTCCTGCCATCGTTTCTAAGTAATTTGGCATCAGCCTATGTTTTTTTATGGCCCATGTTTTACAACAATCCCCATATCGGCGTGGTTTTAGCTCATAAATGTTGAGAATGTATACTTTTTACCATTTATTCGACAGGTATCATTATTGATTTTTCGGAATTCTTCCACAATACTTCCAACCACAATTTCTTGAAACTGTAGGCAAAGAGAATGAAATATTTAATACAGCGTGCAAAGGCCCAACAGTGAATTATAACATTGTTAATTAAGAGTGAATTATACATTGAATTCATCACAATAGTTCATTGTAGGTGTGCCAATAAGTGAAAAACATTTTTGCCTGCTAATTTTGCCTTAAAATATTGATTGATCGGTTGATTTATCGCTTGATTTATCTCACTGCAAGCGTTAATTCATTCATGAAATTTTTTGTTTCGCAGATTGAAAAATACCCAGTCAATAATGCACCCAAATCGACCGAATTATTTCGTTTATTTTACATGTACGAATAATTCCGGTCAAGTTTTAACATCAATGTCAATGAAACACGTTGCTTCAAATTGCCATAAGTGAATATAGGCGAACAATCTATTCGCTTTCATGGCCAATCAAACACTCTGACTACATATTTGTGTAATTCTCGTTGTAAGTAATAAAAATTTCATCGAAAATTCATCGCAACGCTAGATGGTCTCCGGTCTTGGCAGACCATGACAAAGAAGCAAGAATCGACAAAATACCTCAGGAAAACTAATGGCAAAAGTCAGATCTGTGTCGCAGAATCGGTCCGTCAGACACATTTAATGATACATTTTACATCAGTGAAAAGAGCGTGTTGTTTGATGCAGGTAACCCTGTTACAATGCCACTAAATGTTGACTCAAAACTTTAAAGCTATCAGTATTCATTGCTGACGAGGTTACGCAGATCGGAACGTGGATTTTCATCTAAAAATCAAGACTAACATTTCCCCTGGAACTGAAGCTTCGTTTTGCCGCAAGGATTTCCTCTGAAAATCATGTGGAGCGTTGGTCACTTGGCGGAACAGTTCCAGGAGAAGCAGCGAACATAGCAACAATGCCACATTGGTGCTAGATCTGACAACCATAACAAGTCACTTCAGGCTGCGGTGTAGGACAAAGAGACTCGTCAAGAGAGTGACTCGTAGGGGAAATAAAGCATTACAACATGTGGCAGATAGACCATGAAACGGTGCCGGAGAATGCTTCGAATTCGCTTAAAACAAAGGGCGAGGCTTGCTCTAGCTTATGAGCCCAAATATTTAAATATTAAATTCACATGCGCTTTAAGTTTTGCGCTGAATAACAAAAGTATAAGAATTTTACGCTGTCACGAATGTAGATTGAAATACAATTCACACCTAATGCTCGGAACTTAACAGCTTACTAACCTTAAAGGTGAGAAATTATACTGTGGTTTCAATGCAACAAATTCTTGAAATGAGGGAAAAGAAACCGTCATTCTTTTATTGAAATTTACTTCATGAGACTGCAAACATTGAGCATTTAATCCCTCATAAAAAACCAATGTGAATGGATGGTTTGATTAAAGGCTGAAAAAATACGTCTTCTACTTGAGCATCATTGATTTCAATGAAGAGTACGTGGATACCAAAAAACTTTCA
Source organism: Morinoia aosen (assembly GCA_030386875.1). NCBI lineage: Eukaryota > Metazoa > Arthropoda > Malacostraca > Amphipoda > Talitridae > Morinoia > Morinoia aosen. The sequence continues at coordinate 19,177,177 of CM059557.1, read as the reverse complement.
ATTTAGTGAAACTGTCAGCAAAATTTAGCGTTCTGTGGGAAGAAAGCTTGGATATTGAAATACTAACTTTCAGAATGGAGGATACGTAAATATAAGAAACCTGATTTGCGCCTTTAATTTATTCATATTTTCACTTGCTGTAAGTTTCAACATGATTAAATTTCTACCCCAAAAAAATATACGAATATTGCTTCACTGTCTTAAAAATATACATATCTTTTAAAAATCAATTGCTTGAATGTTAGAGCAGATGTCTTAACAATCACAGAACATTGCATTCTACTACGTCGTGCAAATTTTACTTCGTGAAAAATGTCGTAGCACCACAATTTCAACTCGCCACACTTAGAGGTTCATTCACTGAAGTATTTTATTTACGGTTCGAGAAATTGTTCATCAACACATTGACTACGTACTTGGACATATGTGTACCGCAAGGTAAATTTCTCATTTGCATACCGGCATAAATGAATAGTATTCCAATTATTTCACAACCTTTTCTGAAATGAACTTTTAACATACGAGGTAAGATTTAATCTTGCAAATATATTTTTCCCACTTTTAGAAGGGATAAGAATGGATTTGGAAAGCACAGTCGGTTTTTCAATTCTGCTACTCACCACCTATCCGAACCAACCGTAGAAACGTAGTCAACGTGTTAAGTCGACGCGATGATTTTGGAAATTATGAGGATAAAAGATCCTCACACTACACTCATTCAGACCTCATTCACACGGTTGTGTCTTGACGTCCTTAAGTTATTCATGCGGCGTCACATCAGGGCTGAGGCATTGGCTCAATGTTTACCGGGACATTTAGAGACGAAAAAATTACTTAATTTGTAGAATACGCTCTGATACAAAAGATACGTTATTAGACAAGTAAAATAGATTAATCTTGTATTTGAAGTTGTGCAAAAAAAGCATTAGGTGAATGTGAAAACCATAACTGAATATTCATTAAATTGTCATGCCTATCATTAGACTGCCACTGCCGACAAAAGGACACGTGCAGTTAGTTTTCATGCGCACAGGATTTATAGGGAATCTCATGGCATTTCCCTGAAAATTTCGAGCATGGAAAGAAATCTGCTTTATTTAGAAGATACCAAACAGATCGCAAAAATGAACTAACCCAAAATGTATTCCTCATCTCTGAAATTCTTCAACTATATTAGAGGATAAGCAAATAAATGGGTGTAAAACAGCGCAAATAAATTGTTGTAAAACAGTGCATGATCGAAATGATACTGTTGCTGTTGTATTGCTTGCCGTAACCTTCGTTTTTCTTTAGTGCTTTTGAACTAGTTCTTGACGGTTAGAGTTCAGTATCCGTATATTGCAGAAAAAAATGTGTAAACTAAGAGCTGAAGCTTCAAAATTCGTAAAATACTAGGATATCACAGCGAACCAACGAAGAGTATCGTCTACATGTGATCTTATAATATAGAAAAGAAAATTAATAAAGAACATAGACCCCAATTTTTTACGTTTTTCCTCAAGTGAGATCGAAAATATCATTTTATGTCAGAGCTAACATTTTCAGATCATACCAACTGAATTCTTTTCATATATCTACGATGTATCTTGCATCTCTACTTCCGTATGACGATTTTTATCTTGGAAGAAATACTCTACAATTGCCGCATTTCCAGTCCCAGCGTTTCATAAAAAACTTCTGCTAAAAAGATATTGAAAATTTAAGTCTCGCTCATACGGTCGTCAAGCCGTGAGTAATATTCAGCAAAATAAACAGTCACCCTGTCTTTTGAGTAAGATTTTCACTGGGCTTGATTAAGCTCTTCGCGCTGTGCTCACGAAAGTTGATTGCTTAGCAGAATTTGCATAACTTCTTCTACTGAGGCGAGAATAAGGTCGACTTTTCTGTGGATTTCGAATCGTGGCCTCTGCGTTTTATGCCTCAGCGGAGATTCTTGGAAAGCCAGTGAAGTTTACAAAGCTCTATAGTTACATTATTCTACCCGGGGCATTATTTTAGCGGCAGGTGGAAGCTGCAATATTTTTCAGGTGTTCGTTTCATGGGTCTTTTCTCACAAGTATTTCTAACATTTTATTGAAAGAAAAGGTTGCATAGTTTTCACGATGTTTGTAGGAAAATCAAAGAATGAGGAGACTTGAAGCTTATTGACTACTTTTCTTCAATAATAAATTGCTGTTAACAATAAAACTACCAAATTAACAGTCATATAGTGTCAGCGTTTTTCTGCGTATATATTCATCGACATTTATTCGTTTGGTATCGACTGCAGATGCTCAGTATTTGCACTGAATTGTTTTTAAAACTAAATTAAATCTACGTTATTTATTCTTATTTTCGCTAGGCATAAGCATTTAAAGTTGTATAAAATTACAGCTGTTCTATTGCAGTAAAAATGAATTCGTTGAAAAAAGTCCACAATGGAAATACAACTAGTAGCAACCCCATTTAAATTCATAACAATCTTATCTATTATTATTACTGATAGCAACCACGTTCAAATGTATAGCAATCAAAGTTGGTATTACTACTGGTAGTAACCACTTTTAAATACATAGCAACTTTATCTGTTATAGTATTGGTAGCAGCCATGCGTAAATATATAGCCATCTAATCTGGTATTACTATTGGTAGCAATCTTGCTAACGAATATTCCATGCGAACCTCAGTACCAGTGATCGACGTGGTCGGTGTGGTGGGGGGAAGCACGGCATTGCCATGCAATGTGCAGCACCCCGGCAACGACGCCATCTTGCTTCTTCTGTGGTTCAAGAAAGGCCTCACGACTCCCATTTACAGGTAAGAATGAAATATTTCACTGAAGAAGAGATTTTCGAGAACGGTGTTGTTCGGGTCAAGGGCTTTTCGAGGAGTGTATTGCTTGGGAAACGTGTAGTTTGAGCCAAGAGGTTTTCAAGAATCGCTTGGGAAGCGCGTAGTTAGGGCCACATGGATTTAATGAATCCCTTCGCAAGAGCATCGTTTGAGTACAGACGTCTTCAGGAATCTGTTCGAAAATGTATTGTTTCTGCTAAGATGTCTGTGATACTCTAGTTGTTTGAGATCCGCACAGTTTGAGCCAAGAGGTTCTCAGGAATCTTATGAAAAGAGTGCCATTCGATGGGAGTTAATTTCATGAATCTTTTTATTTTATAAACGTGTCGCTTGGCACAAGAGGATATCAATAATTGCTTAACTTGCGATACGAGTAGTTTGTTGCAAGAGGCTTTTCTTGGAAATGTATACGTAAGAGAATTAGAAATACTTCGTTGAGAAGTAATTTTGAGTAGTTGAAATGCTCAGGAATTAAAACAACCTATCATCGATTGCCCCTGAACTCGTCAAAATTTGAAAAACTAGTCCAAAATTCTGAACCGCTGACATAAGTGATGTTGCTGAATTGAACAATATAGAAAGTGCGACTTTTACTAATATAGGAATTAACACTCATTATAAAATGAAGAATCATAATCTAAATTAATTATTATGGAATCAAAAGTTCGTACCCAAATGATAAATTGAGGATAACTTGAGAGATTATATGAACCGAACTTTTATAATAATGTATGATTTGCTAGAAATATCCAGTGCTTAAAATTCAACGGAAAAGGAGGAAAAACTTAAATGATAATCAATAAAGCTAACAACATCAATAACTGTGATGCTTAGGAATTCTGCGAAAGTTTCAAAGTAAAGGCTTCAAACAAAAAATGAAAACTTCACAGCCAAATAGCAGAATTACCACTAAATTCAAATTGAAACAGGTTCTCAAACGCATGAGCACGCTCTGGTAACTTCTGTTCATGATAAACTTCAAGTTGGAAATTTTAATGTTTTTTAAAGGTAGAAATTATAGAAAAAGCGTTGGATGCCGTTGCTCTAAAGTAATTGTTCACAGAAATTAAGTAACCAGTTTTAACTTTCATAGCAGCTTGCTTATTGCGCTAACTTTTACTACTGTTGAGTTAAAACATGAAATATGAAAATGAATTTAATTTGTTAGCAATTTGGCAGACCAGCATGAATTCCGGCGAGTTTAAGCGAACGATTCAAATAAAACAAGCTCGAATACTCTACTGATTCGAAATACGAGATAAAAATATTTGAAAAATATTATTTTGCATGTTATTTCCCCTTCAGTTGAAGTGTTAAAAAGGCAGACTTACACAAAGTTTATCTAACTGCCGAGTGACTTGATGAAGAATCAGGGGTTGAAATTGTATTAATATGATAGCTTAAAACGATAATAATATCTTGACACGACGCGTTTAACTTTTTAATTGACCTGTATGACGCTTCATATGGACTCGAGTATTGTTTCAAACAAGCTAAAGTCGTGTCTACTGGCAAAACTTATAAAGATTAAATAGCTCAAGTACGAGATTTAAATTTTCGAAATTTTCCGAGTTTGATTTGAATATTTTTTCTCCGCTGTAAGAAAAATTCTTGTTAACTAGTTTCTGCTCATACGGTCATTTTATTCTAACTGAAAATTCCAACTGAAAATTGCAAAAGCCTCACACACCCACGCACAGAAGTTTCTAAATTCAGCATCAGTCCCACGAGGGAACAACCATAACTCATCTCATAGACGCGCCTTCCAACTATTTAAGCGAATCCTTAATCCAGGGTCCAGACTTGCCGCGTGCCTTCAAAATATCACGCATACGAAGTGCATTTCACACCCAATAAATTGGTCTGCTTGGACGCAAAAGCCCTTATGGCAGGAGCCTTCTGAGAGACGCGGGGTGTATCCGCCTGCTCAGAGAGTGGAGACTGCGCCGGCGAGTGCCGTACATCATCTGTCTTGTCAGGCCGGCCTCATTTCTCAGGGGAACACGCTGTAAAATCCTTCCATAGTCTGTCGCCTTTATATGCTTCAAAGACCTTCAAAACACAGCTTGTCTTTAAAGAACACGCTAAAATGTCGCCAATGGTGGTGGCATTACGTGCTTGTGAATGAAGAGTGCACTGTACGAGATTTATGAGGATGCCAAAGTTTTTTTTTCTGTTAATTTCGTGTATTTATTATCCTACAACTGTTCAACTATATATTACTCGAGATTCCCCCTCGTTTCTTTTATATATAATATACGCATGAACTTTGTAGAACTCGGGCAAGCTTCGCGTAATAACATCTTATCATGTTGCATCTGTAATTTTACCACAAATATCATAAGTATCAAATTTCATTTTTTGTCCTGAAAGAAATCCAGTTTAAATTCAAATCTACCAATGATGTTAAAATTTTCTTAGGAAATATCCAGCGGGAGCGTATCCCGAATTGCAACAAAAAATCAACTAATTTAGGTTTATTGCGTGCCTGGTTATATGAAACACTTAGGACAACGCACGTGTTGCTTCTGTCTCAAATAGGCCACCACTTGCATCAATTGAACTGAAAAGCTCATCATCGACAAGGTGAAGTTTGGATTTATGTCGAGGAGTAGAAAGTCATTAAAGTATTACGTTTGAATAATTGAAAGTAACTGAAAATCGGGGATTTTTTTGGGAGAATTTGAAATACATTTCCCGTTCTACAATAAAACAATTAAACATTGTAAGTAAAAGCGACGGGATTTATTAGTCGAGTGACAAATTTTGAGTAATATTGTCGACTTTACCGAATCTCATTTAGTAATGTTCTAGCACTCAAGTGAAAGATTTCACAGAACGATTCAAACTACACTCATCTAAATAGACATCTCATGAACAAATGGTAAATAGAACCTCGTAGAACAGATAAAATATTACATTTTCATCACACATCTAGTAAAATAAGATGCGGCTTCATCGATTGGGTAGTTTTGTTAGCTGTTTAAAAACATTGGCTTACGTAGTGTAAAACAATGTTATCATTCTCAAAGATAACAGTCCCTACCATTTTTAATTAGCAAATGCTAATAGCCATGTCCCTAAGATAGCGATCATTGGCAGCAACACACGCACTGATATAGAGGATTTTTCAAATTTCAAACAGCCTGTTCACATATACAACGTTATCTGCCAATTTTCTGCTGTCAAAGTGTGCTACTACGATTTTGAAACCTAAAATATGCAAGAAAATGCTGGCTACAACTCACAGAGCTCGAAATTCAGCCAAATCATTGGAAAGAAAGTTCTCCGGATTTCCTGTTTCTCTTAGGGCGATAAAGAGTGATCTGAGCGGTCACTTGCTTTGAGCATTTGCGATTTCTTTCTTTCGAGACACCTACAAGAAACGGTATTTAAACTCGCCCTCGCACCCTGACACAGTCGAAAGGACGAATTATTGCTGAAGACGATGCAGTGTCTCAGCAAAATGAGTTAGCTTGTTATACCCATTCGATTCTTCATTGAAGGACTCCGACATTGTGTCTGTTTCTGATGACGGCCATAATTTAAAGAATGCTATTTTTATTGTTGATGAATGTTCTTTATACGTCGAGTACAATGATATTTCTTCTCCAAACACCACTATTATTAAAATAATTATTATCAATGACTTCTAAAAACTCCTCATAACTTATGCCGGATTTAGTAATTCCAGGTTATTCGCAGAACATTCAAATCGTTTACTAGAAAATGAACAATGTGAACCAACATTTTCGGTTCTTTTCTTGCCGTATAGTTTTTACAATGCTGAAGAGGTGAGGTTGTGTGGATACTCTAATTTGTAGATATTAAGGACGGTGAGTTGGCTGACTTTCTGAACCCCAGGCTGATTTTTTTCGAACATTTTCAGCTGCCTAAAAGCATGCTTGTATTTCTTCACTATTATCTCAAGCCATAGCTTTCTACGGAACATTTTGGGCGCCAAGACAAGAATGTTTTTCTTCAGCTTTAAATTTCGAGGGTTTTCCTTGAAACTGCCACAGGTACGACGACCGTTCTGGGTCGAGCAGACGTACTTCCCACTGGTCGGCCGAGGACGCTCTGGGGTCCAGAGCCTCTTTAGAGGTGTTGAGTCTCCCGGCCCAGTTAGTGATAAAGGCTTTACGAGAGGAGGACGCTGGCCTTTATCACTGCCGAGTGGACTTCAGACGGCAACCTACCAAAACTACCAGGGTGATCCTCAGTGTTGTAGGTGAGTCGTCTCAGAACGTCAGTCAATGTTGTTGGTGAGTCGTCTCAGAACTTCGGTCAATGTTGTAGGTGAGTCATCTCAGAACGTCGGTCAATGTTGTAGATGAGTCGATCTCAGAACGTCGGTCAATGTTGTAGATGAGTCGATCTCAGAACGTCGGTCAATGTTGTAGATGAGTCGATCTCAGAACGTCGGTCAATGTTGTAGATGAGTCGATCTCAGAACGTCGGTCAATGTTGTAGGTGAGTCATCTCAGAACGTCGGTCAATGTTGTAGATGAGTCGATCTCAGAACGTCGGTCAATGTTGTAGATGAGTCGATCTCAGAACTTCGGTCAATGTTGTAGATGAGTAGATCTCAGAACGTCGGTCAATGTTGTAGGTGAGTCATCTCAGAACGTCGGTCAATGTTGTAGATGAGTCGATCTCAGAACGTCGGTCAATGTTGTAGATGAGTCGATCTCAGAACTTCGGTCAATGTTGTAGGTGAGTCATCTCAGAACGTCGGTCAATGTTGTAGATGAGTCGATCTCAGAACGTCGGTCAATGTTGTAGATGAGTCGATCTCAGAACTTCGGTCAATGTTGTAGGTGAGTCATCTCAGAACGTCGGTCAATGTTGTTGATGAAACGATCTCAGAACGTCGGTCATTTTTGTAGGTGAGACGATCTCAGAACGTCGGTCATTTTTTTAGGTGAGACGATCCCAGTACGTCGGTCATTTTTGTAGGTGAGACGATCTCAGAACGTCGGTCATTTTTTTAGGTGAGACGATCTCAGAACGTCGGTCAATGTTGTTGGAGAGTCATCTTAGAACTTCGGTCAATGTTGTAGATGAGTCGATCTCAGAACCTCGGTCACTGTTGTAAATGAGTCGATCTCAGAACTTCAGTTTTAAATAACAAAAGAATCGTACATTTGTTCGAGCATTGTTCGCTTTCTCCTTTTAAGTTTGCGTTTAAGGAGATGTAACACAGAGGTATCGAAATTTATTTCAATGAGTAATCCTATAGCAAAATATTTGCAGCAAAATAAGAACTACTGACTCACGTCATTTGCAAGCATTTTTTTCGTTTTCATAAAATTTGTCATAAATTCCAAGTCATTTTATTCTCAAGAAGTTCAAATAATATGAAAATTCTAATTTTTACTGGAGAATAATTCATCTTTACTGAATATTCAATTGAATATTCTTTTGTTGAGGAGCAGCCTGCGTGTTGGAGCATGTTAGATGAATGATTGAAAATAATATTTTCTGCATTCAATTTTAGCGGATTGAAATAAAAATTTTATATCAGTGTTGGCTTCAGCTCTTCAAAGGAACGAATTTAAACTGCTTCCATAGTTAAAAGCCCTTCTGATTCAGAGTCTCACATATGTTAAGCCTACTCTTTGAATTGTTCAATATTACCTACATTGCTATTGGTGCGCCGACGTGATATGTAACTTGAATGTAGATTCACTGAAAAAATACATGAGTAAATTAAGTGTGTATTCCGTTTGTTTTTCTAAAACTTTTACACTGAAAAGTCAAGAGGAATATTAAAACAACCAACGGTGTGTAAATCTAGCTGAGAGTGATTGTGATGTATTTTCCCTCAGCTCGCTATCACTACAACCGATTTAAACTGGCTCTTGAATTTTAGCAAGTAAAGTACAGACTAGACCCTATTCAGGTAAATATACAGCAGTAACTATTTATTCCGTTTACCCTACATTGTGGGGCTGTTTCACAAAATATTTTCCCAAAAAGAGCTACTGACCCGAGTAGATTTTGTTTATCCTCAAAATATGTGAGGCGGAACCGGGCCGTTTGCGGAGCCGCTGAGAAGAACAAAGTTTAGAGAGAGAAGAATAGAATTATTTTAAATTGACTCATCAAGACACAGCAATGCTGAAAATTTTGAATAAGATGAGCCAAAAAGGATAAATTTATCGATTGCAGCAAACGAGAGCAGCTTCCCAAATGTGAATCGAATTTAATGTTGGCTACTTCAGCATTGAAAAATATTTTTCAATACCAAATTAGCATTGTGCGACGTCTTCAATTATGTTTGAAAATTTACAGAGTTGCTGTTGCACTTATTTTAATGAAAAAAGAAGCAGAATTTATACACAGAATGGAAATTAATAACGTATTCGTTTCGAATATCCTTGAAATGACAACAATGCACTAAATAAATTTATTTTGACCACGCAACTCTCGTTGGGAAATGAGCAGTATGACAGAAAATTGTGCAAATAATGTGGGTGCAAAGTCAGACATCACAAACTCACTCGTAGGTATTGCAACTCTCGCTTCCACGCTCTTCTAATTTTCGTCACTTTTCATCCAACTGAACCCCAGCACTGCAATCCTTATGGTAAGGTTTCCTTTCTGAATGATAAGGACATCAGTAAAATTATTGCGCTTACTTTACTACTTTCCTATTTCAAATGAAGCCCTCTAACGCCCTCCTACAAATGTGCCTCAGTGCCCCCAGAGAGCGTACTGCTATTTCACTTACTTAAACTTTCTTCTCCAAATGAAGCCATCTAACTGTGCCTTCCAACTGTGCCTCGGTGCCGCCGGAGAGCGTGCTGTTATTTTTCTTACTTAAACTTTCTTTTCCATTTGAAGCCATCTAACGCCCTCTTCCAAATGTGCCTCAGTGCCGCCGGAGAGTGTGATGCTATTCCTCTTACATAAACTTTCTTCTCAAAATGAAGCCCTCTAACGCCCTCCACCAAATATGCCTCAGTGCCGCCGGAGAGCGTGCTGGTGTATGAGGGCAGGTCGCTACCGCAGGCCGTCTCCAGCGTGGTGGGACCGCTGCACGAGGGAGACATCGTCACCCTCACCTGCGTCGCGCAAGGAGGTGCGTTCATACTTTAGAGAAAAATGTTAACAGTTTTCCTTCTATTAAGATTTTGATTGGATTTCTCAAGAAGATAATAAGAAAAAAGGAAAATGATAATAGTAGCTTGTTCCTGATGCTATTTGATTTTTGATGTCAGTTATTAGTAAATGTTACTTCTTTCTTAGATAGCGTGACCTATTGTGTAAAGTTTGATTTTGTCCAGTATTGCTTCAATTTCACAGTAGTTTTCATTAAATGGTCATTATTGTAGATTTAATTTAACCAAACGATTAGGCCTCAATCAGTGCAGACTTAATTATTAGTGTACCTAATTTATAAGGAGCTCATGAATATGTTAGGTTAAGAAATTAAATTGAGAAATTTTTGCTTGTTGGAATTTTGCTTGTATAGGATTTTTTGCTTCTCAATCACGTATTACGAAGAGTAGTGTTCTGCTTAGTCCTCGATTAACCATAATTTGTTAACATTAATAGCTGATGTACTTGAGCTGCAAATTTCTGAATTACAATAACGGAAAAACAGTGGAAAAATTGTGATCAACCTCACTGTCTTCTTCACAAGGATTCAAAAAGATAAAACTCATTTTTAACAAGTACTAGGACATGCTCGTTAAGAAAACATTTTCATTCCCCTTCTTCGGTAGAACATTGTGTAAATGTGATGTTACATCTACTGAAATATACAGTGAAAAATTGCCGTTGCGTTCCTCTGATCAGGAAGCCTAACTACAACAATGAAGCATGTTTTTCTTTTGTTCACGTCTACAGCGAGAAAAGAAAGCAATCCCTGGAAAACATTGGCTAAGCATTTAAGAGGCCTTTTTAATAATGTTTGCATGCAAGATTCAAGATTCCTTTGTTTTTCTCGTTTTACCGTGATATACTTAGATAGGCTTTCGTCAGATAAAGAAGGGTCTTTTGTTTTGTGAGCATATTTATTTATGTAAGTCTTTCCTTGCCGTGATTTTCATCCCAAGTTAATAAGTGCTTAGTGATTGTAGGAAAATAAATTGAATTTTATGAGACGAGAGAAAAAATGCTTGCTGGTGGCCGAGCCCTGGAGAAATAAAGGGAATAAAATCGACTGAGAGTTAGCCATACTGACACGTGCGGTAAAATGGGTAGGTACAGTCTAACAGTGCAACGAGCTGGAACCACATTTTTGTGATGAAAGTGTCCTTTACCTGTCGTTATTTTTGTTTCTGTCAGACGTACCTAGGAATATAAAAATGAAATGACATAAATTCGAGAGTTAGAAATAAATACCGTTGAAAAAAACTAAAATCATTTAGCTTGAAACAGATTTTGTAGAGCAAATTCAGAAGATAAACCAAACTAATAAATATTTGGACGGTCTTATAATGAAATCGTAATTCACGAAAGGATCAATGCAGCGAGATATTTTGGACTGTCATAACGAAAACAAAAGAAACCTACCCCCATAATTTTAATCCTTAACTCGTACATTTACTGCAGCTCGTTTTGTTTATTTTCGGTAATTTTCGGAACTCAAGTATTAACGAAATAGATTTCTCTTGCTTCATGGTCTTACTTTGCTTGGCTATGGTCAGGGAGGTTTAAACTAACTTGTAATGTAATCAAATTCAATCTGATTTTATTCTCCACTGAATTACGACTTTCTTAGGCTTAGGGAACAGAAAATCACTTCATAGTTATACCTATGTTGAACTAGTTTCAAGCAAATGAGCAACTGAGTACTTTTTCCTCCAGTACCTCCACAGTTTGGTTCAAAAAAACATAGTACATTATGAGGAAAGACCATGACGGAAGCTGCTCGTATGCATGCTTTATACTTTTCACAACAATGCAGACGTTGTGCTCAGAAACTAAGATGTATAGTTTTGAATTCTATGTATCCTATTAACAACTAACTGCCGTTATGCCCAGAAACTAAGAAACATGTTTATAAGCACCATGTATCTATAATAAATAGTGGCCGTTGTGCCCAGAAACAATGATACTATGAAACTATGACCAACTCCATGTATCCTATTAATTACTAACGATCGTTGTGCGCAGAAGCTAAGAAATATGTTTACCAACTCTATGCATCCTATAATAACTAACGGCCGTTCTCCTCGTTTTGCGATGCAGGAAAACCTCCTCCCACTGTTGTGTGGTTCGAGGACACTCGCTTACTGGACAGCTTAATGGAGTCGGAAATCTCCTTCGCAACTCCTGCTCCAGAGTCCTCTTTTCTCAACGCCTCGACGGACCTCACAACTTCGCTGAATAGAAATATTCTTTATCCGCTCACTTCATCAACTGCTTCTGATTTACCGCCGCTATCCGTGGCCCCGCTGACAGAAAAGGTTCCGGATACCATAAGATTGATGTTCGAGGGGAAGCCGTATAACACGCTAACTCTCGGACCTCTCACCAGACAAGACTTAAAGAAACTACTAACTTGTGAAGCCTCCAACAATAATATAACTCTGCCTACGTCTGTAGTCGTCATGATCGACATGAACTGTGAGTTTATTGCTGATTTTTGAGATTTATAGGACACGTGCAGTGAAAATGAATGACATTTTCAGGAATCCGTCCACTGCATCCGCTAAGAACAATGCCTCACAATTTGCCCACAAAAGGAGTTGCAAATAAAAAATACAGCACGCCTTTGAATACAATGGAACTCATTTACATCTTTACTGTAAATTAGCAGCCCTGACGACCTTCTAGCAATCCATTACCCGTTTGTTTCAGTGGCGGCCCTGGGCATTAAATTAATGACCCCATCTGGCTCAATAGAGGCAGGAAGAGAGTATCAGGTGATGTGTCAAGTGTCAGGGGCTCGGCCGCCTCCCGTCATCACTTGGTGGAATGACGGAAATCGCGTCTTGCAACGCGCCGTGGAAACTGTGAGTCAATTGCGCGAAGCTCTTCTGAGGTGGGAGAAGGAACGGGAGCTGGTGAGAGGAGCGCTCAGTGACTGGCGGGCTAGCCTCTTTCTCGCCAAACCTTTCAAGTGTAGGTTGCTTTAAAATAAAATCTGACTTTCAAGATCCTTGAGCTTATAGATTTGTATTTGAACAAAATATGCTTGAGGATTTTGGCTGCAAGTTAGTTACCCTAACTTGCAGCCAAAATCCTCAAGCATATTTCGTTCAAATGCAATTCTATGAACTCAAGGATCTTGAAAGTCAGATGCGTGGCAATCGAACGCAGTGCGTATGATTGCTAAGAATAAATTGAAAAAGGGAAAGTTAGTAACTAAGTAGTTTTATCCACAATAATGTCAACAACAGAACATCATTTATGATTAGCAAAGTTGTAAATGATTGCCGAAGATTGACTTTACAATGCGATAAATAGAACCAATGTTTGGATGAAAGATACTGACTTAAGAAAATTGGTCATCACGTAGTCAAATAGAAAATTTCATATACTCGTACTATTGTGAATTTTTTTCAATTATTAACCCATTACGAGGCGAAATAAATGTGTATTTATCGTGATTAAGCTCACACCGTTCATTTATGCTGTCTGTTTCACATGACATCAATAATTCAAATGCTTGTTACTCAGTCTCAGAAATCAGTCTATTTCATTTAGTTGTTACATGTTATAGCCTCTTTTCCTTTAGAATCCAAGTTCAAGGTTTTTCAATTTTTTCTCATCTTTTCAAGTCTAAAAATCAAAGGAGTTATTTTCCGAAAGAAAACACGATTCTTTCAACGTGGCCACGTCATTTTTTTACTTGTTATGATGAAAGGTGTACACAAAATATGACAATGGGGTAGATGAGACTAGCAAATATAGGAACAATTGTTATATAAGTCTTACGCAACTTGAGTATGCAGCGGTGACGAAGTTTTATAATGAAGTCTCGAATTGTACGTTAAATTATTAAGTGAAGTTAACACAGAGTCAGAGTCAAATACGGAGTGCCTCGCCGTATGCAAATTTAACACATCTAATGAGGTGGCACGATGAGACCTTCTAGCGTCGGAGTTTCGCTCTATAATGATCATGCCCTAACCCTCGTCGAACCCTTTAAGTAGCTGTCGTGCTGCAGGAGTTACCGCAGCTGGTCATAGCCGTTGAAGTTGACGCCCGCAGTATCGTCGCGGCTACTCATTGCCACTCGGCCACTCTGCCACTCGCTCGCTGCCGCCGCTGATCGCCATTGTTTGTTGTGGCTATGGCCCAGCCGCCAGCCTGCCGAGACCGGGCTGCTGTTGCCATCCACACGCTGCCACGCTGCCATACCGCTGCCACGCTGATGCCACATCGTTGCCACGTTGCCACGCTGTAGTTGGGAGCGCAGGCGTCGCCTTCTCCTTTTTTTTTTGTAACGGCCGAGCCCTCGCTGCGTAAGCGTTGCTCTCTCTCACGCCGGGTTTATGCTGAGTTGCACGATTCCTTTTTTTTTTACAGTAGTCCAGATGTCGGACTCATGCTCAACCGTCCTTACTCCTTTTTGTGGTGAAACTTAACGGTTCGTACTAGGGACATAACATACACAAGTACCTACAGAGTACGCAGGCAGTGTTACTAAAGTTCGAACTTTCCCCCACGTTACACGCCTTTAGCATAGGGCGATAACAAATGTAATTTTCGTCTCCATCTTTCTTTTATACAGGCTCTCTTTTTGAAGCTTATTCATCTAGTGTTATCTCTTACGGCTAGTAACTGCAGTTACATAAAGTAGTGAGAAATTATAAACAAAACCTACCGGTTTGTAACAATATTTTACAGCTTTACAAGAAATATCAGAATGAGAAACACAACTTTGAACTTAAGAAGAAAGACTTCTGTGACAGTCGATAAAATATGCTGAGCCTCAAAAAGAGTAGAAAGTTTAAGGAAGCAATTTTTATTCTCGACGCCAGTTATAATATGGTTAATATGATGACTCAGTCATTATTTTAGTTATTATAATCATTGAAAATATTGTACGTAATATTTTCGTTCCGCAAGTCAATAACAGAATTTCAGACTAATACACTAAAAAGGGCGAAGAACCGCACGAGATTTTTATTTCTTTATTTTAGTGAAACGCAGATAGCAATTTCTATTGACCTTTATTTGACCAGCACAGAAATTTGTACATCTCTCTGACGCAATGCCAGGGGGTAATATTTTCTGAGTGCAATGCTTTCGTGACAGTCTCTCTCAGCTTTTGCGTTTCACTGTAACTGTTCGGCTCAATGGCAACAGGAATTGGAAACACTTCATTACATCGGATTTTTCTGTAACTACCTGTCCTGCTGAGATCTCCCTCTGATGCCAAGAACGGTGTACAAAGAGCACAACTTATACAGTGGGAGTGAAAAGTATTGATGAATCAATGCGCTTGAAAATATAGTACAGAAACATCTCCAATACCTAGTGCAATTTTAATTACATTTTTTTAAATTCCGGGGATTATTGTCTACGTCTTATGCTTGCTGAGCAAAATATATAAACTTAGTTCAATTTAGCGGGTACAAAACGTTCCGAAGGAAATAGTTGTATGAAATGAAGTTGATTTATCGCTGAGCATTATTCGTCAAATGTGTGATTTTCGCATTGCGTCAATGTAAATGATCACGTATGGTGCTAATCCTCGACAAATCATCAAATTATACTTATATATAATCATATGTATTGAATCACTAACCCTGTTATGGTACTTCCAATTAAAAGTTTAGTTCTGGTCATGCATTATCTGACCTGTGCGTATCTCAGTTGCCAAGGGCTTGTGAAGAATTATTGAGTTACTTCTTTGATTATAATGTATTTTGGTAGAGTTCCAATTAAGAGAACAATTCCCCACGTATTTCACTTTAAAAAAACCATGACTAGCCTGCCCTCATACCATACATTCCTTTAGGACCTTGGGTGGCTGAAAGAAAGCTAAAGTGAGTTCCATTACACTTTTCTTACCCAGAACAGTTATCATTAACAATGTCACATGTCAGTTATTGATAACACACCTAAAAAATTTGATTAGCAAATCAATCATGTTTTTCTCTTCAAAGCTGCGATAGCCTTTGTATTCCTCTCTGAATGGTCAATTAATTTAGAATTTAGTACAACAAAACGGTTTTGATTATTGCGTTAACCAGATTTTATCTGTGAAAAAATTGCAGTCTTAACCGTCATTGTAATTTTTTTTAGTATTGTTTCACTGGAATGTGAACTTATGCAATGGTTAACATTGACGGTGAGGACCATTAATATGGTACGCTTGCTTCTTTTGATGCAAAAAAATGAGTCGTTTTGCCTTCTTTCAGCTAAGAAGTCGTTGTGTTAAAGGCGGGCATTCGATGAAGAAGGACAGGCTTTCAATTTTCTATCCATCTAGATTTAGCTATCGATCTCGCCTGAGCTTTCGCCTGGACGCGTCGCACGGACATCTGCATTATTCTGAAAAAGCCTTGGCATAGGCGAAAGAGATTCCCTAGCCCCCAAACAAGTCCCTCTACTGTAAGTAAACATGCCAGCTGGACCACCCGACGACCAAAAATATTTCTTAGAGCATTTTACTTATTTCCTCCCCTCCGAACATACTGGAACGTGACTTTGATGTTGGCCCTCTAGCCTGCAGACAATTTATGGGTTGACATGCCGGATTGACCTTATACGCTGACATTGGTGACTTTCAGACTATTTTATACTTTTTCTGCCCTTCAGACCTCAGCAAACGGTAACGTTACAACCAGTACTTTGATGTTCACGCCCGAGCCTGCGGACAACCTTGCAGTTCTTTCTTGCGTGGCTGAGAGCTTTGCCACCAAAACTACTGTCAATGATTCCTGGGAGCTCAGCGTTCTTTGTAGGTTGATATAAATAAGCATGATGTGCTATTACTGTGAAAATACTGAGGAAAAAACTTCCCTTCTACAGATTAATGTTTTTTGAGCAGTTATGACTTCAATGATAATTTTGCCTCAATTATTTTAATTACGTACCAAAATTTGGCTAGATGTTTCGAGGTTAGAATCGTTGACAAAATGATGCTTTAACTTTCAGACACTCCTAAGGCTAGTGCCAGATTTGGAGCTTCTCTCGACTCCAAAAACATCAAAGAAGAAGACGACGTATATTTTGAATGCATCATAGATGCAAACCCTCGCGTGTCTCGGGTCTCCTGGAGACACAACGTGAGTAATTTCAAATGAACGAGAACAGATTTTATGACTTAATGTGGGTATTAACCTATAGCACATCTTTGCATTTGCGTGGCTTAGTATTTCATTTTCTCGCGATAATGTAATCGATGTGAACAGGTTATTGTCGGAGAATGTCATCAGTTGTTTACGAGTTCTCTCGAACGATAAAATATTGATCACCTATTAATACACAAGTGCTGCACATTAGCACATCTTATTTCCCGTCTATTAGCTTTGTGAATAAAGGCTTCAAAAATATTTAGCCGGTCTTAGTCATCTGGAATATCGTGTGAAAAGATGCACTGAAAACTTAATTATCGTACCGGTAGCGCAATTGAACAAACATTACTGTTGAAGCCTATTTCTTATGAGTGGCTCCATTCTTTGGCTCATTTTATTTAAACTTGATGATGCATAATTTCCTATGTTGCCACGTGCAACATGCTAGAAGCAACGTCGAAGCACATTTTACATTAAATTACTCCTGCGGTCATGAAAGCACAGTACATTGCCATTATTTACAGTTAAAGTTTGAATTTATTCCATGAGCGACGGTGTTGAGATACATTGATGTTTTATTGCACGCTAATGTCCTAAAGTTGACTGGAGCACCATGCTTGTGCAAATATTCTGTTTTATGTCAAACTAAAACAATTATCAAGAAACTACTGCTAACACTATCACAGTAAACGGAAAACTGACTGCAGTATGCGCCCAATTGTTTTCAGAACCACGATCCATCGCCGATTCCAAACTAAAAGAAGAATGAGATGACAGTAATTGAGAAACTTACGTTAAAACTATACCGGAAAATTAAAAAAATGAAGTCGAGATGTGTCAAATTATTTCCAGAACCACGGCCTGTCCCACAACATCAGCAGCGGAGTTATAGTGAGTAACCAAAGCCTAGTTCTTCAGAGGGTCGGCAGACATCAGGCAGGTTCTTACACCTGTCACGCCTACAACAGAATCGGTGATGGAACTTCCAATGCCTTGCGCTTGGACGTTAAATGTAAGTAAGACTAGCCGGCCAATCAATATGCGTAATCAATGTAAGTGGTCAATCATTATGCTTTACTGGTGCTGGGTCTGGCAAGTGAACTGGGTCTTTTGAAGGTTTATATTCTGTTTTCTGAAATTTTCTTCTCAGATCTTGATTTCGAAAGTGAATTCAGCTTTTCTATTGTAGTGCATTGCAAAAAAAAAAAACTCATGTTCCATTTTCAATAATGTGTTCTAGTCATTGTTCGTGTCACTATCAAATGTTCGTGTCGATTTTATGTTTCGTGTCACTATCAAATGATTTAGCTATAGAGTACAAAGGTACAATAATTTGACTAGTGGAAGGAAAACACTAGATATCATCTCATATGACGTATTTCTGACTTCCACATAGAATTCGTTTGAATCTGGGGGAAAAATTTCCAGTGAGCTACATGAGCTTTCTTGACAGCATATTTCTAACTTGATAATGAAATTACCTGAAGCGTTCATTAAGATTAATTAATTTTTCAGATTTGCTAGTGGATGTTTTTCAATTAGCGATTGTGCTTTCAAAATTTCACTCGCTAGAAAAACAATGCACTTATAAATTTGTTCTGCATCAATTAATCTTTCTGTGTGGCAATGTTAAAAAGTCTCTTATGGGTACTAACATATAACCATCCCGGCTTACTCCTACGAAAAAAATTATTTTCAGTTGAATTATATTATTGCTCTTAAAAAATTGTTCAAAGAAAATGTATTCATTCACATTAATGAACAAATAAAATCAGCTGATTTTGGTAAAAATATCATAGAGCATATCACGAATATCGACGTCGACTTATTATTAAAGCTATTGAAAATTTAATTACATGATTAGAAATAACCTGTTACGAATACAGGGACTCGGATCAGTGATATTTTTTCATGTGTGCAAGCTATTTCTGAGTAAAAACTTATAATATTTTAAGTTTTCTGACTTGTGTTTTCATCTCCTCAATGTCTTTCGTATCAATTAAATTTGTTTTATCCCTCTTTGTTGCCTTGGTAATTTCATACCACGCGTTGTATTAGTAAGGGATTCATAATAAAAACTCGTATATAATTATACCTTATATAAGTGGTTAAAAAATATGCTTGGTCTACAACTACAAAAATTGCATGTATCCCAACTGTGCGCACTTTTCTCTTATATATCAGTGCACACCACAAATCTAGTTAGATATTACTTCATATTTTGCCCTTTGTTCCGCCTTAAACATAATGGTTCCGTCTCTCATAAATGCCCGTTTATCTTACATGCAATACATACTACAATACATACTTTTAACGCCCTTGTTCAGCTGAAAATTTTTCTCTTGTATCAACATCAGATGCTCCAGTGTGTATGTGCCTCGAGTATTGGAAGGCTATAAGTATGGTGAACCACTATCTATAGCTTCTACCACAGAAGAATCAGAGTGCACCAATAATCAAGTGATACAACGCGTACTATAAACCACTATGTTCTGTTTCGAACATTCTGATGCATTTCATCTCAAGTGCGCACGTGGGCACCATGAAAAAAATCAGCGAGAATTATTGTCAACCAACACGCTGTTTAAAATTTCGTGTTCAGTTCCACCCTGGATGAACTTGTACGCTTCAAGGTAAAAACCGGGCTATATACATTGGAATTTTTTCCTTTCATTTCCAAACTTTGTCTCCTTGTCTACCTTAGATGCGCTTCCGCTTTAAAATTGAAGGCAAACATTATTACTCTAATTTATTTCCCGGAGTTTCAAATTCTACACCCAGTTTGCCATACATGCACTCAATGTTCAAGGTGCAAGCATGTCAAATACGTGTATTGATTAATCTAGCCAAATTCCAAATTTTGTTTTCTTTCTGTGCCAGATGAGCTCGGGTATCAAAGTTCAAGCCAGACGAATGTACAAATATTTTGCGTCATCCTGTTCAGTTTAAAATTTTGTATCCCGTTTACCCTAGATCCGTCCAAGCTGTCAATATATGTAGTGATCTTTCTCGCTCAGCTTTAAATTTTGTATCCCATCCACGCTAGATGCCCCCGTGTGCGCCAAGAACCAAGTGACGAAGTACGCGGTCAGTCGCCACGAAGATGCTGAAGTGACGTGCACGGTGGACGCTAATCCGGCAATGTCAACATTCCAGTGGACTTTCAATAACACGGCAGATACGATTGATGTGCCTCAGGGACGCTTCAGCACCGCCAGCACGCATTCTGTTATAACTTACACGCCCATGACGGCGCTTGACTACGGGACACTGCTTTGTTGGGCCACCAATCTCATAGGGATGCAGAGGGAACCTTGTCTCTACCATATTGTGCCCGCAGGTGAGTTCGTGAGTGCATTGGGTGCATTTATTTTACTGATCTATTTCTACTAGGGCAGTTTTATGTAGTGATTTTTTACTCAAAACTTAGCGAGTATTAGAATCAGTTGCTTTATTAGACCTGTTTTTGAATTAGGTATTAAAATGTTCTTATGATCTAATTAATTAATGAAATTCTGCAACGTAAAATACGGGAAAACTATACTCAAGAGTAAGTACTATTTTTCCTCTATTTATTAATTCACAGCCACAAAAAGGGTACGATTTGATTTTTCGTATAAATTAACGGTATCAGTGATATGAGCCGAATGAATGCGACAATATTCTAAGACTTTTAATTTTTGGCAATGCTTCTGAAAAAATAAATAATTAATAGCGCTCCTACATATCTGTTGGCATTAGGTGATCTGCTTTAAAATCTTTTATATCTTTAGAAATATGAGTGAAGTTAGTCGAAATGAATATTAAGCTCTTTGTGAGAACATATGCGTTGCCTAAAAAATTCACCTAAGAAAAACTAGCCACTCCCTATAAGTAGCTCCTAATTTGAAAAAAGTCCTAGAATTTTGCTCTATTTAAAATTCAACAGTATTATGCATAGTAGAATTTATAAGATGGCTTCTCTATGTTTGAATTTGCTCGATGACGATGTTCGTTAACGAAAATCATTTCTTGTGTAAGTCAATTTTCATATGATAATGGAAGTACTCGAATTAACTTGACAACGATGTCGTTATAGTCAAAGGACTTCGGTCATGTTCTAAAAGTCCCAACTGGCGAAGACCTCCGTGTTAAATTCGCTTATACGTATCAAACGCCTTTTTACAAAATATCTTATTTATGTTTTTTTACGCCAACCGCAAATCCTTCAACTGTACAGTATCCTGTCAGCTGTGCACGCCGTTCGTATTTCCATTGAATAAAGAAAAAATTTTATCGTAGGGAAACATTTTTCAGCATTCGTATTTTCATTAAATAACGGAAAAATATTTAGCATTCGTTTTTTCATTAAGCAAAGAGGAAATTTTATCATTCGTATTTCCATTGAATTTCGAAAATTATTTTCCCCTCCCAAGGGAAACCGGAGTCTCCCTCGAACTGTACCGTGGCTCGGCGCCTGCGCACGTCACTGCGCATAGTGTGCGCGGCCGGAGACGACGGAGGCTCTGAGCCAACTTTCCATCTTCGAGCTACCGCCGCCTCTCCCAACTCTCCTGTGGTCAACTTGTCGTCCCTTTCACCCGATTTTCTGGTGGGAATTCACCTGCAAATTTTTTACACCATCTTTTCTTCGGAAAAATTAAACCCCGAATGAAAGTTATTTCGATCTATGACGTTCACCTCGCTATTTCCTGATTTTCTACCGATATATTCTAGTGAGGTGTAAAATTGTTACAATTGACCAGCCTCTAGCCCGTACCCATTGATTTTCCTGTAATAATTTTAATGAAATAGTGAATTATTTTAAATGTTCGGGTGACGGAGTTGTTACATTTTTTAACAATAATAGTAATGAGTTACGAAACACGTGTTGTCAGGCAGTTTGGCCTTTATCTTGAATTGAATTTATTCCAATGAATCCAAATCCTTTTGTGCTTCTTTTCTACTAAAATGCTTAGTGTCTGTCGGAATTAAGTGTGCTTCCAAAAGTGTTCTTGTTTTGTTTCAATAACGAAATAAGATTGTGAAAATTTGGAAAACTTAACGGTAAAAAAGCTACATACATTTTCATTACATTGTTTTCGCACATGGAACCAATTTTAGTCTATACGATCTTTGATAGCACCGACAGTTTTAATTTGTACTTTAATGTTTAATATTTTATTTCTCAGGAATATATTCAGTTTTCAGTTAACTACCGTCAACTATAGTTAATTAACTTGTGGTACATCCGGAAGGTGGACAGCGAATAATTCGTCAAGTTCGTCATTCATATCTTTGATTAAAGACAGTTGATGGATGTGGCATGTCTAACGTCGTAGAAGTAAAAACATTCCGTTCACCTTTCGAAAGAAAGCGGTATGGTGCACTGCCGCATTTATACGACATGATTCTGAGGCCAGGTGTCCAAAGAGAATTGGAACTTGATTGCTCGCGATGGATATTCAATCAGTGTTTGATGGAAAGATGAAATAAACCTCGGACAATAATTTTTAGTTTTGATAGTTGATTTTCAGAAAAATCTATGCGTTAACTGCAACTGGTCTTCAATCTGATAATATATAGTATAGTTTCATTTCACTTTGATGCATTGCTGAAATGAAATATGAAAGTAAAGTCATGGAAAATGAAATTACATAAATATCTTCCACTGAGTCTTTTGTCTATTTGATGTGCCGGTTAATAATTCTGAATTTCTTTGCTGAATTGTGCTGGAAGCAAGGGAAGGTTCAAAAATCTCAATTATTGTAGCTTTGTTGTTGGGACAGCACCTCCTAAAACAACGTCGATACACAACCGAGTTCAAGCATGTGTGATACTGTGTTTGTGTCATTCACATGTCTAGTGTGAAGCCAAAGTGAAGACTAAGGGCAGCACGGTGTGCGAAGTGTTGTTTTCCTTGCGAACAAGGAAGCCTTCCTTGCATCAGATAGTGTTTGCAGACTAAAAATAGATTCAAATCGAGAAACCAAAACGCAAAATGTCAGGGATCAGGAACACCATCCCCACCGACCGTAAAACAGAATCGCGTTTGAAGGAAAAGGATGTCGCAAGTTTGGTGGGATCAAAAGAGTGTGGTGTTACAATGAGGTTCTGAAACCATGTGTAAAATCAGTAAATAACGATTACTGCCTTTAATAAAAGATCAATTTGAACAGTGAATCGACCGAAAGCATTAAAATGGGCTACAAGACACTGCATCATCTCACATACAGCAAGACATCACTCATCATACTCAGCGAAAGACGTTATATAGAGGCACCATTGCTATGCTTGGCTAGGAACTCATGCCTCACAAGCCGTAATCACCAGACTTGACATCTTTGGACCACTACTACATTTGTTTTCATCAATGTCTCGCGCTCTCTCCCAGCAACATCTCAACAATTAGGACGATGTTTAAAAATAACTTCCTAGCAGGATTACCTCAAGATGTGTACAATATTTCTCTGAGGATGCTCACAACTTGAATGAGAAATAGGGAAAATGTTAAGCTAGCGACTTATAATATTTGAATTTTTTCCCCAACGTTCAACTGTTTTCTTTAATAAAATTTCAAAATATTTCCGACACATCTAGTGTCAGATTTCCTGTGAAGCTGAGCATGCAATTGAATATTGCTCTCTGTTTTCTTTGCGGGGATTTAGCTGGAGAATTTATCAAGCGGCCTACAGTATTCGGTGGAGATTACGGCTGAGAACGACAGAGGCTTCAGCGTCCCTACCTACCTGAGCATCGCTGGCGGCGTTGTGGGTCCGGCTGTGGCAGGCTTCCCTGGTAAGTGGAACCCGTGCTGGAAGCACTTCGTTTGATGACTGAGTTTTGATAAAAATGTGGACTTTGGTGAGTGGGTTGAACTTGGCATGATTTTTTGGTGAGTGTGCCAGGAATAATAGTTTTTATGTTTATGACTGAGTTATTATAAAATGCAAACCTTTCTGAGTGGGATCGAATACCGCATGTTTTTTGTGAGAGTCATCCTGGAATGGTATTTTTTAATTTCAAGAGTGAGTTCTAATGCAGATGGAATTCTTCATTTTCGGCTTCATATGTAAGAGTGACATTGCGAGGCTGAAACTATTTTGTCTGATGAGCAAGTTGCATTATGAACGAGTTTTCTGGTATTGCAGGTTGAATTGAAAAATTTTACTGGTGGAAAATCTAAATTGTGGGGGACCAAGGCAGGGTTTGGTGCGAGTGTTTTTCAAGTGATTGGGAACTGCTAAGATTCCTCAGGTGTACAGCTCGCAATGTAAAGTGTCCTGAGAAGTGGTGCCTGCTGTGTAAAGTTTCCAACTTGCCGAGTGCAACTGTTAGGCGAGGTCATGATTCAAACAAATTTTGAGCTGAGAAGCATTTAGTGCCAAAAGTTTTTCATTTTCATGTTGAATCATGAAGTGGATGAAAGATATAATGATAGTCGTTGTGTAAATATTTTTTCACGGCAATCTGATTATAATTGTCAGTCTCTTGGGAAGACAATGCTTTGTGTAATTGGTTATGATACAAATTTTTCCAGGCAATTCTCAGTTGATAAATTTTACATTTTAACTTCAAAATTTCACTGTCAATTCATTTTTCTATGTATTCACAAATTCATGGGTAATCGATGCGACGAACAGAATTATTACGCAAGACATTCCGCGAGAGTCCAGACTCAAATGCTATACTGTCGAGGATTAGCCCCAGCTTTTTCGTTCAAAATGAATACATCTGACGAAATTTGAAAATATTGATCACAAAGAAGTCACTTGTCAATCATAAAAATCACATTATTATGCGTTATACGGCATGACTTTTTTTTGATTCAGGCGCCATTTTTGATTCAGGGTTGGTAACAAAAATACGATTTTGTTGGAACATTAAGGAGATCATCCCACTTTTTCAACTTTTTTAGTCCGATTCGTTTGAAAGTTGGCCAGTATATGTATTTTGTAAAAGTAAACCTTTTTTACTACCGTCATTTTTTCGATTTAGGCCTTACTTTTTTTTGACGAAAAATGTGCTTTTGGTATATTTTTATTGAAATTTCAGATTGGAACTCCTCCTTCAGTTTTGATGCTAGAACAAAAACAAAGACAGTTTTAGAACCCTTGGAACATTTCTAACAAACGTGCGTTCAGTTTTTTTCATATTCGAATTTTTTCTATTTTTTCAAAATTTTTTAAAATTTCAAAAATCAGCAACAATTTTTTGGGTTTAGAGCTATATATTTTTTCAAAGAATTCGAATTTGAAAAAAGCCGAACGAGCGTTTGTTAGAAATGTTTCAAGGATTCTAAAACTGTCTTTGGATTTGTTCTAGCATCAAAACTCGAGAACTAGTCCCAGGATGAATGTTGAAAATTCAAAGTGTTGGGTATAAGCAAAAAATAAAATTTTGTGTTGAAGTGTAATATAATGAACAATTGATGTAATTGAATGCAGTTTTAATTTTTATTTCGATACTTTCCATACATAACTTCATATTCAAACTGTGAATTGTGATTTCATAAAAAAAAATTATAAAAATTTTTACTTTTTTATTAAAAAAATAATTTTTTTCTTTTTTCAGTCTGATTCTTAAGAAATTTGACTATGATATGTAACCTTTGAAAAGAAACACAATTGATTCTATTCATTTTTTTGATTCAGGCCTTAGATTTTGCAAAAATTTGACATATTGGTTTTTAGGTATTGATATTTCACTAATATTGATATTTCAAAATGGGACTCCTCCTTCAGTTTTGATGCTAGAACAAAAAAAATGCAGTTTTAGAATCCCTGGAACATTTCTAACACACTCACGTTCGGCTTTTTTTCCATTTCCTATTTGTTCTCTTTATATATGGGGTCAAAATCAGGAAAAAGTTAAAAAATTTGGGTGCTTTTCATTGATATCGATATTTCAAAATGGGACTCCTCCTTCAGTTTTGATGCTAGAAGAAAAACAAATGCAGTTTTAGAATCCTTGGAACATTTCTAACAAACGCTTGTTCGGCTTTTTTCCATTTCCCATTTGTTCTCTTTTTATATGGGGTCAAAATCGGGAAAATTGAAATATTTTGGTCCCTTCACCCCCCCCCCCCCGGAAGGGGGGGAATTATTGTCGTAGCGCCATAAAATTTTAGGAACGAATAGTCTACCACCTAAGGGTCCTTCTACAACAAAAACATGCAAAATGACCATGACATCGACAGGATCTGGCAAGGGCCTGGGATGGTCTCCTTAAAAAGCTCTGTATTTTAGTTAAAACGTGCGCATTTATGTCCAATAGCGTTTACGATTCAAGTGATAAAAGTGTTTGTAGTCAGTGGACCATTTAGGAAAGTTGATAGATATGTTCGGATCGTAAAAATATACTCGGTAGATACCAAGAAATGGCATTTCAAGCTACTAAGTTATTTTCACAAATTTTTGACATATGAAACTTTAATTAAGGAGAGGGTCAAAGCAAACTCAGCAGAAAAATTGTTAAAGCCATCATTTATTGTTAAACGCACGATTAATTTACTCGTCAAAAGGAGAATTTATATTTTTAAAAATTGTGTGAATATTGTGATTAAGTGGCATTCGCTTATGGAAAACCTGAATCAAGCTTCTATCGAAACCAGTAGTTTACTGTAAATCATACAACTTACAGAGTGGCTAAAAGGAATATTAATTTAATTCGAAAGCGAAAAAATACGACGATTTACAGCGATTTAGTCATTAAAATAGTAAGCGTCCTGTAGAACGTCCAGATCAGTTTTCTGTAGTTAAGGATACAATACTTGGGACTGTTCTACATTCAATTAGCTGCCTCTACCGAATAAACATTGCCCAAGAATCTCAGAACGTCGAAAGCCGAAGAAGGAAGCCACCGAGTAAATAATTTGATTATCGGACATCTCCAGAGTGTCAGTGGAAACGAAAATTATCCAATGGACTCGGTGCTCCAATTAACTCTCCTAAGACCGATATTAAGAAATAGGAGTCTTAAGGAACAGCAGGGAATAGAGTAAAATCATGTGCTTCATGGAATTTATTGTCGCTTAATTTAAGCGTCGTATAACGGTGAAAAAAGATATCTCGTCATGAATAGGCGAATCATGGCCTCAGTAAGGGGGAAACTACCTAAACTAACAATCGCTAATGCTTTGTGTGAAGAACATGTGAAGGTATCCACAGCTTGAAAAATCTCTGTTCTGGCGTAAAAATATGTTCTTTCTCGGCTGGTATACGCTAATGCTATTATCAACCAATATAACTATTTCAGTAATAATTCGGGGTGAAAGGAAACGATAATTAACGTGTTCAATAATAATTGTAATTGGATAATACAGCGACGGATACTCTCGTACCATCAAATAACGCTCTTCCAAAGGTCAAGCATGGTGGTGGAGCATTATGCTCTTATTGGGGTGGTTTTCCACTGCTTGTGCATGGCGACTCAGAGAGGAAGAAGTGATGAGAATTCCATCACTCATCATGAAATTTTGTTTAACGCCTTAGCTCTGGCGTTTTTATTGATTGGTTATATCAGCAAGATACTGACCCTAAACACCCATCGAAATGTACGCCATTTTGGCTACAATACAGAAAATTATCGTTTAGATTTGCCATCACAAAATCCAGATTTCACCCTAATTGAAAATAAATGGGAGCTGTTGAGAATTCAAATTTTCAAAAGCAACTAGCTAAATATGTGAGTGAATAAAAAAAATGGTATGTTGAAGAATGTGGGAAAATCTATTCAACTTGTGCAAGACCCCCACTTTTTTCTGATAACATATATTCTGTCTAGTTGTCACATATAAGGACTACGCGTCTTCGAATTAAAATATTTGTATACTTATTTACCACTACTTTTTCGCTACCCTGTTTTCTAAGTTTCGTTGTTAACTATTCAGCACATTCTTCCACAAATGTTTGATATTTGCCTATTTTCTATTAGGATGAATTTCGCCTGTCCTTGAGAAAAATATTTCTGCTTCAAGCATGTGAAGTGCTTTATGCCTAAGCGGAAAACTCAGCTTGTAGGTAATTTGCGAATATTTTTAATAGCTACTGTACGTAAACGAGTATCTGTCTATACAGGCAGCTATAAAGCATGTAGGAGTCAAAACAGGAAAGCACGATAATAATTATGTAGTTCGATGGGTATGAAAGCAGCGAAATGTATTTAGTTTCAAATTTTACAGATCTAGTTGTGAATACTGCTCGTCTATCATTCGATATTTATGAACAGGCAACTCATGGTGTTCACCATTGTTGAAAAAATTTTAAAATTCTTAATTTTGGAAGAACTATTCGCTTCATAGTTTAGGACTTGCTTTCAAAGTGGCAAAAATTACGATTAAATCAACGTTGCATACATATTCATTCACCAATAACATGGTAAACTTTTTAATTTACCTTTTGGAAGACCAGTTAATGGTGAATATTTATCACAAAGGTAAGCAATAGTTCCAATTCATTTCAATTGACCCTTTTGAAGATCTCTCTGACGTGCGGATCATAAATTTTGTTACTACAAGCCAATATTTTTGGGAGTTATGCGAACCATTTCATGAGTTTTTTGAGTGCCTCAACTTATACGGAAAGAAAATGGTCCCAGTTATTAAGGCCATGAATAAAGTATCGCATTAATTGAATAACTGGAGTAATATTCATCAGTCTATGTTGAAGTTGGTCAGAGATGATGTCGTATAACTGTTTCCAGGTGTGGAATAATTCCGTTTTCATTTATCTAGAGATGTGAACAATATTTCGTTAACTAAAATAACTAAATCATATATGAATTGATATCTGTGGGGTCCCTTCTCTGAATTATTGAACGATACAAACGAGCGTATTAGAGGCAAATGTTAATCCCAATATATATATGTACTTACATCACGATCTTTTCGCAATTTCTTAAAAGCTTTGGAGTGCCTCAAATTTCCACTTCTTTTGAAAAATTGAGAAAGAATGCAACGCTCAAATCGATAGGAGGAAGATTTACTTCCCTGGACTTCAATTCAATCGCCAACGTAAGCAATTTTCTCTGGTCTAGCGTCCTCAAAGTGCCTGAACTGGAGATAGCAAGCTCATTCCTAATGCTCTGGAAAACATAAAGAGGTTGAAGGTAACATGTTGGAGAAAATTTGCTACAACTTTATCGAACACAGCACAACTTCCGTTCCTTTTTCCATTCAATAGGATAGGAAAGAGCCATTTACGATCAGTGGTAGTCAAAAAAATGCTTAAAATAGATGAGGATATAGAAGGTGTTTCGTGTGCTTGGTAGCACTGGAAAAAAATCGGTTCATTTTTTAAATATTTTACCAACATCGACATGTTTCAAACGCATACCAACAACACCTTCCATTAATTTCCATTAGAATGTGAAGACCTGTAATGAAAGGGAAAAAATTATTGTCGATTCTAGAACGTCTTCAAACGTATTTCTCAAATATTGCCAAATGAATATGTTGGTGTTTAAAATTGGTAGGGTTGAGATAAACGGAAATGACCGATACTGTATACAGCACTACGAAAACAGCCTTCTGTGAAAATGTCAGTTTTCATTGATTCACTTTTGTGCGCTGGACTCGAGAGTAAAAGATGTGAAATTGTTTTGCCAAAATGGATTTCTGTTGAACATTTAATCAAGTTATAAATTTGCCTAGGCAATTCCAAATTCTCTCTTTACGTTGACCACTATATCATTGATTATCAGCCTCTAAAGTATATCTATGAAACTTTGGGATACATTTTTGGTGTTCTTAATGCGACAGAAAGGCAGTAGTGTAAGAAGTTTCATTATTGTGCAAGGCAAATTTATTTCGCTTTTATTATTTTGGAATTCATTTATCAGAGTGTTAGAATTTCTTCGACACAATTCAAATAATAGCTCTCACAATTGAAATAATTTTCAAGTTACAGACCTATTTAACAATTGACAAATATGCTTTTGATGTACTCAAAATCGAGGCGTTAAAACACGTTCAAACTGAGTAGTATATTACATGCTCAAAATGCATTAAGCAATACCGTTCGGAAGAATAACTTTAAAAATTATTCATCGATGTGGAAATATAAATTCAACAACTAAACAGCGATAAAAACAGTTACATCAAAATACAATTGCACCAGCGTTGTATCTCAGATATAAAATTTGATTGAGGTAAATATTATCATACTGTGTTTATTATTATAAACACGGCAACTAGCGAGGATTATTCTAAGTCGTAAATATCATAGATAGTTATTTGTACAACGTGAATGATTGAGATGAATGATTGGAAGAACTGAATGTTGAATGGGGACTTATAATCAAATAAATGTTTGAAAATTTAAAAAGGTTTAATTATTAACGTTGTAACCTTTTCTAAGTAAAATAAAATTTTCAATTACCGTTGAAAGGATCGGTTTCTCTGGCGAAAATTAAGTGCATTTTAACCATCCAAGACTGACTTATCGACTCAAAGTGCTTCTTCATTAGCCATAATATAATTCTCATTTCAGAATGAATTTCACTCGTGTTATAGCAATTAGCAGATAACTTTTAAATGAAAAATATTGTACACAAAAGTCTTTGCATTTTCCTGATGTCTGCGATAATTGGACAAAACCAGATCCGTAATTGGAGCACTTGCTACCTCTGGTGAGTCAAAATGCCGCGAGTTCGCTCTCCCCCGGTGATGAATCAGGCAGAAAGCACATCTAAAGATCGTGCAACAATCTCTGAAAACCTCCGTACTCCACAAAGAATTGCACTCAATATTATTTCAATACAATAGTTTTACATCCCTCTCATTTGTGTCGCTTACAGTCGGTCCTTCGGAAGCAGAAGTTCGAAATCCGGGCCAAACGGGCTCTAGTGGGAGCAATGCATCTCCTCAGAGCATCATCAACACCTCCTCAGCAGACTCCAAAGAGCCACACTCGGAAAACAACTCTGACCGAAAATTATTAACTCTCTTACCGGCGGCTTTGGGTGTAGGCGTGGGGCTATTACTTGTGATCATCGTTTTAATTGTGCTCATAACTATTCGAGTGAGAGGCCATGGAGTGGCTGGAGATCAGATGAATTTGGAAAGCGACGACAATTCGGGCCGGCTGGTCGGGTCGTCTCCACGTCTCCCATCGCTCGAATCCACGTTGGGAAGCTGCACTGTCGGCGGACGGTGCGAGGACTTGCAGAGTCAGCACACAGGCAGCTGCATTGACAGAGATATTCAGGTATGTTGAGGACTTGAGGTCCCTGTCGAATGCTTCTAAATGGTTAGCATAGTAAAGTTATGCCTTCCAGCCTTCGTTATGATTGGTTTACACCGTACCAGCAGCTCTGCTGATAGGTTCGGCTTCCTTGAATAATATTCTATCATTCAAATATATATGGTACTATGTTGCAAAAAATGGTCATTCAGGTAGTGAAAAGTTTTTGAATAATGGTAATGATACTCCTCCACATCTTGCAAATTATAAAAAAACGGTGGATTATTTGGTCGTTTTAGGCTTTCGAATGCAAAGAAATGTAGTTAAATATTTTACATGGACCTGAATAAATGTATTTTAATCAATTTTTCATATTCTATGTTGGGTGATAAAAATTTAGGGTAAATTTATTATTATTAAATTATCAAACTTTGATCATTGCATTTCTACAAATACTAACGTAATTTTAAGTGTATAAATCACGCAATCTTATTTGATATGAGAAATTTCGTCCTTGTACGTCCACCACCAATTCAAAATTTTTAATTCCTTTTCAAACGATGTTAAATTCCAGGTTGAACCGGAAAGCGAGATGGATCCAGATCTAATTCCTATGAAGCAGGGAATCTGCAACACAGCCTGGGAGTCTTCATCTAACATTCTATTGCTGGGAACTGGAGGAAAACATGGCCATTCATCAGTGATAACTGATCCTCCCGGCAGACTGCAGGACTCCGACTGTGGTGCCGCCACGCTGCTGCCGCCTGATCGCTACGCTTACTCCTGTGCCACCAATGTTGTGAGTTGCATCGCATTAATTAGGACATTTTACTGTGATGTGCCACCAATGTAGTGAGTTTCATTGCTTTAACGTGGATATTTCATTCTATGTGTGGCACCAATGTTGTAGTTTCATCGCATTAACATGGATATTTTATCGTTGGGTGAGCCACCATTGTTGTAAGTCCCATTGTATTAAAGATGGATATTTTATCGTTGGGTGTGACACCATGGTTGTAAGTTCCATTGTATTAACATGGACATTTCATTGTTATGTGTGCCACCAATGTTTGTGAGTTTCATCTCATTAACTAGGACATTACATTGTGATGTAGACACCAACGTTGTAAGTTTCGTTGAATTAACATGGATATTTTTTCGTTGGGTGTGCCGTCACTGTTGTAAGCTTTATTGCTCAACAAAGATATTTCATTTTTATGTGTGCAACTAATGTTGTAAATTTCATTACATTAACTAGGACATTAATTGAATGTTATTTGTGGAGTTTCAATTTGTCATTTGCACCAGAGCGAAGTATAGCTTTTGATACCTACATGCGTGTGTCCATAGGCTATTGCTATGCGTAGCTAATGGAAATAGTGGTAAATATAGTTATTATATACGAATGAACCCAATTCACTTTCATCATACCTTACGGAAGAAATTTTCAATCTGGTATTCTAAGGAATTATTCAGGATGAGTGTGGAGGAAGACATCAATAAGAAAATACTTTTTGAGTGTTACTCTTGTCTCAGATCAGTATTAAACCTCACAGAATAACCTCAGATATGCGTCAGAAATGAACTTTGAATGAAATGTCGATCCGAGACGACTATCTTACTCGAAAAAATGTAATCGAAGAAATTCCAACATGTCAAATAGAGATCAGCTAAATAATATTTGGCGGGTGAAAGTTACACATATTTTTGGGAAATATGAATTTTACACAGTTGTTAGTGATCTTTGGATAGGTTTATCTCTGCTAGCAACGAGGTTAAAAATGTGGCGTTGATTTCAATAGAGCTCTTCTTTTCGCAATAAAATGTGAAAAATATTTCCACAGGTTACTCAATATTAATAAGGGTTTGAAAATTTTGATCACTTTCTCAGTGTTTCCCTCCTAGTCATCACAATTTTTCTTCGTACTATTTCTATATTGAAAAAATGAAATCTTTAAATCTAGCAGCATTGATCAACAGAGCTGAATATCAATAAACAAGTAAGGTTAAATCATTTCGCATGAAACTCTACTCATTTTCATTGATATTTCTTTTCTCTTACATAAAGTGGACAACATTGCAAACATTTTAATGTTAAAAAGAGTTTTACAGTGGATATCATATTTTCAATTTATAGCAATTGTTCTGCTTTGAGTCACAAAACATTTGAATTAATTAGACCCTGGATGTTCGGTTATGTTTATAATAAAACAGGGGCCGATGAATTTAACATCAGCAGCTAAATAATTTTCGTTGGTGATGACCTAAATTGTGGGCATTGGTGAAGCACACACCCCAAACGCTTAACCGAAAATTGTTCTTTTTATCACCCTTTGTGATTAATTAAAATTTCATACTTGGGAGTATTATATGTAGCACAGGAGAGTTGTTCATTGTTCCCAACAGTTATCTATGTTTCATCTGAATACGGATTTAACTAACGAGTGAGTTGAATCGACGTTCCTTTGTTACGTTTCAGAGTGTTTCGTTGATCCCTTCTGACGAATAATTTCTCTTCTGCACGTCAAAAGATTTACAGCATATGCGGAGTGGAAGCTTTATTTGGTAGGGTCGGTAACACATTCTCTCTCAATGCACTGTCAGCAAATGAACAGTTATTGGATCATAATTGGAATCGATGATTTAGATATTTCGGTAAATCATGTGTTTACCCGCTGGTTGAGAAACTCCTCTTATGATCTCATAAACAGAGCGAAAGAAATTTGGAACAT
Source organism: Morinoia aosen (assembly GCA_030386875.1). Lineage (NCBI taxonomy): Eukaryota > Metazoa > Arthropoda > Malacostraca > Amphipoda > Talitridae > Morinoia > Morinoia aosen. The sequence goes on along the minus strand of CM059557.1, from coordinate 19,143,241 downwards.
TCATAACTGATGACGGTGCGCAAATACGCAAATATCATATAGAGTTGTGTTACCTGCTATTGGGACACGGTTACGTAAATACGAGCATGATGTTAGGTATGCCAGTTCTTAGAGAAAGAAGAGTTCTATAGGTCTTGTCATCTTCAGTCAATGAACTCTAAAATTAGTTGATCCTTCAATGTGCTTTGCTTGAAGTCGTGGGCGATATCTATTACAGATGAGTACACCCTAAACTCCATTCAAGCTGTAATCTCCTTTTTATATATGCTGAGACCTATTCAAATACTGCTACAAAATGTTCTGTAACTATAACACCAAATCTATTTTGTAGTTTTAGAATTTTTGTATTGATCATTAAGACTTTAGGAGCAGAAATTTCAGTATTTTGTACAAAAATGTATCAGTGGAAATTAAAAAAATGCGTTTTGAATTTTTCAGAAACGTTCAATCCAACCGACTTCGGAGTCCGGAGGCCATTTGCACCACCAGCACCAGACTTCCCACGCTCAACCTCGCACTTCGAATTCTCCTCTTTCGATAACGGATCCTAGGGGTCAACAACTCCTGTTACGGCAATCGTCTTGCGAAGGCAGAGTGCCTGGTGTCCGCACTTCAACAACTGATTTAATGTACAATAAAACATCATTGCCCGGCCCCACCTCCCACTTAATGCCTTCGTCTACTTCCTCGTCCCCTACTGCCAGTCCCCAGTGCGCTCAACACCCTGGGGGAATTCAGTTGTCTCAGGCACACTGTTCGTCTACTTTACCTCGACAAACATCCCAGCTCCAGTTTCAGCAACACGTGCATCGTCCCCTGCAAAGTTTGGCTAGCAAACCACAGGCCTGCCATCATCAACTGCAACAGGTACCCATGCACAAGCACCAACAGCAGGCGGAACAATCATCAGGAGACATGGCTGTCTTCAAAGGAATCCGCGCTGATCCAGAAATGTCTCAGAGGATAAATGCACGGCACCAGCCATCCCGTTACGGCGATTCATGGCGGGCTCAACCTAGCGCCGGCCAGCAGCTGCAGACCAGACAAAGTCAACAAGACTTGTTGCACAACCTGCCCGATCCTCCTCCTCCATTCAGAGAGGATTGCGTGGTAAATCAAATAATGTGCCAAGGATCTAAGGGAGACGAGCAGTCTGTTGAAAGTTCGTGTCACCGAAGAACATCCGATAACAAAGAAAGTTCTGTGTGATAGGTACGTAGCGTAGGAATAATCAAAGAGTTATGTTTGTCTCGTAGGAGCTCCGTCATATGTGTTCTCCTTTTCTTTTCTTGCATTAAAATTGGTGCCATGAGCCCACCTACTCGATTCTTGGATTTTCTCCAGTCAAAAAGATTTTTGAGACGGTAATGAAAAAAATTCTCGAATTTTATTACATAAATAAATACATTTCTTTTTTTTCAATGTGAACACAATTTCAAGAGAACACTAAGAGTAAATTTGCTACACTTATTATCTGGGAACGAATTTGAATCATACTTAAGCCATTAGAGAATAGATTTTGAGTATTGAATGAAATCAAAAGCACTATTTCGATAGTCTCGATGTTTAACACTAGAATGATGAAGAAAAAGGCACTGATGAAAACGAACAAACGAAAGCTTTTAACTAAAGCTTATCGGTTTTATTATACTACGGGCAAAGGATGTTTGCCCTGAATAGTTGTAATATAATTTAGGCATTAAGTGGCAGATAAATAGTATACTACCCTTTTATGAGATTATATCATCTATAATATTCCCCTAACAAAATTATCAAAATGTTTCTAATTATAATGAGTGAAAAATGTTTTCTAAGAATGTTATTGTATAATGTATTTCTTTACGATTTTTCTACGTTTCAACGCGATTTTTCATTACATAAAGCTGACAATAATATGAATGCTAGAGATATCAAGAGTTTATTATGAAATATTTAGTATTTTAGCAGCAAGTTTCAAGATTTAATTTCCTCTGTTGTAAGTTATTGAATCTTGGAAAATGTTCAAATTTCGGGTAAAATAATGTTTGTTATGAACTTTCTGATAAAATTATCAAATGTTATTTATTTACCTCTGATCTGGCTAGAATTAACTCACCTCTTACGATGCTCAAACTCTCACAATCATGTAGTCTTTTACTTTGATGCACAGATTTTTCGATTCCCTAAAATCCCCTAGATTTTATAATGAGATCTGTTTCTATTTTGAGCTTTGCAGAATAACTTGATGAATGTTTATCTGTAGTCTTTTTCTAACTAATAACGCGCAATAGAAATGACAAAAAGAAAACGATTTTCGCAATGAAATATCTCTCCTCTAATTTATCTAAAATCAAAACTCTTTCTAAGAATTGGAAACTTCAAGACCGCATGAAAATGTGAATATCTGTTTTTGATTTCTGTCTGTTATCGTTTTGTCGCTCCGGGTACTGATTCTGTGTAGGTATTTACTGTGCTGACATTGGCAGTAAATATTTTTGTAAAAGTGATGAGTAAAAAAGGATCCCCTAAAACGTTTCTTCATTTTCACTCTATTCCATCTAGTCCTATGGTTTTATATTCCAAACAAAACATTTCGGCAGCTTTCATCAGTCTTTGATTAATTTTCCAATATTTGTGATTTAATTCTTCTTTCGGCACTTACAAGATGCAGTGTGATGAACATATGGTAAGCTCTTATTTCTAATACAACATCAACATGAAATTTTCAATCCTAAATTAAAAAAAATGCTTCATGAAATTTACGCTATTGGACGCTAGTTTGAATAGCTCCGAAAACAAAGCATTAGGATCACATTTCTACATTAAGATCATTATCAAATTTTATAGCTCACCCATGGTATTTGTGTAACTGATTAGGAAAACGCTTTATTTTATTGGTTACAATGAAGTTTGATCTTCTTGATTTCAATATCGAATCAAATTCGTTATTGCGTTGCTTCTGAGTCAAAAATATTTCTCCATTGAATACGATGAGTTTGACATTGTGTTGGCTGGAATCAAAAAGCATAATGCATATTCATGATAGATTTGGGATTATTGTATTAAATAAAATTTCTATCTGCTCTGAGAATTACGGTTGAGTTTGTATCACTCTCCGCCCATTCATTCATTACAAGTGTTTTGTTCTTCAATGAACGATAACTTTGCTATTCGTTAGGTACTGTATATATGCAGATTTTGTAACAGGTATAATCACACTAACATGAAAGATCACAATAATGTTAGTTTAAATTTGGAGGTTGAGTGATCATGAATACAACAGTTCTTTGTAAATATTCTTTCAGTATTATAAATAAAAAAGTTACACCACATGACGTTATATGATCTCAAGTTGTAATGAATATTCAGTTTATGATAATATTCGCTACCTTTCTTGCGCCAGGCATAATGAATTTTATGAACCTATTTAGGTGCAGTAGTCATTTTGCACTCCTATTTATTCATAACCTTCCGTGATCAGAAGTGCCAATTGCTGCGACAAATTGGAACTGATCTAAAATTGGGTATTGATAGTATGCAAATTAACATTTCATCGTCAAAACATCCTATGCGTTTCAGGCTCAGTGCCAAATTGCAAAAAACTCTTTCAAAGTGCATTTTAATTTGAGAGCTGGGGAGTTCTTTGTAGTCGCATGAGGGTCCCTCGAGAGGAATCACTAAGTCTTTGAAACCAGAAAATTAGATTCACATGCGACGTCAATATACACTTCAGAGAGCGAGATTAAATTAATATTGAGAATCTCGTGCGTGTGAAGGTCGTGATGAGCAACGTGGATTGCACTCTCAGGAATAGGGCAATTTGTCTTGTAAACACTACACAGATGAAGTGAGGCTGAACCTTGTCAATTCAATTGAAAGCACTCAATGTACAATTTTTAATTTTGAAGCCGGAGAAAAAAAACATATATTGATGAATAGGTGTATTGCTCTGCTTAGAAAATATATAATAAATATTTAGTTTTTGCCGTCGAAGGTATTACTGATTGGGTACCTAGTTAATAAAGGTCAACCGACATTTTTCGTATACTTTTCCGAATAACAGTGCTAGTTTTACCTCGAAATTTCTTCCTTTTGCCTGCGATACAGAACCGTATCTAGATATGGTTCTATGACATTCCAGTAAGAGTTTTGAATTGACAATTACGTGTAAAACAAGCATCTAATTTATTTCAATAGGAGTGCGCATGTCTTAAAAAAAGATTTCGATATTTTAAAACATTTCTGACAAAAAACGCGATGCAAAATGTAAGGTTACGTTTACTCTCAAACTCCTCGCACATCGGAATTACAACCACAACTTTAAACGACTACTCTAAACGTATTGAGATGCAGCTTGAGACCGCGCACTTTTTGCGCGTAATTTTCGAAAAATTAAGCTCTGCCTAATAGCAGCCCCTGAACAATACAACAACCATTTGCTCTCAGACAAACGTTGACATTTTAATACAATCCAAGAGGAGTGTATGGTGCACGGGCAACAGTCACAACTTGCATGTAGGTACTGTAAATGATTAATGCTAAGGTTCTCGCCAACTTTGTGAAAAACGAGGGCAGTGCTCAAATTCAATAAGTGGAAACAACATTGAGAACAGCAGTTATGATTACCAACACTAGCAATAAAACAACCCTCACATTATATCACATTGGAAACCATACTTTCATCAGCGCTCAGTTTTGTACACAAACTAAAAGTAGCTGTAGCATATCATAACTTTTTAGTTCATAGATGATGTTGAAGGATTAATGGATCTCAAATATGGGAAACCTCTTTGATACGGCAGAAATTTTCAACTGTGTATCAACCAACTGAATAAGAACTTAAAACTTTATTATTTGTATCCTACCTTCCAGCGCGTAGTTCAAATGCCTCCACAAATCATTTACAAGCTTCTCTCTGCACAAATAATACCAAATGGAATACTCGTAGAATATGACGGCAGAAACGAACCGCCAAGTCTCATGTTGTCAGGCACCAGTCACGTCCGGGCACCACAGTAGAAATAGAGAAGCATGGACAGCAAGATTCACAGTCAAAAATAGTCAGGCAGAAATATTATAAATGTTTTAACAGAACAAGGCCGCCGTTTGTCAAACGTGAGGCAAAATGATTTGATTTTTTTTGCACAAACTGTAAAACATTTAAACCATTACATATCTTTTATTTTCACTTCATCTTGACTCAGCTTCATGATGAGTTGTTACAGAGGAAATTATGAATATTTTTATGACCAAAGATGGCTTCCGATATTAACTGGTAGTTAACGCATTTAGGGTTTTTAATAGGCACGTTTACATTATACTTTCATTTTTTAGATAACGTAGTAACTTTGCTCACTGAACCCCATCAATGTTTAATCAAATTCTGCTATGATTCAGATAATGAGAGTTAAAAATTGAACAGAAATCGGGTAAAAATATTTAATTTCACTTTGTTCATTGTTCATTTCGATGTTCCGAAGATAATTCGAAACCACATCAGGAAAAAATCGAGCAATGTGTTTATAAACGTGCAATTTTTTCATCGCCTTGATTAATAATAATTATTAATTCCAGCTCGTCATTTTAAATTCGAGATACGTGTTGATAGTTTGACTCGAAACGAAAGTAATGCTGTTTTCAGGGAGGCAATCCTTGGTCTTAACATTCTTTACAGTAATGTAGGCCTAAACGTCTAGGGCACTTATTTCATTTATGATCACACATTCTAACATAAACTGGAGCACAAACATATGCGTCTGTCTACGTTTGTATACACGTTTGTACGCAAGTTTCTATGCAGGTATTCACTGTACACTGGAGAAAGGAAATATGGCACGATTATTTTGAACCGACCATTTGATCCACTCACACACCTAAAAAGTTTTATGACTTTAACATGAGAAGTTAAATTTGAGGAGAAATCCTGCATCAAACTTCGCTTTGAACAATAAAGTGAGCGCTGCTCACATTCCATCGCGAGGACCCTTATCTTTGAACGCATTCCTTTGCAAGTAATACAACTATCTCTCAAAGCTGCGCTCCGAGCGTCGCACGGCGCGAGTCAAAGACATAATGATAACTGTCAAAGACTATTTGAATCCTTTGAATCACAAGCCCTCGCATTGTTGTCCTTGTCTCTTTGTCGGGTGCGAGTATGCCATCAACTTTTGGAATCGTGCCACTGGAAATAATTGCCTCTCGACGTCATGTTTATTCGCAAGGTAGTAAGGTAGTTCTGCGCAACGTAAGAGGCATAACAAGTGTTCTTCCTGTATGGGGGGGGGGGGGGGGGTGATTGATGCTTCTGCATTATTTTTTCTGGTTTAGGCATGTGTTCGAAGGGGAAATTTTCTGACTAAAATCAGTACTTATACGGTCATGGTTGGGTTCTAAAATTATGAATCGCGTGTGAGGTGTTTCATTGAATATGCGCGAGCAGCTCTTGCAAAGTTGAACAATCTAAATATATCATTATTCACGAGGAAACTTTGAGGTTATTACTCAATATTTCGACTTTTAATAATATCGACATTTATTCTTAAACTGTAATTCAATATTCGAACGCTAAATCATGTGAAGCCTCTCAAGTTATAATTCCCTTCAACATTTAATGAAGGGAAGACTTAGTGATTATTTCCTGTTACAACATTTAATGAAGTGAAGCCTCTCCGGACATTATTCAATTTCTTAACATTTAACCAGATGAACAATCCGAGATGATAATTCCCTGTTTCAACATTCAATTGGGTGGAAAAGCTCTGATACTTATATCATTTGGCCCTAGAATCATCAGGACGAGGGAACGATGTAGGGGCAATTTAATACCGTTACTCTGCTGAGCGATTCATCGAAAATTTCACGGTCATGTTTAAGGATTTACAGATATTGGAAATTAAACTAGTTTTTTCCGACATTCCATCTAGATGCTAAATTGGACAGTGATCTCAAAATATTTTGATAAAAAGGCTATTAATGATAAAACATTCAAACAATTCTTTTATCTTTCTTTGTAAAGTATCAGGCAAAAGGTTACTGAGAACTGTAGGTCAGAGTTGAAGGAGAATATTTTCTATCAGGTAGAAACTTATCCTTTCCTTCAATGAGGTGCGTATGATACAGCCTGCATTTTCATTCGCATTTAAGAGATAGTTCACCGTATTTAAATTTCCCGTCGATTGGATAAAATGAATTTGGATATGAAGGAATCATACGCATGATGCTTTCAGAAACTCTAGCAATGGTCTCCCGCCTTTTACCACTTACAGGGATTCGAAAAGAAGGGAGCATTTGTGCAGATTTTAGAAGCCCGTTTGTCTTCTCGGAAGTATACACAAGAAAAATGCATGTTCGAGTCACTGAAAAAGAATCCTATTACCGTTGACGGAATTTATTTCGAAAGAATATTGTGTCCAAACGAATCACTGAGTTTTGATAAACCACAAAAACATAGATTGCGGAAATCATCAAAATTCGGGATTGTCGGAATAAATAATCTTGGCCTTCACCAGAGCGCAAAAATGTTTATTTTCGATGTACGAGCAGAAAAGATATCCAGTTATCAGAGCTGCTTGGCTCATGTTTCAGGCGTCTGAGAAGTTATATTCAACACGCGAGCGCAACACACTTGGCGAGCGAAGGTACGCACGAGAACAGACTGAGAGGAAAATATTCTTATGTGAATCTCAGCAGACGTATGTATATGGGTGAATATTATTCTGGTAATTCATAACTGAAATAAAACATCATATTAGTTGAGGAACTGAATAATTTTTACCTGTTCAAGTTTCGGCTTGAAACGAATCATGTCGCATAACTTAGTTAATGATGGCTGTACTTAATATTTCTTTCCAGTTACATTTCTGAGAATCTATATAATATTCTACTTGTTCCTTTCTTAGTTCCTTAGTTACCCAGTTCCTTAGTTACTTAAACTGTAGTTAGTCCGTCCATTACGTTTTCGCTCGAGTTGGTGGTATAATGGATACGGAATTCCTCAGTGTATCATTAATAGGTAGCTTTTACGTGCTTTGATATGTTTGACATTTTATCCGGATAGGTTCGGTTAGGATAGGTTATATTAGCAAAGGTTAGGTTGGACAGGTAAGGTTAGGTTAGGCTAAGATAGGTTAGGTTATGATAGGTTAGCTAAGGATAGGTTAGGAGATGTTAGGTAAGCATAGGTTAGTTGAAGTTGACGGAATTTTTTCACGGGTCCACCTAGGTTAACGACCACATTTTCCGTGGAATTTTCATAGGTCCTGCCAGTAGTCAAATGATTTTGCTGGGTGTGTTGAACAAATATTATTGAATTTTCAATTGCCAGACATGATTCATTGTAATTAAGGAATATGAAAGCCATTCACCAAAAATTTCACTCGGAAATTTTAACACACATCGCCTGCAGTCCGTGTTTTAATGTACATGTATACGTCTACGAATACATTCCAAGGGCTTCAATACGTTGACCGGTATTGGTTACACTGAGATTCAGTATTCAACAAATATTTGAAATCATTTTAGCTAGAGATTTTGAAAGTAACAAGTATTAACTGGATTGAAACTTCGCTTAGCTTCGATTGAGTACACATAAAAATATAATTAACGGTCGTTAAACTGTGAAAACATAACCGGTGAATGCAAGTTTAATTACACTGATTTAAAAAGGTAACTTTATTCGTCAAAAATCCAATATGAAATTAAAAACTCGAGAAAAGAACTCACTTGCGTAGAGAAATGAAACCTCTTGCTTGATTCAAGCACGTAGTCGCTTGATAAACGCAATGCTCTTATAAAACATTCTCGTCATGTTAAAATCTACAGCGAAATCGTGAAGTATTGGGATTAATTTTTTTTTTTGCATCTCACCAGAACAGGCTGAATATTCTAAGTAATCTTCTCGTTGAATTGGAGCAGAACTCTAGCGACAATTAGGCAGTACTCGACCGCTGAAGCATGAAGTTCAGACCACAGAGTTCGATTGTCATTCCACCGTCGAGCTGTATCACCGAGTTGTCGAGAATAATTCGAACAATAGTTTAATTGCTTCACGAGCAGAGCTAGGAAGGGTAAGAGCTTGATATATTTGATGCTATATTTATTGTGTCAATGGCTCTTCATGTCACTGCGTTTTATTCGAAAAAGTTTAGAGTTGTATGTGTGGTCTCCAATGTTTTCTTTTGCACAGGATGCTATGGTTGAATGAATTTAAAGCCTTACCGACCCTTTGTAGATTTCAAAGTCGATCTTCCAGCTTAGACATGAATGAACTAGAATTTTTGTCGGAGTTGGTAGTCAAAGATTGATAGGAATTATCTACGGAGCAACGTTATTGTTCTAAAATATTAATCATCCAACTGTTGATTGAAATCGAGCTTTACAACTCATAATATTGAAATGGAAAAGAAGGAAATGATTTTTTGAACGTTTGTAAATGACTTCAGAATATTTCACCCTAAAAATTTGATTCAACTTTTTGAAAAAAACATTGACAATCAGCTGTCAGTGATGAATGAACGGCCAATTACTTGACCATAAATAAACTAAGTTCATGTGTAACGTGGGTCTTTTGAAGGTCGACTTATGCTTCTTAATGACCGGTTCGCAGCACAGAAATACTATCTTGAGGACGAGCTTTTCGAGCTAAATATCATTTTTGTTTAGAACGTAGTAATTAAAAAAAATTAATCAAAATCTGAATTCCAGCTTTAGGCTCAACATTTTCAAAAAGTGATTTTTTTAGAATGAAAACAAAACGCTCAATATATTTAAGCAGGACTAAGGGGTGCGCGTAGCATTAATATTATCGGATCATCGCTAAAAACATTTGCAGTATACGAAAAAGTGCATCGTATAAAGCTGCAACTGGCAAAGAAGGTCCCAATATCAGACTCGCTGCTACAGAAATGAAAACATTATTAGACTACCGATTTTGCTTGCAGCTTAAATGGCATCAGTCATTTATTCTTATGCTGTGATGCATTTCATCCTAGTTCTGCACAACGATTACAGGATATTATCGAATTGCATGAAAAGGAACGTCCCTAGTAAGTTAGTGTCTCGTTACAGCGATCTTTCTTTACACTGAGCTACCTAACTTTATTTCCTTGGCAAGCAATAAATGAGTAAATTTGTAGTTTCGTTTATCTGAAGTCAAGTCGCTTATAGTTTTGTGCACGAATAGCATTTGATCTCTGGCCCCAAGAAAAATCGAGTTAATTTAAATTGCATTTGCCACTTGGAAGGAGCTGGCATAAAATTGGCCTACATTTTTATCAAAGCGATCTGTTTTTGTCGGAGGTTTTTAAAGGCATCTCCTGACTGAAAGTTGTTGACTTCCGCTCGGTTACATGCATCAATATTTACATGCACAGAAACTTCAAAAATGGGGTGAATTATAAGAACGACCATTTTCTCAAACATATCAAACAAGTCGAGTCGTCCCATTTCGGCTGCGAGGGATATTTCAGAGCTGAGCACACGAAGAAGAAAATAAGAGGTTTCATCCTGGAAAAAGTTCATTTCATTCTGGAAAAAGGTTTGCAGTGTCCCCGACGCTTACTCATCGTTTTTTGCATGCCAGGTTTCGTTCATTTGGTTTTATTTGAATTTGAATTTCTGGCTAGCTACTGAAGTATCATATTTGCGCATGTTATGTAAATAATATTGCTATCCGATAAAGGGGGTTCCAAAAGATGTATATCTCACTTTCAAATCCTATTAAAATTGAATTGTACATTTTTCCAACATAGCTACAGTACAGACCAAATGTTTTCTAAATTATAATGAAATTGCCAACTTCGTACAATATCAAACAAATAGTATGAAGCTATCATGTCCTTCACCTTTATGGTTTCTGTGCCATGTAAATATTGATGCACGCAACCGAGCGGAAGCCAAAAACTTTCAGTTAGGAGATGCCATTAAAAACCAGCGGTGAAAACAGATCATATTGCCTTGTGTTTAAAAAGTACTTGATCCGAGCACTCAGAAAATTTTGAACGGCATTGAAAAGAAACTAGCAATGTTGACCATTCTGATAAGAACTAAGAACATGTACGAATATTTCTTGCACTAATTTTTCAGATTTTTGATATTACCTGCCAACCCAGTAATCGAGTATGATGTAGTTGTGTGATTGAAAATTGATCCAAGTTACAAGTTAAGTGTAGGTTGAATCGAATAAAACTTCAGCAATATCGAAGTTATTTCGTACCATTCAGAAACTGAGATATTTCGCAAGAAATTGTGTGGTTAATACAAAAATAACTATAAATAAATGACAAACTTTGCAGAATTGAAAATCAATTTGGGGATAAAATACGTAAATGAGAGGAAATGTAGGAAATGATTGATCTTTTATATAGCAAATGATTTATCTGTTTTTTCTTCAAATGTTAAGGAATATCTGGTAAACATCGACCTCCCACAAACTTTTCACTATCAATTTAATCAAAAAGTAAAATTCTTTTATTTGGCACTCGATCATATTTTCTGAATGATAAGAAAATACGCGGGTAATTTGTTATTCGCGCGATGATTAATAGCAAAAAAATTGAAATTAAAGTTGACGGAAAAGAAATTATCAGGAGCTAACATTCATACATCAATCGGGAAAAATATGGTAGAAAGGTAGCGTTTCTTTTACTTTGAATAGTTGTCACGAGGAGACTTTTGTTTTAATTCTGATGTTAAAAAGAGCTTCGCTAATTTCTGTCCACATCTGAACAAAGCTAACAGCGCAGCGTAAATATTTCTGAAAGTTCCGTTCGTTTGGAGTACTGCACGAAGACCATCCATTGTTGTGATCTGATGAAAAGTGAGCAGCAGTTTTTTTTTGCAGCCACGATCAAAATCTTTAGAGAGAAGCTCTTTGCCCTGCATAAAAGTTTTCCCGGACAAAGGGAGCAATCCTAGACGGGTTTTTATCCTGTGTCTAACTAGGCAGGACCGTAGGATGTTTTTCTTCCGCTCTCTGCCAGAGTGTGATCAAACAACGCATGTACTGCGACAGGGAACTTTAGAAGTAACGTGTTTTTGAAGCGTGAGGTATGTTCACACATGTTGATGTGCCTCTTTTGGAAGAGTGATTTTTTTTTTGCTGTGCAGAAAACTTGCAAGCGCACACGTCTATGTGTTCAGGCAATATTGTACATTAACGTCAAAATAAATAATTTAAATCGATGACTGTTTATATTCCTTGTTTATGGTTAAATTAAAAAAAATATATATGACATACACAGGTAGCAGAATATCATTGCTTATACTAACACTTTAACAGGCCACTCCTGTTTTGAGCAGTCTTTTTCACTCAAATACTTTTTTCAATCATTAGTTGTGGTTTCTTAAACCATTTTTGACACTTGATTAGAGAACCGTGTTTCAAATACTTTTAATTTTTATTTGCATCTACTGCACTTTATTTTACGTCAATCTCGCACGCTTAATACTTTCTCAGAAATATTAGAAAAAATTCACAACTAGTTATATCTGCCTTCGAGGAAAAAACGCTGGCCCATGAAAAACAACAAAGTTTCAGTTTTTGGCCTCCGGTAATGGGGAAAAATAAATCTACTTGTAGAAGTCTAAAAAAGCCAGCATTTAGACGAAACTCTAATGAAGTCAGCGTTAAGAAGCATGTCTGAAAATGCCGGCACGATGAGGCAAGTCTAAAGAAGCCAACGTTGAAAAGTAAGTCTAAAGAAACCAACATTGAGAAGTAAGTCTGAAGAAGCTACTTCAAAAAAAAAGTTTAAAGAAGACAGATTCAAAGAAGCAAAAGTAAAGATATCATCATTGAGAAATAATTCCAAATATGCCAGCATTTAGAAATACGTATAAAAAAGAGAATAAAGATGCTAATCATATGGATCTCAGTAAAACTGAAATATGAGGCAAGACGCCTGAGCAGCAGGAATGTCAGATAAACCAGCTTAGTTAGCTTAATTTAGCATGCCAAACACAAGGATCGCCATGTAGTTCGTAAGTAGTTTAGCTCATAGTAAACATTTGTTGTTCAACTTTTTTGTCTGTTTGGCGAGAACGCTAAACAGTATGATACTGTAGCATTGTGGAGAATGCTGGCGTCTGTTCTTGAGGTCAAATTGAGGTGTTTAATGCAATGTTCGCTGTGCCTTTACTATGAACTTTTTTTATCAATATTTGAATAACTATAAGTGACTTACCATTCTTCTTTCCTCCCCTGTTTAGCCTTACTTTGATGTATTAGCAAATAGTTGAATGTGAGCTTGATGTTAGACTGAATAATCTGCGAAAATACTTAACCTGACAATAATTATTAATGAGTGAAAAAAATATAAAAATGTCCTGGCAAAATAATTGAAGACGGAAAAAATACAATGAATGAGCTTCTTATGAGAGTGAAGCGTGAGTATCATACAGCATTGCATGCTATCACAAATATAAAGCACTTCATGCTCATTTTATATCAATAATTTAAAAAAGCATTGTAACATTTTGACAGTTTTGCGCTGTATCTATCGTGACGTACTTCCTCGCATTTTATGTCGTTTCACTAAAACTCTACGAAATACAGAGCACAATATACACAAACGAGATATTGACTCGATTTACTTAATCCCCAGTGAGCCACCAAGTCGTAGCGCATTGCTGAACCCACCCGCGTTTATACCGACGGACTAGGATTTAAAAAAAATTACTTCGTCGCAGCAGCAAAGGAAACGACTTGTTTGAGCTTTGTGCTGTTATTTCACATAAAAATCTACAAGTGTGATCGTCTTTCTTGTAAAAGTGCGAATTTTTACCTGAAAGATGCAGCACGCAACACACCAAAATCGATTCAGACACACTTACATTGCCAACTCCGCAGCTACGGCATCATTTTGTTTAAAAATCATCCCTTATGGCCATACTTAATACTTATACTTAATATTGCAGGAGAGCACCCAACATACAACCTTATTCCTTTTTTAATGAAGATTCTTTCATTACAACAGTTCTCTTATGCTGCCATTGTTGAAGCGTGATAAAAAACAGCAGCGCTCAAGCACTGATTAAACGCTCTGAAGCTGAAATCCTTCATGAGCTCATAGAGACAATAGCGACAGCCCCCGTTCGCGAAGTCTTCAATCTCTTGGTTTGATTATGCATGGCTATTTTTCGGCTCATTTCTGACAACAGTAAACATGTCTTTCAGGAAAAAATGTTGACTGTTTTTTGAAATGCTGATCCTGCACACTGAAAAAAGCGTTTTGTTTGCGGTTTCCTGTCAAAATAATGAGCTGTACAAATCTCAGATCTTATTAACTTAAAACTTGTGCAGTTAAACTTCTCCACTATTTTTAGTAGTGTTAATAATCCTTTAATGGGGAAAATGTGTATATATTTTGAATGTGTGATTCGTGCATAATTATATTTGGTAAATATCTCTGTCCATTATCGCTAAGAATACTTGTTTTCTTGAGACTGAAATGGCATTCAAAGTTGCATGAGATCATCAGTGGAAATTCGTGTAAAACTCTTCCACTTGAACTGAAGATGTGATTAGGATCATGTCGAAACAAGTAGCAGTGGGAGACATCATTAATTGTCAAATTTGTTCAGTCAAAACATGGCGATGAACAGTATACCATTGGGTGAAGTGTAATATTAATATTTTTGCACTACAGAAGAAGTCCTATGCCCGGGTATATACAGTGTATCATTGGGCGCAGTGTGCTACTCATATTTTATCTTTACTGGAGAAGTCAGTACTTAATTCTATTAGGAGATGCTTCATCAGATCTGGGCAATCAAATCGTTGAAATTTATGTTGCATAAAATTTTTTTTTTCGCTATAGTATCCAGGTCATGAATGTTTTACACATTCCAGTCTAATTGAAAATGAATTAGAGTTTCTGTTGCCATTTTTTAATACTTGTAACTCTGGGTTTTACATTATTCCCCTGAGTCCATAAACAAAACTGACGGTAAACATATGAATGAATTTAATCGCCGTATCGGATGGATTGCTAAGCGTAAATGTTAATTTTTAACATTTCATTATGTTTAACAGTTATAATTACTAATGAGCAACATCACTCCAATTACTCCACCGATGAGATAGAACCAATAATAATAAATTTTTGAAACTTTTCTATCTGAAACTTAACGTACTTTCTGTACCTTAGAATAAAACATCTTAAGAATGATATGAGATCTCTAACACTCGGGAGCATAATTTTGATGGACTTAATACAATAATTGTTCTTTCCCAATTTGTTGGTACTGAATACAAAACTGATCCAAATTTTTTTCTTTTATTTCAAGTTTTTAAACTATCCGATTTTCATTTTGTTAAAAAAAATGTAAAATACTGTACATAACGGTGGCAGGTGCTTGTTTTATAAAAAAGGTGCATATATTAACATCCCATGACAATTAAAAAAAAGGCATGAATGGAATTTTTTCTGGCATTATCATGTTTTCAAAAAGGTAAAGATATAATTTAGTAGAAGTTAAGGTAAACTTATTTGCGGGTAGTTTTTTTGGGAGTGTTAAATTTGAGTACTGTCGCGTCTGATGCTTCAACAATAGTCAGCCATCAAATTAACATCTCATTTACCTTGGTAACGTTCTTCAATAACCTTCAAATCGTAGTGAAATAGTTCACCTTGCTCGTCGTTAGCAGTAAGATTTTCCGGAAAGATTTCAAGATGTCCAAGAAAAAAAAGGTAATTTAATACTTATTTTGCAGCCAAGCGCTATGATACTCTCCAATATTTTTTGAACCATTTCTGGGCAATTACTAACACATGTATACTCAAGAAAGTTCTTAACGACGTCTTTGAATGATAGTCAAGTATTTTTTCAAGGTCTGCTCAAACACAACGGCCCTGATTTTTTCGATTGACAGTCCAGGAAATGCCAAGATGATGTACTTCAAACAATCGTCATCAGTTGTCAATACCTTCACAAATTGTTTCATGAGACCTAGTTTTGTGTGCTGAGGTAGGAATGTTATATTCTCCTTGTCAACTAGTGACTCATTGACAATGTTAGGATCTCCCGGTTTAAGTTCAGATCTCGAAGGCCAATTTATCTCAACTCAATGCTTCTCTCGGGCTCTGCTATCCCTCTTACAGAGAAAGCAGGGATACTTTGTGTATTAACATCGCTGACCAAGAAAAAAGGACGCCATCTTAAGGTCAACATAAATGATCCATTTGTATTTTTCATATTGCAATAACTCAGTACTTTTCTTTACGTTTCCATATTTTTCCTGAAGACACACCGTGCCAAACAGATTGCCATTGTGTAGAAGGACACTCCGCTTCGAGGTACCAACTAACCGTCTCCATTCATTTGGATTGTAGAGTCAATGCCCTAAATCTTTCAGTAAACCAAGAATGTTATGACAAAACACAGAACCGCTGTCATTTTAAAATTACTGCAGGAACGTACTTTCTCTGGTTAGAAAGTACGAGTATGATACCTTTGTCCTTTTTGCGCTTTAGTCTTGAAGCTAGTATTTATGAGGCTTTTTTGCGGGCCCAAATTACGTTCTAAATCATTCACCTCGTGCTGATCCAATCTCCGACGAACAGGATCCTTGTGAATGTCAAATTCTGCATCATAGCTGTCACTACATTCTTCAACATCACTCAAGTATTCTTGAAGAGGCAAAAGTTCGAAAACTGGCACTGAAATTTCAGCTGAATGAGGCATTGGTCTTTTGGATGAAGTATATTATGATATTATATTTTACTTTTGTTTTTAAAGTTAAACCCTGTTTTCACAGGACAGAAGAACAGTTAGCGGAGTGATCTTTTTACTCTCGAGAAACCATGGACGTCACAACTGACATCATTTGACCTGTTTCTTTGGTCAAAATACGTAATCTCTCGAAACACTGCTCGCACACTTTGTGACGGACCCATGGTTTGTCCTGATCACCGTGACTCACTTTCATATACGCGAAACATGCTTTTTTGACAAATACGCAGATGCTTGCCCTCACACTTGGAATGGTAAAACTTCCACATATATGACAAAGGGAGTCAGGGCTGCCACATTGCTCTAGATGATTCAAATCGTAATCAGCTGGCAAGTTTTACTACAGCTAACCAGTGGAATTTTGCTTCTCGGTTTAATAAACTATGGAGAATAAACTAGTTATGCTATGAAAAAAACTACAGATTAGGTATCAACAAGCAAATTTTAGTCGAAATAAGCTCAAAATTCTAACTCAACAGAATTTTTTTCGTATTGTTCTCCCAGTGTTATAGATAAGATGAATCTCCATTTTTTATCCCATGTTTGCTACAATTATTTTCAAAAATTAGGATTTTAGAAGCATTAGTATGAAGTTTAACATGTCAATGAACAACTGATCAAATTTTAAGTGTTCAAAAGTTTAGAAATCAATGCACTTAATTCGAAGTGTTCAATCATTTGTGTTATGCGTAACTAGCATAACGTATATTGTGCTCATCTATACTATTCGATTACCCAGTTCCCTAAAATATATTTCGTTCATGAAACAAGAGTCAAATTCTTAGGGCTGGAGCAATTGCTGGAAATCTCTTTGAGTTAAATATAGAAGTGATCACGCCTCTTGCTGTTGTTCCTGAGCAAAGTCATAAGGATTTTATCGAGGATGGTTCACTAATGATGAAACGCGAACTGTTTTTCTTGCACCATCCCTAAGTGAGAGAAAATCATTGGCACCATAATAATATATTGTGAGACAAAATTAAAGATATTTTGACGAGTTTTCTGACGTGCTGCTAGAAAACAATTACATAAAAAGTAATGTAATTTAATATAATTTTCCTAATTAATAGAAACACAGCAAAACGTTTAAATAATTGTAATGAAAATCAGCTTTCCGAATTATTTCAAGATTTTTAGTGAGAATTTGAAGACTTATCAGAACCTCACTAGTATTCACGTACTCCGTTCTGATATTTTAATGGAATAAACAATTGAACTTTCCAGACCAGTTTAAGCAACAAGTAAATTTTGTTGATTGTCTTGTGTGATAAATTAACAAAGAGTCACGAATGACTCGAATTCTTCCTGCTTTTATTCCACAATGTCACCAATATTGACATACGGCTTGAAAGATTTTTCAGTTATTTATGGAATGTCAGGGAAGTCTCTTTTCTTGAGGCTGATAATCATTAGGAATTGTCCCACAGATTGTCCTTCGGAGTTTAAACCTGAATTCTACCGTAGGTATATTGTTGATACTTTTTTTTTGTTTAGAGAACCTATCCATGCACCTTTTTCCAGGGATCTAAGGTGCATGGATAGGGATAGAGTCAGGGATTCACCCGTCTATAAAATTCCCAATTGAAATTGAGACTAGTAATTAGTTACCTTTTCTGGATTCTAAAATTACTAGAAGCGGTCGTACGTTCAGTTCATCTGTCTTTCGAAAAACTACATTCACTGGTCTGATTTTAAGTTTTTTTAGTTTCTGTAATTATAGATTCAAAATTAATACTATAAAGACCTTATTAAATCGTGCTTTCAATATTTGTTCTAGTTACGTCGATCTTCATGTAGAGTTTTCTTTCTTACGAATTTTTTTACGAAAAAAAGGGGTACCCTACTTTTATTGTCACTATTCATAATAAAAAAAATTGGCTAAGAAATACTCTGTAACCAATGCCGTGATAGATACATTGCAACGTCTGTATTACGTTTTTCCTTATTTTGGAGATTACACCGATAAAATGTGGCGCTATTTGGAAATTCTTTTTAAACGCCACTTTCCTGCTGTAAAACTATGTATAGTCTCAGTTAATTCATTTAAAGTTGACTCTTTCTTTCGCTACTAGGACATGATTCCTAAACGGATGCGGGAATCCATTGTGGATAAGTTTAGTGGTGTACAATGTACATCTGGCTGTGTCGGCGTGACGACTTTGCCATTCTATATTAGGATTGCCCAACACCGTGGAGTCAGCTACCGTAGCGGAAGACCTCTGACCCAAACGCATCATTCGTCTATCTGCCTTCACAGCAAGCAGTGTTGCGACCGCATAGCAGAGGAAAACCTTTCTATTGTACGCACGGCATCTAATAATTTAGATTTACGGATTTTAGAATCTCTTTTTATCTCTAAGGAAAAACCAGATCTCAATAGCGCCAATAGTTCTTATCCATTACAAATTTACGTGTAGATTTTTTTAATGCCTATGTATTTTATATAGAAAAGACTGTTTTTGATCTTTATTTTAATTTTTGCAGACTGTTTACTGAAGATGGAGCTGGTCTCCGAAACGTTTTATATAATTGACTTAGGTTTTAAATTATAGTTCGTGAGAAATCTTAATTTAATTTGATTTCAATACGTGGTGCGTTTTTCGCTTTTAAATTCTTTGTGTAATGTACAACATAGCATTTCTTCAACCAAATATTTATCAACTGCAGTTGATAAAATTGAAAAAATTATACGTAATTAATTTCCACGGTTCTAACAATTGCTTGGTGACAGTGTTTTCTGTTAAATCTGCCTAAGTAAAATTTTTGAAGCATATTCTATTTTTATTGAATGTTGGTTCACATTACAAGAATTTTTCGTCATATGTGAGAGATAGTCAGTGTTGACGGAAGATACAACGAGCGCTTTGTTCCTGCAGAAAAATAGCCGTGATATTTCAAATGAACTCGATATCTCGAAGTTCTACGGTGCTGGCTCGTAATATTCAATTTACTCAGCACTGATTAGTCAGGTGTAGTTCAGGTTTAAAGCAGCAGGACGTTTTTAAGCCGTCTTTTTACTAGAAACTGTGCTGTTTTGGCACCGGACTTATTTTTTTAACGTCAAGTCGAAGTCAAAGTTCACGAGTAAAAATAATCGAATACTTCATCTTTCGTGGAAATGAGCAAAGAATTTCAAGAGCTGGTCCAAAATTGCTGAAGTCTGAGTTCTGCAGATTTTTGTTGAAATCTGCCTTTTAATTAGAGAGACATTTCTTTCCGTCGAAGGAACAAGAGAATGAGAGCTGGTGTAGAGGTTCAAGCTTTCGTAAATTCCGTAACTTTATTTCACAAAGAAATTAGTTTTTTAGATTTCAAGGTTTTGACTTAACTCGGCGGATGAGTGATTAGTTTGTATTAATTCGAGCTACCTCTAAATATTATACCATGGTGAGAATGTTAAATAGTTTTATAAAATGTCGTCAGTGCGATACGTAACAATATGTCTTCGTCGCAATAAGTTATTTTATTTTTTTAATTTTAATGAAATTATTTATTAATTTAGGAAAGTTTCTGAAGCTGGTATCATCACGTGCTAGTAATTTACACAATTTCATAGAAATTTGAGATTAAATTGAAGTGAAATTTTTTCTCATAATTGACAAAATTTACTATTTGCACAAAACTCAGTTTCAATACTTTAGAATTATTTTGGATTCTGAAAAATGCACCAATAACAATCAACATCAAAATTGCTCTGTTTGAGAAAAAATTGTGTGTTGAGCAGCCATCAATCCGCTAATTTACCCTGTGTGAGGAATAATGGCCTCAAGCCCTCACACAATCGAGTTAAGGAAAAACGAAAAGTTTCACAAAGTTTTAATTTAGTAAATTAATCAAACTGCAACGGCAGTGTAACAATTCAATTGCGGGCATCGCCTTTGCAGCGAGACCTATTAAAGTCGTAGGCATAATATGCAGTTTAATTTTATTAGAGTTACATTTAAATTTTTAAGGATTCACTTTTATTTGCGTTAAAATGGGCGAAATCGCCCAATTTAAAATTGACAGCCAAGGTAGTTAGATTCCGTTCTACCACTCCGGCAAGGTCGAAGGGAAAACCAGCTTGGAAAGGTAGGTTCGGAGCTTGAGGGCCGAAAGGCGGGTTCAGAGCGTGAGTTGAAGAATTAGGTGAGACAGTAGCAGCGTCAAAGTGGCAAGACACCGTCACGCCGGGAGCCAGGCCGCAGGAGGTGGACTGCCGCGCCTTCAAAGAGATTCTCTGGAATCCTCTCAACACCAGGGAATGGAACGGATGGGCTACCAACACTCAGCACAAGCTGGAGGCCAATTCAGAAAAAAATTGAACGAAAGACTCGAAAACTCCAAAAACAAACGAGAGGAACTAAACGAACAAGATTGAGTGCAAAATTCAACAATAGCCTAATAACAAATGTTTCAATTTTAATTACCTAAGTTCAATCCATCAATGGAGCAGACTGATGACAATCAAGGGGAAGAACCGGAGCTGCGACGACAAGAAGTACTGCAGGAAAGAATTTACTAGTATTAGAACAAGGACTAACGACCCATACCAAGGCTGACGAAACAAATCAACAAGTTCAAAGAATTTCAAGAAATACGATAATAAGACTGATTTACAATAAATAAACAACAATACTCACCTGAGCTTATAAATGGCACTCAGTGTAGGAACTTTTAGGCGAAGAATTAATTATTAAGAAATTAAGAAGAAATCAGTAGTAGGAAAGTGTCCATGGCGTGAAAGATAGTAAGTATAGTAAGAGGTTCAAATGCGTTAGAAATAAGGTAAATGAGTGCAGGTCGATACCAGGTCGCTTGCGCAACCCAGAAACTAGCTGAACCGCACTCTTTTAAGTTAAGATTTCAAGTTATTATTTACGGTTACCGAAGTAACTAGTTAAAGGCCAACTGGCCAAGTTAATCGCCAAGGACACTTAGAAAATTTAGGCATAAAGTAAGCAACATAAATCAAAGAAAGAAATCATTCACACAAACAAAAAAATCATTAAAGAGATAACAGACACAAGAAGAATTTAGAAAAATGAATTGCCCCAGTTCCAGCCAAGTACAGCCTCCTCCATCACCGTCCCGTCTCAAGAGGTGGAGAACGCAGAGTCCGCCACGACGCAGCCTGACGCTCCACAGAACTCCATCCAACGAAGGCCCCGAACAAGCCTCCTCCAAGCCAACACACGATCCTTACACTGGCTGCATTAAAAAACCAAGGTAATCCTCTACGGTAATTACGTGAAGGAAGTTCAAATGATTCTAAGGAGTTCAAAAGTTATCTTAAGGAGTACAAAAGTATTCTCCAAAACCTCCTGCCACAACGACCCACCTCAGCTTCGACCCGACCGGAACAGCCAACCTCAGACTCGCAGAACAACGCTCCCGACAGACGCACACAAGACGTACAATTTTGAGGAATTATTTCCGATACCTGTCCTCTTGGGCGTAACCTCATTGACATTTTGGTGCTAAATTTGAATGGCATTCGATTTCAAAAAGGTCTCATGTGGTCAAAAAGATGTTTTTTACTGATGAAGACGTAATAAAAACTTTCTTAATTAGGGCCTATCTGTATATATATATCCCGAACATTTTCTAATTCTTCAAATGTAAATAGATTTAAATGTTTCGAACTGAATTTGATACCTTAAAGTTTCTTCCCGCTTAATGCAGTGATTTTAAAAGTACCACGCCTTCTATGAATTATCGTTAAATTGTGTTTTCTCGATTGGGTTTTATTCATCTTATTTACTAGAGTTCGATTAACATGCAATTTAGTGGACGTATTACTACGAAATAAAATTGCTAGTTTTCATTTCGTTCGAATAAATTAAAACTTTATCATTTTTCACATGGAAATAAACTCATCTTTGAAGTTTCATATCTCTTTAGAGACCTAGTAATAACTGTTTATGCTTCAATAACATCGGATAATCATCATTCATATGACGACGAGTTCCCCGAGGAGTATCATATTTTTGAAATCGTACCAACAATTCAGACTCGTAGCGGGCATTAGTTTCTTACACTTTTGCTCATGAATTTTCCTCATGAAAATAATATGCTACTGTAATTTTTCCCGTAGAGATATCAAACAAATTAAATTACACTACTGTTGATAATCATGAGGACAAATTTCATTGATTGGGATATTTGCCTGCCAGTAAGAGTTGCGCCGCTAATGAATTTGTCAATTTGCTTCATTTATCGAGTTATATTAATATTGAAACACTATCAAGGATCAAACTAACGATGGCTTAAAAATCCTTCGTTAATTAAAGGGAGCGATTCAGTCCCCTCCAATGACTCTTTTTTCAACATAAGCGAACTTCGTTTGATTGGTTTAGTGCTATAAATGTACACCTTGATTGGCACCGGGGTAAATATTATGTGGGTAATCACGCGGAAGATTTAGGAAGTTCTTTTTGATGTCGGCGGCGGCAATGATCACTCACTGTTCAGTATGCACAGGATGTACCCTGAATTTCCATTCCCTTGAAATACCCTGTATCATTATTACATTGAGATAGCTTTGAATTACCATTCACTTGAGATACACTGAACCCCATTTCTTTGAGGTATCGTGGATCATTATGTAATAGAGCTGATTTTTCCAGCCTGTCTCTTGTAGGTGCCTGCGATGCACATAGGGCTTAGAACTCTAATTATGCCTTTGTTCCTATATCTTTATCATTTATTTTAGGTCGTACTGTTCCTATTATTTTTAGTTTAATATTTTTTGTCGTATAGCTACGAAATATTAATTTTAGTTGCTCTTCATGTGTCTGTTTATGCGAACAGAGAAGCCGCCTCTGCGGTTACGTACGGAGGCCTGCTACCGCACCCTATTAATCTGTTGTGGGTGTTCGCTGTGTGCGGGTGTGCGGTGCTACTCGGGCGGTTAAAATGACCGTTTGATAATTTGTAGCAATTAAGGAAAGCTCATTAATTATTAGAACACTTACCAATCCGAACACTTGAAGATTTCTGATTATCCAGAGTATAAGTTTTGTTTCTTTAAACTGTAGTCTATCTTTCCGTTAATAACTGTTTGTCTACCATGGAAGCACTTTAGATTTGGTTTAGTGGAAGTGAAATGTCTTTATCTCTGCCTAGCTCCTATTTTTGTTGCTGCTGCTATAACAGAGCAGTGTTACCCAATGCAATAGGAATGCAATACCCAAGAGTTCTATTGTCTATAACTCAAGTTTCTGTGTGTAAATATGATAAATTCCTGTGTACATTTCGGAGACTTCATATTGATCGTGTGTAACTTTTTATTTGATTTGTGTTTTTCAGGCTCACTTATCGGACTTTGTTTATTTAGTTTTTCAATTCTATTCTTTAATGTCAATAAAGCCTGCACCCCATCGCCTCTTCCTAATTTCCACTGAGTAACATAGTGCTAACTACACTCAGTGGCTGGACCTATAACAATTATTCACTTGAGATAGCTTTAAATAACCATTCGCTTTAGATACACCGAATCATCATTCACTTGAGATATCCTGGTTCGCTATTCACTTGAGATATCCTGGATCATTATTCACTTGAGATAACTTTGAACAAGCATTCACTTGAGATACACTGAACCACTATTCCCTTGTAATATTCTAAATCATCATTCACTTGAGATATCCTAAGTCACTGTTCACTTCAAATACCTTTGATTTTTAGGGATATGTGATACCTCGAATCAGTATTCAAGGTAATTCAGTATTATTTTCCTTCAAATTAAAGCGCGTTTCACTGAACAATTAATAGCATTGCACTTTAATTCCCGTACTTGTTATCTGTTAGATTGAAATCATCTTTAAGCCAATCATAGACTCTCATCAAGTGTTGTAAGTTTCCTTTCGAGCGTTCTAAATATTTAGGCTCTTGAGATTTAGCGTCACCTTTCCTCTCAATACTTTAACTGTATGAAAGATGTTAATCAAGTATATGAGAAAAAATCCTGCCAAAATTGGGGCAAAAGCATCCTATTAAAAGCGTGCATATTTTCCCTTTGTTTAAATATCTCCCTTTATTAAAATATCCTAAACTTCGCACTCGCAATGTTCGTGTTTCATGCTGATTATTTTTTACGCAAAAGTAGACTCAAATTGCCGATGTTAATTTTATATTCTTAGTTCATTCCCTGATACAATTTTTCGGTACAGCAACTAACAGCGAGTATCCTCGTAAGCTGCGTTGGGATTTTTCTTGACCATCCTTCATGAAGTTAGTTCTTTTAGATTTGGCCATTAAAAAATAAAAAGTGAATAATTATCTGCTTTGAAATATATGCAGAATCAAATGATTTTCAGGAGAATTTACTTTTTTATGCCAGATTTTAAAAATATTAAGGCATCCTCTTTGAATGCTAGTTTTGAATTAATTTATTGAGGATTCTCCAGAAAGGCTATTTGACTCGCGGGAAGAAAACCACTGCGTTTTAAAAGCGTGTGAAGACAACTAATTTTTTTCTCAAGAGATTACGCTTTTTCGAGTTAAATTTTGTAAAACTCTTAATAGAAGTTACAGACTTTTTCAAGTCTTTTCCTAGATCTAAGCTTTCACTTATAATGTTGTCGACTATTCGTTTTTCATTTTGTTCTTGGTACTATTGAGTTGTAATTTTATGCCTCAAAAATGTTTGCTCGGCGGAAAAATTTTGCTGAAGAACTAAAAAAATAAATCCATAAAGAATTCACCACTGCAAGCAAATTCAAAACCTACTCTCACGTGGGTTTAGAATGTAGTAATACTTTTATGATTGAAATGCCTCACTAATGCCCATATATGGCATTATATTTCCATGTATATGCATTACTATTTCACTTAGAAACAGTGGAATTTAGCGATGGATGAAATAATAATGAATTCAAAGGATATTCAAATCGTTCTATTAAAATATTTTCCAGAAATTGCAAAAATTTGAAATTACTCTTTTCTTTGTGCAGATACTTTTTGATAGAACTTGTTGATATCCAAAATTGCTAGTTATTACATTTTTTTTATTCTAACACAAGAAAATTCATCTCTCATATAACTTCTAAAATATTCTCTATAACTAATCTTGAAACAATACACTCACGTTCATGTTGCAGTTTTTCGTCATGATTTCTCTCCAGAGAACCTGAAAATAGAACCTGATATGGTTTGCTTAATTTGTTTTATCTATTCCAATGACAAATTGGATTGATGGAAATCTCACTTGCTGCTCACTAGAGCACCAATGACGCGTTAAAGAATTTCATGTTTTATGGTTTCAAATAATTATTTCAAACCTTCGTTTCAAGTAAAAATGAATGACTGGCGAGAGGGACCTGTGATGACAGAATCTGTTATCGAGTTGAACGTGTCCCTGTTCATCCTTTGTCTTGATGAAGGTTATGATCTCTGTTAACAAGTCAACTGCAGACAGTTCCACTCCCCGCGAACTTCAAAAAAACAAATCATGTAGAGAAGCCTAATACATCAGTCAATTCCATACACTATACAATAAAATTTCCATACTTCAAAAAATTAAATTTCCACTCTACATACAATTCGATTCCACACTCATTTTTGAACCCTCACCATCATCTCCGTAACTCGCAAGGTACAATTTAAAGAGCTCGCTCTGGAGTTCCGTTTCCATTCTGCGGTGCTGCTTGACTTGGCACTTTGCTGGGAAATCCCCTGATTCACCGTCCCTGGCCTGAAGAACATCTTTGAGCTCCACGCATCTGTTTGAGGATTTAAGTAATCCGGTGCGCCGTTCTCACCTCGACCCTCACAAGCTCTAGAAAAGATTTACGGGAGCCTCCTTGAAACCGTTTTCTCCTGTCGTTTTAATGGTAATCTCGAAATTTCCCTAGAGCGTTAAGGCTAAAACTCTCACTGACCTCAAGCATTCGCAATGACCTTATGATGGCTGGAAGGTTGTGTGATATCCCTCAATATTTTCCGTCAATATTTTCACCCATGCATTTATCCTTCCAAATTTAGAGAAAAAAAAACTATATGGAGCATGTCAGATGTCACCGTTCTTGATTGCAAAATTTAACAGATAAAATTGAAATTCACAAAAGAGTCAACAGACTGATATTCGTGTGTAGCCCATACTTCATTGCATCCTTAGGGGTGTGCAGTTAACTTCTGCTGGAGTGTGAGGTTAACTTCGTTTGCTTTACATGTTTTCAAAACTTAATCCGTATTTAACTTGGCTACTTTTACAGTGATATGTCGAATGTCAGAAATCGATCTCAGAACATCGAGTCATTTTTACCTCAGGTTGTTAATTTTGTTGCTGAATTCGGGGGTCACTCTGTGCCGCACAATATTTTGACCTAAATAGAGGCA
Organism: Morinoia aosen; assembly: GCA_030386875.1. Lineage (NCBI taxonomy): Eukaryota > Metazoa > Arthropoda > Malacostraca > Amphipoda > Talitridae > Morinoia > Morinoia aosen. The sequence continues at coordinate 19,116,211 of CM059557.1, read as the reverse complement.
CGAGAGTAAAGACCCATTCATAAAAAATATGAAATCCCCTGTTATTGTTCTCGTTTATTTCTTCTTTCAAAATTAATTAATATCTTGAGGCACCACAAGCTGCTAGTGAATGATAAATTCAACGCGTCAAATCAAAATATTATGCTGAATGTAGTGAGTTCAAAGACAAAACGATTTATCCAATTTGCTTATCTTGTGAACCTTGAACTCCTCAGTATCAGCAGCGATATTTGAAGGATGAGATCTGGCTTGCTCTCTTTCCAGTTACTGGAACGTGATAACATCTGATCGACGTGCGAACTACAGCCAGGTAGCAGAAGCCAAACGCTCTTTTGGGCGTGCGAGGACAAACAATCCAAAAGTATCCTTTCAAGGGTTCACATTGTTGAAAATCAAAGTGTGTAGAAGGAAACGACAGAGTTCGAAGTCATATAACACAAAAATGATGAAACTTCGGTGCAGAATTGTCTGTTGACCTGAGACAAAAGTGATGAACTAAGTTGTGTATTGTATTCAAGCACGCATTCTTTCGAACCAAAAATTCATATCTTAAAAATAAACTGTGCAGAATTTATCGAGTGCTTCATTAGCACTAAGTGTCAAATGCGGCAAAAGTTTAAAATGATGAAGTTAGAAGTTTCGTTTACTAAAAAGTTTTCTTACTAGGGAATTTTAATCCCAAAGATTAATAAAATTCATTGAGAAATTTTTGTTTCAAGTACTATTTCAATTATGAAAACGCTTCGTTCTCAAAAAAATCTTTTATTTATAGCAATTTTATAAATATTTCTTTGACCCTAATGACCACATTTCTCAGATGCAGTTTGATAATCTGAAAAATGAACATGTAGGAAACGATAGCATAAAATTGTGCATGGAGTACACAAACCATCTCGTAAAATGTTGGACTTGGTTTTTGACCAAATTATAAACAATCACCAAAAAATTAAAATCCTTAAATTGAATCATATGGCTCATTTAAATTCAAGGCTAGCAAGCAATTGGATTTGGGCTACGGACATCAATCGCTTCTATGCGCCTCACGAGACCACATGGAACTAGTATTGTTTGCACGAAGCTAGTGATAAAATATTTCATCGTAACTGTGTAAACTATCTAAAATCACAATATATTGCATTTAAACAGGCATAAATGTTTGACTTGGTAATGCCTGTCACGTGTCTAATGAGCGCGTACGAAGGAATACACTGAACAATCCAAATAAAAATTATACTGAATTTTTTTTAGGGTAAATCCGTACCATCTCCGTAAATCATTTAGAACGGCGAGGAAGAAGATTCCTCTAACGCGTACCTCTACGTCATCTCGTTTTTTTCTTGCGTTTTATGGATGCAGCACTCCTAAAAACGAAAAAAATTTCTACATTAACAGCCCACATGCCACTTAACACGACTGGTAGCAATAACATCAACACTCAGAGGCACCCCCATACAACCAAGCCTTCTGGTTTCCTGGGCGCTCACTGGGGAGTCAAACTTGATCATTAATCAACACTCGGACGAAGTTCTAGGCCTTTCAGATCAGACCGACTAATGTTCTTTTCTGACGTTTCCACAGTCCTGGGTTCTGTAAACAAGACCTTCATTTACGAAGGGCATGTTTTGTTGTGAAACCAACCGGCAATAGCCTGTGGGAGAGAACTCAGTTCGGTTCACAGAATAATCATTTCATGCCTAAGCATTTAAGACTGAAACGAAAGATGGAAATGTAGCTTGATAGAGAGGATGTATTGTTATCGAAATGTTCTTTATTTGAAGCGTAGAAAACTTGTGAGTTTCTGAGAGAAAAATGCGTCTGAAATGCTTCTTATTGAGAACACTGAAAAATATTTTCAAATTGAGTAACCGGCTTGTGAATAATTGTATCCGAGCAGCTCTCTCGCTGAAATAGAACAAGTTGGTTTTGAATGGATTTTATTTGTAGTATCTTAGCAATAGCTAATGTATAGTTTGATGAAAATTATCACACATACTACGTTAACTTAATATTTGGTGAAAGTCATGAGTTACTAACCGCACAATATGTAACACACCAAGTGAAGGGTACTTTTGAGCAAAACCTTTCAGACGGGAAATAAATAAATGGGCGGAGCCAACTTTTAAGCTTTAATTTAACCCTAGAAACGGTCTGGTTCACGGTAACCAAAGCTTTTAACTTAAAGCTGGACTGCTGGTGCCCGGTGAAAGTTCGTGTGACCCGACTTCTCCCGTGTAAAACGCGGAGAAATAGGCGCATGGGTGCACCCCCGTCTGGGCCTGCTCCTCTCATGACTACCACCTGCAATAATGAAGTTTCATGAGCATGTTGCAGAGCACTTTGGAAGATATCCAATCTGCAAAGAATAACCGTTAAAAAGTTCTAAACAAAACCTTCTAGCGAAATTTATAGAATAAAGAAGTGGAAAATTTGGACGAGTATAAACAAATTTGCTCTTAATGGAGACGTAAGTCAAGAGATTAATATTTTAATGAATTAGAGCGAATTGCCTATACTTCAAGACTGAAGTTTTACTCTGCCTCAATCACCTTTAAGTGCCTTTCGCTTAGGGCGACGTACCTAAGACAAAGCTGGGCAGTAGAGCTGTGCTGTGATACGGTGTGCTGCCATCTCCAGGCTGCGTTGAGTGGCGAAGACGAGACGGGGGCCCCGGTCGGAGCTAGCTCACTCCATCACGATAGCGAAGCTGCTATACTAATCAAAATGATGATGGTGATGGTTCCAAGGCACTCTTATTACTAGACAACAGCCTAGTACGGGAACAAAATGTATCAAGTTAGGAGTGAGTAGGCTGGGCATAGCCCTTAAGGTCGTTCTAGCTTCTGTTTGATGCGCCACCACTGGTGCTTGAAGCAGACACATATCTTTGTCTGTTTCTTCAAGCATGAAGAAAGGCGAGAAAAACCAAGGTTCATCACCCATTACGAAAGGCACATTGACATCAGTAGTTAAATAACTAACCAGTTATTTAAGAGCAAATTTGTGTTAGGACAGATTAGAACATTGGGTAGGGATGCATAGAAATTTTATGCAAAATTTCTGAACAACTTTGAGTTACTTATTTCATGCCCAGCTTGTATGAAGACTTCATTCAATATCTTTATGAAAACATGAAAAATTCTCTTATACTCGTTTAGCAAATTAAGAGAAATAAAAGTACATATTTTAATTTGAATGTTGCTCAAATACTGATATGCGTTTAAAATAGCTGAAATCGCATAAATCCTTGAAGAATATTGCAAAGAGATAAAGACAATCTTCTACTAGAATCAAACTCATATGGAGGACCAGCATTCAGAAATTCGTATTCCTATTCCAAACGGAAATATTATAACATATTTCAATATCACGGCTAACATACTCAAAGTCAGTCCATAAGGTATGAACTTCTTTCATTGATATAAGCCAACCAGTATTGATACCACATGAATTCTGTAGTAGCCGTCCAAAGATTCAAAAGAGACTGGTTGAGGTTAGATCGTTCAAAAGAAATGAACTTATTTCATCTCTGACTGTGGACGAGCAAAGTAGCAAAGTTTCTGAAATTTCTCCCACAAGAGCCCGAATTATTTCGAGGCCGTCTACAGAGCGTCGCGTACATTCTGCACGGAAACTTAACCGACAGCTGAACTGTTTTTCAGCGCTTCAGACGACCTGGTCCAAACTTCTCCTCGAGGAAATAGAGCAGCGGGACGATTTCAAAATGGTTTGGTCTGCCGCATAGCGGGGAATGTTTTTGGCCGTAAGCGAAAAACAAGAAACGAGTATTGCAACCGATTCCTGCGATTGACTTCCAGGAATTTGTTTACAAACTTTTTTATACCAGTAGTTACATACGGTGATGACGAAGGTAATTTGCTTTTTATATTACTTCGTACAAATGATCGTTTAATGCGATGAATAATTGGTTTAAAACTCTTAAATTGAAGCGTCTGTTTCATTATATTGAAGAACAGTTCAAATTTTCAGTCTCTCAACAACAGTCAAGTGACTAAGGCGGTTAAGCCTTAGTCATTTAACTGTTGTTTTATGCGTGGTTGTCCACATCTTAACCTCAGCGTGAACGTTCTTCCATCCGTTGCGGGTATAAACGCTTTATGAGTGGTGATAACCCCAATGTTAAATTGAAATTAAAATCAATGTAATTTCAATCAGAATTACGCCCTAAATTTTCAATAAAATCATCAAGTGTTGCCCCCATATAGACAAAATTATTCGAGTAAAACCACCTAAGTCATCATAAGGAAGAGGTATTATGTTTTTCATTATTTTTTAATTCACTCTAATTCACTTAAAGACTCATATCAATTTTTTCTTCGTTCATGGCATGAAGGTTTATTTATCCTTAAAAATTTCTAGAAAATAGTAATGTTTATTTTATATTAAAGATTTCAGGTTAATGAAGCAATTTTAATAATTCTGTTATCATGACCAATACCAGATATAATCATATAAAAAATTGATTTCTAAAATAATCACAGTTTCCATAAACCAGAAAGGACTTCACTCCTAGGAAAAAACAAAAAAGGGTATGTTTACATTCGTGAATATAAGTTTACTTCCAAGCATATTTGTTTTCAAGACTGATTCGTAGAGACGTTAACCGACGACAGATTCACCTTACATGCCTAGTGAATTGTAAGTGTAATGAGGCACGTTCAACTACAAATTTTTCCAAAGTATCCCTTAAATAACATTTGTCATATCTGCTATCGAATAATAGATCACCAGAAAGATATTTCCAAAAACACATTACGATAGGAAGATAAGTAACGTCAGATCGATGGGTTAACCCCCATTAAATCCTAGACATCTATGATCCGAACAAACTTTCAGATGAGGATGAAGGGTTTTTGGGAACTTCAATCTTGAATAAGAGCTGGGATATTCGAGCTTCCAGTTGAGTTACGGAATCCATTTCCGCAAGGAAGTTGGACAGAAAACGAAGCCATTCTTCACAGCTTTTGATTGTTCTAGCCTTTGTTTTTCTGACAAGGATTGGAGACAGAAAATCTCGTTCGAATGCCTTATCGCTGAGGGTTTTGGAGTTAAAATTTACTTTCGAATTTTTTTTAGACAAAATTTATTCCTTTTGATGCTAGATACAACTACAGTTCAATGAATTTTTCCAAGGTTGAGTGAATACTTGTGGCAATTTTATTTAAATGATTTTTTTTCAAGATTTAAACACGTTTTCTCACCTCTGGAACTAAATGACAAAAACTTTTACAATTTGGATAAACTTAATTTAAAGAACTAAAAGAGGCAAACAACTTATTCATCATCTAAACAAGCCTTTTTACAGAAGTTGTTGAAAAAATCTTCCCTGTAACTATTCAAAAAACTGCATAAGTCGATTTGAAATTTCCAAATATGTTTTTAACATCAGATTATCTATCTATAAAATTTCCAAGAATAGAAACGTAGTTAAGTGGCAAAACTCGGCCAAAAAATGCTCCAAAATGTCATTTCCACAAAACATTCTTCAAGCATTCATAAAGAGAAACATGCTAAAACAAGCCAGATTTCAGTAAAAATATCAATCCAACAATCTTGGCTCAGGGGTTGGCCATTACTTATCACATTGAGGGATCGACTCAAACTGATCGATGACAATTATTGAGTGAATCTTTATTTAATTAGTGAGCTGTAATTGATGCCTTCGAAGGGCTTGAATCGACTTAAAGCAGCAGTGAGCTTCTAAAATTATTTGTCGCTTCATGTAAGGCTCATCCTGAGTTGTATTACTCGTCAGGATGAGTTTAATGACCTCTCCAGAAATCAAAGTATTTCGGGTGCTACTATCAATTCTTCCATGTTACTAACTCACAAAATAGTCGTGCTTTACTTCCCTGTACATCTGGAAATTTTTAGATGATGATGAGAGACTTTCCATGGAGTTGTTCGTTGTCTTGAACTTTGCAGTGCCTCCCGTGGTTAAGCTCCCTGTTCATCAGTCTAAAGGTTTTGTACTGTATTGGACTAATATAATTTAACAAACCCATCACTGTTGATCTATGGAGATACGGTTACGGTTATAAAATTAAAAACATTCAGAGGTCTGGAAAACAAAATGGAGCATGTGAGTGTTAGTGGTGATATTTGGAAATTTTGTTAGCTTTTTCCCACAGATTTGAAGTTCTTGGGATGATAATTTCCAAGTATGTATCCAAATATGAACGATAATGGAAGAAACCCAATCAAATTTATGTGCAACGGGATGCATAAATTGTTTAAAAGATTTGTTTTGTTCTCGACGTTTGAATAGTATTAGCTACTTTATGAATGATATAACACAGCCAATAATAGTCTGAAGAGTATACTATGAAAACGATGAGTCAATCGTACTTCTCACTTGAAAATTATCTGCATATTACATTTATTGCTCAACACCACTTTCTCAGGGGTTGAGGGTATCATCAGTTACTTATAACAACTACAACGTCTTCAAAAAATCAGAAATATCAGCTTTAATATGCAACGCGTACTGATTGGGCAAATTCAGTTCGTAAATTTTATAATTACTTTCAAAATTTCAACATTTGCATTCGAAATACGTACATCATTAAGCTGTAAGAGCCACGTCCAATGCTAAACTCGCCGTGACTATCATAAAATCATTTTAAAATCATATTTTATTATAAAAGAAAGAGTAATTTTCAGATCACGTAATTGTATTTGGCTCATTCTAGGATAATCAACATTGTTTATTCGCAAAAATTTCGTTTTGAGCACACTTCACAAGGATTTTCTTTATTCCCTCTCAATGCAAGGCGAATATCTCAGCCTTGAATGATAGTTTCAAGTTGTTCAGTCATAATAAAACTGACAGGCTTCATTAGCGCAAACAAATGACACTGATTCATTAAAGCTTTTTCCAAACTCCTTTATCTGATGATCATGAATCGAGTTTTCTCTACTAAAAAACAACAATTTATGTTTGAAATAACAAGAAGAAGAGCAAATTTCACGCTTCGTTAGTCAACTTGATCCAAGAATTTCCGAAAAGCTTTACTTTGCTCGTAAAATACTTTGGTGAGAACTAAACTTTTACAAGTTCATATTCAAAATTCTTCTTGATGACTAGTTTAATTTGATGAGCTTGCAATCTTTTTGTGTCATCTGATGAGAATCTTACAAAATGTCATCATCAGTTTAGAGGTCAGTTTTGATCGCCTGTCATTATCAGATCGAATGCAACGAAGCTTTCAGACAAGAAGGGATCTTCACAACATTCGTGAGACTGTTAGCAGTAATGTTCTGAGTAGCTAAGTAACCTTTACTGAAACTGCTCCTTAAATTGGAATTAGAATACGTTCTGCAACTCGCACTAATGCTTAATGATAGAGTAAGGCGGGGAAATAGCGGTTATGTCAAGTAATACATGAGAGTTATCAGTACAAATCTGGGAAATATTTCCGCATTCCTTCCTCAAAGATCAAAGAATATTGCAAGAACCAATGTTGAGTGAGTACAGAAAGCTTTTAAATTTGGCTTCTCAACTTCAAGTTACCCTTAGGCTTGTGAGTGTAGGGGAGAGTAATGAAACGTTCAAATAAATGGTTTTGAAGGCAAAAATTATAATCTGACACTGAGAAATAATATCGATACCACTAGATGCACGTGTATAATACTGTAGTATCGCAGTTTTCAGTACTACATTAGGTTCGTATAGCAGGAAGCTTTAACTTCAATTCGCCTAGCCGTATACCAGTCAGGAGCAAATGAAACGCACAGCAGGACTACTAGTAATGTACTGACTTAAAAGGGACACACATGCCTTAAGACTAGAGCGCCCCCGGAAGTTAAACAAAGCCCTTCCGGTAAGTGCACAACACGGCGGCATCCATCGGTTGCGTTTATGACACTTCCGCCGGTGACCGCGATATCCCAAACCAAGCACGATAAGGACATCCTGTGAGCTTGCCATGCGAGGCTCACAACAATGATCTTCAGGGACTCGTAAGCCTAGGCCTCCGGAACTCTCACTTACAAACCAGTGTCATACTATAACGATGCATATTTTAATATATTACAAATACGTCCGATATTGTTTTGAAATATCTAATATAACATACTGTTTGGATACTGTACTGTTAGGAAACTGACAATTCTAGCTCATTAGAAAATATTGTCAGTTGTGCGAGAAATTTCAATTCCATGATAAATATGTAGTTAGGAATTCTAAATGCAGTGATGAGAGTTTGTGATCATTTGTAAAAAAAAAAAGTGGGGACAGTAAGACTTATTCATGTAAGGCTTAAAGAAAACAGGATTTGTTTAGCTGTATCCACGCAATGAAGAAACTGATAAAAATGTGCATTTGGAAGTAATAAAGCAGCAATTATTGTTGCGCATGGATTTGAATATTAACTGAGAAAGAACACTCATTCATCTACCTGAACAACCCTAATGTTGTTTTCAAGATTCAAATGCGCGCATTAGGGAAACTATCATTATTTGATTCGTCAACATGAGTCACTCGCTAAAAGGTCGGAACTGATATAAATTGGCACCTTCCCTTAACCCGCACGATGACCACTGTTGCGCCTGGTTGAGTAATGGGCGTCATCGTTCAAGTGAGCACCGGCCAGACATTACAATGACAGGCCATGGGACAAGCCGTCGATTTTTTACGAAAATAAACTATAAATTTTCCCGTAATGCGCTTCCTTTGGACTCGACCCATACGATAGACAACCAGGGCTTACTTCGTAACTCGCAAAAAATTCCGGTTTTGGGTGACAACTTGATTTGATGTCGTGAGAAACATCAGAGCATGAGGATAATGAATCGCAAAGCAGGCGAAACTGGTCGTAACTTTCACTGACACTTTTGAGATGCGCAATGTACGTGTAATATTTATATGTTCTTGAATAACAGCATAGGTTCAAATATAAATTTCAATGCATGCACTTGTGCAACAAAGCGCAGAGAAGCTCAAAGAAACTTTGAATGAGAGAAAACCCGTCTTAAGGGAAGTACACAACCATCAATGATAGGTTTATTACTTTTACCGATTGCTTTTACAAATTTATTCTTCGTATTAAATGTTTTCACAATCGATAAGCTGAAACTTCGACAGACATATTATTTGTTCGTGATATTTAAATGTTCAAAAAGCAAGGATTCATAGTTAGCTCGTTCAAGAGACTTTTGTGAGCTGTTTTGTATTAAATCTAGCCTTTTCAGAGTCACCTCTTTTCCGAATACATGGAGCTCGTTCTCTCAAAGAGGCTTAGAGTAAGTTTCTTAACATCTCTGCTTAGAAGTAGCACGTGTAAACACATTAGCGAACCGAGCAAAGAATCTCCTGGCTTTGAGGAAAAGTTGGACTCGCTTTAAAAGCTTATGATGCTTTTAATAACAGCTCATATAACCACATTTTTTAAGGGAGGTTATCGCACATGTATGATTTGTTCACTTTCAAACATCGTGCTTAGCGTAAAAACTTCAGGAAAATAAATTCGCACAAATAATGTAATTAATTGAGAATATCAACGAGAAAAGGCGAGAAAGCTAATTCGAGTACACTAATTTATTTCTCAAGATAAAGTTTTAATTATTTAGCGAACAATTCGCTTGCAACGTGTTTTCAATCCACAAGCTATATAAGCAATGTATGCTAGAACTCAGTAAAAAAATTAGAGGAAATATAAGCTGTGAAGAAGAGACTGAATTCATTTCCAAGCAGTGTTCACTTGGTCCGCGTTTGGAACGAATTAAAACGTTTTCACTCATCGTTTCTTTTTCACTTGTCGATGAGTATTCTCGTAGAAAATTCATTTTGCACAATCTAGCGACAGAAGTATACAGAATATTATATTTTACCAACAAAGTATACAGAAGAAGCGTCCCGATTTTGAACCTTTCTAATCCAGTATACATATAGCAGAACATTATCATACGTTTGGCTGAGGAATCTTCAATGAAGTATCTTTATTGGTCACTCTACCGTAGTAATCCTTTTGTTGAAATACTTTTCAAGTTTATTAATCTGTACAGAGAGTGAGTCAATTAGGAGCAAGCTCAATGAGAAAAGAGTTCTCCCTGGACCCTCTTTAATCCATTTTCTCCTTTCGCTATGATCTCACGAGTGGCTGCACAATTTCTAGTGAAAATACCTCCAGAATAAGGCTTAAATTGAACCAAGGTTCTTAATTGTCCAAAGTGTTATGCTTGATATGTCACGGTAAGGGAAAACTCGAAGAGCGTAAGAAATTCGCCTGAAAATGAAGAGTTCATTCCTAAATAATGATTGAGGGAACGCTTTTTTCCAATTTTTCGACCTGACGAAACTTCTACGAAACTGTGGGTTTCACTTTCGTGAAACCCACAGATCCAGATACGGCAATTAAAGTTCGTGTGTATTATTAAAATCTCGTAATCAGTGATCTCCTTGTAAGAAACAATATTTCCAGATCACGGGTGGGCGACCTAGACACAGCCATTGTGATACATCGGTTCGAGTGTACAGAAGAGAATGTGAGTCTCTCAATAAGTGTTACATTGGCATGACTAGGATGACCCTGAAACAAAGATTAACGGCACACAAATATCAAGGTTCCATTTTTAATCATTTCCGTATCGATCATGGTTGTAAGCCCTCAAACGAAGATCTGTACTCTAATACTAAAGTTTTGTACAAAGTTGTATATAAAGAACATATTCAAATAATAGAAGCACTGTATATTCACAAGCTTAAACCTAGCTTCAATGAAAATACAGATGATTTTTTTGCTTTAGAGTTGTTCAGTAGGACTTTGCCATATACATGTGTAACCTCGGTTCGTCCATTTTACCTGTCTCTGTTGCCGTAAACATGTGAAGATCTGATGTGCAATAACAATTAGTCACCTCTAGTTTTGTTCTTTGTAGAAAATTAGTCCATTCTAGGCTTCTTGCAATGTGATTACCTCCCAGTCTGATGTAGTTTAAGTTTTGCATTGACATAGTTTTACCAATGTGACTAAATGTTTCTTTTGTATTTTACAGCCTGAAGATGATGTTAGTAACATCGAAACGTTGCCTTAAGGGATTGGCAGACATTGAATTTTTTAAAAATTTTGTGTTTTTAGTAAAGATGATAAGTGATTATCTTTGTATTTTAACACGTGTTGAACTGAAACAGATTAAGGGAAAGATTAAGTAAATTATGTCTCAAATTTCTTTTAATGGAAACGTTAATACCTGTTGTAATAATTTCTCGAACCACGCCACCGCAACGAATTCCCCACCAAATTAATGAAATAAATGGGTATTGTAACCTTTTCTTAGCAAAAACATCGAAACCCTGAAACACATCTCACATTAATCTGTTTGTATGCTCGTAATAAAGTATCACAGTGCATTTCCAGTCGGGTGGGGTGTTTAAAGAGCATGAATTGAAAGTCCTCGTCGACTGAATTTGATTTTCCGGCGTGCATAAGTTACTCTAAGCCGCACACTCGGTGTGAGCCCGCTCTGCAATAATGGACGGTCCGCTCGAGCTCTATTTAAGCGGTCCGGATTTGTTCTAAATTTGTATTAGGGAGCGGCAGCTCAGCTTCACGGAAAGTAATGTCGTTAATCTCAGGCTGCATAATTTTCAAAAGGAAAGCTAATTTAGCTCATTTGTGGTGTTACAGTTCTTGTACATTATGTTTCAGGCCGGTAATTCCAGCTCCGCAAAACAAATATTCAGTTTATATCATTGGAAAGTGTTATTTGGTTTCAGGTGTTACAGGTCTGAATAAATGTTTGTGCAGAATTTTTTGGTAGCAAATTAATTTTGATGTCATTGTTTATCTATTCTCGATGAATTAGTTTCGTCTGTTACTGTATTTATTTGCTCTTTGTTAGAATTGTAGCTCTTAGTTTGACGATATTTTTTAAATTCGGCAGGAGCCTAATTTGAAATTATTCAAGAAGTCTTCTCCGGATTTTTAGTTTTCTACACAATTTTCAAATTTACCCAACGAATTTCGCAGATGTTCTCCACATTACTTAATTAAAAGCTAGACGAATGAAGTGGAGTAGTGTAAAATTCATCTTAACATCTCACTGAGTTAAAAGGAAAAGACAAATATTATGAGAACTAATCGCTGATTGGTTTATCTGCGCTTAATGGCGGGCAAAACATGAAATAACTCAGTGAAATGACTAACATTGCGAAAACATTTGTTCTATGTAACACAGTAATATTTAATTTAATTTACTTTATGTATCCGGGAAAAGTTTTTATTGGTTTCTGCACAACCGTCATTAAAATGATGATTCATTGATAAAGAATGATGAATTATTTTTTGCAGTTAGGACAGCGGTTCATAACAGCGGTTTTGCAGTTAAATGTTACGTTATGAACACCAACTTCTAGGGACACTGCAGACAACTTTGATCTCAGATTTAGAGCTGGGTCACAGATACTGAAATATGTTTTAGCAAGAATATTAACCAATAACTATTCCAACACAAATCTACAATAAGTTTCGTTCGCATGAAAAACAGTTCGCTCTGTTTTCACGATACGGTTGTGTTGTGAGTCCAATCCCTATTTCCTCATCAACTGCTTAGTTATAAACATAATTTCAAGTTTTGCTCGCTTCTTTATGCAATAACAGAAATAGTTTTGAGTGGAAGAAGTTTGTTCTTCTTTTTAGAATATGTATGATTGTTCACTAGCTTTTTAGCGTTCCAGCTGAAGAAAAAGTAATACTAGCAGAAAAAGCAAGTTTATCGATGTCGATTATAGTTACTTCATCGATACTCTTCGTTGAGATGATATATTCATTGACATAACGACTTATAAAAATGAATTTGAAAAAATTAGCGATTCAGAGACATAAGATGGAGAATAGTTAGCTTGAGTTTGAATAGTCACTTAACTGCGCATTGATTATTGTATTTAACACCAGATAAAATGAATTTGATTCACTTTACACGCGCAATTAAGAAATTTAAATCTTTCATCAAGTAAAGATAACAACAGTAGCACCCTAGAACACTATTCAATGACATCGTCAGAGACAGCAGATTATGTTGACGACATTCCATTTTAGGCTGATTATGTTAGGCCGACGATTAGCTCGAATGAGATGCAAGCACCTCGAAGTTGTGTGAACTGAATGTGAAGTCATTTTCTCGCAAATTAACGAATTTCGCGCTAATGTGTGCACGAGAAAATAGTAGGTTAAGTATCATCGAGTTTGTTGAACGGATCAACACATTCTCTGATCCAGAAGCCTCGCTGCGCTTCGGTGGAAAAATTAATGAATCTTTTTAATGGAGTTAAAAGTCCGTTAAAAACGTAGCCAATTGGAAAACTTAGTAGTTTGTAAAATATTGGTGCTAAGTGGCTGAAATGCGTTTCATTGAAAAGAGCAAAATATAAAGTTTTATTTCGAATTATATTTACGATGTATTAAATATACAGGAACATCTGTAGAACTTCAATTTTTTATTCACAGTTTACTAGTCCCGAGAACCAAGAATGGTATAAACAACGAACAAGTTTTGCTGTTTCTTTCGATTTGTGTATTTAGTCTTGTGGTGGTCGTGTGGAATGTCTAACTTTTTATAAAATAAAACTTTAAGCCCTGTTCTTTTCAATGAAATCAATTTGAACCATTTAGCACTAAAATTTTACAAGCTCCAGCATTTTTAAATTGGTTACTTTTTGAGTAGAAACCCTGCACAACGATTCTCAAGATAACTGTCTTCATAATTTATTTTTTATTCAATTTTGGAATTATGTATAGACCGTGAATGCAACTTTTTGCTGACTGATGTATTTAAAAGTATAAAATTTATTTTATTCTGTGGAGTTTTTTCTGCAAAATGGTTTGAAGTTAACATTTCGTTACCGAACTTTTTAAAAAGTAATTGATCCTGAGAAGTATATAAAATTGTTCGAATCGTTGTGAGGATTTCGCAATAATTGCAAACTGTATAAGTTCAATATAATTCGAATCCAGCACTGTCATGAAATTAATAATATTCATTTCTCAATCAGCGAATAGAAGAAAATGATTACTCAAATGTTAGGGATGATGATATTGATTGTACATGTAAACTCTGATAACATACAGCTTGCATGAACATTATTAAAAATTGTTGCAAGTAGATTATAATAATATTAGAGTTACATTAGCGTAGGAGGCGCCGACTCTGCGCAGCGGAGGCGCAAAAATGTCCTCTTGACAACAGATAGCTGCTTTGAACTCAGACATCGTGCGTGAAACGATACAATTTTACGCAGCCACAAGGTAGCCACGGCTGCCATCTGAGAGGCTGCGGCGAGCTGCTCCCTTTTCTCGACATTTTCGTTGTTTTGACCAAGAAAATGTTACAATGTCCATTACTGCGAAAAATTGCACTACGTGGGTCTCATTGTGCTAACCTTCACATGCAGATGCTGGTGGTGATTTGTAACCTGAAATTGTCTTTACGACCTAAAAAAGAATCATTATGAATGTAATTGGGAGGATATCTCAATTCCACTGGTTCTCCTGTTCCCCGCGGTTGTGAAAATTTCACTCACAGCACTTTAACGTTTCAGGCTTCCTGTTCATTGGCGAGCTGGAATTTGACAAAATTATTAGGTTTTGGCTCTTCCTTGAGCATTTACTTAACTTTGTGCTCAACATATTTTCCAAATTTTATACTCCTGAATTTATTTCCATCAGGAGACATTAAAGATATCGCGTATTGGACCAGAAGCCGCCCTATAAAGCAGTCCCGAAAAGTGCAAGAAATTTTCTACTATTTTGATGTGCTGTTTGTGAAGTATAATGCTCACGTAGAGGTGTATCAAGGGTGATAACACTTTACACAGGGTTTCTTATACAATTTAGATTGAGATTTATAATAAAAGCATTCATTTCGTTTTTTGTCTAAATTAGCCTCATAATACATGAGCACGTTGCGTGTAATATATGACGACGTTGAAATAAAAGCAAAATTTTCCCTTAATGTAATGATAACTACCAGAGCTGGCCTGTGCAATTGTTTATTAAAATATCCTAATACCGAACTATAGGATGATCGAAGCTCTTAGCAAAAGTTCTCTTGTAGCAGAGGTGGATCATGATTCTGTATGCGTGGCCAGGGACTGTAAATCTAATAATAGAAGCTCACGTCGTTATTCAATTAATGCCAGCATTCCTTGTACAGGTCCGTCGTTCGATGACCTTCAGCATGCAAGACTCGCTGCAGCACTCCCTCAATAGTGGCCAGTCAATTTGACCCGCAATACTTCTCTATTGCTAGAAATTCCCTTTGCCTGAAGGATATCTTAACAATTGATCCATAAATTACAACGGTTGAGTCGGCACCACGGCACGCAATACTTCACTCAGCTGGCGCAATGGGTTTCGCATAGCATGACATCGTTACTAGTGAAGGGAGAGCTGCACTTAGTACAATTGTAAGGCCCTCGGATTCAGTTTAAATGGTCTGTGATAGCTTAGGTGTTCACTAAAAGCTAGAAAAAGTTCGAAAAAAAACACTTTTGTTCCCAAGGTTTGTGTTATCAACTTTGTCACTTGAATTCACCAGTGAATCATTCCTGAGTTTATTTATTCAACAGAGGCAAAGATGGACAGGCTGTCCAAGGCTCGTATTAGGGACTCGTACTCTGAAGACTTCATGAGCAGTTCATTAATTCGTTCAAAAGTTCTAACCATGGCGTGTCTCTCATCAATAAACCAAAACCATCGCTCCTCACTACGTTATTTTATTTTCTCACGATATTTTTCAGGCGTTACTTCTAGAATTAAAAGTTTACCAAATAAATGCCTGCTTAATGTTTTTTATGCCAGTGAAATTATTTGCTCGTGTCTGGTAAACTGTAGAATTCTTATCCTAAACCTTTTGCTCAATACAGTTCTAAATCGCTTGAAACCTCCTGTGTTCTCGTTTGTATTTGCTATACATATTGGTATATTGTCTGATCATAGAAAATTGTTGCGTAAATAAAGGCTTGTGTGTAAAACATCAATTTCATCCCTGCTAGGTCTGGTAAATGGATAAGAAAATATATCGCTGGGCTGTTGAGATCAGACCAATCCATTTAAAAATGACATAGTCTATCTTATTTTACTTGCAAAAAATTCAGAAAGCGTTGTTCCAAATTTAGATGAGAAAAGAGCTTAAACGTACACTGGATCATTCTGCTATCAGATGTAAAAAAGTAGGAGTTTCAAACCTATGAGATATAATCTAGTAAGATTGATAATGCTTCACACGAAAAAATATCTGGGAATTTAACTCGCTATCGATGGCATATAAAAATTTTCAGTAAGACATGAGTTCAAGTGGCGGCAGTTGACAAGTCCCTTCAATCTTCTCTGCCTCAGCAGTATTTCAGGCAGTTCTTTATGGCTCTGGGAATGAAAACGCATTGAAATCTCGTTTCCAGGTTTTTTCACATGATTGACGACTTAAGGATAGTTTGCCTGTTCTTTTTTTTAATGCTTGATAAATGATTGCTTTGAAGAGAACGCTTGAGAAAAGACTACGTTCTTCATTAGGAAATGACATTGATTTTCATCAGTGAAGTAAAAACACAATCGCTGTTCTATTGAATAAAATAGTAAGCAAGTATGTTAAATGCACAGCCGTGTAAAGAGGCAATTAAATTTACAGCAGGACATTTCTTCTGATCTGTACACCCAGAAGTTAAGCCCTCATGAAATGCGATATTTTTTTTAAAACCTCACGAATTCAATGCAGATTTTCTTCCATTCACTAGATGCAGAGTACGAGATAAAATAAATAACTTATCTTTGACTGCAAGGGTTTTCAAATTCAAAGTTTCCATATTTGAAGATAACCTAGCATTGCATTTTAAGCCTTTATTTTTTCTCATAGCTTTAGTATTCCCTATTTATGGTTTTCGCTAACCGTTCATCGTTACTGTGCTCTCACTGACATATTGACTTACGGCCAGTCTCATTAACTGGCCGAAACAATGGACTATGAGCCACTCCTTGAGCACCCCCGACCATCCTTTCACCTAGGTTTACAAAGGCGCCAGATCTTGGGAATTAGAATGAACGGTAGAAAGTTATCGTGCCATAAGGAGTTAAAAGAAGGGGGCAATGATAATCAAGGAGATGAATGAAGTTGAAGACTGGTAGAAAATCGTAAATAATCTAAATCTTTGGTGGAAGTCTTAGAGTTACTAAGTAGTTGAGAAACAAGCTGCAAAACTCCTAATAACCATGAAACTTTGCAACTTCTGAGTCGGATATCTGTTCGCCAGTGCAGGAACCTTTCTATGTAAGCTCATCGAATATTGACGATGACCATCGCCTAAATTTTTCAGAGTCTCGACGAGTAAATGATCATGAGGGAACGTCAGGGTTATTTTGTGTGAGTGAGCACTAGTCGCTCTGAGTATCCAAAATTTATTACGAGCGTTATGCCTTTTAGAAGAACTTAATTACCGCTTATCGATATGCAGCGTTTTTTCTTGCAAAGTACACCTCTGTGAAATGGCACTATAATTTTATGAAACTCCGGTGCACTTACGTACGACGGTACGTCTCACTTTTACAAAACGGCGGCGTATTGAGGTACTGATTTCTAGTGGAAGTATTAGGGCTTGTGTATGAAAATTGATCATTCTAAATGGGTTTCTCTGGTCCCGTGCGTGACCGGTGTCTGACGGCGTGGGACTTGGGAAGCAGGCCGAAAATGGGTTACTTGAATGGTTTCTGTTCCTGTAGTTTGTTTTATTAATTTGACTTCTCGAAGCGCATAAAGTTGCCTCTTCTGTTTAACCGATTATAACCCGAACATAATCTTGAAAACATTCCTATGAAATATTCCCAAGTCTGACTTTAGCCATGTGATTTAAGAGATCAATGTCTGCATTTTGCATGCTTTTAAACTTTTGGTATGCCAACACAAAGTGTACCCAAGCACTTGACACATTTTCGCATCATATGAAAATGTTTTTAGACAACATTTGATTTCATGTCATTTCACGTGTGAAATTAAATGCAAATAATGTTACGGAAAAATTACCATAAATGAGTGTTACTTTCGATTATCACTAAGTGATTGTAACGGTGCAAATTATGAAATTTCAGTTTGTTTGGGCTGAAACGATTCCATTCTACAATACTGCAGAACGGAAATACCATTGGGGAAGTGGTGCTGTGATAAAATTCTCTGAATACATATTAATGGTTTATAAATAATGATGGATTGACACACCAAAAAAAGTCTCAACCCTCAACTATCGTAAATGTTGAAAGGTTTGAATCAGTTACAAGCAGTTGTTGCCTTCTTTGTATTAATTTTTTTACATGTTATGCTTTTAACTAAGTGAATTGTACCATTGGCGACTTATAATTGAATAACAATTGATATATGGCTCCATTAAAATTACCGGCCGAGTAGGTAACAATTGAAGAATTCACACTGAATTATAATTACGTTTTTATCAATCACTTGTTGTCCGTGATTTACGACTGTTCTGTCACCAAATTCTGTCATTCAGTGTTTTTGTGTACGAAAGAGATGAAAATTACTTGGTGCAAGGTCTGGCGTTCAGTGTGAAGTTGCCAAAAATTAGAAGCGGAATTTTTATTCCAGCTCAGTTTCCAGATCACCTGTTGATAAAGGGGACCATTTTGGGGGCATCTGCAGTCCAAAAGTCGATTCTCCCGATTTTTGTTTTTATTGCTTTAAATGAGTTAGAGACATGTCCCCGAATGTCTGTAAAAATATCAGGAACCTACCCCAGAGCTAACGTCCCTCCCGGGGGGGGGGAGGGCATCCCTCTTACGGACCTTTTATTTCATTTTTGAACCTAAAGCAATGAAATTTGGTATACTGATAGGAAATGCAATTTTGAATCATTTATCATCAATGACAAAATGCGATTTACTTGAAAAGAAAACGGGAAATCATAGAAAACGACATTTTTGGGGGGGTTTTCTAAATGCTTCTCCTCCTACAGTTTTTGAGCCACAGTAATGATTTTGGTATCATTGAATGCAGAATAACGTGGACAAAAAAAAAATAAATCTGAAATTTTCAATTTTTTCCCATTTCATTTTTTTATATATTTCATCATTCATATTCCTCATCCCCATCCGAATATTTTTTTTATTATTGAATTTAGAGCAATGAAATTTGGTATACTGATAGGAAATACAATTTAGAATCATTTATCATTTATGACAAAATGCGATTTTCTTGAAAAAAAAATGGGAAATCATAGAAAACGACATTTGGGGGGGGGGGTTTCTAAATGCTTTTTCTCTGATAGTTTTTGAGCTACAGTAATGATTTTGGTATCATTGGATGCAGAATAACGTGGACATTCCAAAAACTTGAATGCTTTTCCTCAAATTTCCAATATAAAAATTTAAAAAATTTTAAAGAAAAAAAATCAAAATATTCTCAAGAAAATTCAAATTTATGACGTCATAACTTTGAAACAAGAATGAATTTTGAAAAACTTCTCAATACATTGTAAAGCCCTTGTTTGTCTGCATCCAATGATACCAAAATCATCACTGTAGCTCAAAAAATGTAGGAGGAGAAGCATTTTGTTTCTTAAAAATAGGTTTTATAAAAAAAGTAACTTATCAAGACGTTTGTCGTTATAACTCCGAAGTTTACAAAGCTAGAGCAATGCGGTTTGTTGCATTTGAAAGTGAAATGTGTGTTCTACCAATAATACGGGGGGATTTTCCAAATTGTTTCTGTAAAGCTTTCCATAGACTTTTTACCCTAAAATTATAACTTTTGCATTTTTGCATTGAGACTCTGACAAAAAAATTCATATAAATTCGGAATGAAATAAATCAAAAATTCCCCCCGTATTATGGATAGAGCGCACGTTTGACTTTCAAATGCAACAAACCGCATTGCTCTAGCTTTGTAAATTTCGAAGTTATAATAAGTTATAATGAATAATATATGTATATATAATTTTATTTTTTTCAAATAAAAAATTTTCTATGGCCTTATGAAAAAATTTTGTTTAAGATAAGTTGTTACAAATGTAGAGATCTAGTAATCTGCAAATTTTCATAGACGTACGTCCAACAGAACAAAAGTTGACCATTTTGTCAAAATGGCACAACGTTGCTTGCTGAGGAGTGTGGACGTTATGCAGATTTTGGTAGCTCGAGCAAAAATTTTTACCACAGGAGATACAGAGGTAGAATATTTCTTAAGTCTAGTACAATGGTCAAATTTGAATATAGCATATAATTTGGGTGACACGACCGGGGACTACTGGATACTACAGGATAGGACAGAAATAAGTAATAATTAGGATAGGGATAAGTATGGTGATACTACTGCAGAGGAATCATGTTTTACCAGAACGGTCTCTTTTTCGATTTTTACGATGCTCCTGTATTCATTGCAGATGTATGTCTGCAAACCGCTCGATGCCCGAAATCATTAGTAAATGATGAATTAATAAATTTCAAAGATTTTCTTTGCATTTGGTTTCTAAAAAGATAATGATTGGTAATCACTCAAAATCTGGACTTAACTACTTTTTCCAAGAACATCGAAATAAAACCTAAATTGAAGTCATAATTTTTTGAAACGATAATGAAACGGGAAAAACATTTATTATTCTTATTTTCGTACTGTTAAAGGAGGGAGGAATTTCAATTCGCAAAGATTCAAAATAGGGGATTTCATTTCATGTCTCTTGATTTTATCTATGAACGACTTATGTCTCCGAATTATTTGTTAAATTTGTAAATAATTTTTCTCAAGCCTGGAGCTCACTTGCAAAGCGAACGCTATTCAGGTACATGTTCTCCTTGTTTGAGAATTTGCGTTCAATGCTTTCAAACCATTAACGAAGCCTCCGTAAAGAAGAAAGAGGAGACTTCAAAAAATTTTAGGAAGGTTTTTGAGTTAACAGCAGTGCAGCTTTAAAGGCTTAACGAGGTGTTCCTTTCTGCCGAGCACTTCTAAATCTCGCAAACCTCAGCCGTGGGTGTGCGAAATCTGTTTTGCAAAACCCAGTTTTTGCACCAATTTTGAAAGTGGTGCGCTGAAAAATTTGGCTCTGCATCTAGCGTCATTAACTATAGAATCTGATATTGGTAAGAACTCCCGCAAGAGGTGGATGCTGATGCGAGCGCAGCAGAACTTTTCGACTTCAAAATGCCATGACGGAAACTTGTCGTCATAAATTTGACCGCTCATTGAACATAATCTTCAAACATTGCACTAACGTGGCTTCAATTTGTCTATCACTTGAAAAAATAATAATTTTTCCCGCCTTTTGCAGACACTGCAAATGTTACAGACAATTATTTCTGAACTTTTTAAATGCTCAAAAAATTTATTTGAAGTGTTTAATCTGATTTGATCACCATGTTATATATTGCTGTAAATGAAGTTCGAACTATTTGTATACAATCAGCAGTGGATTAGGTAATTTTGATCGTCAATAGACCAGTCATTACATTGACAAAATTGACGTGACATTCTTGACTATGTCGATAAATTTGTATGGACGCATCGCACTCTCGCTTACCATTTACCTGGACGTGTGTAAATTTTATTTCCAAAATATACGGTGAAACAATGTTCCTGCAGAAGTTAAACGGGTTAAGGTGAGGAATTTTATTTACGCCTTCGTATCTACAAATCTTCAGCAGTAGTCCAAACTGGAGATAGAAAATGTAAATTTCTTCAGCTAACTAACGCACAAAATTGTGAAATGCATTCAGAAAAAATTATGAATGGATTCTTTCAATGAAGGAATTGCACATGTCATTTGTTTATATTATTGTCAAAACAAACTCAAAAGATTTACTGGAGGGATGGAAACCCCATCATTTTCTTCAAGAATTACATACAATTTACAGAGTTTCCATTGACAAGTAGAAACAGCTGATTAAAAGAAATGCAAAAAAAAATTTGAATTATTTACAGTCAACAATATTTCTTTTCTACGTCATGGTATCTTAACTCTTTTTGAGTAATTGAGTGGACATCAATTTGAGTAACTTGTTTGCAAAGCTTGTTTTACCAGACGTTTCTGTATCATTTCGAAAAACCGTTAAGATAGTATCACAAGAAGAAATTGCGTATCACTTTGTTCCCCTGAATAATTCCAGAACTGGCGTGTAAGTATGCAATAGTTAATAAAATCCAATTGAGTATTCATCTGAATGCTAACCGACAGTTACACACGTTCAGGAAACGAGAAAGGTTTTCTGTTTAAACACTTGCAAGAGAGCTGAAAGAATCATGTGCTGGTGACACGGTAGAAGTATGTGCATGTTTAACTACTGTGTGCATTAAAAGATAACGTAACTCATCGAAATTCCTACAACTAAGGACCAGCTTTCATCATCGTTTAAAAGAATTAAGTTTGCAGGAATGAAGATTGTACATTCGTCCACATTTGCAATTTAAAAATGGCTATAATGACATGTTTAAGTAAATGAATTATCACCTGATACAATTGCTGGTTATCAGTCACGTCAAATAAGAAAATGTGAGAATAGATTTCAACAAGAATGATTACATCATTAATGACAGTAAAACTTACGACTACACGGATAAGATGATGAAACAAACGAACGGGGATAGCCGTCAAACGACTCCACAATATTCCTGAAAAATTAATTCACTCTATTGACTGCCACCTGACATACGTACGTTTACAGTGTAGCGTGGAGTAATAATTTATTTCCTAAGCACAATCGTTAAAGTAGTTGACGTTAGGTTTTGGGTAGACGTAGAATCTCTTAAGTATTTTGCTTGCGAGAGCGTATGGTTTCATATCAATTGGTGCGCTTTGACTCTACGGGAGCTGGTGCAGATGAAACACTCAAATACCTACAGGGCATCTTGCTCAAGGATTTTTCAGGGTTGACAAATTGTATACTAAAACCAATTTTCCAAATTTAGCTTTCTCCGAATCAGGTTTCCGGTAAAAAACAGCATGGCTGCTACATACTGATGAAATTTTTCATTTCAAAATTTTTCTAAAAAAATCCAATTTGAGTTTCTCCTTAAAAAACTCCCAATCTATTAACTTTGACCCCATTTCCTGGCACGTACTGTAAAGAGCACGCCAATTCCGTCACTCGAAAAATTGCATTGACAGGAATCAAAACGTGAAAATTATTGTCGTCTTATTTCACCAAACCTGATCATGAAAATTCATAGTATGCGCCCAAGAGGCAAGTCAATTTTTCTACTGAAGGATGAAGTTTCTGAAGAGTATGATTGACAATGCGGTTCCAAAATTATGTGAGAGGGCAATCCGAGTACATCGCTTGAAGTTTTCATTCAGACGTTGCACACAAATATCTTACATAGAAGAACCTACTACTGTCCTAAAAAAGTAGCTCTGACTTTTTTATCGCAGCCACAGAGAACAAACCGATTCGTAAAGAAATCACAACATGAGTATCATTCAAGTTAGTTTCATTCTTGAGAATAACAATTGGGGTGAAGTATGGCATTTTAATTGAAACACTTTGTACATATTACGAACTCGTATGTACATGTGAGTCGAAGATATCTAAATATATATTCATGTTCTCGTAAAATTTTCAGAGCTGTTTTACGGTTAAGATGTGCGATGTAACAAATCAAAACGAAAAGATGGGAAATCACTCATCATTTATATCTGCTTAGTAGAGCGGTGACAGCAATGCTAATTTCCTAAACATGTGGGTCAGTGTTTCGCAAAATAAAATTAATGAAATACCTCCGCATTATTGTCAGATTACCCGAAACATTAGGCGCCTCGTGCTGATGGGTGTGTTTACCTGATTATTTAGCTTCGGAAATGGTTATAAGAGATACTTAAATTCGCCATTTAATAAACTCCCGAGCCCCAGTTAAGTCGCATTTTTTATTGCTCTATTTTTGGGTTAATTTTTTTCAAACGTCAACGTTAATATTGAATCTTTGGGTAGTAGTAAAAATTCAACAAAGCTATTTTTTTTTACTCTGGACTTATCCGACTCTTTTTGGGTTACTGTCAAACACCAACATTAATATTGAATCATTGAGTTACAGTGTAAATTCTGTGTGACTATTTTTGGTCGATCCACATTTCGTAGACGCTATTTTCAAGCAACGTACAGCAAGCTGTAAGTCTTTTGGTTGTTTCAATTTATTGGAAGTCGAACGGGACTTTATCAGATGTTAGCAGCGTTCATTGGGGAGGTGTTCGGAGGCCGTAACTTTGGCCTAGCACGGTATTGGCTCAATGATAGCAGAGATTAACTGCTATTCTGCCACTCTTCGCAACTCCTGCGCGGGAGCGCAGACTCCTAAGCAGGTTTCTCTTGCCGCCTTGCAGTTGTGAGAGGAAGGTTTCGCAGTGCCTACAGAGGGCAAAATCAGGGGACTGGTTCAGGTCTCGCGAGGACCGTATCTCTATATATTTAAACAATTTCAACAGTTAATTCATCACAAACGATACCTCACTAATTCCTTCAACTACAAGCGATACCTCACTAATTACTTCAGTTACAAGGACCGTATCTCTACATTACTTTATAAATTACGAATTTCGTGCGGACCGTATCTCCATATTACTTCAGTAATCACGAATCGCATAGTCAGGTATCAACTGCATTTTGGTATCATCCTCGTGTCACTTTCAGTCGCTGAATAATTATTTGAAGTTGATCTTACCTGTAGACGAAAATAAGTAAGACATTCTCACCCTATGAGACACATGACATCTCTCAATCTTTAAACTTTACATTTTTGAACAAAATCTACGCTATAATCGCAATGAAAATATGCTTGTTTCTCGTTAAATATTTGAAGACTGTTCATATATTGTAATATTTGAGCAAATGAATTACAACATAAGCAGAAGGAAGTTAGACAGAACATGCCACAACTAATGAACACTGTTTTTTATTCCAACGTTCAGTATACGTTGAACTCGTGTTTTGAGAAGAAAATCAAATGATCTCTTACTTTCGATTTGGTGAATCTGCTATCTGGTATTCGTAACATGACAAACTGGTGCATTATTTGACTGAAATTCGGCACAGAAGCAGAGCTACCACACTCTTCTGATGTCACTGAGAGTCTGTGTTTCAAGTGGCTTCACTACTCGTGATTGATCCAGAAATTATTGATTCGGTGGCATGTATTCGCTTCTTCATGAGAACATCGGCGTTGATCTGCAGTTTTTCATCTGATTTGCCTCCTTGTTCCTTTGCATAAGCTATTGGCACATCATAGACGAAGGAAGGCTCCCTTGCGGTCTAACAGAATTTGCAAGTGGCTCCTAAACTAAGTTAAAACCGGAGAAAGTCTGTCCAAGCATAAGTCTGGGTTTTCACACTGTAATAACGCGTCTCTAGACAAATAAAGTTAGTGGAGAATGAACAGCCAATGTGAGACTCATAGATAAGTATGATGTTTTTAACACAATAATGTTGAAAAAAATAGTATACAAATATACATTGTTGTTTTCATACACAATATTGAGCAATCAAAGAGATCAAGGTTGTTCCGGTGAGCGTGTTCGCTAAAGCTGTTAAGAGATGTTTGAAATCCATTAAAATAGGTGCAATTCTCCAACTAAAACCTTAAATAAAAACTAATCTCATTTTTCGATATACGTATTTGCTTGTTTGACAGTGAACAAAAGTTACTATCATTAACGATAATACGTTTCTATACTAAAAATAAAACACCATTAAGGAGAAAGCTTAGCAATCAAACACCTTCACAAACCTTGTAACCTTTTTTCGTCGCTGAAAAAGTCACAGATTTTAATCCCTTGTATTAAACGCAGACAAACGTAGGACACTGTCTCCAAGATGCCTGCATGTTAAGTAAGAAAAAAATGGGTCAACTATTTCATGAAGCTCTTGCTTAATTTTTTACTTTCGTCACTGTGAAACAGGGTAGACTTTCTACCGTCGAACCACAAAACACCCTTCCTGTCCTGTCGAGAACGTCCGTATTATCAGATTATACAATACCACTAACAACTCTTTAATGGAATTGCGTCGCGAAAATTCATTTGTTCGGATTGCAACGTTAAACCACAGCACAAATAATTTCAGACCACTCATGAAGCTCGTTGATTGGATGCTTTTTATGTATTTCAGGTTTTCTTTCCCGAGTTTTTCGAAGAACACTGGCCTCTCATGGGAAATATAGGGCCTTCCATATTTGCCTCGAGATGAACAGGCTTCGCCATTTTGTTTCAAAAATGAATTTATGGCACTTTTTCGGAGATCTCATTGGTAGAAGTACATTGACACTCAAACGAATTCCTGCTACTATTAGAATTGAAGGCCTTCAGGCATTAAAAAATGAAATAGAACATATATGATGCCGAAAATCGTTTTACTTCCGCAGAGATACTCTAGGTAATTGATAGCAATAAATCTGTCCATGCGCATACTATCCAATTTTTCCTTCAATAGCAATTTGCATGGACTTACGTCTGAAATGGCAGGCTTTAAAATTACGCCTACAGTAAATCTACTCCGTTTCTTCGACTGAAACGAAGTCTTTATTCAATACGTCAACAAGTCTTTTTTACTTGGCGACTTAAAATATTTCGATACTTCTCGCAACTAGAATAAATGGGAATTTTACGAGTCTTTTGCCTCACTGACCTTTCCCTTATGGAAATGCATTGGTGATGATATGCCGATGAATTTTGACCTGTTTTGACTAATTTTAGTCACTTTTGACGTAATGGCCCTGCCTTCACATATTTACTCAAGCCGCCAACATCAGTGAAAGTTAGTACGAAACCTCGGTTTTCCCCAGAATGTTCGAAGGCTCAATATTTTCAGACATAACGTTCTCAAATTTGTTGTTATAATATTGAATGTTAGCAAACTATTGTTTGGAACGCAATCTTAGAATTATTTTAGTTAACGATTGAGTATCAGAATAGCAAATTTGTTATGCAAGAGATAGAATTGCACCGCTACCATGCAAATTTAGATGTGTTAATATTCATCAGTAAAAATAGTTGATAAATTACCGGAAATTGCTTTATTAATTTACGCATCTTCAGAATTCACGTTAAACACTCAAGACTGCTCAAAGCTGGAAAAAGTATCCAGCGCTTGCATACTTATGTTTTTCACAATATAAGTACACCATACCTAGTGAAGGTTCTGTCACTTTCGAGGTTAAGAAAAATGTTCGATTACATACATACCTTTTATATAACGATTTTGTTTTATACATTATAGAAGGGTTTGACACTCCCCTAGACCGTCACTTTAAAGATTGAAGGCGATGTCACGTTGATTTTTCTTTTTGGACACCTGTGTTTCGCTTTCAAAATAACATGAGAAACTGTAACGCTGCACTAACGCATGTAAAATGAGGTAAGCATTTTACACAACACTGTAGGTATGATGAAGATAAGAAAAATTTAGACAACCATTAAGTCCAATTTCACTTTGAATTCCGTACATAATCCGTTAAACTTTTTATACAACTACTTATGTCACTATAAAATATGTTTCGAACCAACGAAACTATTTGAATGTGTAATAGTTAGGCGTAAAGTTGACTAATTCTTTGGAGGTTAGCTGTGACTCCAGAAACAAAAGTTGCCATACCTCAAAGGGGCGCGACCGCGCTGCAGCATCGTCCTGCTTGCCGAGTCTGAGGCGACAGTGAGTGCTTCGTTTACGAGAGATTTCCGCGGACTAAAGCACCAGTGTTTCTTTACGGCTAGAGATAACATATGCCGGAACTTAATGGACTGGGAGACGCAGGATTTGCGACGGACAGTTATGGCTCACGAAGGACTGGCGCGCGGGGAATCAGTTCCCGTGATCACGAGCGGGACAAATCTACGGAACTCAAGATAAGCATTTCGGAGATTGAAGCAGAGTTGATTTCATCTTCCGAAGACGATGGCTTTTGTTTTGTTTGCTGTTATGAGAGTGAAATTTTATATTATGCTGAGTGATCAGTAACCAAAATTAAGTTCTATGGATCAGTTCGTTTACCGCGGTGAAGGAATCAATCCCTACCTTTAATTCCTGAATAATTTTTTCAGGTGGGATTCACGTGAGGCAAAGTTCTTTGTAATATACATTTTTTTCAAATAGAAATCAA
Organism: Morinoia aosen; assembly: GCA_030386875.1. Lineage (NCBI taxonomy): Eukaryota > Metazoa > Arthropoda > Malacostraca > Amphipoda > Talitridae > Morinoia > Morinoia aosen. Next base: position 19,088,125 of record CM059557.1, on the reverse strand, counting down.
CCCATGCAGTTTTTCACAAGTTCTTGTCGACATGGAAAATTTTAAACATCGAAGTCACTAGCGTAAGAAATTATGTCCGAATTGTTAACTGTTGATGGAACGACCGATGTTGTAACTTTGCATTTTCTCGTAGGCACAGTTGAAGAAATCCCGAGAGCCATCAATATATTTAATACTTTCGCATTATCAGGGATATTTTAAAACATGTTTACCCTGTCAAACTTTTTCACAGGAGCATGCATGTTTTTCGCCGCCCAAGCGATTTAATTACTTGGGTGGCGTAAAACATGCATGCCGGCGGCGAAAAAGTTAGACTGGGCAGTATAGGAGGGTGTAAAGTATTTCATCAATCTGTAATGAACTCATTTTAAAGAGCCAACATCCAGTCATTGTATACGTTAAGAAACGAGAAAACAAATTGAATTGAGAAAATTTACAAGCCTACTTAGAAATGACCGCTCGAGAGAGCCTAATTTTGTAAACAGCTCATTGTTTATCGGAATAATTGGTTCAAACATGAAAGTCTATGTCATAAAATGATGGAAAATTATATTTATTAAATTTTAAGACAATGCTCCATGGAATCGTGTGTGCAGGAAGCAGTTAGAAATAGAATATCATAGGGCGTGAAATGTAGCATTACAGCAACACTTTTTGGCCACAGAATGTTGAATTCAAATCAAATGAAAAGGACATTTTCATCCTAACTTCCACGTTTAATTCGAGGCAATAAAAATATTTTTCAAAAGTTGTTTTTTCGTTCACATAGGGCGTACGTATTTCAATAGGTTCAAATTTGAATTCATAGAAAAGTGAGCTACACAGGTAAGCTAAACGTACAGAATGAATGCTGGAATATGCTGGGTTGATTTGTAAATGCAACAGGGAAAATATAATCTTCTGTTCGCATTAATACATAAATACCATGTGCACTACTGCGTGCGGATTCAATACATATATACATACGGGTGTACAAATCTATTCAAGTCAGAGGATTTCATATTTTGAATTTTTTTTCTGTTTCTCAATTTGAGACGAAAGCATGTAGCGGGGCGCGATAAGGTCTCCATCGAAACTCTATCTACCAACTTTGCCACTCAGGACCCAGAAAAGGCTTCTCGGCCACATTGGACGTTCTCCTCTTTCCAACTTCTGTAAGAGAAAGACCTCTATTTCTCCAGGATATTGCGTTCAGTAAATACACTACTTTCCCAGACGCGAGATATAATTCCATAAAAGAGAATCTAGCGTACTAATGAAATGCAGTGAAATTGAATCAGTCGATCCTCTGCTCACAAAGAACATTGTAATTTCGTAGCATCACAAGCTGTGTATTCCAAACGCGAATCATGCTAGGATGCACAAAATTATTGCAAAGGATGCCAGGAGATACAGAACTCGCGTGGAGTCGGGAATACGTTCATTATTCTCTCCAGATACTATTTTGTTTATCTCTCTGTGCAGATTTCTGTGCTACAAACACGTACTCAGCATCAAAATTTTTTGAAGTATTGGTTACACAAACCAAAGTAATTGCACTGAAGCTAAAAAAACACCCATGAAGAAAATGACGTCTGGCATAAAACGGGATATTCACTTAAAGTTATATAAGACGTTCAATTTGGTGAAACCTTTACAGGTTAAACATTTTATGATACTACATCCATCGTCATAATCACAAAGGAATTTGCTCTTTTCTGTATCCTTGTGCACTCGTTTGAGTGAACGCGAATAGAAATACGTGAGTCGAAAACTAAAGAAGTTCATGTAATATCAGCGCCAGTCAATAAATGACAAAGTCGCTCACTGAGCTCGCGTGTGAAATGAGAAATGGGAGTGTCGGGTACAAATTAGGGACGCCACTGGAATTTTTGTCGAAATGTTTGCAGAACGATGAAGTCGAGCTTGTTGCTCTTAGATGAGCATTGATTCTGTTGAGTACCAGAAATATTCTGATTCGTTACCGTGGCTGTAGAGATTCAATTTGAAGACTGAAGTTAAGAGTTATGCCCAGTACCCTCTCCTCGAATAAGAACTTTTGAAAGTGATTGTTCCATCAGGGGTAAAAATAATTATAATAATAATTTGCAATACTTATTAGAAAAGTCTTTTTCTCTGATAATCAATCTCTGATTTATCTATTTTTTCTGATAATCATAGTTCACAAGCGCATGAGTAAATTCATAGCTAAATATTACTTCACTGAACCAAAAAATATTAATGAATTATAAAATTGTTCGGATTAATATCATATACTATTTTTGATGCGCTGGAAGATAAGGGTTGCATGTGCAAAATATAATTTCAAAGTATTTATAGAAGTAAACCACTAAAATTTGGTTGAAATTCTTGACACATGCGTGCTTCAGCGTTATACTGATCATTTTGACAAGTTTGAAGAAATCTGAGCCATTGGTGAATTCAAATGACAAAATAATGTCTACACGTTAGCTGTTACATAATTCTAGTTCTGAGTAAATTTGTGCGGAGAATATTTTTCGTATTATCGAATGAATTCGTGCATCGGATATCGCAATGGTAGATCAGTTCAAAGGAGTCCGGGGTGAGCGTTCAAAAGACCTGGAAAATTAGTTAGTTGCGAACGGATAGGACAAAAACATCGTCAAATAACATTTGAAATCCGAGTTGTCTCATTGATCTCAGTGATCTCAGCTCTACAGTTTCTCAACGAATTCATGAAAATCATAAAAGTATACATGAAACCTCATGTCTTAATTACTAGACACTGTGAGTATTTGAGTCATTAACGAAGAAAAATCAAAAGTATTTGGCTAAATTGAATGATTATAAAGCTCGTGAAAGTTTGTTTTTGTTTTCAATCAGCGGCACGGAGAAATAGAAAGCCCCAGATATTGTTCCTATCGTATATTTTTGTATTGGTAACAAATACATTCGAGAAATATTGAAATATTGATCTCACACCTGCAAGCTTTCTCACGGCTTTAGGAGCAACAAATCTATTTGACGGGTTACTGGGAGAAATATTTGTAAACAACCTTGATCAGCGAATATGGAAAGAAGTTTACTGGAACATAATAAAAAATAGTGAAATATTAATGGTTTTGCATTTTTACTTACCGACGAGATCATTCGCTAAAGAAACAATCAAACAAAAATATGTTATTCGACTTATTTGACACTGAAAGCTTGGCATCAGAAAAGAAATTGGATTTCATTTGTTGATTTATTTCGAAAACGTGTGTAGAAATAAAACTTACTATTCGCTGGCAACTTTGTGAGCGTGTATGACTTTATTGAGTTGAATCCAGGAAGTTGCTGAATTTTATTGACTTTCATATTTTTCCGTCCGAAAAACACGGTAGAGTTTAGAGGTTTGCACAAATGACATTTCACGTTTGTTGGAAAGCAATTTTGATGCGAATTCAATCATAAACGAACAATAACCGTAAATAGGAAATGTCACCATGAAACCATAATTTTCTGAAATGAAATTTTTTTTGGATATCTTACAGCAATGTTAGACTACACTACCCACCCAAACATAAAAGAGGAGAAAAGTTCATCACTCACTTTCTTTTAGGGAATTCAAAAATAAGTGTTCCAAAACCAATATTCTACAAGCATCCAAATCGAAGATTTGTAAAACCTCTATGTATGAAAGCACTTTAGCCGTGATGTTTGACTCCGGTTACGAGCATTACGAGAGAAATAGCAAAGTATTATAACATAATCTTATATCACCATGAAAAACAACATTGAAACACATTTATTTAGATTCAAATTCGTGTTAGTTCCAGCACAGCTACTGGTAGAAAATTGATCAATTGCATGACCCCCATTTTATGCACACAATTCTTCAAGATGCAGAGTTGTTTGCAATTTCAAGGAGTAAAAATTTTCGAGTTATATTTTTTATAAACGAAGAATTATTGATATCACCAAGAACCCTGGATTCGAAAGGCAAAAATTTATTCGTTACTCATGATCTACCTCGGTTTAATCGTGATAATGGAATATGTAAAATCACCATGCTTAAAATGCATTTTTTTCTACATAACAGTTCCCTAAGAGTCTATGTCCAGATATTGAAATGCTAACATTTACAGTCAGAGTTTTTGAAATTTCTAACTGACCTATGTATATACAAAAGCCCAAATTAATTTCGTGATGGATAGACTTACCTGCTTATCACAAAGCAAAAACACTCAAAACTTTCTGTACTCATATTTTTGTCATGTCATTACCCAAGCATTTGCGAGAAAAATGTTGGAGCTTTCCTTTTCTGCCGCTACGTCTGTAAATGTTAATTCGTGCATTCAGGGAATTATTTCTGGGACAAAAAGCGCTTACATAGAACCTTCCCTAAAATAAGTACTTTTATACTTAAATTTCTGCGATAAAAACATAGGGCATGTACTGGCTTCGGAAATAATGTTAAATCTGTAGGGCTACCTGATGGGACCGATTAATAGATATTTATTTTCGCGGGAGGTCATATTCAATCCGAAAGATTAGGGGGACAACAAAACATCATTGATAGGAAAGGATCCTAATTCGGAGCGAAATCCCCTTTATTACTGCAGCTTTGCATTCTGAGGATCACGAGCTACAAACATTGTTGACCTCCTCGTGCTGCTGTGAGGGTGCATTTTCTGGCAGCCCCCAAATGGCTTACGTTGTTCCAGCTGTAATCTTCGACCGACACATTCACACGGGAGGGGAGTTCGAGCTGCTCAAATGGAAAGAGATAGAATGATTTTTTTGTCTCTGTCACGGCATAATGTTTCGCATAGAAGTTTGTGTTATGGTCACTTTGAATCCATAATAATTTTTTCTAATTTCTGTTATTTGCACGATGAATTCAATAATTCCTTAGGACTGTGTGAAGTACAACGATGATATTACTTCCCATTTGCAGAGCATGAAACTGTCTCATGCTGTCGATTCTATTTCCCTGTAACTTTGTAAAAATCTTGTACCACCCGCGAGCAATAGAAAATATCTCCTTTACTGCAGAGGGTTAAAATACTTGTTACACTAGGAATGTAGATTAGTTTTTGAATAAAACATTTCTTAATTTTCTGAAAATTTGTCGTTTATCTTTACGCAAAGAGAACATTGATAATGTGACTGTTAGATGAATACATGAAGCTGGTTTGGGGCTAAAGTAAATGTTTTGCTTGATTGATTTACTCGCGAACAAAACTCAATGGGCATGACAATGAAAATTGAAATGAATCTTGAATTTGAGAAATTGATAATTTGCTCCTTCCTAATGTCGTTAGAGCTATTTGACCTGTCTGTATCCGGTATAGTTTAACAAATCTTAGCACTACTAATAACTGTAATTTTCCTTGCGCCGATCAGATGGAGTGAAATATCGATTCCCTTTTCACTAATGCGTTTACCTCTTTTGAAAAGTGGGCTCGGTGTCCCTCCTAACTTTCAAACCACTGCTTTTAAATGATCACAGCCCTTGTAACAAACTATGCATGGTATTCCTAGCCACTGACTCAAATATAAAGTATGTGAAGGAGTCTAGGGTCGATCTCAATTGAATGAAGAGGTTGAGGCTTCATGTTAATAAAAAATTGCAAACACGAACATCGGTTCAACGAAATATCACGTAACGAAATTCTCACAGAGCGATCCTGAGGGTAGGTAACTGGATGTCGGGATGCTCATATGGGAGAAAAACGTATCATGTTTTCTTTCCTAGACCCAAGATGTGAATCATTTACTTATGATGAGTAAAACCATTTGATGCTCTAGCATCAGCACAGGCTCACAGAACCAGCTGCTGTACCTCGCTAGCTGATTTATTTTGTTCATTGCTTTACTTAGCCAGCTACATCATTTCATCAGATGCTTTACTTAGCCAGCTGCTTCATTTCATCAGATGCTTTACTTAGCCAGCTGCTTCATTTCATCAGATGCTTTACTTAGCCAGCTACATCATTTCATCAGATGCTTTACTTAGCCAGCTGCTTCATTTCATCAGATGCTTTACTTAGTCAGCTACATCATTTCATCAGATGCTTTACTTAGCCAGCTGCTTCATTTCATCAGATGCTTTACTTAGCCAGCTGCTTCATTTCATCAGATGCTTTACTTAACCAGCTACATCATTTCATCAGAGGCCTTACACAGTCAGCTACATCATTTCATCAGATGCTTTACTTAGCCAGCTGCTTCATTTCATCAGATGCTTTACTCAGCCAGCTGCTTCATTTCATCAGATGCTTTACTTAGCCAGCTACATCATTTCATCAGATGCTTTACTTAGCCAGCTACATCATTTCATCAGATGCTTTACTTAGCCAGCTGCTTCATTTCATCAGATGCTATACTTAGCCAGCTGCTTCATTTCATCAGATGCTTTACTTAGCCAGCTACATCATTTCATCAGATGCTTCACTTAGCCAGCTGCTTCATTTCATCAGATGCTTTACTTAGTCAGCTACATCATTTCATCAGATGCTTTACTTAGCCAGCTGCTTCATTTCATCAGATGCTTTACTTAGCCAGCTACATCATTTCATCAGATGCTTTACTTAGCCAGCTACATCATTTCATCAGATGCTTTACTTAGTCAGCTACATCATTTCATCAGATGCTTTACTTAGCCAGCTGCTTCATTTCATCAGATGCTTTACTTAGCCAGCTACATCATTTCATCAGATGCTTTACTTAGTCAGCTACATCATTTCATCAGATGCTTTACTTAGCCAGCTACATCATTTCATCAGATGCTTTACTTAGCCAGCTACATCATTTCATCAGATGCTTTACTTAGCCAGCTGCTTCATTTCATCAGATGCTTTACTTAGCCAGCTACATCATTTCATCAGATGCTTTACTTAGCCAGCTACATCATTTCATCAGATGCTTTACTTAGCCAGCTACATCATTTCATCAGATGCTTTACTTAGTCAGCTACATCATTTCATCAGATGCTTTACTTAGCCAGCTGCTTCATTTCATCAGATGCTTTACTTAGCCAGCTACATCATTTCATCAGATGCTTCACTTAGCCAGCTGCTTCATTTCATCAGATGCTTTACTTAGTCAGCTACATCATTTCATCAGATGCTTTACTTAGCCAGCTGCTTCATTTCATCAGATGCTTTACTTAGCCAGCTACATCATTTCATCAGATGCTTTACTTAGCCAGCTACATCATTTCATCAGATGCTTTACTTAGTCAGCTACATCATTTCATCAGATGCTTTACTTAGCCAGCTGCTTCATTTCATCAGATGCTTTACTTAGCCAGCTACATCATTTCATCAGATGCTTTACTTAGTCAGCTACATCATTTCATCAGATGCTTTACTTAGCCAGCTACATCATTTCATCAGATGCTTTACTTAGCCAGCTACATCATTTCATCAGATGCTTTACTTAGCCAGCTGCTTCATTTCATCAGATGCTTTACTTAGCCAGCTACATCATTTCATCAGATGCTTTACTTAGCCAGCTACATCATTTCATCAGATGCTTTACTTAGCCAGCTACATCATTTCATCAGATGCTTTACTTAGTCAGCTACATCATTTCATCAGATGCTTTACTTAGCCAGCTGCTTCATTTCATCAGATGCTTTACTTAGTCAGCTACATCATTTCATCAGATGCTTTACTTAGCCAGCTGCTTCATTTCATCAGATGCTTTACTTAGCCAGCTACATCATTTCATCAGATGCTTTACTTAGCCAGCTACATCATTTCATCAGATGCTTTACTTAGTCAGCTACATCATTTCATCAGATGCTTTACTTAGCCAGCTGCTTCATTTCATCAGATGCTTTACTTAGCCAGCTACATCATTTCATCAGATGCTTTACTTAGTCAGCTACATCATTTCATCAGATGCTTTACTTAGCCAGCTACATCATTTCATCAGATGCTTTACTTAGCCAGCTACATCATTTCATCAGATGCTTTACTTAGCCAGCTACATCATTTTATCAGATGCTTTACTTAGCCAGCTACATCATTTCATCAGATGCTTTACTTAGCCAGCTACATCATTTCATCAGATGCTTTACTTAGCCAGCTACATCATTTCATCAGATGCTTTACTTAGTCAGCTACATCATTTCATCAGATGCTTTACTTAGCCAGCTGCTTCATTTCATCAGATGCTTTACTCAGCCAGCTACATCATTTCATCAGATGCTTTAATTAGCCAGCTACATCATTTCATCAGATGTTTTACTTAGCCAGCTACATCATTTCATCAGATGCTTTACTTAGCCAGCTACATCATTTCATCAGATGCTTTACTTAGCCAGCTACATCATTTCATCAGATGCTTTACTTAGTCAGCTGCTTCATTTCATCAGATGCTTTACTTAGCCAGCTACATCATTTCATCAGATGCTTTACTTAGCCAGCTGCTTCATTTCATCAGATGCTTTACTTAGCCAGCTACATCATTTCATCAGATGCTTTACTTAGTCAGCTGCTTCATTTCATCAGATGCTTTACTTAGCCAGCTACATCATTTCATCAGATGCTTTACTTAGTCAGCTACATCATTTCATCAGATGCTTTACTTAGCCAGCTGCTTCATTTCATCAGATGCTTTACTTAGCCAGCTGCTTCATTTCATCAGATGCTTTACTTAGCCAGCTACATCATTTCATCAGCTGCTTTACTTAGTCAGCTACATCATTTCATCAGATGCTTTACTTAGCCAGCTGCTTCATTTCATCAGATGCTTTACTTAGCCAGCTACATCATTTCATCAGATGCTTTACTTAGCCAGCTGCTTCATTTCATCAGATGCTTTACTTAGCCAGCTGCTTCATTTCATCAGATGCTTTACTTAGCCAGGCACATCATTTCATCAGATGCTTTACTTAGTCAGCTACATCATTTCATCAGATGCTTTACTTAGCCAGCTGCTTCATTTCATCAGATGCTTTACTTAGCCAGCTACATCATTTCATCAGATGCTTTACTTAGTCAGCTACATCATTTCATCAGATGCTTTACTTAGCCAGCTGCTTCATTTTAGCAGTTACTTCATTTTACTTGCTGCTTCGCGCTACCACCTGCTTTACACTTCCAGCTGCTTCATACCACCAACTACTTCACACCACCAACCACTTCACACCACCAACTACTTCACACCACCAACCACTTCACACCACCAACTACTTCATACCACCAACCACTTCACACCACCAATTACTTCACACCATCAACCACTTGACACCACCAACTACTTCACACCACCAACTACTTCACACCACCAACTACTTTGCACCACCAGCTGCTTCACACCACCAACTACTTCACACAGCTAGCTGACTAACTCAGACCACTGTTGTATATAGTCTGTTCATTCGAGCATCATCATGAAAATTTTTGAGGGAAAGAGCCCTGAAAGACTATTGTTCAAACAGGTGAATCGTTTGAAATACGCTTTTGCCTGTGATTCATCAATATCTGAAAAACTTATTGGTTATTAAAGACAAATACTGCAGAACTCCGCACTCCCTGCTTCAAGGATATGCTTTTGCTCCTAAAACGAGGGCTCTTAGTGTACAGAATGAATACGTATTTTTAGTCTCTCATGTTTGTAAGTTTTCAATGGTTTTCTCATAACGAAACACAAGACAAGACCTGGTCAATTCATCCAAGAATGAGCTTCCCCCAGTGTAATGAAGAATGTTAAAATAAAATAGTCGTCATAGGATAAAATAAACTCAGCAAAAAAACTGATGTGAAAATTGCACCGAAAAATTAAAAAATTGCCCGTGCAGAGCTGCTAATCGTTTCAATTTTTTCCATTTAATATGTTCACATTCTATTATCATTCAAATTACACTGTGCAATATTCACCCGACATAGGATATTTCAGAGAAGAAATATAGAGTGGAACCATGTGAGAAGCTTGTCATTCTTATTTTATTTGATGTGGCGAACACTAATGAGTTTTAAGAATCTGCTAAAACTAAGAGCAGTTGATTTCCAACAGCCAGAAATCCAGTACGGTATCATTCCGAAACACTATACTCTTTTTAGACTTACTGTTCATCCAGTTGTATAGAATATGGTATTTGGTATTTGTGAGTAGCTAAACTACAATTGTCACTATAACAGCACAAAACTGTGCCGCAAAGTTACCGGAACCTTGGTGTTTTTTGCCAGCTGTGGGCGACAAGTTGAAGAGGCAGAGAGGTTAACTTCAAGTACTCGCTCAGCACAGTGTTGAGATAGACGAGAATTAATTAAATCATGATTAAGACGATGAAAATTCCTTCGCAATTCATGTTTTAAAACTGATCGCTTAAATTCACGGAAAACTTTCGCAGACAAATAAAACAGATTTGAGAAAGACAATTATAAAGTGCTAAAGCAAAAATTTAGTTTTTTTAATTGTGATGTTGCAAAGAAGACTTGAGGCCAGAGAGGTGAGCCTGAGTTCTCAATGAACGTAGAGCAATGAGAAAAACATGCAGGCGTTTGCAAAAGATTTCAGTGCACTTTTAGCTTTGGTACAGAGAAAAGGCAATTGTCATAAAAATCCCCAACGAGTTTGAAGGCTGTAGATTGAGATAATGCATGAAGATCTGAGATTATCAGAAGAAAATTGTGGGGTAGGGCATCGATTTACGATCGATGATAAAAATTAACCTAAAGATACGACGAGTATTTAAAGGTTACAAGGAAAAACCTATATAACATTTCCTACATAGCCTTCGATGAGCCATGACAAGAATACTGTTGTAATTTATGACGCAGTTTGAAGTTCAAATGAATAAAAAGGCTTGTGAAAAATTTTACAGAATAACCACGTGTTATTTTTGAAGAATGGAAAAAACTTTTGACACACTGCTGAAATTTTTTTAAATGAAGATCCGTTCTTGTGCCTTTTATTATCACTATCGCACTAATAACCTTTTCTATCTTCTGTTTAATTTACTTTTAATGTTTTTAAATATAATGCCCTCAGAAGTGAAGTTTACCACACATTCTTGCTTATTATATGGAGCTTGCAACTCGATATCGTACGAGAATTAATAAGTTCAATGAAATAAACTGATATTTTCATCTTGGTCAGGAGTACAACTAATTTCGTTCTGTATTGGTTTCGAAGTCTCTCTTCACAGACTCACTTCATTTTACCCAATGATGCTCTGATCTGGTGAATGTAGTTCAGTAAATCATCCAGTTATACAGCAGCATTACTTGCGTACCTTAATTTTTTCCAAGAATAAAATTAACAGTTATTTCTTTAATATCATGCCTGATTAAAGTGCTGAAGCGCTGGGAATAACTTTTTCATTATTAGTTTAAGTTCATACATATGTGACGATATCGAATGATTCGAGGGCCATGCACTGTTTTTTTGTATGAATGGTGCTTGGGGATATTACATTCTTTCTTGGACGAAGACCAAAAATTTCTGGCTGTACGCTGGACCAATCACTATACAGAATATTATCAGCTAAGAATATGAGCAATGTTAGGTAGCAATAGCTGGACATTGTAAAAACTTCATCACAAAGTTTATTGACAATTATTTATGTTGTTTCAGCCACTGTCATCGCTAATTGAAACATTTCTCATGACAAAGTTGCACCAGTTTCTCACTCGAAGTCACTTGTTTTTTTTTAAGTTTTTTTTGTATACTTCATGCGCATTTTTAGTGCTTGCAAGGATCGAAGAAAGCGATGTGTCAAAAGAATGCGGAATTTTACATTAATGAATGCCAAATTGAGCAGGTTGGGACGGGAAAGGCACGTTTAGATTGAAGTAGCAGCTCTCATGCAAAGAAGTGCCTCTTCTAAGGGCCATCAGATTGCTTCGAAGAAGGCGCTGTTGTATTTTTCAGCATGATGGAGGGCTTTTCAGCCTTTATTAATTATAAGCTTTGATTTTGTTTCGAAAGACACTCAGTTTGTACTCCTTAATTAAAAAGCTAGTCAATAGTATTTAAAAAGATTTAGCTTCTGGTGTATGTGACATTTTTCATTAAAAAATTATCAATACCAATATTCGTTACACATACTAAAATATTTATTTCCAGTTTTATTTATGAATATTATATCAAAATACATAATTTTGTAGACTTAAATTGTCTTGCCACTGAAATTGTTGAATATAGCCTTGCAACTCGAATAGTTCATTATGGTTGAACAAAAGTCTGTGTCTATTATTAATTTTTGTTTAATTGAGTTTGAAAGGAAGTTCTAAAGGAAGTTCAGTGTCCTCTGAGACTCCATATGGTGAGGATGTGCGTTGCGCTCGCTCCGCTCGCTTCGGAACAAAGTGCCTATTGTTAGAAAGAATGTACTTCTAGCCTGAATGGGTACCCTCTCTCGCCATGAGGATTCAAATGTGATATCAACATATAAATCATCAAACTAAGAATATAATATTCCCTCATAAAGTGTGAAGGTGTTCAACCCTCGTTTATACAAGAAAGCCAACTCTCTAAACCTACAAGATGGGAGCGAGGAAGCAACGCAACAACATCAGCAGCTGCAATAACAGCTGTGAATATCAACCAAAGTTTGGTCAATATCCTGATGTGTCTAGCCTAACGCAAGACTGCAAAGAAGTGGTATCTGTTCTAATAAAATATTTCGACTCAGTGATGACAAAATTTAATAGCGATATTGACGAAATGAAAAGTGAAATAAGCGACCTTAAAACACTATCTGAAACAATAGCAGGAAAAGAAGCAGAACACAAACAAATTATTGAAGAGCAGAATCAAAAAATACAAAGCTTGGAGTCACGTCTCGATCGCTTGGAAAAAAATGATCAGCGCCGAGACCTGGAAGATAGAAAATGTACTCTCGTCATTTCCGGGGGGGAACTACCTCATTCACACAACAACGAAAATTGCAAAGAAACAGTCTGCAAAATTCTGAAGGACATCAACATCGACCTCAGTGATGCTGACATCACGTCAGCTAACAGAATGGGAAGAAAACCACTAAGTGGAAACGAGGATCGAAGAAACATCGCTTTCGAACTGAAACATTACAACAAAAAACGTGAAATTCTCTCTGCCTGCCGAGTAAATAAACCAACGTTCTATATAAATGAATATCTAATACCTTCACGAGCCAAGATCATGTACACCTTGAGAGTAGCCAAGAGAAATTTCCCGGAAAAAATCGGAACCCCGAGGACCCAAGATGGAAACATCTTCGCATTCATCCCTGGACAACCGGACTCGAGACGTCAGATTAACACGCCAGAAGAGCTCGACCAATACCTGATGCGGCAACTGGATAAATCATCGAATCAGGTCTTGGGTGTTCACCTCAATTAGGTATCAAAACATGTACCTGTGTCAAATTATATACTCGTATGCCAATAACGCCTAGAATTCTATAACTTTACACTAGATCTTCAAACTGCATAACTTCATGTCATGAATCAGTTCCAACCTCTAAAGATATATACGGCAGTTTTACCTCAATTTTGACAATCTTATGACAGATATATATGAACATTTCTGACAACTGTATTGGAAATTGCAACAGCACCATCAGCAATTTGTACCTACCAATATTATGATGGAATATTGATATCCACCTTGTTCACCTTTCCTCGTAAATTGTATGTAATTTTTAACCAACAAACTATTATTAGGTGTAAAACATATTAGCTGATTAGATTATCATGGTCGCTAAATTTTTTTCTATTTATCTTTATTTTTTTTTTAAACTTATTACCTGTTGTATGTGAACTTTGTAACAACGCCTTCAGCAATTTATACGCATCAATTTTGTATATTGAACTCCAATATTAATCGCTATTGACAGAATTATCAAGGAGGGTAAAAACATCTTTCAAGAAGTCATCTTTGTTTAAAAATAAAGCTTTCGAGTACTACTACACTCATCATCAGTATCTGAAACGGAAAAGAAAAATAAACTTTACATCAGGAATTACAAGAGCACACATGTTAGTGAACAAAACTTAATTAAGAACTTGAAGAGGAACAGATGAATCAGTTGCGTTTAGTGTTGGTTTAATCTGATGAATAAGGATGCTTTCTAATAATCTTATATCTTGTCTACTACTGTGCCCTATAATTTCAAAGTTATTCTGATTGATTGGGTGACCAGCTAAATGTGCATGATCTCTGATACTACTATGTAATGTTTGGTTGGTAGCTCTACCAGTACGTACGGACATGCCCTTATGCTCTGCTATGCGCGTTACTAAGTGGCGAGTGGTCTCTCCACAATATGTAGCATTACACTGGCTACATGTATATTTATAAACGACGCAACTTTGTAGAGACTTAGGCATCCTATCAGTAAACCGGAAGAAACTACCAACACTGAAACCATTGCGAAAAATAATTATTGGATTGAGCTGTGGGTAATATTTGGACAGTAGCAATATTAATTCCTTCCTAACATAGTGATTTAATGCATTTGACATATAGTTAACGGATATATATAAAATTTTTTTCTGCACATCATAATTTGGCATCTTATCCTTGCGGTTACATTCAATGGTTGCACGAAAAATTTTTTCTACGACAGAGAGCGGGAAACAGTTACGGCAAAAATAAGAACGCAAATACTCAAGTCGGGCTGAAAAAGCGTCATACGTTGAACAGATTTTAAAAGCTCTATTTACAAGACCAGAAACAAGGTTGTACTTAAAGTTAACATTTATTGCACTATTAAACTTCATTCCCAGACCAGTATTGGTTAATTTGTGATAAACACTTGTTTTGAAGGAATTTTCACACTTTTCAATGCAGACATCCAAGAAGTTGAGCTTATTTCCCGTTTCTTTTTCATGGGTAAACTTTATAGACGGATGTTTGCTGTTCAAGTAGTTTAGAAACAAAGTAATATGGCTGGCATCACGAAACAAAAGAAAAGTATCGTCGACATACCTCCTATAATATACTGGTTTAAAAATATCAGGACAGTCATTCAACCACAGCTGTTCGTAGTGCGAAAGGAAAATATTAGCCAGAGTCGGTGAAACGCACCCTCCCATGGGAGCACCATCTTTTTGCGAATACAAGTTTCCATCAAATATAAAAAGATTATCTTTAGTACAAATTTGTAGTAGTTTGTTGAAGCTCTGCCTGTCGAAACCATGAAAATCGTCTTTGTTAGTAAATAATTTTGACAATACTATTTCAATAGTCTCATCTACCGGGATGTTCGTGAAGAGAGACACAACATCAAAACTAGACATTATATAGTTCTTGTTGGGCATTGAACAAATTTCGCGCACGAATGAAAATGAGTCCTTTATAGTAAAAGCGCTTAACGAAAACGGTGTTAAAAGAGTTACTAGAAACTTAGACAAATTGTAGTTTGCCGTCCCAATTGTGGAAAGAATTGGTCTCAGAGGAAAGTCTTTCTTGTGAACTTTGGGCAAGCCATACATGATACCAAACTTACTACCGGTAGTCTTCAAGGTCTTCCTAGCTTCGTCAGAAATAATGCGTTTAGAATAAATTTTGTCTATGAATCTATTCACTTTATCTTCTACTTTGAACAACGTTTGCTTCAAGTCACCAGTACAACGGATAAATTTTGTTGAGTCTGCTAATATAGTTTGCATTTTTGACAAATAAGAGTCACGAGATAGAATTACCACACCCTTCCCCTTGTCCGGTCTCGTAACAATAACGCTCTTATCACTCCGCAGAGCTTTGAGAGTTCTAATAATTGAGCGTTGGTAAGCAGATAAATTACTACGAAAAGTATAATAGGAGGTGAAAGCAATATTTCTAATGGTAGACTGGACAAGGTTTACAGAATCAGTATTAATACGATAAATGGAATTATCCCTCAGTGAATTACATAATTTTTCAAAGGCAAGGAAATGTCGCGAGTAGCATAGTTTCGCAGGAGGAAAACAAAATTTTAAACCAAGGCTAAGTGCATCTTTATCATCATCTGTCAGCAGTTTATCAGATCTGTTAAAAATCACTTGTTCAGGTTTAAGAGAATCGTACTGCGAAGTTAAGCCTAAATTGAATAATTTCCTACTGAGCGTTCTAACATACATGACATTTTTCTTTTCTAAACTAGAATTCACGTAAGTCGTAAAATGATTAAAATCCAGCCACGATGTACATTGCTTTAGTTCTTGTCGTGCAGTTCCCAATTGTTGGCGTAACGATGTCCGAAGTTTGAGTTTGGCATCTATTTCATTCCTTAGAAGTTTCCTTTGGTAGATACGGTAGCTTTGCCCGTTTTGAAGGGCACGGTTGTACAGCCTGAAGCGTAGAAACGTCGGTGTCAGGTCATTGGTGAGACAGGTTTCCAAAAATTCGAGGTCTCTGTAGCATTTCTGGAGTTTAGTGCCAACATTTTCATAGAGGCGAAATAGTTTGAGACCCTCCTGGCCGTATCTTTCCCTAAGAATAGTACTAATTGATTTATCTCTAGGGAAACGTAATCTACATAAAAACAGAATTATCAAGGAGGGTAAAAACATCTTTCAAGAAGTCATCTTTGTTTAAAAATAAAGCTTTCGAGTACTACTACACTCATCATCAGTATCTGAAACGGAAAAGAAAAATAAACTTTACATCAGGAATTACAAGAGCACACATGTTAGTGAACAAAACTTAATTAAGAACTTGAAGAGGAACAGATGAATCAGTTGCGTTTAGTGTTGGTTTAATCTGATGAATAAGGATGCTTTCTAATAATCTTATATCTTGTCTACTACTGTGCCCTATAATTTCAAAGTTATTCTGATTGATTGGGTGACCAGCTAAATGTGCATGATCTCTGATACTACTATGTAATGTTTGGTTGGTAGCTCTACCAGTACGTACGGACATGCCCTTATGCTCTGCTATGCGCGTTACTAAGTGGCGAGTGGTCTCTCCACAATATGTAGCATTACACTGGCTACATGTATATTTATAAACGACGCAACTTTGTAGAGACTTAGGCATCCTATCAGTAAACCGGAAGAAACTACCAACACTGAAACCATTGCGAAAAATAATTCTTGGATTGAGCTGTGGGTAATATTTGGACAGTAGCAATATTAATTCCTTCCTAACATAGTGATTTAATGCATTTGACATATAGTTAACGGATATATATAAAATTTTTTTCTGCACATCATAATTTGGCATCTTATCCTTGCGGTTACATTCAATGGTTGCACGAAAAATTTTTTCTACGACAGAGAGCGGGAAACAGTTACGGCAAAAATAAGAACGCAAATACTCAAGTCGGGCTGAAAAAGCGTCATACGTTGAACAGATTTTAAAAGCTCTATTTACAAGACCAGAAACAAGGTTGTACTTAAAGTTAACATTTATTGCACTATTAAACTTCATTCCCAGACCAGTATTGGTTAATTTGTGATAAACACTTGTTTTGAAGGAATTTTCACACTTTTCAATGCAGACATCCAAGAAGTTGAGCTTATTTCCCGTTTCTTTTTCATGGGTAAACTTTATAGACGGATGTTTGCTGTTCAAGTAGTTTAGAAACAAAGTAATATGGCTGGCATCACGAAACAAAAGAAAAGTATCGTCGACATACCTCCTATAATATACTGGTTTAAAAATATCAGGACAGTCAGGACAGTGCTCTTGTAATTCCTGATGTAAAGTTTATTTTTCTTTTCCGTTTCAGATACTGATGATGAGTGTAGTAGTACTCGAAAGCTTTATTTTTAAACAAAGATGACTTCTTGAAAGATGTTTTTACCCTCCTTGATAATTCTGTTTTTATGTAGATTACGTTTCCCTAGAGATAAATCAATTAGTACTATTCTTAGGGAAAGATACGGCCAGGAGGGTCTCAAACTATTTCGCCTCTATGAAAATGTTGGCACTAAACTCCAGAAATGCTACAGAGACCTCGAATTTTTGGAAACCTGTCTCACCAATGACCTGACACCGACGTTTCTACGCTTCAGGCTGTACAACCGTGCCCTTCAAAACGGGCAAAGCTACCGTATCTACCAAAGGAAACTTCTAAGGAATGAAATAGATGCCAAACTCAAACTTCGGACATCGTTACGCCAACAATTGGGAACTGCACGACAAGAACTAAAGCAATGTACATCGTGGCTGGATTTTAATCATTTTACGACTTACGTGAATTCTAGTTTAGAAAAGAAAAATGTCATGTATGTTAGAACGCTCAGTAGGAAATTATTCAATTTAGGCTTAACTTCGCAGTACGATTCTCTTAAACCTGAACAAGTGATTTTTAACAGATCTGATAAACTGCTGACAGATGATGATAAAGATGCACTTAGCCTTGGTTTAAAATTTTGTTTTCCTCCTGCGAAACTATGCTACTCGCGACATTTCCTTGCCTTTGAAAAATTATGTAATTCACTGAGGGATAATTCCATTTATCGTATTAATACTGATTCTGTAAACCTTGTCCAGTCTACCATTAGAAATATTGCTTTCACCTCCTATTATACTTTTCGTAGTAATTTATCTGCTTACCGACGCTCAATTATTAGAACTCTCAAAGCTCTGCGGAGTGATAAGAGCGTTATTGTTACGAGACCGGACAAGGGGAAGGGTGTGGTAATTCTATCTCGTGACTCTTATTTGTCAAAAATGCAAACTATATTAGCAGACTCAACAAAATTTATCCGTTGTACTGGTGACTTGAAGCAAACGTTGTTCAAAGTAGAAGATAAAGTGAATAGATTCATAGACAAAATTTATTCTAAACGCATTATTTCTGACGAAGCTAGGAAGACCTTGAAGACTACCGGTAGTAAGTTTGGTATCATGTATGGCTTGCCCAAAGTTCACAAGAAAGACTTTCCTCTGAGACCAATTCTTTCCACAATTGGGACGGCAAACTACAATTTGTCTAAGTTTCTAGTAACTCTTTTAACACCGTTTTCGTTAAGCGCTTTTACTATAAAGGACTCATTTTCATTCGTGCGCGAAATTTGTTCAATGCCCAACAAGAACTATATAATGTCTAGTTTTGATGTTGTGTCTCTCTTCACGAACATCCCGGTAGATGAGACTATTGAAATAGTATTGTCAAAATTATTTACTAACAAAGACGATTTTCATGGTTTCGACAGGCAGAGCTTCAACAAACTACTACAAATTTGTACTAAAGATAATCTTTTTATATTTGATGGAAACTTGTATTCGCAAAAAGATGGTGCTCCCATGGGAGGGTGCGTTTCACCGACTCTGGCTAATATTTTCCTTTCGCACTACGAACAGCTGTGGTTGAATGACTGTCCTGATATTTTTAAACCAGTATATTATAGGAGGTATGTCGACGATACTTTTCTTTTGTTTCGTGATGCCAGCCATATTACTTTGTTTCTAAACTACTTGAACAGCAAACATCCGTCTATAAAGTTTACCCATGAAAAAGAAACGGGAAATAAGCTCAACTTCTTGGATGTCTGCATTGAAAAGTGTGAAAATTCCTTCAAAACAAGTGTTTATCACAAATTAACCAATACTGGTCTGGGAATGAAGTTTAATAGTGCAATAAATGTTAACTTTAAGTACAACCTTGTTTCTGGTCTTGTAAATAGAGCTTTTAAAATCTGTTCAACGTATGACGCTTTTTCAGCCCGACTTGAGTATTTGCGTTCTTATTTTTGCCGTAACTGTTTCCCGCTCTCTGTCGTAGAAAAAATTTTTCGTGCAACCATTGAATGTAACCGCAAGGATAAGATGCCAAATTATGATGTGCAGAAAAAAATTTTATATATATCCGTTAACTATATGTCAAATGCATTAAATCACTATGTTAGGAAGGAATTAATATTGCTACTGTCCAAATATTACCCACAGCTCAATCCAAGAATTATTTTTCGCAATGGTTTCAGTGTTGGTAGTTTCTTCCGGTTTACTGATAGGATGCCTAAGTCTCTACAAAGTTGCGTCGTTTATAAATATACATGTAGCCAGTGTAATGCTACATATTGTGGAGAGACCACTCGCCACTTAGTAACGCGCATAGCAGAGCATAAGGGCATGTCCGTACGTACTGGTAGAGCTACCAACCAAACATTACATAGTAGTATCAGAGATCATGCACATTTAGCTGGTCACCCAATCAATCAGAATAACTTTGAAATTATAGGGCACAGTAGTAGACAAGATATAAGATTATTAGAAAGCATCCTTATTCATCAGATTAAACCAACACTAAACGCAACTGATTCATCTGTTCCTCTTCAAGTTCTTAATTAAGTTTTGTTCACTAACATGTGTGCTCTTGTAATTCCTGATGTAAAGTTTATTTTTCTTTTCCGTTTCAGATACTGATGATGAGTGTAGTAGTACTCGAAAGCTTTATTTTTAAACAAAGATGACTTCTTGAAAGATGTTTTTACCCTCCTTGATAATTCTGTTTTTATGTAGATTACGTTTCCCTAGAGATAAATTAATCGCTATTGGCTGAGTATTGAGTGTACCCACGAAATCACGCTAGATTTCTTACTCTTTTCTATACTTTCTAAGCTAGTTTTTAGATAGATATGTCCTTTTAATCTTGACTCTGTATTTCGTTTTAAGTTGTACAATAGTACTTACTGCCTACTGTTTACTAATTTTGAATGACTGATCACGCTGATATATTAGATGAAATCGACCTGGATCTCAATCATTTGAACAGAATATTTCCAAACCTAAACGACTCTGAAAACTGCAGATATACTAACATATCAAAATTCAACGAATCTATACGAATAACCCGGCAGGATTTTTCGCTACTGTGTTGGAACTGTAGGTCACTCTATCCAAAATTGGAAGAGATACAATGCACTATTACTGAACTTAAGTATACCTTAGATGTGATTAGCTTCACCGAAAGCTGGGTAGATGACTCGACCAAAGACATGATTAAATTTGAAAATTATCATAGTTACCATTCGCTACGAAAAAACAAGCGAGGCTGGGGCATCAGTACATACATTTCTAAGCACATGGATTCGAGAATCATAGCAAGTGCAACACTGAATCAGGATCATATAGAATCATTATTCGTAGAACTGTCTAGAGATGGCAAACGAATTGTACTTGGAACGGTGTATAGGCCGCCTACAGCCTGTCCTATATCCTTCCTTAATGAGCTTAATCGAATTATTTCTCAGTTCAACAGGTCCTTCTACAATGACATAATAATATGCGGTGACTTCAACTATGATTTGCTGAAACATGAAAGCTATGAACCAATCTCTAATTTCTTAAATGCATTTCATTCTAAATCTTTCCTTCCGATCATCACAAAGCCAACACGAATAACCTCAGAATGTGCCACGCTGCTTGACAATATCTTTATGACAGACCCAAGTGATTTTCTTGCTGGAATAATTACTTCTGACTTATCAGATCATTTTCCAGTTTTTCTTATTAAGAAAAATGTCTATCTTGCGTGCACCAAAGCACGGGCTGAAACTTACTCATATCGTAAAATAAACGAATCAAATTTAGAAGAAATGCGCACCGTTCTAGAAGATTTAATGCCAACATTGCACATCACCCAACAAAACAATAATGCAAGGAGCATTGATGAATCAGTAGTAAAGTTGACTGAAACTATAATGAACGCATACAACCAGTGTTGCCCAATTGTAACTCGTACAGTTACCCCGAAAAATAAACAAAAGCCCTGGATTACTAGAGACATCGTGATAAATATAAAGAAACGCCAAGCGTACCTAGCCCTCCTTTGCGAAGGGCGAATATCTAGAGAAACATATAACCGATTCAGAAACTATGTGACAAACCAGATAAGAACATCAAAAAAGAGCTACTTTACCCTCAAGTTTACTCAATTCAAAGCTGACGTTAAAAAGACTTGGCGCCTCCTTAACTCTTGTTATAAACCGAATAACGCCGAAAAAAAGAAAATTGGTTATATCACTCAAGATAATGTAAAATACCATGAGAAGAATGAAATTGCTAATCTCTTCAACAACTTCTTTGTAAACGTAGGGAAAACTATAGCCAATGGTATTCCAAGTGAACCTACTGATCACCTGGAATTTATGGATCATATTCGAGAACACAACTCCTTTTTCTTTACGCCTACAAACTCCTCCGATGTAATTGCATGCATAAACAACATGAAAAATAAATCGAGTGGGTTACAAACGTTTCCAACTAAAATACTTAAAATAATTGCTGATATTGTGGCCCCGCTGATATCCAATATTATTAACCAGTCTCTCTTACTAGGCACTTTCCCGAACTCCCTCAAAGTTGCTAGAGTAACCCCTATCTTTAAAAATGGTGAAAAAACCTGTGTAAACAATTATCGACCTATCTCCATGTTACCAATTATTAGCAAGGTATTCGAGAAAATTGTGTATAAAAAAGTGTACTCTTATTTTGAACAAAAATCATTTCTCTATGATAAACAATACGGCTTTCGCTGTAAAAAATCAACAACACAGGCAATATTAAATCATTTACAATTCCTTTATTCTAATATAGATAATGGAAAGACTGTCTTCTCTGTATTTCTTGACTTTCGAAAGGCATTCGATTGTGTGGACCATAACATATTACTCTCGAAACTTCATTGTTATGGCATTCGTGGGGTTGCCCATGATTGGTTCAGATCATACCTAACAAATCGGAAGCAATACGTTGTCATTGACGACGCAAAATCGGACCCACAAAAAATTAGCCATGGAGTTCCACAAGGATCTGTTCTTGGGCCTCTCCTTTTTCTGATTTTTATCAATGATATTATTAAATCTACATCATTTTTTAAATTCATACTTTTTGCCGATGACAGTACGCTTTCTGCGGTCCTTCCGAACGAAAATCCCACTACGATTGCGGAGAGTATAAATAATGAACTCCATAAGGTTTCACTGTGGCTTAAAGCTAATAAAATAAGCCTCAATATCGATAAAACAAATTATATTACGTTCTCATACAAGAAAAATATATCTCTACCATCCATTAAAATTGGCGAAGGTGAAATCAAAGAAACCAACTCATGTAAATTTCTGGGCATCATAATAGATAAACATCTGACCTTCAAAGAGCACATCACTCATATTAGTTCTAAATTATCAAAATCCATCGGAATCCTGAATAAAGGTAAAAATTTCCTGCCTGAAACAGCCTTACTAATGCTTTATCGAACGCTCATTTCACCATACCTGCAATACGGAATAGAAGCATGGCATGGAACTGATAAAAATAAAACTAATATAATTTTTACTCTGCAAAAAAGAGCCATCAGAGCGGTAAAGAACCTAGAATATAATGCTCACACAAATGATTCATTTAAAAATTTACAAATACTTAAACTCTCGGATCTCTACAAAATCTCCATCTGCAATTTCATCTACAAAACATTAGCTAATGATGGCGACAATAGCCTTCAACAGTTATTAACTGCGCAAACTGGTCATCACGACCATTTAACACGAAATAAAAGTAAATTCATGCTTCCTTATTATTCAAAGGCCCGCTCGCAACATAGTATACTATTCGTTGGAACTAAAACCTGGAACTCAATACCTGCGGAGATCCGTGAAAGTAATTCTTACAAGGTATTTAAAAGAAATCTTGAGTCTCACTTCTTATCAGAATACTAGTCGTGTAAGATCACCAAGTCAAATCCTGCCTCCTACATGTCTGGTCCTAATAATGCAATTTGCCATGAGTAATATCGCCGATTTTCAGTCTGCTCCCAAATCGTTATCGAATATACTGTTAAATATTGTCCATATGACCTATATTGTAAAATTAAACATCAATATCGAGTTCATTATCCTGTTGATCAGTCTAATGCGAAACTAGGCTAAGTGAATTAGGTTAAACATTATTGTACGCCCTAGCATAATGTAATGGTAGGATGCCCTAGAAGTCGCTGAACTTATTCGGGCCCACAGGTAGCTATACTCAACTCTGACCATTGTATTAGACTTAAGAAACATTCTACCTCTGTATCTCCTGTGGTAAATAAATTGTTTTTAAATTGTTTTAAATTGTTTTTTCAGAATTGTTTTTAATATTCAAATTTTAATTTATAAAAAAAAGTATTCTAAAGATTAGAGGTCAATCTTCCAAATGATTTTCGGTGATTCATGCGAGAAAGGCTTTCATTTTTCACAATTTTTACCCTCAGTTCAACAAGTTATATAGTGTTGGTCTCTTCTCAAGAATGAAGTGAAGTTTATCCATACTCTGTAAGGAATGAGGTATAAAAGATCGGCGTTTTTCATTCAAGTTGATATTGAAACGAAATATCCTCAAATTCAGAACCCTTTTTGACCGTTTTCCTCAAATGAACAGTCGGCTGCCAGGAAATAAATTAGCTCGCCTTGTCAGTGGGATTCTCGTCGCTCATATGGACTCCAATAGACACCCTTTAATTAAGGCAGAGAGTGCAAACATTTCTTCTCGAGTGCGTTCCAACTGGGAACGAAATTTTAAATGCTCGCTGAAAGAAAAGGCATCAGAATCTTTCCAAATTTGAGCGATTCGTGCCATACTGTTAGCGCAACTTCGTTTTCTCTAAGGATCATCCCTATTGAAATATTCTAGTGATAAATTCGAGAAATTGCTAGGTCATGAGGGAAAAATAGCAATCACAACTGGGTTATCAGAAAATGTGCGATTAAGCATAAGGTGTGTGATATCCAATAACTCGAGGCCCAAGCATTCTTATTATTTAAGGAAGATGCTTGGAGATTTTGTATTGTTTCCTATCTTCAAATGTGAAATTCACAAAATCGTGAATAGAATTTTTATTGATGGAGAAACAGAGATGAGAAAAGATAAATTTTCTTGCCCGAGTTTCCCTTGAATGATTTGAAATTGATGTGTGAATTGAGTCCTCAGGAATTTCTCAACGGTAAGTGAGGGAAAAAATAGAACCTCGAGATACGTTTTTATTGAATATGATATTGAGCATAGATTTTTCATATCGCGAATAGAAACATATTGTTAGAAAAAGACAACAAAATTGTTATAAATAAAGATTTCAGAAAAAAATCAATAAAATTAAAAATCAAGCGATATCGAAATTTAAGGTAAAGGAGCGACTGCGCACTACCGCAAGATTGTGATGTGAACACCGATGTTACTTACGGATGGTTCTAATTGTAATTACTATTCATAACGAGATCCCATACTTAGAGAAATACGAAAGAATTAGAAAACGGATGCACGAGACGATAGGAAAAGAAAATCCCATTGAACTCTTTTTCCAGGGAACTGCATGTTATCACTATGAAATATTTACCAGATAGCCTTCAGCATCAACAATTTGAAAAAGGAATTGAAAATTTTCTCAATTTAAATGCGTATAAAGTTCAAGATTTTTCATAGAAAAGCTTTTACTCGCAGATTTACTGTCAGTTGAATTTAGGAGTAACGAATGGGCGCATAAGTATATAACACATGGATGGAAATAGGAAGTTGGAGCAAAGATGAATTTGCTTCGAAGTTATTCCTGTTCTTGGAAGGGTTGTTTCCAAAATAAATTCGGAGGTTACGAATAAAAAAATCATAGCCATATTAGGGTCGAAGATTTAGATGTAGGAATATATCGATACACAAGTGAAATGAACTACATACTTCATCGAGTGAGTGCCGTGAATACGGCTCGAATGAAAATGGGCAAGCACAAAAAAAACTACGTTTTGTATCAGAAATGTGCTCGCTGGTTCTAATTCACACTATTGATCCAAAGCATACATTACTTTATACCACAAATGGTGGATCTATCATAGATTCCAGCTATATATGAATGCTGATGTAGGGTTAATTACTGCTACTGCTACCTGGTGTGATGAACAATTCGACTGCTGGATGAGAGCTTGCAGTCCGGTGGCTTTCGTACCAACACTTGATACGTGCGAAGTCTCGCTGTTCTCACTCGACAGAAACTTTTTTGTTCACTTAAACAAAATATCAGTGCATGTGGATATAAGTAAAGGTTTTGCTTTTTGCAAAGTCTAACAATGAATAAAAGAGCAAAAAAAATCGCTTTAATAGAAATCATATTTCTTTAAAAAAACAACAATTCAATAAAAAGGAACGTTTCGAACAATTTTTGGTCATTTTCAACGATCTGAAAAAAATACAAAAACACCGCGTTATAACGAGTTCAATATACATACATCAGTGACATTATGACATGAAAATATGACATTGAAATAGAAAAAAGGAAAAAAGAGACAGACTACACTAATTGCAGAGGGAAAGCCGATTGCGTATTCTTCAAGGTAGGTTTATCTTTTAAATTGAACAGCTATTCTAAAATGCGAAGGTGAATTGTACCGGATGTAGAAGAAACTATTTTAAAATCGTCTAACCGAATTTGAAGGTCACAACTCTTTGCATGAGAGCGAACAGCAGATTGGTGAGGGGAAGAGAGTAACTGTTTAGTTCGAAAACTCCTGCCGGCATGCTCAGCCTCACGAATATCCAGGGCTCGAATGGTCGAACCCACGTATTCAAACGCACACCGTGCGCAACAATATCTATAAATGACGGAGGAGAGCATGCCTTTAGGTAGTTTGTCCTTGTAATTGAAATGAGACCCTATTTTATATGCATTGACCAATACGATTTTGAAGTCGACATGTGAAAAGTATTTAGAGAGCAACAAGCAGAGATCTTTTTTGAGCTTTTCGAACTGCTTGCCAAAGAACGGAAATGAAAAATAAAATTGTTTCTTGCAAGCAGTAGGTAATGGTACGCGGGAATAAAATTTATGATTTAAAAAATTCTTGATACATGAAATTACCAGTCCTGAAGGGAAACCATTTTGACTAAAAAACAATTTCAAAAACTCAAATTCGCTATGAATGATATCAAATGAAGAGCAGACACTGTAGGCCTAAAGGCATGCTCTCCTCCTTCATTTATAGATATTGTTGCGCACGGTGTGCGTCTGAATACGTGGGTTCGACCATTCTAGCCCTGGATATTCGTGTGGCTGAGCATGCCGGCAGGAGTTTGCGAACTAAACAGTTACTCTCTTCCCCTTACCAATCTGCTGTTCGCTCTCATGCAGAGAGTTGTGACCCTCAAATTCGGTTAGACGATTTTAAAATAGTTTCTTCTACATCCGGTGCAATTAACCTTCGCATTTTAGAATTGCTGCTCATTTTAAATGATAAACCTACCTTGAACAATAAGCAATCGGCTTTCCCTCTGCAATTAGTGTAGTCTGTCTCTTTTTTCCTTTTTTCTTTTTCAATGTCATATTTTAATGTCATAATGTCACTGATGCATGTATATTGAGCTCGTTATAACGCGGTGTTTTTGTATTTTTTCAGATGGTTGAAAATGATCAAAAATTGGTCGAAACGTTCCTTTTTATTGAATTGTTTTTTTTTAAAGAAATATTTTTTCTATTAAAGCGATTTTCTTTGCTCTTTTATTCATTATCAGTGCATGTGTTCCAATGATTTTTGGCATTTTGTTTCAACAATAGTCGTGCTCATGATGCAAAGTATTTCCAGAACGTTTTAACAAGTTTCCATCTTATACTTCATGATAAAATTTCGCTCGCAATGTCATTATTCACCGCTTTTCTATGTCATTTCCCACCGTTTTAGATGACTCAAGAGCCTCATCAGAAAACTGAATGCTAATGGTTTCATACCGGGAAATGTTTGTGACTAACAGCTTTTGATGTTTAAGACAGTAGACCGTTTGTTCAACAGAGAAGTGCGAATCTTACTGGGGTCATGAGTGGCTACATTAATTTTGATGGTCGAATTTTTCCTTCCATCAAGGCTCTTATCAGTTAACCACTACGTGCGGATGTTTGTTCTAGGCTGTTCAACATTCCACCGTGTACCAGTGAAAGTTTCGTTCACTAGGCTTTATTTTGGCTGGTTCAAAATTCGAGAAAGGATATTCTATCGAGATTTCCAGAAGAAAACTTAGTAAATTTCAATCCTATGTTACATAGTTTGGAACTTATATTCATTAATGGGTTTTTCACAAAGCATTCATCTGCATTTTCATCAATCAGTGGTTAACTTTGAATATTAGATCATACTGATAACACTTAAAGTACTATTTGTCATCGTCGGCGAATTTGATTCAAAAAGATGCTACACACTTGTAAAGGTTAGCTGCAGAAGTAAAAAGTTGGTACACTAGGCTTTGGAAACACTCCAATTATATGTATAATGAAGAAAAGACAATGCTTCAATTGGGTATGAGAATTTTATAGTTTAACAATCTCGAAGTAAAATCTGGGCCAAGCGAGATGTTTTTATAACTGCTGTATGATAAGAAATTTGCTAGGGTGACTTGGTAAATTATGATCAACTCTATTACTTTTAGCGAAGAGATCTACTCAGGAACAGTTGGTCGCTGTTTCTGAATTTAGAATTGTGGACTAATGTGGAGTGAATAAATTACAAGACTTTGCGACTGTTACAGCTACGAATTAAATAAATTGGCTCGTTACACGTAGGAAACATTGATGTAGAATTAATTATTCCCTTGGTTTCTAGAGGACTCCAATCAGCTATCATACAGTAAAGTTGTGTGATCTTCGTCTTATCTTTTGTGAGTACACCGAATAAATAAATATTGACTGGAGTCAGGATGCAGTCTGTGAAGTACTTCAGAACATTTTCTAATTTTTGAGTCCTACAAGTGGCAATGCATCCCAGAACAGCAAAAACAGGTTAAAAACATCACAATTCTGGTATCACCCGAATAACACTTACATCTCGGATGAGAATGAATCATACTCGTATTTTCTCAGCCAGCAATATACGGCTCAACTTTCCCAGAATATTATCTATATATTTTTACATACATTATAAATCATCGTATCATGAAAGATCAAACCGGCTTTTAATAGTCTTAGAATTGTAGTTCATTTGTACATAAATGAGAAATTCAATTATCGACTTCCGGAAGCAATATTGTTTGATCAGTTCCAAATGAAGAATAAAGGTGGTGTTTGAACGGCGTTATTTAGTAGAATGGCAGTCTTTCTAGTGAAGCAACTGGGAGTTACTACGAAAATTTCCTTCTTTAGTTATTGCTGTTAATGTGTTTTCAAAAACTTCTGCTCTCATTACAAATGTATGGCTTTATTCGAAGTATATTCGTAAAACTCATTCTTTTCGACTCTTCACTAAAGATTGAAGGTAATTTAGATTAAAGAAAGAAATAAATGAGATGGTGAAAAACAAAAATTTGTTTACAAAAAAATTTCCACATGAAACTGAAATTAAGGGGGTCACCCCAGGCCCCTGCCAGGCCCCTGTTGGTCCGATGAGCATTTTTTATTGGTGTTGTTGAAAGAGGACCCTTAGGTGGTGGACTATTCGGTCCTAAAATTTTAAGACGCTACGGACACTAGATCCCCCCAGGAGGTGTGTAAGGGGACCAACAATTTTTTTGGTCCCCATAAATTCAAATTTTTTTGAATTTTTGACCCCAAATGAAAAGAAAACAAAACGGGAAATGGAAAATTTGATGCCATACTTATATTGACAATGCTTCAAGGATTCATTCTAAAATTGTCTTTGGTTTTGTTCTAGCATAAAAACTCAATGAGTTTTTTTTTGACATTTCAATAAAAATGAACTAAAAACCAATATGTCAAATTTTTTCAAAAACTGAGGCCTGAATCGAAAAAATGGATCAAAGAAATTGTCAGCATGTTTAAAAATTGCATATAATTGTCTTATTTCATAAGAATCAGACTACAAATATAAAAGTTCATAATTTGAATAATAAATAACTTTTTTTCTTGTTAATTAGAATTCACAGGGTGAATATGAAGTTATGCATGGATGTTATCGAAATAAAAATGAAAACAGTATTCAATTACATAAATTTTCCATTATATTACAGTTCAGATAAAAATTTATTTATGCCTTATTACTAACAAACCCTTATTTTTAACATTCAAAGGAATAGAAGTCAGTGAGTTTTTATATTAGGAAAAAACACAAAAAAAGTTTTAGAATCCTTGGAACATTTCTAGCAAAAGTATGGTGTCTTTCTTCCCAATTTTACATATAAGTTTTTTCATCAAGCTCAAAACCCTAAATTGGTGTATATGCTAGTTATTGATAAAATATCGCATATAAAAAAACAAAAAAATTCAAATGGATAATTTGACACCATACTTTTGTTTGCAATGCTTCAAGGATTCTAAAACTGTCTGTGGTTTTGTTATAGCATAAAAACTCAATGACATCTATTCTTTTGAAATATCCATAAAAATGCACCTAAAAAATTAATATTTCGTATTTTTAAAAAAATAAGGTCTTAATCGAAAAAATTACAAGAGTAAAATATGTTTATTTTCAACAAATACATATATTGGTCAAATATCAAGGGAATCGGATCACAATTAAAAAATCGATCGGGTGACCCTTAAAATTTTCGACGTCGACCTTCAATTCAGTATATTTAGTACCAGGGTTTAGAGAACTTTCGGTCAATGCGTGTCTTTACCTTTTATTTTTTTATTATCCCACCATTTATTTTTTATGCTTGAAAAAGTTAAGCAGCAGCTCAAGAATGTCATCGGGTCACAGGCTCGGCAGTAATTACCGCCGAACCTGTGCTCCGATGACATTCTTGATGACATTCATGATTATAATCATGCCGGCAGACGGACTTACTAATTTGCGACCTGTCATGGGAGCAAGAAGCGATGAGCGTCTATACGTGACCTTCAAATTGCTGACTTTTGAATATGTCTGGTTCATTTAAATGGGTGAACCACTTTTGTCATCTGATTTGGAAAACCGCCTCTGCATGAACGTCGCTACAGCAAATACATCAACACTTGTACCGTGATCCTGCACTTGGTAATTTTGAAGTGAGCTTTCACAACTGATCAGGAGTAACAAGTCCCTCGAACCAGTTCCAAGCTAAAGTAACAAGTTCCTCGACAATCTAATGGGATTTTAAGTTTCTCGATCTACAAGCGCTATTGAGGGAAGGAAAAACCCTTATGATAAATTATTTTGTTTTTTCTTTTTTAATACTCCTCCCGAGGGGATACTTTTTATGAATTTTCAGCCAGGGTTAGGATGATATTGTTCAGACTCTTTTTTCCAGGTTTCTTAAAAACTTCTATTCTGATCGTAGAAAGTCATAAGATCAGTGTCAAAATAATGAGACCAAACAGTGAATGTCTAATTTTTCAGATAGCCTTTGTCGAGCATCTGTTTTTTTCATCTTTCGACGTCTTCGAAAGAATACTTTTTTTAGTCGAAGCAAGACGGTAAAACCTAATTGTGTCTAAGATTCTTTCTCGTAAGATTTATTGAAAATTGTATCATAGAATTCACTGTAGTTATTGAAGATGGTCAATTCCTTGCCAGAAGCAGCTACACAGAATAGAGGCAAACTTGATTAGCGAAAGTTATCAAAGTTACTGAGGCTAATCTTAGACTAAGTAGAAGCGAGAACCAAACGAGATTATGAAGTTCTATCAACTACCTCGCGATTGAGCTCAACGTTCAATTTCACGATGTGAATTTGTGCATTTCCTGCTCCTAATTCCGTTGAAATCCCTAAACTCTGACAATCTCGCCAATGATACGTGCTAAATAATTATGATGGGCTATTAATCAAAGTCGTTTCACGTTTGTAAGTGTCGTAGGAAAGAAAAGTTTATCATTAGATTGCTCTGATCTGGGATGGTCTTTATAACAACCTCATTTGACCATTCCAATCTCATTTGATTATGGAAAATACACCTTCTTCCTTTAGAAGTTTAGATAGTCGAAGTTATAGCTGATTTACTATTTCTTATTCACTTATGAAAGAACGGTACCTGAAGAATTTGTTTGTTGCATCTGTTTACTGGATGTTCTGAATAAATGGAAATTAAACAGAGTTTAGGACTGTTGACGATTGCATTCGACAATTCTAATCATCTCCAGTCAATAACGCTGAGGAAACATGTTGTCGAATTAGTTTCCTCTAGTGAGTGTGTGAGAGTCAGTGAGGCGCATGATTACTGCTGCTGCAGAAAGTAATCGTCCTCAAACTCAACTCACAAGTGAAAATTAAGTTGCAAATTTTCTCGTTGTATATTACCTAATACGTTTTACCTCTAACATATTTTATAAAAATAAGTTTCAAAGCTACATAGACATTTAAAATACGATCAAAAGTATTTTTCTCATCATTTAATGAGTATTTTTTTGTTTATACTAGATGCGTTCACATTCTGAGATTTTTTTTAGAGACTGAGGTGTGGACTTTTGAAACTTTCATTTCTTCATTTTTTTCATTTATGGTCTCAAACAATAGCTGCGCAACTATCATCTGCTATCTCTTAGTTGGATGTTCACATTTTAGGAGAACTGATATTTAGGATTAATTTCTGTGGAGTAAGAACACATTGCGAATCCCGAGCGAAAGGAATTTTTGCTCCTCGCCAGTTTAGAAAACAACCAGATTATTAAAGCCAAGACATTTGTAGCTTTCTTGTTTTCTTCATTTGTAGCTTGTAGCTTTCTTGGTTCGAACTGATGGATGCAAAAAGAGCGATCTTCTAAGTTTAGTTTTCGAGGTATTTCTTTCGAGGCGGTTAACTGGAAACATGAGACGGAAAGCAGAGAAATTTTGCAGTGTCTGTCGCTTACTCTTCGTGCCACATTACCTACGGAGGAAAAATTTTGCAATAATTTTTTTTAAAATTTACTCTGCAGTGAAATCTTGCTACAGCGTTGTAGCTGGATTTCAGCAAGAAGGGAGTTTTTCGCGTTGAGAGCATTCATATGACGTTGTGAAGTATATATAGAGTAACATATTTTTCATTCACTTCGTATTATGGCTCAATTCTGTGATAATATGTTCATAATTGAACCATCCATAATATTGTATCATAGCGATAAAAATGCCGTAAACGAAATAAAATTTCAGTGATAATGGCGCTCAAACAAGGAATTACTATATAATATTAATAATGAATAATCGAGTTCGAACCAAGTTCTTAAATGCGAGCGCATTTAAGCCCGTAGTTCAAAATCCCAATAAAAGCAATGCATATTACGGTTACTTTAAATGGTAATCCATAAAATGCTATATCCTGATCAGCAGTTTACCGCGAGTTGCAGAAATTTCACCTTGGAATATTACGCCTCATTATTTTGTTAATTTATCAATTACACTTTTCTGGGGGATACAACTATTGCATCTATGAGAATTAGCGCACCCGTGGGAAATATGTGAGGTCCCGAGTCATTGGTAAAGTAGCCCTTCGCTTTGTTGAAATATAACAGATTTTTTTTTGTTTTGTTACCGACCGTCTTTTTTTGGTCCACTACTGTTCTGTTTTTCAGCAACTACTACTTCCTTCTTCAATTTATATCTCTTCCTGTTTTTTACTTCCTTTTTTTATGCTCCTTGTGCATAGATTCTGCGTTCCTATAACTCTATACTAAATGATGCCTTCCCTCTTTTTAGAACCGGATAGGGAGGCATAAACTAACGTCTAATCTAATCTAATTCACTAATTACAAAAAATACAAATTGATTTTAGCACGTGACCCATTTCACCCCGAGAAAGCACGATGCTCTCGCCAAATTATTCTAATAATTATAACCAGTTGAGGATAAAAATTATAGAATGAACTAGCACACGCTACAAGGGAATAAGTTTTTATTAGAGAAAATAAAACCTTTCAGACTAAAATACGAAAGAAACAGGAGAATTGAAGCGAGTTCATTGTGAGTGCCGCAAAAAACAATTGAAAAAATTCCACTGTTTCTTGAGTTATATCGAGCAAACAATGTTTCTTTGACTTCGTAAGAGATCAACATACTATTTAACTTTCAAAAATTGGCCTCAGGTGGTAGTAGCTCTGGGTGAAATTTATGAGCGTCCCGAAAGCATCTTATTCTGCTCTAGTTTATTTTTTCTCTGTTGTTAAAATATCTGAATTGAAATTTAATTTTTTTCTCATATTACGTATTTAGGATCATGAATTAGACTATATTGGTTTTTGTCCAGATCCGTTGATCTAAATAATTGCGCAACTAATTCCTTCCGTACATTTGCTCAAAGGTGCATGGCAGACTAATATTGAGTGATCCTTTTCATGGGAATGATGCACAAAATGCGAAAAACATCCCGTTTTGGCAAGTTACAGTTTTTTCGAATGCAGTGAAAAAATCAGCAGAATTGAGAAGCGGGATAGTTTACACAGTGTATTTCCGACTAGGACAGTCCTTTGCACTCAATTTGTTAAGATCGAGTGCTTCATCGGTCTATTTTTTCTTACCATGTAGATTATTCTTCGTTCACGCTTTTCCCCATTGAAAAATTATGGAGGTATATTTTTTTCGATACAGTTTCATACCTTTGGTAAAAAAAGTCATACAAATGATGAGCTGCTAAATCCATCATGGAAAGATGTGTGATGAAAAACAAGTATTAAAAATAGAAGGTGATAACTCTAAAGATGGATACAAAAGAAATACTAACGCGAGTGTATGGTCGCTCATGATGGAAGTGAGTCGTCTGTAAGAGTTTCAGAATCACACTTTCTCCGAATCGTTACAAAGCCTTCGCTGAGCGTCAATTTATTGTCAGCTTTAGAGATCGTAAAGTGGCATCAAAAGAAAGACGACAGTCGAGCGTAACAGACCTCGGCTCCTGTCAAAACTGATCAAGCAAAAAGTCCTCGAGTTGACTCAATGAAAGCTGGAGTTTTAAAATCAAGAGGAGATAGCTACACACGAGGCTGGAGCTTATTTAAGTTCTTACTCTGCGGTAAAAATTTGATAGAAAATTTCTTTGTGTGCTGGTCTATAATTGAAAAAATGAAACATCGTTCTATTAATCGCTTCGAGAAGAGTACAACAGTTTTCTTTCTTTATCGTTCGCTACAGGTTTCAAAGTCGATGAGCATTTCAGTGTCCGAATTTTTATTTAAATTCTCAAGCCCACGAAGGAGAGGTCTCATAATGATGCATTTGTAATGAATGAATATGCCAGAAAAACCATGGGACTGAAATTTGAAATTCAAGCAAACGTAGTCGGGACACATATTTCTCGACAACTTTTAAAATCTGAATACAAAGAAAACATACCGTAAACAGCAGAGGTTACGCACACGAAGTTTTAAAATGTTCATAAAGTTTTGAAGTGTTCACGATTAAACAGCAAGCAAAGTTCCCTCAGAATAAGGAATATTAAAAGAAAAATCAAATTCTAGTTTCAGTGTTTGATTGATCAGAAAACATTTATCTATACCATGAAAATTATGCCAAGATACAGTACACCATGCGCTTCAACGGGCATCCAACATATTTTTTGATTCGGCACTGTTGGAATCGCATCCCCATTTGAAAGCATCGATATCATAATTTTTCAGTCATTTGCAACGTATTGTATTCTATTATTCGTGCAAGGATAACAACGAGTGTATACTTCCGACTCGAATCGACGGCGTTATGAATTTAGAGCCAGGGAGCACAAAGTGCACTTGTTCAAACCGTTAAAACAATATACTGTATTAACAATGTACTGCAGTGGAGATACAGTACATTGTTAATTATGTCATAATTTTCTTTTAGAGCATTAATCTCTGAATAGACAAACATAGAATCCGATAAACTCTAAAAACGAGACAGGAACTTGGATAATTTCGGTGGGCAAACGTGAACCGTCCATCAAGAGGAATGTGCATGCTGAGCTATCCAATGGCATGGTTTACAATTTTGGTGCAGTATGATATTTTCATACATTAATCATGAAATTCTTAGTCAAGAACTTCCTCTAAATTAGTTACTCTCAGATGAAATAATTCAGAGTTTGAATACTACCCTATTCAGTACACTGGCAATTATGCGAGCGCAGCTTCCCTTCTGTATTTACAGTTTCTGTTCCAAAATTTCATACAACAGTGACGTCAATCCTGAGTTGTCGAATCAGGTTGGCAAAAAAGACGCAATTTAGGCATCGGAAGGGGAATTCAGTCGTTCAAAATTAGTCTTAACATATACCCAAAAAAACTGAGGATGAAAAAAATCCATGAGACTCAATCATCTATGTAAATTATAAAAATTTCTTAATAAATGGTTGATTTGGCATTGAGCACTCCTTTTTCCTCATTTTTCCTGATGTGAGAATCCAATCGAATTTTTTCCGTGCAGGCGTCGTAATAGAGAATATTAATATTCAACTTCCTAAATTTTAATAACTTATTATGGAACGGTCGCTTGTGAAATATTCCAATGGGAGTATTAAACGCCCATTGAGAGATGTTATACACGAACGAATACACCTCCCCAGTTCAAAAAAAAACAGGCACGTTAGCATTTGTGATCATCTTAGAGTTTATCTTTTCATCACAAATTTACCTTAGTGCAGCCATACATGGTACAGCCACGCTAATGGAGTGAAACGTATTTTACCTCTATCTCTTATCATAACATTTGCAGTTTAAAATGACTACCCTCATTTCCAGCAGTTTCAGTCACGTTCTCTTCGAGGGAAGAAAGAGAAAAAATGAGAGAAAACTCGAGTTTGATAGTTTTACTAGTCGTGCTGCGGTACCTCCACTAATTGGATCGCTCTTCTGTGTTATATTAAACAATCTGTGACCTGGAGCGCTGGAGTAGGGATAACCACTACTGAAATGTGCAGTAATGCTTTGATGGAAGGGTGGGATTTTTAGCTGTTTCGTGAAAAATGTAAGAGAATCAGGGACGATTTGCAGTATAATTTCCCGTACATTGTGACACAGCACTTCAGAAATCTTTTTTGAGTTTCTTAGAGTTGTAATTAAACCATAAAGTGAATACATCAGCCGTGGAATGAATGGGAATAGATAACACGTAAGACAGCAAATAATTGTCTTAAGGAAGGTCGACCCAATATTTTGACTATTTTCATCCGATTCGTTTGAAATTTAGCCAGTATCTGTATTCGTTGAGAGTAAACTTTTTTTACTCATGTAACTTATTCGATTTAGGCCTTATTTTTTTATGATAAATTAGTTTTTTGGTACATTTTATGGATATTTCAAAAGAGGACTCGTCATTGAGTTCTGATGCTAAAACAAAACTAAACACAGTTTTAGAATCCTTTGAGCATTTCTAACAGAAGTACGGTTTCAAATTTTAACATTTGTAAATTATTTATTATTTTGATGCGATATTGGATGACTAACTCAAATACACACTAATTTTAAGTTTTGAGCTTGATGAAAATTTTTTTATGTACAATTTGGAAGTTTGGAACCGTACTTTTGTTAGAAATGTTCCAAGGATTCTAAAACTGTATTTGTTTTTTTCCTAGCACAAAAACTCACTAACGAGTCCTCTTTTATATATTGTAAGTTAGAGGTTTTGGGTATAAGCCAAAAACAAAATTTTTTGTTGATGTGTAATATAATGGACAATTTATGTAATTGAATGCTGTTTTCATTTTTATAGATAATTTCCAAGCATAACTTCACATTCACACTGTGAATTATAATTTCCAGAAAAAAATGAAAAAATTTCTTTCATATACAACTATTAATTTTTTTTATTTTCAGTCTGATTCTCACGAAATTTTACTATAATATGTAACTTTTGAAAAGAAACACAATTTCCTCTATTTATTTTTTCCATTCAGGACTTGGTTTTTTAAAAAATTGGACATATTGGTTTCTAGTGCATATGTTTTGAAATTTCAACAGAGGACTAGTCATTGAGTTTTTATGCTAAAACAAAACCAAAGACATTTTTAGAATCCTTGGGACATTTTTAAACAATTTTTAAACAATTTAAACAATTTATTCACCACAGGTGATACAGAGGTAGAATTTTACTTAAGTCTAGTACAATGGTCAAATTTGAGTATAGCTACCTGTGGGCCCGAATAAGTTCAGCGACTTCTAGGGCATCCTACCATCACGTTATTCTAGGGTGTACAAAAGTTTAACCTAGTTCACTTAACCTAGTTTCGCATTAGACTGAACATTGAGATAATTAACTCGATATTTTATGCTGTATTTTACAATATAGGTCAAGTCGGCTATATTTAACAGTATGTTCGATAAAACGATTCAAGAGCAGAGAGAAGATTCGTTATGGTACACAAGGCAAGTTACATTATGACATTATCATTAGTTACATGTAGGAGGCAAGATTTCGACACGGTGATCTTACACGACTAGTATTCTGATAGGAAGTGAGACTCAAGATGTCTTTTGAATACTGTGTACGAATTACATTCACGGATCTCTGCAGGTATAGAGTTCCAAGTTTTGGTTCCAAAGAAGAGAATACTGTGTTGCGACCTGGCCTTTGAATAATAAGGAAGCATGAATTTACTTCTATTTCGGGTTAAATGGTCGTGATGACCAGTTTGCGCAGTCAATAATTGTCTTAGGCTATTGTCGCCATCATTTCTTAATGTTTTGTAAATGAAATTACAGATGGAGATTTTGTAGAGATCCGAAAGTTTAAGTATTTGTAAATTTTTGAAAGAATCATTTGTTTGAGCATTATATTCTAGGTTCTTTACCGCTCTGACAGCCCTTTTCTGCAGAGTAAAAATTTTGTTGGTTTTATTTTTATCAGTTCCGTGCCATGCTTCTATTCCGTATTGCAAGTATGGAGAAATGAGCGTTCGGTAGAGCATTTGTAAAGCTGTTTCAGGCAGAAAATTTTTAACTTTATTTAGGATTCCGATGGATTTTGATAATTTAGAACTAATATGAGTGATGTGCTCTTTGAAGGTCAGATGTTTATCTATTATGATGCCCAGAAACTTACATGAGTTGGTTTCTTCGATTTCACCTTTGCCAATTTTAATGCATGGGAGAGATACATCTTTCTTGTATGAGAAAGTAATATAATTTGTTTTATCGATATTTAGGCTTATTTCATTAGCTTTGAGCCACGATGAAACCTTGTGAAGTTCAGTATTTATACTCTCCACAATCATAGCAGGATTTTGGTTCGGAAGGACCGCAGAAAGCGTACTGTCATCGGCAAAAAGTATGAATTTGAAGAATGATGTAGATTTTACAATATCATTGATAAAAATCAGAAACAAGAGAGGCCCGAGAACAGATCCTTGTGGAACTCCATGGCTAATTGTCTGTGGGTCCGATTTTGCGTCGTCAATGACAACGTATTGCTTCCGATTTGTTAGGTATGATCTGAACCAATCATGGGCAATCCCTCGAATGCCATAACAGTGTAGTTTCGATAATAGTATTTTATGGTCCACACAATCAAATGCTTTTCGGAAGTCAAGAAATACAGAGAAGACAGGCTTTCCTTCATCTATATTAGAATAGAGGAATTGTAAATGATTTAATATAGCCTGTGTTGTTGATTTTTTAGAGCGAAAACCGTATTGTTTATCGTAAAGAAATGATTTTTGTTCAAAATAAGAGTACACTTTTTTATACACAATCTTTTCGAATACTTTGCTAATAATTGGTAGAATGGAGATAGGTCGATAATTGTTTACACAGGTTTTTTCACCACTTTTAAAGATTGGGGTTACTCTAGCAATTTTGAGGGAGTTCGGGAAAGTGCCTAGTAAGAGAGACTGGTTAATAATATTTGATATCAGTGGGGCTACAATGTCAGCAATAACTTTAAGTACTTTAGTCGGAAACGTTTGTAACCCACTCGATTTATTTTTCATGTTGTTTATGCACGTAATTACATCGGAGGAGTTTGTAGGCGTAAAGAAAAAGGAGTTGGGTTCTCGAATATGATCCATAAATTCCAGGTGATCAGTAGGTTCACTTAGAATACCATCAGCTATTGTTTTCCCTACGTTTACGAAGAAGTTGTTAAAGAGATTAGCAATTTCTTTCTTCTCATGATATTTTACATTATCTTGAACAACATATTCAATTTTCTTTTTATCGGCATTATTCGGTTTACAGCAGGAGTTAAGGAGATGCCAAGTCTTTTTAACGTCAGTTTTGAATTGAGTAAACTTGAGCGTAAAGTAGTTCTTTTTTGATGTTCTTATCTGGTTTGTTATATAGTTTCTAAATCGGTTATATGTTTCTCTAGATATTCGTCCTTCGCAAAGGAGGGCTAAGTACGCTTGACGTTTCTTTATATTTATCACGATGTCTCTAGTAATCCAGGGCTTATGTTTATTTTTCGGGGTAACTGTACGAGTTACAATTGGGCAACACTGATTGTATGCGGTCATTATAGTTTCAGTCAACTTTACTACTGCTTCATCAATGCTCGTAGTATTATTGTTTTGTTGAGAGATGTGCAATGTAGGCATTGATTCTTCTAGAACGGTGCGCATTTCTTCAAGATTTGATTCGTTTATTTTACGATATGAGTAAGTTTCAGCCCGTGCCTTGGTGCAAGCAATATAGACATTTTTCTTAATAAGAAAAACTGGGAAGTGATCTGATAAGTCAGAAGTAATTATTCCAGCAAGAAAATCACTAGGGTCTGTCATAAAGATATTGTCAAGCAGCGTAGCACACTCTGAGGTTATTCGTGTAGGCTTTGTAATGATCGGAAGGAGGATTGAGACTGAAAGGTAGTTAGGAAATTAGAGATTGGTTCATGGCTTTCATGTTTCAGTAGATCATAATTGAAGTCACCGCATATTATTATGTCATTGTATAAGGGCCTGTTGAACTGAGAAATAATACGATTCAATTCATTCAGGAAGGATATAGGACAGGCTGTAGGAGGCCTATACACCGTTCCAAGCACAATGCGTTTACCATCTCTAAAAAGTTCTACGAAGAGTGATTCTATATGATCCTGATTCATGGTTACACTTGCTATGGTTCTCGAGTCTATGTGGTTAGATATATATGTGCTGATGCCTCCGCCCCGCTGGTTTTTTCTTAGCGAATGGTAACTATGATAATTTTCAAATCGAAT
This sequence comes from Morinoia aosen, assembly GCA_030386875.1. Lineage (NCBI taxonomy): Eukaryota > Metazoa > Arthropoda > Malacostraca > Amphipoda > Talitridae > Morinoia > Morinoia aosen. The sequence continues at coordinate 19,047,337 of CM059557.1, read as the reverse complement.
CATGTCTTTTGTCGAGTCATCTAGCCAGCTTTCGGTGAAGCTAATCACGTCTAGGTTATATTTAAGTTCAGTAATAGTACATTGTATCTCTTCCAATTTTGGATAGAGTGACCTACAGTTCCAACACAGGAGTGAGAAATCTCGGTCAGTTATTCGTATAGTTTCGTTGAATTCTGATATTTTAGTATACCTACACTCTTGAGAGTCGTTTAGGTTTGGATATATTCTGTTCAAATGATTGAAATCTGGATCGATTTCCTCAAATATTACAGGGTGATCAGTCATTTAAAATAAGTAAAAGTAAGAATTATGTACTATAGAGCTTAAAACGAAATACAGAGTCAAGCTTAAAGGGATATTCCAGTCTAAAAAGTAGCTTATTAAGTATGAGAGAATAGAGTAAAAAGAAAAATCTAGCGCGATTTCGTGAGTACACACAAACTCAGTCCATGAGCGAGTGATAATGGAGTTCAATATCACAACATTGGTGCAAACAGATTGCTAAAGGCGTTTTCGCAAGTTCACATACAACAGGTAATAAGTTTCTAAAGATTATGACGACAATGATACAATCAGCTAATATGTTTTACGCGTAATAATAACTGTAGTGGTAAATAAAGAAGAATTCACAGTAACATTGATTGGTGAAAAATTACTAATTGCGATGTTACAAAATGTGACACACAGATGTCATAGATGTTTACACACACATCTATTATTTATTTGTTATAATATTGGAGTTCGATATCACTACATTGGTGCAAACAGATTGCTGAGGGCGTTTTCATAAGTTCACATACAAGAGGGAATAAGTTTTAAAGATTATGATGACAATAATACAATCAGCTAATATGGTTTACGCGTAATAATGACTGTAGTGGTAAATAAGGAAGAATTCACAGTAATATTGGTAAGTGAAAAATTGCTGATAGATTATAATGACAATGATATAATCAGATTATCAGAAGATTACAACGACAATGATATAATCAGATTATATGAAGATTACAACGACAATGATATAATCAGCTAATATGGTTGTACGATGGCAGTGGAGGGCAGAAGCGATTATCAGATTATAAGAAGATTACAACGACAATGCTATAATCAGCTAATATGGTTTACGCGTAATAATACTTAAGTGGTTAAGAAGAGAAAAAATTCACAGTAACATTGGGAGGTAAAAAATTGCTGATTGCGTTGTTTCAAAAGTTCACACACAGCTGTCATAAATGTTTACAAGCACATCTGTTATACATTTGTATAGATTCAGGTTGAACTGGCATCAAGTTGAGGTTTACTGACATGATACCTAATTGAGGTTAAATTAATACGAAATTGACATATTTAGGGGATGAAAATGAAATTGACTAATTTAGGGGATCACCTAGTCTAGTCACCCATGATCTGCTGTGATGACATGTTTAGTTGTTGCATCAGGTATTGCTCGAGGTCATCTGGTGTGTTGATCTCGCGGCGTCTTGAATCTGGGTTTCCTGGGTTGAATATGAAGATGTTTCCATCCTGTGTTCTTGGGACTCCAACTTTATCCGGGAATTTCCTTTTGGCCATCCTTTGAATGTACATGACGTTAGCTCGTGAAGGTATGAGGTATTCATTTATGAAGAAGAACTGTGGTTTCTTTTCTCGGCAGGCGTTGAGAATTTCACGTTTTTTGTTATAATGTTTTAGTTCAAATGCAATGTTTCTTTGATCTACATTCCCAGTTATTGTTTTTTTCCCCATTCTTGTAGCTGACGTAATGTCAGTGCCGGAGAGGTCAATGTTGATCTTGTCCTTCAGGAGCTGGCAGACTGTATCCTTACAGATTTCGCCTGCGTGAGATGGCGGTATTTCCCTTCCAGAAATGACGAGAGTACATTTTTTGTCTTCAATGTCTCGGCGCTGATCATTTTTTTCCAACTGGTCGAGGCGGGAGGTTAAGCTATCTATTTTCTCATTCTGTTCTTCGAGAATTTTTTTGTGTTCCGCTTCTTTTGTTTCAAATAGCGTTTTAAGGTGGCTTATTTCATTTTGCACTTGAACAATATCACTATTAAATTTTGTCATCACTGAATCGAAGTATTTTATAAGGACAGAAACTACTTCTTTACCGTCTTTCGTAAGGCTAGACACATCAGGGTATTGACCAAACTTCGGTTCAAACTCGATGCTGTTGTTGCTGCTGTTGTTGGTAATGCGTCGTTTGTTAGGCATCTTGAGGATGGAGGGAATTCGGTCGTTGTGTAAACGAGGGTTGAATACTCTACACTTTTGGGGGAATATTATACTCTTAGTTTGATTATTTTTATATATGGGGTATTTATATCACATTTGAATACTCAGGACGCGAGTGGGTACCCATTTAGGTTAGAGGTACATTCTTTCTAACAATAGGCACTTTGTTTCGGAGCGAGCGCCACACCCGTCCTCACGCCACGGAGTCACTGAAGACAATCCATATCCCTTTTTGTATCTTTTTTGGCCGAAATGGGGTCAAAAATTAAATATTTTTGTCCCCTATCACCCCCCTCCCCCTCTCCATGGGAGGGATCTAGTGTCCGTAGCGCCATAAAATTTTAGGACCGAATAGTCCACCACCTAAGGGTTCTTTTTCAACAAAGACAAGCAAAATACTCATCAGACTGACAGGGGCCTGGCAGGGGCCTGGGTTGACCCCCTTAATTAAGATAGTAAAACTTATACGAGAAGAAATATAAATTACTTTATTTCTGTCCACCTCAATACCGTCGTACGAAGTGGTGTTAAACCAAAAGTTATCCCACTGAATAATTGAGGCCTGTAGTAGGGTTGGAGTGAGAGCAAATGTGTAAATGTTAAACTAGGTGATGATTATGGTATACGTCATATTACCTATAGAATAGAAACTCCATAAGGTGCAACAAAATCAATCATTCGATCATAGCTGAATGAATCAAAATGATTGCCTCTAGATAGTAAGGGGGCTTCGCTTTCAATAAATAAATCAGAAAAGGTAACAAAACTATAGGCAAGCCTTGAAGTTCACTTCAGATGGATGCGAGATTCATCTGTTTGCCTAATGACCTCCATGCCACTGCTGCGTCGAAAAGTGTAACGCTCTCTGAATTTTTCCAAATAAATGTTAAGTCTAGTTTGAAAATTTGTAGCCTTTTGTAGGACATCTCAAGAACTTTGACTTATTAGAATAGGGTGTTAAATGGATTTCCTCTGATGTGTTAGGGAATCTTTTTTTCTTGCGTTACTGAATTTATACTCCATTTATGATACTTTGACGTGTGTACTCGTCACAAAGCATTAAACTATTTCATACATGTTGTGAACACTTTCGCTTTTGTATCATTGCTGACAGGACTGGAATCAAGTCCTCATTTGTTTTTTCTGTTGCATTATTTTACTTCTTGGTAGAACGGCGGCCAATTCTCACCGATTTTCATTCGGACATTACATTGCTGACTTGTGACGCGTACCAACTTATCGTATATTCCTGAACATGAAGTCAGAAATGATCTGGACCTAATGCCTCAGAGTAAGGCGGATTGTTTGTAATTGAGGACCATGCCTGTCTCAGTAAAGTTGTGTGGTGGACCGAGGACTTCTTTAGGAGAATGAGAATAAAACTCCTGAAGTAAAGTCCAAGATCCTTGATTTTTTACCAACGTGTTTACTTCTACGGCCTCCAATCTTGTGTCAACAACTCCTAGGTAAATGTTTTAACTGGCATTAGAATAACAATGAGAAAATAACGTTATTATTTGTCCATTCAAACATGCTAACACAGAAGAGTATCGACAAGATATAATTTCAAAAGAGCTCATGTTGCTAGTAGAAAACCGCTTAGTTGGTGATCTACTACCTCGTAAGTTTGAATTTTACTATTCTATGGGAATATATCAGCAAGATATCTCGAGGAAAAATCAGTTATCCTATGATAATGGCGATAATAATAACATGACTTACGCTTGATAGTGTTTTGCACGTGTGCATCACCACGAATTTCTCATTAGAAGTAGAGACTCAGTTAACTGGCACGCTTCCGAACGCAAATTCTATTACAGTATGTTGAAAAACACTCTTCCACTGATGCTGCGGTTTTTGATCATTTTTACTTTTCAGCTGCATTCTGTCAAAATACTTTTATTACATTGGTGTGTTCCATAGGCAGTGAATGAGGTCATTTAACTTCAGCTTTTCAAAGAAGTTTGATTTAACTAGCTTACGTTTTATTTTACCGCAATTCATTTATCGTGGTGATACAGAGCACCGAATCATAGTATTGACGTTTCGAGTATAGACTTTTCTAGAAGATGTATATTAAAGAAAAGCTGCATTCTTAACATGTTGGTAAATACCGTGACTCACTATTGTTACCTTATTACTGAGATATTAAACTCAAAACTTTGGACGTAACTTATATGTAATCAGTTTCCCACACCATTGAGGCAATGAAATCTTGAGTATTCAGGAAATGTATGTAAATGATATTGTTTTGATTTCCTTACAAATCGAAATTAAGCAAAGAAATTCAAGGATCACATTAATCAGGTGAAAACATCAAGTTCAAGCGTTTTGCAGTTTAAAATGATCGAAAATTCTGGAGAGTTTGTTCAAATAGTCTGACGGAAAGATGAAGAAGAAAAGAGTTCAGCATTTGTACGTTTTTCGCAGAGTAAGCTACAAAAAGAGCCGACCAATTGTACCTCAATGCCGTTAGGAAGCCCCAAACTGTCGATGTTTTTACTTGCAACTCTTTAGCCGAATGTAGAAGAGAAGTTTTCTCATTTCCAGCAATGACCTTCCATTTGTTAACCCGACGTGGGCCCGATCCAGTCAGAGAATTACAGCTATCAGCGTGTCCTCGCTTCTCGGCGTGATCCCATCTGAATGTCGGTGCATAGGAATTTTCTTCCACGATGAACGAATACTTTCATTCTTACTTCAGTGAATATAGTCGTCTAGATCAGGCAAATTTATATTCTTGCCGATTGAACGCAATAATGGCAAGAAAAATGTCAGAATGTGATTTATAACGTTTTATTAAACTGGCAAATGCTTGTTGTGGTAACATGTTTGTGAGAAGGTTAATTTGAAATTATGTATATTTTAAAGGCTGTCTAGTATCGGTGTCGTAACTTTACCCTAACTGATCAGACATCACTATTAAAAAATCTCTAAACTCACTTTTTTGTACCTTCGTGGCCGATACTCTTAAAAAGTTTATTTTACTCTACCCAAAGAAATATTCAACAATGAAAAGAATTAACAATCACTAAAAGATTAAATTTACCCATAGTGTGCAAATATAGAGCAAGGGTCAACAAACCGAATGACATTGTTTGCCTGTCCCCTGCACTGCCGCCAGCGTTGATCACTCACTTGGCACAGTTCAGTTGCTGCCCAAAAGTTGTCTGTGAAGCGCGAAAGTTGAAAGTCAGACGCTCTGCTTAAAAACTTTATTCAAGTGAAATTTTCGTCTGTTAAAGGTTTGTGCTGGGTTTTCAAGTAACCGTTTTTGTATTAAGTTGTTAAAAAATGAAGGTTTTGTCCACGTGGTATTAAGCAAGCTGAGAATTGGTGTAGAAAAATTGAGTTTTTCTGCGGGTTTCTTTATAACAATCGAGCTTTTATGTAAACAACTCCCTTGAATATTAGAAAATGGAATTAAATTAAAACGTTACTAAAATGTATTTCAATAATCAAAGGCGCAACCATTCTTTGTACTTCATAATAATTTTCTTCTCCTTAAAAAATACACCGAAGAAAAAGTGACTTCTGAAGTCTCTGCGATAGCATCAGGGTCGTTGCTCACCTTCCTTCCACCTGACTTGACCATCTTTACTTCTCTACGCATTAAGCCTACTGTATAGATTAAGCCTGAGTGTGGCCGGCGTCGAGGCTACCGTCTCCCGTTGTACATATCTCCTTCATTGAGAGGGTCCTGACAGTGCCATGATTCACTGCCGACCTGCTGCCTCCCTGCACTTCGCTTCTGCTTCGCCACTCGAGTTCGGCTGCTTAACTGATGTGAGTCACCGTAATGGTTAGAGCCACAATTTTACGTTAGTGACGTCAGTTGCAGCTCAAAGTACCCTGCCTCACTCACCTAAAAAATATTGGGAGATTTAAAATTTGTATAACGTTGCCATAAATCAACTGAATTTGTGCTTAATATTCAGATGAAAATTAATGCTGTAAATTTCCATTTCAATTGTTACTATGTAGAGTTAAATTTCGTGTCTAGTGTTATTTTAAACTAGTGCTCAAACTAACAATGTACCATAGTTGTTAAATACTATAGTTGATAATTTCTATAAATAACTTTGGGCTTAGAATATTTTCTTAGACTAGAATTACATAGTCTTAAAACAGCCAACTCTAGAAAATACGTAAGCTGAACTCTCAACCCTGCGATATTTTCTGCTGGGCAACGTGTTCAGTGTTCACCGAATACCTTATCCTCGTGTCGCTATTCTTAAATTACGAACGCAGTCTTTCTGACCCATTTATTTTGCGGCGTGAGATAAATTTTAATTGAACCAATAATTTAATCTATAAATTTGTGAGCATTCATCACCGACTAATTTCTTTAAATTACTAACTATTTGTGCTCCCGTGACAGTGATCGTGGCACGGTGCTGGAGGGGCGCTATGGGCGTGCTGGTATCCCAGTATCTCCCTTCTTCCGGTCCATTCGCGGTATGTAGCATACGATCATTTATAAAATGAAATAAAATAGCGTTAATTTCGACGGTCTCCTATTCCTGCGTCAATTTCAAGTATCGATTTTGTCAACTAGAGAAAATTCAAAACCTATGGCATCATTCTTATAATTTTAGTTTCATGATCATACGCGAGAAATGCATGACGACTCCCCATTATATATACGTATTTTCGATTCAAAATCACAATATTTTATTTTAAATAAGTTGGAATCATTGAGGCTTGAAAAATTTTGTGAGGTGAACTGGAAACCATTAAAAGTGATATGGTGATCAGCCTTTTTAATTACCACTTAACAGTAGAAATAAATCCTTTTTTGTTGTAAAAATACCACCATTATTGGTGTGAGAACACTTGACATGAACATTAAAATGTCTGCATCCCAATAAGATGAGGAGTCTCATTAAAATCTAGTTTCATATCGGTAAATGTTACGTAATTACACTCGTGGAACAGCATGAAGGACAACGCGGCTTACACTAAAACTCCAACAAGAGACACGGGTAGGTCACTCGTGCCTGCTTTGAGTGCGAAAAATTGCGCTGAAAATAATACCTGGCTCTAAGAAAAAGCAATAAAATATAGCCGTTAGTGAAAATCGTGTTTCTTTAACACGAGTGACAGGCATGGGAATTTATGTTTGTCGTTCGAACGTCCATTTGAATTCTGCCAATCTAAAACTCAATTTACGAATAATATTGGATTCCATATGCTATCACTTGATAACGGGCTCGATGAATCCATTTAATATTAATCTCTACGAGTGGCTCGAACTCTGAAGTCCAACTTGCTTTTCGCAACCACGCGACGGGAGTGCCTGTCATCAACAGATTTGAGCTTGTTATGAGATATAAAAAGGCAAATGCTCGAACTTTCCACCAGTTCAGAAATGAGATTCGCCTTCGTCCCGAATGGACGCATTCAGAAGTTTGTGTCAGGCTCATTGCGACTGGAAAGCCTAGAGGCCTTCAAAGAGCTGATGTTGATTTTCGATGTATGTACGTTCAGATGAACATCCTTATTTGATAAAAGAAATTGCTCAAGGAACTTAGTAAGTAGAGTCGAGTGTGCTGGCTTTTTCTGAACTTCTCAGCGTAGCTTTTTGGCATGGCAGTCCCGTGAGAGTTGTCTGCTATTGATACTCAAAGCGCCTTCTCAGAATCACGTCGAGATGAGATTTTTTAGTACAAAACCAGTCAACACTCTTGGGCTTGTCTCCTTGCTTTCACTGATAAACTTTTTTAGCACATCAAGAAAATGTGCATGTTAAATGAAAAAATCATTGATGATTAGAAGAAATGGCTAATTTAGGCGAATTTCTTTTGTATCTGCATAAAAGGATCGACCTCATACATAATAACACGAACTATTGAAATTAAAGTGTAAAAAATACTTGAGGGATAACGCTTAATTGAATTTTTCGTTGAGAATATTAGCTGAAATGACGTAGAACTTCTATTGCATTCTACAGATCAAAGATGGCAATTAATAATACAGAGGCAAATGACCATATGACGTGATGAGCGCAAATGCACAATAATTACTGGTACAGTTGTCATTACTTAGAAGTTAGCAGAGTGCATGGAACCGGCTCATACACGCACGCAACAAACTTAAGAATAGTTGTTGAATAATCTACTCAAGACTCAAGGGAGCTAAACAGCATTTTGACTCACATATTGAAACCGTCGGGCAATGATCACAGTAGTTCAAGCTAACTTCAGGTATTTGATTAATTCATTACCGGTTATCACATTCGATATATCCCTGGTTTTATTCATGTATTTTTGTTTTATTTCAGACGGCTGATGATGAGCATAGTATCCCTCAAATGCTGTACTGATAATGAGTATAGTTTTTATAGAAGCAGAATGTTCCTCGCAGCCATAGCCTAAGCTTCTATAATAAGATTCAAATTTTCCTCTTGATGTTTATTCGATCTATTCATTGAATAGTTTGGAAAAGAAGTGCATTTTTTATTTTCCTAGTAAAAAGCTATATTTGCCTAATATGGAACCATTTTTTATGGTCTTCGAATGCATTGCTAATAAAGGAATTTGTTCGGTGATCTTCAAACCTCGATCCTTTATTTTGAAATAATTCTTCGAGTTGTATGCAGAACCTTAACGAGCATCCGTTGATTAGAAAAGAATTTTGACGAGGTTTATAATTAACTACTTATTACCTTCAAGTACTCTGTGATATTTTCCTAGAACACTAGAACTTTGTTGATGTCCGGGCAAAGGAGTTCACTACGACAATCGCGAACGTTTCTCAATTCTTTGACTGCGAAAATACAACATTTTAGCACAGTAGCATCCTAATCGATGCTTCAATCGTAGAGTTCATTCATGAGAACAACTTTTAAAAAAATCCACTGTAATCTTCCTAACTTATGTCGATGCTCAGAGTTCAAGCAAAGCCCCAGAGAGTTACCTTATTTTCCAAGCGAAATAGTTGCGCAAAAATTTTTGTGTTGACCGATATGTTGACCAAAATTCTTATGGCTTCTCCTGTACTTTGGTTACAAACTTAAAGGACAAATCCCTTTCCTTGCCAATAAATGATCACTCAATGCTTTACGAAGGATATTTAAGAAATTTGGAATCCCCTCTTTATTATTTATATTGGTTAGTTTGCAAGAGATAAACGACCTGCAAGTATTTTTTTAGATGGTCGCACAACTTGATTTTCAGTTGAATTTTTAAAAATTGGTTTCGAAAAATGTAATTTGGCTGAAGCTTCTAAAACCGTTTAAGGGCGATGAGAGCATTTCTTCGGTAAATAATAATCTCGTATGAAAAATTAGCTGAACATTTATTCGTAGCTGTGTGTGAACAAAATGACACGAGCCAAAATGTTTTATGAATACTTTCCATGAAAGTTCGAAATTTTACGTTACACTATTATTTCCGCTGCCAAACCCAAAAGAAATCTTAATTGACTCTGTGACCATGTATCTAGAATAATAAAACTAAGAGATTTGCAGAAAATTTTCCAGGCACCGTATCTTCTTTCAAAACCACATTTGTCAGAATGTTACAAAAGTTTGAAACTTCTCCACGAGGGGCCCAGAGTTAGCTGCAAAATGCAGTGTGCCATAATGAGGGATCGGAGATGAATATCGAAACAATTACGTCGTTATAGGTGGCAGTCTAAAATACACCAATGTGGTTCAAAGCAATAGCAGAAAATTAATAAGAATATTGGAGTATTCACACAAAAGTGTATGAGCGTGATTTTGATATTCAGTTTAATACTGAGAGTTTATTAACACTTTGACTGCGACTACTAAATATTAAGTTCAACACCAAACTCAAATTTAAAGTCAATTGTAGTAAACTATTTTGAAAATACCAAACGTGAACTGAATCGTGCCTTCATTTAGCTTTGATTGAGTAATTATGAAAATTGAATTTGAAGCTACTGGTCGGTCAGCAGCTATATGAAAATTACCTCCGTCTACCACCAGTGGCGCAGGTCGCAGTCAAAGTGTTAAAACTTCTACTAGACGTATGCAAACATGTATCGCACGCCTGAACACAAAAGCGTCTGCTTCTTTCGAGTACCACTAGAAACACCGCGACCTCCACTTATTTGCGTGTCTATTTCAAATCCTTGGACGTTTCTGTTTCTAAATTCGAGTATTGCAATTATATCTAGTGCTCTCACTTTATAATTCGCTTGTCGAATCTGGTACTGCATCTCGTTAAGCCATCAAATTAAGAAAATATATTCATGTTTTGATTCCCGCTTCTGGCTGGTAATATTCAGAAGTTTTACGTTCATATTTTTGCCGATGAGTTTCTAGCGCTGAATTTTGACTGAATTTCAACGCTGTACATTAGGTGATGAAATTTCTGCTCAGGAACTCTTCAACATCGTAACGAAAGGTCATACTTCGTGTTTTTAAGCATGCTCGCGCGGTGTCAGTCGTTTAAAATACTCACTTTCAATTCCGTCCCAAATTTTGGTGACATCCAATTAACAGACAACCATCACTGGTTTTAAGCTTGACTGCATTAAAATCTCGTATAACATTGTCAAAAAGTACTAATGATGTTTTATCTAATTGTTCATAACTTCTTATGATTATTCTGCAGAAGCGACAGCATAACACTGCATGAAAACTATAATATTATTGCAGTGCTCAAATTGCTCTTGTGCATCGGAGACCTCCTGAATAATTCCCGAGTTCAATTTTCAAGCCTCTGCTACGATCCACAAAAACCATGTTTTGTTGAGCAATTAAATGAAAAACTGTCGAGTTAATTCTCTCCAAGAAGCTCTAATTAAATGGAATACAATATGGGTTTCTCAGAGCAATAAACAGTTTTTATATTAGGTTTCGTTGCAACATAGGAGAAACAAAATGTAATTCTGGAGTACTAATTCTTACTGCAAAGAATTCCAGCCTCAATGTAAGCCTCTTTCTAAACGTCTGCACGCAAAATCGAAAAGTTGTCCCATAAGCTAAATGCATTTCAAATTTGATTTATTTGTGAAAGTGTATTTACCAACTGATTTTGCATCGAACCTTTGGCACAAGAGCGACCCTAGGCGTATTAGCATCGAGAATAACTAAGGTATTGAAAAAACTCTTACCATCAATATGAAAGAAAGTGAATAAGCCAAATCGAATTATTTATGTAAAAATATAAATTAATTTAACTTTAACTTTGAAAAAAATGATCATGATCATTGACTTGAACGTTTACTTCTCACTTATAACTGAAAAACAATAATTTTCTTCGGCGACAAATTTGATTCCTGTATCCTGATTTTTACAGTAATGAGTGCTACACGATACGTTTGAAAACGTTTCTAAACATCAGTTCGTGATATTATTTGCAGTTATACCACGACAACATGACAGGCAAAACTTCTATGATGGCATACAATACGAAGTGTGGGACTAATCTTAAAAAATTCGGGTGTTTTACAATACGCATAATCTACATGTTTTGAAAAGGTAAAGAGTAGGAAACGTCCATAAAAATGATGCGATACTATAGTTTAAACAGAGGATTGCGTGGTAGTAGGCATTTTTCTAATTGTTCATAAACTAAGAATGTATTAAGGGCGGGAAGTTGTCAAGGAAAAGGTGTAAATGGCAAGTAAGTAGTAAGAAGTTGCGCCGAAATTTGGTGCAGCTTCTCGCTGCCGGGGCTGTTGAAGATTGCGGTTGTTGCTGAATGGCAAACGCTGTTTTAAAATTTAGAATTAAATCTTAACACGTTCCCTGCGTATTGGGTCATAGGTGCACCATTCGGTTGACTGCTGATTCACTTACTGGTATGAAGAAATGCCATTTCATCTTTTACGCGATTTTTTTATAAAATAAATTCTAACAAACGAAGTGCAATGTTATCGTGCAATTGAATTTACGTATTTCTTGGAAGGGATAATAATTTATTTGTGCAGTAAAGTTTATTTTCCAATTTTTCCACTTACAACCTAACCAAACCAAACGTTGACAACCGCAGAAACACGTGAACGTGGCAATTTAGTTTGAGAACGAATGAAAAAAAAAACAAAGTGACAGATGATAAGTAACACGTACGAATGATCGTCATGAAACTCAAGTTGAAGTTATAAGCAATAAACATTCCTATGAAATAACTATTGTCTTATCAATGTGTTGAATTACTTTTCAGTAAAATAAATCTGATCGGGTGATGATAACTTACTGGCTGTTGGATTCACGACGAGTGATTGATTGATTATAAATTAGTTTTAAGCTCACTTTAATACATCAAAGATGTTCAAGGAGAGGAAGGATGAGGGCACCATCTAGTATGGTGTTGAGGAAACATGGAATCTATGCACAATAGGTGTTTCCGCGAGGTATCCCGTGCGCATAGAAGAAGTAAGTTAAGAAGGAAGGTTTTAAAACAAGATAAAAATTGAAGAAGAAAGTCGGAGGTGCTGAAAAACATGACAAAAGTGAACTGAAAAAAGATGGTCCATAACAAAACAAAAAACTTTTTTTTCAACTAAAAGAAAGCCTACCTAACTCTCAGCTGGGAACTTAACATTTTCCCCCTGGGAGCGTAAATTCACATTCAGACAATATTTGAATCCCTCTGAGGGTTTCACGACAAAATTATAACTCACTTACATTAGATACTGTGAAAATAACTTGACCATTTATGAGAAATTAATCGAAAAGCATTTCGTGATGCATAAATTTCCATGGATTTGCAAAAAAAATTAAGTTCATTGGCCTCATCAGGATTTAAGACCTAACATAGATTTGCAACAGAATTTTTTAACACAGCAGGTGACAACTCATGCTCCAAAATTTTTTTAGTCAATAATTAATTCAGTAAATTTAGTATGTCTTCCATCACTTGGCAGCACATTGCGCAACTTTACAAAGCTATAATTGTCTAAAATCTTTACTTTCATCCAGTGTGACGTAACATTAATAACGTATCACGGTTCACTGGTACTTCATTTAATAATTTTGAAATACTGGAATGCTCGGTCCCTAATTTTTGGGGTTAGTACTAATTTATGTTAGATTTATGTTTAACATCATCCCGTATTACTTCCTCTGCTTATTCTTTTACTGGCTACAACAGTTTTATGGTCAGGTTCCTGACGACTCAAAAGCAACTAAAATTATCGTCCCCGTAGTAAAATTCAACTGTAACTTGAGTCATAAGGCCATTCGGAATTGCTCCTAAAATTTCACCCTATGGGCACTTTGAGGACTCACGATAGTCTCCGCGCGACGAAACACAGCAATAACGTTTGGGAAGTCGTAACCTCAGAGAAGTATGTCCTGCTGAGCGAATTTCATAAGTCCGGTTTACGAAAGTTAGCAAACCAATTCTTGTTTGATCCAGGGTCTCCAGTAAATGCTTGGGTGATACGTACTGTATATCATTCATGTGGGTTCATGAAAGTTAGCGAACCAATCTTCTTTTGCTTTAGGGTCTTCGTTAAATGTTTGCGAGCTATGTACATTTGTCACGTGGGTTCACTATAGTTAGAAAACCTATCTTCATTTGATTTAGGTTCTCCATCAAGAGTTTGAGAGCTCAGTGTATACTTTGTGTTTTTTCTACGTATTTAAGTTACAAAACACACGTTTACGAATATTTTCCTGCTTCTTTTATTTATTTAGGCTGTAATTTAGCAAAGAAGAAGAAATCTTTACTAAAACCAAGTCCGAACTACCGAACTTTTACTGGTGAAGATTTTTCCAGCAATTTGCCGGCGCAATATTTTGACTTTGCAGCTGTTCATAGGGTGTGAGCTGATGAATTCCTCGAAACAGTTGTTAACTGTTAACTTTACAGTCTTGAATTACTTGAGCATTGAAAATTCTGGAATTAGAAGTATATGGAGATTTTCCGGACATGTCCTACCCGCATGGGCTATGGTTTGTAATTATCAAGAAGTTGTTGACAATGAATTAGGAACAATAATTCAGCTCTGGGCTGACGAAAAATATGGTAGAAGTATAATTCAGAATACGGGGAAAACGTACGATGCAGAATATATGAGATATATACGACACAAAATATACAAAAATATAACAATTTCGAAATTCAAAATAGTTGACGTCTTATGTTCTAAAATTTAAAAAATTCTGAAATAATATCGGGGAATGACTTGGCGTCTTAATTATATTTTTACGAAACGAAGAGTCCAATAACTATATCAATTATTTCTTACAAATGAGCTGTGGCAACCCGAGACAACTTCTTTTTAGTTTGAGATACTAGTAACGGGTATGTAATAAAATTACCACGAAGGATCTTCTGATTTATGTATAAACTTTTCTTCAAAGGACCGATTGGTATGAAACTTTCACCTCGTACTTTTTGTTGAATTATGCGTTGATTTCGCTTGCACATATTGCATATTATAATTTTTTCATCAGAAAATATAATTTAAAGTGGTCCAACATTTGAATACATTCGTGGATCGATGTAGAAACTCGAATTTAGGGGCTTTTAACGTACGAACGCCATGCTAAAAGTCTAGATAAATTCATTCTCGTTATTCGAAAAAGAATTTTTCATGAAATTATGAGAACAATTTTTTTCTATCATCATTTTATTGGATTTCACAACGTAGCCTCTGAATGAGAATAAAATGAAAAAACGATTGTGTTGGAGGCCAAAAAAATTCTCCGTCCAATGAGCCTGGCACGACGCCGATCTAGCTTAAAGCTTGAAGAAGCAATATACCGGGTGTCCCACAAAAATGTCCCTGACTGTTTAATTGATTATATCTCCGCTTTAAATTAACATATTTTATTTATCTTTTTTTCCCCAGTGTAGTAAATTTTGTTTCCTTTTCGAATAATATAAGTTTTTGAAAATCAGTTATATAACCATTTTACAGTGATCGATTTACTGAAAGGGGTAGAAAAACTAATTGTTCAAACGAAAAGTTAAAAAAACTGGTGTTCTTCTTCATTTCTCAATACCTACGATTAAAAATAATTTCACAATTGTGTCTTCGACATACCACCAAGTACGTATCACCTCCATCATGAATAATTCTTCGACAACGAATTGAAGAAGTTTTTCATGAACTGAAAGAAAACGGTGTTCGCAAAACTCTTCGTTCAATGGGGGATAGAAGTAATACTTTCCTTGAGAGAAATGGAGGGTATGTCAAAGGAAACTAAATTAATTCAGTTATTTAAGCGTTATTTAGGGAAATGCCTTATTACTCTTTTAAATTTTTGTTTGTTCGGTTTTTGGAAAGTACAAAATACGAAAGAATATAAATATTCTTTTAAAAAATTTTCTTTCAAACAATTAGTTTTCTACACCCTTCAATATATCGATCACTGTAAAGTAGTTATTCAACCTATTTTCAAAAACTTACATTATTTGAAAATTAAATAATATTTACCACATTCTAAAAAAGACAATTCAAATATGTTAATTTAAAGAGGAGATATAATAAATTGAAACGTTGGAGACATTTTTGTGGGTCACCCGGTATTTAAATATAGCAATATAAACGTTTATGTTAGGGTCAGTCATCCGGAGCATCATCTACACATCATTCCTTGATGCCAGCCATGGGCTGACTTACGAAAGTCCGCTAAAATTAATGACGACCAATAGAGAGAAGATCCTGCATGGTTTAGAACCAATCATAACCTCAAGTGAACCTGACTTTTGTCGGTCCTGTCCAATGGGGAAGGGGAAAATCGGCTAGCTTATATGGAAACCAATTTCCAAACTCCTTTCTTCCCCCATATCTCACAAAACATTGGTCATTGAGCTACGAAAGTTCTGCAGTATGCGCGCGTATCCGTCAGCTCAGTTTCGATGCACAGAAACCGATATCATGAATAAACGATAAATTTGACCCAAAGTCAAGGACGAACGTCGAAATCCAGTATTTCCGGATTTCATTAGGCGTTTACAATCACTGTTATTAGTGCTATTTTAAAACGTAATGTATGAACTGAAATACACGGAATGGTACAAGACGGCTTCTTCTTTCCAACGAAACTTTATAATTTAACTGATGTGAAGTTAATACTCTATGATACCGATTGCGTGTATTGTCAAGCGCTCATACTTCGGATTTGAAATCAAGTATAGGTTGAAACAACTATTTATCTAACATAGCAGGCTATTTCTCTGTAGGACGCAGCACTTTTTACGCTACCGAAGTGCTCGGAAACTGCCATTCCTAGCAGTGGCTTGCTGGTTGGGTAAATTAATGAGAAGCTGTAGTGAATAATACATTCGATGTTGTGATGTACTTGATGCATAATAAACCTAAAAAATTGTAATTTTAGGCTCGATGCATTGTTCAATACTGCAGAGACGTAAAGGATTTGTAGGGAGGAGAAATTCGACGGAAAATTCGATCTATGATGATGAAAAGAATAATTTCTCAACGCTGGTTCACAGGCTTGGAAAATATATGCGAATGTGCTTCGAATACGTATTCTTTAAACAATTACGCTAGTATTCGCCTATACACAAATACGACGGCAGTTTTCAACAAAGATAGGACTCAAAATTTTCATGGATAAAGAACATTTCTCAACGCTTGCTCATATCCTTGAAAAATATAAGTCGATATGTTACATAAATTTATAGTTCGAAATTGCCGCCAGTACTCGCCCACACGTAAATAAAGACGATCTTTTTTACCAATGAAGTGATTTAAAATTTCCCGAGTTAATTACTTCTATGAACTGTGAACTCGTTAAAGTTTTAATCAGTTTTAATTATGGAGAGAAACTCTGGTTTAAAACAAACCTGAACCATGCGCTGAATGCCTCACACCCGAACAGGACCGTATTAAGTGATTAAATAGCTTCATTTCTAAAGCAAAGTTAATCAGCAAATGGAAGTTGGCTTCAATAACTCCTTCACTCAAATAAAACGAAAACAAATATAGAGAGTTTTGATGTACGCTAGAGATGATAATTATTGTCCAGTGGAAATGTGTTAGGTCTTTTGTTTAAAAAAATTCATCAAGGTGAAATAACCTCTCTTCTTGTAAAATTCCGACTACTATATAATTTTATATCCGATGGAAAAATTTATTTTCAATTTTAAGCGATCTTTCAAATAAAGTTTAGAATAGCGAAGAAATTTCTTGACTCGCTTATGTCTGTACAATTGATAACAATATATTTTTGCGAATAAGGAAAACTTTTACGTATTACGAGGAAGGTGAAAAAGTGAAGTCGTATATTTATATTTCAATTAAGTTTTCATCCTTATAATACAACATATCCTTTCCACGAGCAGACTATAATTTAGTCATTTCTACCTATTGAAATGATGTGAGAAAAGTAATTCATTTGGAACAATCTCCTTACTAAAGCCATAGTTATTTTGCGCTAAGCTACACTGAAAGTCAAACTCGTTCATCGGAACGAAGTTTATACCCATGATGTGCAAGTTGTGCCTGGGTTGTGAAGCAATTAAAGATTTAAACTTAGTTCGGTTTTAAAAAATGAGTAAATAAGTGTGTGGAGCGTTGGAAGATAGGCAAAATTCGATTTTAATAAAACTGTCCTCAACTGTATTGGGTTCTTAATAGTAATCGAGAGATAATAAAATTGTATTTTGACATCTTCAAATATTTGAGAGAGTAGATTATTTATTTTTACTTTCAGCGTAGAACGCAGAAGTTTCAAAATTTAATATGGTACAAGTAGATGCGGAAAACTAGACAAAATTATAAGTGTTAAAATTGTTTCTCTTTTAAATATTAAAAATTTAAATATAGAAGTATTAAAAGTATTTCTCAAATGCTTAGTTCAGAAATTTGTAAAATAGACCCATCGACGTATGTTCTGCTCATGATATCAATTACAATTGAAAAGTAGACATTTATGCAAACAATTGAATTTTAAGCATTGATATCGTTAGCAGGTGTCGTTTAATTTTAATAATTACGTTGCTACAAATGAAAAAAAAACGGAAATTTTCTTCACAGCTCCTGGAGAGTAAGGGAACTAACATATCACGACTTATTTAATGGAATGTAAAATTTTGTTTCTAAAATTATATATTATGTAACATAACTACTTATTGAGTATTTTACGTAATTATATAGATATTATGCACAAAAATTTCAAGTTATCATCTTTCGATAAAACGAATCAAACACTGCCTTTATAGAATTTTATCCTCCTCTCAATTGCTTAAGTTCAATACTCAGAATTTTCATGGGTGTAGCGCACTACCATTGATGCTCAAGAGCCGATTGGATGTATTACTTTTTATAGCAACAACCTTTAGACATACGGTATAGATGTATTATCAAGGTATCTGTCGATACCGTCGTGCGGTCGACGTAAGGGTTCGTGGAAAAGGGGGCTGTCTTCTGTGCAGCTACCTTTTTCCGGGGCGCTAGCTTTTCTTCGCAGCTGCCCTTCCTGAGGTTCGTGTGGGTACCGCCTACACCGTAATCAGTCCGCTAGGGCAACAGAAGTAATTTCTGTTAGTGCCGAACTACGGCGGTACCGTCGTGTGTGTGGGGTGAGGTTTGTGTGGGTACCACCTGCGCTGTATTCAGTCCGCTAGGGCAACAGAAGTTATTTCTGTTTTGTGCCGAACTACGATGGCACCGCTTGAGTGAGGTGTGTGTGTGGGGGTACCGCCTACCCAGTATTCAGTCCGCTAGGGCAACAGAAGTAAATTCCGTTTTTTGCCGAACTACGGCGGTACCGTTAGGAAGACGAGCAACTGTCTGCGCCGTATGAGACCGCTAGGGCAACAGAAGTGAAATCTGTTAGTGCCGAACTGCGACAGCGTCTTCCTAATCGACCAACTATGCGAAATATTTCGTCCTTCCGAGGTGGCTCCTTAAACCCCTTATTAGGCGAGGTGTCGTATGAGACTAAAGCCTGTGTCAACAAGGAGAAAGGAAACTTTTTTTACCCCAGGGTGTGACTTGTTTAATAATGCTGAATCTCTTTGAAGTCCCTATTACATACACTGATATATTTTAACAAAGACAGTGATTTATTTTCTGTTGCAAAAATAGTGCGTACAGACATGAGCTACTGCATAACAAGGTACAACACTCAAAATTCCATTTAAAATATTAGTCTTATTTAGCTAGGTAATCAAAGAAACATTGGAATATCGACATGTAATACAAATGATATTTAAGGGCTAGCTAAAGTAAATGCACAGACGCAACATCAGCGCAGAGAAACAGACAAGTCGGCGTTCAGGGAGCTGGACACATAAAGAAAATACTTGGGATTATGGGTAACTAACACAAAAGGCTCGGCAACCCTTGTGCGGCCTGACACGCCCGGGGGAGGGTGTCTCTGCTACGGTAGCCGAGACAGGAAATCCGCAAGGTGGTTGTCGACTCCCGAAAGGTGTTCTGCTCGGAACCTGAAAAGGCTGGAATACAAAGCCCAGCGTTTCAATCGGGGGTTCAACTTGTCTGCCTGTTGCAAATAAAGGAGCGGTCGATGGTCGGTTTGTAACACAAATTCTCGTCCATAAAGGTAGACCTCAAACTTCTGTAGAGCCCAGTAGATGCTTAACGCTTCTTTTTCAATGGTAGAATAGTTCATTTCTGCTCCTTTCAGTCGACGTGAAGCATATGCTGCGGGTGCGTAGTGACAGAAGTCTCGTTTGCTTGGCTGGAGGAGAGCTGCTCCAAGTCCAGTTTGGGAGGCATCTGTCCTCAGAATGAAAGGACATCTGGGGTCTGGTAACTGTAAGACCGGTCTCTTGACTAACGCTGTCTTCAAACTTTCGAAAAGATCTTCTGTTGTATCGGTCCAAGGTATTTGTTCTGGGGAGTTGTTCTGGGGAGTTCTTCTTTAGGGAATCATGGAGTTTAGATATCAGTTGCGAGTAGTTAGGAACTTAGGAATGTACTGTTGGTAGTACCCAACTGTACCGAGAAAACTTCGGAGCTCCCGTTTTGTTTTTGGGAGTGGAGCTGATTTTAAGGCTTCGACTCGGTTCTCCAGAGGCTGGATCTGATTACTGCTCAGTTGATGACCCAAATACTGGAGGCTGTTAAATCCGAATTCGCATTTGGATGGCTTCGCTTTAAGGCCATGTCGAGAGAGAGCTTCGAACAGTTTAGCTAATGCTGCGCAATGGTCTTCCCAGGTAGTCGAGGCGATTAAGGTGTCGTCCATGTAGACCTCAGTATCTTGCAGTCCTTCAGCGACTTGACGTATAAGGCGGGAAAAAGTGGCTGGAGCATTTGCAAGGCCGAAAGGCAGTACGTTGAATTCATAGAGGCCAGACCTATTTTTGAAGGCAGTGTATTGACGGGACTCAAAGTGTAGAGGTACCTGCCAATATCCACTGGTCAGATCCATTTTGCTAAAGATTGTTTTGCCAGCTAAATTGGTGAAAATAGCAGTGGTGTCTGCTATCGGCTCGGCATCGAATACTGTCTGGCTGTTGAGGTGCCTGCAGTCCAGACAAAATCGGTGGGTACCGTCTTTCTTCCGGACGGGAAGAAGCGGTGTAAGGTGATGTGGATGGCGTCACGATTCCCATCTTCATCCACCTCTCTAAACTTGACTGCAGTTTAGGCTCCAGCGCTAAGGGAAGTGGATACGAATGTTGAAATCGAAAACTGGAAGGATCCTTCAATTTTATTTCATGAACTGCTGTGCTGGTTCTTCCGGGAGTATCTGTGAAAAGATCGCGATATTCTCCAAGTAGTCCCTGGAGTTCTGAGCGTTGTGTTGTAGTCAACGTAGAGGAGATGAGACAGTCTTCAATGGTTTCTCCGACGGGTGACGGTATCTCTGGTTCTTTCCGGTCGAGTTCTTCTTCTTCGCAGGTAGGTTCTAGGGCGAGGCCAACCGCTGCAAATGCTTCCTCTACTCTCTCGTCGTCCTCCTCGCGATCTGTCTTGCTTGGTGAGGCGGAACTTTGCTGCTCCCCGTCGTGGTACTGGCGAAGGAGGTTGGTGTGATAAACCTTGTTGTTTCCATCCACGTCCAATGTATAGGTATAGGTTCCCAGGCGTGATTTCACTGTATAGGGACCTATCCAAGTCATAAGTAACTTCTTTCGAGAATCGGGCAGAAATACGAGGACTTTATCTCCTTGCTTTAGAGTTCGCATCTTGGTACGTCTGTTGAAGAACTTGGCGCTTTTCTCTTGGCTCCTGTTTAGATTCTCGCGAGCGATTTTACATGTTTCTTTCAATCGGTGCTTCATTTCCATTAGATACTGAGCAGTGCTCGTGTCGTCTTGCAAGCTTTCATCTGTCCAGCATTCTTTAAGCACGGTTAAAAGTCCACGGACGCGATGGCCGTAGATGAGTTCGAAAGGAGAATACCCGGTTGAGGCCTGAGGAGCGTCTCGATAAGCAAAAAGGAGGGAAGGCAGATAGAGGTCCCAGTCTCGTGGTTGTTCTACGGCTAATTTCCGCAACATGAATTTGAGCGTGCCATTGAAGCGTTCGACTATGCCGTTCGATTGGGCATGGTATAATGGCGTCAATCGGTGCTGGATACCGACGAGTTTCAGGAAAGCTTCGAAGGTTGCGGCTGTGAACTGAGTGCCGTTGTCGCTCGTTAGCGTATGAGGGAAACCAACTCTGCTGCAGATTTCGAGTAGCTCCTGGGCAACCGTTTATGCATCTATATGTCTGAGTGGGGCTGCGTCTGCGTACCGAGTTGCTTGGTCCACCACGGTGAGAATGTATCGGTGGCCACGTGCCGAAGCTGGCTGTAATGGGCCTACCAATTCAACACTGAGCGCGGAGAATGGAGTGGTGATCGGTGGGGTTGAGATAGGTGCCTATCTTGGTCGAGATGGAGCGTGCGTCTGGCAGGTATGACAGGAGTGACAGTATTGGACCACATCTTTTGCTAGGGACGGCCAATAAAAACCTCGTTCCAGTCGTACCTGAGTCTTCTTTTGGGAATAATGGCCAGCAAGTGGATTGTCGTGAGCCATTTCCAAGATTTGTGGGCACACGCTTGCAGGTGCTACAAGTTGATGAGTTTCCTGACCGTCTCGTAACGTTTTCCGATGGAGAATGCCGTCATGGAGTTTAAAGGTAATGACTCTGCCATCCTTGTGCGTTTCTTCTTTGCCGGGGTCAACTTTCTTGAATAAAAGTTGCAATGTTTTGCACTCCCGCTGTAATTTCTTGAAGTCTTCTTTGTTGTGTTGCAATATATCGACAGTGCTTGGTGCGGCAGGGGGATTTTCGATCGTTTTTGCTGCTGCCCTTGTGACAACGTGAGAGACTTCTGCAGCAACTGGTTGCTCTTCATGGCCGGTCATCTGTTCTTCGAAGGAGGTGGTTCCGGGAACTCGGCCGAGAATGACATCATGGGAGAGTTCTTCCATGGCTACGGCTGTCACCTCTCCGTGGTAATATGGGCAAACGAGAGAGACCCGGGCCAGAGGCGCCTCGAAAGAGTGATTGTTGGCCAGCCGAACGGTAATTTCCTTCTTCAAAATGGCGTCAGCTGGGACGAGAGCCTTCTTGACAAAGACCCGCCGTTGCTCTTCCATCGAGTAGTACTTGAACGGGTTGTTGGTTCACGGTGCCAAAGCATGTTTCCAGCTGTCCCAATTCGATCAGCTTGTTCGAGGCGATGTGATTGCATGCGACTGGGGGAATATCATCGTATTCATCTGCTTCTTCATGCGTTGCTAGATTGTTTACTCGAGCGGTAGTACTGGAGATAGGTGGGCTTGCATGTGCTGCTCCATTACTGTGACCATCACCTTGCCTCCTCTGCAAATGGCGGCACTCATCACTGGAATGCGATCGGTTGGGGTCATGAAAAGTACAGTAAAATCCATTGTAAGGTCCTCGTTGTTCGCGCTGCGGAGTGTTGACCGATCCTGAGCTGGTGGGACAACCACGTGTGTTAGAAGTTCTTGGCGGCGTTCCTCGAGAGTTGTTGCTGGAGTTGGATGATCTTGCTGGAGTGCTCGGGGCTCGGACAGGAAATGTCGAGCGTCGCTCTGGTGCTACTGATGCTTTGAGTGCTGTAGGGCCCGCATCCGTCGATGATGTCAGTGTGCGACCCTTACAAAGCTGATGGAGCGGTGTATGAGGTCTTGCTTGTAAGAAGCTATCACCTTGCTCTCCTAGGCTTGCGACTGTGTTACCACCCCTGTCACGCAATTGAGTAGCGAGGAAGGGCGGCAAGCTTGAATAAGCTCGGTCAACAATAAGGAAGTCACGAAGAGTCTCGTAGTTGGCTTCGATGTTGCATCCTTTTAACCAAGCGTCAAAGGCTTGTTCGAGTCGCCGTAGGTAACGTGATATATTGTCGCCTTCTGCTGGCTTCAATTCGTAGTAATTGGCACGTAGTTTTGCCGGAGTAACTTTATGAGCATCTAGTAGGAGCAATTTAATTTCAGGAAGCTTGAAGCGATCTGCTGCGGGCAGGGTATCGATGAGTCGACGTTCCTTCGGTGTGATCAAATTATGGAGCATGACAACAGCATCGACTTCAGTAAATCCCATCGCTGTGGTGTGAGTACAGAAGCGTTGCAAAAATTTGTCCATCCTTTCTTTCGTGGGATCGAATGGAGCCGGTGGAGGTATCTTCTCTCTAACATTTTGAGGAGCGATTTGAGCATCGAGTTGTCGGAGTCTGAGCTCGTGGTCTCGTTGTGCTGCTTCTCGTTCTGCGGCTTCTCGTTCCGCTGCTCGTTCTTCTCGTTCCGCTGCTCGTTCTGCGGCTTCTTCCAAATGCCTCAGGCGGCTGGTAAATTCTTCCCGGTACTCCGCATCGGTGGGAGTGAGGCCGAGGGCTTCGACGTATTCTCGAGCTTGAGCGACGAGGTTCATCTTGTTTTAGTGATGCAGTGTCCGCATAGTTGATTAGAACCCAGAAATCCCAGGCAACGTTGGTAGTCGCGCAAAGCTTCTGGGTCCCTGTTCGGGTGCCAGAATATGTCGATACCGTCGTGCGGTCGACGTAAGGGTTCGTAGAAAAGGGGGCTGTCTTCTGTGCAGCTACATTTTTCCGGGGCGCTAGCTTTTCTTCGCAGCTGCCCTTCCTGAGGTTCGTGTGGGTACCGCCTACGCCGTAATCAGTCCGCTAGGGCAACAGAAGTAATTTCTGTTAGTGCCGAACTACGGCGGTACCGTCGTGTGTGTGGAGTGAGGTTTGTGTGGGTACCACCTGCGCCGTATTCAGTCCGCTAGGGCAGCAGAAGTTATTTCTGTTTTGTGCCGAAATACGGTGGCACCACTTGAGTGAGGTGTGTGTGTGTGTGGGAATCGCCTACCCAGTATTCAGTCCGCTAGGGCAACAGAAGTAAATTCCGATTTGTGGGGAACTAGGGCGGTACAGTTAGGAAGACGAGCAACTGTCTGCGCCGTATGAGACTGCTAGGGAAACAGAAGTGAATTCTGTTAGTACCGAATTGAGATAGCGTCTTCCTAATCGACCAACTATACGAAATAGTTCGTCCTTCCGAGGTGGCTCCATAAACCCCTTATTAGGCGAAGTGTCGTATGAGACTAAAGCCTGTGTCAATAAGGAGAAAGGAAACTCTATTCACCTTAGGGTGTCACTTGTTTATGCTGAATCTCTTTGAAGTCCCTATTACATACACTGATATATTTTAACAAAGACAGTGATTTATTTTCTGTTGCAAAAATAGTGCGTACAGACATGAGCTACTGCATAACAAGGTACAACACTCAAAATTGCATTTAAAATATTAGTTTTATTTAGCTAGGTAATCAAAGAAACATTGGAATATCGACATGTAATACAAATGATATTTAAGGGCTAACTAAAGTAAATGCACAGACGCAACATCAGCGCAGAGAAACAGACAAGTCGGCGTTCAGGGAGCTGGACACATAAAGAAAATACTTGGGATTATGGGTAACTAACACAAAAGGCTCGGCAACCCCTGTGCAGCCTGACAGTATCTTTTTTATGATTATATTGAGAATTAGTCAACTCCCCTTACTGCCTGTAGATGAACGTAGATTGCGTCATTAGATGCCGTTCAACCTAGTTTGATCCTGACATATGAAGGAACTTCGTTACTAATGTTCTTACCACTGGCGCTAAGCTTTTACATGACCGACAGTTGACGATGATCGATAATCTTTACTGATTATTATAGAAAAATGTACCTGAAAATAAGTGTAATAAGTTGATAATGAACGGAATGAAACTAAAAGTACACTGTTCCTTAATAATTTCTCTAAATATTAGCGTTTCTTTAAAGTCTTTTCAGTGAACTCAAGCGTTAACAGAGTGAGCTGGTGAACTGAGCTCTGCGTTATCGCTACATTTGCTGCTTGTGTTCAAACCAGAAAATACAGAATATTTATTTTTTGAGTTTTATTCGTAAGTTCAAGTTCGTCAAATTCAAGTTCAATCGAGTGACGTCTTTATGTGCTTCGTGCAACTAATGCTGCCTATATAGAAGTCTTAAATGAGGCAACAAAAACTTCAATAAATACTGGATACAGTAGAACAAATCTAAATAAAATATCCTATCAATTGCATTTGTCATAAATATTTGAAATAGTAAAAAAACTTCATGGACACCCTGTATTATTTTTCCTTGCAAAGCAGATCGCATGATTGATCATGCAAACTAATTTCGGCAAAATTCCTTTTCTTGGCGGTGGTATGACGGTAGGGCATTTTAGTGCAGTCGCTAATTGAAATTTCTCCCCTTAAGGGTAATGCAGAGACTCTGAAGTGTTGAAAAGCCACCCTTATTAATTACGAAATTCTTCCCTTTTTAAGGCAATGCAGAGACGGTGAATTGGTAAAAAACCCCTCCAAATTTTATAAAATTCCTCTCCTTAAGGCAAAAGGTAAACTAATTTGCTGAAAATATCTTTTCTTAAGCAGCAATACAAAGACTGTGAAGTATTTTCTCGTATTTCTATCCTCCACGACTCAGACAGTGAGCCGTGGTCGCCTCCAGCTCTTGTTTCCTAACGATGGTAATTAAAATGAATGCTGTGCTTCTTTTGTCAATCAACCTGCTTTTTTTTCGGGGCCAAAAAATGCGAAATCATGTTATTGGCCACGTTTTAATGTTTCGAGTATTTCGCATCTATTAGTGGCTGAAGTTTAATTCGGAGTCTTAGAAAGCAAAATCAAATCGTTGATCAGGTTTTATTGGTTCCGAACATTTCTTTTAAGTTAGTGGTTGAAGATAAAGTGGAGTGCATCAGAAAATCTTAGTTAAGTTTCCTGATAGTAGTTTTAATTTAAATTTTTAAATCGCACGTTGAAGGTTACAATTTCTAGCCTTGTACTATACTGAATAAACCGTATAAGATACGCAGTATACCTATAGATAAGTGTATTATAAATTTAGAAAGGAATTCTTAGCTGTGAGAATAAAACTGTCAATGGCAGTTTCAATGCTGAGCTGTTAATTTCGGTATTTGGTGAAAATTAGAGTACAGAACTCAAAACATTCACCAAAACAAACATTTTGTATGTTTTATGAATATTCACTAAGAGAAAACTTTTTTCATGAGCATAACTTTATTTATCAAATAAAAATTCAGAAACACTGTGATTAGAAGCAATCATCCTTCGAGGAATACCAATTCACTTCATAATTGTCCTTATTTTGATTGTAATTTAACACCAAAGTTTAATGACCAGTAAAAGAATCATTTAATGACCAAAATTTAACGTTCCCCTATATTTTACTGATTTTCCAGACTTTTTCATAAAGAGCTATATGGGCCGTGCTGTGCCTTTGGAATGATGAACTAGATCAGCAAGTCGAAACACCGAGCAAACTGCCCTAAACACCAGTTCCATGATTTTGCTTAACTGCCTGGCTTTCCCCAGCTACGGTTATAACATGACTTCCAAAAGCCATTAGACCCTCGTAATTTCAAAATGATCGCCTAAGTTGCGGTTAACTAGGAAAATAAATAGGCATTACAACCAGCGTAGTCTGCTGTTTACTTGATACACCACCAAGCTGCATCCTCACCATCGTCTAACCTAACTAAATTATTTCGTAAATAGACATTCTTCCAAACATCGTGTACCCTATTGCTTATTTAGACGCATTAAAACTAGAACTAAAAGATGAGTTTCAGTGTGTTTCGAATTTTGACAAAAATCTAATCTGATTTCTGAGATTTTTTGTACTGTAGACTTTCGAAAAGACAATTATGATGTTTACATTTAATTAAACGATGACTAGCCGGCATATACAGTGGGTGCAGAGCCGTAAATAAATTTATTTTGAGTTGAATATTTGATCCACTGTTCTCAGTTTATTAAGAAAGGTTATTGTTACATTCTAGGAAACATTCGGTTGAAATTATGTTGCGGAACCGCAAAACGCTACCAATTTATTCAAAGCACAAATTTTGTAACTTGACTCTCACAATTTTCTGAACAACAATCGCATGCAAGCGAGAAATAAAATATTGTACGAGAAATATCACCTACTGAGGATACATATGTTTATTGTCCCCTGTTCAACCACTTTTGGAAACGAAGAATGAATCATCCCCAGAAAACTTTGTTTTCTAATTTACCCGATCTCTTCCGATGGGAATTGCACTTAGAGCATTATATCCTTCCGTAAAGTAACAACTACAATGTTTGTTCAGAGCAATGTTACTTTCGAAGAATGCAATTTATATCATCTGCCGTACTTTTTGCAATCATAGCAATACCGACTAGGAGATTCGTACCGTGTACAATACGGCGGGCGACGCAGTTATAAGTTGCGTATCATTTAGAGTCTTCTCGACCGAGCGAGTAATGGAGCACGACCATCACCGACGCCATTAGTTGATGAGTCTGCGACTATAATTTCCTCCTGAAATGGTGTTTCTTCTGCTGGAACAGTTCGAAAGTGTTTCGAGATTCAAGTTCTTCGGGGAAATACATGAATTATGTATTTTAGAGACTATAATTTTTTCGGTTAGTAGCAGCGGTAGCATTTTTGCTGAAAGGTTCTGGTTTTCTTTGGTACTTTTGATTCTTCGGGTCGATGAAATGGTTCAGTTCATTTTTCATTGTTCGAATATTGTTTTCGGTATGTTACGTTGAAGAAACTGATAATAATTGACTGAAATTTTCACTTTCGAGCATTGGGCAATTTAGAATATTCAAGTTTCACGGTTATCAATATTTATTTGACCACTGATGATGTGGGAGAAACTAAACCGCTTAACTAAATTTCCTTCACCCATTGCTACATACATCTATCTAATCATGCCTTAGAATACAACACACTTTACCATACGACAGATAAACGCTCATCGAAGCGTTTCCTAATCATTTCATCGAACTAATTGAGGTGTACGTGAGAATTGATTTAATTTCGGAAAAATGCCTTCCTAGAGGAGACGTCATATTTGATCTGATGATTTTATGGTTTACGTCTTGTTATATTTCCATCACAGATTAGTTAACTTTTATCATACACTGAGATGAATGTAATGTGAAGCTTTTCGTTCGGAATTACTTTTAAGATATCGTCTCTCAATACCGGCAAAGGAATTGTACATGTACCCAAAAAATTTAGAGTGATATACGTTATTTAGCATCAGTGCTGTAGAATAGCAGCTCTGCGCTGCATGAAGAAAGCCGCATTGCAGACGTTATGTCTGATTGTGTTTCAGCTTTCGAGCCCGAGACTGCGGCGCAACTGTATTTATTCCATCAGTAACTCCACTGAGGGGCACCGGCTTGCAGTGGGCGGTATTGGAACGCTTATTATTTTTCACAAATCGTGTTTTTTGTCATCATGCACTGTCATAGAACACGTGCAAGCTCTACGACACTAAATTAATAGGAACCACAATCTATCTTTTCTGAAACTAGAATTATTGGCGCACTAGACTGCTCCGAACTGGCTCTAAAGTTCACTTTCTGCGCAGAACGGCAGAAAACTGTAGGAGACAAGTCGTCGATTTTCTACTGGGTAGGGGAGATTTAAGGAGAAAGCCTTCTGTACAATGAGCTTGTACTTTTATTCCGCCTTAGACTAAGAGCTGAAAATTTATTCTGATTGCAAACACGACAGCCAACTGGGGCGAACAACATAGATCTTTATAACATGAGCTTAACTGCTCACATTCATCAGAAGAATACTGAGGCAGCGGAAACCTTGTTGTTACTGGAAACGAGGAAGCATCGCTCGGAGAAAAGCACATGCCTGCACCTTTAACCGGTCAGCTCCTTAGATGTTTCATTCACCGTCAAAGCTAATTCTGTTGTTCAGAAAGTTAACATAAAGCATCACAAACTATTTGAATACACGAAATTCTCCTATGCATTGGATATATACACTACAAATGCAAAAGGGGTACCCCAAACAATGCATAAAAATTATCAAAGGTTGTTACACAGAAAGTCATTTTAATCTTTTCAAAGACTGCTTCAAAACAAAACGCTTCACAAGTTCATTGTTTTTTTTTTTGAGTGAAAAGTAGCTTATGCTAAAACACAGACAAATTAAAAGCGTCTACGGGATGTTATTTTATGGTCAGCCTACACTGACTTGATAATCGGAAGTATCATCTGCTTGCGTAGTGAGTAGAGCTCTCATGAAGAGAAGCGGCTATGAACTCTACGGTATAATTGTTAGCGCTATGCATTTTTCAGTGTATATGATCTATTGTTCCTAGATGTGCAGATCTGCCCAAACACAGCCAGGTTCCAGCTCGAGGATTTTTGTTTATAATTTCTGATGGATATTAGAAACACTATGAATTTAGCGTTTCACTATGGCCATCTGATTTCACATATCTGTTCTACTCGTTGAAATTCAAGATTTAGAAATAGTAGACTTGTTCACGGGAAATGTGAACTTCTTATCAAAAACGAGCATGGCTGAGCGGCTAACAAGGAGTGAAAAACTTAAAAATATACAGAATGCACTGTATGATTTTCGGAATCGATTGAGCTTCTCACTGACAGCATTTTCTATTGAATAGGGCAAATGAACTGTTGCTGAAATTAATTCACATGAGAAATTTTAAAAACTCTAATTACTGAGCACGTAAAAATGTTCGCATTTATTACAGTGGATAGTAAATTTGGTTACTCGTGTGTCCACTTTGATAAAGATGCAGTTACAGAAAATCTGAAACTCGTGACCTGCAGAGCTTATTAAGTGTTGAATGCATCCTCGAAATTGAGGAGGAGAACCTACAATTCAAAGTAAACTTACCAACCTGTAGTGTTTTACTTCCTCCACGTTTCGTTTCAAGACATTTTCTTATCGTCTTTTAACCTCGCAAATAAAACAAAATGAGGTTTTGAGTAATAATTCCATCCAATTAATCAATTTAACATAAGAACGCCCCATTGATTGCATTCTTCACGCTGAGTAAACAAAAAGATCAAATGCAAAGTCAGCAAACATTAGTGTATCGACAAAGCCCTCGGACGTACGACGTGATCGCGTTGTTGATGGTAATCGACTTTCCAAAGGGATACCTTATGGGCGGTGCTTGTGGCTAGACAGGCTCGAGCGCCTCCGTCCGTCAATATGGAAATGAAGGCTTTATTTTCCAATGACTGTGTTCACTCCCAGAGGCTGCTTCTGGAACTGTTCGCATAGACCTGCATCTTTAAACTCATCCATTGCCAGCAGCCCTGAAAACTTGTTTCTATTTCCCGCTTGTTGGTTTTAATCAAGTTTACATTGATCGGGCTCTTCTGATTCCACCGGCAGAAGAAGGTTTTTTTCTATATCATATCGGTTGGGAAAATGTGAGTTTTATCGATTTTTCGTTTACGTTCAGATAATTAGTGTTTCAAGGCTCTCAATGCGTTTCTTAATTCCCAAATTTCTGAGGTTCTGCAGTTATTAATTAGGTGCTTTTATTTTTCATTCTTGAATCGTTTAGGTTCTAAAACGCAAGCCATAACGAAAAACTTTTCGGTACTTACAGAAGCCGATGGCTGTTTCTGGGCCAGGGAAGACCTCTGTAGGAAGCGGGTATCGTTGTAACAGGGAAAACTATCAGAATTATTCTTGTGAAAAATTTTGCGTCATGTGGATTGGCATGTTACCTTTTAATTTTAGTGCGTTGAAAAAGGTTTGGGTGATGACAAATTTCGAAAGTTGTGTAGCCGATCTTGAAAGTATCTGAAGGTGAAAAGAAGACGGCACTCTATAGGCTCTGTGGTGTGGGTGATCATTTTATCTATTTGTTTGAAATATATGATTTTCCTACCTGAGCTGTCCAACCGCTATTATGGATGCGAAAAGCTTCTGAAGTAATCTTCGCTGTTAATCAATGTTATACGTAGTCATTTTTGG
The DNA here is from genome assembly GCA_030386875.1 of Morinoia aosen. Taxonomy (NCBI): domain Eukaryota; kingdom Metazoa; phylum Arthropoda; class Malacostraca; order Amphipoda; family Talitridae; genus Morinoia; species Morinoia aosen. Next base: position 19,015,889 of record CM059557.1, on the reverse strand, counting down.
TCACCAGGAGCGCTTGAGACAGCACTGGACCATAATTTTACATCGATTGTAGACGAATGAAGCTCTTCTACTCAAGCATCAGTTAGAAAGCAGTAGAAATTTTCTTTACCCGTTGAATTTTAAACTTCATGCTGCATACTAGCAAAAATTTTTCGTTATTCAAAACCGCCATTCTAAGGTATCTTTTAACATTTAAAGGAGAGAACTACACCTTAGGATAAACCAATTTGAACCGCAGTTGATGTGAAATAAGAACCACAATATTTACCTTGCTTTGCTATTGTTTGGGCAGGAAAATACTGCTTCTTACCCTCGTTACTGGTGAAATTATTCTGTTCGTAAAGTTCAATGCAAACCAGCACGGGCGTGGAAGCAGCAACTAATTTGAGAACAAAGTTAGTGTTGGCAGACCAGTCAGTCCCTGTGCGAGGCGAGGGACACCGTGAGAAGAAATTGCGTCCTCAATCACGACTTTTAGACGCCGTCGACCGACAGCTTGTGATTTGAAACTTTTATTAAACTCTCTGACACCTTTGCCGTACTTTTCCCAGGTCAGCTTTCTTCTTTGAAACTGGTAACGCGAGCCTTATTTCTTGGTCAGCTGATGGATGTTTTTTGAAACGATATACTCGAAGCCGGTTTGGAATGGTGTGGTAAAGTTATAGGTTTGTGACAAGCGATGGAAATAAAATAAGTATGATTCAGTGAGTTATTTTAAGGAGGTCGTCCCAGGCCCCTGTCGGTCCGGTGAGCTTTTTTCATGTTTTTTGTTGGAAAAGAATTCTTCGATGGTGGACTATTTGGTCCTCAAATTTTATGGCGCTACGGACAATTATTGATCTTCCCCCAAGAGGGGGGGGGGTAAGGGGACCAAAATCTTTAATGTTCGAGCCCATTACATCCCCATTTAAGAAGACAACAAAACGGGAAATGGAAAATTTGGCTAATTGATTTTGTTAAAAATTTTTCAAGGATTCTAAAACTGTCTTTGTTTTTGTTCTAGCATCAAAACTGAATGAGGAGATACATCTTTAAATATCAATACCAGTGAAATATCAATACCTAAAAACCAATAAGTCAATTTTTTCCAAAAACTAAGGCCTAAAGCAAAAAAATGGATGGAATAAATTGTGTTTTTTTTTCAAAGGTTACATATCATAGTCAAATTTTATAAGAATCAGACTAAAAATATTTCATTTCATATTTAAAAAAAAAAAAAAATTTTTTTGGGGGGGGTTTGGAAATCACAATTCAAAGTGTGAATATGAAGTTGTGTATGGAAATTATCGAAATAAAAATTAAAACTGCATTCAATTACATAAATTGTTCATTATATTACACTTCAACAAAAAATTTTGTTATGTCTTATACCCATAACAAATAACTTTCAACATTCAAATCGTGACTAGTCATCGAGTGTTGATGCTAGAACAAAACCAAAAAGTTTTAGAATCCTTAGAACATTTATAACAAACTCAAATAGGTTTTTTTCAAATTCATATTTGAAAAAAGCCTATTTGAGTTTGTTAGAAATGTTCCAAGGATTCTAAAACTGTCTTTGGTTTTGTTCTAGCATCAAAACTCGATGATGAGTCACGTTTTGAAATATCCATAAAAATATACCAAAAAACTGATTTTTCGAAAAAAACTAAGACCTAAATCGAAAAAGTGGCATGAGTAAAAAAGGTTTACTTTCACAAAATACATATACTGGTCAATTTTCCAACAAATTGGACGAAAAAAGTTGAAAAAGTGGGACGACCTCCTTTATCATGAATCCTTTCGCGTACAAATTCCTACATAGTGTGTTTTTTTACTAAAGATGTTGAGTTTTCGTATGAAGCAATAAAAAACTTTCTGCTAGGGTTATAACGGCAAATGTATCAACAATGGGTCTGTATCAACAATGGGTCAGATTCAGAGGTCGTTTAGATTAGATTTTCTGAAAATAAACATTCTTCCAATTGCAGGTGGAACAATACTTCATTAGCCATGCAGACAGTCACGACTGGCATCAAGTAATGTGTCTGCCGAACGAGTCACCAAAATCAATCGTTTATCAATTTTATTTACAAAAGGCCCTTGTTTATCGCAAGAGATATATATGTAGGTTTCGAGACCGGTTGCGATACCTGAATTCACACGGTATACAAACAGCAGATTTATTTAACCACTCAACGTGTATATGTGTTTTTTTAAACATTCTCTGTACTGTTAACAACCCACCTTTCACTCTATTAACAGGGAAAATTGTTAGGTAATAATAAGTCGATAAGTAAGGTATTACTTGGATTACAGTACACTTACACTTATGATTTAGAAAAAATGAGAATTTTTCCTAAATATATATGTATGTATGTATATTCATATCTATTTAACCCTGATTTAGCGAGGGTACACTGTTTAGATTATTCCGTTTATTTTTTAACTGTGACACCAGATAGAAATGCCATCATCGATGAAAATTTTTCATTTCTTCTGTATATTGATGCAAATTAATTAAGTCGGCTTACCAATGACATTTCGTTGACCACCCAAATGGTTTCTTTGTATTTTCTGTCGACACCCGAGACTTTGAATGTTATCCACCAATTATTGTACGTACTCGTCAGTTGAACTATGATATATCCGTTAGAAGAAAATAAGACTGACTATATTTTTCCAAAAAGTGAGAATAAAGTTCTCATTCGTGTGGACACGAAACAAGTGTTATACTGTAAATTAACACTGCGAGAGTTTAACCCCGACATATTTATGTTGCAAATCAACTTAATTAGGTGGCGGGGAGAATTTAAGAACATAAGCTAATAAAGCATAGTGGATTCATTTAAATAAATGAACATTATAAGTATCTGTCAAAGTAATGTGAATGAGACATCTAAAAATATTAGGAAACTTGTGACGATAAAGTCCAAAACCTAATCTATTTTTTTAAGTGAAATTTTTTTTTGTATTTCTTTCACCTTTTCAAGAAAGAATGTAGAATTTTTAAATAAACTGAGCGTGTATATTTCAAGTGGTGTATTCAGCTTACACAAGCTACAGTTCCTCTTTAATTAAGAGCTCGAGTTATGTTATTAATATGTTATACTAATGAAATCACTTCACTCGTTGTTCAACCCAAATTTTAAGGTTTAGAGACTTGGAATTCCCGTAATTAACTTTCTCTTAGAAGTTTACTGATCTCGGATCTTAAATCGAAAGTTATTTTATCCACTAAACCTCGTGTTATGGCACAAACTAAATTCTCTCTGTCATGTTCACTTTCTTCAATCATAAATGAATTAATTACGGAAGGCCATAGCTAAAAAATACTTGCACGTAACATGCAATGTTGATAAATGAGTCTTCTCATCACGAACACAACTGGATTTTGAGTTAATATCGTTTTATTAGTATTTTTTGCCTCAGATGCTCCTGAGGAAATTTTTATCTCACTAGTTGTGTCACGATCAAAGTGGTGCAGGTCTATTTAGGTCCTCAGTCTCTGATGCTTCATAGAAATCAACCCTTAAGGAGTAATACAAAGGATATCTTGCTATCCGTAGATTATCGGTATGAGTTTAAATGATTCATTTCTCCCTGTCTTGGAGTAATTTTATATATGTGTGTGTGTAAATTACTGCTCATGAGTGGCAACTCATAATTTCACTCCACAAACTCCTGATTAAATTTCTCAGATGCTTTGCGTGAGGGGATTTTTTTCACTCACGGACAACAGAGTTAGAATTACACACGAGCACATTCTCTCCGGCAACTGCTATAGTTTTTGATTTTGCCAGTATTTAATTTAGCTTCAAATTTCAGGTGAAGTGAAACACTTGCAATTCATGTTTACACTACCTGACGAGTTCAAGAGCCTGAAGTTTGACTTAATCAAAGTAGATTTTCTTCGTCGAAGTGTCTTCTAACGCAATTGTTTTCAATTCATTGAATTCTGCAGAGAACTTTAAATTGTTTACAGCAAGCAGAAAATGCCTCGATGTCTTGTCTAAAAATTGGTTTTATTTATTTGCCACTCTAATATTTACTCCAATAAACTCTTGCTGCGCTTATTTCCCGATTGTGATAAAAGATATTATTGTAACACAAGCCTTATTATTACTATAATATATCATTTATTGCTTATATCAATGATAACTTGAGTGTTTGCAGGTCAATATGACACCAATTTAATAGCGCTTCTTTTTTGCTTCATCGTGAAGTTTTAGCCATCTTACAGGAACACATCTGATCTAAATCTTAATTACCTGTTCAACTCGCTGCGCTTTTTTGCACTTCAAACGATATCAGTAGTTTACACCGTAACTACGGAGGTATTCAGACCTACATTTTTTCGGTAGACTTTTGAAAACAAATTAAATAATTACTAAGAAAAAATTATTGATATCTATTATTATCCAAGCAGTGGCGAAATTTATATCATGGAAGAACTTACAGTTCAAGTACTGACCAAACTGTCATTGAACTTCTATTTGTAGGAGTGATTTTTGAAACCAGTATATTTAAAATATTGGAATTTGCAGAAGCACAAACCGTGACAATACTATCCGAGCAAATGAGCAAATTCGTGCCACCCTTTGGGCAAAAATGTTTCAACCGCCGGGATGTTTTATGATAGGGAGACTTGTGGCAGGTTTAAACCGTCATTCTAGAATATGAATGTCTACAGTATAAGAATTCGCGATGCAAAATTTCAGTCGTCTCCAAAAATTTCGGAAGAGCGTTGAGAAACAGTCGACTTCGGGACCGCCATTCTGAGGCGCACAAAGCATCAGGATCATCCATTCACGAGGAGTAACCCTAGTTGTTCAGAAAAAAAAAATTCATGGAGACATCGTACTTGAATATTTCTCGACGTGTTTAGAACATCAGATTTCTGTTCTAAAATTTGTTTTATAATGAGTGCGGAAGTCTTCACGTCAAGGGATTTTGGATCTCGAAAATAACGATGTGTTGCCAGCGATGTTGTTTTCCAGACTGTTCAAGAGCTTCGCTTTTCAGCAAACTCGTAATTTAGTCGCAGCAGAGGGAGCATGGGTGACAAACCTCGTGGAATAAATAATCTTTACAGAGGAGTTCAAAAACTATAAATTATTGCATTTCTGAGAATATCTTTTAAGCTTGATAGAAATGACTTTCATGAGAATTTTTTCACCACATGAAAAATTAACAAATACTGAAAACTACAATAGGGGGAATTTCAATTACAAAACCAACAATTTAATTTCCCTTCTCGATCACGTCCACGAGACTGGAAAAAACACAATATTCCTTGAATTTTATCTCAAAAATACCGAGTCATGTCATTTGTATCTAAAAGTCATTTTTAAATCCCATTTTTACGTCGCATGTATGGTGAATCTAGTCCCTTATTCGCATGATATGAAAATAATCAAATCAATAAAATAACTTGTGTTCATAGTGGGTACCAACACAGCCATGGGGGAATTTTAATTACTGAAAATGCAGATCGACTTGGCCAATGGGATAAAAATTATTTTAATATTTTCTTTACATTATTTCAGTTATTTTGATGAATGTCGGTCATTCCAAGTCCCAGTTGAAGGGGGAACCCTAAACCTGATCCTACGCAACAGACTTCAAAATGAGAAACGCATGACCCTAGAACGATTGATTGAAGCATTCATTAATTTTTGCCTACTCTATTGATGTAATAGAAGAAACTGACTCCAGGTTGATAAAATTTCTTATACTCAAGGTACATTAAATCTTGCTACATTACATCTGAGTAACTTCATTGTTATGTAGTGTTAATGTAATGGACGTTTAGAGAAAAGTTCAGAGATATTTGAGCCAACGCGTAGGTTGAACTGGAAAGGATATACTAATATTTAGACTAACAGAAAACGCACCTCGATCCTGCAACTTTATTCCCGAGTTCAACTGCAGCGAAATCCCATGCAACCAAAGGAGATGTTTACTTAAAAGAAATATTTTCTTTTCAATTGACGCCTATTGCATACGTGTGCCTTTTGACGTAATATTCTATAATGGCAATGGTGCAGTTAGTTTTTTTGTCATTTCTCATGATTTTTTCTATTGGCTTTTCTAAGTACACTTTCATGTCTTTTCTAACGACTTCGTTTTGAACGAAACTGGGACAAACGGCCCGCCAAAATTCTCGTTATAATCTACGAGTAGTTTCCATTCGTAGAAATATTTATTGTGACTAATTTTTTTCATCTTATGATTATAGTAGAAAAGAAAGTGTATCCTTACCAACATGTTTTAACTTAAATATGCATCACTAGTAAGCTTGGGCTAAGTCATAATAGGTTCTCAGCAATTTCGTTCTCAACGAAATCATTGTTGAAACACGTGAAATAGGATTTTTTATATCAAATGGGTGAACGACCGAGTTTCAGGCATTTTCACGGGGTAGAAAAACAAGTGGCGTGAAGCTGTGCAAATGTTGCCGATCGTAAACACAATCCTTGCTCGAAAAATGCCGTAAACTCCGATTTTTCTTTAACTCATCGGGCATTCTAGCATATTTATAAACAGAGCCAGCGTATTGGCTGCCAAAAATCTTGAAATTCCATCCTATATCAGGAAGATATACGCAAATAACTTATTTACGAGAGGAAAAAACAATCTTCATAATTATCTCAATTATAATTTGGCTAGAAAAACTCAGCCGGAGAAAGTCTTGCCAAAGTGTCTGATTGCTTAACATTTCCCGAAAATTCCAAATTTTCTTGTCAATAGAACCTCTGAATGGTTTTACACTTTGATTGCGGCAGGTAAAACTGAAGTTCAATATCTAATTCAAATTTAAAGTAAATTTTGAACATAGCAAATATTAAACAGATCGTGCCCTCTTTAGTTTTAGTATTTATGAAAATTGAGTTTGTGACTACTGGTCGGTCAGCAGTAAATAAAAATTCCCACCGCGGCCACCGGTGGCTCTTGTTAAGTTGAAATTAAATTCGCCATCAAAAACCACTCCCAAGATAAACTTACATGCTCTCGCAATAATATTGGAACCGTAAATTTTTTGAGAAAAAAACTAGAAATGCATTTCACTTTAGACGATTGATTAAAGCTTCCGTGATGTCTGGCAACATAGAACATAGAAATAGAATAAACAGACCTCAGGCCGATAATATTTCCAATACTCAAGCAGGACTGAGCTTGAATGTAAATGAGGAATGTTGACACGCGGTAATTCAATGCAGCTTGTCAGCCCTTCGTAATGGAGCCTTTCAGAGGCTGTATTTATTAGTGAAATAGACATGTACGAGTATGTTTTTTTCTTGGGGGGGGGGGGGAGAAAAGGCGCTTCAATATACAGTAGCTCATTTACGTGTTCACGAGCCAAACGAACCAAAAAGTTACCATAGGAATACAATAATTTTAAATCAATTGTTCACAACAAATTTTCTGATGAAAATGATGTCTGTTGTTTAAGTTTCACCAATAGAAAAAACAAATAGCATCTGAATTTTTTTTAACATGGTGTTAACTAGCGTCATTGAATTATCTAAGGGCTCAATTGAAAAAAAATTTGATTCCTGAATCAAATCTCAGCCACCTGAGGGAGCTGAACTTTTGTCTCACGTGGTGCGTGTGCCGTGTTGCTAGTTTAATATGTCTTTTTTTATCCTGCGAGAATAGTTCCATACGTCGTCTGCTGTTCAGCCAGAATAGTTTAATTAATACGTCGTCTACTGTCAAGCAAGAAAAATTTAATAAGTCTTCAACAATCTTGACCGAAATAGTTACACCGAAAAAGAAAACGTAAAAAATGATTAACGTTCGTTTCTATTTACTCTGATTGGCCTGCCTTACTCGTTCAAGAGCTAATGTTTAATTATTGTTTCGTCAGTCAATCAAAAACCAGGACATAGGTAATTGTCACAAGTTCTTAACCTTGACTATGTTATCCTATTTCTCAAACATCTACTTTATTCACAAATTTACTGGCTTACTTCTGATGTTATGGAGCAAGTCATCCCGGTGTTCCACCTCTTAAAATGAGAGGGCCTCAGAACACCCGAATTAATGTGTTTTTGTTCCTCCCCTGTGTTACTCGCTAAGAGCGGCCACATATCCGAGACACTAAGATGTCAGCGAATATGTTTGCTCCATTAATTCTCTTTCAACACTGCCTTCGAGACCCAGAAATTTCCTGGAATGGCATCGATTTTGCGTAGGATAGAGTTTATTGGGTGACCAAGCAGCGAGCTTGAGTGTTTGTGTGAAGTCAATACTTACCAACGATGTCGGACTATTGCCAGTTAGCACTGATGGTTAACATGTGATTGCGTAATGTACATTCATTTCGAAAGATTTAAAGCCGCCAAGCTGGTGAAAAGTTCATATTATCTGAAGGTTAATTTCATCGCTATAAATCATTGCCCACAAAGGTTTTAACTTCAAATTAACGGTATCATGCAAGTTCGAGTTGTTGATTCAAATCAGGGTTCTCATAATGGACAAATATTCAAAAATTTGAGACTGGCTGTTTTTGCATTCAATTTTGGAATACACTGGTTATTTAGAGGCAAGCAAATTCATTACGCATTGTAGGTATAATAACATTCATTCAAACCAAAATATGAGCTTCATTTTCATGTCTTACTACAACTCCAACGAAAAGTAAACGAGCATATTTTGTATAGTTTATTCGATATTCTCGTACCTAAGACCATTGTAAAACGCCGTATTCTCACCCAAAAACGACTTCTTCAGCTTGAACTCATCTCCATTGAACAAAAGTTTGCTAATTGACTTTTGCGATACCAGCCAATCGTGACCTACACATATCGCTAAGCCTGCAAATCCAAAGCAATGACCCAAAAAGTTGGTACTACGCTAAGATTGCTTTCGTGTTAGAAATAAAAGCCAAAAATTGTTGAAGAAAATTTTCTAGACACCTGATGTAAATTTCCTTCCAAATGATATTATCCAATTCCAGGACTAGCCATAGAAAAATCCCTCCTCTGGTGTAATGAGTAAATAAGGTCTTGATCTTTTCTAAATGTTATATTACTCGGTATTATGGAGTTTTGGATCAGTGCATGCCTGTAACTGCAAGTAAATATAGAAAAGAACAGCAAAATTTTATCTTCGTTCTTTACTATGATACTCCAATCGTCATTGATCATGCTTCATCCGATTCTAGCATGGGAATAGCGTGAAAGAAAAAAAAACATGCAACGGCTCACGTATGGCAGATGATGCGAAGAAAAAAATGTCAAGCCATGTAAAAGACGTTTTTGGCTCATGGCTGATAATCCATGAGCCGGACCGGCTCATCGATTATCTTAAAAGGAGCGTATTAGTGTCAGACTGTGAAGATTAATGACTCGTTCACTGTTTTTGTTTCTTCACAAGCCTTATTCTTTCTCCCTTGCATAGTTACATCGATGGTAGTGTTACTATCGACGTGACGAAGCCCTGTTGGCAGTACCATCAACAGCTTTTTGACCGAGTTATCGAAACACTTTTATTCTACACACACCCCTTTGCCCGTACGTTGTTGGTCGCTGACTGCATGGTAAACGTGCAGTAACCTTTATTAATCGGCAGCTCGACTCGTTCGTGTGATCCCATTCTATTTCAGTAAATTATTTCGAAACAATGAACTAGTGCAAAAAATGTTTGGTTATCCTTGCATGATCGTTGGAGGTGCACAGCTGATGAAGTTTGCTCGATCTCAGGTGCTGCGCGGTTTGCTAAATGGACGCTAATTGGGAGCTGCTGGAATCGTGGAGATTGAATTAACAAACCACAGAATGCTTCGAATTCAGAGCAAAGTGTTTTTTATACTTTCCGCACCGGTGAGGTGAGGTGTTGAACGCATAGTCTCGGTGTTGCTTTGGATGTTCATGGCATTGTTAGCCAACGTGAACGCTATGTCACGAGTTGGGTAGAAAAGACAAAAGTGCTGGTAAACAATGACGGAAATGTGCTTGATTTCGTAGGCGTATTACAAATAACAATGAATGTTTTTGCATAAAATATAATCATTCGAATCAGCATTTCTTTACTTACTGAAGTAACTTCAAACCTACCAAATAATATTTTTCAACAGCGATTCTGAGTTTCAAAATTACTCCCGATTTGCATTGCTTGTGAACCTATTCTCCCGAGTATTCGTTATTGCAACAGTTGAATGTTTTTTTTTGTAGGATACTTGCGAAGATATTTACCCTTATTTAATTCCGTCTTTGTAAATCGGAATTTGTACATTGTTGTTAGTTATCACGCACGCGCAAATGCTCTCGCTCGAGAGTGTGTAAGTTTGTAGATTAGGGTATATTAACATCTGAGTAGCCAGTAGATAATTTTAAACAGTTCATTTTAATTTTACATTCATGACGCATGGCGGCGATCGATTCAGAAATAACTTGATAAAACAAATGAGGTCTTTTGCTAGAAGAAGAATCATTTCAAAGAAACAAGAGACAGTTCACATTTTACTGCGTGTGTAAACTCCAAAAAAATCATCGAAAAATAGCTGTGCAATAAAATGTGAGTGGTTAAATATACCAACAGGCGTATATTAGTAATTGGCTAATGTTAAGTGAGACAACTGTATACAATAGAGTTTTTATCCCGTTTAACAATAATGCATTTTTCTAAATAAAATGATTTCCAATTCCGAGTCCTGTCTAGACTTTGCTATTGTTAGATCAATAAGCGCAGAATGTAATACCACCTACCTAAAAAAAACGTAATCCTAGAATTACCGTTTCTAAAGTACGGTCTCATGCACTCATCATTTTCTTCTTCTAAGCTAGTCAGACCTGGCCAACACACAAAAAACTATCTTTTATACGAGAAGATGTATTACTCTTAATTCTACTAAATCAAATAGATCGGTTGATTTTGCTATTCGAAGATACTGGAACGTTTTTTATCTGTTTATAAAAATATTTGCAGTGTTCCAGCCACGCGGACGGACGAGCTCTTCGTAAAATGGGAAGTCTTCTTAACTTTCAAAACTCTGAAAACTTTGCTCCCCTAACTTTCAGGGTTTTCAAGAAACTGTGCTCTGAATGTTCGGCCGTGCTCTTTTATTCAACAGCTTAAGAAAATACGTGTTTTCAACCCGAATATCTGGTATGTTGAAGATTGTATATTTGATTCACTGTAGAAATTAGAAAATCGGCAAAAAACATGAAATGAATCACTTAAAATTCGTTCCTTCTCCACTCGAAGATGTGAATTATATTCTCTAAGAGTTTGTAATTTAATTCTTAAATAACCGAGCATTAGGAATTCACAGTGTATTAACAGCAGTGGATCATTGTTGATGTCAACATTCGAGTTATTACTGACTTTCGTGCACTCGGAAAAAGGGAAGTTCGTAGTTTCCATTTCTGGCACAGCACCTGATTTCTGGTTTGCCAACGCCAATTTCCTAACGAATCACCAAGTTAGAAAAGGCACTTCAGCAGTGGGTTGAGAAATTTTTGGCTGTTTTGGATTTTGAACTTGAGTCCGTCGAATGATTTGCTGCTGAACAGTCGTTCGATAACCAAAGGCTTCAAATGCTCTTTGTTGTGCAGGTCCGTTATATGAAATGTAAAATGTGCAACGAGTAATAGCCTCGGTGTTGAATTTTGCGCCTGGCTCGATTTCCAGGTCCCAAATGTTTGATTAAACTATTAAACGATGGTAAATACCTTTAAGATACTTGAAAATTGTTTGAAGGAAATCGTTCTATTCTCCATTAATACCATATCGTCTTTATACAAACTTTAACGTACTCATGTACAAAACAGTCCCAGTTATTCACTTAACCCAATATTCCATTGAATTAATAAATAATTAGGTATAAATAACGATAGTTGGGTAAATGTGAAGCGTTTGCTAGTAATCGATTTTTAGGTTTTCGGGGCCTAAACATAGTTAATTAGTGTGAAATAAACAAGTTTTCTTCCATTCACTTTCCGTCGCAAATGAGTATTTAACGAATTATAGCGGTAGGTTTAGTTTCGTCTTTAATGACGAATGCGCTCGAATAAACAGCTACTCATTGATTTTCGAATTTTAGTTGCTTGAATCATGGTAATAACATCAAAATGAACTACTTTTCATCAATACACTTTTTTCGTCAAATGAATATTTTACGAGTTAGCTAGGTAGGTTTAGTTTCGTCTTTGACGACGACGACGCCGGATGCGAGACTCCATTGCAGTGTTGACATCGATGAATTACTTCCCGTTTCAAACACTTGAGTTGCGGTAACTAATTCACCGCTATAACTCGTAAAATACTTATTTAAGACGGAAAGTACACATACGAAAGCTTGTTCATTTCGATCTAATTAACTATGTATAGGCACCGAAAATTCGAAAATCGATTACTAGCAAACGCTTTACATTTACCGATAATTGTTATCCGTATGAATTGAGATTTAAATAAGATGATGTATGTCTCGAAAATTGATAGTTAAAGCATGGTGTCAAAGTTTGGGAACCCCTTCTTTACCAGCGACAACGTTGATGAGGGAAAACTTTAGTTCTAAGATAAATTTCACAACGCGGGTGCATTGAACATGACGGAGTGACAAGGCTTGGACACTTGATGTGCAATCGTACATGCTTTTATCTTCCATGCAATTAATTTATTATAAGCTTATTTGTACCCTTTTACCGTGAGGGAGGCCAGCGAACGGTGCAACCGACTGCCTGCACGAATAATTTCTCTATTCTTCATTCTCGCCTCTCCTGCTCGGTTCACCAAAAGGTTAAGCTTTGTTTTACGAGCATATCAGGCTATTCTCATCCCAGGCACTCAAATTTTATGTCCTTTTGATGTAAGTTTCAAATAAACATCACTAAGTTTCTCAACGATGCCGGCCTTGACTGAGCATAAAGAGAGATGAAATAAAGACAATTTGAATGAATAATTTTAGGAAAGGTCATTTTAGTTGAGAAGCTGGCTCAAGCTCAGTCATTATTTATTCGTTTTTTTTTTATTTCATGGTTACATCGTTCGCTAAACAAAATATTAGAAATTCCTGGGTGGTTAAAGTGTAGCTTGCGGATCTGATCCGGTCGTCCTTTTATAACCTTTTTCGAAGAAATTAATGAAAGACGTTGAAGCGGTAATGTCACAGGACTGTTTAAGCGGGTCATTAAATTTTTTGTTAATTTTTCATTAAAATTTTTTCATATTCCATGAAGCTGGTGTTAGCTTTCCTGTCTATTCCCATACGTTGACCTGTAAGTATTAGATTAGGGTATGTGAATGATGAAGTTTCAGTTTTTAAATTCACTCATGTGTTGGTGAGGTTACATTATCTTATATTGTTTAATAAATGTCACTTCATCTCGCAAAGTTCATATGATTTTCAGTAAAATTTTGAAATATTGCCTGTCTGTCAGAGGTAATTCGGTCTTTTAAATTATTAAAAAACTTACATTGTAAACTACTGATTGGTTTTGAAACGAATAATGTAAAGTGTAAGAAATTATGTATTCGATATTGTATTAAAGACCCTGTGTGCAGAGTACACTGTGGTCAACCCATCGCACAGACAAGATAGCCATCATCTGACTCAATTGGAGTGTAGGTGCAGAGTGCTCTCGCTGCAGGTATTATAAAAACATTCATGCTCCTTCAAGTCATTCTTGAATCTTGCGGTGTTTCCGTTGAGCGACGGCTAAGACTGCCCTTTTTCCAGCCAGTGCAGGGCTCACATTGGACATTCGAGCATTCAACTTGCATTCTAAGTGCAGTGTGCTCCTAGAAAGTTTAGTGAATAGACCGTGAATAATTTCAGACTAGAAATAATGATTTCGATTTTAAAGCAAATGCTTCTGAAGATTGAAGTGAAAATGAATCGCGGCTTTGAGATTTAAGCCGTTGATTTTGTAACGGGCATCGAATTGATGCATTGCTAAATGTGACTTATAGAAATCTGATCGAGTTTTACAAAGCATGTACGCTAATTGAATGCCGATCAGAGGCTTTTTATACCATAATGTGGAGCAGTTGAGCGCAACTCGTAGAAGGCCGGGAGTGAGACGTATGCTACTGCACGCAGTACAAACTTCAAAGCCTGTTAATTTGACCATTGCTGTTCAGAAAATCCGGAACTCAGAAAAATTGTTAAATTACTCCCTTTGACTTTAGATATAGCAGCAGAATAATAATGAAGAAGCTCATGCTAAGCTTCAAAGTATTAGAATATAATAATAATAAATACTGTATTTATGCTTCTTGTGCCAAGCTAGTGAATGAAAACTAAAAATAAAAGTATTTATTTTCGTTTGCTCATGTGGAAAACGAAGCAGGCGTTGTTGTGGATATATTCTCTGCTGCACCGGTTATTAATATCCTGCATTATTAATTTAATTTTCAAGGAAACCAGTGTACTAGAAAAACAACGCAAATCCTGTTGACGGCGGAAACTTCATCGCTTTATGTTTCCGTCTTCTTATGATAGTGGTCTGTTTCCGTCGTCTCATGTTTGGTGTTTAGGGCTTGGGAAAGTTTTACAGTCGTTGTCAAAGAAAACTCTCAAAGTTCTCTAAGAAGTATATGGTGCCAATGCATAACAGAGTTATTACGTTGGTAATTTCTTATTTAAATTCCAACTTGCCGGCACCGTGCTAATGGACTTGGACATGCTGTGTCTCACATCTAAGTTTGAATTAATCTAACAGTGCCTTTGTTGAATGAATGGATCACACTTTACCGCTAAATAAAATTGGAATTTCTCAACCAGAACGATCGTCTCATTTGCTGAGAAAATGCTAGTGAGCCAAATATCAATTAATAGTTGTATTTGAATTGTAAAACTTTTATCATAAGAAAATTTTCAATTCTGTTATTCCGTGCATAGTGCCCATCTTAATGCACGCATCGGAACGCTACTATGATTGCGCATCAAATTAAGTATGTTCTTGAACTTAAATATCATAACCTATTGTAGATATTCTCACTCATATAAAATACCACCTCAGTAACTATAAATTTATCTGACTACTCAGTCTAATTTTTTCGCCGGATCATGCATTTTTTCGTCGCCCAAGCGATTTAATTACTTGGGTGGTGAAAAACATGCATACAGGCGGCGAAAATGTTAGACTGGGTATAGTGTGTCTGTTGTTCAAGAAAGTGATGAAGAGGAAATTCAAACATAAATATTTGTCGCTACAATAGTTCGAATAACATTCGGTAGAACTTCAAAAGTTCAAATTCCCCAAAAAACACCTATTAGCCTTTCGTAATGCTACTAGTCCCATGGTACAGTTTGAATTTACAAACGTAGCCAAAATACTTTGTGGATTATACGTACATACTTCTTGATACTTTACGTTAGGCACATTACATGCTTATAATAAAAAAAATACTTTTCTCTTCATGTACATCGATCTTTAAAAATACTGGAGATCTAGAAGCTCCGTGGCATGTTTTGGTTTCCGTAACATTATTGCTGATTATTACATAAAAACGGCAAGCAAATGAGATGCTCAAAGTCTTCAATTGGCGATCACAACTTAGGCAGCAATTATCGGTAAAAGTATTTTAAAACTAATTTTTAGTATTTGAAAATAAGAGACTGAATAGCGAAACATAGAGAACTAGGTTTTCCCATCCCACAGTAAAAAATTCTCAAGGATCATGCAAAAGTACATCAAATGATGTACGTCGCAGTTACAGGCATTTCACCATGCGATACATATCGCAGTTTACACTTAAAATCACTTTAGAAAAATTATACCCGTGTTACGTTTCCTTAACATTTCCCCTAATTGAATTTCAACAGCTCAATTGCCATTCGAAAACACCCGTAAAAATATAACAAATCCCTTTCTGGAACATTTAGGGAGCGAAACCCGAAAGACTAGTCGTTTAGTCCGCCAATATCTGGGCACACTCGTAACAGAAATGTTCATGACGACGCCAGTCTGTTGCGACTGCCAGCTTTGAGAGCTGCAATCATGGACGTAATGAGGTCATCATGTTTCTCTATCAGCTTTTAATGGGCGGTCCGAGAAGTTTTGCTTCCGCCCTGCGGCTTCACTTCACAGGCTCCTCTACTTTATTTAATTAATCTTTTCAAATCGCGAGGTACTTTAAAAATGCGAATGTAGTTGGAAGCGCTCACAAATGGGCACACTTGGGATAAATTAAGCGTAAATGGGGCGAGGGAAACCGCTGGTTTTTAATGTTTCATAAGCTGGAATTTCAGTTATATGTATTGATGGAGCACACAAATGAGATAAACTTGCTTTCGATGCAGTAATGTAGTTTAGAGTTGTGGTGCATGTTTCTCCCCTAAAACAATTCAATAAGGATGCCAAGAATAACTGATTTCATCATAGAATGTCCCACAGAAAGCAATAGCAACTTAGGTTTAAAGTTAGTCTCACAGCAGGTTTCGTTTCTAATTCTTTTAAGAAAGTGAACACTTTTCTTGGTGGAAATTTTCGAGGAGCTGAAACAAACCATCTACTTATGAAAATTATCAATAGTTAATACTCAGCGCTGTAGAAAATGATGGATTACATGGATTTTCCATTTATAAAATAAATAATGGAGGTGAAATTTTCAATAAATTTTTGAAATGCATAACTTCAAGCTTTCTTGGGGATTTCAATCAAAGAGAAAACACAGAGGGTAAAAGAGGCCAAAATGGTAACCCCTGACGTTGGAAAAAATGTTTAAAAATAGGAATACTACTAACGACATTGACAGGCAATGGAAATGCGTCAATTGTTGGATGATCAGGAAGAAGTTCACCAGGCACATTGTCCGCCGAGGACAAACTCGTCAGATCCAACAAAAGATCTCCAAATTTCGCTATGTCTAAACTTGTGAATTATGCATAAGTGTGCTCGAAACTTGGCATTCTAAGAGAATAATATTCAAGCACTTTTTATACATACTGATATTCTTTGTTTGTCATAGGGAACGTTTCCTTCTAATTAATTTCAAATAAAAGAGAAGCAAGACTGCAAGACGGAAAACACCGCGTTAGTTAACGTTAATAGCAAAGCATAGAGTTATGACGACGATCGAGTACCAACCAAAGTCTTCCATGATGATGAAACAGCCTAGAATGAGCAAGAGGATTATCGAAAACCATCTCAACGTCAGTAGGAAGATCATTTAGTTGGCAAGGTTGCTACTTGCTCACCTGGCTTCTCGCCAGCTAGAGTGCTGATGGAAAAGTAGTGAAAATGTCTCTCATCACGGCTGCGCAGCCTGTGGCAGAAACTGAGGAATTGATACGCCACGTAATCATACGCAGATATGAGGAGAAATAAGCAGCTGTCTTATCACCAGACATTGTTTCCATAAACCGAGACACCGTGACTGACCCAAGAGGGCAGAGTTATTGGACCAACTTTTACATGAAACTAAAGTGTATTAGCTGCAATTAAATTCCCAAATACCAATACCAATGGCTAAGCAAACCTTCATTTTCATTGATAAGTAACATTGTTAATTGAGGTACTGTTATTCAGCCGCTGATGTACCTGCACCATTCATAATGCAAATTCAACCTGAACGGGTGCAAAGTTTTCTTTTTAAAAATACCAACCTATTCCCACCTTTATTTTGCTCACGTACGTCGGCACGGATCGCTGTTGATGGGCCGTGAGTTTCTCCAGTGTATTAAATTTCATTTGCATCATGCGTCATCGTGTGCCATGCATTGGTTTAGCTACACGAGTTCTTGACGCTTCGGAGTTGAAGATGTCGGTTGCAGCTTTCGAATGCGCTTTTTATTTTCGTGCATTCAATGAAAATCTGTTTTTTGCATTTATATGTGAAGGCGGCCTTATTAATCAAGTACGATATTTTCATTCTCTGAATTCTAACGTTATTGAAAAATTCAAACCTGAATACTTGCAGTGGGTCTCACTCATGCATATGCAAGTGAATATGCATCATTTTCTCTCTTGGCTTTGTCCCGGATAGGTTTGAGCAAGTATTTTCGTTTTGATGTTTGACCTAAGTGAACGTCGCTACATGATATCCAATTTCTTATTTTCAAGGAGCAACTATCTGTTCAAAATCTATGACGTTGTTTTGGTATTGCGATCGATTTCTTCAGCGTAGTTTCTCAATTCTCTTTAGTACGCTTGAGTTTGCATACCTACGCAGATGAGCATTGGACAGTAAGGTCACTTTTATGGAGGCCATGAATATAATTCGTATGCACTCCGTCGCCTGATATGGCAGCGATTAACATTACTCACTGGAATAAGCTAACAATAGCGCCAACTAAAAACAATTGAACCAAAGGAGGATTTACTAAGGAGGGGGAATGAAAGCGAATCGCAGTCAAAGCCACTGGACTGACATCTACAGATCAAATTTCAAAAGTAAAACTGTGTCCTTCGAGATAGATGTAGTTTACTAAATTCCTCTCACTAACTTGATTCTATAATCAATCATTTCCGTACACACATGCGAAGCGGAATGAAGGAAAAATGAGGGTTTCAACTTTAAAGAGACTGATAGAGGAAGACAGTCCTCTTTGTCGTTTCCTAATAAAAACTCAAGCTTCAGAGTTTCGATTTTGGTGCTGGGTAACGTGAGTTAGAAGCATATAATAGCTGATATATTTTCCCCTGGCAACCATACATATTTGCTCAAGATATCAGTTAAATCGTTAAGTAAGGTTCGCATGAAAATTTTGCAAAATTACTTTCCGACATGCAAATACAAATAGGAACTCACGCGTAATACCGAGTTTAATTTGAGCTGCGTTTTGGCCAGAGTACGAACCTATGAATTAAAGTAAAGAACGCACTCAATGTGTCCGGTTTCATTTTCTACATGATAATTGTGAGTCAGGTTCCCAAGAGTACCATGCAGTGAGCTTCAAACATATTCATTCACCAGATTTATCCCCTGTACATACAAGGGGCATGAACGTTCTGATTAGGATATTCGCAACCAATCGCCTGTTTTACCCACTGTAGAAACAAGACGCATAATTATTTCAATGAAGAAATTCCCCAGATAGGGATATTCATTTGGATATTCATAATCTTACACTAGTTCCACTCACGTTTCGACAAAGCGCATGCTTGTTCAAACTTGGATACTCACCTGCTAAGGATGTTCATTAGGATATTCACAACCTATCACTAGATATAATTATTGCCCCAACAAAGGGCATTCATATCTCAATGAGGGTATTTATCTCATGCGCGGTCCTGTTCAGTCTCGTTACCCATTCAACGCTGAGTCAGCAAAACTTTGTTCATTTACCTCTTGTGTGGAATAATACTCAAATATACACTAATTCTCATATACCACCTGTCACCTGAAAATACTGCATCATATAATTCGTAAGAACAGCATCGCTGTTAAACATTTTCAACAGTTTTTAAACGTTTTTCAATATCGGGCAGCGAATCAGAATCTCGGAAAATAGAATAACAACTTTTCTATTACGGAGTATACTAATGCGGTAAGAGTCATTATGGTACAAAGGAGCAGGGAGGTGAAATTATTACCATATCAAGTCACGCGAGCTCGTTAAAATCGCACGATTAGAACTGTAGTTTGACAAAGAGCAGACCATGTCAAGTGCTGCTAAAACAGAATTCGGCGTGTAACCGTCGAATCTGGCTTGCCATTGCTCGACATTTGATGCACAGTAATTAGGTTGTAAATGGCTCGTAGAAGTTCTCTAGTTTCAGAGGAACGCTAATGAGAACTAAAAGGTGAACTACATGCTTTGTAGATGGGGGATTGAGCAATCGTGGTGTCGCATGCATAGACGCTGGAATGAGCGGCTCTGTTGAGTTACCGATGGCGGCTGAGATGTGGACTTGAAAATATTTATTACAGTTTTAATTTTGCAGTACACTTAAATTTGAGAATGAGAAATTCGATGGAGTTTGGTGATTAGGTAAAATTACTATGCAAAGAACTACGTGCATGGTTCTTAGGGTGCCCAAAGGGTGGTTCGAAAACGCGCAGGCTTATCAAAACGATTCGCTAACAATACATACGATTCAAATATTCAAATTCCAGCATTGAAAAAAAATTTAATTATGTACTTCAATTTCACCCTTTATGCTCTTAATGAACTAAACAAACAGATTCAACGAAAATATTATGACCTATCAAATAGATTAAATCACTTAAGGAATTATTTAACGCTTTAAAATAGGCTAAAAGAGAATAGCAGAAAACATTAAAACCGTACCGAACCATTAAGCCCCTTTCGTGCGTACTCTTCCGTGGAATGACATAAAATGAAACGTCTAGAGCGTACACCAGACTTAATGTGCCTAGACAAAAGTGTGCTCATCACACACGCAGGAGCTTTGCTACGTACTCTGTACCTTACGAAAGTAATTACATTACGAAAGTAATTACCTTGCGACAGTAATGATATTACGAAAGTAATTACCTCACAGAAGTAATCATCTTACGAATGTAATCATCTTACTAAAGTAATTATATTACGAAAGTAATTACCTAACGAAAGCAATTACATTACGAAAGTAAATACCTTACGAAAGAAATTACCTTGCGAAAGTAATTACCTTACAGAAGTAAATACCTTACGAAAGAAATTATATTACGAAAGTAATTACCTTGCGAAAGTCATCATCTTTTGAAAGTAATTATATTACGAAAATAATTACCCTATGAAAGTAATCACATTGCGAAAATAATTATCATACGAAAGTAATTACCTTACGAAAGTAAATGTTTTCTGTTTCGCAAGTCGTTGAGAAGTGGGAAACTAAGAAAACTGATTGAGCTTAGTTGATGATGAACAGATATTGATGGAAAATAATAAACTGGAATACAGCATGAAAATGGCGAAAAAAACTCACTTCTGATTCATACTTATCACTTCCGACGTTACTGGAAAGGGTATAAATAGATTAGGAAGTAATCGGTAAAAAAGCCGTAAATGATGACACATAGTAATTTAAAAATTGATTAACAACATAAAAAAACAATGAATACTACCTGAGCCTTATTTTTCTAAAAGTTAGCAGAATGTCGTTTGAAACTTACTCGAATCTATATTAACAACATATTGGATTCACTGTAAGATAATGGACACATGATTCTCTCTCAAGAACAGAAAATCTTATTTCTCTGCGAGTGCGAACGGTAGCACGTGAATGAAAAGATTGAAGAGCAGCACATAAACTCCCACACCGAACCCAAACTCACACAAACGCAGAGCACTCAAAAAATTGAACATGGAGTTGAGCGCAAAGCTAGAGCAACTCTACGCAAAAGTACAGGAGTCGACGGGGACCTCCGGAGTTGAAATGGAATTGGAAGTTTGATTTCTGTTTGAAAGAAAAATCATGCGGTATTAACTATGCATTCAATACATCGACAACGACCTGACCACACATGGTCACTATTGATCGTTTACTAAAACGAGAAAAACAAGTGAAATTTTTACGAACCCCATCAATATTGAATGAGCATTGAAAAAATTAGGACTAAGACTTTTTTCTCGCTGCACAAACACCTTCAAGGAACATTTTGCGAGGCAAATTTACCCCGAATATTACTCTGCCAAGCTTGTTGTCCAATGTGTTATGTCTGTAGCAAGATAAAATAATAGCTAATGTGCTGTTCGCTTACAAAAATTTTTTTTACTGAGCAAAGCTCACAGCTCCTTAGCTTTTTGTAAACAGATTATTCCCATTTCCCACGACTTCCCAGGACAACCGTCGGTGAACTTTTTTTCAAGTAAGAGTATTAATAACACAAAACGTGTTTTCCGTGCACGGGTAACTTGAACTCTCTTAGGACGATTTTCTTTATTTAATGTGAATATTAAACACATTTCTCACTCCTGAGTAAAATATAAGTCTTTAAGACACGTTCCCATCACAAAGTTTACCAATCTACTGGCTTGCACACTCAACCTTAGAATGTACGTGTGATCATAAATTTGTATAGTCTGAAAGAAGATATTCTGTCGGTTAGTATTATAAAATATCATCGCTGCCTCACAACGTGCGGCAGCACAGGCAGCATTTCAAGTGCTGCATTAAAATTATCTATTTACAATTAAAACTGCTAACGTTTTAATAAAAACAGACGCTACCATAAAAAAGTATCCATTTGTATTCTGCATATTTACTACGCGCAATAATTTTCCTTTCAATATGGAGAAGTGAGGTGAGAAAGACTCGGATTATAATTTTCTTCGTGTATTTTTACGAGATGAGCGAAGTCAATAAATGTTCAAGAATGTATTTATAGCCGTTGTCAAGAGTGATCAACGTATTTGAATCTATAGGTAAATAGTTGTCAGTAGGAGTAGTACATCAGATCTATACCAGAGAATCGAATACAACCAGACAGCAAGGATATATTCGGTTTGGGCGTCTGCATGGAGCAGTCCTCACAACAGCGTTTGTCAGTGTACAAAACCAATCTGTGTTTCGGATATTGTTGTTCTAAGCCTGGGACTGAAAGTGAAAAAGGGAGTAAAGTATCTTTCTAACCTGAAGGCAAAATTAGGGCAGCGATGAAATGATAGCTTTGGAGTTGCTGAATGCGGTTCTTATCTAACCACAAAAGTTCTCATTTAAATACTTCACTCCGTGACTCCCTAAGAAACATTATAATTAACGCTAGAAAGATAACAGAGTGAATTCAATGCAAAGTTGCGCAATGCATTCGACACACCTTAATTACACCCATTCATCCTTTCACAAACAGTAACGTTGTAATAACTTTGAATACTTTCCTTTTGATGCTCCACGCGGTATTGATTGAAGTGGCTTTCCTGAGAAAGAGCACCGGAAATAGTGCCCAAAGTGAACAGTTTGCATCTCGTCTCGACTACTTCATTTCCAACTCATTTAGTCTTCTTCCACGTCGAGGCTGAAATTCTAACCCAAGGCCAGAAGGTTGGAACATGTTGCGTCTGTTCGAACATGAAGGCAGGAATTATAGGTTCCGACGTCGACAGATTGCGCTGTCAATTGGAGAGGCAGAGGCGTCTGTCGAAGACGACACAACGAGGAACTCTGTGTTTCATCTTTGTTAATTGAGTATCTAGGCTTGGAAAATTTGTGCAGGACTTGGTGAAAAGGTTCTGGGTCGAGTAACTAAATAGCGCTGTAGGTGTAAGGTTAATGTGCAGTGCTCTGCCAAAAGCGTCCAGAGTTTGGGAACAGAAATTACCCCAAGTAAAAGATTTTACAGTGTATGATTTAAAATGTCGTAATTAAGTAAATCACTAAGTATTATTGCCTAAAAACAGTTCAATGCGCTGTATGAAAAAATTCAGATAATGTTGATTGATGCTATTTGATAGAATGAATAACTTGCGCAGAGCTTCGTGAAGTGTCCGGGTTCAGTGAATAATATTGCAACAAGTGAATTTATACTTCCAATAGGGCGATGCGTCGAGAACCTTAATCGTAAGCTATTACTGTCGTCACTTGGAAATTGTTATACATGTCAGTTTTCCCTGAGAGCATCTCCCTCACTTTAGAATGATGAGAACTTATGATGTAACATTCAGGTAATCAATGAATTGATGTCAGTGTAAATTCACTCGGACGTGGGTGAATGTTTTTATTTTAGATTGATTCTGAGCGATATCAATCAGTTATTATGAATAAGAAATTCCAAAAATATTGACAAAAATACTTTCCTTTGCTATTTCATTTAGTCGCTTTTAATATCCCGTAAAAGCGCACACGTGTTTTCTATACTAAAACATCTATCCTTAAAATTTATATTCCCCGTGATTATTTTTTGATATGAAAACTTTATGGAGTTATGAAAAAATGGAAAGACTTGCCCTTCAATAAATTACCTAGCCCCCAAAAAGTTTAATTAGATGAGCACAATGAATGAATTTAAATTCGTACGGCGCACCAATGTATTGTTTGTGATACAAAATTCAAAAATTACCATCTTTTTATTGGTTTTTAGGCACATGATTTAGAAAAATGAATGACAAAATACCAAATCTGTTTCCTTCAGGCAACTATAAATCCTGTGTAATTGTATGAATTTTTGTGTCAACCTTCGCAGCAGCAGTTGAATCATTAATGTTTTTCTAAATAAAATGTTGTCTACCTATTGAATTTTCAACAAAATGAAAAATTGAACAATTGTCGCACAGGTTAATTTAGAGGGCTTGAAGTTATTTTTTATGTATATAGCTCTGATTTAAACCAATTAAAAATTAACAAACTTGCGACACGGTCGAAATGAAAAAACTAATGCATGAATTTGGTTTGACAAAAAAAATCACACGTTTCGAAAATACTTAAATGTCATTGCTCTTCAGCTTTATTCGAGTTGGATTTCCTTATTATTGATGAATTTCTACAATTTTTTTTTCTGCAATCATGCATGTGACCTCTTAATTAATAAGGTACTCGACGATAGTTTCCTCGTAAATATTAGGTTCAATTCTGTCAAACATTCATGAATGAAAAAACTTTCTCCGAGGATGTCAGCTCATGTTCAATGATGCTTGTATCGGTAGAGGAAACAAGGTAGAGTCATTTCTATGGAGGAAAATACACCACCTCTTCTTTGGCTAGCTAATAGAACGGTTTTATTTCAAACAAACTTTATAGCGTTACCGGTGCGTCATGTCGTCAGACCAATAGTAGTGCCAGATTTGGGGCTAGCAGTGTTGTCAGATACAATATGAGCGCTGCTATTGGTTCGTTGCTATGAGGTCATCGTTGTCACACGGTCGACGAACAGAAGACTGATTTGTTCGTCCTGTTTAACATCATCCATTGTTTTACAAAAAAATTGCCTTCCGTTGATTCGATGAATATCGGAACTGTTCAATAAGCGCATCTATGACACATGTATCCCTATCGCTGATATTTTTCTTACATTAATACGCCAATGATATAATCTTCGGATACATGTGTGATTTAATTCTTATATTAATTATACTCGTGAGGCATGAATATCAGTATCACAAATACGCTCGTCTAGATGTTTGTGTTTTAAAGGTCAAAAGTTTTGATGTTTCCAGACGAAGAAAGTTGATTTATAAATATGAATAGAAATACGCAGCACTTATACTCGTATAATTACAGACGCAAATCTCAAATGCAGTGATTGTTTTTAAACAGTAAATCAGGTGCACCTTCGCCGCTATCCCTGAATTTGGTATCACCAAAATACAACGAATGTAAGTTATTTAACGTAGTGTGCGTCTCGTGAGAAATGAGTGAATATTGGAAATGTATTAAAATTACTCCTCACTAGCATCGTGGATATGCTATGAACAAAATTAAGTTTCATCGTCATGTATTATCTTATTCTAGGAAAAGTAATTCTCCATTATTGATAAAACTGCTACAAAAACATGTATTGTTTTACTTGAAGTCGATCGTAGATGTGACTCTCAATACAACAACGTTTGTAACTTTGATCATATCTTCAACCTGATCACAACATGTGCTTATTATTCCATCCAGTTTTTTAATCGAGTGTGCTCAGTTATACCTTACAGGCGCCTTCAATATTCATAAAGCTGCGCTTTTTGCAGTACAATATTTCCTGGGGTTATTTGCAAGCAGCAGCGCGAATATCAAGCGCTCCAATGAACATCTCACACAGAAAGCTTGTTTTCTAAGCGAGGGCTAATTAGCATGCAAGACCCAGCCTCGGTATGCAGATAGAACTTGTCAGCAAATGAAATAAACATCTCGCAGAGGCCGCGCAATTAGATGCCTCCTCATTTTTCTCGTGCCAGAAAAAGCTCGGGCAAAAATAGAAAAATACTTCGTACGTTTAGAACTGAAATTGATATCTTAAAGTTTGGCGGTAGGAATGCTGGTCACGTTGTTGCCTGATGCTTGGGTGAACCATCTCTAACATACACCATAATTGCTCTAGAAATTTATTTCTGCTGTTACAGTGTTCTTCGTATCCCTCAAATGATAAAGACGATTTATACTATAACCATTTTTAATTTTTACAACATTTGTTAAATTTGCGGAGTTTGCGGTATAATGTTAGTACAAATCGTTTTCATCATTTGAGTTACCAGTGTGTTGAAAATGCAAAAGCCCGTAACCCACTCATCTAAAATATTCGGAATCCAATGGTAAAATAGCGAACACTGCTACGCTCTGCCAAATAACGAGGTGCAAATTTCCATCACATGAAATGTTAATAAATTGAAATAAATTAAAAAAATTCATAGGTTTCTATCTAATAACAAGGTACAAATTACAATGAAACCGAACGCTATAAATCAATAAACATTGGACAATATTAATGGTTTCCATCGAAAAGTAGGGTACAAACTTTCATACAAACTTAAACTAATTAAGTTCGTGTGTAACGCTCCTTATCCGAGTTTGCGGTATCATGGATACCGAATTCCTGAGTGTTACATTAAAAGATAGCTATTGTTGGGATAAGATAGTTTAGGACAAAATTGGTTAGGTTAGGATTGAATAGGTTAGGATATGTTAGGTTAGGATAGGTTACGTTAGCATGGGTTAGGTATTGTTGATGATATTATTCATGGGTTCATGGTCCTTTTTATGTATGGCATATCAGGATAGCTTCGGTTAGGATAGAATAGGTTAGTATATATTATGTTAGGATGGGTAAGGTTAGAATATGTTATTTAGAATTTGTTAGGTAATGTTAACCAATTTTTCCACTCGGCCACTTAGCCTAACGGTGACATTGATTAATGTTAGGTTAGGATAGGAAAGGTTAGGTTAAGTTAAGTTAGGATAGGTAATATATGTTAGGTTAGGATTGATTCGGTTTGCAGAGGTTAGGTAAAAATAGGTTAGAATATGTTAGAACATGTTAGGTTAAAATTTGTTGAGTAATGTTGACCGAATTTATTCACGTGTCCACCTAGCTTATTGATAACATTGTCCGTGAAATTTTCACGGGTCCTGCTAGTTATATTGAATTAAACATTGCAGAATATTACTGGCTTCTGCCAGAGGTTATGGTCGTGTTAAGTGTTTTATATTTGTCTTCCTCACTGTGAATAAATACCCATTTATTTTGAAATTTTTCCTCTTAACATATGTCTACAAATAGCCCCATTGCTTTGCGCTGCACTTGGACGCTCTTATTTGTTGAGGAAAACATAAACTCATATGAATATATTAAATCCCAGGACCAGCACTTGATTAATGTATCATCAACCTCTTAAGAGTGAGGAAGCTAAGTATTATGTTCAGTTGCTCAAAAGGTTGGAATTATTTTATTTTATCGTACCAGAACATGTTTCTCGTGAAAAAAAAATGTTTCAAGTGAGATGTGTAATAAAAATTAACATTTCTTAGACTAAACACTAGAGCCAAATGAGGGTAGCTTCATGAAGTTTTTGCATACTATATATTGTTTTTCAACGTGTCAGAAGTTACAACAGTTAAATAAGGAAGAACAGAAAACTTCACTTTTCACACACGTTTAATGATGGCATGCTTTTTAATGTGGCAAATTTGAAGTTGAACTTGAATAACGAAGACACAAAACGCCATATAACGCATGAATAACATTTATTCATTTAGAATTACACCAGTGAGACAAAAGACACATTAGAAATGAGTAGTTCCGCAGAATTTACGCTTATACTGTAGATTACTTTCACGAATTAACCCCAAAGGCAGTTTTCCATCATGTTTTCATCATAAGACTACCCCAGCCAAGAACACATCAATGACCTGATCAGAAATCTAGGCCGCACGAAGTCAAATGGCGAGCTTTTTACGTCGAGACTCAAGCAGTGGAATTTGCTAGATGAGAGTGCGCACATATCAGGTCAGAAAAAGCCGCTACCAGCGGCTTCTCTGACCTGATATGTGCGCACTCTCATCTAGCAAATTCCACTGCTTGAGTCTCGACGTAAAAAGCTCGCCATTTGACTTCGTGCGGCCTAGATTTCTGATCAGGTCATTGATGTCTTCTTGGCTGGGGTAGTATATACTCCTCTCATCAGTTGCGTCTCTAAATTCTGGATCAGTGTCTTCATGTTCTTCTGAACCACTTGCCTTATTGCAACACTGCTGCTCACTCTTAGTGACGGTTAGAAGTAATCTGACCTGTGGAGCATACGTTCCCTGCTTTTATACTGACATATATATCGCAAGAATGTTCTAGAAATGCCTGAAACCTTAGAAAAGAATAAGTTTGAAGGTTCTGGAGGCATTTAGAAAGTTCTTTAACTTTTTTACGAAATTAGTTAGAATCTAATCTGTCTGGATTGCAGTAGATAATTGAAATTAGCCTATTATAGTAGGCTAATTTCAAAACAACGCTGGCCATTTTGAAAAAAATCGAAGTTTAAAGAAAAATATCATCTTATTCTTTGTTTTTTGGATGAAAGAAAATAGCATTAATATACCAAAGGCAGCAGAAGTAAAAAATTTTATGACACCACTTCCTCTTCTCTCACTGGCCTGTGAATATTTTCATTGTGAACTCATTCATACATCAGGGGAAGGAACTCTTGGCGTTAATATCATGATCTTGTAATTATGAGAAAAAATAAGGTAGTGGAGGCTTTATTTAAAGGCACCGTCTACCTTGTAAAACTTTTTTTTATTTGTAAACTAATGCCGATAAACTTCAGTAAACTGATAAAACGCAAAAAAATAGGAGTCATCTTAAGGGAAATTTTTTATTTGCTTCATAGGAAATGAATAATAGCAACGAAAAAGAAAAATAGTGCGGTGTATGGAAAACCCTATTACTATTACAAATTTCAACCTATAGACATGAAACAAGTGTCCTTTGAAAGACCAACTCATGGGCAACATCATTGAGGTAGGAATATTTGAAACTCGTTTTTGCTTTAGAGACATTTCAAATTGAACAAAAATTTGGAAAAATTGCTAAAAATATCGATTTTTTTACTCTGAGAGCCTGCCGTCTTTTACCTAATTCGAAAATCTCAAATTAATACCTCGGGGCTGTATCCCTATTATTTTTCTGTCAAAAAAACATTATTTTTATTTTCTACACTAAAAATTGTAGGAAGAGTAAAATTTGGCGTGAGGAAAGTTTTAGGTTTCCAAGGAAACTAAAAAATAAAATGACATTTTCACAACGAACGTTTTGTTTGTTAGGAGGTATTTTTTGTTTTTGTGGTCAAAAAAGTTTTAGAGGTTTAGTTTCGCATTAAGTAAAAATGTATTGTTCAAAAAAAGTACTTATTTTACAAAAAACATCTCCCCCTCACCACCACTCTATCCCCAATCGTAAGCGATCTATTGCGTGCACGTCTGTAAAATTTATTGTAGATATTCGACAGATATATAGCTTCAATTTAACGGGAAAAAATTTTGCTAAAACATTTTATTGACCAAAAGAAGGTGTACGGTGTCCTTAAATTGTTAATTTGTCTGTGATGCGAAACTTTTGCCAGTTATACCTTTTGATAATTTTGAGGAGCAAATTAAATGCGAACAACCAACAAACAGATGTATTGGAGTTTCAAGACGACATCGTTGTTCAATGAAGTAGGTTACCAATTAGAGACCGTTTAAATTACCTTGTTCAGTGAAAGGATCGACGCATCCTGGAATGGAAAGACGAGGAAAACTAAGTACAAATGAACCAAGCTAATCGAATGGAACTATATTTCAGCTATAGGCACGTTGCTTTGTTCAAGAACATGAGTCTCCCTCTGCTCACCCATAAGATAACGAAGGCTTATACATAGTATAACCAGTCGACTCGCCGACGCTGGGCCTCTAGTACCCGCAAGGAATGTTTTACCAAGCCCCACCGAAGAAGCAGAGATGGAAGAAGCAGAGATGAGCCGCGTATTCATGTCTGAACAATGTTCAGGTTCAATGTTACGTTTTACTTGGACACGTTAAGATTATGTATTCTTTTAATTCAAGAAAGATATAGCAGTATGATCAATATAATAGTTTCATTACAACAGCCTATAGTTTACGTACCTATTTGTCGCCTTCAAAAGGGACCATAAACAAGAGCTTCTGAGAAGCTTTTTAAAAGAGGAAAATATAGTAAGAAATAGTTCCACTCCATTATACCAAGTAGAAAGGTAATTTGTTAGGAATCATGCAAAAAAATCTTGGCTTAATTTTAATTAGTTAAATTAAGGACATCGCCTCGGTAAAGCTAACTCTGCTTTCAAGCAGCCAATACATTAGGTTAAATTTAATGTTCAAATTCTGCGTATTGCAGCTGTAAAGGTAATTTTCCACACGGGTAGCCAGAGGGTCACAGTCAACTCCTTTACTTTAGTTTAATTAATTAACTCGAGATTAACATAAAAGATTAAAACCGGCATTAAGCCAAACTCATGAACTATTGTGTCGTTAGTTTCAGCACAACATGAGGTTAAAGTACCGGTAGCTGCAAAATACAGTATCGGTAGCTTTAACTACCCAAAGGAGCAGAATGAAACTCTCAGTAAGGCACTTATCCATCTACTGGTCACTGCAGTTCACACAGCTTGCTCTTAAGTCTAGTGCGTAACAAAGACTTCCGCCGTACCCTCCGGCGGCGTTTGCGGTAGGGGCGCTTCTGACCCATCCGAACCCAAGCACGATAAGGACATCCTGTGAGCCTGCCATGCGAGGCCCACAACAATGATCTTCCGGGACTCGTAAATCTAGGCCTCCGGAACTCTTACTTACAAAACCAGTGTCACACTATAACGATGCATATTTTAATATATAACATGAACTTACTAAATAATGGAACAAAAGAAGCGCAAACATGCAAAGTTATAACTCAATAGAACGAAGTCACATTCATAGAAACTAAAAGTTTAAGTGGAAAGGAAGAAACTTAAAGAAAAGGAACTCATGTGCTAACAAAAGGGCTCTCAAAACGAATCTGCCACAGCCTGCGCAAGAACCTCCTATCACACATCCAATTGCAGGCGCAAAACAAATGACTGCATTCAAGCGCACGCTAAATTTTCCAGTTCAACTCTGAAGGCCATGCATGTTTAAGAACAAAATTTTCAATAACGTACTTGTACACCAAAATAAAAACATCGATTTATACATAACTTTTAGAATCACAAATATTTCTCTTTTAACTGTTAAAAAAGTGTGTGATCGCGGAGGTAAAAAAAGTAACCGCGGCCTGATACTCGTGTTTCACTACCCCAAATAAAAACATCGTCCGGTAATGTTCCACTTCATTTGACATGTCAGCAGTTTTTCAAGGAACGGACAGAAAATGTAGCCTCACAATACTGCTTACTCGCTTGAAATATAAGTGAAATTGGTCGTACACATTTCTAGGCTAGTATTAAGAACTTATAGTCTGCAACTGAAATTACTGATGGAACAGGAAACAATTCAGAATTGAGGTGGAGAGAAGACGTTTGAGTTTCAGTAACTGAAAAAAGGCCCACGAGGCTTGAGCGTCAATCTTGAGGGAGGTGAAATTCACCAACGAAAGGTATCCAGTGAAACTGCAAGATGTTCACGTAACCGAAAAATTTAATCCGAGGCAAGCTTAAGTTAGACCTTAAAATGATCATCTGAATGTGTATTATAGGAATGACTCACCGATTAATTTCCAAGCATTGTTACCGAAGGTTATGGGAATCAAATTTAATTCTCTTGCACGTTAAAGCAGTAAATGATGCCTATCTTCACCTTTTTCACTTCAAATTAATCCAAGTCAAGTTCAATTTAATCCAAGTCAAGTTCAATTTAATCCGAGTCAAGTTCAATTTGATCCGAGTCAAGTTCAAATTAATCCAACCCTTAATTAAGTTAAAAATGACGTAATAATTTGTTAATTTGATTTTTTTTTTAAATATGTATCTATTGGATGTGATGAGCAAAACTGGTTTAGAGGATTTATTTACACTCACAGATATTTATATACGTGAAATTCCACTTTATCACATATATGAAATCAAATACATGCAAGTACAAAATATTATCTTTGGACGATATGTAGATTTAACCTTTAAAAGAAATATACACGTGCGATTCACTGGGTACTACTTTCAAGACTTAAATATTCATAAAATGATTATTATAAAAGTAATTGAAGTCTTAAAAGTATTATACTCGTACATTGAATTGTGAACACACACAAATAAAATCAGTATTAAGTTAGAAACATTGTTTCTTGTATTATTATTGTTTATTGTAAGTGGATCCTACATTTCTTCACAATGACTAACACGGAATTAGAATGGATGACAACATTTATATTGCTAATACAAGTATGTATCTGGGTAGTAATGTACAACTATAAATTGTAATCAAACGGAATCGTACATTAGTACTCAGTGAATCGCACTTGTATATTTCTTTTAAAGATTGAATCTACATATCGTCCAATGATAATATTTTGTACTTGCATGTATTTGATTTCAAATATGTGATAAAGTGGAATTTCACGTGTATAAATATCTATGAGTGTAAATAAATCCTCGAAACCAGTTTTGCTCATCACATCCAATAGATCCATATTTAACAAAAAAACTCAAGTTAACACATTATTACGCCATTTTTAACTTAACTAAGGGTTGGATTAATTTGAACTTAACTTGGATTAATTTGAACTTGACTTGGATTAATTTGAACTTGACTCGGATTAATTTGAACTTGACTTGGATTAAATTGAACTTGACTTGGATTAAATTGAACTTGACTTGGATTAATTTGAACTTGACTCGGATTAAATTGAACTTGACTTGGATTAAATTGAACTTGACTTCGATTAATTTGAAGTGAAAAAGGTGCAGTTTCTTAACTACTTCCTGTATCGAATACATTACAGGAGAATATACTTTATTGTACACGATATATATCACAAAATATAACATTTACGTATTTTACATATATGTATTATATAATGAGTTTCCAATCTTGCAGCAGAATATAAAATATTATTACAGTTCCTTATCATTCACTATCAGTACTACATATGTACCTTAAGCCCATAGTGCTTACAGAATGGAGTGATGCCTGTAAATACCTGCAACATTAAAATTACGAGTGTTCATTTGAGATTTTTTGAAGATGATTTTAGGTTCAATTTTCAAACGAACAAATCAAGGGGAATGTAATCATAAGGTGCCCATTATCTATAACTATGAAGTCCACCCCCCATGATTGAAATAAAAAAGAAGTCGAAATGAGAGAAAGGCCGTAATAAATTAAAAAATACAATCTTTCCAGAGTTGATGAGGCCGCGTGAACACGGCCCGTCAAAATATACATATAGGGCTGGAGCTTGTATCACAGATACGCTCATCACACACTGCAGGCTGGCTGCGCACAGACGGACGGACGGACGCGGTTCTTATTTTGGTATAGATTCTTTGATTAACGCATTAGTTACACTACAGTTAAATCATTAATTATAAAACTCTCATGAATTTCGTGCCCTCTTGATAATTAAATTTTGCAGAACAGTGAAACGTCTCTAGACTGAAATAAAATTCAACAAAACATTAAAAATATATACATTAAAGATTAGAAATTTTCAATTTTATATAAACCCAATGAATTTTTAATTAAAAATTATGTTTAAATATTTCCCTGCATTCTTCTTCACTATCAGCGTATAAAATAATAGTGGTGAACTTTCTAAATGAATGTATCGTGCTACTATTAAATACACTGTAGTTTTAGCACCTGACAATGAAAATTTATTATGCTAAAATCATCTGCTTATATGCTCTTTTAGTTTGTGATGGGAGCATGAAATAGCTTTTTAGAAAACTATTATCATTTATCAATAGTTTACCTGTAACGTGTCAGTCATTTCATTCATTTCCTGACGGTGATATTGTACAATTTATGTCACGAAATTATTGCGAAGCAATTTTTCTAGAATTTTCTAGGAAATCATCGACACGAGTATCTAATGTAACAATATTTGGGAAATAGCTAATTGGAAGAAATTAAAACATCGATAACGTAGGCTTTCCCTCTATGCTTCACCCTTTTACATGGCGATACTCAAATTTCTATTCTTTATAAATAAATAAATCATATCATATAACGACCTACCGGAAGTTTTGATTATAAATGCACACATATTCATGGATTCTATTTATTCGAAAAATAATGACATGTTTATTTTTTCAGCTTATGTTGTGAGTATGGCGCTTACGTACAATAAAATCCCAATTTTACATTTCCCGTGTGGTGCGCCTTGATATACTTTTAGGTATAATTATGCTATTTTTCTCACTCCCAGTTAGGCCGCTCAATATGAATTGAAAGAAAATTGCCGCAGTGAATATGATGAATTCCAGAACAAAATACATCATTAGTGTGAAAGAGTTAATTGAAATAGAAGTAAGATGCATTCGTTTCTATAACATCAATCAATTCAAATCAATAAATCTAAAATGAACCGATAGATAAAAAAATGAAACAAAATCCTGCTGAAATGGATTAGTAGCATTTTGATTATTGAATTCATCTAGAACTCTAGAAAATAATAATAAGGATGTACTTGCACCACATCTACTATTAATTACTGGACGAACTGCAAATATGTGCTCAATCCTTTATTCAACTATTTGTAATGATAGCTATCAGAATCCCAGTGTTAATAGTGCAGTCTTCATGGCCAATACGGCTACCTTTTAAGAAGTACCAGAAGCTACAGTAATACTATACTTGAAAAAAAGCATTTTCAGTTTACCTGCCAGAAGTATTTTAGTCTCAAATGCTCAATATTTGAGAATCATTATTATCAGATGAGAACTTTACAACGAAAAAGTCAGCGTCCTTCGGTTGCAACGCCAAAAAATCAGCTCTGCTTGCATTTCCTAAGAAGCAGTTCTTGGATCAATTAATTAATTATTTGCAAGTATTCAAAGCAAAGTGGGTGTGCCCTTTACAGTAATAAAATTACCTACAATTTCTACGATATTGTATTGCTTACGTTAGAACAATTTCTGGGATGAAATACGATCCACCGCGAAACAAACATTCACAACAAGTCCTTGATCGATAGCTGATCCGAATTCGCAATGGAACTCAAGAAATTTTTTCTCTTGATAAAAAGTTCACATTAATCGGCTTGTCTAATATAAAAA
This sequence comes from Morinoia aosen, assembly GCA_030386875.1. NCBI lineage: Eukaryota > Metazoa > Arthropoda > Malacostraca > Amphipoda > Talitridae > Morinoia > Morinoia aosen. The sequence continues at coordinate 18,980,899 of CM059557.1, read as the reverse complement.
CAATGATTGAGACTACAGTCATTGGTAAAAATTAGTGTTTTTGTCATAGTTAAGGTTGCAGTTGATTGCAGGATTACCGTTAAAGTTTAAATGAAGTTAATTGTTAGTGTTGAGGTTGGGGTGGGCTTTGACATATGACTATTGCTACGGCGAGACCTAAAGTTAGGAATGTGAAATTTATGAGGCTAAGGGTGAGATTATGGTTAAATGCTACACTTTTAATAGGGGTTAATATTAGAATACATGCTGAAGAAATCCTAACTTCTGAAGCTAGACTTATAGTTAGTGTTGATATAGGTTCAAAGTTAGAGTCGAGTGTAGGATGAAAGTAAGCGTAGTTAGGCAGGGTAACATTTCAGGTTCGCATTTACGTAGGGCTCGTGATCAGAACTAATTAACACGTTGACTGCGATGGCTTGAACTGAAGTTGAACATTCATTTCAAATTGGATATCAATTGTTGTACGCGATTTTGAAAAAAAAACATCAAATGGATCTGGCACTCATGATGTTTTGATTGAGTATTTATGACAAATTCAGTTTGTAATTACTTGTCGGTCTACATTTTTGTGAACATTCAATCCGTGTACACTGCGCTGCTCATATCGCGACCAACGTGTTGAAGAGACTGAAATTTTGTCGAGCATCTTAAGACTCACCGTTCGGTTTAAATTATTGTAATGGCCTAGGCTTTGTATTGAATTTAATGTATGATATTTTCATTATTTTACATGAAATAAGAAGATAAAAAATAAAGAGTCGCTTAGTTCCTTGAGGAAAGGCAAAATTTTACTGGACTCATGCGAGCCTTATTCAGTATTTAGAGCGGAGGGAAAGCGTAACCGCATCAAATTTGACATCGATTTTGGAATAAATTTTATTAAAACTATTTGATATTCCTTTTTACGCTTCAGTTCTGTTTTTAACATTCACATGATGCTTAGATAAAATTATTAAAGAAATTAAATATGAGGGGTATAATGAAATTTGTAAATTCAATCTATGGGTTAATTACTAGGAAGATCTAAGGATAACAGAAACATTTCTTAGCGTCAAGATTTCGCTTTAATTACAAAAGAAATTCTAGCACTCTCCACGCACAGTATCGTGCTTAAGATTCCGCCCTTTTTAATACCTAAACGAAACATGATGCCTATATACGAGTTTTACAAACACCAGAATACGAATGATGAAGATTCACTAAGCAGTGAATGTCACAATTTCACAGAGATGAAAAACTATTGAAATTAAAGACCTGACAAATTTCATCCATCAATTGCTGATAGCATTGGTCTATCTATTTTCTGTATTAAATTTAATACTTTTTGGTAATTGTTATTCCGTGCGACGTAATGTCGAGGGACGTAATATCGTAATATATCGGGCCCCTTAGAAGTCAGAAATGCGATTAATTCGTTGTCACTTCCGAGAAAAGTCCTGCTAATGGAATTTACCCTGCATCACGAGCCATGAGCACTAAATAAAGTGAAAAATTCTTAGTGATGATAAATTTTGCTTAGATGGCCACGCGCTCAGTATTGCGAGATTTTTTTAAACATTTTTTTAGATGGCAAGGCACAGAACATAGCTAGATTTTCATTTGTTTGGACGCCAACTCACTGAGTGTTGTTCGATTTTTTTTAGTCGGAGAATGTCATGAATTAAGAAAAGAACAAAGACGGTTAATTATAGCCAGGCTTTGTGATTCGTTTGTTGCTGTTGTTTTTGACGTCGTCTTTCGCTTATCTCTAGTACAAAGAGAAACAAACATATATTTTGCTTGAGTTTACGGCATTGTGTTTTAGTTAAAACATTCAATTTGATGCTAAAAATTGCTCGTGGCTTATGAGAGTATATATGAAAATAATTACGAATTTAACCTATTATTTAGCGTATGAATGCTGGGAGATGCAGGATGAATGAGAAAGGAATTGAAGTAATTAGAATTTGTTTTGTAAACGTCACTCACCATTTGCTGGAAAATTTTAAAGATTTAATCTAAATGTGAAATCCTTTAGTTTCAATTTTAATATTTTCTTTTTCTTCCTTCATTTAGAAAGAAAATTGAATAAACTCTAAATTTATGAGACAGAATCATCAAGTAAATAGTTTTAACCTGTTCTGTATTTAAGGAAACATCTGAAGTTTAGTGAATGGATCTAGTTTCCATAATGGACCTATAAAAGCCTTCTTACTTCAGTGAAGCAATTAAAGACAAGCGCACTTTCAAAACTTCCCGAGATTGTCCAGTTGTAATCAACCAGAAGTTTTAATGGATTCACCCAAGACTTTCATAGGATCATTTCCACTGCAACATAAGCGTCTCAAGCGAAATTGCTTAAGAAGCAATGTACCTGAACCAAAAATTCTGTTCTGATCACAGCCTTTGACATGAAAGTAAAAATTATTTTACATGATGACAATAATTTTTTACCTTGCCCTAAAAAATTTAATTATAAAATATATAGCTAAATGGCTCTTTTCCCGACGCCAGGTTCAAACTTAGTTCTAACGAACAGAATGAACCTGGAGTGAAAAGGCGATTTATTTCGTAGAGCTCGTTGAGAATACTAGGCATGGAGGTATTCAGGAAGTGAACGTTAACTAATTATGAACATGGTGAATTGATTTGTTGAAACAACACTTCGTAACAAACGCTTTATGATGCATGATAAGCCTTCAGTAGAATCATTTTATACTCGTCAGTAATAAAGACATTTTAAGTGAGAAATAAATCAGACCAGGACGAGAAGATCGATTTACGTACTCAATTCAGTACTATCAGTTCACAAGCGTAATTTATGTATCAGAAATGGAATCAGAATCGCCTTTCACTTCGATAGCAGATAGAAATTAAATACGGTGAAAAATATTGTTGGCCAATTCCTGTTTTTTTTTAAATCTTTTATTTGTGGAATAAGATGAATGGTCTGCTAAAGAAAAATTCATGTTATCAACCAGGTATCTCAATTCTGATGTTTCCGAACGAAGCAATCTCTTCATAGGTAATAAGAACCAAAAACCTCCGGCAGAACAGAAGCTTGCCTTGTGTATGAGCTCATTATACGTAAATGTAGCTGAAAGTGCCCATTTTACTCTTAAATATACTTTTTTTTCTTCACGCTGATCCGAGTCACACGCTGTTGCATTTTCCTCACTGCGTTGAGCATTGCAGAGCTAAATAGCTCTGAACTAAACTCACTGGAACTTGACAGCACTGAGCTGGAGTATATCAAACTCACTGGTGCTTGACAGAACTAAACAGGAGTGAACTAAACTCACTGGAACTTGACAGAACTGAAGAGGAGTGAACTAAACTCACTGGAACTTGACAGAACTGGACAGGAGTGAATCAAACTCACTGGAACTTGACAGAACTGAACAAGAGTGAATCAAACTCACTGGAACTTGACAGCACTGAATAGGAGTGAATCAAACTCACTGGAACTTGACAGCACTTAACAGGAGTGAATCAAACTCACTGGAACTTGAGAGGACTGAACAGGAGTGAATCAAATTCACTGGAACTTGACAGCACTGAGCTGGAGTATATCAAACTCACTGGAACTTGACAGCACTGAACAGGAGTGAATAAAACTCACTGGAACTTGAGAGGACTGAACATGAGAGAATATAGGACATCGACGATATCGCACGCGCTACTAACGTAAATTGCTACTGAATTAAAACCAAATTTTCCTCTACACGAGTGTATACCTTGAAAAGCAAAAACTGCGTGTTGAGCGTGATAAATTTATGCATTTGAACGATAAACTGAGGCTTTCATTAATGTTCTTATTGTCGTTGTTTGCACACGATGTCATTGTTTTATTGATAATTTTACCTTGTGGCAAATGGGTTATGCAAATCACCATTTAAAATCCAATCTCACAAACTCATTTTTCTATCTTCCTTAAAATAGAGTATCTTGTTCTCCACGGTGGCAAAAAACAACGCTCTTTCAATTTCTCGATACAGGAAGCAATGACGTGAGTCTTGATATAACCGCATTGCTTTCCTCATTATTATTCATTGAAGACACATCGCTCATCGAAAATATTTTAAGTCTCACGCCGCAAGTGCGTGTTTTATGAAGCTGCTACAGGTGCACTCGATCTTTAGTTAAGCCCACAGTTTAGTTTTCAGAAAGCTCTTCCTCCTTTGTGGGAAATTGCTTATGATAAAGTAAGGCGTCATTGCGTAGTGAGGCATCTAATTTTAAAACTTTCAACTTTTAAGTACTTAGTGACTCTGCAATTTTCAAGGCGTAGCGTTCGCTTGTATTTTTAGGAGAGAGATTCTGAGTCAGGATGCAAACAATCCGCATCAAATAGATTTTCCCCAAGTTAGTAGATGACTCTAGCACATTTCTCTAACATAATATCGACCATATGACTCTGATCTATATACTTCAATGATAAACCCAAAGAGTAAAAACTCAACTAAAATTAATCTATGCATTCATTGTTAAATCAGTAGTAATTTGTTTTCGTCACAATGATGAAGAATTGGTCTGCCTAAAATGCCCAAGGTTCTCGTTTTGTTTCAAAGTAATAGCTTATGACACCTTACTGGTGTTCACACTTTCGCTTACTCCCAACAACACGCTGTTGAGCACATCGTATTTTTGATGTATGAATTCCCTCAAGGTAATTATAAATAAAAACCATGTTGATAAATTGATTTGTCCTTATAACATGTATGAAAGCATAACTCGGTGTACCCATTTATCCCTGTGACTTGCTTCAAGATGGTGCAAGGTTTCCCCAGTAACTTGCAGAACGTATATCAGGATGCAATAGCTTATATCAACCAGTTTTCAAGGGTGTAGAAATGTAGCATTGGTCCTTACTGGAATAACCAGGCATCTCTTTGTGGGTAGAGTTAGTTTTGACGATGCGAAAAACTTTTCTGCTTCCACAAATAGGGTTTATTTATAAAGGAGTGGACAATTTAGGTTTTTAAGAATTTCATATATTTTAAAAATGTACAAGGTGGCAAAAATGAACGCATGAATTTAAATTGCGTAGTATCAGTGCTGGGAGTGGAATGACGAAATGAGGGACCTGTGGTCTCGTAGATTAGAGCGTCCAATTTAAGTAGTAATGTCGCTGATCACCGTGCAGCATCGCGTCTTCCCTGTTTAACATTATTTTCTTCAAAAGTAATTACTCTGTGATCACAGTTCAACGGCTTTTACGCACACACTGCAATGTTCCGCAAAATGATTCGATACCTGATCACAACACAATATTGCGTTGGGTTACCTGTTTTTACACAACTGGACCAGTCATAAAGCAGAAGTCGCCTAGTCGTCCTCGCCGGAAAATGTCGACAGAGTAAGAGCGTCTGTTCTTCCAAGTCCTCGCCGCTCCACTAGGCGGCGTGCTCCAACTTAGGGCTTGTCTCGTCGCTCGCTGCAGCGCATCATGAAGGATGACATACAATTTTATCCTTACAAGATTATGAACGTGCAGAAGATACACGAACGTGACAACAATGAACGGAGACTATTTTCTGAGAGAATGCTTGCTGTCTTTGTTACTGATGATGTTTTGTGAACGATGAGCGATGAATGTTCACAATCACTTAGACGGGTATGTAAACAAACAAAACTGTAGCTATTGGGCAGCAGAAAACCTACGGAAATTGCATCAAAAACCATTGCACAGTGTAAAAGTAACACTGTTGTGTGAAGTGTCCAACGTTGGAGTAGTTGGGCCTTATCTTTTGCAGAAGCGCGGTGTTAATGCAACAGTGAATGCTGCACGTTACGTTGCAATGCCATTCAATTTCATGCGGCCGTAACGGAACACTTTAGAGATGACCATGACAGACATGTTTTTTCAACAAAATGGAGCCACAGCCCACGCGGTTAATGATTCCATCGCAGTGGCTCGAGAAATGTTTCCCCAACACCTGATCTCGCGTTTTGGCGATGTTCACTGGCCTGCACGTTCGACAGATTTGTCGGTTCGTGACTTCTTATGAAGTTAATTAAAATGTAAAGTGTATTGCAACAAAACTCGTACACTCAATGATCAGGTAGTTACAATACGCGAAAGAATCGCTACCGTTCAACAAAACATGTAAACGAAAGCGATCGTGAACTTCAAAGAAAGACTTTTAATGCGTATTCACAAAGAATGCCGCCATCTGTCTTACGTTAACTTTAAAACTTGAAAAACGTGTTAAACGTGAGAAAACGTGACAGTTCAAAAATTGGTTACATTACCAACTGTAGTGAAGTAAGTAAATTTAGTTAATTATCAAACTAAAGTTAATAATACTATTTTGAAACCCATGCGTTCCTTTTGTGCCCTCTTTACCTTGGTGTGATGGTAAGTATTGTGTCTAAAAACATCCTTCGTGGTGACTACATATTCAGGTGTATGAATTATTAAGTAGATGACCAAGTGAATTTTGTCATTTTAAATTCTCAATGTTGCCTACTCTGGGATAGACGGCGAATAGAATGTACAAATAGACCGCAGGAATCTTGTTTACTACATGTTTAGAAAATCTTATTAGTTGGTATCTAAATGAGCAATTTTGTTTCGACATATCTTCTTAGATTACCTAAATCGTTCACGTACAAATTTTTCAAGTTAGAATTGAAATATTTTCAAAGTTGCAGCTACTTATTGTAATTCGAAATTGAACTCTTTGTGAATCAAAATTGCAATCTGTTCTATTTTAAATTGCACTTTTTGTAATTCGAAATTATACTCTATGTAGTTCGAAATTACGCATGAAATATTTTGCGTTCTTTTCAAAAAGCTACACTCAGTTTGAAGCGCTTAAAAAACATAACTGAGTAACGAGCAATATTTTGAAAATGAAAAATTAAATTCGGATTGGAAGCCATATATGTTCGGCTTACATTATGAGATCGAATCACGTTCTACTCTTCAGAAATACAAATTATGTAGGTCCCGTTTAGGAGCAAAATTTTAAACTGATGTCATTTAAAAGCTAATTTTTTTCGCTGCGGGAACACTCTTTCGAAAACATCGGCATCCAATTTCAATGATATCATTATCACTGAGGACTGTACTTAGTATTGTGCCATTTGGTCATGTTTCTGAGCACGAGTTTCATGTAACGAACTTATTATAACTACGAATAAAACTGGGAAAAAGTGAAACATCCAATCACACCTAATAGTCAGTACAACATACTCGTTTACGTAGTCGAATTCAGGTGGCTTAGTTTTTTTAAGCTCTTAATGGAGCCCAGCAATTAAAACTGAGTGATTCCGAAGTGTCTAGGTTTAGCTGTTGACTGAAGTCACCGTTCGGTTACAATCATCGGGTAATTCAGAATTCTCTATTTTTAGGTTGGTTACAGCCATAGATATATCAGTACACACGCACTATACTTGTTACAGTCCGCCCACCAGAATAACCCAATCGCTCGTTTTTTGGTCAAAATTCACACGTTTTGGGTTTCCATTTCAATAAAATTTAACCATAAACATATTTTCATACCTCGAAAGACTGTAGGGTTGCGAGATACTGTAATGTGCTTATGGAACACTTTCGTTTTAAAAACCATCACTAGAGAATGTTCAGCCGTAAAAACACCACTTAGTCAACATATACATCGACTAACGCTCTTAACAACGGCTAGTGCCGTTGTCCTTAAAACGGCTGCAAGCAAGCCCGATTTGACGGCCTTCAGAGCAGTCTAGAGTTTTGTCCATTTTGTTCATTGTTTGTATAAAGTTTCAGGTCTAATGGTTATCTCCTCAGCTTGCTCAGCGCTCTCTGAGTGTTTACTCACGCAGAAAAAATTGATGGAGCCGCTGTTCCATTGAACATATTTTTCTTCCACTTTGAATACAGGTATAGATCTAATTTTAGAACGCGAAAGTATTCTAACTATTGTATACGATACTATGTGAATTCAATTTGCCTTTGAACTTGTTGCAGTAATGAAATCTGCAAGACATTTGTTCCGACTTTCACGTCATCAGTTCGGTCGCTCATGATGAGATCTATTTACCATGAAATATTATGTTAAAAATTGGATTGGATCGGAGATGAAAATATTTTTTTTATGGGAGTTGGGCATAAAAAATAAAAAATAAAACGGTTCCCAATTAACGTAGGGTAAATAATAATACGAAGTGCAAATGAAAACGTTAAATAAGATAAATAAGCAACATTATTAACCGTCACTGAAGCCATTGGCGCAAAAAGCTAGCGAAAGATAGGTTTAATTATTATAATCTAACAACATCGAAGAAACGTTATCCTTAAACACACCCCAAAATACAACAAACTAGTATCAGTTGCGCATTACGAACATTTTTAAACCCTAATTAATTGCTACGCACCGTAGCGACGCTGTTCAAATAAATGAACTAGATAAATGAATATCAAGCTTACAGAAGGACTCATTATACACACAGAGATTTTGATAATACCAGCAGCACGTAATATTCTGGGCGTGAGGACGATTTATAACCATGGTTATTTTGGATTTCGGGTTTATTTACTAGGGAAATACAGCTTGTTTATTCCATCAAATTTAAATTCCGTACTCTTCCGGTCTTTCTCTATCAATGCAGGTACCAGGATATATTAGCTGCTCTATTATTTTTGCCGTTAATGCGTTGTTCATATACCGCCTGCAGCACCATAAAGGCAAGAGCAGTCGAGGTGTTCAGTGTGAAGTGGTCAGCGCGGTTTGCAGCGCTGGTGTAGGTGCTGCGCTACGTCTCGCCAATTCACATTGTTGTCGAATGAGGACGGTACGCATGCTCCAATCTCCTCCTTTGTGTTACCCACCTAAACGTAGCTATAGCTTATTAATTTACACCATAAAAAATTTTGCAAAATGTTTAATTTTCATATCCTCTCATTATTCACCAATCACTAAACTTGACCTTCCTATATCGCAAACGAAAGATTTACATAACATGAGCACAATATGTGAACTCAAAAAATAAATTCTTACACTCGAATATTCTTCGCAAATAAAGTGGTTGCTAAAAATTTAAAATTTATACGCACATGAAAATTGAACATTAACTTTAAAATAATTATAAAAACTCGTGGGAAGAATTGCAAATAATTATACATGGAAGCTAAATATTTAAAACCTACTTAAGAATTGATAACATTTGCTGCACTAACTAAAATTGCAACGCTTCAAAAAATCCGCTCGGCACAATTTGATTCAGCGCGTGCATGCAAAGTAAAATATTACAGCTGATCTAATTTTTGTTGTTTGGGTGCAAAAACTATTGTGTGCGTAAGATTTCTTAAATCACGTACCTTTCAGCTCTCTGATGCTCCAATATAACACCTACATCTTGCTCTCGTATGTTAAAGTATTGTGAATTCTTTTACTTACTTTCTGAAAGCTGCTTATAATATATTGCATATTAGCTACTGCAGTACGCAGGACCTTTCGCGTTATTGGAGCTTACTGATAAATGGCTGTTTCGTCCACGTAGCTCGGCTTGGGTGACGCTGTTACGAGTCACACTGTTACATTTGCAGCCACCCCTTGCTTCTACTTACAGCGTCCTACTCAGTGAAAGTTTTTCAGCATCATGCTCTGAATTTCATATTATCGCGTCGAGTTTCCTGATATTGTAACCTGAATTTACGAATATCGTGACAGTGAAATTCCGAATTACAAACAATACGATGTCGGATTCTGAAGAGCCTGAATATTAAATTAAAAAGTGCAATTTCTAATTACATAGAATGCAATGTCTTATTGCAAAACGAGCAATGTTGCATTACGAAGAGCGCATTGTTCATCAGCCGAAAAGGGTTCAATTTCAATGTTTAATTATGGGTGCTTTTTTAAATTAACTGTCCTAATATTTCCACTCAAAAGAACTATCAGAGTTATTCTTTCAACGTTAAATTGATCGGATCGCGTTGTTCCTGATAACTTCAGCAAAGTTAGGCAAGGAAAAATATTGGGTCAGGCTGGTCTGTTGCGTTTTCTCGTCTCTAAAACTTGGCCTTTCACAATATGATTTCCGTTATTATTTTTTTTCGCCAGAACAATTTTAAACTCAGCGTTGAAGTTAATTCTCTTAAGAAAGCGCTGGGCAAAATTTATTCCCTGTAAATTTGTTACTTGAAAACTACCTAACTCTCATTTTTGAAAAATGAAAGCGAGCAACCATCAAAATGGGGAAAAATTGAGGAAATGGTACGTACGCCTTACAGTGTGATAATTAAATTTCTATAGAATTCAATTTTAAATGCATGAAACAATGAAAAAATAACTTCAATGTGTGCTTGGTCGTTAATTGTTCATTTTTGATTAAGAATTAAAATGCGATGCTCATCATATTAATAATTTGCCTACGTAGATCACAAGCAACAAATAGGCTGCGAACTTTTTCTCTGAATGAATTCTTAACTTAATGATTCATTGATATTCATTCTCTCCACCGCTACTGTGATTAGCCATTTCGCAGCTTATGTAGGAAAATGAGCTGTCAATGTAATTATTACTGGCCAGTTCTAAAGGGCATCTTCACCTCCCAGCCTGAACTCTCACTGTATTGCATCACACGTTCTATAAATCAGTTTTACTTTTGTATCGTAAAAACGCCTTTGGGCAGTGAACACTGACGTAGGTATGAATATTTTTGCAGACAGTGCTTTAAGTTGGAAGAAGATGGGACATGTCTATAGAAGCAACTTAATTTATGTAATTTGGGTTTTTTGATTTATTATTTAGTGTTAACTTACAACGACTTGTACTCACTTCCCTAGTGTAAATTTTCGCCATGGCGTCTGTAATTTCATCCCAGAATAGCTTCCGCACGGGGCCGCTAAAATCTTAGATGTTCAGGTGAAATAATTAAAATGGGCATCAAAAAGTAACGCACCGTTAGTAGACCAGCATTTATTCGAATGTTCTCATTTCTGCAAACTAATTTTGGTTCGCTTGTTAAGAGCCGCAGGGTAGAAGCCCTGTGTGTTCAACAGCCCGCACTTTGACCACTCAAACGCTCTTCGACGTTCCACTCAATCTCTCCAAGTCGTTGGCGCGCGTAACGAGCTCCATTAAGCGCAAAATTTGCCTAATTTTACCAAACATTTTCGGTTTTGAGGGGAAATTAACGAATGCTTTACGATCATAATTCCCAGCCTTGACGATTCATCAACGGTCAAATTTTCTAGCAGCCAGATGTGCAATCACGGAAGGGGTACGTAATTGATTGCTCAGGAGCTCGAGAGCGAGTATCGTTGTTTCAGGCGTTCTGGAGCAAAAAGCTCATTCCCTGCGATGCAAGGCTGGAGAAAAAAAGTCGTTCGTCTAAAGCGTGATGGTAGATTCTATCTGCCGGAGTTCCGCTGGCGCAGAAAAGGAACTTTGTGGTAGGGCAATGCTAGACTCAGCATACATTTTAACTTGAAGAGGAGCTTGCTAGTATTATGTCCCCTTTTTAAATGTCATATGCAGGATGTCCCACAAAAATTTCGACTTTTTAATTGATCATATCTCCGCTTTAAATCAACATATTTGATCATCTTTTTGTCACAATGTAGTAAATTTTTGTTTTCTTTCCAAATATTTTAAGGTATGGATAATCAGTCGAATAATCACTTTAAAATGATCGATTTACTGAAAGAGGTAGAAAAACTAATTGTTCAAAGGAAAAGTTTAAAAAAGAACACTGGTGTTCTTTATTTCTCAATATCTACTTTGAAAAATGATTTCACAATGATGTCTTTTACATACCACTAAGTATATAACACCTCCATCATTACTAGTTCTTCGACAACGAATTAAAGAAGTGTTTCAAAAACTGAAAGAAAATGGTGAAATAATCCACAAATTCAATTGTAGCTAGAAGTAACGCTTGCCTTGGCAGAAATTGAGGGTATGTTGAAAGATACTAAATTACTTTATTTATTTAAACGTTATATAAGGTTATGATTTGTTACTCTTTTAAATTTTGTTTGATTCGGTTTTTTGGAAGGAACAAAATAAGGATGAATATCAATTAGTTTTTCTACCCGTATCAGTAAATCGATCGTTGTAAAGCGGTTATTCAACTGGTTTTCGAAAACTTAAATTATTCGGAAAGAAAACCAAATTTACTACATTGTGAAAAAAGACAATTCAAATATGTTAATTTAAAACGGAAATTTAACCAATTAAAAAGTGGGGAACATTTTTGTGGGACACCCGGTACAAAACAAGAGTAGTGTTTTATTGAGCCTAACTCAAATTATCTCTCGTTCAAAATTTAGTTCGTTGAACGTCACTGGTCTTTTATTTTCTTTTTGTAACAAAAATAGTTTTTCTGACCCAAAAATGAGTTTGACCGTTGCCGACTTGCAGTAGCAAGACTTCATTAAATGTAGCGTATAAGTGCAATGTGTGAACACAATTATTAGCAAATGTACAAATACTACTGCAACGTGACACGAAACATTATTATTGAATGATGTGCAAGTACCAGTGCAACGTAACCCAGGAGTTCGACATGATGTTACTTATTTACTCCTAAAGTGATGCTTAATGCACCACCGTACCTCAATATATCAGATCTATATAGTACTCGTGTTATGTAAGCGACGAATGCATTTGCCTTCCCACCAATGTACAGTAGTCATAATTTTCTTTAATAATTTAATATCCATATAATTTCAAATTCTTTGCACGTTATTGAGGATGTGACAAACAATACAAAAAAAAATGCTCGTGGTGAAAGGCGTTGGCATACAAGCTAAAAAAAAGTACTGTAATTCTAAATTATAAATTATCGAACAAAACGTCATTCTATTTGATTGAGAAACTCGATAAGAAGCTGAATTTACGCATTCGCTTTAATTGCTTAATGATTTTCTTTCAACTCTGTACATCTGAATGAAATTTCCAAAAGGGGATAAAGCGGTGTCAATATATTTTCCGAAGACAACCTCATCAAATTTTTGAGCGGCTTTTAAATCCCAAATATGTATTTTGACGTTGAATTTGAGTCATAAAATTACGCATAATTCAAGTCAAGATTTACTGAAATTCTTGTAAACAGGTAACTTCAATATTCCAAAACCATATAATCAATGATTTAGAGGCTTATTTGGGGAAATTGTTGCTCAGGAATTGAACAGGATGGCCAAGCCCAAAATTTGGCGCCAAATATTTAAGGATTTCATTCGACCTCTTGATGCAATCATCAGAATCCATTCTTATGTAATTGTAGTCGAATTATCGGTCATGATTGAACTCAACCAAAAACTAGACATCTAGCAACCACTTATTGTATTTTGCATTTGCTGGAACTGAGTGCTACGAGATATCCACTTACGAAAAAATAGCTTCCGAAATTCTTCCAAGTACCTCACGTTTGTACCTTATTTTGATGTTCAATGTTATTACCGAAATTGATTTTCTTAAATAAACTTTTGGCACAATTTAAGTGATCTGCAAGACGAAAAAACTTATGGGGATGCCTTAACCGTTTCCGATGCCGATGAAATCCATTTTTATTTGTAAAACGTGAAATTTTGGCACGAATAGTTTCTATAAAACTTTTTCGTTTCCAGGATGAATCCATGACATTTTCTTACAAGTTATTTTTCTTTTAGTTCATCTCAACTTCGCGATAGAGTTTGCTCACAAATCTAGGTTAGCACTTTCGATGATTTTTCAAACCCAGAAGGAGTTTCTGTAGTACGTGTTTAATTTCTTTACGATACACTAAGATCTGTAAAGCAAGAAACTAAGAAAGAGCTAGCTTCTGCTAGATAAATTGAGGAAATTTTCTATCTTTGAAAATTTAGAGATATCTATACGGTTTGACATCGTTGAGTAAAAATTCCTGTAACAATCACGAGTTACCGAAGATGATAGGATCGTTAAAATGACAATGCTAGTAACTTCTGAAATGCATGATGCTACTAGTGAAATTGTGTCGACAAGCGGACTTGTTCTGATTTGAAAACGAACCTTATACGCAAAATTCAAGGAGTTCCACGTCCGATCGATATCAGTCGCCGTCGCAAAATTGAGATTCCAGTAAATCTAAAAGCATATATTTCATGATATTTCTTGCTATACCTTATTTTAAAAACGGCACGAGGTGGATTATCTGACTGCTGTCCGTGAATAGTTATATGCTCTGTGTATCATGGTAACTTCTGCGTAAAAAAAATGAAAAATAAAGGAAAGTCAAGGGTTCTAATGAGTTTTATTACGAACTAGAGGCCACTCCGACTCCTCCCTCCAAGTATCTCCCATCCAGCGCACACTTCTATGTCTAAAGAAGAACAATTTGCTCTAAATTACTTTCGAGGCAATGAATGAAAATCTAAACGTTAAATCTGAATAAATACAGATTATGTTTATAATAGTTACCAATGCAAAAATACGGCAATGAAGTTAATTAGCAGATTCTTTGCTCAGACGACCAGAACATTAAAGTTCACAATTGATACAGCGAAAATGCTCATGGCACACTCCACGCTTACCCAGTCTGAGCCATCAATGAGGGGGTCCGAGAAGCTCCCTCACCTCCACAAGTCCCTACGGACAGACAGCCTGCAGAGGCGGTGATGACCTTCAAGCGCGCAAACAGTAGTAACCACCGCGATATACTAGCACAGCGCGCATGACCTGAGCCGCAGTGTAACCAAATTCATCATATGACGTTGCCTAATCGCGCTCGCACAGCACTGCAGATCTGAAGTCAGCTGTGGTCAAGTCTTAATAAATAAAGTTCAAATTGCTAAATATGCTGGCGAGTGTCCTCCACAGGTATCTTAATTTTACATTTAACTTTTTTAAATTTGTGTCGACATGTAGAATTTTGTACAACTTCATCACTGATGGTGCGTAATAATTATTTATGACCGAAACTGAATCAGAAGGAAAATCCCGTTCATTGAAAGTATTATAAAAAATTTATGGATTCCATATTCAGTATTTTGTAAGTCAAAACTGATAATAAAAACTTAGCCTAATCCATATTTAAGCCAACTCACAATAAAAATAACACTGAAGGGGCATTCTTTAAACAAGTTGTTGTTAGCAGTTAACCTTGTTGTGACGAGAGATTGGGAAAGTAAGACAAAAACTGTTATGGAGCAATGGAGGGAAAATAGTTGCGCAGAAAAATTACTGAAACGAACATAATAGATCTCCTGCCAACCTATTCAACAACGCTCGGAAATAAATCAAAATATCTGTATCCTACCTGAAAGGAACAGTTGAGCGAATGTCTACAATTTTGAACACTTCAAGCTACAACTGAGTAGTGAGAGGTCGCGCTTTTTAAGACGTTAACATTGTACACTGAATGACCGCATGAAAGGCGAGGGAGAGGAGAGCGGTGAACAGGCTTTCCTTGGGAAGTGTATCAACTGATTTTGAGTGTTTATGATATTTTAGATCTATGATAGTGCAGAACAGTTTAATTCCTAAGTATTTCATCAGCTTCCAAACCTTCTACATCCTCTTTTAGTCTATTTACCTTCTTATGTTTTATATATATAGATATATATATATATATAAATCATTTATACATATTTCGTCTGCTTCCTGCTTACGAAATTTGACATTGTTTACTCTGGTGAAACTGGCCGTGATCTCACTAAAGAAGAATTAAGCAATAGAAAACCTTCAGCCTACTTAAGAAGTTAGTACCATCTACCTATGCGAATGAACTGTCTCGTACTGGACATCGAGAGTGTATAAATACTGACTGGCAAGAACAACTCGCCTCTTCATAAACCCCTTGAGGATTGCTACACGCTTCAGTATCTCATGCTGACAGAACCCTCGATATCAAATTTTTCTTCTGTCAAAGGTCCTCCCTAGTTGCTAAATGTTTAGTCATTTTCTTACTTTCATTCAAAAATGATTGCGTTGTTAATTTAACGCACAAAAATTATTATATATTTATTTCTCTCTCATAGCATCTTTGGAAATACCGAAGGCAATTTCGTTCTGCTGGGCGTCATCCACGCATAACAATTTCTTATATTTCAGTGAGGATATCAAACGCATGGATGTCAAACTAGTATTATTGGCTTTAGTTAGATCATAAGCAAAATGTACTTATATCACTACAGTTGGTAATGTAACCAATTTTTGAATTGTCACATTTTCTGAAAGTGATCTCAGTGAGAGGAAAGCGTGATCGAAAAATTGAAGTTTTTCCAGTTTTATGACCTGCGACTGATAATGAAACTTGAATGTCCGATGTTCTACTTAATTAAAATACTTTCTTTGATAACTTTATAGCATTTAAAATCATCGCTAACAACATTGCTCTCGAGTAAAGAAAAGTAAGCGCATAAACCTAATTAACACAACGAATTCAGTTTCAGAATATTTAAAATATAAATGAAAATGACGTCGAAATCAGAGGACACGAGAGATCCGCAAATTCAAGTTACACTTAGTGTCCCACTGGCAGAATAATCCTTCGCCCTTTAAACTAAATCTCTTCAACCTGTAACGTTGCAATAATTCATTGCATTATGAGACTTACCATGGCATGTTTTTAAGAAAACCTTCAGGAGTTCTCAAAAAGCTTTAGAGAGTTGAGTTCTTCAAAGTCTATTATTAGTTCTCAAACGAGTTAAAAGTAATAAGGGAAAATATTTGGTAAAAAAACATTTTTTGACCAATTACATAGAGGAAAACAACATAATTTTGTGTCGAAATCAGAACACTATCCAACGCAATTTTCACTTTTCCGTCTTGTTGCAGCATCTTGAGTTCATTTCATCTGGTAGTGTGAATGATTTGAGGTTTTTACATGCACTACTGCTTTGGATAGAAATTTCTGATGAAAGCAATTCTTACTGGAATTAGAATCTTTATCATCGAATAAGGAGAAAAAATTTATTTATCTCAAATATGACGTACCCGAATTAAAAACAATATATTATTCAGTATGAAAGGAAAAGCAAATTTTCACTCGGTTTGTTGCCAATCTAATAGCTATGATTCAGAAGAACAAAAATAATAGTGTAAATATAACCGAAACTCTCCCTGCAATTTTGTCCGACAAGTGAATCCAGATGGTAACTAGTAGCGATTAAGTGAAACGGATAATGAAGCATTAGTCCGTGATACCAAACACAATTATGGTCTTCAAACTCGCAAATTCATTGTTAATCTGCATCGTTTTCGCAAGCGGCTTCTAACACTCGCTTCAGGCAATTAAAGTAAACCGAAAGTTTTTGAGGAACCAATGTGCTGCTCTACTGAGCCAAGGGTAAAGACTTTTAAGGGTTATGGGTTCATTTCATCTGCAGTGATCGTTTGAGCGGCCAAAAATCACCCATCCTGCCCTGTAAAATTTTAAACAAAATCTCTAAAGTGCTGTATGAGTCGGGTTTTTCTTCCGCTCTTTCTTGCCTTATGGCCTTTAAGTTCATTTAATCCGCGTCAATCATGTAGTATATGATTAGGTTTATTGAAGATATGTCTGCCAATCCTATGTAATTCGGGTTATTTTCTGCCCGCTCCGATGCTAAAGTGTCTTTCATTTATCTGCTGTTACTTTCTGACAGCCTTATTTGGATGACGTTTCGTTAAGATTTTATGAGAAAGGTAGCGTGTTATTTGCTGCCACCACGAGGTGCATAGATATACAACCTCGACTAAAATTAGATATGAGTAATCGTGCGTATTTTCTTGGTAGCAATGGCGTATGGCCAGGCGCGTGTTTCAGGCGCTATAGTTCACTAGAGAGATGAGAGAGAGGGTATAGATGAGGCCCTGGGTTTTCTTCATTTACTGATGGGAAGGCAAGTACGGATGGCAAGAGCACACGAGAAAAAAAACAACAGGTACAATGGCGGGGAACAATACGACCATCACTTCACGATCTTCCTTCGATCGATTTCTCACGACAACAGGCTGTGTACAAACAACCAACACCCGAGCCAAGGACTGGGTGACCACCGAAAGTATGAGCCAAGGTAAGCGTATAGCAAACGCTTGAAATCATGCGCCCTCAACACAAGTCAATGGATTTTCGTCGAACACGGTCTCGAAATTCAACTATTGAAGATATGGGCTTTTACTATCAACTCAAATTCCTAAGTATCAAAACCGGTTGTTCGTCGTACTCCCAAACTGAACTCTAGGACGTCCGTTCACGACCACGGCTCCCTACCCGCTCTCAACGACGGCTACTCGCGAAATGTCCTCTGCTCGTCCGACATAACTCTCGCTTGGACAGCGCTCCCCCTTGTCCGAAGGGGGGGGGGGTGGTCGCCACACGAGCTGGGTAACAAGGGGTGGCTAGGGTTCTGAGCCGCTCCTCCCTCACACAACCGGGGGTACGGCTGGGGGGGGAAGGGGTCGGGTCTCATGGCCCCAGCCCTCCCTTTTAGCCATGGTTAATTCAACGACTGATCCCACGCTCGGCTCCCCAGCTACACGATCGGGCAGGCACATTTTTTTATATTAAGGTCTGGATATTTTACTACCCCTGACCGACGCTAATCAGCACCAGCGCTTCTCAGCGCTGTGTAACCGCGGCAGCCCAGGCGCACCAACTTTATCGAATTTAATATGACCAGTGTTCCATATGAGAACGTCCAGATCGTGCATTTCCCAAACCCAAGCATGACCGCGGGCGTTAATTTTTATGACCCGTGTATTCAGAGATCTCGTCTTAACATCAATTATATATTTTCGCTCGGCAACGCCAACGACAAAGATGGGATGACTCTGACTTCATACCCTGACTTTATACACCCTTCCCCCACTTGCGCAAAAATAAATTATGTAATAATTTCTTTTTCTATGTCTTGGTCTCAGTGCATTTCTTACCCGACTGGCGAACACTGATACAACCTGACATCAAATCACAATGCAACACAATACAACATGACATCAATTACAATATCACAAAAAAAACTAGGACGGCGACCACAACTCGCTCGCCTATGCTTCGGCCATTTTCACATAATATTTGCCTCCCTCGGGTCTGTGGAGGCGAGCTCTTCGGTCCCGAGATCTTCGGCTTCTGTTCCAGGGGAAATCCTTCCTAGGCTTGTATGATGATGAGGAATTCCTCCCCCCGCAGTGTCTCTTTCCATATATAGTATGGGAAGACCGAAACCGAAGAGATTCGCTTGTTCGCGGTCCTGGCCTCGATCTCTCCGTCGTTTCGGGGCACCACTAAATGTTGCAGCAAGTTGCTGAGAGTCGCCTCGGTTAGGCGTTCGTCTGGCTTCGGGACGAAGTGGACAATGAGCGCTCGACCCTCCAGGGTCGCGACCGCCCGCCCCCAGTCCGTCTCGGCCGAGACGGTCGCCAGACTCCCGTCTGGTAGCCACAGCGACGTCTCGTAGTTGCGCGCTGCGACGTATGTCCCGAGCTGGCGCACCACTTCGCTCGGCCTCCGTCTCCGCCCTCGGTGCATGTACGTCGCCGTTTCCTACGGCACACGGTCGGGCATTAATTCATGGTTACATGGGTTAGACATCAATATAGAGCCTATTTTCACAAAAATTTTCCTTTCTTCGCCTCATAATGAGCGCGTAT
The DNA here is from genome assembly GCA_030386875.1 of Morinoia aosen. Lineage (NCBI taxonomy): Eukaryota > Metazoa > Arthropoda > Malacostraca > Amphipoda > Talitridae > Morinoia > Morinoia aosen. The sequence continues at coordinate 18,961,394 of CM059557.1, read as the reverse complement.
GTTACATGATGACTGATATATGATTTTTGGATTCATGAACCTAACAAGTCCTAGCAGACTTGAATGACTAAGTCCCCACACTCCTGCACACTATACAGCACATACTCCTGCACACGTTACCGCACATACTCTGACAACACACACACCTCCTGTTCATTTGTCTTTCACTCGTGGTGCAGGTCCTTATGATTAAATGATGAGAATTGTTCCTACTTCCTATTCTTTCCGTGTCAGCTGACTGTTTTTTTTTTGTTACTGAATGGCATTTGCTAATCTCTCGTGAGAAGCAAGCATCAATTTCGTATGGGTGCAACATGGAGGCGTCCCTCGTTTGCAGATATATTTTATGTACCCGTCGCACACGACTTATCTTTTTAATCTTCAAATCTCATGGTATCGGTAACCGCTGCGATGCCTCAAGCATTGCGCACATATCTCTGGACATGCTTAAAAATCCCTCGGTCATGCTTCCCGTAATCTCCCTTATCCGCTCGTCAGCAGACCAGATATTCATAACACCCTCCACAGTTCACGCACGTGTTTCCTACGCGCAGGGGTATTCCCGATCTTACCATTTCCGGATGCCTCTCCGTCTCTCTTACGCGACCGCAGTTCCGGTCCGTCTGCTACTTCCGTTCTGTTGGATGCCGCTGTGGTGCTGGTTTAGCACACGCACACGCCCGCACCTCGCTCGCTGTCGCCTTCCTGAAAATCTTCAAAATAACCTTAGTACATTTATCATTAAATATTTCAGCTCTAGCGTCGGTTCGGTGCGGTTCACGTTCCAGTTTCCCAGCACAGGAGCTATCCATCGTTTTTATCTATATTCCTTTTGCTCATCTCTATTTATTTTGTTCTCCCATCTATCTCGTAATTAGCATCGCACACGAATCGCTGTGCGCTTCTCTCTGCTCAGACTGCCTTCTCTAATCTCCGGCGTGTCGCCGCTCATATTACATGAGTTCCAGCGTGGAACTCGTCTCAAGTTTTATGGTCCATCTGTGGCTGTACTGTCTCGCGGCTCACGCCTCGAGTCTCCACCACGCGAGTGCGTGTCCAACTTGCCTTTCCACCCTAAGCTACGTTATTCTTAAAGACCGTAAAGTTAAAGCTTATGCTAGGTCCGTAATGGACATCTTTAATTTAATCTGCTGTCTCGCTAAGCATTCTACCCAACTCTCAGGGTTCTGCTATACGCGATCTTATTATCGGCTCCACTCGGCTCATGACAGGCTCAGGTTTCTCTTTTTAAAACGTCATTTAGACGCAATAATAAAAAAAAATTAATTTCTTAAATTTTCTTCCCCTCCGACGATCCAAGAAAAATTCCTTCACGGGGAATTTTTCACGCTAACAAACAATTACGAGAAGGATATATCCCATTCCCATCCAAGTTGCTGACTCTTCAAACCTACACCTGAAAGGCAATGGTTTATTAGTGCTTATAACTAGTCATTTCTCAGGCTACTCAAAAAAACTTCGTCCTCTCAGTTGTAACCTACTAGTTATGAGAGGACTACAGAGCCGTACCCACTATTGGCCGTATTATGTGCAGGAACCTCTGCTGCGGCTGTGCTATACTTATATTTTTAATACTGTCTAATTATATCTCTGCCTAGACGGCTAGTTTCCTTCGAAATCCCTCTTCATTCCTTATACATCTCAAACAACTGACCAGCAATCAAATTCCTATTTCGATGTGAAGTCCTTATATCTAAGTTTTATTCTCGTCATTCAAAACTGCGCAGCCAGCACGATACACTTTTCCTAGTGCGTTATCATAATTTGTATGCCACGTCTCTACTCGTATTTCCCAGGCCCGGACTGAGTTCCTTTATGCCTCTCTCGATTTTATGACTCTCATCCTGTGCCTGTTCTGAGCACAGTCGCTCGTGCTGGCTGGTAGCAATTCTACCAGTTACTTGCCTAGCAGTCGACTACTCAGAAATTTTCCTGCCAACCTAGTTGTTGCTAAGCTATTCTGTAAAGGAATTAAATTAGTGCTTATCTACTACTTATTTTGCTAGGTTAAATCTGAAAAGAAAATTAGATTATTCAGCTTATCTACCTACTTATTTACTAGGTTAATCTGAAAGAGAATTAGATCAGTCATCTTATCTACCTACTTATTTACTAGGTTAATCTGAAAGAGAACATGAAATTAGTAGGCTTATCTCCTCTCTACTTGTTACATAGTAGTTTTGCTCATGTTATCTTCTCCTCTATACTCCTCTACTCTTCTACCGGACCGGCGGATCTTAGAGCGTAAGGACGTCTAGCTGCCGGGGTGGGTAGGGGTGAGGGTGCTTCAGGCCTTGTTACATAGATGTCGTCATCGCTGCTTTCCGAATCGCTATCGTCGTGACGTACTTCGGTGACGTGCTCGACGCTCCTCCCCTTGCCGCTGGGACGCTCGTCTCGTATTACGAGAGCCTCCTCTGGTTTAAATGACGCGGGCTTCAGTCGATTTCTGTGTACCGTTATCTCCTGCCGGCGGCCGTGGACTTGTCGTATTACGACGTTCATCGGTGTTGGAAGGGCCTGAACTCTGTACGGGCCTAACCAATTAGGTCGGAATTTACCCATCGCCTTGTTTCTTCCTGCTGTATTCCGTAGGAATACGCAGTCGCCGACTCTAAGTTCTCTATCTCTCACGCGCTGATATCTCACATTTTTGTCATGTGCATTTCGGCTTGCTGACATCGCGTTTTCGAAAGCAATTTGCAATCTGGCAAAAGCGGCGTGAGGAAAGTTCTCCTCCACAGCATAGTTTAGTATCCTGGGCTGCAGAATATCGGACAGTGGCAAAGGAGCGTCGCGTCCATGGAACAAGAAGTACGGTGTGTTGTCTACCGAGGCATGATACGAACAGTTTAGGGCGAGCGTGGCGAAAGGTAGCTGCTCGTCCCATGATGTGAGATCCTTCTCTACTGTTGTGGCCAACGTTGTCTTTATTAAATTGTTGAAGGCTTCCGTCATACCGTTACTGGCTGGATGGAAGGCCGTGGTGAAATGCAACTTGGACTTTAAAATGCGGCACATTTCTTGGAAATTTTGGGCGGTAAACTCCGTACCTCGATCTGACACGATGTGTTCCGGACAGCCATACCTGCATACATAGTCCATGAACGCTCGCGCCACTGTTTCGCTCTTCTTATCGCGCATTGGGTATGCCTGCACGTGTCTCGAGAAATGGCACACGATCGTCAGAATATATCTATGTCCGGCGTGTGACTGTGTCAGCTCTCCAATGAGATCAATCCCCACCCTCTCTAATGGTCGTGAGACTGGCGGTAATTCTCCTATTTTTGCTTTGAGGCCCCCGTGCGGACTTCGTTTCTGACACGTCGTGCAGTTTTTCACGTGCTCTTGCACGTGTCGTGCCATATTTGGCCAAAAGAATAATTCTCTAGCACGGTGGAGGGTCTTTTTCGCCCCAAAATGTCCGGAAATTCGCGTATCGTGCGACATTATTAACGCGGGCTTTATTAGGGATTCAGGAATCACTGCACGTTTGTAAATGTCTCCACTGTCTTTAACTTCCAGGTAGAAAAGGCAATTTTTGTCCAGCACGAAATCCTTATACTGGCTCGGATCTGTCACCATTTCGCCCTTACCTTCCAATGCGTTGATGACGTTGGCCCAGTGCTGTGCTTTGCGCTGCTCCATACTTACCTTTTCCGCACAGAAAACTTTGTACGGGTCCAGCGCTTCCGTCACGGTCGGGCGGACGGCTGCCACTCCGCGTGAGAGCGTGTCTGGAATCACATTCTCCTTGCCGGGTCTATACGAAATTTCATATTCGAACTGTGACAGTAGCACTGCCCAGCGGGCGATCCGTGGAACGGTAGCTTTGTATTGGAACAAATATCGCAGCGGCTGATGGTCTGTTAGGATCTGAAACTTCCGACCGTAGAGGTATCGAGCAAAATGGCGGACGTTTTCCACAATAGCTAAAGCTTCTCTTTCGGTTGTAGAGTACCGTGTCTCTGCCGGTGTAAATTTCCGTGAATAGTATGCTATCGGGTGATCCAGGCCGTCCTTTTCTTGCGTCAGTACTCCTCCCAGAGCGACATCACTGGCGTCGGTATGCAGCCTGAACGGTCGCTCGAAATCTGGGTAACCCAACACCGGCGCTTCAGCTAGGGCCGATTTGAGCGCGTCGAATGCGGCCTGATGTTCGTTCGTCCACACAAACTTGGCACACTTCTTAGTCAATGCCGTCAAAAGTGCGACTCGCTCCGAGAAATTTGGTATGTGTCTTCGATAGTAGCCTGCCATTCCCAAAATTCTTCGTACATCTTTCGGTTTTTTCGGTGGTAACAACTCGCGAATGGCCGTGATTTTCCTTTGGTCGACTTGAATTCCGTCCTTCGAGACAACATGACCTAAATATTCGATGGAGGGTTTTGCAAAGCTGCACTTTTTCAGAGACATTTTTAAACCTGACTTCTGAAGGAGAGCGAGAACTTCTTCCAAATGAGCGATGTGATCCTCAAACGTCTTCGAAAATACCACTACGTCGTCTATGAAAACGTAGCTCGTTTTTCCAATCACTGGCTCTAACACTCGATTGACCAAACGCTGGAATGTGGCCGGAGCTGTAGTCAATCCGAATGGCATCCTCTTGAATCTGTACTGAGCCGACTCAGTAGCAAATGCTGTCTTGTCGCGGTCTGCTTCCGCGACAGGAATCTGCCAGTAGCCTGACTTCAAATCTATTGCTGAGAAGTAGCGTGCGCCTCCGAGGGACTCCAAAATTTGCTCGATGCGTGGCATTGGATATTTGTCTGCGAGCGTGACTTCATTAATTCGTCGAAAATCAACACAGAACCTATGCGTGCCGTCCTTCTTTTTGATGAGGAGCACTGGAGATGCCCACGCGCTTGCTGATGGCTCAATTACATCCATTTTTAACATATTCTGCACTTGTTCTTCGATTGCTGCGCGTGTTGCTTGGGGTAGCGGCCACTGTTTCGTAGCAATCGGCGCCGCGTTCCTGGTGTCAATTCGATGTGGGAGCAAGTCACATCGTCCTAAATCTTGCTCATGCTGAGAAATGGCTGGCGCATACTTACCGATGAGCGCTAACAAACTCTCACGCTGATGCGTGTGCAGATGCTCTAGGCTTGGTACTTCCGCCTCGGGTAGCTCGTCGGTTATACCATACTCACCATCGTCACTGCTCACTGTTGGTAGCACCGCCGCGACCTCAGACTGTCGCATACTTACCCTTTTTCTTTGTCTGATCAAATTGATCGACTCTCCGGCATACTTACCGTCCTTAAATGCATACGAATGACCGTTCACGATCACTCTACTACCATATCTACCGGTCATGTCCAGCGTCACCTTACCTATGCGCTGGAGTAAATCGAGCCCTACTAGTATGTCTCCTGGATAATTTCCGACCTGCGCTACAACCGTGTCGTGCACATACGTTTTACCTCCTATCTTAATGTTCAGCGCGATTCTGCCCCGCACATCTATTTCTGCACCACTTACTGTACTTAACTTTAGCTTGGCCGTCTTTATTCTTACTGTACCTGATCCTGCCGACACAATTTGTTCAGCCGTTTCCGGCCTTATTAGACAGCACACCGATCCGGTGTCCAGGAATGCTTCGCAGTCTTGTTCATTCACTTTTATTTTTATGATCGGCTTTGTCTCGTGTGCATCGGCAGGCGGGGCTAGTTTTTTATATTAGGCGGGCCTTGAGCGTATCGCCACGGTGTGTTGTTATCCCCGTTGAAACTCCGATGGGCTGCGTGGTTCGGGCCTTGTGCCTCGCCTAACTGTCGGTTCGGCTGGGCTGGGTTTTGTGACCGCCACTGTGCCCTACATTGTCTGGCCATATGGCCGGCTTGGCCACAGTTGAAGCAGTTTATGGTTCTTCGCTGTACGTTCTGGGCAAATGTATTTTGTCTCGGAATCACCGCTGGGTTGCGACACTCTCGAGAAAAATGGCCTACTTGGTTGCACGACCAGCACCTAGGTGGTGGCCGGGGTGGGGCGGCTTCTACTGCATCTATCGTGCAGATCGGCCGGCGTGGTTTCTCGTCCTCCAGCATCCTTTCGCATTTCTGTGCCATCTTGACACAGTCTGCGAGCCGTTCTGGTTCGTATGTTGCCATTGTCTTCTTCAATGCCGGGTCGAGACCATTGATAAACACGCTCGCCAAGAGCTTGTCGCGAGATGCTGTTTTTTGCAGCTCCACGATAACATGCGCCAAGGCAGCCGAGGCGGTCTCCAGTCGCGACGCAAACTCTTCGATTGTGCCCCGGTTCATTTTTATTGCAGCCAGTTCCATATGTGCATCCGTCAGCGAAATGCTTTTAAGGAAACGATCCTCAAGGCGTTTGGTCAGCTCCGTCAGATCGCATTCTTCGAGCTCGGGGTTTGAATCCAGGAAATTTTCTGCGGTGTCGGTGCAGAGATATCTGATGACGTCCGCGCTTCGGGCGTCTGACCAGTTTTCTAGGAGTGCCCTTTTTTTCACGGTGTTTAGGAACTTCACCACGTTCGACTTTCCGTCGAATTTTGGCAGTTTGCCAAGCACTGGCCCGCTTGCCGCTGTTTGATCGGTTCCTGCGTCCTGTTTATTTGCAGCAGCACTTCCCGAGTTGCTATCTTCGTTCTTTCCCATTTTGCAGCTTGAACTCCGCGATGATCAGCACAAAAATTATTTTATATATTTTTTCAAGTCTATCTATTTGCAGTTGCAACTCACACGCACTACACTGAACCTCTAATTTTTACGATAAATACTGGTATCCAAGCGTAACACAAAAAAAAAATTTTCGGGTGTATCCAAGAGAGGAAAAAGGAGGGCCCCACTGGCAAAAATTACCGAAATGCGGACTCTCGTGCGTAGGGCATCAAATCATAAGTCAGGAGGGAATCTCCTTACCAAATACCGTTAAATAAAACGAGTCCTATACCAGCACAACTTTGCGTAAATATTTACGTTAATCGTTCCCTCAATTTGCAATATTACTCGTACATATTCCTTTAACTGTCTCTAGTTCAGCCCAAGGCACAAAAAAAATATTATTTCTTTTCTTGGGACAACAGAATAAACCTTTATGTGGAGTGTTGATCTCTTCCCCAAACACATATAAAGAGCGACCAACGAAATGCGGAATCGGTTCGTATTATTTCTGTCCTAGGAAACACACGAACATTTAAATGGATGTTTCTACAGACGAATCGTTGGTTTATCCCCAATAACGGAGTAGAAATGCCACAATAATCTATTTGCAAACTAGATTTGCCCGAACAATCCCTAAATTTGCAATCCTGCTCACAACACAATACTCACCCAATATGTACCTAATTTACCACACAAGGAGCACGAGAATCAATGTTTCTTCCGAAGAACATAAAAAAAAGTACTATTCCTAAAGAATCTTCGATCCCTCTACTTCAAATGTGCAGCGATCCCTACCAAATTGAAATTCACTTTCTTTTGGCTTTCTCACGCTCAAGGACTGGCTGTAAGGTTTTATGGCTGGGTCCCTTCTAATCTCACAGAAAATGACACTTCCTGGCTGCACCGCGATATGCGCACTATCTGTTAGGGGCTACACTCACACGACATACATCGAACAGAGAACAATAAATAAGTAAGAATTTGCAGTTGAAGACATACACAGAAATGAAATGAAATGGTGTTTACTTACAGTTTTTTGTTGATCTTGGACGCCGCTGCCCGCTTGCAGCTCTGGATTTATTGCTTCAGGTTCTTCTCTTCCTCTCACTGTTATTTTCAATCTTTCCCCACCTAATAGTTCTATTTCCTCCTCTCTCTCTCAGCGACTAGTTTCCGCCACCGCAATAATGGCACCAGTGTATGAGTCGGGTTTTTCTTCCGCTCTTTCTTGCCTTATGGCCTTTAAGTTCATTTAATCCGCGTCAATCATGTAGTATATGATTAGGTTTATTGAAGATATGTCTGCCAATCCTATGTAATTCGGGTTATTTTCTGCCCGCTCCGATGCTTAAGTGTCTTTCATTTATCTGCTGTTACTTTCTGACAGCCTTATTTGGATGACGTTTCGTTAAGATTTTATGAGAAAGGTAGCGTGTTATTTGCTGCCACCACGAGGTGCATAGATATACAACATCGACTAAAATTAGATATGAGTAATCGTGCGTATTTTCTTGGTAGCAATGGCGTATGGCCAGGCGCGTGTTTCAGGCGCTATAGTTCACTAGAGAGATGAGAGAGAGGGTATAGATGAGGCCCTGGGTTTTCTTCATTTACTGATGGGAAGGCAAGTACGGATGGCAAGAGCACACGAGAAAAAAAACAACAGGTACAATAGCGGGGAACAATACGACCATCACTTCACGATCTTCCTTCGATCGATTTCTCACGACAACAGGCTGTGTACAAACAACCAACACCCGAGCCAAGGACTGGGTGACCACCGAAAGTATGAGCCAAGGTAAGCGTATAGCAAACGCTTGAAATCATGCGCCCTCAACACAAGTCAATGGATTTTCGTCGAACACGGTCTCGAAATTCAACTATTGAAGATATGGGCTTTTACTATTAACTCAAATTCCTAAGTATCAAAACCGGTTGTTCGTCGTACTCCCAAACTGAACTCTAGGACGTCCGTTCACGACCACGGCTCCCTACCCGCTCTCAACGACGGCTACTCGCGAAGTGTCCTCTGCTCGTCCGACATAACTCTCGCTTGGACAGCGCTCCCCCCTGCCCGAAGGGGGGGGGGTGGTCGCCACACGAGCTGGGTAACAAGGGGTGGCTAGGGTTCTGAGCCGCTCCTCCCTCACACAACCGGGGGTACGGCTGGGGGGGGAAGGGGTCGGGTCTCATGGCCCCAGCCCTCCCTTTTAGCCATGGTTAATTCAACGACTGATCCCACGCTCGGCTCCCCAGCTACACGATCGGGCAGGCACATTTTTTATATTAAGGTCTGGATATTTTACTACCCCTGACCGACGCTAATCAGCACCAGCGCTTCTCAGCGCTGTGTAACCGCGGCAGCCCAGGCGCACCAACTTTATCGAATTTAATATGACCAGTGTTCCATATGAGAACGTCCAGATCGTGCATTTCCCAAACCCAAGCATGACCGCGGGCATTAATTTTTATGACCCGTGTATTCAGAGATCTCGTCTTAACATCAATTATATATTTTCGCTCGGCAACGCCAACGACAAAGATGGGATGACTCTGACTTCATACCCTGACTTTATACAGTGCGTTATGACTGGAGCATACGAGAAATTCTGACAGGTAATTGTAAGGCATTCAAAAAAATATTCACGTAATGTTTATCCGAGATTGTTTTTTTTTTCCTCGAGCGAGAGTTAGCTCAGAAAAGCAGAAACAACGAATAAATTTCTAATCACTGGGTTCTTTTCCCTTTTCATTTTAGTCCTTGCTTTGCAAAGAGTACGCTTTGTATCCAGGGGGCGTAATGCCTAATTTTTAATAAAGACGGGAATCCTGCGTTGAAATGATCCCATTCAAACATTGCACGTAAGATTATTGTTGATTCTGCAGTGACATTTCACCATGATTTCACGAAAGCATGGATAAATTAATATTCGTATGACCGCCCATAGGCTAATTTCATGAAAATAAACTCCCATGTAACAAGAAATTGAGTGTTTTAAGGTTGTACTGAACATACACATTTGTTACTTTGCAAGTTTCTTTTCTTATATATCAGGGGCTTAACAAACGTTGCGGAATTAAAAGTTGTATTATTTTAAATGTTATATTTAAACATCAAAATATTACTTGCATTTTTTGATTGGAAAGTGAGGGATGGGGGCTGTATGGGCTGAATTTAGCCTCTCCGATGATTCTTTTCACCCGGAATCATTAAGTGTTATTTTTAAGCTTACGGATAACGAGACAATGAATTCAAGAAAAAATTATAACTACACATTTTAATTCTCAAAATAAATGTGTTTAGAATCAAACAGTGAAGAATAATTATTCTCGTATGCAGGTTTGTGAAAGAAAGTAAAAATAAATTTTTACTGTAAAAATGGCCATGATTTGATTAATTTAAAAAATGTTTACTTTCTGGCCCAGTGGGAAAGCTCTTTCGTGTGTAAAATTATTTTTTGGAGTACCGATATTATATGTAAAGATATTAGACCTAAAGGAATTAAAATATAATATTTATATGAAAGTTCGTAAATTGTTATTATTTACGGCGAAATCCGGATTGTAATTATTTATGATCATCAATGATTCAGGTATATTAATTTTAGTGAACGATTTGAGCCATCATCACCGTCACTTTTTCAAGATATTATTGTTTCAACAGTGCCACACGCACCTTCGTTAAAGAAATTAAAGAGGGGAGAAACTTGTTATTTTGTGACAAATTTGCATTTACTCTAATAATATTCGTTTCATAAAGGTTATTTAATTATATTGAAACAGCTTGAAATTAGGCTTGTCGTTGTCAGTTTCAGGTAAATGGGGTAATGATTCTCAGTTATCGCATTTAAGAAGTCAGGATGTTTCGAAGACGTTTAAGAATAATAAAAATGACCGGAAATAAAAAAGTGTTCAATTAAGAAACTATTTACGCAACCAGGAAATCTTACTTAGGAGCTAGGTAACCACAATATTATTCATAATAACCGTAGGTAGTCTCAACTAGCTATTAAAAAACGACGTTTTTGAGGGAGCTACTTTGGATGAGCTCTCAATTATTTTTACGTTAGCATGAGTGATGTTAAATTATTATGAGATTACTACTAAATAATACTGAAAATTCACGCTAATGTTATCACAGAATTTGTTGATCAAGGTGGCGATAAACGTGTTGATATGTGTGCTAATCATGCGATAAAGTTTCAATTTGAGTGAATATAATGAGGAATTGCGTTATTTGCATAAATTTAACACTAATATGTAAACTTAGAGGTACATTTTAGTGTAGTGTAGATAACTCAAGCGAGCTTACAATAGAATGCAACTCTCTTCAAGGGCCATGACCTCAAGCATTTGCCAAGACTTAAAGCTTGAAAAAATTCCTGTATTCTACAGTACATTAAATTAGAACTCAAGAAGTACGAGTATGTTTCATAACATAAAAGTTTAGGTGATATACATCAGAAAATCATACTTCTTTTCTCCACAGATAAAAAATGTGTTCAGTGCACATTTATCACCCTCTCGCTCTGAGGTCAAATTTTTACGCTTATTGATATTCTACAGAAGGGAGATTATCTGATTTATATAAAATATCATTTACGAAATGAAGCTGTATCCAAGAAAAGAACTGGCCTAATTTATACAAAAATACCTTTGTATTTTCGAGACGAAGCTATGTCCGAGAAACGTTGCATGAAAGTTTTCTTGCTCACGAAGACAATATTTATAATAAGAAAACAGCGGTTAATTATTCAACTTGATGAAGAAAATATACGGACTCTGCACAAAGACCTCACATTAGCGCAAAAGGACAGCGTCAACTATTTATTGACCTTGGATATTACTTTCTGTTTTTTTACTTATTATCCTTACCTTATACTCTCATAGACCGTCATCATGATAATTTTTTTGTTCATAAATAACATTAGTTGTAATGTAACGCAGTGTTATGCCAAATTCATACTGCAGATGTCATTGATGAAAATAGCCAAGTGATGTTCGGTATGTTAGAGTGTTGCCAATGAAAATCACTTCTCGAAGGTCGTGCGTCTATTTTTCAAGTAAAATTTAAGAAATGGATCCCATCTCTTGATTTGTATCTTGGTGTGTCGCCTGTGTTGTCAATATTCCCAGGTTGTGCACCACGAGACTGCCATCCGCCATTCCAGAAGCTCGTGGATTCCTCCAGAGAGCTGAAGCAAACATGACAAAGACCGAGAGCGATGGACATTGCCGGGCTGTGCTTGATTGCGTCATATTGCTGGCACTGGCTACAAATGTTTGAGTGTTACACGCTGTCAGGACTTCTTTTGCTGAACGAGGTCTGTCGGAAATGTTTTTCATGTATTTCTAGCTTAATTGCGTGTTATTATTGTCACTTGTAACCTTTGAATATTAAACGGCGGCATGATTCTTCAATCGCACGAAGTCAGTCAAAAATGATTTTTCATAAATTTTTAGTTTGATTACGTCTTTCTGCTGTCTCTGATTATAAGTATTTGAAAGTTTCAAGGTGACAGGACCCATTTTATAAAATGAGGTGAGCCGGTTGTGTTTTTTTCTAAAATTGCTACCCTTAAAATAGTCTCTGAAATTGGATATTTACAGTGGGAGATTTTGTGGGAGTTGGATAGTACAAGATTAATTGATTCGCGTTACTTACACCACACTAATAGCTTATAAAGTATTTTATAATTTCGATGATATCTTTGTCTGGACTTCATTCGAGTTTTCGCTTGCAAAACCTGTGCAGAAATGAAAATATTGAAATTTTTTAAATTTTCAACATTAGTTCCTACAAGTGCGGATTGAATAAAATCGAATTAATTGTAGTTTTTCTAGTTGAATATCCTGAATGCCAAACTTTGCCCTCTTCACTCACTTATTTGTTTAGTATTCGTTATATATCAATAACCCTCTATAAACTTTGCATCACCGATCGTTTAAGCTTCTAATTTTAAACGTCTTGTTTTCATTTCAAACCTGTTGTTAGTGAAAAAAATACTTTGCATGTTTGTGAAAAAAATAATTTAGAGTCCTACACAACCTGTAAGGTTTATTGAAATTTTGATTTATTGTAAAGACGTGTGTTAATGGAGAGTCAACAAAATGGTAGAAAATATTTCTTTGCTACAGTAGCTGTGAAAAAAAACGAAGCTTTCATTCAAATTGGCAATTAACACACCGATCATTGCTTTGAAGCAGCCTACATTCCAGCTTGACAAGGTCATAATTCAGTTTCGGACAGTGAGATTAATAATTTTGAATTAGTCTCGCGTACAAATCACCTCGTTCAAGGTTTAAAGCTACGAACTATTTCGAAGTGAATATCGTTAGCTTTAATTACAAAGTTTATCCATCATTTTTAGTCTGATACATCGTTTATTTTTCTCTAATCAGTAAGATGTTGACCTCAATTCAATAAAATTTTAATGCGCGTAACCGTCATTTCAGAACGTGTATTGTTTCAAACGGCAAATTTGAATTAGCTTGGCGTGTGAGGCAGCACACTTGTAGAAAATTTGAAGGCTTTAAATTTTCAAAAAGCTGTAAAAATTGCCACAAGAGACAACTGCATATTTTGACAATTTCTCTTTCCTTGTATCATAATTTTGGAGGTTGTATTGCCTCGAAAAATTCGTGATATGTGTTAGCGAATGAGTTATTAAGCATTAATGTGGAATTAAGTAGGTCTAATGTAGTTAAGTACTTCCGAAAACATTTTTTACATGAATGTTCGGACAAAATACGAATAAGCTTTTGAGTGAGATTTTTTCGATTCGAAGTGAAAAAAGTTATTTTGAGTATTGTTTTTAGCGATGCGTATCTTTTATTTATACCTTCGAGATAAAAAAATATCCTAGAAATGATTCCTGAAACAAAATATTTTTCAGTAAAACCGTACATAAAAAGTAATTGGTTTTGAAAGTTTGCTGATAATAACGGCTTGCCAATAGTTTTTAGATTTTTTATTGTAATTCTTGAATCAATTTTTCTTCCAGTAGATCCGATCACAATGAAGCAGTTTCTCACTTCTCTGGAAAGTCATCGCTTGTTTTTCAACATAATTTCTTCTCCATTGACAAGGAACGTATCGTTCGTCTATAGAGCCACTCCGTAATCTTGAAAGGAATCGAACCAGAAAAGATGGAACGCTCTTTTTGTCGGCTTCTATTCCAGATCACTTTTTGTTCTGGGTCAAATCTCCTGAGATCGTTGTCATAAGGTACAGCGCGCTAAACTGAACGTAATGGTTGTCAAGCTCATGCGTGTGGGAACGAAGAAATGTATGGCTTGGATATATAATCAATACTGCTGAATGCTAAACTTCTCCAAATTTTCGGTGTATTTTTAGAATAATATTTATTAATGAGGGGTTTTGGTGACTCATAATTAAAAAATAAGTTGAGTCTACATATTACATCACACTAATTTTTTTATTTAAATGTAAGAACTCAATCCAAGCGAAACCTGTTGGGGATTGTCGAAGGGCGTTAATTACTTTGAAGGTAGAAATTCAATATTAGTCCGGCAATCATGGAGCCAAACCAGAGCTTATGCTTGCTTCGACTGACTTCCAGACTAAGAACTCCGGCAGAACTTAATTAAATGACAAGTTTAGACAAAAGAAAAGAACACAAGCTACGGGCAACCGCTGTAATGCAGTCAGTTTATTTCTAATTTATGGCCCATAATGTACATATATCTGCTTGGTAAACTTTATTTTCGAGAATTCCTATAGCTTTATAAGTGATGATACTTTTTTGTTTTGTGAAACCTTTATACCCGGTGATACGATTTCGTCCGATGATAGGTTTAAGCTCGATGATTGGTATATATCCGATGATAGGTTCATAGCCGATGATAGTCTTATGCAGTTGATAGACCTAAGCTTAATAGTAAGCTTATGACTGCTGATAAGTTTATTTAGGATGAAAGGTTCCTTCCCAATGATAGGTTCATGTTCGATTTTGCTTTATTCACGGAAATAGATCGACATATGTGCTTGGGTTCCTCCTAAATTTAGGTGTCATTTAGGCGAATTTTGGTATTTCCCCATACACCAAACATTTATAAAAGAAATGTTATATTGCCAACTCTGACAGCAGCTCAAATTTGTTGCTCGAGTTGAATTTTTTTGCGTTCATAATTCTTATGAAGATAATGAGGATTTTTCCGCAACTAAGTCGACATTATGTAACCTTGCCAGTCATCTCTACTGCGGTCGACTGGTTCCATGGCAAACACTCGAATTGCAGAGGTAGTTTCAGCTCTATTTAACCTTGATAATTAATTAAAAGTCTTTATGTATTTATAGCATGGGGATAATATTTGACTGTTGATTACGAAGCGAGTTATCGAGGTATTCTCATTAAACTAGAAAAACTTAATCCCATTTGAAATTTTGATTTAATGGATTAATTGTTACTTTTTTCCGAGTATCCAATGGTCCCTGGCCTGATATCAGCAAAAATTTCACTATGCAGGAATAATAATCCCATGGGCTGGATAAATTTATTATTGAGAAAGCTATAATTCAACGGAAAAATAATATCATACCCTGGGCAGTTTTACCGATTTGCTGACGTATTTCATGCAGTCCACCTGATATTTTACCGGAGGGAGACAACTGAGGGGAAAAGTAGGAGGAGTAGTGAAGGGCTTGGTTTTCACCCAAAGTCCTTCATTCCAGTGTTCATTACTCGAGGTGTAACGAGTGTGAGCTTGTTGTGTGAGTGAAATTTGTGTCAGATTGGAAACTGGTGGTAAGTTCTCTAGCGAACCAGCTTTGAAACTCTGGTTATGCATCTTTTCAGCAACTTGCTCATGAAGCTTCATTTTCTTTTTTTGTGTAGAGCTTTCGAACTATCACGGCCAAACTTTCCCTTGATTCGGTTTACAAACAGAAACTAAGTTGCAGTTTTTTATTCTGCCTTATTTACTTATAATTGCAATATCAATAACTTTTTGGCTTAGAGTAGTCTAAGAAAACGTCTTTTACATCTATCTTTTCACTAAAAAACACTTCTATCTTTTTCAAAAAGTGTAAAATATATAATTACACGATAATATTTTGCCTCGTACGCTGTAGTTCACGGGCAAAAATGTAGTGAAATAAATGAAATATTATTCATATACCCTGTTGTGTAAATGAGCAACTTACACATATGGTACTCATATGTTTCAATGCGTAATTAATGTGTTAAATTATAAGCATTTCTGTGACCTCGCTAGTGTGCTGAATAATATGACCTTCGTTCGAAATAATTTGATTTTGAAGTAGTCCTCTTGGATGATCTGCTGTTCCAGAGTTTCGCCCCGTAAAATTGTTTTTTTATGCCCACTTTCACTGAGGACGAACGTAACAACATAGGAAATAGTAGTTTTTACGAGAATGTTAAAGCAAGTCTTTACTGAGCAATTCCCCCCAATTTAATTATTGCATCCTTAACGAAACATAAAATGCATTGATTATTTTATTACTTCGATGAATAAATATCAATTGACTAAACATGAATCGATTGATACACAGAGTTTAATGTAACCAGGGGGTTGCCAAACATGTACGAGAATTATCAGATGATCAATTAAAGAATAGACATATTTTTTATGTAGTCACACCTACGCACTTCGGATACGCCAAGCAGCTTTCAAGACTGTGATGGAATAATGCAATATTAACCGAATGCATATAGAATTTGCCCCTAAAAGGTTTGAGATTGCACTTCAAAATACTTTAATAACTTGGCACAGGACACGTAAATATCACCAAATTGAAATGTTTGCCCAGTTCCTAATTGAGCACGTTTCCGAGTTCTGCGTCTCTGGTGCTCGATAACTTGTCTTCTTGCAAACTTATAAAAGAGATTGAAAAGAGAGCTGAAACTGAGCGTTTGGGTTACGTTCTTAGAAATTATTCGTTATCTTGCAAGGTTCGCTCAGTTGATTGTTATTTGGGTTTGTACGATGGACATGTCTTAAATTGTACGATGAAAATATCCTGCGACCAAGAATAATACTTTAGTTAGCACAATAGTCAGTTTATGAATGTGAAATACTTTTCATCACCATAAAATTAGCATTTCACTCGTTTTATGGTTTTTCTCGTTATTACAATATAAAAACAAATGAAAATACATAATTTAATCCTTCATATAGGTAAATTAGAGTAAATTCCCTTGTCCACTGGACAAGGGAAGTTTTTATATGCTCCCAAAAGACAAAAAGAGAGTCAATAATAGTGTCTTGGGTTAGGAGGATCCAATTTCACAATAATTCTTATATCCTCTTCACAGCTGCACAATATGAGCAATATCACACTTCCGCTACAGTTTTTTATAACTAGACTTCAGTCTGTGACTGAGTTTTCCAAAATTTCTTCTTAAGTTTGGCGTGTCGAAGGATCGGCATAAATATATATGTATTATTAACGTTTAGTCAGTTGATGAGAAGGGGTTTGACACAAGCCGGTCTTGAAGAAAAAAATATGTCATGTTGAAAACGATAACCTCAACTACCTGGTATACAGAAAAACATTATTTCACTTTCAGCATTTATCAAGATTTTATCATCTAATTACCCAGTTTTGAAATGGGTAATTAATTGTTGGAATTCTGTTGCGGAATTACATAATGCTTTATAAATAAATATTATTTTTAAAAACAGAGGTCGAGAATTAGGTTTTTATATTACTTTACTTCATGAATCAAATTCTTCGAAAAAAATGTTTGTTTTTCTATTTAGAAACATAATAGGGCTATTGCTGTAGCTAATTAGTTCCTCAAAAAGTCCTGACCCCATGAGGCAAACACACCATTTCCCATTTTTAGCTATTTACTAGCATGATTCGAGTGTTACTAATCAATAATACGCAATTTTGAATACAACGAATTTCAGTTTTTAATTTGTGATTTATGTGTAACGCGACTCTCCGATCAATAAATGAACAATGTCTCATAAACATCAAATAGATTCGGCAAAACTAACTAATTTTCCTTAATTAAAAAAAACACAGGTTCAAATATTTATCACAGAACTGGGGTATGCTTCAAAATGTCGCACCGATATCTGACGTCGATGTGAACATTTATTAAAATACTTAAATTTTATTTAAGAGCCATCTCTTTCCGGCCTTCGAGAAAACGGAGCCTGACAGCCACGCTTATGCGATTGATGAACGACTTCATCTCCGCCGCCAAGAATTTGGCATAAGAAATAAAGCATAGCGATAAATCCAGTCAGTCTGTAGCGAGGAAGATACGTTCTCTTCACCTCTTTTAATCATGGTGTGTCTTGAAAGAGAGGGTACGCATGCTTAGTTAAGCTTTTGAATAAATCAAGCTGTGCATGATTACCAATTACTGAAGTATGCATATAATCGCCATTGTGTACGCTTATGCGAGTATCTATACAATATGTGCATCGTCGAGGGGATTTGCTGTTTATCTTTAGTTTATGACAAACTACCCAAAACGACATTTTTATCCATGAATATGTTAAAATTTGTTAGTTTTTGTGGCAATTGACTTAGGAAACTTGTTCATTTTATTTCTGAGAAAGCCTGTCTTGTAGAATATGTTTCTTTGAGGTTGTGTTCAACAAACAAGCACAATGATTATTTTGTTACAATTCCTTTTAAGTTTGTAAGAATTCAGCCAATGTTGTGCACATGCACAACAAGCTCAGAATTGTAAACGCATTTCAATGAAAACAACTTCACGCAATTAGCACGCAGATATTTTTCCTGAACCTCCGAGTTTCTGCTACAAAATTACACAAAAATCAAATAGAGCATCCGGAGCATTAACGGAATTCTTCATTTCGAAACAGGTACACTAGTGAAGAACAAGTAAAATTTATTGAAATTTTTCTTTGGCGGCTAATAGAGTTGGAAATAAACTATTGTCTTTTAAGTAAATTAAATTACTTCTGCTCGTGCTTTGAGGTTCAAATGTTTCGATCGAAATTGGAAATTTGAATCGACAAATTAGTTTTTAGCACCTACAGCCAATATTATCTAGTTTGAAATTGAGTTAAGGATTTATTGAAAATAAATAAATAAATTGTGCCTGCAGAACACTAGACTCTAACTCCATAAAAAATTACAGTTAAGAATTCGACTGCAAATTGCTTCTCTCACACGGAAATAATTGCATTGAAACACGAGTCCGTAAATTTCTACTTCGGCTGAGGGAACAATAGTGCTTAACAATGAAGGCACGAACCCAATTCAATAGCAGTTGTCCTTCTCACTTCCGTTTAACAGCAATTAACCTATGTAGGTGAGCAAAGGCGAAAGAAAAAAAAGCTATTTGCAACAATCTGGAGAAAAATTTTCACCATCAAATAGCGGAGATCATGTATTCCAAGCAATAACATAACCAGGAACTAAGAGCTGTTGTGCTTGTATAAAATAAATCTTCGAACCGTGTCTAGCTTTATTTTGCCTGCAAGGGGGAAATGAACATCAAAGCAAATAAAGTACGAGTATTGTGAAATGATGATGCGCGCGGGACTACAAACGGCCGTGACTTGATATGTTATGGTGAAGGACAATAACAATTAACGCAGGAAAATTATACTAGGAATGTCGAACAATAGTTGAAACAAAGAAAGGGTCAACATTGAAGTTGACGTACGAAATAGTTGTAGCATTAAATCCGTTTCCAACAATTCCCCTGAGGTTGTTTTGAACGAAATAATTTACGATGAAAATGAACTGCAATGAGTGGATGGACATCATAAAACCAGTCTAGAGAAGATTTTAGAGCGTTTGAACTCTTTTTTTGAACGATTTACAACATAAAAGAGATTGAATATTACTATTAGAATGGGATTTTTTTGTTACCAATACGTCTAGCAATCAATCTCATAGGTCCGTTAGTTTTCAGTGAATCACGTATAGCAGGCATATTCGTAGAGATAATTTTTTCGGATGAAGTATTACCGAGTAGTGACTGGGTCACTTGCTCCTGCAACATAAGCGCAAGTTTTCCGTACGAATAACACGTATTGACTTGCCATCATGCGCGAACTAATAGCCTAGCGCTTGCAATCCAGCCTGGTACTTCCTGTGTAGTCTGCGCTTGGACTTGCGTGCTCGCAACTCGTACGAACTCCGTTAACCAAGTTGACACTCTTGAATCATACATTAGCGGTTAAGCTGCGGCCACTTCAGGAGCGAAACGTACTTAGGAAGTGTTTTTTTTTTTCGAGCTGCTAACTTCACCCGTCACTTTCCCGAGCAATTATGGAGAGCTAAAACTTTTCACTCCGCTCACATTTTGTGCCCCATTGAATAACCTGAATCTAAGGGTAAGATCAAGCAGCAACAACCGCAGCATAACCTCGCTTTCCTCCTCGCGACTAATTCGATAGCCCAGACTACGAGCTACTTCTCTAGCGTTGTGGCGAAATAAATTATGAAGAGCATAAGTTCCTGTTTCCCAGGATTTTTCTTATCCGTTCCAGTATCGAACCTCACTGCTTTAGACTAACTATAAAGATGTTCATCCAAGCATTTTCATTTAGGCCCAAACTAAAAGTACGTCTTAGGATTCGTATTGATCTCCGACATCACACTCGGACTCGTATCAAAGTCCCACCACGTCTGGTATACCTGCTTGTTTGACCGCTGGAGCCACCAAGGGCACAAATTAGCTAAACATTACGAACTTCCTGAGGAGCAAATTGACTTTCCTACTCGCCGACAGAGACGAGAGGAGTTCCCAAGAGACGGTCATTTGCGAGGTTGGAGCGAAATAGTTCATTTCTGCTCACGATTCTAGTCTAGAAACTGATAAAACATTGAATAAAAGTATTTGAAAGTCTGCCTATTGCGAAGTTTATAGTCGAATTCTTGAAAATACGAATGAACGAAAAAATTCATGTGAAACATGTGAATATATGTGTAAAGAAGAAAATGTTGTTAAATATGTTGCTCCTCAAAAAATTTCGTATTCTATAGAAAGCGAAAAAAATGTAGTGGTAGAACAAAATTAGGCTAATCTTGTCGGCGTGAGATGGTTTTGTATTCGAATTTATGGTACCAACAAATGAATGTAATGTCTTACAACATCGCTGATTCGAAACAAGTTAATGAAAACACGAATGCTCAAGACATGATGCAAACAAAAGTGGCCCTCACGATGAAAACAAAAGCACTGCACTTACTTTATCAATAAGATCGTGCGTAACTGGTACAGGATCATTCTCGTATTTGCCTATTTTTTCTTCTATTAATCAATTTTATTTAAAGGACACCGTCTGAGTAGAAAAAAGTCCGTTATTTACTGATGGATTTGTCTGAAATTGTCACAGTAGGTGTGAAATGATGCAAAGATCATTTGTTACCTGGACAAAATTTTTGTATCTGCACTGGATTTTTTTTTATTTTCAAAAAATACGATAAAATAAGGGTTTTTCAAAATTTATCTTCTACAATTTTGAAGTTACAGAATCAGTACTTCGTTTTTAGATTGCTTATATGTCCATATAACCATAAGGGCTAGGGAGTTTTGATAACTTCTTTTTGTGGATTTTGGGAATAAAAAAAAAAGTTGACCTTTTTTTATTTTTTTTTCATGTCGTTTAATTTTCAAAGTAATGGATGCATCGAACATTTGTAGCCCTTATGGATACACCTTGCTGAGCCCTATCGAATGGTATATAAGCATTTCTTGTAGCTCTAAAATTGTGGACGAAGATGCATTTGAGAAACCAAATATCAAGTTTCCATAAAAACGTGTTTTTCACATAAAAAAATTTTTCTTCTTATCTTTTGAACTACTGTTTTTTTACAATGAACTCTTGAGCTTTTGTGTTTTTTTTAAAGCCGTTTCGATTGATATAATTTACATTGCTGTAGCTCTGGAACTCTGGGAAAAAATATACATCAAAAGATAATACGTGTAATTCTTCAAAACAACCACTTTTTTTATTTTTTCATTTTTTTCGACCAAAATACGTTTTTTTCAAGTCAACTCCTCTGTTTTGTAGCTCTTTTCAAGCCCTTTGGATTGGTGTGCTCGCCATAGCCGTAGCTATGATACTGCAGCTGTCATCAAACTATGAATGAAAGCTGCGGTATCATAGATACGGCAGAACAGCTAAATTCTGAAATTGTCAAAAATTATAAAAAAATATTTACTCAGCATTAGAATGTTTCGTTTGAATAATGAAAGCACTTTGAGTAGTCCATGAACGAACTATATTGCCATTGCCACAGAGAAACACGCTCAATTGACCTGTAATAATGAGGGGGGGGGAGAGTTCAAAGTCACGCAACCCCCATCGCTTTCCCCCCTCTGGTGGGCGTACCATTCGGAGTAGACGTAAGCGGAAAACACCAATGGAAGCGCAATAAAAACCTCTATAAGATTTATATAAAAACAGAAAATCGGCATTTATCCCGATTTCTCCCCAGACGGTGTACTTTAATGCTAATCTTCTTTGATATTTCTAACTGTAATGGTTGAACAAACTATTTAGATGAAGTGAGCAAAGAGAAATTGTTTTCCAGTTACTATTAGTTCGAAGATTACGTCGTAGATTTATTTGAACCTTCCTTGAGATTATATAAACTGTTAAGATGAACGTGATTCTTCTTTTTTTACAGTTCCATTTCGAAAATATTATTTGATTACTTTTCAAAACATCAAATGAAGTCTATCAACTTGTGACAAAGATTCGCAATGTTTGGATGATGAAAATATCTTGAATGATTTGTGTGTAACGCGGGCGTTACAACGCGCAATAATTATCTTACTTGAAATTCTGATGCGATTTTTTAATGAAGGTCATCAGGTACGTTATCTATAGAGCGTAATATTTAAGGGCAAATTTATAAATTCTTTTCAATGTGGATTTTACAGCAATCTTATGCATGGTCGCTGCTTGTTTCAATGAAGTTTTCTGTTCACAAATCCACTGCTGCCAAGACAGCTCTCTTCTACGCGTATAACAACCAGAATCACTCGTTTAATACTTTTGTTACATTGTCTAGAAGCATTAATGACCGATGAATTAATAAATACGAACACAAGGGCAAAAATAATCATACTTGCTGTCAATTATTGTCACTCACAGTCTTTTTTATTGAAAAACATTATAGTTGAACAGTTTGGACGCAATAAATCAGTCGAAGGTTGAGAAAAACTTCAAACTGAGAGCTTCTTAAGATTTCAAACAGATATGACAGAGTACCCTTAGCATTAAGGAGGACTAACCGTTCAATGTTCTGGAAGACATTTCGCTACGCTTTCGTAAACAGTTTTTATATGAATATCATATTTCTTACTTGAAGTATTCCCTTATGCCTTTGAAGTTTACCGCCGAGTGGCTGCACCTTCCTCATCCTGATGCCGAGGACAACTTGTTGCCACTGCCAGCCTAATGGCCGTGCCTTTGAAATTTGAACCATGAATGAGTACAAAATTGCTGAAGTTGAAGGGTTAAAAAGCTGAGTCAGGCTCATAAAAAATAGAAGAAAAAGTTTCCATTAAAATTAATAATAATTTTACGACCTGAGTTTATCCTATCAGCTGCAAATATTTGACTGGAGGGAGTACAGAGGTGTAAATTTTTTATTTCGTGCTGGACGAACTTGGCAAGCTATTGACCTATAATAATACATGGATTGAGGCCTATCTGGTAAACTTTTCGCCAATTATCTAAAGCGATTACTGAACGTATAATAGTCTCACTTTTAAACGAATTCGTGAATGACCTCGGATTTTTCTCGTGAACTTGTAGTGTTTTGATATTTGGCGTGTTTTGTTATAGAATGAATATTTAATATAAGATAAATATTTTGTTTTTTTAAATGCGGCTTCTCTTATGTACTTTTGAGGAGTGGAGGATGAACAGAGATTCGAGCCATAAAGGAAGATTTATTGTAAGTTAAGTTATTTTACCCGGATTACATGTGCTAGCCTGGTCAGATTACTTCTTGTTTGTCGATTCATCATGCCAAAGTTGTCACGATAATCAGTTCGTTTGAAAGCGTGTTAATGCCTAACGAGTGTCACCGCTCATGAACACATCAATAAAAGACATTGTTAGCAATGGATGTTGACTTATTGACCGTGAGACATCGCAGGCTTAGAGGATACTCCGACGCCATCGTGCCACAAAATACAGAGAATAACTAAGCGAATGATTTGAGAACCCGTTTCGAAAGAGCACATAACCAATTAGAAGTCTGAACGAATAGTAATTTCAGTCACAGAGAATTCCACCGTAATTCAACCGTGGGAAGAACCTTATCTCCACATTCTGAGTATCCTACGTACTGTGAAATAAGTCTGTATATGATTTATTTACCACTTCGTTTGCTTGAAATTCAAAATGGAGAGGGAGTTGGAGTCACTGAGTATGAGGAAAAATTGTCCGGGTGAAAGGAGAAAGAACAGGGATGAGATGCTTGTACTATGCATTACCGATTATTGGAGTGTTAGTGATTGTAGTTTGTAATTTTGTTTAGCAAACGAAAAAGGTAATCTCATAGATGCTGCTACTTGAAATGAACTTTCATCGCCCACTGTCGTTGATAGTGTTTTCGCATCAAAACGAGCAGCCACAGACGTCGTCTCTTAGAATTTAATTAGACGATTATGACAATGACTCTGCAAACAAAGTTCTTAAAGCTCTCTGTAAGTAGAACTTTATAATTGAAGAACTCAGCGCCCCAACGTCGTCCGCAAGCACGCCGGTGCTCATTTCAGGAAATCAAGAAGGTACTTTTTGGAGTTTCTACATTTAGCAGCTTTTAAGTTTTGAAGATCACAATTAAAGCAGCGAATACTTTTTGGAATATGTGAGACCGCAGTATTTTAATGTACGATTCCTGGAGATACTGAACGACATCGATGGTGAAGCTCATGTACATGAATGTGACGCTGTATCGCTCAATTTAAATTAAATAACACGATTTATACTGAGGGAAATTGACGCAATCCTTTTCTAAGCATCAATGAAATTTTCTCCAGTTTCTTTATAAAAAGTTGCACCAAATTAGGGAAGATTAAGATGCATTACGGAGAGATTTATACTAAATAGTATCAATAATTAATCATAAGTAGGGATTAAATAAGGATTAGTCTTATTGACACCAGTGATATAACGAACTCGGCAGCAAACGTGTTAAGTTGTCATTCCTTGAACGATTTGGAGTAATATTTGTGCATCAGCATTGTCTCTTTCAGATTTTTAAGTACTAATGTGTCTCATGAAATGGTTCAAAATGTGTGAAGTTTGACTTATGGCTTTTACAAAGAAACTCCTCGATTCGAAAATGAAACTTCGTGGTCAATACGCATAGCTTACACTTTACACTGATGTGTCTTTTTCCTTTCGGACCACCGAGAGAAGCAACTTTATCTTTAATAAAATAGTGATAAGAAAGATTTCAAATTTGCTTCTACACAAAAACGCACGGAGTGAGCATACGTCATGATATAAATACGGACAAGCCTCGTAGTTCTATACTTTGAAATTGCAGTTTTTATTACCTGCGGAGAGACTCCGAAGTACTGATCTGACAGCACGAGTGACGGCCTATGACCACATGAATTCAAAACACTTTCAATTTAAAAACAAAATTATTCACCACAGGTGATACAGAGGAATTGGAATTTTCAATGTTCCCTTTACTAATTTTACTGATCAAATCAGTGTTTTCGGAACAGTGTTTGCAGATCAGATCAGTGTTTTCAAACTCTATCCGTACGGAGGAACGGAATCATCTCTGGAAGATGAATCGCCTTTGCCGAGCTGCGTCAAGTGGAGCATTGTGTGGAGTCTGCGATGGAGAGGTTGGGCAGTTCTCGCTCAAGTGCGAGGCCTGCTTCTGTTACACCCACCTGAAATGTTCAGGACTGCCGGCATACCACCTAGTTCGACTGGAGTTGGCCAGAGCCTCGTATAGGTGCGAGTGCTGTGTAGCAAGGGAGAGTGGCGAGAGGTACCAGGAGGTTCTCGACTCGATTAAGGAGGAGCTCAGAAGTTCCGGAGACAAGGGTCTGGAGAGCCCTGAAAGAGAGCCAAAAACCCCTAATGCACCACCGCTGTCGGGTGTGGTTGCAGCGCATGGAAGGCAGTCGTTGAGCATGGACAGCTTGGACGACACGGCCAGGTGCCCTGAGAGTGCAAAAACGGGGGAAGCAAGTGGAGAAAAAGCTGTGTGCCGACTTTACCTGAAGGAACAATGTAAGCATGGTTTGAAAGCAAGCGCCTGTAAGTTTGCGCATCCTAAGCTTTGCCGTAAGTTT
The DNA here is from genome assembly GCA_030386875.1 of Morinoia aosen. Taxonomy (NCBI): domain Eukaryota; kingdom Metazoa; phylum Arthropoda; class Malacostraca; order Amphipoda; family Talitridae; genus Morinoia; species Morinoia aosen. The sequence goes on along the minus strand of CM059557.1, from coordinate 18,935,470 downwards.
GCGAAGCTGGGAGGTAAGCGAGCGGAAGGTTGCAAAAAGGGCGGAGAATGCAAATTTCTCCATCCTGCTGTGTGTTGGAGGGTTGAACGGGGGGAGCAGTGCCCGTACAAAAACTGTAAATTCTATCACCCCAGGGGACTGATCACGGCTGTGTCGGAGGAAAAACAGTCGAGCATTAGTGACCAGGAGCCGAGAATGGTCCCCAGGAACGAACCAAGGGGCGCACCACCACAGAGAGGGCATGCTGACACGGTGAGCAAGCGTGCGCCGGTTGTAGCCCAGATGGACACGCAGCCTGCTGGATCGTATGGCCAGGATGCAGGACTACTAGGGTCTTGTCTGGGACAGACTGGAGGTTTGTCTTTTTTAGAGCTGCGCAGGCAGGTCCAGGAAATCCAGAACCTGCTGACTTTGCTCCTAAAGGAGAGGGACAACGAACGCCCCCCTATTCAAGGGCCACGTCCGTGCAGCTGCCGAAGCCATTTGTAGAGAGTAATGTTTGCCTCACAATTATTTCCTGCAGCATCGAAGGCTTGTGCCCACGTGCTCAGAAACATAAGGTTAAGATATTAGAAGAGAGAGCCTTGTTGGAGCATGCGGTTATTGTGGCAGCGGTTGAGTCACACCTACGTGAGGAGATCCTTGATGCCGAGGTGAGCATGAGGGGCTACTGCTTGCACAGAGCTGACAGGGCTTCTGACAGGAAGAAAGGAGGCATTGCAGTGTTTGTCCATGAGGATCTGGCTGCAGCCGCAATGGTGCTAAAGAGTGGTTCAAATTGGTGGGTGGAGCACATCGTCCTGTGGTTTGAAACGATGAGACTTATTACTGTTGTTATGTACAGACCCCCCGCGTGTCCATCTGAGAGGTTTGTTCCGGTTCTCCTTGATATCGCAGAGGAGATTGAGGACCTGGGCACACCTCTGCCGACTCTGATTATACATTGTGATTTTAACTTTCCCTGAATAAACTGGTCCTTAAACAGTATCTACGGTGGCTCTCGAGAGGACCGATTACAGGCCAAATCTCTTCTCGAGTTCTTCGAAAAATTCGCGCTTGAACAATCGGTGAACTTCCCATCTAGGCTGGATAGCTTGTTAGACCTAGTCTGTACCAACCATGGTGGACTGGTGAGGGACGTGGTTGTGGAAGACACAACGTTGTCGGACCACAGACTGATAATAGTTAAAGCTGAAATTGGATGGGCCAACCAACAGTCCAACGCTGAGCTGAACTATGGGAGTATCTTGGGTTCACTTAACTTCATGAGCTCTCGAACCGACTGGTGCAGTATAAGGGAGGAGCTTGCAAGAATCGACTGGGCTTCGAGAAGCGAGTGCATGCTTTCCTTGAACATATATGAAGATCTCTGTGGTGTCCTGGCAGAGATCTGTTCAAAATACGCCCCGCCGAAGACAGCAGTTCGTCATGCGTCAATTACAAGAGATCGTAAGATCCTACTGCAGAAGAAAGCACGTATACGTATGCAGCTGCTCGGGGCTGTCAGCTCGGCCATTAGAATGAAACTACTGAGCAGGGCAGAGCTGATCGAGCACCAGCTGATACAGTCGCATGAGCTTGAAACTGCGATTAGGGAGAGGCGGGCGATAGGGGCAATCCGCAACAACCCGAAGTATTTTTATGGCTACGCACGGAGTAAGTCAAAGACCAAGTCCCAGATTGGCCCTTTCTATGCTGGGGACGAGCTCGTTGGTGACTCTTTGGCCAAAGCTGAGGGGCTGAGGAAGCAGTACGAGTCGGTCTTCAATAGGCCGAGAAACTCGGACACTCTAGGTCTCCTGCAAGGACTACTCGAAGAAGACAGGCCCTCCCTTTTGGACGATGTTCGGTTCGGCGAGAAAGAGCTGGTGACATGCATAAGGGAGCTGCCGTCCACATTCGCAGCGGGTCCGGACGGGATTCCTTCGATCCTCTTAAAAAGCTGTTGTGAGGAATTGAAGGCTCCTATACATGCTCTGTGGAGATCATCAATGGATAAAGAATGTGTGCCTGCTCCTCTCAAATTGGGAGTAATTATTCCGGTTAACAAGGGGGCATGAAGCATTTCCCTGCTTATCACCGTCCGATCGCCTTAACATCCCATGTAATTAAAATTTTTGAGAAGATCGTAGTTAAACGACTAGTTACGTATCTCGAGAGCAATGACCAACTGAACGACAATCAGCACGGTTTCAGACGGGGTTGGTTGTGCCTCTCACAATTTTTGGAGCATCAGCGGCAGCTTACGGAGGCGCTTGGCGCTGGACTCGCTGTAGACGTGGTGTATCTAGACTTCGCTAAGGCCTTCGATAAAGTAGATTATGGCGTGCTGCTTAGGAAGCTTCGTCTTTTTGAAATCAGTGGTAGGCTCCTTGAATGGATTTATAGCTTCGTAACGAACAGGAAACAAGTTGTCTCAGTGGACGGGAGCTGCTCGACGGAGTCGGCGGTGGTGAGTGGTGTGCCTCAGGGATCCGTTTTGGGTCCACTCCTTTTCCTGTTCCACATTTCGGACATCGATGTCAATCTGTTGCACTCACGGGCCTCATCCTTCGCTGACGACACCAGGGTCTTGAAAACTATTGGTACGGCGGAGGACTGTGAGGCTCTACAGAGTGACCTCCAGAAGATTTGCGAGTGTGCAACGCGAAACAACATGACCTTCAATGGATATAAATTTGAGTTGGTACGGTACGGTTTGCACCCTGACACCTCCTATGCGTACAGCCCACTGGTGGTTCAGCGATCGACCGCTGAACTTCGGTCAGGGATCTTCGGTCTTCGGTCAGGGATCTGGGGGTCGTAATCTGGGATGACGGTGGCTTCGGAGAGCACTTTAACCAGTTGGTGCTTAGGTGCAGACGCCAGATCGGATGGATCCTGAGAACCTTTGAAACAAGGGAAGCCCCACTAATACTGGAATTGTTCAAGTCGTTAGTCCTCCCATTGGCAGAGTACTGTTGTCAGCTCTGGAGTCCGAGCACTGTTGGCGAAGTACAGAAGTTGGAGGGTGTACAGAGGACCTTTACTTCAAGGATCGACGGAATGCAGTCGTTTTACTACTGGAAACGGCTATCACACTTGTCCCTGTTTTCATTACAGCGTCGCCGTAAAAGGTACCTCATCATATATACCTGGAAGGTTCTGAATGGCTTGGCTCCGAACTTCAGGGACCAGGCGACGCGGCTAACAGCCCAGGGGCACATTCGGCGAGGGAAAACTTGTAACATCCCAGCGTTTAGCAGCAGGGCGCTAGCGAGCATCAGGACGAGGCATGAAAACTCATTCTCTGTTATGGGTCCTCGTCTGTTCAAGTGTCTTCCGGCTGGTACCAGGGAGTTTGAGGGGACACTAGAGTCGTTCAAGGTGAGACTCGATGAATTTTTGAGGACGATCCCGGACAAGCCTCCCTTGCCTCATTACTACCAGCCTGCTGAGGGTAATAGTATCCTGCAGCAGCTGGCATATATGAGAGCGGCCGCCCCCTAACCTTGCCCCGGCAAGAGAAGGAGGGCTGACGCCGCTCGTTCTGGAGGCGCCGTGGCCTGCCTCGGCTGTGGTGGAGGTGCTGGCTTCCTTTGCTGGGGACCTGGGGCTTCGTCGCTGCGGGGAGGTTGGCGGCGTCGTGAGGCGGTGACTCATCGTGGCCTGGAGCTGTGCTCCAAACTATATCTCAGGAATCTCAGGAATCTCAGAGGTAGAACGTTTCTTAAGTCTAGTACAATGGTCAAATTTGAGTATAGCAGCCTGTGGGCCCGAATAAGTTGAGCGACTTCTAGGGCATCCTAACATTAACCATTATTCTAAGGTGTACAATGATGTTGAACCTAATTCACTTTACCTAGTTTCACATTAGACTTATCAATGAAATAATTGAACTTGATATTATATGCTTCATTTTAAAATATAGTTCATATGGACTAGATTTAACAGTATATTCGATAAACGCTGTAAGAGCAGATAGAAGATCGGCGATATTAACCATGGCAGATTACATTACTAGGACCAGTCATGTAGGAGACAAGGTTTGACTATGGTGATCTTACATGACTAGTAATCTGTTAGAAAGTGAGACTCAAGATTTCTTTTGAATACCTTGTAAGAATTACTTTCACGGATCTCCGCAGGTATGGAGTTCCAAGTTTTAGTTCCAACGAAGAGGATACTGTGTTGCGACCGGGCCTTTGAATAATAAGGAAGCATGAATTTACTTCTATTTCGGGTTAAATGGTCGTGATGACCAGTTGGTGCACTTAATAGTTGTTTTAGGCTATTGTCACCATTATTTGTTTATGTTTTGTACATGAAATTACAGATGGAGGTTTGTAGAGATCCGATAGTTTAGGTATTTGTGAATTTTTGAATGAATCATTTGTGTGAGCATTATATTCTAGATTCTTTACCGCCCTGATGGCTCTTTTTTGCTGAGTAAAAATAATATTGGTTTAATTTTTATCAGTTCCGTGCCATGCTTCTATTCCGTATTGTAAGTATGGTGAAATGAGCGTTCGGTAGAGCATTTGTAAAGCTTTTTCAGGCAGGAAATTTTTAAATTAGTTTAGGATTCCGATGGATTTTGATAATTCAGTACTAATGTGAGCGATGTGATCTTTGAAGGTCAGGTGTTTATCTATTGTGATACCCAGGAACTAAAATGAGTTAGTTTGTTCGATTTCACCTTCGCCAATTTTAATGCTTGGGAGAGATATATTCTTCTTGTATGAGAATGTAATATATTTTGTTTTATCCATGTTAAGGCTTATTTTATTATCTTTAAGCCACAATGAAACCTTATGGAGTTCATTATTTATACTCTCCCCAATCAAAGCGGGATTTTTGTTTGGAAGGGCTGCAGAAAGCGTGCTGTCATCTCCAAAAAAGTATGAATTATAAAAATGATGTAGATTTAATAATATCATTGATAAAAATCAGGAATATGAGAGGCCCAAGGACAGAACTTTGCGAAACTCCATGGCTAATTGTCTGTGGGTCTGATTTCGCATCGTCAATGACAAAAAAAGTATTGCTTCCGATTTGTTAGGTATGATCCGAACCAATCATGGGCAACCCCTCGAATGCCATAACAGTGTAGTTTGGAGAGCAATATGTTATGATCCACACAATCGATTACTTTACGAAAGTCAAGAAAAACAGAGAAGACAGGCTTTTATTCATTTATATTAGAAATAAAGGAATTGTAAATGATTTAATATAGCCTGTGGTGTAGATGTTTTAGAGCAAAAGCCGTATTGTTTATCGTAGAGAAATGATTTTGTTCAAAGTAAGAGTAGACTTTTTTATACACAATTTTCTCGAATATCTTGCTAATAATTGGTAGCATGGAGAGATGTCGATAATTGTTTATCCAGGTTTTTTTACCAAATAAGGAGATCATCCCAGGCCCCTGTCGCTCCGATGGTCATTTTTCATGTTTTTGTTGGAAAAGGACCCTTAGGTGATGGACTATTCGGTCCTAAAATTTTATGACGCTACGGACAATAGATCCCCTCAGGGGGGGGGGGGGGGGTAAGGGGAACAAAATCTTTAATTTTCGACCCCATTTCGACCCCATATAAAAGACAACACAACGGGAAATGAAAAATTTAGCTTCGTTTTATAGTTAGAAATGTTTAAAGGATTCTAAAACTGTCTTTATTTTTTTTCTAGCTTCAAAACTGAATGAGGAGATACGTCTTGAAATATATATACCAGTGAACTATCAATACCTAAAAACCAATATGTCAAGTTTTTCAAAAACTAAGGCCTAAATAAAAAATGAATGGAAGAAATTGTGTTTCTATTCAAAAGTTACATATCATAGTCAAATTTCACAAGAATCAGACTGGAAAAAAATTCATTTTTTGAAAACAAAATACAAACTTATTTTTGCTTGCAAATCACAATTCACAGTGTGAATATGAAGTTGTGTATGGAAATTATCGAAATAAAAATTAAAACTGCATTCAATTACGTACATTCTCCAGTATATTACACTTCAACAAAAAATGTTTGTTATGGCTTATACCAAAAAAAAAAATTACCTCTCAACATTCAAACCGTATCTCCTCATTGAGTTTTGATGCTACAACAAAACCAAAGACAGTTTTGGAATCCTTGAAACGTTTCTAGCAATAAAATGAAGGCTTTTTTCCAAGTTCGAGAAAAAAAGTTATATAGCTCTAAGCCCAAAAATAATTTCTTCGTGATGTAATCATAAAAATCGCTCATTACAAAAAAAATTCGAAATGTTAAAATATCGCTTCATTTTCTTGTTAGAAATGCTTCTAGGATTCTAAAACTGTCTTTGGTTTTGTTCTAGCATCAAAACTGAATGAGGAGATACGTCTTGAAATATACATAAAAATTTACCAAAAAACTAATTTTCTGTAAAAAAAATTAAGGCCTCAATCGAAAAAGTGACATAAGTAAAAAGTGTTTACTTTCAAAAAATACATATACTGGCCAATTTTCAAACGAATCGGACGAAAAAAGTTTAAAATTGGGATGATCTCATAGATGTGGTTACTCTAGCAGCTTTGAGGGAGTTTGGGAAAGTGCCTCGGAAGAAAGACTGGTTAATAACATTGAATATGAGCGGGGCTACAATATCGGCAATAACTTTAAGTACTTTAGTCGGAAACGTTTGTAACCCACTTGATTTATTTTTCAGGTTGTTTTGCACGCAATTACATCGGAAAAGTTGGTAGGCGCAAAGAAAAAGGAGCTGTGTTCTCGAATATGATCCATGTATTCCAGGTGTCAGTAGGTTCACTTGGAATACCATCAGCTATAGTTTTCCCTAAGTTTACGAAGAAATTGTTAAAGAGATTTGCAATTACTCTCTTCTCATGGTATTTTACATTTTCTTGAACAACATATTAAATTTCTTTCTGTCTGCGTTATTCGGTTTATAGCAGGAGTTGAAGGAGGTGCCAAGTCTTGTTTATATCAGATTTATATTAAGTAAACTTTAGCGTAAAGTAACTCTTTTCTGATGTCCTTATCTGGTTTGTTACATAGTTTCTGAATCTGTTATATGTTTCTCTAGATATTCTCCATTCGCAAAGGAGAGCTAGGTACGCTTGACGTTTCTTTATATTTATTACAACGTCTCCAGTAATCCAGGGATTTTGTTTATCTTTCGGTGTAACTGTACGAGTTACAATTGGGCAACAGTGATTGTATGCGGTCATTATAGTGTCAGTCAACTTTACTGCTGCTTCATCAATGCTCGTTGCATTATTATTTTGTTGAGAAATGTGCAATGTTGGTATTGATTTTTCTAGAACGGTGTGTAATGCTTTTAAATTTGATTCGTATACTTCACGATATGAATAAGTTTCAGCCCGTGGCTTGGTGCAAGCAATGTATACATTTTTCTTAATAAGAAAAACTGGAAAATGATCTGATAAGTCGGAAGTAATTATTCCAGCAATAAAATCACGTGGGTCTGTCATAAAGATATTGTCAAGCAGCGTAGCAGACTCAGATGTTATTCGTGTAGGCTTTGTGATGATCGGAAGGAAATATTTAGACTGAAAGTCATTTAGGAATTAGAGATTGGTTCGTAGCTTTCAGTTTTCAGCAGTTCATAATTGAAGTCACCGCAAATGATTATATCATTGTATAAGGACCTGTTAAACTGAGAAATAATACGATTGAGCTCATTCAGGATAGATATAGGACAGGCTGTAGGAGGCCTATACACCGTTCAAAGCTATATTCGTTTACCATCTCTAGACAGTTCTACGAATAGTGATTCTATATGATCCTGATTCATTGTTGCACTTGCGATGAGTTTCGAGTCTATGTCTTTAGATATGTACGTAGTGATGCCACCGCCTCGCTTGTTTTTTCGTAGCGAATGGTAATCATGATAATTTACAAATCTAATCATGTCTTTGGTTGAGTCATCTAGCCAGCTTTCGGTGAAGCTAATCACGTCTAGGTTATTCTTATGTTCAGTAATAGTACATTGTATCTCTTCCAATTCTGGATAGAGTGACCTACAATTCCAACACAGGAGCGAAAAATTATTGCGAATTATTCGTATAGTTTCGTTGAATTTTTAGATATTAGTATACATGCAGTTATCAGAGTCGTTTAGGTTTGGATATATTCTGTTTAAATGATTGAGATCTGGGTCTATATCATCAAATACATCAACGTGATAAGGCATTTAAAATTAGTAAATTTAAAATTAGTATAACTTAAAACGAAATACAGAGTCAAGATTAAAAAAATATTCCTGCTCAAAAACTATCTTAGGAAGTAAGAGAGAAAATAGAAAAAAAACGAAAATCTAGCGCGATTTCGTGACTACACACATACTCAGTCCTTGAGCGAATAATAATGGAGTTCAATATCACAACATTGGTGCGTACAAATTGTTGAGGCGTTGTCACAAAGTTCTCATACAACAGGTATTAAGTTTTAAAATTTTAGGCGACGATGACATATCTAATCAGCTAATATAGTTTACACGTAATAATGATCATACCGGTAAAAATTACCTACAAATAAGGTGGGAGAGAGAACAAGGTGGAAATCTAAGTTCTATTATGACATTGGTAGTTACATGTTGCTGATGGCGTTATTGCAAAGTTCTCATACAACTGTCATAAGTGTTCACATACATCTGCCGAACAATTGTCAATATTGGGGTGAGACTGATATCTTTGATATTTTAAAAAGCTGGAAGTGATTTACGACATGAAGCTATACAGCTTGAAGTTATAAAGTTATAGTGCGATGTTAAAAAATTGTAGGCGTCAGTGACATATGTAATCAGTGACAGTTACATATTATGATAGTGACTAATTGAGGTGATCACCCAAGCTCAAACCTAATCATCCAAGACCTGTTTCGATGACATATCCAGTTGCAGCATCAGGTATTTGTCCAGCTTTTATGGCGCGTTAATCTAATGGCGTCTTGAGTCCGGTTGTTGAATTAACCTCAAGATTAAAACATATAAGCTTACGTCAAAAATTCCCATTATTATTGCTCATACATACATGTGAAGACCAAATAATGCTGTGGAAAGTCCAGTTATCTGTGTGTAGAAAATTACTTGAAAGCATTATGATGTTGTTGAACTGAATTGCCCAGTCATTTTGGAAAATCAAATTATTCGTCAGAGATAAGCACCATGCAAGAATCGTGACTTGGAACAATCAAAGAAAGGTCAATCAACTCATTATTTTCTTCAAATAGATATCGTTGTAGTGTTCTGTGTGGGTCTACTGTATTGCGAGTGCTTCTTTCTATTGAGTGAGGACTTTATGAGTTTAATCGGCTTTCAATTAGCCTAGCAGACCTGCAGCTGAAGATATTTTCAAAGTAGTGAATTAGAATGCATGTTTTCAGCATCAGAAGCTTTCAGCTTCCGTGAGGCAGGAAGAATATTGATAGCATTTAATATTCAGTTCTCAAATGCTAGGAGCAGCTGTTTTGTATTGTATTTTAGTTCCTCTTTTAAGTATTTTCCTCTAACGATTCGTATAACCTTTTAATTCTTACGCATTTGGAAACTAACGTCGAAAGAGCTCCTAAAGTGGAAAGTTTTACTTTGCGTATAACTGAACTTGATCTTTTTTTAGGCATGAAAATTGTGTAAGACGAATTGAAAGGGCCGGAAAACTGAATTCTTCACAATGTTCGGTGTCTGCCTCTATCAATGATGTGGTCTTTGACAACGTAAAGAAAATTCGATTGAGAAAGACAGACGGTTCTCATGCGGGACATTTAACCCATGTCTAGAAGAATCAAGTTTGCAAGTTCCGTGCTTTTGGATCAAGAGAGAAAATAATTGTATTTTAATATAACTCAGGCTTTGATGTTCTTTTTTAACCGATTAAGGGGAGCATACCCCCTAAAAGTAGGAAATGTCTAGGGAAATAGATTTTAGCTGCTATCGGCGGTGAATGATGTCAGGCACATCCTGTGAAAAAGTGAAGTTCGTGCGTTCGCTCGTTCGTCCGCTACGGAGGTTTGAAGATTGGGGGCGAGGGGAAGGGGAAATGGTATTTTATCATGTTACACCTCCCCCTTGGCTTTTTCTTCACGGCGCAACGTTGCTATGTCATCTTCTATGTCTATTTAATACTGTATAATGATTTCAAAGGTCCTAGCTGACCCCACAAATTATTACAAAGAAAAATTGAGATTGTTTATGTGTACCTATTTTGCCTTATTTTGGAGGATCAGAATGTGGGGTTTCAAAGTGCATCTCCTCCTACAGTTTTCAAGCTACAGTAATGATTTTGGTATCATTAGATGTGGAAAAACGTGTAAATTATGGGATGTAAAGAACTACTTCTAAAGTTTTCACGATCGAAATTTGTAACGTCACAAATGAAAATTTTCGCCCAAAAAAAGGTGGCCACTAGAAAATTTTTTATCAAAATTTTAATTATGATTTCAGAGATTTCCTGTTTACATCCCATAATTTACACAATATTCCGCATCCAATGATACTAAAATCATCACTCTAGCGTGACAACTGTAGGAGAAGATGAATTTATAGAAAACCCCCAAAATTTCATTTTCTTCGAATATCTCGTTTTCTTTCAAGAAAATCACTTTTTTTACAAACGACGAATGATTTCAAATTGCATTTCCAATCAGTATACAAAATTTCATTGCTCTAGGTTCAATAATAACAAAAGTTCCCTATGGGGTATGCCTACCTAAAGTTTTGATGTATTTCTGAACAAGATTTGAGAATAACTTCAATCTTTTTCGTTGATCACAATTGAAAACGAGACACTGTTTTGTCCATGGCGCTTCTGTGCAAACCAATGAATGTATAAAGATTTAATTTGTAGAAATCTCTTATTATGCTACCGTTGTGACCCATATAGTTACATATAGCGGATGTGTATTTCAATGAAATCAATAAATTCTGATCACCATAAAGTCAATGCACCGGTAACTAGCATTATTTAAAACACCATACAGAACATGCTAGGTACTACTAACTTCAATTTTTCCTTAGAATAGGTGAATGGTTTATATGAAACATGCTCTGAAACGTCCTTTACACACAATTTTGCGAGCTACTTTGGTTTTGATTTCAGCAATGTAGGAGCCACAAGCATAGCTATTACACTTGCAGCAAATTTTATTGGCCAAGCGTCCTTTCCCTCTGCCGCCGCACTTCAACTCGCACCATTGTCTCTTCTGCTGCGAAGTTGTAGGTTTTCCTGCAATGTCACTGTCAGTGCCCTCTTCGTAAGAGTGTTCTTCGCAGCTGATGCGTTCATTCGTAATTTTTCATTCGATTTTATAATAAATTTGAGAAAAGACATCACAATTAATGACCTCTTTGAAGACGATGCAAGCATTTATTGTAGCAAAGTTCAAGTTGTTGTAGAACGCTATCTTTTAACAGCAAACGGCAAGATGATACCATTTCAGGGTACGATCAAGTCATTTGGTCATAACATCAACACCATACTTGGTAACAGTGTGATAGTGAATGGTATCTGGCAGTTTTCCATGCACTCTGTTCTGGTCACACTTTGAAGGACAGTGTTAAGTAGCCAGACGCTTTTATTCTTCTTTTCATGATATACTGTGAAAGTATCACTGCTGCCCATGTTTCAAATTCGTACTAGCATATTAGTTTTGTTTCAAGATTTTTATTTCTTATTCTAATTTTTATACGAATGCGAGTCACGGTACCTACATTACTAGTATCACTTAGCGTCAACTTTTTATTTATGTTCAACGCTGTGAAATAGTTGTTGGTTCTCACATTGAGCCCTTTGTAAATATGCGTTTTCATTGGCTGCAAAACTACAAATTTCGATTTGAATTGTTTAGTCGTTATTCGAGCATCTTTTCTCAAGTAAGGAAATCCTTTTACTAAATACATCGATGAGGCTAGCCAAAATTTGAGGAGTTATCTTTTTTTCCATGTCTGGAAAGAAATAAAGTTTAATTTGTCAGTTGTTTGACATTAACATATTTTCACCAACCAATAGGTTTTTAATTTAGTGATAATGGCAAGAGTTGTAAAGCGCAGATGTACTTGATAGGATTTTGAGTTAATTTGTCAACTCGTTAACTTTACGATGCGACTCCTGCAGATGACTCTCGTTTATAGCTTCTCCATCAGAATCACTGCACATCCTTAATTGCCAGGAATAGTGCAGCCATCTCCGAATTCTTCCTCTTCAGAGTCAGATGCAGTAGTTGCACGAAGTTTTGCGTGAATTTATTCTTCGATAAGTCCTTCTCTCCGGGACATCTTACAAGCTAGTAATGACAGGCATAAGCTTTACTTTTTAGTATGATAGCTGATCAGGCGTGTCCAGACAAGGCTTTAACACAGTCACTGTCGAGCGGGAGCGATTGCACGCCGTCTCAACATGTATCACTTTTGATAACACTTTGACTTTTGTCTAGGTGGCGAATGTAATTCAAAAACAAGCGCTTGTATTGAAGTAGATTTCTTGGTGCAGGGGCATTAATGGAAATCAGAAAAGCGATACAATTTGAGGCTTCCAGATTTCACGGTTATTAGGCAATAACAATTTAAAATTTTATGTGATTCCATAAATTATTTCAATAACCTTGTGATAATTTTCCCTGATAAAACATTTGCTCGCGATTATTCAAATTTGGAGAAAATTGTGAGAAATTTTCCAAGGAGCTCAAACTGCATAAGTTAAAAAAACTATTCATTAGTTCTAGAAAGAAAAAGCGGTATGGATTGTTGGATAAATTTCAACGATATGAATAAATTTCAACGAGATACTGATCACGTCGTTGCTTTTACGACGGGAAATTTAGCTCACATTCCTCCAAATGTAACTATTAAAACACTGAATGCAACGTCATGTTGATGTCACTCATTATTTAAGAATCCCAGTGTGCCCAGTCAGGATGCATAATTTTGAACGTGAAAATTAACGAGAATGTCTTGCGTTATTACGCAAATCTTTGTGAGAATATTCATTAATTTTCTAGTCTCGCTATCACTTCCCTTTACTCCTTTTATTAACGAGCCGTCAGCCTCCAGAATTAATTGCAAGGTCTTCGTTGGCGGCCGCCAATTGCCTGCGCTAATGATCGCTTAAAGCGCACCGTTGACCACCAGAAATTTGTCGTTTTTTTACGTACGTAAAATATGGGGTTCGCAGCTAGACTCACAGACGAAAATTTTCAGCTAGTATTTCTGAATACTGTAATAATTCTGCCTGGGCTGAAAAACTTGCCAACTTATTAGGGGAAATGCCATAATGTGTCAAGGTGTCATTCGTGGTAAGTTTACAGATGTACTTTCGCGTTACACATTTTATTTGAATCGTTTTCACAAGTCTATTTGGCGAAGTCACCTAATATTTTCCCGTGCTACACCTCTACCATAGTGCTAATCATTCCGAGTTCCACCGACCGATGTTTGCTTAGGGGTTTGAAAAGGTTACTACCCCTGAAAACGACACCAAAAAATTATTTCCTTTGTCTCAGAATAGAACGCAACAAGTTATATGTTGGGCCACGTCTTTCCACGCTGAAACACAGGCGGTGACAAATCACAAACCCACAGCTCCTTGTTTTTGGAAGAACAGTCGTAGGCGAATTTGATAGCTTTTTAGAGCTGCAGGGAGTTACTCTCGAACTGCCAGTCCGAGACATTCCGCAATACCAAGGCCCGAGGGAAATTCAATGACTTTCTTCGAGCCTTGAAGTAAACTTGGCGCATGAGCTCTTTTGTCGTCAGTCTAACTCCCTAAGATGTCGAAAATCGAAGCCTCTTTGATGCTATAATAACAATTCTGTGTTTTATGCATTTTGTAAGTGATAGGGCTCCAAAATTAAATCAATTTGGGTAAATGTAAAATCCATGCGAGTATGCGTGTGTTTGTGCATGTGTGTGCGTACGCGCGTTTGTATATGGATGGGTTGCTGAAAGTACTTGCGTGCGCGTGTTTGTTTGTGATAATGCCCGTGTATGCAAGAGAGTTTACTTAAACTCTCATGAGAGCTTACAAGAGCTTTTCCTACTCTAAAGTCAGTTTTTTTCCCGCCATAAAGACAGGTATTCAGCTAGCTTTGCAATCACTATTTATTAGCTTCCTTCTTTTGTTCCAGTCCTTGAGTTCAGTATATTGTTGCTGTGATTTTTTTCCATAAAAAAATCATTTTTTTTCAATAATACAATCAATTTTTTTCCATGAAATATCGTTTGAATTAAAGTTGGCAAGCCTAATTCTTCCGTAGTTCTTTATTCTTGTGCGTATGTAACAGCATCAGCCTATGAATTATTGATCACTTAATATTTTCCAGACTGCTTTAGTTACAGCGTTGTGGGTGAATTTCGGTGGCCCCAGATACTGAGGCTTTCACATAATTAATGAGATACTATTTCGAATTTTACAGCCTTTTTCTCTTCTCATCTTATTTTAAATTCTCAGCAAGACTAGTTTTCATTATTAAAATTTTGAAGTATTTTTTTATTTAGTTAAATAACAACTGAGAATTCAGATTGTATTTTTTTGAGGCTACTTCATCACTGAAATTCTCAAACTATTTCATATCCAAATCATTGGACCCAAAAAGGGAAAAATTAAATTTACAGGATCACTGAGCTTCAAATTAGTTCGCATAGAAATGTATTGAACATGATTATATATAGTTGTCAATAAGTAAAGAAATCATTGCGACACTATGTGGTGACAGTCTCGGAATTTTTTTTTAATGAAAAACTATTTTTATGTCCAAGCAAGTGATAAAAGAATGATAAGAGCTACAAGCAATCTCAATATCAAACTGAATTTTATACATAAAAATGTTGAAGACTTAAGTTTATTTGAGGCAAGATACAAAGCGCTTTGTAATTATAAGGGGAGATGAATTTTGCTTGCACCCTCAGATGTTATTTTCTCTCACAGCCCACACTCGTTGAATCACAGGTCAAGCGAAAGTCGAACGGGTGATTATTTCACGAGCTCATGCTATCGGGCAGGGCCATTAATATATTTTACATATTGCGTAAGAAAAATATTATGAAAATTGAGTCGACGAAGCGATTATCATTTCGGAAAGGTAAGGAATATAATCGTTAAAAGCCGGTACACATACAAAATCCTTTTCTAAACAGGCAAGTCTTAAAGTAGGTATTGAGTCTTAAAATAATAATGTCACCATTGGCTAAAATAATGGTAGGTACCTTTCGATGGAGGAGCTAGGATGAACATTAGAGATTTTTTAAACTTGAGAGGAGTTTTAGAATTAGCCTCCGTTGCAAACGATGATGGGGAAGCACTTTGCCCGGTCAAATAGAAAGTTGGTTTTATTGTAGCGAACAGAAGTGAAGTTTGAGTTGTTCTGGCTGAATTGATTTTATTTTATGTACCTACGGCATAAAAAAGGAAACTGTAATATTAATGACCTGCAACCACATGTCATAACTAAAGGAATTATACAGTAATCAAGAATAATTATCCAATTTTTCAGATAAATAGTTTAGAAATTCAAGTGAATTGAAATTTGTCGCATTTATAATTATATCTGAATGAATGTCAATAGCATTCGAAGCATTTGAATAAATATTAAATTATCTCATGCATAAAAAAATGAAAGGACTTTGAAATCCACTGGGATCAATCATCATTCCTCAGATTGATATATCAGGAAGTAACGATTCGTATTTAGGTAGTTAAGAGGGAGAAAGTTTACGCTTAGGCACTGGTTTGGGTGAATTTAAAAGTGAGTTTTGTACACACAAACACTGTTTTTCTTCAGTCTCCAATTGCTCGAAAATTTCGCTGTAAGAATCAATATAAAAAAAATATGTTAAAAATCAGTGAAAAATGTAAACGAAAATTTATAAAGTGGACTGCACGTAAATGAGCACTCAAAACGAAATGGGAATGTTAATAGAAATAAAATTTACGCGCAATTGGATGATATTGCGAAAATTACCTTCTCAAGGTCGTTAAAAAGAAATAGATACACAACGACCTTGGAAAAATCGTTCTCAAAATCTGCTATCCCTGTAAGTTTGAGCGAATTCTGTGCGATGCATCTTGTGTTCGAACTGAGAATTGATATCGGAATAAACAAGACGGAAGAACTGCTTAAGGAGAAATGTGCATTTCTTCGCTTAGCGAATTCAAATATTGTGGGCTTCATTTTCTTTTATTGTACTGTTTGATTTGTCTTATGAGTGAGAAATCATTGTGAGAAAGTTCACGGCTTTTTGTTCATCAATTCTATGACTTATACTCCTGATTATGAAGCATAGACATTGACCAGCAATTCAATCCCATTCAGTGCAATTCAAGTAAATATAATGGAGAGGTTGCCACGATATTATTAATAATTATTATTGATTAAGGGAAATCAAATTGCAACAGCGCGTTGTGGAGCGTAACGATGGCTTATTAGGCTGTAATTTGTGTAACTATAATATATAAATCTTGGGAGTATTATGTCCCAAATATATTTTCCAGTGAACAGGTCTTGTTTTTTGCGAATTCCAAGGAAAGCATTAGAAAATGCTGATGTCGATTGAAAGTCCATTTGGGAATGAAACTTTGCGAGTACCCCTAATAATTTCTCCTTCGTTTTTACCAGGCAAGTTTTTAGAATATGCGTTGATGTTAATTCGATTCATACATTTTAATGTTGTTTTTTGAAGTAACATTTATATTCCTGTGTGGAGGTGTACCATTCATTCGTCCAAGAGATCTGCTCTAACGCGTGTTCACAAGGGTGGCAAACGTCTCGTGAAAAAAGGAAAATTAACCATTGCAAATACGAATACTATGCATCCAAGTTCAATCTATGAATAATTAAAACACGAATAATAGCGAACATTTCCGTCTCCTGAACAAATGTAAGTAATTCAATGTATGTTATGGTGAAGTCGATAGTTTAATAACACTGCAACGAAGGTTAATCAGGAATAACGCTGCAGTGAAAGTAAACGCTATTACTTTCCTTCAAAAACGACTCGAATAAAAAATCGTGGTAGTTACAATAAAAAATTTAGCAAAATTTATTTGCGTCGAGTGCAAGTGAGTTTCTGTAAGATTAATAATCAGGGTCAAGTATTAGGGCAATGGACCCATCGTTAATAAAATTTATTATTTAATTGCACATCTTCACTAAAAACACTTCTTTCCCAACTCCCCTATGTTATCGACGAATAAAACTCTCATTTTGAAATTGCAACATCTCGCAGGCAGCAAAATCAGTAGACTGAACCATCATGAAATAAATCATGAATCGATAAAAAATCCCATCACACATCTTACCTTTCATCCTGGCGCACGACAGCGCTAGACTGGCTAATGAAGTGCTGCGGCTTGATCCTTGCTCGAGTGGCCGAGCTCATTTGTTCGCAGGTCTCTGAGGACCAGTCAATAGCTTTGTTTAAAAGGGTTTTAATGAAGTTGATTGGCTGGCTCTCAAACTCTATCAGGCGATTAGCTCGCTCATAATTAGTTGTTGGGATCATCTAGTCTCTTTCATGTACGAAGTTCCTTTTTTTTATTTTTGACTTTTTGCTAAATGAGAGTCAAGTTTTGAATGTTCTTCATATGTGATCTGAGACTTTTTTCAAAAATTGACATTCATGAACCATCTTTCCTGAATTGATAACTAGTGTTCTCTGAAACTGCTAACACTGATTTTTGAAGCGATTCCAATAGCAGGCAATCAAACTGCATGGATAAATTCCTTTATATATGAACAACCTCTCTGTTAAAAAGTTATGCATCAATGTAATTTTCTTTTATTTGAAGTCTAATTCTTACATTTAATCTTATTTTTAAATTCAACCTCTCTACACATATAGTTTCAGAATCTAGAGGCAGGAGCCTCTGAAGCCCGTGACAATACATCAGCCATCTTTATGACCTGCAGCTACAGTGGAGGGAATAACACTGCCTCGTTCTGTTTGTATATGGAAAATGTTCGCTTCAGTCTGGGAAGGTTGGATGAGGATTCACTTAAATGGAAGATCTGCAGGCATTCCTGGCTTGGAAGCAATGGAATAAAAATTGGAGGCACACTTGAATTTTTTAGTTATTCTTGAAAGCTTCATTTGCTGTGATGACACCTACGAGCATATTAAATGTGCCTTGAGGGGCTGATACGGAATAATAAATTGTCTCAGCAAACGAACATTTTCTTTTCAGGGTCAGAATGATAAATTCAATTCAAAGTTTAATTTTTTCTTTAGAATTGATTAGAGAGAGTTATGGCTGATCGCACATTTCTTGGGGTGTTTTGTTAGTAATAAATAGACTCTCATCATATTTTCAAATCTCGTTCATTTTTAAATTCTCTTCAAATTTCTCATTTCACTTTGCTGCTCTGGATCGTAAAGAAGTTTAGGTAATGTACTTATTGTGGAAATAAATAATCACATAAAGTATCAAACATAGACACAAACTAATTTCGTTTGCAATCTATCCACAATTTATATCAAAATTTCACATGGAGAAAATGGGAAATGTGATAATTGATAAAGTTATACATTCTAATCCTCTAATAAATTATGAGGAACGCATTACAACTTTCTAATTTGACTCAATTAAAAATTACAACAGTCAGTCTAGAAGTGAAATAAATTGTGCACCACACATGTCCTATAAAAAATCCCAATACCAGGTTCCTCTTAAAAAGGATGTCAACGGAGATAACTTCAATATCAGTGCCTTTGATTGATAATATTCAGGGGGCCACACTGAGATTGTAGTTCAGTTCTATGTGTTTGTACTACTTTTCATAAACGCAGCTTAGCTAATGCTCGTTTTCTATCGGTTTCTTTATTTAGAGATTTTTGATGTGTTTTTGAAAATGACAGAAGTTCCATTTTGAGGTTTACTTGATGTTGTTTCTCGATAGTTAAACTTAAACCTCCCTAAATTTTTTTAGAAAGGATGATTTATAACTGTCATAATTTTAGTAAAGTCTGCCGCCGTAATATCGCTATGCTAAATTTTACCAAACATTCAATTTTCTCTCGCGGGCTTCAGCGAGAAAGTTATCATCTCGTAGTCAATGTTCCTTAAATATTTTTTCTCACTCATGTGCACTTTAAAATCTTTTCAAAAATATTTTTAAGTGAAACCCCCAAGTTAAAAACTGTGGATGATAGATTTTTATTTCTAAGGTTCTTAGGAGAAACGTCGTTAGAAAAATTTCAAATTACAATGAATCAATGTGAAATCCATAGCGAGTATCAGGTTTGCAGACAGTAATGGCGCTTAGGATATGTTTTTACCCATGAATAAACTCTGTGAAACAACTAGAGCACTAGAAGATTTTGAATATGAAGTCCAATGTTGATCGTAACTCTAAAATGTAAAAATCTGTATTTTTGTTGCGTATAATGAAAGCTTTTGAGCTTGACTGGTGAATTTTTTATTAACTCCTCATATGAAAATGAACTGAATACATATTAATTTGAAGTACAATTTACGGAAAAGAAACATTTGAAAATATATGTATTAAGTCACCACCGGTCTATTTAAGAGCTCCGTTTGAGAGCTGTGCTATTGCAAGATTTTGGTCTTTTAGTTTAGTTAATGATGGTATTATTTTCATGTGTCTTTTGTCTTCGAAGCGAGTCATGTTTTGTGCAAGTGTTAGTACAACATTCCTCTATTAAGTAGTCAATTCTTTATCTCTTGATGTTAATTGAATATCTTTTACCTGAGGAGTATAGAAATCATGTGATGTTTGAGAATGAAATTGAAGTACTAGTGGAATTACCTTATGTGGGTTTTCAGAAAGTATGAAAACTTTTACAGTCAACAATTCTCCGGTGCCAATAAAACAGAATTGAATTTTCTGCTTGTAATAAATGATACTTCGTATCTGTAGCGGTATGCTCACTGAACTTAATGAAATAACGTAATGCTTATTCACTGGGAACGGAAGCCTTCGATATTTCATTCGAAACCACTACAATATTTTTTCAAGGGATGTGCGTCGATTGAATTTTCAAGGACGAAATTCTTACGCCGATAAAATATACCTTCATATTTTTGCCCATGAAAAATATTTGATTTCAACTTTATCTGTTACATTGATTGTCGTTACACTGTCAAAATTTTTATGAAGATGCATCTCTGTATTGCAGTATATATTGAAACTGCCATCAAGAGTCATCATTTCACAAGAGTTATTGCAAGAGTTATGATTCGAGTGAGCTCAGCAAATTAAATTCACCCCGATGGTAACTATCTCAAAGTTATGTTTATTTTTTCTTCTATTTGACTGTATGGTGTCACGTGTTTATAATAAACCAGCCATATACCTAAAGTTCGTCGAGGATGAAAGCATCCACTATCTACAAATGTTGTCGAAAAAAGGGAAAATGTTCATCTAAATTCATTAAATCTCTAAATTTCGTTATAGTTGTGAACTCAATAATAATTAAATAGGCTTTGGTTATTTCGAATATCCTGACTTAAGTAAATAAAAATTAGGTTAATGACAAGGAGACAATATAATTTTTTTTTTTTGAACATTCATTGAAGTAAATATAATGAATAAAACAGTTTGAATTCTCATTGAGAATGCGCAACTATTCCACGGTTTCAGTTATTTGATGCAGAATGTTATACGACAATATATAATCATCATAATAATGACATGATAGTCATTGCTTTTTGTATCATTTAGGAACATATCGTTTTGCAGCTTTGATGAATGGGCTTGACGGGCAATGTTACTGAAATCAAAATTTGATTTCATTGGATCGAAAGAATTGCATCTGACTGAATGGGCTGATAACTTTGCGACGCTAGCCGGAAAACACATCTATCAGACAGGGCTTCCAACCTTTATTCAGCTCGTTATAAAGCCACTCTAAAGTCTGTCTAAATTGACGTATGTCTTTCGTGTCAGGAGCTCGCAAGAAAACGAACGAGTTAGCACATTAATGGATAAATGAAAGAGCTTCTTGCCTTACGCGCCTTGAGTATGAGGCTCTGATATACAGTACGTATAAGTGTTGCTCTTTCACGGTTGAATTTGATTACCTGGTTCTACATTTCGGTAAATTGCTACAGCAATCACCTTCCAGCCCTAAATTTGTGACATTTCACTTTACGTGCCAGGAATTCGTTTGTATCTCTCGGTCTCATTAGAACGGCGTTTGCTCGCTCATCGTCATTATTTCACGTAAGCTTTGAAGCCACATTTTTACTCACTGCAATTTGATTTGGTGATTAGCCAGCAATATTGCATGAGCGTCAAGCATAAAATGAGCGAAGGTCTCGACTAAGTGACACGGCACGGCAGGACTGCGTTGAGTTTCTCATTACGCCTCGCGCTGCCCAATAAAACGCTCCAATGAAGCACTCTGGAAGATTCGGATTATCGACATCATTCTTTGATTCGAGGTCATGTTTCACGACTTCGCTTCTCGCAAATTGTGTGAGTGTCTGTTTATATTGGTGCTCCTGAAACGAGGCGTTTTAGTCGGTCTGAACTGATCGAACTAAACTTTCACATGTGATTCCTTGTTCTTTCATTGAGACTGAAAGTAAATTAAATTCGGCTTGGATCTCAAACTCCAAAAATACATTTAATCATCTGCATAGTAATTGTGAAATTATGTCCTAGCTTTGAACGTTTGATCGAGCATCTCATTTCAATAATACAAAGGCTTGTCTTCGAAACCATTTTACGTTCAAAGTATATGTTTTTGCCATTCAGACGAAAATTCTACTGGGTGTATGTGTTTGTGTTCATCAAACACATGGACGTACGTAGTTCAAGACGGACAAAGAGGATGTGAGTGACCTATTTTTCTTCAGAATAAAAGTTTGCAAACCCTTAATATAGTATTCACTGTAATTCAGTTCAGTAAGCTCGAAAATCTGGAGTTCAGTTAAAACAAATTGATTCTTTTGAACATAAACAATTGAAAAATAAAGTAATACTTCGCGTCGAATATCTCCTGGCACAAATCAAAGTCATTTGGAAGACACATTTAACCAATAAATGTTAGAATGAGTTTCGCCAACATTTAAGTTTAAAACTGCTAATGTTATCACGTGAATTACGAGGAGGCCGCCCACACAACTCTATCTTCATGAAGTAGGTTTGCGTTTCCCAGTTACTCCCGCATGTTTATTTTAGAGCATTGCACCTATATACAACTAAGACTCAGAAAACCATGGCTGAAGACAACCATGACCAAATCTATACGCTAAAGAACACGTGTCTCTTGCTTATTCGAACGCCGTCATCATTAAACAATATAGGAGTTTTTACGAGTTAGAAATACCTTCTATAGTTCATAATTAAATATCAAACATTGAGTTATTAATTAAGACTACTTGCCTGATATTGCACTGAAACTGGGGTACGCTGCTGAAAAATTCCAAAGTAAACTGTTTGATATGAAATACAGGATATCTCGTAACAAAAGCGGTTATTCAATTCATTGAACTAGCCAAAAAAATTTTATCTGGCTAATAATATGGTCATAAAAACATCAATGCAAGTATCCCTATTTTACTATTTTTCACGCTTCTGCAATGAATGAACGTTATCGCAAGAAATGAATTAAAGGGCGCCTTTCCTTTCAGAATAGTTCTCCTTCCAATTCAGCGTTCCAAAGATCACTAGAGCTCGGCCCTGAAAACATCCCATCCAGAAAGGCTCGAAAAAACAAAATGCGCCGCATCTGTTGATATTTTTACGGCGGTATCTTGGGCACCTCTGCTAATTGAATTTCTTTTTCATGTTTATGTTAAGCTTAGGGTTGGATTTGCTCCGACTTTTAGATGGCTGTAGTATTTGCGGGCGAGTTTGCCTGTCTCTTGTTAGCAGAGTTAGACGTTAGTGTGTATTTGATGTTGGTTGTATAGTATTATTTTCGAAAAAATGTTCTTACCGAAACGAAATCTAATTCAATTTTTTCATCTATTTTATGACTAATATTTGATACGTGCGAAAAACTTTATAATCACTATTAATGTCAGGTAACTTGACTTACGAACTGAAAGCTATTACACGAAGCTCACCCAGGGTGCATATAAATCATGATGACATTGAATGCTACCAGTAGTTTTAGACAATAGTGTTCGATGGAAAATATGGTTTTACAGTACATATGATGAATGCTTAAATTATCCTCCTGCATTTGGTAAAATTGTGACGTCTTCGTGAATGATGACATGACAGTAAACACCATAATACTGTCAAAAAACTGAAAAACAACATGTTAGTCCACACAAAAAAATTGCACAAATTTCAGATTTTGAAACTGGCATTGCACTCAGCACGAATCGGAAAGACTATATTTCTATATATCGACGCAAGTGAACTGTCTATGAAGAGAAGTCTTCGTAAATACACTTAAAAACTCCATTCCCTTCAGAGTAGTCATGTACTTTACATGCAACTCAGTTTAGCATCTGTGAAGAACAGGATAAAATTTAAAAGGAAACGATTTAGAAAATTTAGAAACTATATTCCACGCAGAATAGAGGGGATAATCCCTACGCTGTTTATTTTTTTGTTAATTGTTCCGTCGTTTCCAACACCGTTTTTAAAATGCCGCGATGAAAGTTTTGACCTTTAAAGCTCCATGAGGAAGGAATTTCTTCACGAGGAGATTACTTGAATTGCACAAGTGGGTTAATTTGAGCCTCCCAAAATTTGCAGGATGAATATGTTCCCAAATTGGAGGAGGAATATCTATCCAAATCAGCGTGATAAATACCATCGTAAATATCCAGGAGAAATATCTTATCAAATCTACGGGAGAAATATGAATCTACCGAAATCTAGAAGACAAATACCTACCAAAATCTAAAAGAGAAATTCCTGTAGCTACCCTAAACTGCAGGAGGAATTAAGTGTCGCTCGGTGGTAAACCTTGAAGTATATGAAACGGCACAAGTTTGACTAGCAATTATAAACCTCAACTTCTGATAAAAGTGGATGCCTAAATCCCCCTAATCGATAAATCGTCAAAATTTATAAATTCGCCGACTCTTGTAACCTAGTGAATAATCAATTGACACTAGGAGATTGGAATATTTCATTAAAACTGTCAAAGAAGCTACATGAATAATGAAATACAGATGATTTAAATACAGTATGTGCTGAATTTTCCATTGGATGACACAGCAGAGCAATGAACTGCTCAATACTATGCAGCTTAGAGTCAGCTGAGCGCGTCGAAGTACTAATGATGACTAAGCCGCTTTGTATGCACTAATGCGATCCTCTTACTCGGCTCTTCGTTAGCAGCTTCCAAATAGCCTAATGCGGATGTGAAGCCAGGGCATTGGATAGATTTGAATGCAACCGAAACAGCGTTTGAAGGCTCGGCAAATACTACAGCAGTGATAAACATTAGCTCAATCTACGACACCGGGTTTAAGCAAGGCAGGCAGTTCTTATAGGTGTATTTGAACACGGTTTCCATACGCAGTTCTTATGCTAGGAATTTCAATTTTTCATTAACAGGACTGGTAACATGAATGTTTTTTCTTTGAATAATTACATAAGTAGGCTGAGCGATCAATATATCTTTTACTATTTTTTGGACGATGCTGATCGTAGTTGAAAAAATGGTAGCGATTAAATATAATGTTATTCTGGCTTATAATGTTATCCACTAATATTTACCGACCGTGTTTTGAAGAATGTACCATTTGTGTTTTATTAATGCTTTGAGAATACAGTGACTGTAGTTAGCAGTAGGAATAAATAAAAATGAAAAAAAAAGAAATTAGCAACTATTTTTTTTCATATTATTCTGTTCGCCTGCAGTACATCTGTAATGAACCTGAACTTTGGTAAACTTACTTTTAATGAACTTGTAGCCCTTCATAATTTAACACAGGTTATAACACAGTATGGTTTGAGCTTCTTCGGTATTTTTTGCTTAGATGCCCTGAAAAAGCTGAAGGTTCTTATCGATAATCTTCGCTACGATAGCTTCACTGCTGAATGCTTGAGGTGTCCAATTTTACGATTCTGAGCGTTTTTATCTACCTATAGGGGCGATTTATGTTTAACTTTTCTGCATATATGTATTTAAATGTGCAATAGTTAGGGTACACGTGATTTATAATTATTCTTCAATAAAATTTTTGCATTTACTACACTATACAACGTATTCAACGTTAGGCACGCTATGAACTTGAAGAAACAGTGTGCTGTATATATAGTCCTTCTACTGACAATATTATTTTCTACGTCAACGGTTGAAATTTTCGCTCTGATGTAAACCGTAAAAATATCAACTTATCCTTAATTACGTACATACTTGGGTCCTAATTAAGCAGCTCCTCAGAGTACGCGACTTCGTAAATTAACAAAAAATATTACGATCAAAAATCGCGAGAAACCCAAATTTGTGCATATGAAGATAATACTGAATATATGAAATTGAATGGGGTTACATAAAAAAAACCTTCAGCGATAGTTTTATTCTATTTTTCACCATGAATTATTGTGTTATATGGCTTCCCTTCTCTTTTAACTCTAGAATAGTGAAAGGATAGATAAGTTATTGATTGGTCCTTGATTTTCAAATTTGTAGTATTTACTGCTTCACAAATTCCACATAAATGTGAGCTGTACAATGCTTCGAAAATACTTTGGGGGGGCGTACAAATAAAAGCTCTTAGAAACTAGAAATTCTTCCATTTATTTTGACGAAATGTTTAGAATTTAGTACATCTCTCTCTCTCTACGGAGGAATCCAGCGAAACAATGCTGTATCAAAAACATGCTTCAGTTTCACAAGAGGCAGCTCATCCTTACCTCTCCTGACCGCCTGGCCACCAAGGGAGCACTCGATGCAGTGGCACCTGCTTTTTTAACGTTTTAGGAAAAGAAGATCGTGGCTCTTATATATCTAATAATGCAGAGATGGCAGTCGAATGTTGGTGCCACACTTTGAGTAACGGGCACAGACGTCCACTTAAGGGAAGCATTTTGGGAGCTTTTTGAGGCATCTGCAGTCCAAAAGTTGATTCTCCCGCTTTTTTTTTATTGCTTTAAATGAGTTGGAGATATGTCCCCGAATGTCTGTAAAAATATCAGGAACGTATCCCAGAGCTAACGTCTCCCCCGGGAGGGGGAGAGAATCCCCCTTGCGGACCTTTTTTTCATTTTTGAACCTAGAGCAATGAAATTTGGTCTACTGATTGGAAATGCAATTTAGAATCATTTATCATTTGTGACAAAATGCGATTTTCTCGAAAAGAAAATGGGAAATCATAGAAAACGACATTTTTAGGGGGGTTTTCTAAATGCTTCTCCTCCTACAGTTTTTGAGCTACAGTGATGATTTTGGTATCATTGCATGCAGAAAGACGTGAAAAAAAAAATTCTCAAATTTTAAATTTATTTTTTATTTTTTATGTATATATTTCATCATTCATATTTCATCATTCATATTTCTCATAGTAAGCATTCCCCATCCGAATATTTTTTTTTATCATTGAATTTAGAGCAATGAAATTTGGTATACTAATAGGAAATGCAATTTAGAATCATTTATCATTTATGGCAAAATGCGATTTTCTTGAAAAGAAAATGGGAAATCATAGAAAACGACATTTGGGGGGGGGTTTCTAAATGCTTTTTCTCTGATAGTTTTTGAGCTACAGTAATGATTTTGGTACCATTGGATGCAGAATAACGTGGACATTCCAAAAACTAGAATGCTTTTCCTCAAATTTCCAATATAAAAATTTAAAAAACTAAAAAGAAAAAAAAATCAAAATATTCTCAAGAAAATTCAAATTTATGACGTCATAACTTTGAAACAAGAATAAATTTTGAAAAACTTCTCAATACATTGTAAAACCCTTGTTTTTCTGCATCCAATGATACCAAAATCATCACTGTAGCTCTAAAACTGTAGGAGGAGAAGCATCTTTTTTCTTAAAAATAGGTCTCATAAAAAAACTAAGTTTTCAATACGTTTGTCATTATTACTCCGAAGTTTACAAAGCTAGAGCAATGCGGTTTGTTGCATTTGAAAGTGAAATGGTTGTTCTATCTAATTTGCCAGGGGAATTTTGAAAAACTTTCTGTAAAGCTTTCCGTAGACTTTTTTACCCTAAAAGTATAACTTTTGCCCTGACCTTTACAAAAAAATTCATATATGTTTTGAATGAAATATATCAAAAAATTCCCTGGTAAATTAGATAGAGCACAAGTTTGACTTTCAAATGCAACAAGCCGCATTGCTCTAGCTTCGTAAATTTTGAAGTAATAATGAATGATAAATGTATATATAAAATTTTTTTTTTAAATAATTAATTTTCTATGCCCTGAGGAAAAATTTTTGTAAAACAAAAGTTGTTACAAATGTGGAGATCTAGTAGTCTGCAAGTTTTCATAGACGTACAGCGGGTAACCTCACGATTGAGAGAAAGCTTTCTCTTCGAGACTTGGGGGTTGTTGTGGAGGAGGGAGGAGGCTTCGGCGAGCACATCAGTGGTGTGGTGAAGAGATGCAGGCGGCAGATGGGGTGGGTGTGGAGGACCTTTAGGACCAGAGAGCCGACCCCAATGTTGACCCTGTACAGAGCGCTAATTCTCCCCCTGGCAGAGTATTGCTGCCAACTTTGGAGCCCAAGTGGGCGGGGAGATATAGTGCGGCTGGAGAGTATTCAGCGGTCCTTTACTGCCAGGATTGCAGGTGCTCGTCGACTGGATTATTGGAGTCGACTTGAGCATTATCGGATGTACTCCCTCCAACGGCGTAGGGAGAGGTATATAGTAATATATACATGGAAGATGCTGACGGGGCTTGTTCCGAACTTCACGGACGGCAAAATTGGGCTTCGGACGAAACAGCACATTCGGTTCGGTACATTGTGTGTGGTCCCGACCTTGAATAACAGAGCCCCAGCAAGTGTGAGGAGCAGGCATGAGCAGTCGTTTTCAGTCATGGGCCCAAAACTTTTTAACTGTCTTCCCCGCACCCTGAGAGAGCATGTCGGGTCGCTAGAGGCATTTAAGAGGGCACTGGATGAATTTTTGAGGACGGTTCCGGACAAGCCACCGCTGCCTCACTACTATCAGCCTGCTGCAGGCAACAGTTTGCTGCAGCAGCTCGCCCACCGAAGGGCGCAACAACTGTAGCGGCGCGACAGCGCTGTGAGGCGGCGCCTTCGGCGTGACCTGGACCAGAGCGTCCGAACTTCACCAAAGGACCAAAGGACCAAAGGTAAGTCCAATAGAAAAAAAGTTTCAGTTTTTTGGAAACGCTTCCCGTAAAGAGATAGTGTGTTAACAAGAATATACTGGTGGTCATATATTTAGTTTTTCCTGATGTGCAACCGAGTATTGAAGTTGTCAAAAGTCTGATTTTGCGTTAAACATGATTATTTTTAATGTGGTTCGTTGGTGCTTATGTGTGATTGGTCTCTGACAGCACAGGACTTGAGGACTCCCGTCGAATGGGCTACTTGGTTTGTTTCTGTTCACGTTTTCTGTCCCAATTCATTTTTCCGTCTCCTTTTGGTGTGTTCTTCCTGCCCAGTGATGTGGGGATGGTAAAAACTAAGCACTTTTCTCATCAGTAGCGTAAATAGATTACCTAGCGTATTTGCTTCTAAAGTAAAATAATTTTTATTTGCGTATTCATATGGAAAGTATTGCTGTTACCATTTTCACAGAAATGTGTTTTCTTATAATTATTACGCTAATAATAAGTTTTAGGACTAAGAAGAGTGAAGAAGCGATTCTAAAAATTTCGCCTGCTCAACAATTGAGTATTTATGAAGATTGGTAGACATCTCATTGCTCAAAATCACGCACGCAGGTTCAAGAAGAAAATCCAAGAGCTGGATTCACCAAAATGCTGTAACAAGCACTCGCAAATGTTTCATTAGGCTGAAGAAATACCTTTAGTTGAGAGAAACAAGTTTGATGTGAGCAGAGTGACCTCCCAAGATATTCAGTTTTCAGAAGTTCTGAGAGATCGAACTAAAATAGCGACCAATCACAACTTGAAGCATTAGTTACGCATGTACTCGGCCGTGAATCAAATTAGTTTGCTAAGTCGGTTTTGAACTAAAACCTGGAGGTAATAATCGTGAAACAATACTTGCAGCGTTTACGGTTCGGAAATGCAGATCAAATGCCGATATCTGTAAGGAAGCTATCGATCCACTTGAAGCTTTGATTAGTCATTAACTTTGATTAGTCATAGGTGCAGAGTGGCGGGTGCGCTGTTTGCTGGCAGCGTTACTCAACATGGCTTCTGCAAAGTTTGATTTCTCCGGGGAGGCTCTGTTGGTTTCGCGTGATAGATCTCCCAAACTTGGTCAACCGCAACTAGATGCCGTTAATGGAATTGATATGGTGCTCGTTCGTAAAGTGTACTCTTACTGTAGCCAATCGCAATTCGATGTCACTAAGGAAAGAAATGTGACGCATGTGAGAAAGCAATACGCACAACCTGGTCAGTTTGATTCATTGTCATTAAATGGAAAGTTGTGATGCATATGAATGAAACAATACACTCATATTCATTTGTTCATAAAAAATTATGCGACAAAACATGAAACTATTTATCGGCATTAACTGATGTAATTTATGGAATGAGGGTATAATGAAATAAGTAAGCGATTTGTGAATTCTAAGCACCTTATGTAGAATATGTGAATAAAATTTTTAGGTAGATGTGTACAAAAATCACAGTGATGATGCAAAATTGTCTGTGGAAATTGACCTGTGCACTAAAGATTTTGAAAACTATTCAAACATTTCCAGGACACTAACAGTATCTGCCCTTCATAAGCACCAGACTTAAATTCGATGCACATCGATACAAAAAGACCCATTCGCAATCAGCTTCACAACTATAATACCTATTGCCAGAAAACAACGACACTTTATTGTTGGTCACCCTATAGTGTAAGCCATGTACAATAAATACTGTATAGTCAGAAATGTTTTGATGCATTTGTGCTCGTCAAATGGTCGTGCAGAAAAATCTTGCCGCACCTGAGTGAATCAGTTCTTATGGAGCGAAGTGAACCACTCAAATGTTCCTGGGATTGGGACAGTTAAGTTTTACATTCGCTTTTTAAATAGTTAATTCTTTCTTCAATGATAGACGATTTTCGGAATGCTTGCATGAAAAGTAATACTCTCAAAACCCCTCAATATGTGTGCTATTTTCATCATTTTTTTAAAATTTTGAGTGCATCTGCGTAATCAATAGCGACCTTGATAAAGTATATAAAGTTTGTAAAATAATGATGACTCTGGTTGAGTGT
This sequence comes from Morinoia aosen, assembly GCA_030386875.1. Lineage (NCBI taxonomy): Eukaryota > Metazoa > Arthropoda > Malacostraca > Amphipoda > Talitridae > Morinoia > Morinoia aosen. Next base: position 18,905,223 of record CM059557.1, on the reverse strand, counting down.
GTCAGGGTGCCCTCTTTTTCTGAGTCGAGCTGCCCATGGCACACAAAGTGTGTCTTAATAAATTGATCGATGATGTGCTTCGATGACTCAAATTCGTGGGTCGGTTTTCTGACTAAACGCGCATCACTTCTGGCAACTCTTTCTTAGTGTTGGTAGCTTCAATTAATTTTAAATGAAGTCTTTTCACCTATTCTTCATTGATATAATTATTGTTTATCCTTTTTCAGTCATTCATTATTAATAAAATTCTTGCTTACTGCTAATTTCAGATAAAAATAGCATCATACTTTCAAATTTTAATTCACAAACAATCAGTCTGGCTGATGGAAAAATGCAATGGTATGAGTTAATGATGAAAACATTACTATTATGTTCATATGTGTCTGAGCAGCGTGAAATTCATGACGAGTACACCCTTATTCAATCCTAATTAATACAACCAGTACTTTGTGTATCAGAAAAGCAGCCTTTACACAGTGAGAGACAACCTACATGGCTTACACGCTACCACAAGGTCTACATAAGAGCTCTAACTTGAACTAGAGCAAGAAAATGTCTATTCGGTTTCTTACTTGAATCAAACCGATAATTAGTTGATGGTAACCAGCTCTTAGTCACAAGCGTTTATCTCATCATTAGATTGAAACAAATAGAGAAATCCCGAAATTTGCAGAAAAAGTAATTTGGTGTAAGAACCGAGTAAGTGTAATTTCATGATTCTAGAAATATAACAGGTTTAGTGTTAAAAACAGAAACTGAATAGCTAATCATAACATAACGAGCTAGAGTCATGTAGTTGGTTAATGTAGAATTCGCACTCTAATTCCGAATTTCAGGAACAATGAATGTTTTATTTGGATGCCTAGTTTCTTACCACAGAAAGAAGTTGGCGATCGTTTCTTAAGCGGAATTAAACGGACTTTTGGCATATGCAATTTTTCTCGGACAATTTAACACTGAGGGTTTTTGGAACGATGTGAAGTTTTGCCTTGATTTTATGCGGTGTTAATTTAGAATACACCAACGGAACGTTATTTAATAGGAGTCAGGTTGCGTGAGCTTTCTACATAAGGGAAACTAATCTACTAATTGCTATGAAGCTTTGGCCTGATTACTTTCTTGTTGGGAGTAAAGAAACTTTCCCTAATTTGTTTTACTTCTGCTAGAATTGTGAAATTGATTTCATCTTTGACTCTGGATTGACTCGCAATTAACTCATCTGTTGAAATTAATATTGAAATTTTAGTTATTTCTTCGCATACGCGACGTAATTGCATTTGCAAACTAAACTTTAGAATAATCAAGCGTAATTAGAAAATGATCATCAACACATTACTTCAGATGACATTATCGAATTCCATTGCTTAGACTAGCTTGGTATTTTATTATACATGTAAAATTTAGAAATATTGAAATGAGTTCATTTTATTTGAGGTGTTAGGCATACACGCAAGCCACAAGTTCATGGCAGCACATTTTAGGACAGAAGTGTTAACCAGTTCTGTGCAATAGTTTATCCGTGATACGTTTCGTCGGCGGTGGAGTTCAGGCTCGCAGATTGTAGGCCTAGCAAATAAAATCAATCTGTGAACTTGGCTCATACTGCCGACAGCATCCAATTCCATTAGGCTGAGCACTTCTGTCAATTTATAGGGGTCTCAAAGCTGCAGAAATATTGGACAAATACAGCGCTCACAGGTACGCAATTAACTCCTTGAGTAATACGATGACCGCGCGCGGAGCTGTTAAATAAACTCTGAATGTTTTTCCACCAGCTGCACGATTAAGTCGATTTCTGGACTTTTATGTTCTGACGATTTGTTGTCGAGGTCCGTAAAAATATGTTTCAAAAAATTAATAGCGTTGAAGGTAATAATTTTCCAGTGTATATCTTCCCATTCTCTGCTTCTGTAGCATCGAAAAAAATTTACCGTTAGCAAATCGAACAGAACAAATCAAACAAATCAAATATCGATCGAATGGTGATGACAGAGTGAAATTAAATAAAGGTCTTACTAAAATTGAATAAGAGTCTGTTCGATTCGGGATGAAAAAAGGAATTTCCAGAAATTTATCATCAGATCTATTGTACTATTGCTTTGCTACTTGTTTCAAAGACTTATGTTGCTGATGGGTCAGGGACTCTGTGACTTTGAAGTATTGTTTTCGAAGAAACATAAGAATTATAATGAATTAGTTTCATTTCAAGATTAAAGATGGCGGAAGCTCATTAATTGTAGAATATATGGGCGATTGCGAAAAGCAAGGCGATGGATGTTAACGACATATTTTACAGATCCGACCATGAGGTAAACAAAGCGTCAAACGCAAAAAAATAAAATTTACCATCTCCTGCCTTATTAACAATACAATTTTGCGACCTCGTGTAGCTGATTATTGTCCAACTCTTCCACCTTGTTCTCGCGTCGTGCTCTGAATTTTTTAGGTTCTCAGGCTTATTGTTGCTTGAGAAGATGAGTGGCTTACCATCAGTACTCTCAAAAGTGAGGCTCGAGCCAAGAGTTAACACAGTTTCTAACTACTAACTTGCGAGCAAGTAATTGCTTAGAAGTTACTGACGACGGAGAAGCACACGGCGAGAAGCTGCCTTCCTCGTAACTTGGACCAGAAGTTCCATGATACATGAAATTGAGGAATTTTAGAAATAATGTTATCGACGCAACCTCCTGGTCATTGTCAATCTGAATTGTAGAGGATTTTGAAACCCTGTCTATTGATCGAACCAGCATTGAGTGGTTATCAGTGTATTGAACACAATTTTGATTTGCCAATAATTAAGGCTATTTTTTCGGAAAGGTATATGACTAAGGCCCGCCAATTATTCCAGTGTATGTTATAATAATGAACACTTGTGAAAATTCCTTCCAAGTTCTCTTAATTTTCTAAAATGTTTTTGGTAAACAGCTTTCAGTGCGTTTCAGAATATTGGTTATAATCGATATTCTAGAATAATTATCATTATTCTAGTCTAACATTGACGCTGCGTTCAAATTTTCCCCGGAGATACTCCGTCATCGTCAGATAATTCAGCCTAAAATGTGTCATGAAAGTTAGAATTTAGCTTTACTCGGTGTAAATGAAATTTCTATATTATCAGCTGACAAGAAACAGATAAGTGCGTCCATGACTCACTGATCCGTGCTCTTGGAACTGCCTATAATTCAGTAAAATGTTTCGCTTGAGTAGAATCATTTTAATGAACCTTCAACTTCTTGAGCAAGAATGCTATCAATAGCTGGAAATTGATTTCTTGGAAAATGTGTAACAAAATTATGAAACCAATTATTACGAAAAAAAAATTTACTCCCGAATTTTTTTTTTTGATATATCTTTAATTTCTGTAATCACAACAGAATGAACGATAAATGTCTGAGGTGAAAGTTTTGAGCCACTTATAGTTAGTGAGCCAGTTTTAAAGTTATATTCACGTCATGTGCCTGATCTTAACATACAAAAAACAATTTTCTATTGTCTCCTTTTGAACAATTATTGCCCAAGTTTTATTTACACCAAAAATTTCCATGTAATCATGTCAACAGAAAGTCTTGTACGCGACAGTGAAGTGTGGTATCGTTTTTTCTTAGCCTGTTTATCTTTAGAGTTAAGATAACGGATTATGTTTGAGACCCGTTAAGTTCATTTTATTGAAGTTTTGGTGACTCACTAATGAGCAACTCCCTATTTTTATTTTCTCACTACGTATTGCACATGTCTTCGAAAATTCACTTATGACAATAGAAGTGTAGAGCTTTCCATCAAACAATGTGTCGTCTTAAGCTATTATGAGAATTTTTCTTTTTAGCGAGGCTGCTTTTACAAAATATCCATGGAGCAGTTCGATTTCCTAATCTTTGTTGCACTCTACTGATAGATTTCTTATTCGAAATGTTACCTTGAAAAGGAAACATAATTTATTCTTAAGTAGGATTTTTCACCATTTTTTATTTATTGGCACTAATAGGGGAAGCAAATTTCCACCCAATGCAACAATTTCGCGTCCGTTTTAAAAATCCGTGATCAATGATGCATGGAGGCCAAATCCTATGATACACAATTAGAAAAATGCCTTGCATGAAATGGTATGTCATATCCCAAAGCAATAGAGTATTTCATTTTAAGTCACTGCCGGATTCCCCATCTGCCACGGAACAATATCAAATTCACCAATGGGTACACTCTTTGGAAATCGAATCTTTAAAAGAAATAAAACTACAAACGATGAAATAAAATTCATATTGATGGGCATTCAGACTAGCGCGCATAGTTTCGAATATTACAATTCATTTTCAATGAATGCCTGAAACAACACAAGAAAGCACATTAAAAAGACTTACAATTTTGCATATTACTTTTGAAATAGAAACTAACACATTATGATTTCAGAGAATGTTCAATGGATATGCAGATTGGTCTAAATTCAGGTTAGGTTGCAGTTTTTTTATATAAATGGATTCTAAAATTCTGATATCTATTTCATTGCACGTATCTATAATTTTGAAATCAGCACAGGAGAAACTATGATTGGTCTGATCACAATGGTTCCTGGGAGCAGACTGAGGTGGAGTTTGAAGTGGATTATTTGTTCTGAAAGAACGGCCTAAATGTTGCCAGAAACGAATTTTCGACTGCTTTCGCGTACTCCCAATGTAGGAACTCTTGCAAGTTCCGCACGTATATTGATAAATAACATTTGAGAGAACAGCGGCAGGCAGTCGATCTTTATATTGAAAGAAATTTTGGATTTTGAATGAATTTTTGAAGCTGAAGCGAAAATCTAGTTGGGGATAAAATTTTGATAAAGTCAAAGCTAAATATTTCTGCATATCGTATGAACACTCGCCAATGAAAGGCAAAGACACATAAAGTTTTTTTCTCGCAACAGTAGGTAGATCGGGATTATTAGACGTCAATTTAGTGCACAGAAACTTCTTCACGATATTATCGAATAAATGGATGGGATAACAGTTGTCTGAAAAGAATTTCCGAAGGAAGTCAAATTCTATGGCCATTAAATTATAATTGGATGATAGATAATATCCTCTGTAAATAAGGGTACGAATTGCATTCAGTTTGTAAATAAAAGAGGAGAAACAAAGAAAGTTCATACCAAGTCCAGTGAACGTGGGTTTCCTATAAACACTTAGTTGAAGGTTGCCATTATGCTTGTGAATCATCATATCAAGAAATGGTAGTTTGTTATTAGTCTCCTTTTCCATGGTGAATTGAATGTTGCTATGGCGTTGATTAATGAAATTCAAAAATTCACCCGCCTGAAGCGGATCTTCGAATATTACAAAAGTATCGTCCAAATAACGTTTGTACAAAATAGGTTTACAGTTTACAGGACAGTCTGATAGAAATCTTTCCTCCAAATCACAAAGAAATATATTTGCTAGAGTAGGTGCCAACGGATTCCCCATAGCTAAACCATCCATTTGCTTATACATAACATTATTGAATAGAAAAATAGTGTCTACAACTGCTAATTTTAAAAGTTCAAGAAATTTATTTCTGTCCATACCGTGAAAAGATGCCTTAACCGAAAAGATTTTCCTACATAACAAGTCTAAGGTTTCTATAACAGGTACATTGGTATAAAGGGAAGTAACATCAAAACTGACAAGGGTATAGTTGGGTTTAACTTTGAGACCATTAACTGAATTAAAGAATTCATAAGAGTTTTTTATTGAGTATTCATTACGAGAGAATTTATCGACAAGAGGTATAAGAAATTTTGATAATTTGAACATGGGCGTTTTAAATGCTGCTAAAATTGGGCGTAAGGGTAAACCATTTTTATGAACTTTACCTATCCCATACAATATCCCGGGAGCAGAGCCTGTGGCGTAAACAGAGTGATAAGTTTCATTAGAAATAATGTTCAAATTCTTCAACTTTAGCATGAACCAATTGATTTTGTCTTCAATTCTAACAGTAGTCACAAGAGGATCAGCATCGTTCAGTCTTGAAAATTTTGTTGGATCAGATAATATTACGTTCTTTTATCCTCATAGTCCTTTCTATTCATTAACACGACACCATTGCCCTTATCAGGTTTACAAACCACTAGATTAGTTTCATTGCCTAATTTTTTGAGTATTTGGATATCGGCACCAGTAAAAATACGAGAAAAAATTTTTTGAATTTTGAATTTCAATTCAATTCAATTTTTCAATTTTTTTGAATTTCATTAATCAACGCCATAGCAACATTCAATTCACCATGGAAAAGGAGACTAATAACAAACTACCATTTCTTGATATGATGATTCACAAGCATAATGGCAACCTTCAACTAAGTGTTTATAGGAAACCCACGTTCACTGGACTTGGTATGAACTTTCTTTGTTTCTCCTCTTTTATTTACAAACTGAATGCAATTCGTACCCTTATTAACAGAGGATATTATCTATCATCCAATTATAATTTAATGGCCATAGAATTTGACTTCCTTCGGAAATTCTTTTCAGACAACTGTTATCCCATCCATTTATTCGATAATATCGTGAAGAAGTTTCTGTGCACTAAATTGACGTCTAATAATCCCGATCTACCTACTGTTGCGAGAAAAAAACTTTATGTGTCTTTGCCTTTCATTGGCGAGTGTTCATACGATATGCAGAAATATTTAGCTTTGACTTTATCAAAATTTTATCCCCAACTAGATTTTCGCTTCAGCTTCAAAAATTCATTCAAAATCCAAAATTTCTTTCAATATAAAGATCGACTGCCTGCCGCTGTTCTCTCAAATGTTATTTATCAATATACGTGCGGAACTTGCAAGAGTTCCTACATTGGGAGTACGCGAAAGCAGTCGAAAATTCGTTTCTGGCAACATTTAGGCCGTTCTTTCAGAACAAATAATCCACTTCAAACTCCACCTCAGTCTGCTCCCAGGAACCATTGTGATCAGACCAATCATAGTTTCTCCTGTGCTGATTTCAAAATTATAGATACGTGCAATGAAATAGATATCAGAATTTTAGAATCCATTTATATAAAAAAACTGCAACCTAACCTGAATTTAGACCAATCTGCATATCCATTGAACATTCTCTGAAATCATAATGTGTTAGTTTCTATTTCAAAAGTAATATGCAAAATTGTAAGTCTTTTTAATGTGCTTTCTTGTGTTGTTTCAGGCATTCATTGAAAATGAATTGTAATATTCGAAACTATGCGCGCTAGTCTGAATGCCCATCAATATGAATTTTATTTCATCGTTTGTAGTTTTATTTCTTTTAATATCAAATTCCTATGCACCGATGAAGGCAATTAACTAATTCTATTGACCATCATTTCCTAGAAACACCTGATTGAAATATATCATCGCTTCTAACAAACCCTACTGTAACAATACATATGTATGGATGAAAGCATACCTTTTGAAATAAGATTTATTCAAATGCCCTCGTGTAAACGGCACGCACCAAATGCATTTGGCAGACAACTGAGCTGTGTCACGGATAAATGAACCAGCATCTCTACAGCGCGTCATATGCGAAAAGTTGCAACGGGCAAAAGTCCCTAGCGATTTTGTTCAACTTTGAGTGGAAAGTGTAATATTTTTGGTAATTCCTGGTGTGTAGCTCGGGGTTACAAATTATTTTAGAAAACTCGAGGGAGCGGTTCAATTAACGCTGGCTTCGTTGGACGAGTCGTAAAACAATTAAGCGGTCAGATAGTTTTCTCTATATCTTTTGAAGCTTTCCCAACGAGGCGGGTATGAAGATTGCTGAGATTTTCGTTTATCGGTTGGGAAGGAATTTCTACAATGTTTATTCCTTTATCGTTAAGTGTGATGTGAAAAAGGGTTCGTGAAATAAAAATGATATTATCACTCTTAAATTAGTACACAGATATACTGTTTTAGTTAAAAGCTTTCTGTAGCGCGAGCAAAATATTTTACTCGTCCATTTTGGTACATTTCAGGTAGCCAATTTCAACAATGCGTTTTTGTGCTTTGTGAAGCACGAATGTGTTTTTATTTAATTTCATTTTAGCACAACTCTCTCACCTAGTCCGCGCACAATCATCACATCACAAGAAATAACTAATCATTATGTAAAGGCGTTTCGGTCGAAATTGTAATTAAGGCTTGTCAGAAGTTTATTCATCCCTTTAGCGACAATATTTGTTGCCTCCTAAAGTCGTTCTCAAAATTTGATTTGACTTCTGATATTGTCTTGAAAGCAGCAGTAGTCTCCAAGTGCACGTAGGAGTTTGGAAGAGAATGATCGCCTTGCTAGGAGGATGGAGCCTCTTCTTAGCCCTGAGTACCCAACTTGGCAGATGGAGTGCCGAAGTATAGACAGACCTCTTCCAAACTGCTCCCCACGATTGCCTATACCTCTAGAAGCTTAGTGTGAGGCCTAAAATTGGAAAGACGAAATAGGGAATTGTTTCTACGTATATGTATCTATGCTGACAGTCGCATTACACATCCAGTGAAATACATCATGATCATATGATTGTCTATGAAACTGGAAAAGTTCTTCTGACATTTTTTAAATGACTACTCATGGCTTTTTGAACAACGTTTACTTTTTTTAGAGACTTTGCATTAGGATTTCTTGTACGTGAATTACCAGCTTTCTCTAACGTAAATTCAAAGTGTGAACTTTGGGTGAGCAAGCCGTGTGTTCAATCCTGCAACAGTGCAGTACATTTTCCTGGGTGAGGACCTCCTTTAGTAATATTCTGTTGAAAACAGGGATCGTTAGGTGACTGGTAAGAAAGGTACAGAAAATACCGTTTAACGAAGAAAGTACCTTCTATTCATTTCCTCAAATACCATGAGCTGAAAAGTCAATAAGATTTCGAATAAAATGTCATTATAAAATAAATGTCAATAGAGATGTGATTGCAGGGCAAAGTACATTATATTTTGAGCCATTGCTAACGACTCATCATCTACATTATTTCTATCATTCTGAAAGTAAAATTTATTTACTTATAGTCCCTTGCTTCGAGCACTTTTGATCCGTATTTGATGCCACATCGCACTGTCTAACATCTTTCAAGTCGTAGAGCTACAGAAGACGCAAGGCTTGGGAAGACTGGCTGCGGGTCCAGTAAAAGAACGATGCCCTTGCGTCGATAGCGGAAACCAATATTAGGAACGGCTGATCTTCCCTGTGCGTCTGGGTGAGTTAGATCTCTGACATCCTCTCTGTGATACAAATCGAAAGTTAACAAATCAAGGTATAGTCTACACATGTACAGTACTGAGTTTGACTCACAAATTTGAATAAATTCGTTTTATTGCAGTTTATCACGTATCAGGGCTTCCATCAATAATTATAATAATATTATCATATTGTGCATACTACAAATTTTAAAACTCACGCCTGTATTAATAAAGACAACAGCGACAGGTAACAGCACTCCAAGACGTTTCACATCAGAAAAGAATGTTTCAACATCATCATAGCACAATAGACGACTCAAAGAGGTCAAGTAACTGTTCAAGAAAGCCTTCCTTGGAAAAAAATAAATCTGCTCCGAACTTACAGCCTTTTCATAACGATATCTATCACGAAAACCCCTAAAACTTGGCAACAATTTCAAAAGCTCGCATCACTTTTATAAATTTCAGCAGCCCGTATTTTCATTTCACAAAGTGACCATCTTCAAATTATGTATTAACTGAACAGTGATTGATTGTAGGTGACTGCCTGGCAGCAAATAAAGATTTTTTCTCCAATTAAAGAATTATTACATATGCTCTTCGTTCATGAACATGGTATATTCAAGTTAAACTTACCAACTTATTAAATTAATGAAAAATAACTTGAAAGTTTGTGTTTTAATAATTTTCCACTTTATCGCTGGTAACTTGCACCCCTGTACAATGAGATACAGTTACTACTAGCGTGCTTGATCACTCCGTCTCTACACACACCAGGTACAAAATAATGATACCTGAACGCTGCATATTGATAGTTTGTTAGCGTCGTGTAAAATGCGGATAATTATTGTTGAATAAAATTTACTCTAACCTCATATATACACGGAAATAGATAAGGCGACAAAAAGACGATGGAAGGAGACACTTTTAAATAGTTCACCATAAACAGTTTCCTCGGATGGAATTTTTAGAGAGTGATTCTTATTTCGATCCCTCAGTCATGTTTAAGTGTTTAACTAAATTAAAATAATCCTAAACATGAGCAAATGATCTGAAATCTCTCCCAATAATAAACATAGCAACCCAATATAATTCTATGAATACAATGATAATATTTCGATTTAAATTGTCCTCCATCCCAACTGGTTCACCTGGGGGTGAGCGTGTCACAGTAGCTGAAAGCCTATTTCAAATAATGAAATATATGACCTACATAGTCATATCTACTCCAATTTTGAAAATCGGTAAGACATTCAGTGGGATTCTCTCAGGTGTTCCTCTGCCATGTACCCTCCTACTTTACGTGGGCTTTCCTACTTGTTATAAAATTTCTTGAAAGATTTATTAAAAGATCTTTAGAAGCTATCTAGTGTTTGAGGAAAACGATTTTACTTCCCTCCAGTCTTCGGTGGTTGGCCGACAGCCACTGCACTGCCTCATCTATGGTTCATACTGTAGATTACCGTTGAAAATCTTCTAAAATTTATATCAAGCTAACAGTTAATCGCTATTTTTCTCTGCGCTAAGTATTGAATTAAAGTGTCCTAAGCGTGTTTTCTTGAAACGTGTAGGAAATGCAATTCAAGTAAGGGCAGTAAATGTGATCAATTCTAATGTAGTTCATTAATAAATAAAATTAAAGTATAATTTTGAGCATTTCATCGCGTTAGCTCTCTGGGTCATAACAAAGTAAATGATGCATTTTTCCTGTACGTATAAGTATCAAGTTTGCTGTGATTGCCGTATTTGCGAAGAATATTTGCGAGTGAGAATTCAATTTGCAACCTTGAAAATTATGCACATTGCGGGAAATATCGTTTATAATTGAAAGACCAAGTTCAGTGATGAACCAGATTGAGGAGAGGTAATAATCAGATATTGTGCAAATCTTTTTTCGCATAAACATACAATTCATGGTCGTGTTTACCTTGGTGAAAAGTAGGTGGAGATAGCAGCATGCGCATTGTCATCATTCGGTATTGTGTTTCATTTTTTATGCGTTGTTATGATAATAAAAGGCTTTTAATCTTTATGCGTTGTCATTATTCACCCGAAGCGGTCACACTTATTACTGTGTCCATTTGCCTTCCTCTGCATTATTCTTCTTTCCTTTTTTTGGAAGGTTTAAATTCCTCATTTCGAGATCTGTCGACTCTTCATACGGTCAGACCCCGTGATATAATCTCCTATATAATACGGGAACAAAATACACGTTACGATAAGAGGAGTCCGTCTGGCCTACTTATGTCTTCATCTTGCCTAAAGAAGATCCGTAATAATGACTCGTATAAGAGATATGGCCTCGCCGAGTACCGAAGTATCTGCGTGACCTGCTCAACAATCTTTCAGAAGACTTCCCACATCCTCAATATTTGAATACCTGTTCCAGCTTGCGTGAGTCGGTATTGCTCTAATGCTTGATGCAAATTGAACACTTCCGTTTGCTCTCCATCAACACAAGCCTTTCCTTTTTACCAACTATAAGGTTTGCGTTTGTGTGTTGTGTCACTTCGAGAAAAATAAATCTCTACATTCTGTACTTCGTTATCTTAGAGTTTCATTCAATATTTTCAGATTAAGTAATGAATTAATCTTTAAAATGGCTAATTCATGAATATATGTTTTTTACCATTCAATTTACACATTTGCTACTTGCCGTTTATTACGTGTTTGTTCTCATCAGCAGATGAACGTTTACCCTCATCTGAGGCATGGACGTCATTGCAAGTACGGAGCTTAATGTTCTACGTAGAAAATCACCAGTTAATTGTATCTCTTCATTTTATCTTCCGATAGCTTAACAGCAACCAACGAGAGTGTCTTGCTCAGATAATGTCTGGTGTACGAGCATTTCAGGAGTTCATCTATTAAAATTACATCCAAAAATTAGACGACACCCACCATCCAATTAATATTAAGAAAAAATGTCTCCGGAAGCCAGACTTCTGTTCGCCTTCTCATCGCCGACGCTATTTCGGAATCAGTAAGATCATATCGTCCATTTACTACATTGTTTCATAATGCTTCACTCTCAACAGGGAGCGAAGTCAGAGAAGTTATCACGAGAAATACACTCACAGTGAGCAAAATGTTTGTAGAATATTCAGTTATGCGTCATTCTTGGTAATAATTTTAAAGGCTACTTCCTTCTTCCGGCAAAAGGACACGCTACCAACTGATAAACGAGCCTTTCTTGCTTACCATTACAGTTTTTTGTAGTGCACATCGTCGCACGGGGGCATTTTTTAAATGTCTTTTATGACATGTTTGTTGATGATTTTTTATTTTCGTTTAGCATATATCTTATTTGACATATTTTTCAATTTAAGGTTTTCCTAATTAATGATTCTAGTAAATCACTAAATTGTGCAGATTACATTAATTCAGTATACATATTCACCGAATGCAAGTGCTTTCATATTCTACATCAGGTTCTTCTGACCAAGAAGAAATAAAAGTGATTCTTAAGGTAGAGAATCGTACTTTTCCCTTTAATACAATAAGGGATTGGCATTGCTGTTTGAAACACCACTTTTATACGATTTCTCCTATAGAAAACAGTCCTGTAATGCCTGCTTAGTATATATTCTAAAAATTATTCAATCATAGTGCTCATGAACACCTTAGAGAACACAAAGCGTATTGACACTTGGTAACACTCTTGACACTCAGACAGGTATTGTACCTAAGAATATTTTAGACAACACGTCGCAGGTACAACTTCACGATTAGACATTCGTCCCTCGGGGGCCAAATCATGTTATTTTGTTTTTTCAGTCTGGCTTGCTGCCATTCCTTTTTAACGTTATTCTCCTCTTGCAAGAGTGCGGAATTTTATCTTCAAAGGAAGATTTGTACCCTTTAGCCTAAATTCTAGTGAAACTTGCGTAGGGAGAACTTTTAAACAAGGGTATTGAAATTTGCGTATAGTGCAGATGAATGTCCCAACGCTAAAATATCTTGCTTTTTTCGTTTTAAAAAACTTCGTTTATATAGCTTTACGAGTTAAATGATAGTTCGGTCTTGGTGAGTCTAAGTTTACGTGTCTTGGACATGAAAGCAATTGTAAAACAGGCAAGACCTGAACATTTGAGGATAACTGTGTTTACATTTTCTCAGAATGAATTTTTAAAAATTATTCTTTCACGCCTGATCTGAGATGTATCTAGGCTAAGAACATTTTTTGCGTTTTCCTATGATTTTCAGATACAATGGTAAATCAAGGAGCCTTCGCTGTAAAGCATACCTTCATTGCTAGATAAAGCAGTAATGAGTAGACCGGATTTGAAGAATCTTAATTTTTAAAAGATTTATTCTCTCTCCAATAATTCCTATTGAAAACGATTACACGCTATCAAATAGAATAAATGACTTGTTAAAAGATCTCGATGTGGTTCAAAGACAATAAAATAAGTATGAACATCGATAAAACTGAAAATATCCCATTGTTCGATATGCCTTTTCACCTCTTCGACATTGGGGATTGCCTAATTAGGGAAACTGATATATATAAATAATTGATGAAAATTATGACTTTTGAAGAGCATATTTCGGGTATTTGTATGAAAATATTTAGGTTTAGTGCAATATCAAAATTAGGTGAAGAATATTTTACTTGAATAAGTTAAAAATACTAAATATTGCATTATCCCATTAACTTCTACAACATAGATACATTCTACTGCATTAACAAGCGTAAAATAAAAAAAAACTTTTTGTACCACAAAAGAGAACCATTAAAGCACTGAGAAACTTGAATACAATGCCAATACGAATAATACTCTAAAGTACCTAGAATTACTTAAAATCTAATATCTTAATGATCTTTCCCTGCGTAATTTTAACCATACATCTCTGAATTATTAGGGTGATGAAGATCTTAAGGAATGACTTGGACTCATAAAACAGTTCATCACGATCATTTGCGCAGAAAATTTAAATTCATATATCCTAACTAAAAAAAAAACGATCACAGAACATTGTTCACGCAACCTCCACGAGATTAGATGTTGTGAATAGTTAATTCATTCCATTTGTCTGACGCATAAACGTGCGTCAAGTGACCATTACCTAAATGTATGCTACCGGCTGCTACATGCTCTGTTTCATGCGAATCCCTGGAGCTACCTTTCAGTAGAGTGCATTGCCGACTACGTGTGGAATTAGGCACTTTCGAATTCCCCATTGAGGCTAGTGCGTTGCCGGGTACACTCGAAAGGGTTGCTCCATTCCAGAGTGGAATGTTTACCGGTGTTATTCAATCCAGCACATTTTCTTATTTTAGAGTCCTATATGGGCGTCAATGTCGCTGCAAGAGTTTTGAATATATTTAATTTGTTATCTACTGCTTTTCAGTCACATTAGCAGCTAAGATGGAAATCTATACAGGAAGTTTATGTTCTTGCTATCGACTGCAGAATCAGTCACACATGTTGCAAAGGTTTATCGTGTGCTTAGATTTTGAAGAGGTAAGCCTCTTTTCTTATTTTTCACTTCTTTGTTTTCACGAAGTGGAGGCCGTCGTACGTTGCAGCTTAACTCCCACACGAGTGTCTGTCTTTTATTTTGCTTTCATCTCGCCTTTTCTTTTCATTGAGCCGCTTACACTATATTCTGCCGGAGTAACAGCCGAAGTACCCAAGTTTTGCACTTACGTGGCCCCGCTCTAACGTGGGTTTCTACTTTTTTTGTAGAAAGGACTTTGGTGGATGAAGGCAAGGTTTGGTTCATAGATATTGTGAATAATACGCGAGACATTAAAAAGGATCAGGTTTACAAATTGTGTGTTGATCCATTACAAGTTTCTCGTGCAGTGCTTTCTTCTTGAATGTTAGGAAGCATCAAAATACAGGTAAAAATTCCATATCAGATCGAACAATAATTTTGATTTGTTTTCGTGTCGTAACATATTTGAACTAGTACTACAGAGAGAAGTATAAATTGATGATCTATTCCGCAAGGCCATCAGTCCATTTTGGTTTTCCATACACCTTGCAGCGAAATACTTCTGGATTCATTTTTATCTTGAATGTTTTAATTAATATATATATATGGAACCTTCAACCGGACACATAAGACGCATAATGCTGCTTCAGTTTCGCATAGGATATAATGCGAAAACAGCTGCCAAAAATATTGAGGAAGTGTATAGTCTAAAAGCAGTTGCGGAATGGACGAGGATAAGATGGGCCCGAAAGTTTCCAAATGGTGATTCCAGCCTCGAATTTAGCTGTCGAGAAGGTCGGCCAGTGGAATTTGATGCAGCTTTATTGGATGAAACACTTGCAGCTAATCCTGCCGTACCTTTTGGGCAATTGAGCTCTATACTTAATGCGAGTGAAATGACAATTCAAAGTCACTCAAAGAAGCTGGGAAAGTAGCCCAAACTCGGCCGGTGGGTTCCACACGATCGCTCCGCTATACTCATCGTCAGAAGCGAGTGAATTTCTGTGCATCTTGGCATTTCAGGCAATTCCAGGCATTTTTTTTCAATAGGGTTGTTACTGGAGACCAAAATTGGATTATGTAGGGCAATGTTGAATGGTATCATAAATAGTTAGGTCGACAAGCACAACTTCAATCACTAACAAAAAGAGAACTCCATTCGAATAAGGTTGTGTGTGTTTGAATGGATATGAGAGGAATAATTAATTTCGAGCTTCTTCAAAACAACCAATCACCCCAGAGCTGTACTGTCAGCAGCTGCAAAGACTAAGTACTGCTTTAGAAAAGAAGCACCCGATTTGGGTCAATCGAAAAGGCATCATCCTTCTGCAAAACATTGCGCGTCCGCATACGGCACGAATGACGAATGGAAAACATTATAGCATCTGGCCTATTCTCTAAATAATGCTACTTCAGACTTCCATCTCTTTAAGAGTGTGGAGAGTAAATGAAGGAAAAAATCATGACAACTAAATTGGAAAAGAATTGAAGCTCTTCTTTTCACTCAAAATCCAAAAAATTCTCTGAACGAGGCATTCAAAAATTCATAAGAAGGTGGGCAAAAGTCGGCACTGACATGATAAATATATGTTCCTCGATATATTTTTACTTCTCTTCTTCTCTTATTACGCCAGTAAAATACGTGCAAGATTTTCTGTATAACCTGATATGTACATCTTCCCTCGAGTGTGTTGTGAGTAATGTAATAATTGAGATTTTTGTCATTTATAAGTGAAATTTTGTGCTGCACAACATTATAATTTTTTTGGGGGATACTAGTTTTTACTTCCGTTATTTTCCTCTTTGCTTCCTCTTGTATTCCCCAGTATTTTATTCTTGAAACAATATTCTTGAAGCTAACTGAGATCAATCAGTGAGATTAATTTTTTTCAGAATTTATGTTTCAATGCAGTTTCCACTTCACTGGAATTAAACATTAAAACTTGATACTTTCTAATATCGATGAGGAAAACTGTTACTTAGCACTTAATATGCGTTTGCAATTGGATTTTTCACTTACGTAAGAATTCATGAATTCAGCTTTTGAGAAATAAATGTCTTCCCTCTATTACATGGTTGAAAATGTCAGGTTTAGCTTTCTGAAATGAAAATAATCCAAATTTTATCTTGAATGTGCAGTTTCGGTATGCATCATAACGTGATACTGCAAATTAAATTCATATTGCTTATCATTCTCTCCACCTAAACAAATATTCGATCCGTCAAATGTGCGTTTGTGTATTTGAGAATGCTCAAAATAAAGGAAAATTGTAAACGTAGAATAAAGTTTTCACAAGATCTGATTGAAGTCATCAAACCTCGTTGGTCCCACATTATTGTGGGACATACATGTGGGACCCTCTTTGGTCCTTCATGTGTCGCTAATGGAAATGAATTGTTCAAATTATATGAAATCACTTGAATCCAGAAAAGAGCTTGCACGTAAATAAGATCATTTCATACTCAAAGAAATAATTGTAATGATTATTACCTTAAAATTTGCTAATCATTATCAGCAAAATGTCACGTCTCCTGCAATGCTTCTATGAACTATAAATGGGGTCGTATAAAAGTTAAAAAGTTTTGGAGTCAAAAATGATCACACTCAAATACAATCTTAACGAAAAAATTTATTTGGTCCGCATGGGAGCAATCTCTCCCCAATATTCAAGTAAGAAAATCATTTTGCATACGATTTCGGTTTAGGTCAATAGAAGCGGACCAGTTCCTTTCTCATTATGATTGCTGGATAATATTTTGTTCGTAGCACTTACGCCTAACTTGGCGTTTTAAGCGATAATTGAATTTCGCTTACCACAAGACAAGTTTCACAAATGTGAAGATACTGCATCTTGTACGATACACCTCTTGTACTCGTTTGTTCAGCTGTAGGAGAGCTCTCATTAAAATGTGATACATGTTGTTTTGTTAAATTTTACGTTACTGAGAAAGTACAACAGTTTTGATATTGTAGATACGTGTTTCTCGTTGACTTTTGTATTATTTTACAGTGTTGGTAATGCATTAATGGAACAGTAGGCTAAAAGCTCAGGGTAAAATAATGAATGAGTTATGATATAAATTCAATTTAACAAAATGGCCGTAACAACTTATTCGATAAAAGACGGATAACTTAACCATTCAAAAATATACTGAGTAGATTTTTTCTTTATTTTGAAGTGAGTAACCTTCCTTGAAACCAGAGAACATTCAAATAATTCTGTGAAAATGTTACTATTGCAAGATGCTTAGTCTCAATTGTGTGTGTTTTCGTAAGATCCTTTTAATGGTTCTGAAGACCTTGCGCGAGGTTCAAACATCACAAGCAAAAATACAGTAATTCTCGAGCCATGTCTTCAAGCTGAGAGAGTTTTGCTTCCCTCGGGAGAGAAAAAGTTTCCAGCTCGAGACGAAGCTTCACTGTAATGTTTGGACGACAAGCAACGCTAGGCTCTTGTGCAATACAAGGCTCATTTACAATGCTAGACTCGTCTACAATGTTAGGTACATTTACAATGCTAGGCTTTTCTGCTATGGTAGGCGCTTTTACAATGCATGAGTCGTTTACAATTCTAGGCACGTTCAGAATGCTAGACTTAATAACAAAACTGAGCTCATCTGCTATTGTAGACTCGTCGAAATACAAGACTCGTTTACAATTCAAGGCTCGTCTACATTACCAAGTCTATAGCGTCAAACCAAGCGCAGTGCTAGTCTCGATTGCAATACTACACCGAGTTAGTCCAGGCTGCCTCTTATGCAATGCTAAGCCACACTGCAACGCAGAGCCTGGCTGCAATGCTAGACCCTACAACGATGCTATTGTTAGCACTCAGTCCCCATTTGCTGTGAATAAGTAAGCGTGGGACAAACTCTGACGGGTTGTCATTCGACCGCACGTTCCAAGGAAGCAGCAGCGAGGCTCTTAACAAACAGCGATAAGACTCTTGAAGAACGATAGCAAGTCTTCGAGGACTGAAAGCATGTCCTTCGGGAACGGTGAAAGTTTTTAGAAAACTCATCGAAAATGTGGAAAGATGTCGAATTCGGCTAGGGGTAAATACAACATGATCTAAGGAATCATGGTGCATGTCTTCGAAAATTGTCTAGGAAATAGTTAGAAGGAATATGCGTTTCAGAGTGCCAACTTACCATATATTCTCCCGTACAGGGTTGTCTCTGTGATCAAGTGAAAGCCGGATCGATGTTCAATGGGCAGAAAATGGTTCATTTCATCAATGAATTAGATCGAATTATTCCTGAAGGACGAGTTCGCAAATTTCACTCAGTGAAAATTCATCATTTCCCGCTCATTTTTATGAATATTACTGAATGCGTTCAGACTTATGTCGTTTGAGCTTCAATATGATTGTATTGTTTTATCTCAATGGCTGCAATCGATTTAAAAATTTACGCGAGGCACCTTCATCTGTAACACACAAAATAGAAATACCTTCAATTGCTAACGCTATCATAAATTAAGCTGGATCAAAACTGCTTCGACCTCGTTTTGTACCTTCACAAATCGATGCTTAGAAGCAAGTTGCTCATACGTGGAATTCAAATTACGAAGCCGAAAAGAAAAATTTTACTTGTGAATTGTGTATTCGAGTATTGTCACGACTGAGCACATGTGGTAACAATTTCGTAAACGCTGCAATGAAGCTGTAGAAAATCATAGTCGTTCTTTCAGTTTTAGATTTGAAGGTATTGTACGTGAGACAATTTTCGGCAGTAACCTTTAAAACCAATATTTAGGTTTTTCAGTCAACTACGTATGTTTTTCCTGCTCGTTTACCGCATCTGATATCGAAAGCCGGCTAATGATCAAATGAATCGACTATAAATTACATGGAAATCCTCATCCAAACTCACTATCCTTCCATTTAAATTTAGCACTGCATCTCTACAGCTGTGGCTAGTGATGGTAGGGAGCTCTCTCATACAGTTAATTAAACTAGAACGAGAATTCTTTATAAAAACACGCACTCCATGAAAAATTTACTCTCGATGCATGAAACAAAATCGATTTAACAAGGCCACATAACATCTAACATATGACGTACAGTAGTGATCCACGAAAAGTTTACCTACGATCCAAGGAACTGTATCGATTAAAAATGAACGCACGTTTTCACAAGCAACATTTAACATTTGACGTTTAGCTCGACGTAGATGTTGGCTTTATCTCGAGACGAGCTCTCAGGTAGAGCTTCTTTATCCCTCGAGGTGCCGGAAAGATAAACCTACCGATATATCTACGAGCGAACAATGAAAAATATTTCAAGCAACATTTAACATTTGACGTTTAGCTCGACGTAGATGTTAGCACAAGCAACATTCAACATTTGACGTTTAGCTCGACGTAGATGTTGGCACAAGCAACATTTAACATTTGACGTTTAGCTCGACGTAGATGTTGGCTTTATCTCGAGACGAGCTCTCAGGTAGAGCTTCTTTATCCCTCGAGGTGCCGGAAAGATAAACCTACCGATATATCCACGAGCGAACAATGAAAAATATTTCAGCAGCTACTTTGCAGCTTCCTCTACAGGGGGACTTACAAAAAAGGTAATAGAGCTTCGAATTGATATAACCTAAAATCCTTTGTACCCAATCAGGAAACTTGTGGTTAGTGAGTTGGAGGAAGGATAAGTTAAGATTAAATGAAACATTCAAAATTTAATTTATTCTGACTGCAAAATTGCCTTCAACTTATAGATGGGAACAACTAACCTAATAGCTGTACGAGATACACAGGAAAGGCTGTTAAAAAAAGATGTAAACAGTGCAAATAGTGACCATTTCAAGCCAATCCTACAATCTTGAACTCGAGGCTCTGACTAACTTACAGCCTTGCAACGCATCAACAAATTTCTGAAAGCCATGTAGTTTATCAGCGTCCGAGGACTTCCAATAAGCTCAGTTAACATCACTGCATTCTGACCAAGCATTTAGGGCTCATCTTTTATGCGCCTTGAACGCTTCAACTGTTGCTCCATTGAGTCGCTTTCATGAAATAACGCCAATCGATACGTATTCCGAGGAGCGCATCAAAGGCTTTTCTTATATCCTGATGGTTTGTGCCTCACAGCCGAGGTCCGTATCAGTTTCTATTTACTTCCAATAACATACGAGTTGCAAACGCAGGTACAACGAAGGTTGTAGGAAGTTCAATAGCCGTATTGGATGTTTGATCGATATGAAAAGTGCTTTGTTTCTGGAAAGTGATGGAAGACGGTTGTATTGTGCTAGCAGAGGCATGAACAGCAGTTGTGCGGTTCGTACAGAACGTAATGACGTAATGCATCTTTTCACTGAAAGGTCATAAGTTGTGCTACATTGGGGCAATGTATAATCGATACGAAGTTTAATTAGTCGCTGAAAGACAATGAAAACCTGATTGTATTGGGGTGATAGAGGTTTGAGTTATACTCGACGAGTGTAAATCTTACAATATGTGGTAGAATAAGGTACTTTTTCGTTACCTGATCATAAGTTTGAAGCTGTTTCTGAAACAAAAAATTTCAAGTGTGTTGGCATAAGGGCTGAATTGCCGCCTTGACCAATAAAAGAGTACTTGAAATGCTGGTCAGAACGTTAACAATCTTTGAAGCCGGATTAGCTGCTCTTTTTCAAGGATTTCTCGTTCGGATGCAGATTTCATCTAAAATTACCCAAGTTAATAAACGTGAAATTCCACCGTTGTACTGAGGTGAGGATTGAGAATATGATTCTTTAGGAAACCGTGTTGGGCCTCTTCCATAGTGAAGGACAAGAACCCTAGATGTCGAACTCTTCTGCTTACCGAGGCAAGATTGCTTACGAGTATGATGAGGATTTGATTACTGACAGAGCAGTAACTGAGGACATAGCAGCCGTCCAAGCGGAAACTTGCTTGTATCTCCACTGAAAAATGAGCTAAAATTCTCGCAACTTAGAAGGAGGACATTAAGCTAAATAGGGGGGAATAAAATAATTTCCCAAATATTTTACCTACAGAAGACAATTAGAAGGCGATAGATTAGCTTCTAATTTGCAGGGGAAAATTCATTCATGTTCGGTAACAAAACTAATCCCGTACACTGCTGGAAAGTAGTCTGATTCCTTCAATACACTACAACACAGTAACATGCATGCTTCACTACACCTCTTAACAAAGAAATTGAAATTACTGTAAAAACAGCTCTAACAATTTTATTTTTGGCTGCTGATGCCAGATCCGACACCAGTTTTCATCCATCAACTCTTACGTCTGAGATATATACCTGTTTAGAACAGAGGTACATAAATCATTTTGTGACTTCAATGTTGTCAGATATTTTTGTTCGAAACAATACGTTTTTATGCAATGAATTTTTAAAATGATCTAATGCCCAATATTTGTTTAAGCGGTTTGACAACCCTGGTCTACAAAGCGACTGGGTATACATACCATAAATCTACATGAATTGAACTGTGATTGCAATTTGTAAACCATACAACCATATTTGATTGTAAACCATACAACACAAATGTATTGTACGCTGGATACATATTTATATTCTTGCTTTGAAACAATTCAAATAATTATTCATTTAATAAGTTTTTGTTTTGATCTTGAGAGAGAACCCATGCTATTTTTACAATAGTTTCAGACACTTCTAAATCCGAGGGCACATTAAAAAGTAAATTAACTCTGCTACGGGATATGAGGAGTTGCTTCCTGAAAACTACTTATATAAATTTTGATTCAAAAATTAAAGGTCAATGTGAATCCTTGACTTAACTCTATTGCTGTAAGCCCAGCTACAATAAACTAACTTCAAGGTTTAATCCATTGATTCATGGTCTAGACGGAGCTTTATAGACGACTGTTTGTTTACCAAAATAGTATGCTTGAATGTAATTTCTAGAACAAAATAAAATATTCCAATCATGCCTCTGCTGTGAGACTTGTTCCCATTAAGATGATTTCCTTTCCCTACACTAGCCTAAGTAATGAAGATTGTCTCCCTACATCAGTCATCAGATGTTGACTTGCCATCACCGAAATGCGCGGGCAAATCTTTCTTTTCTAAAGACAATGTCTCGTTCGAGAGCAAGCTACAACTAGCTCTCAGGGTTCCTACAGTAAAACGTAGATATCGTAGACCGTATTTTTATCAATCGAAGCAGCAGTCTATTGACATCCAACTTTGAGTAGTGAAATGTGTCCAAGGCAAAAAGTAGGATCTCCAATATTTTGGCTCGAAAAAAGGCATTCGCTTCCCCATTTGACATGCAGAACAGGCTGTGTTACTTCACAAATGTCCTTATCTTTTTCTTCTTTCTTGGCATCCTCCACAACTCTTTAGACGTGTTATTTCAAAGACTCTTCCAACATAATAAAAACCGAACCGCCAATACAGTATGGAAGAGCAATAGAGAACTTGAGAACGTATCACCGGTGATTTGTCTTCGTATTGCTTGCGTAATGTCTGCTCCAACGCCGAAATGTTGTCCCCTGTCCGACCGCAGCCATCGGCGATGTTCATCTATGTTCCCTCGTCCCCTCACGTCTTCGCTCGACCGTGCACGTCTCACTTCATAAGTGATACATCATCAATTCGTGGTTGGCTGTCCTTGAATTCGGTTTAGTTGCAAAACTCTCTATGGCGCCTAGCCCAGACTACTGCCCTTGAAGAACCCTGAGATTTGTAAATATATGTATATTCATAATTAGAGGTGGCCTTTCAAAGACGATATTTTCAGGTGTGAGTGGCCAGAAGTATTTTTGACATATGTATAACAATTCGACAATAGATTAAAAATAACTTGTGAAAATTACACTTAGAATAGGAATGTGTACTAAAAGATAGAACGTATTCTGAGAATCGGAGTGAATTCTGTGCGTAGAAATGTATGCTGAATACAGGAATGTTAACTGATAGTAAAAATATATACTGAGAGCAGGAGTGTATGCTGAAATTTGGAATATGGTCGGAGATTAGGAATGTATCTTTAGATTGGGATTTAAAATAAAATGTATACTGAAAATAAAAACTTGTATTTAAATGAGTATGTTGAAAAAAATTAGGAATGTAGACTCAACATGGAAATGTGTACCGACAGCTGAGGTAAATTCGAAGCGTGGAAGTGAAAGCGAATTAAAGAAAGGAATGTTAAGAGGGGGAATATGGGCGCGGATGGAATGAAGGTATCTCGCTACTTAATCCTTCTTTAAGAGGGATACGTCATGAGGAAGAGTTTATCGCTTTAGCAACGAGACCGTGAAAATCGAAGGGAAAACTGAAAAACTATAGTGACGGAATCATTATGTACACTAAAAGGCTTGCCGACACGGAGTGAAAACAACAATGAAGATTATCTTAATTGCAATTTTAAGAAAGCACGTCATTAATAGAAAATACGCACAGAGCTAAAAATTGACATCGGGGGAAAAAATGACGCAAAATGACGAACATAATCCTTAAGTAAGGCAAATGCAGAAAAAAAAACATAGCACCACTTCTGAAGCCACACGTCTTTATTTTAAGCAACGTCAAAGAATATTAAGAGTTAAATACTAGTATTAAATTCACTTCAGAAGATGAGGTTCATTTAACGAAATATCTTTTTCAATAACCTTTTTGCGCATTTAAGTGACATTGTTGAATCAAATTAACTCAATTGAATAATTTGAATCTCAGGTAATGATGCATGATAAATTATGATTTCTTAACACTATACGCAGGTAATATTATTATTCTAATGTCATAAGATGCGTTTTCAGTTTCGCATACTTGTGCTAGGACTTGAATTGAAGATTTCGGAAAGAAACACCTCCGCACACAAACATAGATAATTTGGTAAATTTCATGGGAATGATATAAGATATAACATTAATATACACATTTACCCAAAAAATCTTGAAAATATTTTTTAGCAAATTATCACGAGTACTCGCAAGTCTCATCCTAAATTTATTTACAAATCTTGAACCTGTATTTCTGATGGTTCCTGTGAAATTTCCAATACATGACCTGCTCACTTGATCATATATTTGGGACATAATACTCTCTGTGTGATTTTCCAAAATATACTTACTCAAATTCTACCCTAATTCTCAATCGCTCTGCAGAAAACCTGTAGGTGTAATTTGATTTCCATTTATCAATTAGTAACATATTTGAAATTTTAGGTTTGGTCTGCCGTATTACAATCTTTTACAATTACAATAGAGCTCCTGACAACCGAACACCAGACAACCGGACATGCAATGAATGTTATTAGCATTGTTTACCATGTTTTCATTGAAAACATTTCTAATTACGTTACTTACAGTAAAATGAAGCACATATGTATAACAATCGTAGAAACAATAATTTAACGTGAATTATTCCTTGGTTTAGTCTAACCACAAACATGATGTTTCGTTTTTTAATGTGAACATGCAGTTCTTGCAAATGGCCCTTTGTATATAATGTTCGAAGAAACTTTACCTACAGTAAATTAATTCACGTTTCAAAATCTTTATCTTCATGTGGATGACTTGACAACGTGAATAACTTGACATCCGGACATGTATGAGTCCGGTTGTCAAGAACTCTACATACTGCAAGAGCATCTGCTATTGAAACATCGAGAGTAAAGTCCGTAGACTGTCACTGAATAATTACCTGCAAATTAACACAGTCAAAAATACGTTTTAGATAATATAATGGATTATGATTACGATCTATATACCTATAATTTAATATTATCTGTTACGCTGTTGGTTAGATGGTCTTTCAACTCAGTTCACCCCGAAATCAGTTCTCGATTTGAACACAGGATGCGATGTACAGAATCGTCGAAACTCTCTGGGAAGGTATCTCTATTAATGAGGTTAAGTTCCACCTGTACTCAAAAATTTTTTTTTTTCTGTATATAACATATGTTATGAATCAAAAACATATAATATAACGTATATTTGTATAATACTTATATTATCTATGTTATTTAATAAATATTTTTAATACTGTCTCGCATTGAGAGCGGATCAGCATATATTTTCCACTGCCCCCCTTTTTCATGCAATATTTAAACATTAAAATACATTTACCACACCGAAAGTACCGAAAAATTTCACATCATTGACAAGCCGTTCATTTAACTACCTTCACCCACTTTCAACCAGACCCGTTTGAGAGCGTTGACTTTTTCCAACTAACTCAAATTATTGCTATTTAGGGATTTTAAGAAAAACAATTAGTGAACAACAACTTATCTCAGTGAATTTCGAACATAGTTTTTCCACAAAGTTGCAATCAAAATATTTTCATTTGTTTGACAGATTCCGAAGTTCATTCTCCCGTGCCAATGAATACAACACATTTTTAACATACATGATTTTTTACACTATTTTCTTTAATACATGTAACATTGTTAACTGAATATTGAGTATTCCTTCTGCTTTTGAGTATTGTTCCCGGTTATTGTTGATAGGGTTTTTTATTACATCATGAAATAAATTTAAAATATACTCTAAGAGATGCAGGAATTACTCCTGTTAGCCTGTATCACATCTGGAGGCTTGATTCGAAGCAGAAATTCTCACTGGAGCTCTCGATATGCAGCGCCCACCACAATTGTCTATGGATGCGCTAAAGTGGTCAGAGGCCCATTTCAACAGCATACATGTTTTTTTGAGTAACCCTAACCGCAACAAAAGCGTTTCAGAGAGAGTAAGGAAGAAGACCCCATTTAGTATAGAGTTAAGGGAACGCGAACTCTATGCACGAGGTGCGTAGAAACAGTAAGTTGAAAAAGAAGTTCATGAAACGGTATAAAAGGAGCAGCAGTGAACCGAGAAAAATTGTGCGTAACAAAACAAAAAGTTATTCTATTTCAAGAAAATGGAGGGCTACCTAGCTAACCAGTTGCACGAGACCTCACTTATTCCCCTGGGAGTGATAGTTTATTTCAACAATCAAGAATATAGTTCGAATACGCTCGAGAATGGGTGCATTTTCAAACAAACATTTTCTGAGATTTAAGTCCTGCGTTGGATTTTGTATACATGAGATTTTGTGCGCAGTTTACTTAATATGATTTTGAGATATTCAAGCAGAAAGTGAAACTTGCGTTTAACGGAGGAGCACCTAGCTGGCTGATTGAACGTAAGTGCATTTCAGTTGAAAATTTTAATTGAGCCGGTTCTTCCTCTGTAATTATATATCAACACTTTATTGCTTTAGATTTATTTCATTTTATAACTGCTACGGCTTTAATTTTACAATTATAGATTCGGTGATTCAACAGCGCTTAACTCGATATTTCAGTTCCACTCTACATATTTCCTTCAAGGGCCAATGCTGCCATGACTCAGACCACAGTCGTATCGAGGAAGTCTCCATTATCACTTTATCGAGGAAGTCACTCCATTATCGAGGAAGTCTCCCTTATCTTACGTGTGCGGGCAAAATTTTTAACAACCACAATTTTTCAGGTCCCCCAGGAAATTTTTCCGTACTAGTATTTTCTCCCTTATTTTACTAGGTTTGTTTTTATTTAAGTACATATTGATTGATCAAACGTTTTTATTGTTTCCATTCTTATTAGAAAAATATCGGAGAAGTGAACGTGCTGAAAAAATGGCATAAACAATAAGTTATTATCTAACACACTGTGTGGACAAATTGCTGAATTATATTTTTACTTGTCACATCACTACAATTTTCTATTTGATTCGTCACTTACGAAATTTATTTCGTCAACAGTAAAATTGATTTTTTCATCAATGAAATACCATACAATTACTTACGGTCGAAGTTTGAATAGCAGGTACAGAGTTTACAAAGCAGGTAAGTGCGTAGTACTTAAGTACTTCCACAGATACTTTAATTTTGATTTAAATAACACATGATCTCTTGAAAATAATTGTATATATTTTAGTAACTACTGAAGTTACATTTGCATTAACATTCAGGTCATTTTCTGTTTGCTGGCTGTGACTTTTATTGGTTTTAGAAAACGTATGGATTCATATATTTTATATATTTTCTCTTACATGTAAAATTTACGTTTTCAAAGTGTAAATTTGCACGACCATGTGCTGGCTCAATGTGTTCAATCGTTTATTGATTACTTGCAAACCTCATTTCTTTAACAAATCAAACTTTTGAAGACATTCTCTTTCACGACCATTTAAGTTTCATTTGTGCGAGTTATACTTATTTTGTGAAAATTGACTTGTGCATGAAAGAGTATTTTTAATCCTATTACTTACTTTATAATGTGGAGTTGTACATTTCGTGTGCTCTATTAGGGGATTGCAGTCTATATTTTTCTGTTCTGTCAGGGTATTGGAAATGTTTTAAAAATCAAGGTTAAATGTATTTAATTAAAATTGACCTAGAAGGTAATTTTTATGGAGGGAGCCCTAAATTTCCGAGTACATCATCATACAGCATTTTTAGGTGCTGTTTTCGAGGTCCAACAATGAAGGGCTTACCTAATTTGGCTATTTACTCACGTATTGAACCATGATCTGAGATATTTGTAAATTGCATAAGGGGTTTAAACTGATTATAGGTTGAGATAATTTATCGTTGCAGTGTGATAAATTCAGAAGCTAACGAAAATTTTATTAAGTTTTTAATTAACCGAGAAGTTTAGGTTAATTTTATAATTTTATGTAATATTCATAGAGCAAATTGTTATTTCTGTTTTCATTAATGTATGAGTTAAAAATAAACATCAATTTTTTGGAATTTGAACAGTTTTTCATCAATCTAAAAAATTGAGACCCGTGCGTGCACAGTCGAGGTTGCTGCCGTAGGCTACAGAACTCTCGTATGAGCAGTGAACTGCAATAACCTTTGACTGTTCTTGAATTTTTTTCAGGATAATTCAGTGTTGATCACTAACGCGACAGCGCAGCTCCGAGTGCTCAATGGAGATAGGCGCGGCATTTCCTGAAATGGCCCCCGAGGCA
Source organism: Morinoia aosen (assembly GCA_030386875.1). Taxonomy (NCBI): domain Eukaryota; kingdom Metazoa; phylum Arthropoda; class Malacostraca; order Amphipoda; family Talitridae; genus Morinoia; species Morinoia aosen. The sequence goes on along the minus strand of CM059557.1, from coordinate 18,876,689 downwards.
CCGCACTATAGGGAACTGCTCCAACATCGCATGTCTCGTCTCCTACGCTGCGCAACCACTCTCACTCCACGCTCTGGCGCTTGCTCAAAACTTCACGGACACTGCAGTAGCTCTACACCGATTTATAAATGGGATGAATCATATAACTTTAGAAAGCATTGTCGGATACATAACCAAGATCTATGAAAAAAAGTATCATAAAACGACGATGATATGTCACAAAATTTTGTAAATGCATTTTTTTGACGAATTTCGGCGGACTCTGATGCCTAATCCCTAACTCAGGGAGGTCCATCGTTACAAAATTTTATTCCATGTTTTAAAAAATAAACTGTTCCTATGCGGGGACTCCAGCATGTCCAATAAAATAAATGCATTCCTCTTTCTGCCAACCTTAGTTATGAACAGATTTTGCTAGAGTTGGGATCTGTATTCATATCGCTGGGCAACGTTAATGAAAAAGGAATAAAAGATTTCATTCGCTAACATTCAACGTATTCTAGAGAGTCTTTTTGTGACAATCTGCTATGATTTATACCGGCTTTTATAGAAGATGAGCAATATCGCAGAAAACTGCTACACAAAGTCACAAACTTGGAGACTTCTGGGTTGCATGGAATCGAAGTCAATCTTAGAAATGGTCTCTCGAGCTCTGCTGCAGCAACAAGACGACGTTGCAGAGCACCAATTTTTCACTTCACTCTGAATTCGAATTCCTTCCCGGAGATTATAGAAATAGAAGAAACTGTTCATCAACACGGAATAAAATAATGGGAATTCCCTTCTGTAATTAACATATTTTTCCTTAAAAATCCTTTCATGTTTTTTTTAGTCTTTCTTCATTCGTGTTTGTGAACTCGTGTGTTCCATATGTGTTCAACAGTTTAAATGAACCGGTTTTGCGTACATTTCAGACTACATTCTGTTCCTTGAAGCTCTCGTTATCAAGATCTGATGGCGCAGAATTAGGCTCGGTGACACAGTCGAAACTCAAAAAGCTGACACAGATTTTCGCTGACGCCGCACAATATTTGCTGCTTCGTTTTCGCAGTTGAACAAATGAGATCGGGTCGTGGACGCGGGGAGTTTTAGTCTGTCGGGAAACTTTCGCCCCCTGTAAATATGGATCTGTGAATCTCTGTAATCATACAGTGCTCGTTTGACTTTACAAACTTTTTCACGTTAAGTTCTTTTGTATATTACACTCGAATGCAGCAAATGCTATTTTTGACGTGAACGCTTTGAGAAGTTGAAATGGTAAGTAATTTTTCATCGGCTTGATTTGTGTACTTCAACATTTGTAACAACTATTAAAAACGCTTCAAAATTTGATGGACGCGTGTACAAATTATGAATTACTGATTATTTATTCGTACGGTAAAAATAATTCCCCCTCCAATATTATTTTCATTATATTACGGAAAAACAATTGTTGTTCAGACAAATGTTCTACACGAGAGATAAAATAATCAATAAATAAGTTATACACCTGAAAATTGAAATTGAATTCAATGAAAACAACGTTCACAGATATTTTTTTTCACTCTACTCACATTTTTTACGCCCACCAATTAATCGTCTTATTACTGCCTTTTTAACAAACTTTCCCACTTTTTATATGCATCAGCAAAACTGCAACCTGAAAATTCCGTACTAAATCTACAGCGCAGAATCAAAAAGTAGCACGACTATGTATTTAAGCAATGTTAGCCTTTGTATGAGGGTTTTGGACTCAATGTCACAGTATGATTTACGAACTTTGTAACGCTTCTTGGAATGTGACTTTCTTGGTGCCATCTAAAAAGTGATTAGAACATCCTATCCAGCATCTGGCGGTGGAAAACGTATTCGTAGAGTCTCTAATTTTTTTAAAAACATGTCAACAATCACTGACAAATCGCAAGTCTTTGTCAAAATATGCCGTCGTATTTGAGGTAGGCTGCCGTCAATCAGTGCCGTGGCTGGCAGCGCCGGCTGCGCGCAGCGAATGAACAAAAATGTCCACTTGACTATATATGGAGGCATTTTAAGAGCAGATATTTAATGTGGAACGACGGAGTTTTGCACAGTTATGCCACAACGTGCGCAGCCTGAGATGCCGCGGCGACTTACCCTCATGAAAACGTTACTGCGCAGAACTACCCTGTACGGATCTAATTTCTGCGTTGATCTGCGTGAGATCCCTGCGGTGATTTTCAATTGGGAGTCCTATATTTATCCATATGATGTCACTTTCACATTCGCTGTTAATCGCAAATGGACATTGTATCATCTCTGCTCTCTAACTTGGTCTAATTTCTTGAATATTCTTTAATTTTACGCAATATTGTTGTGCGTTCAGCGTGAATTGAAAATTCATTTGTGAATGCTATAATGGTGCCGATGCTTGAGTGTTCAAATTTACCAATTTCAGATGTCGGATGGAACCTCCTATAGAAATATTAGAAAACAAAAAATTGCATTGTACCTACTCATGTGAATATTATAACTTCATAAATTTTGAAGCATTATATTTTTAAAAAACCATTACTTTATTTCTCTGGAAGTATGTATTCGCACACTAAATTCAGTGTCGTGAACCATTCTGAGGCTGACGCATGAGCCTTGGTTTGGCTTAAGAGATTTATGCTTCAATGGAAAAAACAGTTAATTCGATTTTGCATTCCCAAATCATTTAGAATATCGAGCAAGACTATATTTACAAAGAGCGCATTCATCTTTAGCTCGTTAGAAAGTAGAACGCTCCAAAAATGCCGATTGATAACTAAAGTGTGGTATCAATTGTCCAAATTCTATTTAATGCTTTTTGGAGTTTGTTGCTATGACTTTAATCATTGACAGAGAATTCAGATATAGTGATATATTTTGGGTTACTTTGTATGCTATAAACTTACCGAAAAATAGGCCAAATGCAATAAGAACGATTTCATAGATGGTCGACCAGCTAGACATGATATTACTCTGCCATTGAGAACGGGTTTCGGTCTATATTTTTCAGAATGAATTTAACTCCCGTGCAGTATAGGCAAGCACATGGGACGTCACATTCCAAGCAATTTTGAATAATATTTAGGCCAAATCAGTCCCATGCAAGCTTATAATTTTAGAAATATTTGTGTCTGTGCGTCGTCCTTCCCTACGATCGTCTATCGCATGAGGAGTAAAATCCTTTTTATAAAGTCCACACGCTGCTATTATGAGGTCAATCCTGCCTTTGAAAGGAAATGACTCCATTTCAAAATAAATCAGTCGTAAGCGCATCCAACTGCAGGACATTAGTTTCTCCCTGCCATGTGAGACGAAACTCGCTTTTCACATTGTAAACAATTCGATAAATATCCAGAAATACTCGTGAGCTGCTCCGAACACAGAAAATTCTCTCAATTCCATGAAGTAAAACGAAACTCTATGAAGTAACAAAAATGTTTCGAAACAATTGTTGGAAAATTGAAATGTATTTTTCTAAGTTGCTTTTTCTTTGCTCCCGAGGCATCATCGCAGCATCTTTATTAATGTTCAAGTGATTTTTACGAAAAAATCTAATTTCCTCATTGCAGCAGCAGATTATTTCGCACTCTGTACAAGGCTCTCAAGAACCTTCCTTACAATGGAGCCCATCCTAAAGTAAGACCTGCGCTCGGTACAACAATTATTCACCAAATGTATTTCGAGCTCATTTTCGCACGTGATGTTTACAGCTCGTGAAGGATGGAAAAATTGCGCTTATAATAGAGCAATGCTGCCTTGACGCAGTACGCTTCACAAACTCAGTACTTTGTTGACTGGCAACAGCTGCTGCATCGCTCTTTGTTTCACGCGTCGCCAATGATTTCTCATAGTTTAGTGATTAATTACCTTCTCTTAGTCTTTATTTGTACAAGAAGGCAACTAATCAAATGAAAAAATGAGACTTGGAGCAAAAGAAATTGCTTTGAGTTTTTATTTGCGCAGATGTCAAATGTCAAATAATATTAATGGCATGGGTTCATTGTTTTCTTTACGAATAATTACTGTGGACAGAACACAGATGTGAGAAATAAAAATTAGAAATTGAGCGGTAAACTGAAATTTGAATGCAGAGTTGTGGAAACTTTCACTTTGGCAGTCCTCATATCGAAAAAAACAGGTTTTATTCCAGAGTCGATATGCATCAAGAATCACAGGCAGAGAATTTGAATAAATAACACTATAACATTTCGTATATGGGGCCCCATAAGTAACTCACTTTACCAGGAAATCAAAACAAGAAAACTTTGAAACGTAAATAGTTTAAGATAATTATTGAAGAAGATGCAGAACAGTGTGAAACTCTACTAATCTGTTAAGTATGGGATAAAATATTTTCGGATGACTAACACGATTGTTTGAACGAATCCGTGCTCTTATAATCCTTAACCGTCGGAATTATTTAACCAGATAACCGCTATCACAACCACCAATATAAGACTGACACAGGTGCCAGATCGTCACCGTCCTCATGATCGAGAGCAACGCAGCAGTCACTCAGCGGCAGTGAACTTCAAAAATAAATCATGTCACAAATTCCTTAAGAAATGAAATTATGAGCATTTGTATTATTTGTATTGAGAGGATCGTATGTGGCACATGGGGCGACTAAGGAATGTAAGAATTATTGATTACTTTACTGGACACCTCTAGAGCTAAGTTGATAATATCTTGAAAGATGTCACGCTGATTTCATGTAAGATATTGAGTTGGCTGGTTTGAACTTTTTTCCTTGAATGTCTCGAGAGAAAGAAACAACGCGCATTCAAATCTGGAGCTCAAGGTAGGCATGACACGTCACAATATAACGAAAAAAAATTTTTGCTCAAAATTGTTCTTAGTATAGCCATTAACTCTCTCGTAGAAGGAGATTTATAGTTTCATTTTGTTTGTAATTTTTTTCTCTACCTAGAGTCTCCACGTCCATATTTTCCAGCTCAGGAAGCAATAATCTACAATTTTCGACTTATACCGGTTTCATCAGCAGCCACTGCATTACTAACAACATCTTCGGAAATAGAAGCCAGCGCCTTCTAAAGATTTCACGCCATCTTGCAACTTTAGCAATATTAAGTGGTAGTTAAAAACTTATTCTGTAATTTTCAGATACCCAGAATCTGCAATGTCGCTTATTAATTATAACTGTACCATTAGGTAGATATGAGTTTCTTTGGACATTGATACTCGTAAGTTCAACAAGAAGTCTTCGAATCCTGTAAGTCACAGAAGCTTGCATGCAATGCATTTTTCCGCTCAGTCACCTAAATCACTCCCAGTTCAATCAATTTCACATAATAGATATTATTTTGAAATTGACTCCCACATTTAATGTTCCACTAATTTTTCACGTCATGATATAAGCAGCCACACCATCATGGTATTACCATTTACACTGAATAAATGAACGAATAGTGACGGCAATATTATTTCCTCCCTACAGTAAAAAAAAGTTAGTGTTAAAACAAACAAATAAGCTCAAATGTCCTGTCATTGAGAATCTGTACTTCATGTCACATTACCTTGAGAACTAAGGTTAAAAGTACTTCAATTAACAATCATTAGGAATTACGAGAATGAAATAGCACGGTTTGCCTACGATTCTGATGGGAAAATCTTCACAGCTTCTCCACATATGGTGCACTGAACGTCCAATAACGTCTCTTCATGATCTAATGGAGCTTCAACGCCACCAGCAAAAGACTGAAATCAATTTTGCTGCGTTGCCCAGTCCAGCTTTTACGACAGGGCATCTTTTTCGCCACGGCTGATTTAAATTGAACTGACCAGCAGTGCTGACCGAGATTAATGACTTTGATTGCAGAGGTCGTGAAAATTAATTC